>OY728165.1:1184361530-1185651113 GCA_963277665.1 Viscum album
TAATTGTAAAATTAGAAAGATATTTCTAGCAGAAAATCTAAGAAGTATTCTATTATATGAATTTTTAATAACTAGGTAAAATATTCCACTATATTAAATCACTTCACATTAAAATAACCCTCTATATTGAATTCTTTTTTTGAACATAATTTTATTTCTGTTTTGTTAAATTTTTTATTTTTTTAAAATCGATTTATAACAAATTATTCGATCCATTTTGGTTTTATTAACAACTTTACAGGTTTTATTTTTTTTAAACAATCCAATTTATCTTTTTTAGACTTTGGATGGTCGCCTTACTAATGTTTTCCACAACTACAGGCATTTCAGGGGAATATGCATTAGATCTATATCATCTAGTAGAGCCATCTACGTCTCAAGGTCTAGGTATGATTGAATGTAACTCTGTTTATTTTTTTATATAATTTCTAAACATATATATACGCACATATTTCTAATTTTATATAAAACTGTTTTCAACAGGATAGGACTTTACCGCTTATTCCTCTCACAAGAGAGGCCCTGGTCGTGGAATTTCATCATAGAATTTCGACATGACCTTAGTCGTTTCATTTAATGAGACATTTCATCCTGTGGTACTGACTGCACTTTCATTTATTAGTCAGTTGGGTCATATCATAGGAAACTCACATTTATTTCCATTGAGAACATATAACGAGATTCTTTCCCTCATGATACATTAGATCAACTTTGGAGGGATGTTCAGGTAAGAAGACCATTTTTGTTTCTTCCCTATGTTTAAAAAATACTAACATCTGTGCTTTTATTTCTTAAATAGAATAATATTAATGTGTTCCCCAATTATTTCTGGATAGTGTGTATGTGAAAATGTCATAATATATAGAAATTTCATAAAGGTAATGTCAAGACGAAGTACTGGGTACCAAATATGGGTGCCCCAGACATTCTGAAAAAAGTCCCGAGAGGTGTTCTAATGTCTTAGTGGGGTGACTTAGTTTCATATTAGTCTACTGAGGCCATTTTAGTTAGTCTATTAATTATGGTATATATATATTCAAGAATTTGTGAAATTTTATTTTTTAAAAATTTGAATTAATTGAATGTAGGATTTTTCAACACGCTATTCTACGAATTGAATATTGTTGGGACCACCTCGCAGGCTCGGGACTCATCACATGTTTCAGATCCGACATGATGTATTTATTATTTATTTTTTAATTTGATATTTAATATGGTTTTGTGTTATATTTTTATATTTTATTGGTATAAAGTAATGGGAGAAAGGTGCACTGACTGATAAAATGTCAGTGTGGATGAGAACTCATGATCGAAATGATCCATAGGCTACATCTCTCATAGTAATTTATTGTACACATTACCAATACTTACATGCATCTTTATATAAACACATATATGCATATATATTTAAATATTACACAAACTCAATTTTAAGTTGAGTTAGAATATATTCCAGAGGTCCAACGATAGCTTCTCAGGCAAAGGGATGAGATATTCCATCGCATTATTGGTCGTGACGGGCATGGATGTAGTTTGACCAGTGGAATGGGGATTCCTTGTTCTGTAGTATCACGTGATGAGGATTTAAAATATATTTTTTCTAGGATGACATAGTAGCTGTTAGATTTCAAGGTGTAGTTGCATTCTTCTGAGGAGGTAAATGAGAAACTGATCGCTAAGGTTCTAACACTGTGGGAATATGTACATCCGGGTGATGGTGTAGGGGATCATACGACACAAGTATATACTGAATTTATTTATTTACTTTATATTATTTTCATTATTAAAATATTTATATTATTTATTTGTTGTAGGCCCTTGGCACACTAAATGGAGGTATTAGCCCTATCCATGCATGATGCATTATATTGATGAGGTGTGTTTCTTTTATATTAATTATTTAATTAATGTTATATATTGACTTAGACATTAAATGTAGATTTTTTTGATATTGTAACAATTTATGTTTTAAAAAACTCCAATATTTTTAAATTTTAAGATTATGATCAGTAATTGGATACTTTACAGTGATAGATAATTTTTTGGAATCCCCACTAGAGTATTATCGGTTAGTGTTCATTATTGAATATTAGTGGTTTGGTTGTTTAAACCCTCATGTCATGTATAATTCCCTTCGGGGGAATGTTCAGATGGGGAGGGGTTGGGGTCATTAAGGTGGGGAGGTTGGGGGTTGTGCAGGTGGGAGGGGTGGGGTGGGGCTGTGTAGGTGGGGCTGTTCAGGAAAGGAGGGGTTGTGTACGTAGAAGGGGGGCTATTCAGATGGGAAGGGGTAGGGTTGTTCAGATGGGGAGGGGTGGGGGTTGTGTAGGTGGGGAGTGGGGCGTGGGGGCGTGGGGGTTACAGGGGGGCTATCTGGGGTGGGGGGTTGTCCGGGGAAGTTTTTTGGGGTTGGCTATCCTAGGGGTGTGGGGCTACAGGTGGTTGGGAGGGGGGTTGTCCTAGGGGGAGGGGTTGGGGAGGCTATTTAGGGTTGGGGTGGGGGCTTCAAGAGGTTGGGAGTGGGGGATATCAAGGGGGGGTTGGGAGTGGGGGTTGTTTGGGGGGGCTATCTGGGGGTGAGGGTTGTCCAGATGGGGATGGGGTGTGGGCTGTGTAGGTGGGGAGGAGGGTTTTCAGGGTGGAGAGGGGGGCTTCAGGGTGGAGGGGTAGAGATGTGTATGTGGGGGGGGGGGGGGGGGGCTATTCGGGGGGAGTTTGGGTGGGGGGTTGTCAAGGGGGGAATATGGGGGCTATAGGGGGTTGGGAGGGGGGTTATCGAAGTGGGGTTAGGGGATATTCACGGTAGGGGTGGGGGTTGGAGGGGGTTGGGAGTGGGGGTTGTCTAGGGGGGATATCAAGGGGGTTGTCCAATGGGGGTTGTCTAGGGGGTTGGGGGTGGGGGTTGTTTGGGGGGTTGTCCGGTGGTGGGGGGTGTTCAGATGGGGAGGGGCTGGGGGATGTGTAGGTTTGGAGGGCGGTTTCTGGGTGGAGGGGTGGGGTTGTGAAGATGGGGGGATACTTGGGGGAGTTTGGGGTGGGGGTGTTCAAGGGGGGTGTGGGAGTTGAAGGGGGTTGTGAGGGGGTGTTATCCAAGTGGTAGGGGTTCAGTAAGGGTTTTTTCAGGGTGGGGATTGGGGCTATAGGTGTTTGGGAGTGGGGGTTGTCCAGGGGGGTTGTACAGGGGGTTTGGAGTGGGGGTTGTCTGGGGGTGGGGGATATGTTGGTGGAGAATGGGCTACATGGTAGAGGTGGGGGCTACAGGGTAGAGGGGGTGGGGTTGTGCATGTGGGGGGGGGGGGGGCGTTAGCATGGAGTTTTTTTGTGGGGGGGGGGGGGGGTTCTTTCTGGGGGGAGTGTGGGGTCTGCAGGGGGTTGGGAGGGGGTTTTCCATGGGTTAGGGGTTGGGGCTATTCAAGGCAGGGGTGGGGGTTGTCCAAGGGGGAGGGGGTGGAGGTGGGAGGTGGTAATTGTAGGAGGGTTCTTTCTCGGGGGGTTGGGGATTTAGGTGGGGTTGGGGGATTTACAGGGGTCTATTCAGGGGGAGTTTGGGCGGGGGCTATTTTGGGTGGAGGTAGGGGTTTTAGGGGTCGAGAGTGGGTTTTTTACAAGGGGGAGGGGTTGGAGGGATTTAGGTGGGTGTAACGCAAAAATTACTTCTATTTGACATGAAAAGTTAGGAGAACATTTCTCAAATCATTTTTGGTCTATTAAAATCAACTTTGAGTTCATACGATACAGTGGTTGATCTGTACAATAGATTTATTGGTACACTTAAATGTTCATTTTCTGAATTATTATTATTCTTGTAATAATGAGAAAATCTTTTATGTTGGGATCAAAACCAACCAACAAGCATTGATTGACATGAAATTTTTAGACAATTATATTTAAGACATTTATATTCTATAGGAAGAATCAAAAGGTGGATCAGATGCTTGAATTGATAGGTATGATCAAAAGTTTTTCTTTCCCCTAAAATTAGGATTTAACTGATAAATTACAGAAAAGATTTCAATACCAACCCTATGCACTTGGGTTATAATGAGATCATGTGAGAAAAATCATTGGGACATTTTTGGATATGTAGGAATCAACGTTACATCAATCAGATGCCCGTGTCGCATATTATGAATGAAAATAACAAGTAATTTGGATTAGTGTTATTAAAATGACACATCTCCCATGAAGAGGTCAAAACATGAAAATGACTTCTATTTGGAATTTAATGTTAGGATAACATTGCTCAAATCATTTGTGGACTATTGAAATCAACTGCACGTCAATCCGATGTGGGGGATAGATTGGTACAATTAAAAGATTATTTTTAGATTTATTTTCAATACTGTAATATTGATAAAATCATGTGTGTAGGGGTCAAAACCTACCAAATGAGAAATGATGACAAGAAATCATAGGACAACTATACTTAAAACATTTATAATCTGCAGTAATAGTCGTTACATGGATTGGATACCTGAATTGTTCAGTATGATCAAAAGTGACAATTGCCCCTCAAATTTGGAGTTAACTGATAAATCACTCAAAGGATGTCAATAACAAACCAATGCACTTGGGTTGTAACGAAATCATGGGAGAAAAATCATCTGGATATTTTGAATATGTAAGAATCAACACCGCATCAATCAAATTCTCATGCCGCTCGGTATGAATGAAAAGAATAAGTAACGTTGCTTAGTGTTATTTAAATAAAACATCTCTTGTGAAGGGTTCAAAACATGAAAATGACTTCTATTTGGTATTCAAAGTTAGGATAACATTTCTAAAAGAATTTTTTGTCTATTTAAATCAAATTTGAATCAATCTTATTCAAGGATTGATTGGTACAATTAAAATTCCATTTTTAGATTCATTATCATTGTTGTAATAAGGAGAATATCATGTGTGTAGGGGTCGAAACCAACCAAATAATCCCTGATTGACATGAAATCTTAGTAAAACGATATTTAAGACATTTATATTCTGTAGGAGGAATTGGTACATTGATTGGATACCTGAATTTCTTGGATTAATCAGTTTATGTTAACTTAATTTACTTTTAAAAGTCATTATTTAACTATAAATGTTGTAAAAAGATATTTGATGTTAGATTTGAACTCATTATTATACGTAATAAATTGTAAACTATTTTTATTATTATCTATATATATACAATAATTAAATTAATATGACTAATTTTTATTTGTTTGTTTATATATTTATTTAGTATCTTATTGGAAGTTTATTGAAACAGAATATTGGATTGGATTGGAGGTGTTTAGATCAATGGATATATGAAGAGGGATGTTTATCATTTATTTCTTTTTAGGATCCTGGTGTTTCTAATGTTTCTATTTTTTTGTGATTTTTCTCCTTTTCTACTATTTGAGAAGCAGAATTATAAATTTTAAAAAAATTCAGGTTAGCGACTTCCTATGGTGGTCGCTAATAGGTAGGAACTTTTTTACAACACAGCAATAGCTAGAGGCAGTCTCTCTTGGTCAATTTTTTTGATACCTATAGAGACTACATTTATTGACTGCTATTCGGCTACACAAAAGAGTACCTACAACAATCATAATTGGCGGTCACTAAAGCCCATCACTGAAGGGCCTACTGCGACTGCCAATGGTGGCCGCAAGGTGTTATGTAAAGACCATTAGCGACTACCAATGGTGGTCGCTAATGGCTACATTTATTGTAGTTTCTCCTCCATTGGATGGTCTTGGTTATAAGTGAACATCGAGATAATGGTTGATCTAGATTATTTCACCCCCTCTAGTTAAGTGTATGTCCTTAATATAGGGTTTTTTTGTGAATATTGTTGCACTCTTTTCCTTTTGTGTAGATCCCTTATGTAGTTCATCTGTCGAGTCCATGCGGATAGATCCCATAGGACAGTGTATCTGGAGAGGTCATAGTGGAGCCCCAACAGTTCTTTAAGACATCCAAGACATGATAGATCTCATACATGTGGAGGGGAGATGTCATCTCTAGTTCGGATCATGCCATCGGATTCATAGAGCCTAGTAGATGCGCTTTATCATGTGGCCACCTATGATTTCACCCCGTGTCCATAAATTCATGCTTTTCATTTAGATATCTTGGAGGTACTATAAATATATGGATGATGGGCCAATATTTTGGGTGTTATGGTGATCCACATGCTGTAAACCATCTAGTAGGGGCAAGAGCGGGTGTAGATTTACTTTGGGTGTCAGAGTAGAACTCATGGTTCACAATTTTCCTTTATTTTGTTTTCCCCATTAATTTATACAGTTGTTTTATTTATGTCAGTTACTGTTATTTCTCATGTAGGTTGTGTATAACATATTTTCATAAACTTAATAAGAAAATATATTTATAGTTTCACTATTGGGGGTGGACTATTGAGATTTATTTATCACTCTCTACATGTGAAACTTGGTGTGCATGCAGACCTGTTGTCTACTTTCAAGTTGGAGTAAAGTTTTTATGATGGTTGGTGTCATGGACTAGTGTTTTTTAATTGAGTGGAGATAATTATGTGGAGACTCAGGATTGGGGTCATGTAGTTCAAGCATCATGGAGATAGATTATGTGGTTTGGTTCAGTGTTGTCATTAGAGCCTAATGTATTTTATTTTTATTTTGTTTAGTTTGTATGTTGTCAACATAGTGGGAGACCACCTATTGTATGTTTTCAATGTTTTTTAGTTTGTATGAATGTATAAAATAATTTATTTATTATATAATGCTTCTACATTAGTTTATTTATTATGCATACTCTAATGGATATCCTTATGGATGTTTTGGTTACTTCAAATGTTATGGAACATTGACTAGATGGTATAGTATCCCCACTATATCTATTAGACCTTATCCATATGTCAGTAACTTTTAATGCATAGAGATTCATGCTTGGGGACTTGTGGTGACCCATATTGGTTGATGTATGAGTTTAACCCAGGATGGTTTATTACACCAACTATGTGCGGCCACATCTCCTCCATAAAACACTGAATGATTGTAATCAAGAAGATCCACCTAGGTACAAGGTAACCTTGGTTTTACCTTTTTCCTACAAAACAAAATCTACATATGCATTAAGGATTATATATGGTGTAAGGCACATATCCCATTAGGATAATACAATGAATATATTTAAGTATTTTATCCATGAAAACTAATAAATTATCTTGAAAACACATTCACAACTAAACAAAATTATAAACATTCATCAATTAAAAAATCCTTTAAAGGTCATTTGGTTTTCCATTAAAAGAAAAACACATTCCAACAACAAATTTTCACATATCTCAAATAATGGAACAATTCCAAAAGGTAAAACACTCTCAAACCACCCAAAAAGGCATAAAATTGTATAAGAATAAGAATAATCAAAATATGACCAACATATGAAAATATTCATAACACAAACCATCACATGAAACATAGAAAAATTAGAATGAATAAGGTTATATAAACCAATATGAAATGAATAAGTTTACCTAGGGATAAGACAATAATGTTCTAATATGAGGGATTATAAAATATGTATTCTATCTATACAGACAAGGAGGAATACATTATGAACTTCCAAGGGATTAATTCCAAGATATCTCATAATATCTTGGTAAACAACATAATCTATAATTATCTTCATACTCAATCACTCTCACAGTCACTTTGAAACCAAAATTTAAGCTCTCATATCCTTCATCCCTAAAGGAATTCATGGTCTCTTGGATAAACCCTACCTCATACACTAGTTAACACATTTTATACTCTCTGCCATTATAATCACAAGCTAGTGCCTTCCATAAAAAGAATTTTGAAATCAAATATCATAAGGTAATGGGAAATTTTAATAAAAAAATTCCAAAAAGGTAAAATCATTTATAATAAAATTTTAAAAATCTTTTTAAATTCATAAAATCACCTTGATCCATTTAATTAGACACTTGGTGTTCATACAAGACACACCCATTTGGAAAACAATTTTTAAGCACCCAAATTTCTAAAATATGCCATAAATCATATAAATAATGGGGTAAAAATAAAACTTAAATCTATAAAATAAAAATTAGAAAAATATAAACCAAAGTATTTTATTAATTGAATTCTAATCCATGGAAAATGACCTTAAATATAGATAACTACCTTGAATTTGATTCCAACCTCATCACCTTCAATAAAAACCAATCCTAAGTGGTATAAGAGGGACTGAAAAGCCATAGACACATGAAAACAATGTAAATCTTCTATTAAAACCATATGTTCATCCAAACCCAAAATCTAGGACTCTACACATTCATTTAAATGGAATAACAAGAAAGATAATTGGGAATGGAAGAAGAAACCATGAAGGGGCTTACCTCAATCCAAAACACCAATATCCCAAGGGGATTCCACCAAAAATAGATAGGAGAATCTTTAACACTATGGAGGATGGGATATGCCTGAGGGGGGAAGAAAATAATGTTCAAAGGGTATAAAAATAGACTAGGGAAAATGATAAAATAGCTATTTTTAATGAGATGGATGGGGGTGCGTTGATAGGACTCACTGTTAGTAAAACCATGAACCAACCATGAAGGATCCATTGTATCCTCAAAAATAGTTCACACAACAATCCCTTTGGATTGAACAATTTTAAAACACAAACTCAAACCTTGAAAGGGCCCTCTTTCTCAAACCCAACACCCATTGCACAATTATCCACATTTTTAGGAAAATCATGCACTAACCATGCCCATGGGTCTTCCTTTATCAAAAAATTATTTTTTAACCCCTAACACATAGAACCTCCAAATAGAAAACAATTTGTAAATAAATCCCAAATATAGACATATTAGTGACCCATCAAGTTTCACAAAATCCCCACCTTAAAACATTATGCTCATAGAAAGTCCTCAATTGTTCGATGATGAAAACATTAGAGGACATTTCTCTCTTACCAAAGTCTCTAAATCCCATGTCTCCTGGTCATTTACACCATGGTTCCAAATCACATGGACCAATAGAATAAACTTAACATAGAAAAACATTTTCCAACGATCCATGATACAAATAGGCTTCTCCATAGTGGTGGTATCTATTTCATGCTCCAAATCATCCCACTCCAACATGTTATATGGGTCCAGATGATATATCATTAACTAAGAAACATGGATGATGTTGTGGATCAGGGAAAACTAGGGTGGAAACTCCAAACAATAGGATAAATTCCAAATATTCTCCACAACATAAAACGACTTGACATAAAAAACTTTCTCTAATTCTCTAAGAGATAGACTCTCAATTGAATATATATAAATAGGAAAACCTTTTCACCAAAATGAAACTCCAATAGATTATTATGATGATTTGAATATGACTTTTAGTGGCTTTGAGCTGTTATGATCTGTTTCTGAATTAATAAACCTTTCTTAGTTATCTCCTAGATAAGCATCAGTCCCACTAGAGAGTCATCAGCAACCTTATCCCAGCACAATGAGTACTTGTAAAACATCTCATAAAATGTCTCAAAAGAGGCCATCCTAATTAAGTCATGATAATTGTTATTATAATAAAATTATTCCATCAATATTCTCCTTTCCTAGAAACCTACAAAATCAATCACACATGATCAAAACATATCCTAAAGTTTGTGGATAGTCTACTCAGAATCATAATCCATATTTGGATAATAGAAATGCTTAACTTTATCATAGTTCCCAAATATTCCTAAATTACCCTACAAAATAGGAAGAGGAACAATAATATCATTCTAACACTATTTTTCAGTTCACTCCAAGAATCCAAAAAACTTCATTGACATACAGACATCAATGGTCCTTAACCTTTATTGACTCCCTGATGGGATGAATGTGGGATGATTTATTTAAAAACTCAACATTAAGCCATATGGTAACATTCCCACTTAGAGTATGAGGTAACTTGATTAAAAAATCCACACATATCTTGTCCTGCTTATACCCCATAATAGGAAGGGGTTGTAGTATCCCTGTTGAACTATTATGTTTCAATTGGATCCTTTGGTAGGTCAAGCATCTGAAAATAAAATCTTCCACTTTGCATCTCATCCTAGGCCACCAAGACTGGAATCTCAAGGTAAATAACTACTTTTATTACACTAGTTAAAAATACAAGATTTATATTTCCTAAATGTCATCTCCTTCTTCAAGATCAAAGGATATACTAGCCATCCTCTCAAATAGAGAGAACCATTTGGGGGGGAGAAAAATTACATGAGGTATCCCCACCATTTAAGACACTAAAAATCTATTGGAACTATAGGTTGGATAACTACTCACAATTTACCCAATAAATGAGAGGGGTGTGACCTAAACAATGGGAAATAATCAATTTTCTCCATCCTCCAATATCTCTATAATCAGATCAGAAAACAAACACATTAGGCCCCACTAATCTTCTGATTCTTTAACATTTTGTACTGAAAATTTCTTACATAAATCATTGGATACCACATTCCTCTTTTCGAGTGTACAATAAATGTATAAATCAAACATCTAGAGATATTATTATAAGGCAACAGCCTTAAAACTTACTTAATATTGAGTTATTACAAGATTGAACATTGAGGATCTTTTCAGGTTTAGAGTTTTAGAGAATTAGATCATAAAACTTGCATTACATTCCACGTATAAACAAAGTGGTTACATAAAGATATTATTCTTATTTCCCATAAATGGAAACATATTTAAAATAAAACATGGATTCTTTCTTGACACTTCCTTGACACTATCATCATATCATGTACCTTTCCCTTGTCCTATGAAAAACATTTCAAAAAAACGTGGGATGAGCATAAAAATCTCAGTAAGGGATATAAAAATATGGAAAGGAAACATGGGTACATATATACATAAGAATGAAATCATACCTTACCCATAAAACATAAGCACTTTAACATACCTCATCAAATCATGAATAAATCATAGAAATCATAAGACATAAAGGTAACATGAGGCATTCATAACATTCTTACGTAGGGAGTAACCCTCTTGGTTACGTTTGGAATACCCATCACAGTATATTCCCTAAATATCTTCAGAGAAACCTTAACGTTTTACTCCTTCGTGTTACCCAATGCATTGGAGCGCTATATCGGGCTCACCCACCCTTAGTCTATCACGGAACCACCCGTCTTCATAATAATGCCCAAGAACCTCAACATAATCGTATCACATAAAACATGCATATAGGAAACATAACATTTCCACCTTTCAATCACAATATATCAATACAACACATTGATATAAAAACATTATGAAAACCATTTTCAATACCAAAATAAAAGAAAATTAAAACATGGTATTTATTTTTCTTTTAAAAAAAAGTTATCGCTTGTAGAGGAAGCCGAAACTCAAATAATGGTCACGGTGGCGGAGAAGTCGGTGTCGCCGCATACGTACGACAAAAACATTCCCTTTTGTCATATAGTAAAACGCTTCGTATAAAAAAGATTCCTTTTGAATAAATGTAAAAGTCAAAGGGGTTTATACACCATATAAAAGAAGGTTGTGTATAAAAAAAATATGCCTCAATGAAAGGAGATTGAGACGAAGTCCCATACCTCGGGTCCGACTTGACTCGGTCGTTCTTTAATCTACTGAATAATAAAATTGAGTTAATTTCTACTTGTTTAAGAACCTTTTTCAATTTCATTATTTCTTTTATATCACTTATTGCCATGTCATGAACACTATGTAATTATTCAAGTTAATAAAGGTCGTTTTAACGATCATTGGTACTTGAGTCAAAAATAAACCCTTTATAATTACATGTTGTTCATGTATCCATTATATCCAGAATGTTATTCATGATGTATATATCATATATATCATATATATCCATTACATGCATGCATTTATAATATTACATAACATTTAGAGGTAAGAAATTAAATGCACCGTTCATGGAGACGGTAAGTCGTACGTACGCATGAACACTAATTTCATTTGTATTTCATATTTTATAGAATGGATTCATAATGATATAAAGGTATATTATAATTCCATTATAATATCATATATAATATCATAGTTCCATCCTTTATACGTCCCACATATGGTATTTAACGAATCAAATCACTTTGAGGGGGCGGTAGTCCGCACTTCCTTAAATGAAGATATCGCGTTTACCCATAATGGAAACCATAAAGGTATGCCCAAAATGAAAAATACAGAAGCTTAAGGAAAACATAAACATATTATATATCATATATAAATATAGTGAAATCTTAATGGCCACCTTTGAAGGTGTTAAAATAATGTTGAACAATCGTCGTTTCGGGAGGCATAAATTCACCATCCACGGAAATAGTATGTCCTTTAACCATTAGATGTAGGTGTCTGTAAGTGTAGCTCGAATCCTCCTTAAAAAAACATCCTAGTATATTGATGATACTGGAGTTGTTACAAAATAAATTAATAAAAACAGTTTAGGGGGTTGGAGAAGCAAAATAATACAAAAGGACTCAAGTGAAGACATTACCTTAAAATCGGGTAACTCCCTTTGGTTTGAGCTCAAAGGCTTCCTTGGGAAGACTTCTGCCCAAAGTGAGGCTTTAAGGAGTAATAGAGGGAAGTGGAGAGACAAAATGGGTGGGGGTTGGCCAAGCCAAAGTCTTTGGGAGTGTGGATAAGGAGGTATAGGTGGGGGCCTTTTATAAGAGGAGAGGAGGGGCACTCTTGGAAAGTAAAGAAATGTTACTTTATTTGAAAATGATTTTCGGATTCAAAAGGTACCACATTGATATAATTCGAGGGTAAGGTGATAAGGGTTCTATATCCACCCATCCAATAGGTTTTTGACATGTTTAGTTCATATATTTTACATTATCATTTCATTTTATTTAAATCCTTTATTAATGAGGTAATCACTGCATCATCATGATGTCATAAATAATTTAATTTATTTTAAGTCTAAAAATTATGAAAAAAATACTATGATTTAGGAAATAGTTTTAGATTTCTAGTGAATATTTATAGTCTAAAAGATCAATTATGTAGACAAATTTAATAATATTTTACTTAGGTGATACATTCTTTGTCACATTTAACATTCTTTAAAAATAAAAAGATAAAAAGTCACTTTCTCACAAAAGTGATTCCATGGGCCCCCCCAAGTTTGGCACAAGGAATCCCATGGTCATCCATGAGACAACTATTAGCCTTAGGACATATATTGTGATATTTGTTGTATTATTATGATATCATTTTATTATCTTTAACTACCTGATTACTCATTAATCAAGATAATTAAAGATAATTACCATCGTTACTATTCATAATGTCCAAAAATAAAAGAGTCTTAATTACATAATTTGGACCTTATAATTCCAAATATTTAATCCATTTTACCAAATTCCAAACACATAAATTGCAATAATTGATTTAAAAATAATTCCCGTTGTCAAAACAAATAGCGGGTTTTTTTAAACAATATCTATGAAAAGTTTGGCATTAGTTTATGACCAATTCCAAAGTGAAATTAATCCTAATTACCACCATTGGATTAAATGGTAAAAATATATTCAGATTACACTTTAAGTCTAATTAAAAGGATAATCTAACCATATAATTAAATTAAATGAAAAAGCAGTTTTGATGTAAAATGCGGTATTTTTCCCCTATTCATTAAAAAATGAACATTGTCAGAAAAATACCAAAAATTTATCCAATGTAAATTTCAATGTTCCAATCATAATAAATATGTTTATTTTGACAAATATATCTTATAAAATTGTCAAAAGATAGATTTAAAAATGGTTTTCCATCAAAAGGCAGTAAAATAATCTTTTAAAAATATTAGTGTATTCCATGCTTAAGATTGGATTTATTTTCATTTTAAGCTTCTAAAACACTATCTAATTCATTAATAGACATAGATAAAAATATCCATTATTCATTACTTACTTGGGATGTTACATCCTTCCCCCCTTTAGAAAATTGTGTCCCCATAATTTATTTACTTATCGAATAAATGGGGGTACTTATCCCTCATTGTATTTTCAGATTCCCATGTTGCGTCTTCTATTGTGTGGTTTTTACGCAAAACCTTTACCTGATAAATCACCATATTCCATAACACTTGCTACCTGTGGTCAAGAATCTGGACCGGTTGTTCCTCATAAGATAGGTTCTCTTCCAGCTGATCTACCTCTGGACTCAAAACATGAGATGTATCTGGCATACACTTTCTCAACATCGAAACGTGAAAAACATTGTGTACCTGAGATAAACTCGGAGGTAAAGCCACCCGGTATGCAACTGATCCAACTCTCTCTAGAATTTCTTATGGTCCAATGAACCTTGGACTCAGCTTTCCTTTCTAACCAAATCGCATCACACTTTTCCATGGTGAGACTTTGAGAAAAACATGATCACCTACCTCAAAAGTTAGATCCTTCCTCCTGTTGTCTGCATAACTCTTCTGGCTACTCTGAGCTGTTCTCATGTGTTTCAGAATCAGTTGAACTTTTTCTGCCTTCTCTTCTACCAATTCTGGTCCCATCAACTTCCTTTCACCCACTTCATCCCAGAAAGCTGGAGTTTGACACTGCTTCCCATATAATGCCTCAAATGGTGCCATCTGTATACTGGAATGAAAACTGTTATTAAATGAAAATTCAACCAAAGAAAGATGTTGGTCTCAAAATTCCTGATAATCCATCGAACAAGCTCGTAGCATATCCTCCAAGGTCTGAATTGTTCGTTCTGACTACCCATCTGATTGAGGATGAAATGCTATACTGAAATTTAATTCAGTACCCAATGACTTCTAAAGGCCTTTCCAAAAGTTAGAAGTGAACCTGGGATCATGATCAGATAAAATGGAGAGGGGAACTCCATGTAACCTTACTATCTCATTAATATATAAACGGGAAAGTTGATATAGGGAAAAAGTATCTCGTATAGCAAGGAAATGAGCATATTTAGTCAAGCGATCAACAATAACCCAAATTGCATTATTACCTCGAGATGTCTTCGGTAATCCCACAACAAAGTCCATGGATATATTCTCCCATTTCCACTCTGGCACTGGTAGAGGCTGAAGCATCACTTTCGGTAACTGCCGCTCTGCTTTAAACTGTTGACATGTCAAACACTTCACAGTAAAATCAGCAATATCTCTTTTCATTCCATCCCACCCGTAATACTCCCGCAGATCTCTGTACATCTTAGTACTGCCAGGATGAACTGAAAACAGAGAACTATGAGCTTCACATAACAACTGTAACACCCCAAGCTTCCATGGTACACATCTCTTTGAATAATACAATAGCGTGTGTTGTACGCAGCTTCATGTTCTAACACACGCCACAACCAATCAAAGTAGCTGTTCTGAATAGTAATACCTAATTTTTGAAATTTTATAAATTTTATATTTCCAAATGGGCTTCGTTTTTGGATTTGGAATATCGAAATTAGCCTATGTTGAATTTTTGGTATTTTTCTGAGAACTTCCAATTTGCCTTGAATAGTTAAAATTACTTAAAAACAACTTTTTTAATAAAAATAATTCATAGTGACAAATTATACTATTGATTGGTTTTAAAGTATAATTAGAATAAATTTTTACCATTTTATCCAATGGTGGTCATTAGAATTAATTTCACTTTGAAATTGGACATAAACAGTTGTTAATCTTTTGATATATATTGTTTCTTAAAAACACGCTATTTGTTGTGACATCAGGAATTAATTATGAAATTAATTAATCCAACTTATAAGTTTGGGATTTTGTAAAATATACATCATTTTTGAATTCAGAATATCAATTATATCTTAGGGTGAAATTTTGACCTTGTTCTGAAAAACTTCAATTGTTGATGAATAGTGCTACCACTAAGTGGTAGTTAAAAACTGATTTTTCGTTTAAATGAAACATTACCACTTCTGTGATTTGATTTTAAAAAATCCAAAATACATGGTTTTCATTATTAATTAAAATGTGGTTCAATGGGATGAAAATAAATTTTGGTGAACAGTAACATTTAAGTTTAATTAATCACGATTAAAGGTAATTAGTGAAATTTAAGGTAAAAATGATATTATAAAAATATGAAAATACCATTAAACTTTTCCTACCCCTATTGGATAAGTCATGGCCGACCAAGACAATACATGGGTCAACTTGGGGACCCCATGGAGACACTTTGGTAGGAAAATGACATAAATAACTTTTTATTTATTGTTAAAATAAAAATGTCAAAAACATAAGTTGTTTTACTAAAACAATTTTTAAATGGGGTTATACAAGTCTAAATTTTGACTATAAATATTCATTAGAAAGATAAAAATATTTCCTACATCATTATAATTTTTTTATAATTTTTAGACATTAAATAAATAAATTATTTATGACACCATGATGATGTAGCGATTACCTCATTAATTAACGATTTTAATAAAATGGAAAGAAAATGTAAAATCTAAGCATTAAACTTGTCCAAAGCCTATTGGATGAGTATATTTGAAACCCTTATCACCTTAGCCTAGAATTATATAAGTTTGGGACCTTTAAAATCCGAAAAGCATTGTATAATAAAGTAACATTTCATTACTTTCCAAGAGTGCCCCTCCTCTCCACTTATAAAAGGCCCCCACCACTACCACCTTACTCACACATTCAAAGCCTTTTGGCTCAGCCAACCACTTCCAAAATACTCTCCCAACTTCTCTCCCTTACTCCTAGAAGCCTCACTTTGGGAATAATTCTTCCCCAGGAATCCATTGGCTCAAATCAAAAAGAGTTACCCGATTTTAAGGTAATGTCTTCTCTTATGTTATTTTGTTTTATTTTGCTTATCCAACCCCCTAAACTCTTTTTATTCATTTCATTTGTAACAACAACAGTATCCTCAATATACTAGGATGTTGTTATAAGAATTATTCGATCTAAACTTACACACACCATCATCTAATGGTTAAAGAACATACTGTTTCTGTGGATGGCGAATTTCTGCCTCACGAAACGATGATTGTTCAACACTCATATAACACCTTAAAAGGTGGCCATTAAGATTTAAATATATTTATATATGATATATATTATGTTTATAATTTCCTTAGGCTTCTGTATTTTTCATTTATGGCATACTTTATGATTTCCATTATGGGTGAACGCGATAATTTCATTTTAGGAAGTGCGGACTACCGCCTCCTCAAAGTGATTTGAATCGTTAATGCCATATGTGGGATGTATAAAGGATGGGGTAAATGGTATTATACATTTTATTATACTGGAATTATATTATACCTCTATATAATTATAAATTAATTCCATTAAATACGAAATAGAAATGAAAGTAGCGTTCATGCATACCTACGACTTACCGTCTCCATGAACGGTGCATTTCATTTCTTACCTCTAAATGTTATGTATTATTATAAATGAATGTATATACTAGATATATATGATGTATATGATATATACATCATGAATATAATTATTTATATAATGGATATATTACCACATGAACAAAGTGTAATTATAAGAAGTTTATTTTTGTCTCAAGTACCTAAGATCGACAAAACGACCGTTATAAGCTTAAATAATTACATAATGTTAATGACATGGTAATAAGGGATATAAAAGGAATAATGAACATAAAAAAGCTTCTTAAGAAGGTAGATATTAACTCTAGTTTTTTATTCAGGAGGTTAAAGAGCGGTCGAGTCAAGTCGGACACGAGGTAAGGGAACTTCTTAACCCAATTTCCATTCTTTTGGTTAATCTCCTACTTTCAAATTATGTCCTGATATTATTATGTCATATCTTGCATTTGTACTTTCTTTATGTGTACTTATAGTGAATACATATAATAGATATATTTTATTTAAAAATTATCTTTTTAAGGGATTTCGTCTCAATCTCTATTCATTGAGGCGTATTTTGTTTTATACACAAATTTCTTTTATAAGGTGTATAAACCCCGTTGAATTTTACTTTTATTCAAAAGGAATCTTTTTATACGAAGCATTTTTACTAAATGAAAAAAGGAATGTTTTTTCTTACGTATGCGGCGACAATGACTTCTCCACCGCTGTGACCATTATTTGTGTTTCGACTTCCTCTACAAGCCATAACATTTTAAATGAAAAATAAATAAAAAGTTTAAACTTTCTTTTATTTTGGTATTGAAAATGGTTTTGAAAGTGTTTTTATTATATCCATGTGTTGTATTAATATCTTGTGATTGAAATTTGAAAATGTTATGTTTCCTTTATGCACATTTTATATGATATGATTATGTTATGGTTTATGATATGTTTAAACCTGTTCATATGAGGAATGCATTGGACTTAAGAAGTGATAGGTGGAGCCCGCTATAGCTCCTCGATGCATCGGTAGGTCTCATGAGACAAACTAGTGTCTTGGCATGAGGCCTTGACAAAATCTTATTTGTATTCTTGGAACGAGGCCTTGGCTACGTGGTTATGATAGTCTGGCATTATGCATTCCATCATTATGAAAGTGGTTATTGATATTGCATGTGATTATTCGTCCAGTAGAATATCCACGTTAATAAGTAAATGAAATTATCTCATTTTACTTTTGCCATATTATGTTGAAGTTCATGTTTAAAAGGCATTTGTTTTAGTTATACATTGCCTTAAATGTTAATGTTTATTTATGAAAGCTTCTGCAATATTGTTATCCTTACTAGGCATCTGAGCTCACCCCTTTCAATGTTTTAATATTTTCCAGGATGTGAAGATGTATTTTATGAATGGCCTGCAGGGATAGTCAGAATAGGATATGAGTGTGGACTATGGAGACATTGTTATTGTAGTTTTTCACTTTATGATGTAATGTAACATTTATGAATGCATCTAGTGTTTCCAAGGCTACTAAACTAATCGGTCTTTCGAGACATGATCTTTTGTGATCATGCCAATGTTACGAAGTAATGCACCGACTCTGGGTAGCTGGGGTCAGGGCGTTACTGTTCGTATCAGAGGCTGTTTAGTACTAACTTTGGAAGCTAGATTTAGATAAACTCTGATTAGAGCACATAGACCAAATATAGACTTTGAGTATTAGTATAGAAGAACTTCCTAGAATTTTGTTGTTGTAGAGATTTTGTGATTTTTCCGAGCAATACATCCCTCTCTAGATACGAGCAGGTAGAGGCGGCTCTGGCACAGATGTACCTAGGGGTAAGACCCGAAAACACCGCTTGGAGCTAGACTCGAACGAGAACTGGTGCACGACAACGGGCCTTGCTGCACTCTTGGTTACAACACTCCCGGGGGATATGATTAGGATAATTCTCGTTTTCTTTACAAACCACTATGATGGGTTATGAGTATATACTTCCTCAACGAAAACATTTTTATTATTATGGATTATATCCATAAATAGTTCAATTTATATTAAGTATTTTATAAGTATGGAATTATGTATTTTGATTTATTAACTAATCTAGTTTATGCCATTGTTTAGATATGGCGCCTAGTGGAAGGAATGGAAACCGTATCAATGCATACTCTCTGTGTAGGGATTTCCCACCTACTGAAGATAATTATTATGGAGCTGGAGATACAACTGGTGCTGATCAACTTATTACCATACTGGGACAACTCACTCAGGTTATTAATAATAACCTTACTCATATGGATCACCCTGATCCGCAACGTGGAGGATCAATGTTAGACCGCTTCATGAGGCAAAAACCTCCAACATTAAATGGGGGTAAAAATCCATTAGTAGCTGAGAAATGGATAAAATCCTTAGAGAAAATTTTCCACGCCTTGGGGAGTAGTGAAAGGGAGAAGGTTGTCATGGCAGTCTACCGCATCACTGGAGATGCCGAACAGTGGTGGTCGCTTATTTAAAACACAAAGGAAGATGATAAAGTATCGAATATGGAATGGAGGGAGTTCAAAGAGCTTTTCTTCGAAAAATATTTTCCTCGTGACCATCGAGCAGAAATGGAAAGGCAATTTCTGAGTTTGAGACAAAAGGAGGATGAGAATTTCGCAAAGTATGAGGCCAACTTTACTAGGTTAGCGAGACATGCTGCAGATTATATACATAACCCAAGAAGTAAGATTGATCATTTCGTTGATGGGTGAAAACCATTTCTCCGTTGAGCATTAGTCTCACAAACCTTCCGTCATACGATGATATATTCTCATGTACCATCAAGACGGAAAAGGAATTCTCTAAGTCTTATGACTTTAAAGCAAAGAAAGAAAAGAAGAGATCTTCTGATCAATCTGGGAATGGAAATAAGGGGAAGAAGGGAAGATTTGAATATCAGTCCTGCAGTAAATGTGGAAAGAAACCCCCGGTACTTGCTTGAAGGGAATGAGAGTCTGTTACAAGTGTGGTGAAAAAGGCCACCAAGCTCATGATTGCAAGGGAAAGAAAGTTGCTGTCAATGTGGAATGCTATAATTGTAGAGAGATGCGACATTATGCAAATGAATTTATTAAGCTTCAGGGGAACTTACCTCAGAAGAGGCCAAGGGATCAAGGCCAAGCTTATGCTATCACTACTGCTAAGGTTGAAGCTCTGAAAGATGTGGTGGAAGATAATTTAATGGTTTCCTCAAGTTTAGAAAATGCATTATTGGATTCTGGATCATCACATTGTTTCATATCTTCAGTGTTTTCAAAGAAAATTAGATATTTTCAATTTGGTTTAACAAGAGAATTGTCAGTCAAAACTCATAAGGGGAGTATTATTGCAACAATGTTTTGTGAATCAGTCCCCATTAGAGCACATAACTGTTCATTATCCGCTGATCTCATTGTAATACCTATGATTGAGTTTGATATAATCCTCAGTATGGATTGACTTTCGGACTATGATGCAATGATTTATTGTAAGAGGAAGTAGGTTACGATTTTTGATGATGATGACAAGGAACACCTTATTTTTAGAGCAGAATCGTCACCACCTAATTCTCATTTAGATCCACCCCCAGTAGCTCAACTAAATTCAATTATTGGGGAGGAAGAGAATGAAATAACTGAGGGTGAGGGAATTAATGTTCAAATAATGGATGTACCTATTGTAAAATAATATGAAGATGTGTTTCCGGAAGATTTACCTAGACATCCTCCCAAACGAGAAGTTGAGTTTTCCATTGATTTAATTCCTGGATCATGGCATATATCATAGACCCCTTATAGGATGGCCACCGTGGAATTAGTTGAAATAAAGAAACAACTAGAGGAATTGAGTAATAAGGGATTTATTCGCCCTATTTTTTCTCCATGGGGAGCCCCTGTCCTTTTTGTTAAGAAGAAAGATGGATCTATGAGGTTGTGTGTTGACTATAGGGAGATCAATGCTATAACAATAAAGAACAAGTATCCCTTACCTCACATTGATGATTTTTTTGACCAATTGCATGGAGCTCAATACTTTTCAAAGATTGAACTTTGATCTGGATACCATCAGTTGTGTGTGAAGAAGGAATACATGCCGAAGACAGCATTTCGAACAAGGTACGGGCATTACGAGTTTACAGTAATGCCTTTTGGATTGACTAATGCACTTTCTGTATTCATGGATCTAATGAATAGAGTTTTCAAGGAATATCTAGATGATTTTGTGGTGGTATTTATTGATGACATCTTGGTGTACTCCAAAAGCTACGAAGATCATGAAAATCACTTGCGCATTATCTTGAAGACTCATAGAAGACATGAATTATATGGGAAGTTTATCAAGTGTGAATTCTGGCTTCAAGAGATTTCTTTTATTGGCCACATTGTCTCTAGGGATGGAATTTCCATTGATCCTTATAAGACCAAGGCAATCCAAGAATGTCCAGCACCAACGAGTATAACTGAGGTACGCAACTTTATTGGTTTGGCAGGTTATTATCGACCTTTTGTCCAGAATTTTGCCTGATTGGCTAACCCATTGACGAAGCTCACACGTAAAGGGGT
Organism: Viscum album; assembly: GCA_963277665.1. Taxonomy (NCBI): domain Eukaryota; kingdom Viridiplantae; phylum Streptophyta; class Magnoliopsida; order Santalales; family Viscaceae; genus Viscum; species Viscum album. The sequence continues at coordinate 1,184,383,450 of OY728165.1, forward strand.
TAAATTTGACTGGAAAAAAGAGTGTGAAGAATGTTTTGAAGAACTGATGAGAAGATTAGTCAATGCTCCAATATTGACTCTACCATCAGGGAATGATGGGTTCGTTATTTATAGTGATGCATCAATGAAAGGACTTGGTTGTGTCCTTATGCAGAATGATAGGGTTATTTCCTATGCATCACGACAGCTAAAAATTCATGAGCAGAACTATCCTACTCATGATCTCGAGTTAGCTGTTGTAATCTTTTCCCTGATGATATGGAGACATTATCTCTATGGTGAAAAAATTGAGATATATACCGATCACAAGGGTTTGAAATATATTTTCTCACAAAAAGAACTCAACATGAGGCAAAGACGATGGCTTGAACTACTCAAGGATTATGATTTCACGGTACACTACCACCCAGGGAAGGAAAATAAGGTTGCAGATGCTTTGAGTAGAAAAGATCATGGAGTTTTGAACATGATGAGAGTGGAAAGGGATCCTATTTTAATGGATCTAGTAAAGATGGATATAGGAATCACCATGGAGGGTGAAACATCAAAACTTTTTCAAATGGTTGCCAAACCATCTTTACTAGAAAGGATAAAGATTTCTCAGTCTGATGATGAAGTGTTGAAAAAGAAGATTAAAGCTGTGAATGATGGGCGGTTGAGTGACTTTGTTTATGAAGATGGAATTTTGAAATTTGGGAGGAGACTTTGTGTTCCCGATATACATGATTTAAAGAGGGAATTGTTGGATGATGCTCATAGTTCCAATTTCTCTATACACCCTGTGTGCACTAAAATGTATAGAGATTTAATGGGAAATTTTTGGTGGGACAACATGAAAAGAGAGATTGCCGATTTTGTGTCAAGATGTATGGTTTTCCAACAAGTGAAAGCTTGAAGGCAACATCCTGGTGGAGTATTGCAACCTCTTCCCATACCTGAGTGGAAATGGGATAATATTACGATGAACTTTTTCATGGGACTACCAAACACCCCTAGAAGGAATGACGAAATATGGGTCATTGTTGATCGTCTCACCAATTCGGCACATTTTCTTGCTATAAGGGAAGATCTTCCACTTGAACGTCTAGCAAGACTATATATTAATGAAGTTGTGAGACTTCATGGAGTACCCCTGTGAATTTTCTCAGATCGTGATCCATGATTTACATCAAGATTCTAGAAAAGTCTTCAGAAGGTCTTGGATACTGAAATTTGTTTGAGCACTGCTTACCACCCTCAAACAGACGGGCAATCAGAAAGAACTATTCAAACCTTAGAAGACATGTTGAGATCATTCTCACTTGACTTTCATGGAATGTGGATAAATATTTACCTCTGGTAGAATTTTCCTATAACAATAGCTTCCATTCAAGTATTCAGATGGCACCATATGAAGCGTTTTATGAAAGTAGATGTCGCACACCAACCTGTTGGGACGACGTTGGTGAAAGAAAACTTGTAGGCCCAGAACTGGTGGAGGAAACAATGGAAAAGGTGAAGGTAATCCAAAACCACATCAAAGCAGCTCAAAGTAGGCAGAAGAGCTATGCTGACAATCGAAGGAAGGATTTGGAATTTTTGGCAGGAGATCATGTCTTCTTGAAGGTATCACCATGGAAGGGAGTTATACGTTTTGGTAAGAAGGGTAAATTGAGTCCCAGGTACATCGGACCATTCGAAATTCTAGAACGAATTGGGGCTGTAGCTTGCCATTTGGCAATGCCGCCAAGTCTCTCCAAAGTTCATGATGTATTCCATGTATCACTATTGAGAAAATACATGCCCGACCCCATGAATGTACTCACCCTTGAGGAATTAGAACTGGAACCCGATCTGTCTTATTGTGAAGAGCCCGTCAGGATTCTAGATACAAGAGAACAAGTGCTGAGAAACCGGACGAATCGTCTGGTAAAAGTTCTATGGAGAAACCATAAGATGGAGGAGGCAACGTGGGAACCCGATGAACTTATGATGAATAATCACCCGAGTCTTTTTATATAGTGATATTATATAAAATTTTGAGGACGAAATTATTTGAAGGAGGTGAGAATGTAACACCCTATGCTTCCACGGTACACATCTCTTTGAATAATACAGTAGCGTGTGTTGTACGCAGCTTCGAGTTCTAAAACACGCCACAACCAATCAAAGTAGCTGTTATGAATAGTAATACCAAATTTTTAAAATTTTATAAATTTTATCTTTCCAAATGGACTTCGTTCTTGGATTCAGAATATCGAAATTAGCCTATGTTGAATTTTTGGTATTTTTTTGAGAACTTCCAATTTGCCTTGAATAGTGAAAACTACTTAAAAACAAATTTTTTAATAAAAATAATTAATAGTGACAAATTATACTATTGAGTGGTTTTAAAGTATAATTAGAATATATTTTTACCATTTTATCCAATGGTGGTAATTAGAATTAATTTCACTTTGAAATTGGACATAAACAATTGTCAATTTTTTGATATATATTATTTCTTGAAAACACGCTATTTGTTGTGACAACGGGAATTAATTATGAAATTAATTAATGCAACTTATATGTTTGAAATTTTGTAAAATAGACATCATTTTTGAATTCAGAATATCAATTATATCTTAGGGTGAAATTTTGACATCGTTCTGAAAAACATCAATTTTTTGATGAATAGTGAAACCACTAAGTGGTAGTTAAAAACTAATTTTTCCTTTAAATGAAACATTACCACTTCTGTGATTTGATTTTCAAAAATCCGACATACATGGTTTTCATTATGAAGTAAAATGTGGTTCAATGGGATGAAAATAATTTTTGGTGAATAGTAACTTTTAAGTTTAATTAATCACGATTAAAGGTAATTAGTGAAATTTAAGGTAAAAATGATATTATAAAAATATAAAAATACATTTACACTTGTCCTACCCCTATTGGATAAGTCATGGTCGACAAATACAATCCATGGGTCAACTTGGGGACCTAATGGAGCCACATTGGTAGGAAAATGACATAAATAACTTTTTATTTAATGTTAAAATAAAAATGTCAAAAAACATAAGTTGTTTTACTAAAACAATTTTTAAATGGGGTTATACAAGTCCAATTTTTATTTATATATATTAATTAGAAAGCTAAAACGATTTAATACATCATGATAAATTTTTTATAATTTTTAGACATTAAATGAATTAAATTATTTATGACACCCTGATTATGCAGCGATTACCTCATTAATTAACGATTTTAATAAAATGGAAGGATAATGTAAAATCTAAGCATTAAACATGTCCAAAGCCTATTGGATGAGTATATTTGGAACCCTTATCACCTTAGCCTCTAATTTTATATTTTTGGGACCTTTAGAATCCGAAAAGCATTGTATAATAAAGTAACATTTCATTACTTTCCAAGAGTGCCCCTCCTCTCCACTTATAAAAGGCCCCCTCCACTACCACCTTACTCACACTTTCAAAGCCTTTTGGCTCGTCCAACCTCTGCCCAAATACTCTCCAAACTTCTCTCCCTTACTCCTAGAAGCCTCAAATTGGGCAGAATTCTTCCCAAGGAAGCATTTGGCTCAAATAAAAAAGAGTTACCCGATTTTAAGGTAATGTCTTCTCTTTTGTTATTTTGTTTTATTTTTCTTATCCAACCCCCTAGACTATTTTTATTCATTTCTTTTGTAACAACACCAGTATCCTCAATATACTAGGATTTTGTTATAATAATTATTCCAGCTACACTTACACACACCTACATCTAATGGTTAAAGAACATATTGTTTCTGTGGATGGCAAATTGATGCCTCACGAAACGATGATTGTTCAACACTCATATAACACCTTCAAAGGTGTCCATTAAGATGTCACTATATTTATATATGATATATATTATGTTTATGTTTTCATTATGCTTCTGTATTTTTCATTTATGGCATAATTTATGATTTCCATTATGGGTAAACGCGATAATTTCATTTTAGGAAGTGCGGACTACCGCCCCCTCAAAGTGATTTGATTCGTTAATGCCATATGTGGGATGTATAAAGGATGGAGTAAATGGTATTATACATTATATTATACTGGAATTATATTATACCTTTATATAATTATAACTTCATTCCATTAAATATGAAATATAAATGAAAGTAGCGTTCATGCGTACGTACGACTTACCGTCTCCATGAACGGTGCATTTCATTTCGTACCTCTAAATGTTATGTATTATTATAAATGAATGTATATACTGGATATATATGATGTATATGATATATAAATCATGAATATAATTATGGATATAATGGATATATTACCACATGAACAAAGTGTAATTATAAGAAGTTTATTTTTGACTCAAGTACCTACGATCGACAAAACGACCGTTATAAGCTTAAATAATTACATAATGTTCATGACATGGTAATAAGTGATATAAAAAGAACAATGAACATGAAAAAGGTTCTTAAGAAGGTATATATTACCTCTAGTTTATTATTCATGAGGTTAAGGAGCGGTCAAGTCAAGTCGGACACGAGGTAAGGGAACTTCATAACCCAATTTCCATTCTTTGGGTTAATCTCCTACTTTCAAATTATGTCATGATATTATTATGTCATATCTTGTATTTGTACTTTCTTTGTGTGTACTTATAGTTAGCACACATAATAGATATATTTTATTTAAAAATTATCTTTTTAAGGGATTCCATCTCATTCTCCATTCATTGAGGCATATTTTGTTTTATAGACAAATTTCTTTTATATGGTGTATAAACCCCTTTGACTTTTACTTTTATTCAAAAGGAATCTTTTTATATGAAGAGTTTTTAATAAATGAAAAATGTAATGTTTTTTCATACGTATGCGGCGACAATGACTTCTCCACCACTGTGACCATTATTTGCGGTTCAGCTTCCTCTACAAGCCATAACTTTTTAAATGAAAAATAAATACAAATTTTTAACTTTCTTTTATTTTGGTATTGAAAATGGTATTGAATGTGTTTTTATTATATCAATTTGTTGTATTAATATCTTGTGATTGAAATGTGGAAATGTTATGTTTCCTTTATGCACGTTTTATGTGATATGATTATGTTATGGTTTATGATATGTTTAAACCTATTCATATGAGGAATGCATTGGACTTAATAAGTGATGAGTGGAGCCCGCTATAGCTCCTCGATGCATCGGTAGGTCTCATGAGACAAACTAGTGTCTTGGCATGAGGCCTTGATAAAATCTTATTTGTAGTCTTGGCACGAGGCCTTGGCTACGTGGTTATGATAGTTTGGCATTATGCATTCCATCATTATGAAAGTGGTTATCGATATTCCATGTGATTATTAGACCAGTAGAATATCCATGTGAATAAGTAAATGGCATTATCTCATTTTACTTTTTCCATATAATGTTGAAGTTCATGTTTAAAAGGCTTTTGTTTTAGTTATACATTGCCTTTTATGTTAATTTTTATTTATGAAAGCTTCTGCAATATTGTTATCCTTACTGAGCATCTGAGCTCACCCCTTTCAATGTTTTAATATTTTCCAGGATGTGATGAAGTATTTTATGAATGACCTGCAGGGATAGTCAGAAGAGGATATGAGTGTGGACTATGGAGACTTTGTTATTGTAGTTTTTCACTTTATGATGTAATGTAACATTTATGAATGTATCTAGTGTTTCCAAGGCTACTAAACTAATCGGTCTTTCGAGACATGATCTTTTGTGATCATGCCAATGTTACAATGTAATGCACCGACTCTGGGTAGCTGGGGTCGGGGCGTTATAACAACTCTCACTTCAACTATGAATCACAAGGCACACACAATCTCTTCCCAAATCACAAAACACAATCATTATCAATGTTGAATTCAGACAACTTACCTTTCTGAACCATCTCTACCTTTTTCGGCGACTCACTGTCTTGCTTTTGTGCTTACTTGATTCTATCTGATAGAGAAGATTTCACTGATACCTAAAACAAAACAGTAGAACATCCTACGCCAACAATATCTATTCCAAAGTTCATCAAATCCTTAACCAAAGGATCACGTTCCAAACGCAACATCGCTAATAAAGAATTACTTTTTTGACTCAAAGCATCAGCCACTTTATTTGCTTTTCCTGGATGGTAATGAACTGTACAATCATAATCCTTGATAAATTCTAGCCATCTACTTAGTCTCATGTTTAACTCTTTATGAGTGAATATATACTTTAAACTTTTTTGATCAGTATATATTTCACACTTTACTCCATAGAAATGATGCCTCCAAATTTTTAAAGTGAAAACAACAGCAGCTAATTCCAAATCATGTGTAGGGTAATTTACCTCATGAGTTTTCAACTGTCGTGAAGCATAAGCAATTACCTGATCATTCTGCATTAGGACACAACCATGTCCTTTCAAAGAAGCATCACTGTAGATAACAAACTCACCATTCCTGGAAGGAAGTGACAAAACTGGAGCATTCACCAATCTTCTTTTTAATTCCTAAAAACAATCATCACATTCTTTTGTCCAGATAAACTTAACTCCCTTCCGAGTTAACTTAGTCATTAGACTAGATAACTGTGAAAAATTTCTAACAAAACTTTGGTAATAACCTGCCAAACCAAGGAAGCTACTAATCTCAGTTACATTTTTTGGTCTTGGCCAGTCTTCTAAAACTTTGGTTTTTTGCAGGATCAACAGTTATCCCATCTTTAGAAACCATGTGACCAAGGAAAGAATTTTTTTGCAACCAAAACTCACACTTTCTGTATTTTCCATACAGTTTCTTTTCTTTTAAGGTTTGCAAGATATCCCTTAAATGTCTTTCATGCTCCTCTTTACTTTTAGAAAACAACAAAATATCATCAATGAAAACCACCACAAACTTATCCAAGAACTCATGGAAAATTCTATTCATTAAGCCCATCAATACAGCAGGTGCATTGGTTAGCCCAAAAGGCATTACTACAAATTCATAATGGCCATATCTTGTATGGAAAGCGGTCTTCAGAACATCTTCTTCCTTTACCTTCAGCTGATGGTACCCCGATATCAAGTCAATCATTGAAAAATACTGATCTCCCTGGAGCTGATCAAACAAATCATCGATATGAGGCAAAGGATATTTGTTCTTAACAATGATGTCATTCAAGGCTCTATAATCAATGCAAAGTCGCATTGAAACATATTTCTTTTTAACAAATAAAACAGGAGCACCCCATGGTGATGTTCTAGGTCGAATGAAACCTTTCTCTAATAAATATTGAAATTGCTCCTTCAACTCTAAAAGTTCAATTTGTGACATTCGATATGGGGGCTTTGAAATTGGCTTATCATCAGGAACTAAGTCAACAGTAAACTCAACTTCCCGATATGGTATTATTCCAGGCAACTCATCAGGAAAAACATCAGGATACTCATTTACCACTGACACATTATTAATCTGAACAGTTCCATTATTTTCAACGATGTGTTCAAGGTAACATTCATTTCCATATTTTACAAGTTTATTGGCCTCTTGATAAGTTATCAACAGTAAGGTTCATTCTTGTAAACAAACTGAAAGACTTTTTGAAAAGAAACTTCTTTAGCTCTACAGTCAATCTTAGCAAGGTAAATAGAGAGCCAATCCATACCCATGATAACATCAAACTCTACTAGAGGTAGAACAATAAGGTTTGCAAGTAGGTTCTTTCCACAGATAAGGATAGGAAGATTCTTATAAATTCTTTTTGCCTAAACATTTCCCCTAGGTGTTTTTACAAAAAGTTCAGGAGTCATTTCTTGAGATGGTATTCACATTTTACTAGAAAAGGATTCAGAGATGAAAGAATGTGTGGACCCCGATTCAAACAACACACTAGCATAATCTGAAAAAACAAACAAAGTACTTGATACAACTTTATTTGATAGCCCGACATCTGCTGAAGTAGTAGCAAAGGATTTCACCAACCCTTTCTGCTTGTATTCTAACTGCTTCCCATCACTCAAGCTCTTTGTCGGGCACTCGTTTGCATAGTGACCCATCTCATTGCACTTAAAACATTTCACTAACTATAAATCAAATTTGGTCTTACCTTCTCCTTGATCTTTTTCAGTGCAATCATGAGCCTTGTGTCCCATCTTACCACATCGGTAGCACTTTCAGAATTCAGAAGACATTCCCCAGCATTCCTTTTACCACATTTATCACAAACTAGAAACTTATTTTTCTTACCATAAGACTTTTTTGAATAATTCTTTCCTTTCTCCTGCCACCTCGGTCTCTTAATCTGTTGGTTGCTATAGAACACTTGATCATCGGCAAATTCCATTTCCACCTTCTCAGCACATCGAACAAGCTTCTCATAACTTTTGAACTCAAGAGAAGCCAATGCCCTTCGATATTTTGGCTTTAACCCTGAGTAAAAACGATTGATTTTACTATCAAGGTCTCGGATAAAATTTTGAGCATACCTTGCCAATCGAGTGAACCTTTCTTCTTAGGTAGCCACTGAGTCTTCCTCTTGCCTCAATTCCAAGAATTTGTTTTCAATCCTAAGTCGAACAGCCTTAGGAAAATACTTTTCAAGAAACATACCTTTGAATTCATCCCAGTTGAGAGCATCAATCTCATCAGCGTCCCTGATATTTTTAACCATCGACCACCACTGATCTGCTTCACCCTCCAAATGGTAAATAACAAGACTAACCTTTTGATTGAATAAACATCCCATGACATCGAAAATCTTCTCCAGTACTTTAATCCACCCTTCAGCTAGCACAGGGTCAGATGATCCTCTGAATGATGGGGGATGTTGCCTCATTAAATGTTCCACCACTGACATGTTCCTTTGCGGTTGATCTGGCTGATCTCATGCATGGATACCACCACCATTTATCTCTTGAGTCAAATGTTCCATTACTGTAAAAAACAGTTCAGTTCCAATTCTGACAATCTCATGATGCTGATTCGGAAGGTTATTTCCTCTTTTATGCCTTCCTAGCACTGCTTCCCTGTTTCCTCTGCGGAAAACCATTCTGAACAAACATGTCTTAGATGAAGCAACATGGTAATCTTCAAATACTAGATCACTTCAATTTGACCATAATTTTTTTTGGATAATCATTTAATAGAATTATAACTCCTAAAGTTATCTAAACCGACCTATGATACCAACTATAAGGCCCCGTCCTTAAACCTTACTTAATCTTGATTTATTACAAGATTGCACATTGAGGATCATTTTGGGTTTAGAGTTTTAGAGAATTAGATCATAAAACATGCATTACATTCCACATATAAACAAAGTGGTTACATAAAGATAGTATTATTCATTCCCATCAATGGAAACACATTTAAAATAAAACATGGATTCTTTATTGACACTTCCTTGACACTATCATCATATCATGTACCTTTCCCTTGACCTGTGAAAAACATTTCAAAAAAATTTGGGATGAGCATAAAAAGCTCAGTAAGGGATATAAAAATATGGAAAGGAAACATGGGTACATATATACATAAGAATGAAATCATACTTTACCCATAAAACATAAGCACTTTAACATACCTCATCAAATCATGAATAAATCATAGAAATCATAAGACATAAAGGTAACATGAGGCATTCATAACATTCTTACGTAGGGAGTAACCCTCTTGGTTACGTTTGGAATACCCATCATAGTATATTACCTAAATCTCTTCGGAGAAACCTTAACGTTTCACTCCTTCACGTTACCCAATGAATTGGAGAGCTATATAGGGCTCACCCGCCCTTAGTTTATCACGGAACCACACGTCTTCATAATAATTCCCATGAACCTCAACATAATCATATCACATTAAACATTCATATAGGAAACATAAAATTTCCACCATTCAATCACAAGATATCAATACAACACATTGATATAAAAACATTATGAAAACAATTTTCAATACCAAAATAAAATAAAATTAAAACATGGTATTTATTTTTCTTTTAAAAAAAGGTACGGCATGTAGAGGAAACCGATACTCAAATAATGGTAACGGCGGTGGAGAAGTCGTTGTCGCCGCATACGTACGACAAAAACATTCCCTTTTGTCTTTTAGTAAAACGCTTCATATAAAAAAGATTCCTTTTTAATAAATGTAAAAGTCAAAGGGATTTATACACCATATAAAATAAGGTTGTGTATAAAAAAAAATATGCCTCAATGAAAGGAGATTGAGACGAAGTCCCATACCTCGGGTCCGACTTGACTCAGTCGTTCTTTAATCTCCTGAATAATAAACTTGAGTTAATTTCAACTTGTTTAAGAACCTTTTTCAAGTTCATTATTCCATTTATATCACTTATTGCAATGTCATGAACACAATGTAATTATTCAAGTTAATAACGGTTGTTTTAACGATCATTGGTACTTGAGTCAAAAATAAACCCTTTATAATTACAAGTTGTTCATGTATCCTTTATATCCAGAATGGTATTCATGATTTAGATATCATATATATCATATATATCTAGTACATTCATGCATTTATAATATTACATAACATTTAGAGGTAAGAAATAAAATGCACTGTTCATGGAGACGGTAAGCCGTACGTACGCATGAACACTACTTTCATTTCTATTTCGTATTTTATAGAATGGAATCATAATGATATAAATTTATATTATAATTCCAGTATAATATCATATATAATATCATATTTCCATCCTTTATACGTCCCACATATGGTATTTAACGAATCAAATCACTTTGAGGGGGCGGTAGTCCGCACTTCCTTAAATGAAGGTATCACGTTTACCCATAATGGAAACCATAAAGGTATGCCCAAAATGAAAAATACAGAAGCTTAAGGAAAACATGAACATATTATATATCATATATAAATATAGTGACATCTTAATGTCCACCTTTGAAGGTGTTAAAATAATGTTGAACAATCATCGTTTTGGGAGGCATAAATTCACCATCCACAGAAACAGTATGTCCTATTACCATTAGATGTAGGTGTGTGTAAGATTAGCATGAATACTTCTTATAAAAACATCATATTATATTGAATATACTGTATTTGTTACAAAATAAATGAATAAAAAGAGTTTAGGGGGTTTGCGAAGCAAAATAAAATAAAAGGACTCAAGTGAAGACATTACCTTAAAATCGGGTAACTCCCTTTGGTTTGAGCTCAAAGGCTTCCTTGGGAAGACTTCTGCCCAACGTGAGGCTTTAAAGAGTATGATAAGGAAGTGTAGAGACAAAATGGGCAGGGTTTGGCTGAGACAAAGGCTTTGGGAGTGTGGGTTAGGAGGTAGAGGTGGGGGCCTTTTATAAGAGGAATGGAGGGGCACTCTTGGAACGTAAAGAAATGTTACTTTATTTGAAAATTATTTTCGGATTCAAAAGGCCCCACATTGATATAATTCGAGGGTAAGGTGATAAGGGTTCAAAATCCACACATCCAACAGGTTTTCGACATGTGTAGGTCATATATTTTACATTATCATTTCATTTTATTTAAATCCTTTATTAATGAGGTAATTGCTGCATCATCATGATGTCATAAATAATTTAATTTATTTAAAGTCTAAAAATTATGAAAGAAATACAATGATGTGGGAAATATTTTTAGATTTCTAATGAATATTTATAGTCCAAAAGATCATTTATGTAGAAAAAATTAAAAATATTTTTCTTAGGTGATACATTCTTTGACACATTTAACATTCTTTAAAAATAAAAAGATAAAAAGTCACTTTCTCACAAAAGTGATTCCATGGGGCCCCCAAGTTTGGCACAAGGAATCCCATGGTCGGACATGAGACAACCAGTAGCATTAGAACACATGTTGTTGTCTTTTTGTATTATTATGATATCATTTTATTATCTTTAACTACCTGATTACTCATTAATCAAGATAATTAAAGATAATTACCATCGTTACTATTCATAATGTCCAAAAATAAAAGAGTCTTAATTAAATAATTTGGACCTTCTGATTCCAGACATGTAATCCATTTTACCAAATTCCAAGCACATAAATTGCAATAATTGATTTTAAAATAATTCTCGTTGTCAAAACAAATAGCGGGTTTTTTTGAAATAATATCTATGAAAAGTTTGGCATTAGTTTATGACCAATTTCAAAGTGAAATTAATCCTAATGACCACCATTGGATTAACTGGTAAAAATATATTCAGATTAAACTTTAATACCAATTAAAAGGATAATCTAACCATATAATTAAATTAAATGAAAAATTAGTTTTGATGTAAAATGCAGTATTTTTTCACTATTCATTAAAAAATGAACATTGTCAGAAAAATACCAAAAATTTATCCAATGTAAATTTCAATGTCTCAATCATAATGAATATGTTTATTTTGAAAAACATATCTTATAAAATTGTGAAAAGATATATTTAAAAATGGTTTTCCATCAAAAGGCAGTAAAACAATCTTTTAAAAGTATTAGTGTATTCCATGATTAAGATTGGATTTATATTCATTTTAAGCCTCTAAAACACTCTCAAATTCCTTAATAGACATAGATAAAAATATCTATTATTCATTAATTACTTGGGATGTTACAATTATACCCATTAGCTCAGTCTGAGATTTAGGTCCTTGTAGGTAAAAATACATTTCATTATTTTATCATCTGATTAAACTGTAAAAATAAACCCAAAGTGTCAACGTTTCCATGTAATCAAAGCGACCATAATCGCTACTAATTCCAGGACATGGGTTGGATAATTCTGCTGATGTAGACATATTTTTCTCAATCCATTGGACACCACATTTCTATCCTTCATCAACACACACCACAAAACCACAAAATAATCATCAAAATAACCTTAAAAATAATTCATCTAGGCTCTAGGAGAATCAAGATAGGTGTGGATGTCAAATAGGCATGAAACTACTCGAAAGATATCTCGTAGTTCTAATCCCACAAAAAGTCCAGCCTTTTTATTATTAAGGTCTATAAGGGAGAATCTCTCTTGGATAAGTCTAGAAAAAAACTTCTATAGTACCCAACCAATTCTAGAAAACTTTGGATCATGAACAAAATATTGGGATGCTCCCAAGAGATGACTGCTCTAACATTATCTAGATCTACTGAAACATATACATTAGAAATGACATGGTGCTAGAAATTTACATTCTAAAACCAAAACTGTCACTTTGATATCTTGGTATATAGATGATGGTTCCTCAAAAAACCCAAAAACCTAGAGATTCCCAGTATGTTACTCATTTATCTTTTAATAAACCAAGATATATTTTACAAACATGCCCATGAAGGAGTCCAAAAATTAGAGGAATATCAATTTCATTAACACCATCAATACTATAAGAGCATAAGGATTCCCAAAAGGAATAACCAAATACTCAAAATATCCATACCATATTCAAAAATTTGTATTTTAAACATAATATTCCTAGAACCGCAATTGGTGGTGCCCAAAACTCATATTGATATTCTAAAACCAATGGGATCCCATGAGCTGATCGAAAATATCATCAATTTTGGTAAGCGAGTACTTATTCTTCACAGTTACCTAGTTATGCTTATGAAAGTTAATGAAAATATCTAGGATTCCATACACCTTATTTGAAAATAGAACTAAAGAAGTAAATTATGACACACTAGGATGGATAAATCCATTTCACTTATGGTCTTCTAGCTAAACATTAATTTCATTCAACTCATCCAGATTATTTTGGTAAGACTGAAAATAAATGTTTCTCATTCCAAGGAGAAGATATATAGTAAACTTTACCTCTTTCTACGGTGTGAAACCTATGAAATCGTCCAAAAAAACATCTGGGTACCTATCCATGACTACTAGAAGTTCACCCACTGAACTCTACTCAATAGAATGATGAAACAACCTAGAAAGATAACATGAGATCAACCCAAATTATAAAAAAATTGGTACGGCCCTCTATAATCGTGGATCCCAATGACCTTGAAGGAATTGAGTTCCCCCATCAAGATTAATTATCCAAACCCTATGGTGATATCATTAGATGAGATACTTAAATCTAATCAAACAATCTATACTGATAATAATGTTGAAGACATCTAAGTTCAAAACAAGGATGTCCCAAATAACGCCCAAGCAAACTACCAAAACACAGTACTATGGGATCATAAAACCTCACTCCGTCTTCTTACCCAAAGGGTTTTGAAAATCCATAACATATAGAATAAACTCATATTTCATGCCCAATGCATCAATTAGTTTCAATGAATTAAAGGTTTGGGATATTATACTGTCAAATAAAACTGATGCAATGGAAGATACAGTAAACACCATACCTCTCAAAGTTTTCAACATATTATTTGAGTCCTCTAGCATAACCTATGCTTCATAGAGATTCCCTAGATCATATTTTTCATATTTGTTCTTCCCCTTGTTAGAATATATTTTATTATGAGGGAGATATCCTCCACCTTTGGATTTCTATAACTGCACCTGATAGCCCTTTGAGAAAGTGGATCCCACACTGCTCCCTTGATAAGGAAACTAACTAAAGTGGTAGATATGAGCCAAGAATCTACAGTATTGGGATGACATTGGTTTCTCTATGCAACTAGACCTGGAATGTCCACCCTTCATACCGTGGTAATAAACTAGTGGATTACACCCTAAAGAATCCATATGGGTTGATCCTGAAAACTGTTGGACAGTCTTGCTACTGCCCTGACAAGGCTCATCTCGCTTCTACTTATATCATGAAGAATAATTCTAGAATAAAACCACATAAAATACACAACTGATACTTATCTCTCTAGTAAAATAAGACTCTACTATATTTTCCTTATCCACCACCTCTGATTAGGTTTTTAGACATTGAATAATTAGCATAGACCTGATCTCCATCCTCAAGCACATCTCATAACATAAATACATAAGGTATTCATTCCAAAGATGATCTAGAGATGCGTATACCAATTATATACATTTTTTATAATACTCCATCATGTAATGATTCCATTTATTCAGATTTAAGAACTCATGGGACATCGATAACCTCAAATTCTTAAGGTAGAACTACTGATTAAATTCCACCTTGAATGTGGACCACATGAGATCATCATTCCTCCTGAAAATAATTATCAACTACCACATATTTCTATAAAGACCATCCATCACATGTTTGAAAAATACCACTTCATAGGTCTCATAGGACCTTATAAAAATAAAGATTGGCTCAATATCATCTAACCACTCATCAAGCTCTTTTTTTATTATTACCATAGAACACTGGTGGATTTTTCTTCAATAACTCTTGGACATATTCCACCATACATTTTTCTCTTAACAACCATCTTGAACCATGGATTGGATTGTACAAATCATTGACTCCAACAAATCTGGTTCGAGATGAAGATTAACTTGTGGGGTGTTCTTCGTAACACCCTCTCTATAATTGGATGAGATCCTTCTAGGTGGAATTTTCTATAAGATACAAAACATAAGATTCATCAAGAAAAATTAAATCTAAAATAAAATTAAAATACCAAAAAGAACCCCGCTTCCTGGTTATCAACAAGATTCATATGAATCAAAAGAATATCCAAATGAAAATGGACCATTATCCCTAAAAAATTAACGTATTCCCCATTGTGCATGGTTTGACTGCACACTTATTCTCACCATTCACCAACCATGTGGGTTTCCCAAAAGGTGGAAGGAAATTCCACAAGGGATACATATAGTTACTACTAATCATGTTCCTTAATCGTGAACCTCCTCTAGACTTCCCTATTTTATACCAAAAACTAAATTTAACCCCTGGATCGCCCCAGGACTGAACAACGATTTGGAAATACCTCAAAGTATCACCATGTCAACCCACTTATGGCCTCATAAATTATACACAATCTATAAAAATCCATGAAAACTTGAGGTTTGACATGAATAAGAGATGGCTAGGAACTTCCCCATTCCAACCTTTCGAGATCTGACAGTACTAGATCCAATCTACCATTGAATCCTAAATTACAACCACCTCTGATACCATATTGAAATAAACTGACCTAGGTCTTCCCAACCTATCACCCAAGCCGGTCACCACATGAACTAAAGCTCATTCTTGATTTCCTTGCGTTGGAAATATGTATCGGTCATGACCAACAACCCATTGGGAATGGTTTCACCCATAGTAAACTGGAATGGACCATCCATTAAGTGATAGGTCTAAATAACTATTAATATAGTCAACAATAGAAAAAGTACCACATCTGGAATACACAAATAATATTAGAAGAAACCATAATCAGTAATATATATCCTAAACATAACATACCAAAACATGACATATAAACATGGTATCTTAATTAAAAACCACAAAATAAAAATAATGAGGACAATGACCAAAAATACCAATACATACATCCCAATGGGTATAAAATCCCAAAATGACTCTGCATGGACTAACTCTATGAGACAATTTCTCCCAAGAAAAATATTACACAATGGTAATCAAGAAGATCCACCATGTTACATGGTGCCCTTTCCTTTAACTATGTCCTTCAAAACAAAGGATACATGCAATCTAGTATTTATGTATTTTACCCATACATGCCAATGAAATAGTTATAAAACAATTTCAAAACTAAACAACATTACTAAAACTCCACATTTAAATGATTCTTTGAAATCCATTTGGTTTTCCTTTAAAACAAACATTCATTATAATAAAAAATTTCAACATGTCTAAAATAATGAAATAATTACACAAGGAAAAACATGCTCAACCCACCCAAATATTGAATAACATGGTATAAAAATAATAATATTCATCGTATGATAAATAGAATAAAATGGGTATAAGATAAATTATTACATCAAAAATTGAACTAATAGAATACAAAAAGGCGTATAAACCAATAAGAGACGAGTAAGTGAACCTAGGGATATAATCATAATGGTATAATGTGAGTGATTCTAAAATGATTATTCTTGTTGGTAAAACAATGTGGAAACTCTCATAGTCTTCCCAGGGCCAACACTAAGTGTTATTATGGTTCCTTGGTAAAAAGTGAAATCTATCATGGTCTTCCAACCCAAAGACTCAAATGAACCCTTCGAAACTGAAAATATATATCTTACAAAATTTCTCCCCATAGTTTCTCATGATACTATAGACAATCCCTCACTCACGCATCAGTTAACCCATGTGTTACTCTATTCCAATATAATCAAAAGAAATTATCATCCCGGAAAACCATTTCACCATCCCATTTCATAATCCAGCATGACCATTTTATAAAAAACCTTCCCACATGTTAAAACCATTTCTAAAACTATTTTTAAAATCCATTTAAAACTATAAAACATCTTTGAGACATTTTATCAAATACATTGTATGCATACAAGCCACAATAATTTGGAAACCGCTTTTTAAACACTAAAATTTCCAAACCAAGCGAAAAATCATATCAATAAAGGGTAAATATCTATTACAATGTAATAAAATAGAAATTTTATAAATATAAACCAAATGAGATTATTAATTTAATGTTAATCCATGTAAAATTCCATTAAATATATACACATACATCAAATTTAGTTTTAACCTCATCACTTATAATAAAAACCACTCGAAATAAGTAGAAGAAGGAACCAAACACATAATCCATAGGAAAAAAAATGAAATCCCCCATTAAAACATTACATTCATCCAACCCCACTATCTAGGGTTTCAGAAATTAATTGAAATGGAGTAACAACCAAAATAAGGGGAAAGGAAGATGAACCCATGAAGAATGGGGCATACCTCAAGCCAAAACACCAATATCCCAAGGGAATTCCACTAAAAACGGAGAGGAAAATATTTTGCATAAAGGATAAGGGGAAATGAATAATTTTGGAATAAAATAATGTCCATGGCGTATAAAAATAGATATGGTAAATTATAAAAGACTACTTGTTAATAAGATAGGTAGGGATGCATAGCTAGGCTGCATGGATAGGAAAACCATGAACCAATCATGTGGGAGACACTGTCTCCCTAAAAATAGGCTACACTATTATCACTTATACTCACATAGTTTTAAAAACCATACAAAGGTCCTATTTACCAAACCTAATAACCCTCAAATGGTAATCCATATGGTTTAGAAAATCACACGCTAACCATGTGCCTAGGTCTACCTTTCCCAACACTGGATTTTTCGACACCAGATACCTAAGACATCTAAATTAAAATGAAATGGAAACTAAAACCAAAATATATACATATATGTGACCTAAAAGTTTTCACACTGGGTCTAGGTCACCAACTTTTACAATAATCCCACTTTCACTAGAGTTCACATGCTAATTATACTTTTTATCACCGACAGTAGTAGATCGTGATTCTCCTAAGCTATGAATTTAGTCATTGGACCTATTATATATCCACTGTATGGATACTCAATTATCTTCAACATAAATTAATTGAGTAATAATCCCCAATAGTTGATATCCCTAATTATTTTTGTTTCTTCTACTGTAAAAACTTTACATCTTGGAAATTACTAGGAATAAAATTATCATAATTTATATTATGATAATACATTACTTATTAGGTGAAAATACAAGAACTAGATAAAAATCCTCACATGTTTTGCAATGCTTCTTTAGAAACATCAACGGTCACAACACACTTACTTGTTTAAATATGGATATCACTGGCTGGAATGAGATTTTCTTTCCCATTACCTTATCATGACTTTGATATTAGATCCTATTAATCTAAAATAAGACTAATTTATCCTCCTTTACACCTAATTGCCCTTCATCTCCATGTACCGAGTACATATCTCTTATACTCTCTCAAGTACAATCATATTTTTATGACCATTTCCCATGAAATTCTCCAATATTATATTGATATTTTCATAACATATATTATATATTTTTAATATCACATTTAGTACATATCATGGATTATATGTTCGATTCATCATAAAAGAGTATAAAATTATACTCACCACATTAGTCTCCTCTTAAGTCTCATACATTTTTATTTGAGATAATTATATCACGTAACCTTAGTAAAAATTCTCTATTCAATTATTCCAACTTTTATATTTCAATACTATGATAGTATATATACTTTAATTTGGTCTAAGAAACCCCTTAGATCCACCATATTAGATCTTATTCCCTAAAACATTGGTATCTACATTAAGTCAATCTACAGAGAGTCACATTCATTCTAGTATTAACTAAATTTAAGAACAATAGTTGTTCTTCATATGTTATCAAATATATTTTCCATTGAAAATAGTGTATCTCCCATTAACCACTTATAGTCACATGAAAAATTCATTCTAAATGAATATTCTATGATCTTATAGATTAAATAAATTTGAAAATAGATTTAGTAAATTTCACCCCATATTGGTATTATATGGTGTCACAAAATATTTATTGTTTTATCATAAATAAAAATTTAATGAAATGTGGTTTTCATATCCAATTCCACGTAATATGATCATTTAAAGTAACTATTAAGAGTAAAATTCAAATGGATTGAGCATGATAATTGGTATAAAGAATTTTTTTAGACTATATATAGAAACAAATGATTAAAACTTTGTTTCATTAATAATTCCACATTTTTCACAAAATACATGTATTTTTTCACTTTAGTATCACTATAGTATCAATATTTGAAACATTCAAAATAATAAGCATCTGTATTTTTTGACATGGAATCCATTCTTTAATTTTAATTAAACTTGTCACTTTAATATTATTTCAATTTAATAATTTCATTTAGGATTCAGTACTATAAATGAATAATTTATCACCTTCCATGGTGAATATAAAACCACCACTATGTTTTAAAGCTTAATAAGAAATTTGAATCTCTAAAACATACCTTTTTCACAAGATCATATGCACCTTATTCTAATGAAAACTATCTTTTCAGATTCAAGATTGACTAAATAAAATTCAATCATGATCCCACTATCTCATCTAGATATGCTCACCCTTTTATAGAAATATACATCATTACATTACTATCACTTTTATATCATAGGTTCTATAATATCCTTATAATCTTTAAGAATAATTACATTAGATTTACATTGTGTTTTCTATGATGTGACTTTTTTTATATTCATAAAAAACTCTTTGCATATAAAAAATGTTATTATGACATGATGTATTTATATCATACTATAACTCATATGATATAGATTTATCATTATATTTGTAATGTGTTAATGGGATAATTCTATTATTTTCAAAGTATGCCACAAAAAATAATAGATGAGTTTATAATGAATATAAGTCTCAACGTTGAAACTCATTTTACTTACTTTAGGACTCTAATGTGTGTAAGGAAATTTGTATTATAAATTAATCCATGATACATTTTAATGATCAATTTTTACATGCAATACTCATAATTGATCCCATTTACTAGCATCATTTATTTTTTGTATATAAAGAAATGTGACTTTAAGAATAAAAATACTATATTTTATAATAGATGAATGATTGTTCAATATATTTTTTCACAAATGGGACTAAAGAAACCCCTTATATTCTAACCATGCATATTCTATAATTCACTTTTACATTACTTAAAACTCTTAATGAAATCTTATAATTTATATGAATTTACCTCTAGCCTAACCTTGTAATTGTTCCTGCTCTGGAGCTGAAATAATTCCAAAATCTTTATAGATTAGATTTATTTCTAATGGTTTTATTTTCCAAAAATGAATAACTAAAGAATCAATAATAACTAATTTATATAACTCTAAAGTGTCTAAAACCATGGTTTTATATCTCAAAAACTATTTATTTTTACTAGAAGAAAAATTATCATGCCATAACTATGTATAAATGAGTCTTACATTTTATATTCATTAGGTATTTCCAATGTTTCAAGAATTAATGAACTACTAGTAAATCATTACTATAACATTATGTGTCCCCCTAATCCATTTCTTTTCTAGTTTTAGGGTTTGGAGGAGTTTTAGGGGAGTCTTAAAGAGGTTATGTGGTGCTTGGAGGAGGCCTAGAGTGAGGCTGAAGGTGTTCACTGTTAAAATGTTAGAGGTAGGAGGAATTCACATTTTGTAATGTTTACATGATGTAAAAGGAAGGTTCATGACTTGTGAAGGATAGTTCATGTGGTGTTACATGATGGGTAATAAATTTAGGATTTAAATGGTTGTGGTAATTGAAGTTTTTATGAAAGGTGGGAATTTTAGAATACTTGTGGTTTACATGCCATATAAATGTTACACTATGTGAAACTGAAAGATTTTAAGTTATTTTATAACCCATTGGTTGATTTTTAACTCATTCAGCCACATCCCATCTCTCTTGTTTTGGAGAAAAACAAGGAACCCTAAGGAGTTCTTCTATATCTATTCCTCTCTCTTTGATCCATTGGTTTTGGATAATAACCTTTGGAAATATTTGGTAAGTTCTTCTCCCATTCTTGGTTGTTATCATCCATTATTCTCTTAGGGATTTTTAATAGTGATGTTTTTTAGTTTAGGGTGTGATATGGCTACATTTGTTTTATCATTGGGTGTAGTTTTGGTTGATCTGTGAGTTCCTTGTGTTGTACAAGTGTCTAGGTAGTTTGTTCTACTCCCTGTGGTGAACAACATGATTGGAAATTATCTTTGAGGAAGGGATCCTTATTTACATTAATTTATGATCTATGTGTGTGGTACAAATGATTTTTATTAACTTTGTGTGGATATTAAGGGTCTAAATAATCATATAATTAATTATAATGTCTACAATTGATGGGTATGTGGAGTTATCACATGATTTACATATTTGATATTTGTTTTTGATGTTATTATGCATTCCTATTTCCAATTCTGAAAATAATGATTGTTGGGATCCTTGAGTATGTTGTAGTTGTTATATTTTGATGACCTTTAATATTTTTTTTGTGATCTCATCCAAATAAAAGACTAAAGAAATATTTTTATAATAATTTATTTTGTGTAGACACTCAGTTTGTGTGATTATACACATTCTAGTATAAAGAAGTAACTTGATAAAGCCCCTGAATATAAGTGAATGTTGGACGTATTTCTATTGTGTGTGACTGTAATTTTGTGATTTTTTTGTGGATGTGGTTTTTGTGTGGTGATGTTTGTAACTAGCTAGGCTATGTGATGTGTGGGAAGTGATGTAGTTGTTGATATGAATGTATGCGATTTGGGAAGTTGTGCGATGTGGCACGGTGTTTGTGGCACAAAGGTTTTGGAAATGTGGTTGTAGTATAGTAGTTGTGGCATAGGGATTGTGGTGTAGTGGGTGTTTCTAGAGGTTGTGGCATAGTGATTATGGTGTGGTGGTTGCATCCTAGAGGTTGTGGAATAGTAGTTGTGGTAGAGGGATTTTTGTACAGTTATTTTGGTAAAGTGGTTATGGTACACATTGGTTATGTTTATGAAATGGATGAGATGTGTGTTTTTCATGATGTAAGTTTGGATGTGTGGTTAAATGCGGTGAAGATGGAAGATATGTGGTGTGATAATGGTTGATGTTTGTTGGGATAGTTGTGTGGTGTGTTGTTGTTTGTTTCCTAAGTATCAGTGGAATTAATTACGATACTAAATGAAATGAATAAATGAGTGGGTTGGTAATTGAATATAATGGTATGTAAGGTGATGTGTTGTAAATGGTCGAATGAATAAATGTGATGAAACTAGAAAGCTAAAAGTTGAAAATGTTTTCTATTCTCTAGGGAGGTTGTGTGGTGTATTTTATATAGTTGTAGCAGCAGTCAAAAAATTTGAATGTGTGGTGTGTGGTGGTGATTTGGTGTGATATGGTGTTCTTCATATTGACCCATAGGTTGGGTATTGTTTTATTTCTCTCTATCAGGCATTTTTATTTTATTTTATAGCCGCCCATCTGTGTTAGATAAACTTTACAAGGCTCAGTGGTGCTGAGTTATGGGGTTTTCCCCACTAGTCCTTATGTAGTGATGTGTTTAATTATGTGAATATGGGAAAGATATGATGGGGTGTGATTTAATATATGGTAGGGGTCATGCATGGTGGGATTAAGGAACGAGGTTGATTTCCTTTACGTTCATGATACCCTACTTATCTGGTTCTATGTGTTACGTGTTGACCAAGGTGTTTGCATGCAAGATAGTGATGTGGTGTGATGTATAGCCCAGGTGTCTATAGTAATGATGTGATGCGATGTGATATGTTTGTAATGGATGGGAGCATAATATGTTTTAAGTTGGGGAAAGAGAGTAGGAAATTTGTGGGGAAGAGGTAGCAGGATGCCTTTCTTTGTTATAACCTCAATATTATATTATTATATTAGATGGGTGATTTGGTGAGCGGGTCATGGTGGGGATGTGTTTGGTTAGATCCCTTGTATAGGTTCTTGTTGGTTTTATTGTTTGTTCACTAAAACATTAGCATTAACTTTTTACATGTACACTAGAGGCCATCATTATGTCCTTATTGAGTATACTTGTTATGTTCACCCTATGTATATAAACTATTTTCATGTTTCCAGGAGAACATTGGGGGATTGATTTGGACATTAATAGATGGGTTGGAGTTTCTGTTGAGTTTTTTATGTAGAATTTTCTTTTTGGTATTTACTTTGGATACTTTTATATGTATTATTTTTACTTTATTCATGCATTGTGGGATGGTTTTGTGTTTACCTTTATATTGTATGTATGAGTTTTTTTCTGATTTTTTATCCTATATCTCAGTCCTATTTTATTTATAGAGTGTAATACCACCCATGTTGTGATATTTTTAAACCCTTGATGATGGTTTCCAACTTGGGGACTAATGGAGGTAGAAATCACGGGTCATTATCTATCTCCCTTTATTGTGACATCATTGGTGGGAGGGGTCGTAACATTATTTTATAAGAGGTGAAGGTAGAGAGATATAATTGAGATTATAGTTAAGAACTGTGAGGATTTCATGGGATGGTATGGAAGGAGTTCTAGTTGACCTTTGTGCATGACATGAGCAAGGGAGGTTGGATATGACACACACTAGTGAAAGAAATTATTTTTCACTTTATTTTCATTTTAACCTCGATTAGTACTTGAAATTATTATTAGATAAATTGTATATACATTTTTAACATCTATTAATAAAAACATGCATTGTAAATAAATTAGAGTATGGTATTTCACATCATTTATACAATAACCAAAGTTAATAAACATGCATATTGGATTTTTCATGTCATTTATGTGACAAATGATGCGAAAAACCAACATACATGGGTTTTTTCACATCAATTATAGAATAAAAAATTTGAGAAATCCATAAATATTAGTTTTCCATATCGGTTATCAAAAAAAGAAGTGAAAAACTGTTTTTTTATTAATTTTTTTTCTTTTGATTCTTACTCAAAACAGAGGGAAATAATAGTGAAGTATAAAAATCAACATAAAAACCAATAGAACACAAGAATAGAAGGCAGGAAAACTAGTAAAAGAACCAAAAAACAATCCTACAATTATAACATTAAATATTAAAAAATATATATTAATATAATAAAATAAAATTATACTTGTGAAATGATTCACCAATTAAATTTTTAGTGTCTCAAATCCATTGCACTGTAAGAGTGAGGATCATCAAAAATCTATAAATTAAAAGGAAATCATTTAACATGTATTCTAAATAAAATGACCGAAATATTAAGAAAAAGTTTATAAATAAATCTATTCTATGGGAAATTTATAATTGTCCCATTTCAAATTATTTCATAAACAAATCATAATATATAATATCCACATTCCTTTACACCTTCTTGTTTACGAAAATTCTATTTAAAATAATTTTTCACTTCAAATTAACATTATTAAGTAATATATCAAAATTTTAGTAATTATAAATTAAAATTCAGCTTTTCTTTTACATATTTAATCCTGACACATTTCATTTATGTATTTTCTCTAAATAAATTTCATTCTCTATTTGAAAAAATACGAATAAAATAAATTTAAAATTAATTATAATATAAACAAGTATTAAAAAATTCAAACTTACATGCCAAATACAATCTTAAAATTTTTTTTCACTTCACCATGGATAATGCATAGCTAGTAAAGTGAATTCTCCCTTCGAAAAAATACTTAACATCTAATAGATATTGATGTTAAAAAATAATGTTATTTCTTATTATGTTAATATATATATAATAATTTTGAGATATATGTTTCATACTGTTGAAGATAAAGAATCATCTAGAAATGAATAAATGCATTATTTTGAAATATTTCAGCAATATAAACTATTCTTTCTCCTTCAGTCATTTTCATTCTGATAGGTGAAATAGATTGTGGGTACATAATTCCATATATATCCATCTCTTCATGCTTGTTAATTTGTTGAAATAAACCTAATAAAGAAATATAAGTATATATTTTCAATAAATTAAACTAAAGGAAAAATATGTTAATCGACTTACATGGGAAAAACATGTATCATGTTGTTGTCCAACTGATCTCTAGTTACGACATCTATGATATCATTTTTCAAACACACCATAGTAATTTCATACCCAAAAACACCAGATTCAATTGGAATCTCATAAACATCCAAAAAAATTTAATATGTTAACAATCTATCATGACTACTAGAATTTATATCTAAAGTAGCACATTTTATTTTTTTTGTCTATACAGTATTTATTTACCTTTAAAATATTCCTATAAAAAATAGATAAATACATAAACATTAAAATGTTAAAAAAATTAATAAATATATTAAATAAAAGATAATATATACACATACATCTATGGTGATATGATGAACAAATCTAGACATCCAGACTAACAAATGGTTGATACATTGTCCAATTGTACTCACCTCATCTGTAGGTAATGGTATTTCTATTGATCTAACTATAATATCATGTACAATTACCCTAGGATGCACTATCTCTATTTTTTGATGATGAAAGGTATTTCTAATATAAAATACCATCCCTTATGAAATAATCTAATAAGAGGGATCATAAACATATAAATAAAAATAACTGGGAAACTATGGAGGAGGGGGTGTATGAGTAGGATGAGAAGAAGTGGGGTCTGTATGTAGAGGTGGAGGATTCAGATCAGCAGTTCAAAACTTTTTTTATCTGTCTTTAAAAATTTACTGTAGAAAACATCAAATCTATTCCTCCATCGTCACATGAATATCATGAACATCAAATTCCAATGTTTCAATACTTTATAATAAAAATCTTTTAAAGAAGAAGCTTCAGAATAGGGAAATACTATTTTTATTGATACACCTTTCAGGTATCCTTTTACACAACCTGGGTGTTTGAGCTTTCCCAATGTTGTATCTAAAATATCCTCCTACCCTCATCTATAAGGACCCCATGTGTTCTCTTCTCCTAAAAATAATATTGTACAGAATATTTGAAAAATATTATAAATGAATACAATATATAAATAGTTAATTTAACTTAAATAAATAAATAAATAAATAAAGTAAGCATATTGAAATCCACTCAGCTACAACCCTTGACTCTTCTGTAATATATCATCCATTTTTATCATCCAAACCCTCTAATATTTTTCATTTCTAGAGGGGGGCACCCTCTGCAGACCCTGAATACTCGTCTCTCTGTTTTGAAGTTTTTTTCTACCATCTTTTCATCCAATAACTTAGACCCTCTATGAAAGAACATAAGAGGGTATACATTTCTAGATTTTATCTCCTAATGAGGTCTTTTAGATTGTTTTAAATTAAGAATTAAGAATTAATAAATCAATACTATGGTCATTAACATTATAAACTTCTAAAAGGTAACATTTCATTTACCTAAAATTATTATGATCATATACATTCAAAAATATATTCCATGTATCTTCATATATAAATGGATATATATTCCATAAATAATTTTGTTGTCTATCTCCAAAAATGAAATTTTAGGTGAGGGATGATTTAAAATCCCTCCATATCCTGGTATCCAATGATAAATATTTCTCTTTAACTCCTACAGTATAAGGTAAATCATATTTCACCTGATAATAAGAGGAAAATATATATTTTAATAAAAATTTTAAAGATAAATAAACTAGTAATAAAAGAGCTTACGAAAACTCTCTCCCACAGGTAAAAAATTGTCACTATTTAAAACATCACCAATCATTAAAAAAAATACTAAAAAAAATTATCTTGTGCTGCAACAAAAGAATTGAATTATTTGGAAATTATACCGCTTGAAATATCATTATAATCAAAGTCTACTAGTATCCTTTGGTCCTAGATATGATCAATTAATAATTTTTTAAAACCTGTGTAGCCACATTTACCAACCCTCAAACTATTTTCCCCCATGGAAGAATATATCTCATATAAAGAAGGAAAAGTAGGCTCATCAACAAGATCATGTGTTTGTTTCTCCATAGAGGAATGAGTATGAACATATCTATAGGTAATTGGTGGATCAGATGATTTATCTATCATTATCCTTCAAATCAAAGTAGAAAAGAATTAGTACATAAATATACAAATCCATCTAATACATAAAAATGTTAATAAATTTGAAAAATTATCAAAAAAAACATAAACTAAACTAAAATTACGTATTTTTTCATATTTTTTATAGTTATCTAAACATATAAAAATATTAATAAGATATGAAATGGTATAAATTAATGAAAACAAATCTAAAAATGGTGTGTGAATGGAAAAACTTCTCCAACCAAATAAATCATTTTTACAAAAATAAATAAATTTTTTGTTTTTATTCTTATAAATATTTTTTTATTTAACATATTATATTAAAAATAATTTTTTTAAAATAAAATCTATTAATAGATAAGTTATTTAAGGTTAAACATGGTAAACTAAAAAATCATAACTAATATAAAAAAACAATTTTTCTTATAAGTTATAATACATGTTTAAATAAATAAAATAAAATAAAAAATCTAACAATTTATGAAATTTAAAAAAGTAAACCATAAATAATCATTTTTTACCTGTAATGTTTGGAATATACTAAAGGATTGTTTTCCAAAATTCCTTTAACAAAATCATTTTTTATGGAAAAAACCATGTCAATGACATGCTTGTAAATATTATCTAATAATCATTCCATTAAATTAGGGATCTCACATAAATCAGCTTCTTCATCAAGTTTATCATCACCAAAATAAAAATTTTTTTACTTGTAAAACAATAGACCACTGCATATGATGAATATGCAAATTTTATTTTTCATGAATTTCAATGATAAAACAATCAGATGTAGATTCCAATTTATTCAGATTAAATAATTTCATTCAAAATTGATAATGTTTTACACTATTCTTACCAATAAACTATTTTCATTTAAACAATAGAACTTGAAATTGAATTTCATTAACCTCCCCTATTTCTTATATTACTCCATAATATGTAGTTGATGTGGAGATTGGTTTTTTCATTAGAGCCTAAAAAATTCATTTCTTCTACAGACATAAATATACTACTATTTTGAACAACATCTCTATTTTCTAGATCTTTTGTATGAAATGTATAGCTATTATTGTCATACATTGACCGTGTTATCAAATTTAAACATGGACCACGCACTAACTATCTGGATTTTTTTGATGCATCTGATCTACCAATCATAGTCTCTTTAAACCATGGAAAAAATGTTTTTTGTGCTCATTAAAATTCCACATATCTTTCTTCTTTCTATATCATTATTTAAACAGATTAATATGAAATTTTATATATGGATGAGAATCATCTATATTATTAAAAATGCATAAATGTACCTTATTTATTTATTTACATATCAATGATTTGAATTTCAAGCCATAAATCACCTTTCCCCCATAATTAACTTGTTTATGAGATGATGTAGGCAAACCAATGTGCTCCACTAAATAAAAATATCTTATACAAAACTCTGAAACAACCTCATAAATATACTTCTCAATAATAGAGGATTCATTTTGATATGGATTCTTAACATACCCATTCAATATCATCATATACCTTTCAAAAGGATATATCTAATGTAGATATACAGGCCCACAAATCTTTATTTCTTATAATAAGTGAACCATTAAATGCATCATGATATCAAAAAAAGATAAAGGAAAATACATTTCCAATTGACAAAGTATGAAAGACACCTCATTCTAAAAAGTGTTCAAAGAATTGAGATCAATAACCTAATTAGAAATTGAATTGAAAATATAACAGACCTTTATGATAGTCATTTTGGCAAGGATGAGAATTATTCCACACAATGAAATTGGTAGGATTTGTTTCATCATGATGTGATATTCATGATATTTCATACCGATCAACATCAAATCCTTTAATTACATAATTTTTTTACATTTGATGAATAACATTGTGGAACATTGATATCATTAACACAATAAAAAAGTTGATTTTATCTCTCTCAGATAATGTATGACAAGATGGGGTTAGGAATGTTTTCCTTCCATTGGGTTCAAGAGATAACTATAAATGCATTCCCATTGAGATTAGGTCCAATATTACATTCAAACCATATTTAGTCATTCCTTGAATATCTAATAATTTTTCATTAAACTATTCATAGATATTTTTCTCCATGTGTATGAAATCAATGTTATGTTTGACCTCATGAAATATTCAATATAGTATATCAAAAAATATTGAACTTTTCTTCCAAATATTTCTATCATTTCCAAATTTATGTTTCTTTCTGAATTTCACATCAATATTTTTCACCCTCTCAAAATAATGATCAATGGATAATGATTTTGGAGAAATACTAAATACATTTGATCCACTTAATTCCTTTTTTAATGTTCTGTTAGAGTGATTTATAGACTAAAACATTCAATGACCAATATAAAATACTTTTCTCCCATGATTAAATTGATAATATGAAGTTTTTTGCTCACAAATTAGACTAGTTTTATGCCCCTCAACACTACATACAGACAAATTTTCTTAGGATGAAAGTCATTTATAGTTATCATAATCACTACATGTAGTTAAGAAAATTCCATTTTATAATAATCATACACCCTTATACCTTCCTACAATAAAAATTTTAAAATCATCAATTAATCGTAACAAGAAAACATAAATATCATTTATGGGATACTTTGTTCTAGAGATCATTAAAATCTATATGACATATTTTCAATTCACACAAAATTAAGGAGATATGTTCTAAATTATCGATAAAATAGGCCTTAAACTATATGTTCTACTAAGGCTTCAATATAGATTAATTACGTCCATGCATAGTCCAAGTCTGATATTTTTAACTTCATTTCCTAATATTGGAAATTGGTGATCAATTTTCATCCACTGTCTATAATCCATTATATTCCATTATTTTCCATTATGTACCCACTCGTCTCTATTCCATCTTAACCTTTTTGTATCATGTGAATTTTCAAATAAATTTTTCAAATGAGGATTAATTATAAGATACAAAAATGAATTTCAATGGGTCTCTAAAATAAATAAATTATCTTATAATATTTGTTTAAAAGTTGGGGTCGAAGCCTCATTTATTATTAATGAAAGGAAAAGACCTCTTTAACTGTCATTCAGAAAAGCATGAATTTCTTTACCTTAATCCCATCAGGCATAGTATTTTATTTTATTTAGAATATGAATCTGGAAGATCATTGTATTTAAGAAGAATATCTCTAAAATATTTTAGTAACTATGTAAAACTCTATCCACTCTATCCATGTCTCACCTTTAAGTTAATCAATCTTAACACCGTCGATAAAACCATAAAATGTTTACATCATGTATACAATGTTTTTTTAGAAACTCCATATAGATGCTAAATTTTCATTTCATTATCAATTTACTCTACTTAAATATCATGAATCATTTCTTAATTTTTATTAGGCTTATCAACTTGCAAATAATCATCATCAAGAGATCCAAAACTAGGTCATGTTTCCCCATTACAAATCCATGATATTTAACTGAGATTTAACCATGACAATGTAAATGATACTTGATGTCTCTTATTTTAAATTTCCTTATATTTAAACATTTCAGGAATAGATTAAAAAACATAACTTTTTTTGAACAATTCATTTAGAAAATCTCAAAAAATAATCAGCAACATCCTTATATTCATAAAAAATTCAAAGTGTCATAATACAACTTTGACACTTTATTATATATAACAAATATAAAAAATATGCATCTTTCCAAAAGAATACTGTGGTGATAAAAGGTATTAAGAGGTGGAAATAGTAAATTATTTCAATGATAATCATGAACAATCGCTTTTTTATAATTCATTAGTAAAATGTTTCTATGATTTTATATAAAAGTGAATATAATTTTTAAAAATTTAATAACAATAGGGATGAAATTTAATGTTAATTGGAATGATTATACCTAATCAAAATAGAAAATAAAGTTAATTTATATCACTACATTGTAAAATGGATTACTATTGGAAAAATAAAAAATAAATTAAATCCTTTCAAAAGGTTAATATTAAAAAAAATTATTTATTTTCAGGTTTTTAGGGTTTTTTATATCATTTGAATTCTATTTATATATCGCACTAGGTATTTCTTAAAATTAGTTAAATTTTATTTATCTATTGGAATACACATCTCTATAGTAAGGTTATAAATTATATCCTTTCCTTTTATTATCAAAAAAAAATTATCCATATATCTAATTTTACTTATATGCTTCAGGAGTTTACTTAATTTTAATAAAATACCATCATTTAATTCAGTATTTTGGATATCAACTAGTAACCACTCATGAATTTTCAAGGCATAATCATTTAATTAAAAATTGACACACACTCATAATTTTATGTTATTAAAACCTTTAAATAGATGAAATATAGGAATAAAATATATTATTCTTGATAAAATACGTTTGATTTTATATCAAAGATTCCATAATTTGAAAGTAGAAAATTTTTTCAATATAAAATAAATATGTGAATATTTGAAAATTATAATTATAAATTCTAGATAATAATGGAATATAAGTTTAAATATAATTGGAAAATCATAAAAATAAATGCATGGAAGAAATTTAAAAAATAAAATATAGAAAAAACATTACATCATTTTTCATTTCCTTATGATTGAAATTAGATGACACATTAAATTAAATATTATTGACTAGAATCCAAATCATGTGCTTATTTTCCATTTTGATCAGTATCTTTATCATCGAATTTTATAATAAAAATATAGTAAAAGTACAAAAAATATTAGTTGACACATTAATTCATACTATAATATAACATTATATTATATTTAAAACAACACAATGAGGAATTTTTAATGTGGTGCATATATATATAATTAATATTATATATTATCTATGCCTTGTGTATTGTGAAAAAATTTCAAACATATTACATACTGGGTATTCTATAAAAACATTTTTTATTTGAATGTAACACACTAATAACCCGAAATTTAAATATTATAATTTACTTTATTTGATACAATAAAAATCTAAATTTAAGGGGAGAAAAATGATTTCAGTGTGAATATTGTCTGATGCATGTATAATTCCATTATAATATAACATAGAAAAACACTACCTATGCAGTGGGACAATACTTTAAAATTTAAAACTAATGTAACCTAACTGGGGATAATAAACACAACAATATCTATTTTCAATTGTGAAAAAATGGGTTAATTAGTACAAATAGTGTCAAAACCTAGCATATATCTATCATAATATAACAAATATATGTAAAGGAGCCAATTAAAATTTCATATTGTGTGTTCAACAATAATTTCAACATTATATTGATAGTAACTCATAATATGAATACATCATATTTAATATATGATTTTTCAAGGAGAAAATATGCTCACACCATAAGAAAAGTGTTGATATGCATATACACTACTTATATGATATTGTATATTGAACTGTATGGAAATTGAAATGTATTTATACATTACATTTTAATATTACCAAGTCACAAATAAGTTTATAAAACTAATTAAAATTTATCCATATTCATGGGAGTGTATTCATAAACAATGAATTATTCAAAAAAATAATATAATTAATCAACATTTTGAGATTTAATACATAAATTTAAGATGGGATGTAGTATGAAAATTTGTGAAATAATTCAGTGTAAATGCGTTTTCATTTAATAAAAACACATGAACCTTAAGATATAATTCTATCAAAACACATTTTCACTTAAATTGATGCATAATAGGGGTATATGAATATGGTAATGTGATATTTGAGACAACCAAATCTATATTAAAATAGGAAACAATGAGTCTGATGAAATATAGGGGTTTAAGAAGATGGTAAGGCAATATCTGTGTACACGGAATAGAAAAAATTAAAGTCAGGGCTTCGGTTCCATTGAATTAATGATAGGATCAATGTGTGAGGATTACTTGAAAGTAGAGTACATAGAATATCCAATAATGTGGTTGATGAAACATGAGGATATATAAAGATTGAAATATGGGATTTGAGTCCACCAGATCAAAGAAATGGGGGTTAGGGATTCTATGAGGGAGAAATGAGTTTGAATTTCCAAGATAGAATTACACTAAAATGATTCAAATCGATTGTTCACAAAATTTTAAATGGAATATAATGTCGGTTATGCTTTAACGGACATTAAAAATCATATATTTGCTACTTTAGTTGTCAAATAACCGATGTGAAAAGTAATAATTTTTTTTCACATGTCAGTTATATGATAACTAATGCAATAAATCCAGATAAATGAATTTTTTCATCAGTAATGAATAACCAATGTGAAAAAGATGATGTGATTAATACATTTTGTACTAGTAATGGTATTTTAGAGCCCTCAGTGATCCAGTGCATGGAATCTGAGCTTATCGAATGACCAAGTGAGGGGGACTTTTTTGCAAGGTAGATACCAATGATAGGTACAAGCATCATGATGACTTGTGTTCATGTTTGAAAATGGTTTTTAGTAATACAAAATGAATAAATTAAGTATCGTTTTATAAAATTCCAAGATATCGGGCATAATATATTGTCCTTATTTTTTAGGAATGATTCATGTTCATCATCTGTGAGTTTCTCAAGATGTTGAGGTTTAACAGGATGGTCCATTTTATCATTAGAGGGTTAACCCTATATAATAGTATGAGTCATGAAAGTGGGATTTTCATTCCTTTCAAAAGAAGAGTTTGGGCTAGTATGAGGGGTGTCTCTCAGATATGGAGATGGTAAGCTGGATAGAGGAGCTCGATATTGGTTTCATTTAAATATGAGCACAAACAAAGGTTGGGGTTCTACTAGTAGTTAGTTAGATATAGAGATATATGTATCAGTGGTGTATGTTGTTTCTTAATGATCATAAGAAGGAGGATTTATTGTGGTCTAAATTTGAGAGGGAGTTTCAGGAAGTGTTTTTATCATTAATGATGAGGGAACAAAAGAAGAAGAAGACTCACTCCCTTTAGCAGGGAAGTCTAAGAATGTTGTAAATTGGGATCACCTTCAAGGACCTATTTCACTTTCCTCTAGATGTTTTCCCAAATGAAAAGTCTATATAACAAAATCTATAGGAGGATTTGCATCATGTTATTTGGTATGAATTCACTTCTTTTATGCTCTCGACATATCTAGAGGTGCAAAAAATGATGATGTTATCAATTTTATTGTTTCCTTGGTATTTGATCCATAGTTGGTTGGACAACATGGTGATTCAATGAGGAGGGATTTGGGAAGTGGTCTACTATCAAGTAGTTAGGGTTTTGTTAAGTAGGGAACCAGTCATGCCGTTATTTTTCCCAAACATCAAGGAAAAGTTATTTTGAGCACCTATCAGGGGTTTTTATTTTGCGGTCCATTTCTGTGGTAGTTGTGGGAATTTTTAGGCTCAATTACCAACCTATCATAGAGGATACTATCATATGGGCAGTTAGGATCCTTTTCAATTTCTATAGTTTCCTCTGAGATAGTTCATGTTGTAGTAATCACAATTTATTGTTTATCAGTCGAGGGAAGGTGGATTTGTAAGAGGATAGCATCATGATTGTCCCTCTCCAGAAGGAAAAAGGCCATAGTGTGGCTATGGAGGCTAGAAGAAGGGATGAATATGAGCTAGTTGTGTTCATACACATGTGTTAGAGGATATAAAACCTATAGATCTGGGATTTGTTCAAGGAATAATCAGTTTATCATCACACTTGAGTGTACTTTCTTTGATTTAGGATCCTTACACTCCTTTATTTCTCCTTTATTGGTCTATATATTAGGGTTTTATGTTGAAATTTATCCAGTTCCCCTAGTGTTATCTACATCAGTTGAAGGCCAGGCTTCCTTGTTTGATGTGTGAAGGAAATGTTGACTGGTGATGGGGTAGAATTAATAATTGGGGGACTTATTCTTATTGTAGATACAACCATATGATATTATCCTTAGTATATATTGGTTGTATTCCATGTGTGAATTCATTGAAATCTTTCAAATAATAGTCTCATTTTCTGATGTGGAGGTCCAACGAGTTGTGTTCATTGGTGAGTAAGGTTATTAGTAAGGTGGTAGGAATGTAGAGGCACTTTAATTATAGTTTCAAGAGCTTTAAGTTGTATCTAAGTTGGGGATGATCCCAGGTTTTTGGGGGAGTTCCAGGATGTTTTCCTATAGGATGTTGTGACACTACCTCCTTGACGTGACATCGAGTTCTTAATAGAGTTACATCCAGGTGCATGTCTAATTTCAATGGCTCCCTATCAAATGGTGCTCATGGAGTTTTTTGAGTTGAATCTAAATGGTGATCATCTGATGTAGAGGTGTTTCATCCAACCTAGTTTTCACCATGGGGTTTTGTAGTGTTGAATTCCAAAAAGGAGGATGGTATTCTGAGGGTGTGAATGGTCTACTGGAGGTTGAATCGGGTAATAGTCATGAATCATTACCCTTTTCCATGGATAAATGATCTTTTAGACCACTCTAGAGGATATAGTTGTTTATTGAAGATTGATCTACGGTCTAGATATCACCGGTTTAGAGTGAAAGATGGAGATATTAAAAAGGCTACCTTCGCATGTGAGTATGGGAATTTAAAGTTTTTGTTCATGTTTTTTGGTGTTATGAGTTCACAATCCATGTTCATGGGGCTTATGAACTCTATGTTCTATGAGTTCCTAGACCAATTCATCATTTTATTCATTGATGATATCATAGTCTACTCAAAGTAAAAGGTGGTGCATTCTGAGCATCTCAGAGTTGTTTTTCAGTCCCCTATTCACCTCTAGATTTATGGGAAGTTGTCCATGTTTGAGTTATGGACATCAGAGGTTCATTTACATGGACAATTGGGTTCTCAATAAGGTGTGTAAATAGACCTGTAAAAGGTCAAAGAATATTTTTCATGGTATGTACTCAAGAATGTAGAAGTGGATGAAAATTTTATTCTTCTTATAGGATATTATTGAATTTTTATACCATATTTCTCTCTATTTTTATCCCCTTTGATAGTTATGACCATAATGGACTATGCTTCTATGTGGAAATATTAGTGTCAGGAAGAGTTTGGTTACCTAAAGAAAAATTTGGTTAGTTCCATAGTGCATCTATTTACATAGGAGAGTGTATTTTTTTAGGTTTTATATAACGCATCCATTCTAGTCATAGGGATTTTGTTGGCGCAGTAGATATTAGTGGTCTTTTATTTGTCCAAGAAGTTATGTTCCCATGAGAACAACTATACAACCCATTATTGGTAGTTCACAAAAAAATATCATTATAAAGTTATGGCATCATTACTTCTTTGGTGAGTGGTTTTAGGTTTTCAAAAACGATAAGAGAATGGGATATATTTTCTCTCAACGGGATCTAAATCTATGCCAGTTGAGGTGGATGGAGTTTCTTCATGACAACAATTTATAGATATCTTGAGACCCAGTGAAGAGTAATTTAGTTATCGATGCATTGAGTCAGAAGTCCCAAGAGGATGTGGATCAGAAGTATACAATTGTTTGGAAAGGAATGGAGGATCTTGTAACAATGCATTATGACATTGGAGAGAGTAGTGGATAAGGTTGTATTAATTAGATAACTTTGTATTCAAACATAATCCAAAATGTGAAGGAGTCTCATTGGAGATAATCATAGTAAGAGTTGATGTGTGATCATGTTGGACATGGTGATTCTCCTAAGGGATAGTCAGTGGATGGTCAGATCCGAGTGTTGTTCTTGTAGAGGATTTTTATCCTACAAGTGATGTGTAGGAGATCTCTCCATGACTTTCATAACTCATCTTTAGTGGTAAATATCGGAGTGAAAAATATTCATCATGGATTGAGGAGACAACATTGGTGGTTGAGAATAAAATGGTAAATGGAAGATTTTGTGGTGAAATGTATGGTTTTTCTGTAGGTGAAAGAGGAGAACCATGTTTTGGGAGGTTTTTTGTAGTCTGTGGATGTTCTTGAGTAGAAATGGGGGGAAATATCTGTAGAGTTCATTATAGGGTTACCTCATGATCAATGAGGATGTGATGTGGTTTGGGTGATAGTGGATGGACTGAAAAAATTACCACACATTTTGGTGATCTATGTGTCATGTGTCATGGATGATTTGGTGAGGTGGTATATGGAAAATGATGTTGGGATTCACAGTGTATTGAGTAACATCATCTCTGATCAAGATCCACATTTTATCATGACTATATAGAGGGGATTTCAACATGGTTTTTTCTCACAGTTATTCCTTAACATTGCTTCCCTCCATTAGATATATGAATAGATGAAGCAGACCATCCAGACACTACAAGATATGTTGTCTATATCCATATTGGGGTTTTCTTGATATTAGGTGGGACACATGGATTTGGTTGAGTTTTATACAACAATAGATATAAGTCTTCCATTTTTATGGATGTATTTGATGTATTTTATGGGAATTCTTGTAAATTTTTTGTTATGCTATAAGGAGATTGGTGAGTCGATAATTCTTTGTCCTGATGTGGTGTAGAGAATGACTGAGAACATACAATTGGTTTTTGAGAAGACGAGGGTGGTGAGAGACCACCATAAAGCCTATGATGATCGTATGGGGAGGCTCTTGGAGTTTAAGGATGGATATCATGTGTTCTTGAGAGTCTCCCCCAATGTGGGAACTGGAGGTTTGGCAGGGGGAGTAAGCTTTCTCCCAGGTTTGTTGGTCCCTTTGAGGTGTTGGGATATGTTTGCGAGTTAGTGTATCAGTTAGAGTTTCCACCATAGTTAGAGAGTATCCATGAAATTTTCCTCATATCCTAGATTCATCGATATCTTCATGATGAATCCTACATTATTGACTGAGGATAGTTGGATATTGAGGATGTTGTGATGTTTGTGGAGTGTCCAGAAGAGATCCAGGAATATCGAGAGATGGTACTTC
This sequence comes from Viscum album, assembly GCA_963277665.1. Lineage (NCBI taxonomy): Eukaryota > Viridiplantae > Streptophyta > Magnoliopsida > Santalales > Viscaceae > Viscum > Viscum album. The sequence continues at coordinate 1,184,421,789 of OY728165.1, forward strand.
GTGGGCTGAACATTCCCTTGGTCTGTGTGTTATAGAGTCATGGTGGCATATATAAGCATACATGGGAGTTAGAAACATATATGCATTCCTAGTACGAGAATTCATTTTGAGTTTTTATTTTTTATTTTTATTTTTTTATGATGTGATGTTTGGATATTTTTATGTTATGATATGTTCTATTTTCCTTGATGTGTAATGTGTAATTAAACGCATGAAATATAAGAGTTTGTGACTTGATTTTTAATCTAAATTCATTAAATCTGATGAGATTAATCTTATGCAGGTGAATCAATGCTACCCAGGGTGGATTTTCACTTAACATGGAGGATTAAATTCCTTGATTCATACGTTTGGGGTAGTATGGTTTTTCAGTTATGATGGTTGTATAGGTATTTGTTTGGTATTTGGTGTCTTATGACTTGTATCATGTGTTGAGTTGATTTTGTTTTATAGTTATTCGGTTGTTTGAGATATTTTTTTCTATTTGGTATTGCATGTTTGGTTGGTGGTAGTGTGGAGGAGTTGTGGGATCCTTGAGAGGTATCTTATCGGTTTGTTATTCGGACCCCTTTTTCCTTCTAATATTTTTTTGGATTCTTGATGGAAGGAATCAATGGATAGGTATCTAATGTAATGATACATTTTCTCCTTTTCCATTACCATTCCAATTTTAGGTGTCATAGGTGTTTTCATGGATGCTTAACGAGGTTTTTTGGTTCTTAGAAGATGGCCTAGAGAGAGGTCAGAGGGTTGGATATTAAAAAGCTATAAGGAGAGGTAATACATATCAGGTAAGGTTTTCATGGCATGAAAGGAAGGTTCATGTTTTCTGAATAATGGTTCACAGGGTGTTACACATTATGGAATAAATTCAGAATTTAAGTGGTTGAGGGGGCAAGATTTTTTATGAAAGGTGGGAATTTTGGAAAATCCACGGCTTGCATGTTATCTAAATGATACAAGATGTGAATCAAATAAATTTCAGGTTAGTTCATAACCCTTCATCTGATTTGTTCCTCATTCAGATACCTACCTTCTCTCTCTTTTTGGAAGAACCCTAGAAAGCCTATAGAGATCTTTTATGCCCCTTCCCCCCTAGGACCCTTTGGTTATGATTGATCCATGTTAGCAATTTGTGGTGTGTTCTTATACCTTTATTGGTTGTTTTATTTCATTATTTTCCTAAGCATTTGATTTGGTGATGTTTTTTTTGGGGTGTGAGTTGGTAAGGGTTTTGATGATATTTCTCTATGTTATAGGTTGATCAGCGAGTTCCTTGAATGGCAGTGGATTTTTAGTAGTTTGTTCTTCCCTATATAGTGCACAATAAGATTAGAAATCTTCTTTGAGGTAGGGGATCCTTTTTCTCACTCTTTTATGTGACATGTGGTGGATCTTCATTCTTTTTTCATAAATTTGGGGGATATTAAGAGCCTACATAATCATATAATTAATTAGAATGTCTAAAATTAATGTGTATGGGGAGTTAAAATCTACATTACTACTTTGATATTTGTTGTTGATTTCATTATTCATGCATATTAAATATTATGAAAATAATTGTTTTTTAGAGCCTTACTGAAATTGTAGTTGTTATGTTTGGATGACCCTTTCTGTGTTGTTGTGTGATCTCACTTGAATAAAAGATTAAGGAATGTATATTTGGCTAATAACTGGCTTCCTCTAGACATCTGGTTTGTGTGATAATACCCATTATAATGTAATGTAATGTGATAAATCCTATGAATAAATGTGAATCCAAGTTTTGTTTTTGTTATGTGTGGTTATTATTTTTTGGTTCTTTTTTTGATTGTGGTTTATGCATGTTAATGTTAGTGGAAATATGGGGTTTTCAGTGTAAAAGTTAGATATGTGGTGGTTGGTTGGAATGTATGCGATGTGGGAAGTTGTGCGATGTGGCATAATAGTTGTGGTGAGCAGGTTGTTGTGAATAGGTTGAGGAATAGTGGTTTCGGAACTACAGTTGTGGCATAGTGGATGTGGTGAATTTTTTGTGGTGCAGAGGTTGTGGCCTAATGGTTGTGGCATAGAGGTTTTTGCCAAGTGGTTTTGGCATAGTGGGTGTGGTGTAGAGGTTGTGGTGTAGTGGTTGTGTCACGGTGGTTGTGGTACATGGTCATTGTGGTTGTATAATGGATGATATGTGTGGTTTTTTTTCTAATGACTTGGGTGAAGATATGTGATGAATATGGTGGATGTGTGGTATGGTGACTATTGGTGTGTGTTGGTCTAGTTGTGCGGTGTGGTTGTGTTAGGTACCCGAGTAGTAGTGGAATAAATTACGATGCTGAATGAAATGAGTAAATGAATGGGTTGGTAATTGAATATAATGGGATGAAATTTTATTTGTTTAAAATTGTCTAATGAATAAATGTGATGAATATTTTAAGATTAAAGTATAAAATTTTCTGTGTCTTTTGTTGAAGTTGTGTGGTGTGTTTCATATAGTCGTGGCAGTGGTTGAGATGGTTGATGTATGATATGTGATGGTGATGTAGTGTGTTCTAGTGTTATTTATGTGGACCCATATGTTAGTTTTTATGTGATATATCTATACCAAGTATATTTATGTTATTTTGTATTCCTACTAGCATATTTGGATAACCTTACCAATGCTTAGAGGTGTTGAGTTTTGGGTGCTTTCCCCAACATCTAGGATGGTAGTGATATGTATGGTTGGATTCCCCTTCTACCCCGATCTTCCTACAGTAGTAATGTGGTGGAACAGGTGTCTACATGTGAGATGTTACATGGTGTGATGTAATATACCATAGGGGTTTTGCATAGTAGTAGGTGGAAATGAGGTTGATGTCCTTCATGTTCATGATACCCTACTACTCCGGTTCTGGTTGTGATGTGTTGGGGCAGGTGTTTGTGGGTGGGATTTTGATGTGGTGTAATGTTTTTCCTAAGTGTCTATGGTTGGGATCTGAGGTTATGAGATATATGTGGAAGTGATGTGAGCAAAGGTTGTTTGACGTTGGAGCGTGAGAGCAGAAAATCATTAGGGAAGATGCAACGGGGCACCTTCTTTTTTATGATCTTGATGTTAAATTATTATATTGGATGGGTGATTTGGTGAGTGATGCATGGTTAGGATGGGTTAGGTTATATTATATGTATAGGTTTTTTATGGTTCTTTTTTTAATTCACTATCACATTAGCATTCCCTTTCACATGTCCACCTGAGGTCCTGGTTAAGTTTCTTTTGAGTATACTTGTTATTATCACCCTATGTATATAAACTTTTTTTAGGTTTCCAAGAGGAATTTAGGGGATGAACTGGATATTACTAGCTGGTATGGATTTTTCTGAGTTTCTTTCATATACTTTTCTTTTTGGTACTTATTTTAATAAATTTTATATGTATCAATCTTACTTTATTCATGAATTCTGGGATGTTTTTTGGTTTACCTTTATATTGTCTGTTGGAGTTTTTATGGGATTATTTATCATATCTCCTCATACTGTTTTATTTATATTGGGTAATGCCACTCATTCTAGGAGATTTTTATACCCTTCATGCTAGTTGGAAACCTGAGGCCTACTGAAGGTGGTAATAAGGGGTCATTATCTCTCTCACATCATTTTGGCATATTTGGTGGAAGGGGGTAATGATAATTACACACTAAAAACAATATGAATTCCTACATGTTATAACGCCTTCTTGTTTCCAATAGAAACATGAGATAAATGTTTTGGAAATACTTAAAAAAATGTTCAATAAAAACCATTAAACATGTAAATTCAAAGTTGGAAAATTCTTAATGCTGACTTAGGAATCACCTTACTTATTGAAACATTTTTATTATAACTTTTTTATTGTATTTAAATTCAAATATGTGATAGTAAAAGTTTGAATAATAACCAAAAATTATGACATGAACATAATATTAAATGATAAATATACACTGAGTGAATTCATTTGCATTCTTCTACTTCATATCATTTCATTTAATCATCCACAGAATTATTTAAGTTACTGTGGTACATAGAAAAAGATGGAGGGATATGGATTTTAGATTTTTCATTTCAAGAGCTATAAAACATAATCATATTTAGAAATATGAGCCCTAATAAAGGTTTGAGGATATTTTGTGAATTATTTAATCACAAAATAATCATGACGGATTACCTTGTTTGATTTGAGGTGCATTTGACTACAACTCATCTATTACGATATTTTCTCTAAAGATATGAGATCAAACCCATATAGAACATACACACACACTTCACGAATCTACATGAATTATTATCATCAAATTCTAACTTCTAGCATCGATCCTTGATGATTCCTTCGGTCTCACGATGCCATGATCCCATCCCTTTGACCAATGATGGAGATTGGGGATTGAATAATTAGATGGGACCTTTAAATAACTTATATGTGTAATGATATTTAAGAACTCAATTCTAAATGGATGAATAGTCCATGGAACATATCACCTCCTCTGATTATATATTAGGAGTTAAAATACCTGAAAATAGATCCCCAAACCTCGTATATCCAATGCCCACTAAAAAAGATATAAATGAATCATTATGATAAAATGATTGTGTCATAAATATAATTTATATTTTATCACCTAAATATAATATAAATTAAATATATGATGTGATAAAATAGATTTATTAACTTGACTTGAAATTCATGCTAATATTAAATAAACATTGAATATTAAAATATTATTCATTCATATAATATTTTTCCATGTATTCACATAATACGTTGTGAATACTTTTAATTAATAAATTAAACCTAATTAATCTATAATTAAAAAATAATGAATTTATTTATTTTTTAGTGACCATTTATTCTTTGACACATCACGGACCATGTGGTGGTTTCAACTATGTCATATATTCATATTTACTAGAATAAGGAAGACTCCTGAATATTCTAATGTGTGTTACCCTCTATGACCTTATCTTGAATGTAGTGAATATAATTCATAGACCATCAGTGGATTGTAGAAACCCATTAAGGCCCCTAAAGAGTTAAATAATAGTCGTAGTAATGAGAACCATCATACAAACACAAACTATGTAATATAATCTCTTTATCTCACAATATATCATAATGTAGGATGCACACTTCGTGTCATTGTCCTATCTTTATTTATAATTCATTGAACTTACTAGATGAACATACCTTCATCTATCTCGAACATGGATTTAGTGAAGGTACCACCATCCTTATCAATTGGGTAAGAGATATATATTCCTTTAGAAAGTGAATAATTATATCATATTTATTCCATCAATTACATACCACCAATGACACACCCAATACAAGACACCTCACTGTGAATTCAATTCCATAGTTTTTACTTGCATAAAAATTACATGATCAAATAGTATAAATTGATAATAATATCTTGTTAAGATACCATTACACGTGTTCGTATATAGGAACTACCAATGAAACTTGAAACATGTGGTGTTCCTATTGGTGGGTTAATATTCATGATCTAATTTACACAAGATCACCAAGTTTGAACTTCTTGAGAATAAGTATCAATGAATATAAACCCACAACACATAAAAGACAAAAAATTTCTATGTCCAGTTAGAATGTTGCATCTTGACCATAAGACATTTTCTTAAGATTAATTTCATAGTATCTCAAGGTTCTCATTAAATCCTAAGAACTGCAATAACATTTTGATTTAATAATTAATATGTGTAAATTACCATTCAAAGAGTGGATGTGGAAATATCACCATTATGGTAAGAACACATTTTGGATAACTCATTTTATACATGATATAGTAATAAAAAATTATTGATTAGTTGGATCTAGGTAACCCACTATCACAACACTCTCAATTAAACTAGATCCAAATTACTAGTTATCCTTGTTATCTCTCACATGATAAGATCATGATTCTAATGAGGTATGGATTTAGTCATGGGAATGCCTTGTCTCCACTATATGGATATTATTCTAACTCTGACTTATCTTCCTTGAGTAAATCTCCACAAGAGATGATATCCCCAAGTATATTCCATTTTTACATTTTCAAAACCTAAAATCTTTTCTAGTAGATTTATAATATCTTATATTATTATAAAAAAATACTTAATAGGTATGATTCAAATAAATAGAAAAAATCATTGAATGTTTTATAATACTTCATTAGATGTAACAGAAGTTACAATGAATTCAATATTTGTACATATAGTTACCACTAGATTTTAGGATCTTGTATTTATCATTAACTTATCCTAACTAGGATATAAGATCATATTTAACTAAATTAAGACTAATTTTTTCCTTATAACAAGTATCCCATTCGCTCCATGTATCAGGTACCTATCACTAATACTTACTCATGTACAATGGGATAATTCTGACAACATCCCATGCAGTTTCCCTAGATATAACTGATATTCACCTATAATAATGTATATGTTGGCAATATCACTTCTAGTACATAACATGGAATATGTGATTAATCCTTCGTAAAAGAATGTTTAATTATACTCAACACATTAATATCCATCTATATCCCTTGAATGTATTCTTGGAGATATTTAAGGCATGTGACATTAGAAACGATTCTCTCTTGAATTTTTTTAACTTGAAATTTTCAATACCTTTTCACCAGATGTACTATTTACTATGCCCAAGAAACTGTTAGATATACCTTAATATATCTCATTCCTAAGATCTTAGGTCTCTACATAAAGATAATATCAATAGATTTTATTTCATTGTTGTCTTAACCAACTATAAGACCAATAATTTTTTCTATATGTTACCAAACATATTTTGAATAGAAAACCACAGTGCTCACACTAACCTCATATATCCAAATGTATTAAATTAATTCCAAATGAACATTGTATAAAATTTTTTCTTACTTTAATCCAATACTTTATTTCAGTAAATGGTAACCCTTATAGAATTTTATAGTGTTACTAACCCTTTCTCATTGTCTTATATAAACACCTTCTAAGATTGGTGGTCTTGACATCTAATTCCCAATTTAAAATTATCATAAAAATTGTATTGGATAAGGAAAATTCTAATGGATTTATGCATAACAGTTTGGTATTTTAATAAAGACTTATTAGAACAACACCAATACTCTTCATGTATATTCTCACTTGAATACCCACTACAACATTGAAAATAATAATCCCTTGTACTTTGATTCATGTAATATATTATTTAATTTTAATTGATCTTATCAATATTATCTTGTTTCCATTTACTGCATAATTGTCGGATATATTATTCTAAATGAATAATGTTTCACCATTATCGATGAGTACAAAACCATCACCAAGTTTTTTTCTTTACTATGTAGTGTGTTTCTCTAGAATAATAATTTTCCACAAGATATTGTGGAACTGGTTCCTATAACAACAATGTATGCATCTACAACACTAACTAATTCATAGTAAATCATGCTTCCACTATCCCATATAGAGATGTTAACCCTTTTATATAAATATATTTCAGTATATGGCTATAACATTTAAATAATATTGATTTGTGTAATATCCTTTCAAAAATTTATGATAATTATATAGATTCATATTTTGTTTTTCTTAATGAATGTTTTTTATATACTTAATAAAAACTTTTCATATATACACATTTTATTATGAAATTATGGATTTATATCATACTCTTACTCATACAGTATCCATTTTTCATGACAGTTGGCATATGGTCATGGGATAACATCGTTGCTTGAAAATCATGACTTAGAAATGGAGGTTTCTACAATTCATAATAATCTAAACATTGATTCTCCATTAAATTTCATCACGACTCTAATGTGTATAAGGAAATTGAAATTTAGGAATTACTCCATGCTATATTTTAATGATTATTTTTTATAAAATACTCATCATTGATCCTCCTTACTGACAGCAAAACTTTGATTTGTATAAGGAAATGTGTATTCAGGAATTAATACACACTAGATTTCATTGATCAATGTATGCTTGATAAAGATATTATATGAAAAAATCATATCTTATGACCATGCATATACCATACTCCACATTCACATTCATTGGAAAACAATAACTGAATATTATAATGTATATTTACCACTATATTAACCTTACAATAGTTTACGTTCTCTAGTTTAAGTAATTCCCAATTATTTCTGGATTGCATTATTCCAAATTGTAATAATCTAATGTATTGATAATTCCTATGGACTTTAGCTATAAATATTCTAAATACCATATTGTTTATATCCTTGAAAATTGATTTTAGTTTTATATTAATGTTTATATTATTTCTAGAATTGGGTATTAGAGTCCAATATTTTATATTCATCATTTATTTCCAATGATTCATGTATTAATGAACTATTAGTTGAGTATTTGACACCAAAAAAATATTTATTCTGTAATAGGAATAGAATCTCTATGTTTCTAAAGAATAGATGAGATAAATGTTTTGGTGATACTAAAAAAATGTTCAACTATAATCAATAAAAAACGAAATTAGAAATTATGTGCTTCTCACCACTAACTTAGGAATAACCATTTATCAACTGTTTTGAGAACACACCTTACTTCTTGTAATGATTCTTTTTGTACATGGTTATGATATTAAAATACACATATGTGATAGGTATATTATATCTAATACCCAAGTAGTATAAAAGAAATATTATATTCAATTATGAATATACCTGAAGAATAAGTGATTACTTTATTCTTTAATTTAGTGCAATATATATAAACTTCCATATACTTATAAAAAGAAAATAACCACATTCATGATCACAAAACTATTTTAATATAATGATGATGTGAAGTTTCCCTTAGCATCATAATTTCCTTGGCATTTTTCCCTATCTTACAACTTTTTCACAATAAGAACTAAGACATTGTTTAATTTATTATTTACCTAGTGAACCTTTACCTAAAATTTAATGAAGCATTTTCTCCATAATGTTAATTTTGAAATATATAATTAAACTAGAGTAAATGAGTGATAATGATATGAAAATGAGATGTATTGAAACATCATGATCTATATTTCACATTTACAAATATTAATTATAATCATCATCCCATTCATATATCAATTCACTTTCTCCTTCCAAGCATCCTAGAGATGAGACAACATGTTAAATAATTCATATCCTGATGTTGTATTCATAACTCAGATCATATATTGATGATATCATTATCATGTAAACATAAAGTTTTTCTTACAAATCATATAAGAATCTTTACACCCTTTCTTCTTGAGGTGGCTCAACAGGTATTGGGGAATCCAAAAACTCGAATTTCCAACATCGTACTACCTTGAGAAAGCACATATAATACTCCTTGGAAATTCATGATGGATATGGAATTTTCATTTCCCATAATTAATCATAGTGTGTTTCTTATCACATTTCATTATCTATAAAACCAAAATCTATTAGATTATACCTTTTATCGTAATTACTATTTAGACATTACCAATTATGTCATTAAATTTATACCACTATTTTATGAAACACAAGTATCCCTTAATATTGGATTTATAATCCTCATTCTCTAGAGTATTCTAGAGGTATGTGTCCCTGAAATATCTCTTCGTAGTCTAAGCTAATGCTACACCACTACTCAAAGACTTCCAAGGTAGGTGTTTGACTGTCCAACCGCCTTAACTCACAACTCTGTGGTCAATTGAGTGAAATCACATATTCTACAAGTCATAAAATTTATTTAATCAATTATTTTCTTATAAAGATGAAAAAAGATTTCTATGGATACTTCTTTGTTTTCATCCTTATTTAAGTGAACCCATCAATAGTAAAAGAACTCCCCATTAGTAGGACTCACCCTCAACTTGGACTGATGAGCACCTTGTATACCTGGCTGTGTTATAATTCAAAAGAAAAAATATATTCATGACTTAATATTTCTTCGAGGGTTTTTATTATTTATCGATGATTGAAATCAGTTTCTATATGATTTGCATGTACTATGTGATATTACTCACAAATTACTATATAATAAATATAAAAACATTCATATCATCTTCAATGATTTATTTTATGTGTTTTAGTTAATTATTTTCCATGATCATGCTAACATGAAAATACACAAAATAATAATAAACAATGCATAAATTAATTAGACTACGTAATTGATATTCAACATCTATTTCTGGTTAGTCAATTTAAAATAAATGGACTTACCATGACTTAGGTGTATAATACTTGAGTAGGGTATTGACTCGTATCGCACCTCATACCTAGGATTAATGTATCACCATCTCATCTGGAGTATGGCATTGTATCGGTGTGTTACACGTATTACTTTGAATATTTTATAATATAAATATACTTGCATGTAGGAGAGGGGGTCTCATGAGTGAATAATATTGATAAATAACTTTTAATTTGGGCATTCATACCCTTATAAATAAAAGAAGAATACTAACGATGTAATGACCATATAAATAATTAATTAATAACAAACATTACCTGCAATTAAAATTAATCATTAAATAAAAAAATCCTGAGATACATGGTCGGTCATTTCTCAAGTTTAGTCAATGAAAAATTAAATGAAAAATTAAATTAAATTGCAATAAATTTAAGTTCTAGGCAATTTAAATAAATTAAATGAATTATTTTTAATTAAAATCACATTGTTTGTTCAATACCGAAATTAATTAAATATTTTATACTAAAATTAAATTAATCAATATATTTAATTTTATATCAAAATTAAAATAATTATTCAAATTATAATATTATTATTATTTTTAATTCAAAAATTTTTTATTTTATTTTTTTATTATATTAAAAAATTTCCCAACCTCACAACCCTGTGTAGAACATTTGCATGTTGGACCAAACCAACACAGGCCCGTTTTGGGCCAGGTAGACCCCGTGTAAGACAGTTCCAGGTCAGGAAAACCCACCTTGACCCATTCCAAGTTAGATAGACACTTTTTAGTTGTTGATTATCCTATCTCAATAAGGAAAAATCATAGTAGGGGGGATCCTGTCACATTGGAAGGGGAAACTGATAGTCAATAAGGTAGTGACGACATTCTGCATGGTGGTGGGGTCATATGTCTCAAGATAACGACATGTTGTTATGGGGAGATGCAGTTCCAGGAGGTTGGTCAAATGGATGAGGCCCTTGGAGTGATGGAACTAGGGGTTTGACCAGAGTTCTTTCACCATGAAAGGAACCATGAAAGGGATGGCTACACAAGGCGGTGTCCGATGAGGCGGTGTCCATGGGGTCTCATCAAGGCGAACCTTATGGTGGTGGAATCCTTCTTCAGTGAGGTTGCACAGCGGTGGCTGTCCCATGGTAGGAAACAACCAATGTTGATCCAAGACAATTTACAGTGAGGTGGGGTGTTGGCTGGGATAGTAGGAGCGCACTGGAAGGATCAAATGACCATAGGGGGTTGCATCATGAGGATGAATAGAGAAGAGGATAAGTTAGCATCTATAGGTTATAACATTCCAAGGGTTAGCTGAAGGAGATTATTTTAATAGATGTATTCTCATTTTTTAGTTTTTATATCTATTTTTATAAATAACAATAAAATTTAGGGATTTACTATTACTTTTTTGATTTTTTAAAACAAGTCACATTGTCCACTTTTGAAAAGTGCCCTCTCTGTTTTATTTATAGAAAATACAACCCACCACCCCCAAAAATATTAAGCCTATTTTTAATTATTATTATTAATTTTTTATTAGTGAATAATCCATTATGGTTTGGAAATTAGAATTCTATTAGGAACTGTTCTGATGACCATAATCTAAAAGGAACCTATCCAAAAAATGGAAGATCACCGAAATCACCTCAGGAGACTGCATCAAGGATATGTTCTGTAATTTTAACAGCTATAAAAATAGAAAATTATCCATATTTATTTTTTAGATAGTCATAACATGTCCATCCTACACTATATCGATACACAGTAGAGTCTGTAGAGACCGAATTAAATCCCTCTACTTAAATTTAATGAAATTTTTTTTTTCATAGATTAGAAAATTAAGGTGATTAGTATGATAGAAACTGAAGGTTTCGAGGAACAAAATTGAAACTGGTGAGCTAGGGATTTTAAAATTTTCATCAATGAAATAATTAAACGTCGTCTTCATTGGGAATCCAAGCCCCGGTATTGGTTTGAGGATCTCATGTAAATTATTTAAGAACAAAATAAATATGAATTATTACCTCATTAAATTTGGGTTGCATTGAACTATATTCCATTTCCAATTATTATTGATCAAATGATCAAATATTGATCCCCTTAATATTTTCCACACAGGCTTAAAGAATCCACATGAATGTTGTTTGTCAAATTTGGAGAGATACTATGGAGCTCAGATGATTCCTTCGGCATCACAACATGCACCACGATCAAATCCCTTTGATCTGTGACAATGATCATAGGCCTATTTCTCATATGATACCTTTCTCTCTATTAGATGCAGAAGGATACAATATCCCTAAATTCCAAATGGATGAATAGTCTATGGAAAAGAGCCCCTCCTCTACTGTTGTAGTGGGAGTTAAAATACCAATTAATGGATCATTAACCCCCATATATCCAATTTCCACTAAATAAGCTATAAATAACTCATTATGATGTACTAAAATCATCATAAATATCATTTATATTTTAAAATATACATGTAATACATAATAGATATATAATGTGATAAAATTGAGTCATTAACGTGACTCATAATTCCTACTAATAATAAATAAACCATAAATATTAAAATAATGTTCATTCATATAATTTTTTTCTTTGTATTCACATAATACCTTGTGAATAATTTTAATAATTAAATTCAACTCATTATTTCTGTACTAGAATAATAATAAATTTAATTATTTTTCATCTATAGTTTATTCTCAGACCCTATAGTGGGGCCCATGTTGTCCTTTATTCCTATTAAATAGAATAGGGAGGAATCTTGAATAAACTATTTTGTGTGATCCTCTAGGCCACTATTTCAGTAGGACTAAATATTATTCATGGACTAGGAGAATAGTCTACTAACCCCTAAATTCCCCAAAAGAGATAAGGAATAATCATAGCATTGAAAACCATCATATGAACTCACATTGTGTAATATAATCTATTTGTCTAGTGATATCTCATAAAGTTGGATCAAAATTTTTGTTATCAACCTTTCTTGATTTATTATTTATTAACCATACTAGATGGATTTAGCTTCATCTACCATAGCCATGGATTTATTGAAGGTACTACCATCCTAAAAAAATAGGTCTGAGATATATCTTCCTTAAGAAAGTGAAAAATTATATCTTGTATATTCAATCAATTTTATACCATTAATGACACACCCAATAAAAGCTACATCACTAAAAATTCAATTCCATATTTTTTTCTGGCATCAAAGTAAAAAATAAAAATTTACACCTCATTAATAATATATGGTCAGGAGACCATTACATGTGTTCACATATTGGAACTAGAAATGAAACTCGAAACATGTGGTGTTCCTATTGGCAGACTGTGCCTTATGATCTTATCTACTCGAGATCACCAAGTGAGGACTTCCTGAGAAGAAGTATCAATGCTTATGGCCCCCCATCACCTGAGAGTCATTTAACATCTATGTCCAGTCAGAATAATGTATCTAGAACATTGGTTGTTTATTTAATATTAATGTCACAGTATATTGAGGTTCTCATTATAGCCTAGGAACTGTTATTGCATTTTTATATGATAAATAATATATCAAAATTACCATGTAAATATAATAAGTAGATATATCAACACTATTATGATAAGGATACATTATATATAACTCATTGTATACAAGATATGGTAATAAAAAAGTATTTTTTATTTTGTTCTAGAGATCTTATTATTATAACACTCCCACTTGAACTATATCCAACTTGTAGACTATTCTTGTTAGCTCTCACCACATAAGATCATTATTTTATTGATTTATAAATTTATTCATGGGCATTTTTGGTCTCTACTGTGCCTGTATTATGCTACCTATGACTTCTCTTACTTGAGTAAACTCCTCAAAAGATAGTATTCCTGACTATATTCCATTTTCCATAGTAAAAATTATACATCATGGATTGTAGAATTATCATATCATAAATTATGATACAAATTTACATACTAGGTTTGATTCCATGTACTGGAAAAAATATTTTCACATTTTACACTACTTATTTAGATGCAATAGAAACCCAAACACACTCAATATTTATAGATATGGTTATAACTAGCTTATATGATCTTGTATTACTAATTACCTTAGCCTGAGTGTGATATAAGATTGTATTTATCTAAAGGAAGACTGGTATATTTCTTATTATAGCTAGTGTCACTTTTTCTCTATGAACCAAATATATTTCCCATATACTTACTCAAGGACAATTGGATAATTTCGACTGTTTCCCATGCAGTTCCCTTAGATATAACTAATTTTTTCCTATCATCAAGTATATTATGGAAATATCACATCTAGTACATAGAATGACATATGTGATTGGTCCATCACAGAGTCTTATAGATACTCACCATGTAACTTCCTGACCCTAATTGCTCGGAGCCAATTCATTATTTATTACATTGGTATGATTACAAGGAATCAAGTCCCGAAGGACCGATTGGTTTAGTATCCTTCGTAGTACTAGATACAAACACAAGTTTTACATTACATCTTGAAATAAAAAACAACATATTATCCCCTTTGAAAACTCTCAGATCCACTAGAATATCCATGAAGTTCAATCATAATATAATTCTTCACATCCTGGGGAAAATGATACATAAGAAAGGGGTGAGCTCAGATGCTCAGTATGTTCAAACAATATAGGGGAAGCTATCATAAATAAGCATAAACTTTTAAGGTAAGGTATAAAACTGAAACACAATCCTTTTAAAAATAATATTCATCATAATATGGAAAAAAATAAATCAAATAATTCCATTTAAATGTTCACATGGATATTCTACTAGTAGAACAATCAAATATAATAACACACCTTATAAAGAGGGAATACATAATGTAGGACATCTTAGACACACTCTCAAGGATTCGACAAAGACACCATACATAATTGGGTAAGACATTTGCAAAAACCCAAACATAATTGTCCCATGAGACCTACTTATGCATCGAAGGGATATAGTGGGCCCCATAAAACACTTAAAAAGTCCAATGTATTCCATTATAAAAGGGTTAAAACATAACCAGCGTAAACATTCACATTAAAACTAACATATGAAATGTCAATACATAAACCAAAATCTATGAATGATATCATAATAGTACATCCATAGTCAAACATATCATAAAACATTTAAAACAATATGGAATATTGTATCATAATATATTAATATTAATTAATAAAAAATACAAAAAATGATGTTGACATAGATGAAAGTGATCTAAAAAATTCATTAAAACTCTTTTAGAAATATCTCTTTTTTACTTTGAAATCATTTGAAATCATGATTAATTATAAAAGAAAACATATACATTGAAAATAACCTAACAAACATGTAAGGGAAGATTCAAAATGATAAGGAATCATAATGGGGGGAAATAGTTGCTCACGCCATATAAGAAAAAAAAATTCTTTCCTTAATTTGTTGAAAATGTCATATTGTACCTCGTTTGGAAAATGACAGAATGATTCCATTCAAATAATTTTATAAAAATTCAAACATGGATATAAATGAATTTAAAAAATGTTCTAGGAATATAAATATTATTTTGAAATTCATGGATAAGAAACATGGATTTGGATGATAAATATGTCCCAGTAGATACTTATATATAGACAATCTCACATAATAAAGAGATTGCGAAATTAACCCTTACCTTTAGTATGATAATCTACGTCTATATGTGAAACTCATGTATAATAGTTTTGAACAGATTATTAACTTGTACCAAAATTTTAATAATATTTATGATATCATATATGATTGTTTTATGACTTTATATTACTCATTTATTAACAATTCCAAGTTAATGCAACATTTCGGGTAATAATTACTTTCTTTATTGCGTGTGTTTTGACTTTTTATTCTTGATATTATTACTTAGATCATGATAACATAATTTCTATATTATATATATTCATAATATAAAAATATATAATAGGTAGATATGTGAAATGGAATACATTGTTCCTGGAGACGGTAGGTCGTACATACGCATGAAGGTTGTTTCCATTTTCTTATCGTATTGAGTGGAAGTAATTGAATGGAATATATGTACATATATATATATATATATATATTATTCTAGTGTAATTGTTATTTAATATATTTCATACTTATTCTTTATATTTTTTTTATAATCATTCTTGTATGGTGAATGTGGAAGATGAATCTCATCGCGTCGTGGAGACGTAAGTCGTACGTACACACAAGCGACGATGTCATTTCTTTAATGGTTAAATGAAATAGAAGTGGATGATATATTAATTATAAAAAATCGTAATCATTTCATAGTCATTATATATGTCTATTATACTCATCATTATACCCATACAAATAAAGTAATATTGAATAACAAATTACCCCTCGGCGTGGAGAGGATAAGTTTTACGTACGCACGAATAGTGATATTATTATTCATAGGATGAATAAAATGATGAATATGGTTATCATATTATTATAATAACATCTAAATATATGTATTATACTGTATTTATTACTTTGGTATGGAAAAAACATAGAAATTGGAAGTAGAAGAAAAAATAACTTCGAAAGAAGAGATAAATCGATTACCTCTTCTTTGGGTGTTTCTTTTTGATTTGCACAAAAGGAATCCTTAAGTTGGTTTTATGCCCAAAGAGTGGACTATAGGATGAATTGAGGGAATTTTTGAGGATATTTGGGTAGGGTTTGGCTGAGTCAAATGGCTTTGTAGGTGTAAATAAAAGAGAAGGAGAAGTGCCCTTTTATAGGAGATGTGAGGGGCACTTTAGAAAAGTCTTGAAATATTAATTTATTATAAATTTATTTTAGGTTTATAATGGCTCCAAAGTGATTTATTTCTAGAATAAGATGAGGATGGGTCGAAATACTCTCAATCAGTAGGTTTTAGAAATGTTTAGGTCGCAAATTTAACCTTGTTATTTGGTTTTAACCCTTAGTTAAATAAGTTAACTCTTACCATGTATTCTTATACTTTTATACTATATGGTTAATATAATAACTAAAAATTCCAAGAGAATCTCAAGTGGATAATTAAGGAAATTTCAAACACTATATATCTTAGTTGTCTGGATCTTAGTTTTTATGACTATTAGATCATTTAATAAAATATTATTTGTTTTAAAAACTCATTTATGTCAATTTTGACAGTATTTAGTAATTGATTTTTGTTAAAGTCATAACAGCTTGATTAATTCGAAAAAAGAGCATTAAATCATCCCTAAAATGTCAATTTTGTCCAAAAAAAGCATTTATGGATTCTAAAATCTCAAATTACATTTATTTTAAAATTTATAATATCATTTATTTCAATCATTCAATTATAAGGTAATCATTGCAACATTATTGTCTAAAAAATAAATTTATTTATTTAATGTCGAAAAATTATAAATATAATACCTTGATAAAGGAAATTTTTTTATCTTTATAATTAATATTTATAGTCAAAGTGATCAGTTATATTACCCTTTATTAAATTTTATTTAGTAAAAAGATGCATGTTTATATTATATTTCTCTTTACATGAAATTAATTATTATAACATGTCATTATCACATTTAAGTGGCACCCAAAAGTAAAATATTTGGCCTAAGGGTTTTTTTGGTTTCATATGACTCATAAAATAATATTAGGATATGTGTTAAGGTATTTTTATATTATTATTATAATATTTTTACCCTTATTTACCTAATTTACACTTTAACTGTGGAAAATAAAAATAATTACTAAAGTTACTATTCATAATGTACAAAATTAAAAGGTACCTATTTAAAATACACGTAACTTATGATTATAAATATGAAATCAATTTTTACAAATTTGAAACACATATATTATACTAATTAATTTAAAATTAATCCCCATTGTCAAAATGAGAAAATTAGTTTTTTAAAAGAAAAAACCATCAACAGATTGATACGTGTTTATATCAAATTTCAATGTGAAATTACATTCAATGAAATAAATTATATTAAATGATAAAAACTTAATATAATTATACTTTAAAACTAACAAAAAGGATAATCTAACATTATAAATAAATTAGATGAAAAATAATTTTTGAATTAAAATGCAGTATTTTTCACTATTCATTAAAATATGAATGTTATCAAAAAAACACTAAAAATTTATACACACTAAATTTTTATTTCTATCTTCTAAATAAGAAATTAATTTTGTCAAATTGAATATATAAAGGTGTAAAATAATGGATTTAAAAAGGGTTCTTCATTAAAAGGCGGTAAAACTACATTTTTTTGAAAAATACTTATTTTAGTCAAACAATTGAATTTGTTATTCTGTCATACCTGAAAACATATGGGATGAATATTAAAATTATATGAAATATATATAATTCAAATTTTTTTAATACATTTCATAACCTCTCTTTAAATGGCTAGTCGTAGTGCGCTTGAAATCAGTGTTGCATGTAGTGAAAGCTAATTGAATTATTTAAAAAGAAGCATACCGTGGAATATTAGGGTATTACACACCACATTAATCTCTTTCTATTCCCCAAAAATTTATTCTTGGAGAGATTTACTCCTTGTGACATTGTAAATTATTCTCTATCAAATTGTTCTAGCTTGAATTCTTTAATTCCTTGCCAATATACTTAAAAGTGAATAGGTCTAACCAAATGTTATATATACCCTAATAGATATCATTCCCCAGAAATTAGGTTTCTACTTTAAGTTAATATCTGGAGAGTTACTTTTATTCTTGTCTTAACCAACTATAAGACCAATAATTGTTTTCTATATTCTTCCAAACATATTTCACCTGGTAAAACATAGTGGTCCCACTAAACTATGGTAGAAACATGGTGTCAATTCATTCTAAATGAAAATTTTATCATCTTGTTTCTTAATTGAATCCAAAAATAGATTTGAGTAACTTTTGGTCTTTGTTGAAATTATATGGTGTCACTAACCCTTTCTGATTGCATCGTATAATCACCTTCCTAGATTGGTGATCTTGACATCCAATTACCAAATTGAAATGATCATATAAGGTGTCTTATATGAGTCTTCTATAAGCATATTTACACCCTTGCATCTTGATGTGGATAAACTGGCAGTGGGGACTCAACCACCTTTAATTTCCAATATAGTATGACTATGCACAAGATCTTATACTACTCTTTATAAATTTGTGCTGGATAGGACATTTACATTGTCGATAATTAATCATAGTGTGTTTGCAGTATGATATTCCATTATATAAAAAAACCTATCAAATTAGTAACTTAATACTGATTACTAATTTTACATTTCAAATTAATTAACATATTATATGTCTACAAATGTTTTATTAAACCCTGGTATCCCTCACTACTAGATTCAAAATACTCACCATCTAGAGTACTCTGGTGGAAATGATCATTAGAACCTCTCCTCATAGTCTATGTTATGGCTACAAAACTACTTGAAGAGTTTCATGGTAGGATTTTGATATAAAAACCTCATTAATTCACAACTCCTTGATCAATTAAGTAAAGGCTCAACTTTTAGAAGCTATAAACATCATTTACTCAATGCTTTCCCTCTAATGATATAATAATATAGCTGTGGATACTTCCTTGTTTCTGTATTTAGTTAATCCAACCCATCACTCTCATAAAAAATACCTAGTAGTAGGAAACAACCTCAACTTGGGCTGACAATCATCTTATACACCCTGTTTTATTCTAATTTAAATGATGGAAGGCGTTTCGAATTAATAATACTTTGAGGAAATGTATTATTTCTTGATTAAAGAAATTATTTTCTTTCAGGTATTCACGTACTATGTGATCACACATACAACAAAAAAATTAGTAAATAGAAAAACATTCATCTAATATTCAATTGATTAAATTTACACATTTTAGTTTATTAGTTTATGTTATAGCGCTAACTTAAATTTTCAAAAATAAAACATTGCATAAATTAAATAAACTACCAAACTAATGCTGAGAATCTATTATTGGTTGATCCAGTTAAACATAGTGGACTAACTATGAATTAGGGGTATATACCTGAGTCTGGTATAGACTCGTATCGCAGCTCATAATTCAGTATAATGTATCATCATCTCGTCTAGAGTACAACCTCATATTATCACGACCCACGACTTACCTAATCTTCATCATAATACAAATATACTCTCACATAGGGGAGGGGTTCTTAAGAGTTCATAAGATTAATAATTTTTAATCTAGACATGATGGCCCTTATACATATAATAATTAATATTGATGATGATTTGACTATTATAATAATTAATTGATTATAAAAAACACATGTAATTGCATTTAATAATTAAATAAAAAATCCAGATATACATTAGTCATTCTTTGCTCCAAATCAGTTGACACACAGCTAAATGGGAAGTTAAATGAAAACCAAATAAATTTATGTTCATGGGAATTTAAATAAATAATATTAATTATTTTAAATTAAAATAATTTAATTTGTCTGGTCCCTGAATTAATTTAATTTTTGTTCCAAAATTAAATTAAATAAGTAATTTAACTTTATAACAAAATTAAATTAATTTTTAATGAATAAAAATAATATTTTTTTAATTAATAAATTAATTTTTGATTATAGTAAAAAACATTTATTGGGCCTATAACCCCTCTCGGGCCTGTTGCAAGTTGGGAAAACCCCACGCAGGCCTATTCTGGGCTGATTAGACACCATGTAGGGAAATTTTAGGTTAGGTGACCCCACTTTGAACTATTCATGGCTGGTTTGAAACACCTTGACGCATTTTAGGTTGGGCAGACCTTGTTTATATGCAGCTCGTCAAATCTTGTAGGGAAAAATCACTGCATGAGGGATTCAGCAACCTTGGTGGGGGAAACAATTACCTTTAAGGGTGGAGACAATTTGTTTTGCGACAATGGGTTCGACCGTATCAAATTAGTGGTGTGATATGGTGGGGAGATGCAGTTCCTTAGGGTAGGTCGACCAAAGGAGGCAGTTGAAATGACAACACCAGGGGGTTCCACCAGAGGTCGGCTATGGCGAAGGGAACCGTGGAAGGGACGACAATTTTGGGTGGCATTTGATGAGGCGACATCCATGATGTCTCAACCAAGAGAACCTAATGGTGGAATCATCTATCTTCAGTGAGGACGCCCTAAAATGGATATTCTACGAGACGCAGTGTCCAGTGTTAAGCCATTCCAAGGTGTTGTGAGGTTGGGTGTTGCTTGATATAGTGGGATCATGCCTGAGTGGAGTGGCCGACCAGAGGTGGGTTGTGTCAGGTAGATGGAAAAAGAATATGAGGAGGCAAAATCCATAGGGAGTGTGGTTCCATTGGTGCTCTAAGGGTGAGGATTCCAATGGAAGCATTCTCATTTTTTTATTTTTTTATCATTTTTTAATGAAACAAATAAAAGGGTTCCAGTTTCCTATTCCCATTTGGTTTAAAATTAAAAAAACTTCATGTAACTCCCTTTTTTTATAGGATCCCAATTTGATTTATTTTTAGAAAATACAACCTATCACCCCCAAAAATCATAATTCAATTTTTAAATATTATTATGCTTTGTTTTTATTTGGAATAAAAATCAAATTTTTTTGGAAATGTGACGACTATCTAGAAGTTTTCTGGTGACTGGTATCAAGTCAAATCGTGATAATAAAATGGAAGGTCACTAAAATCATCCTCAACCACCACGTCAAATATATGTTTTGTAATTTTAATACCAATAAAAACTATGAATGGTCCATTTTAGTTTTTTTGGATGTCTATAAATTTCTAAGATTAAATCTATTCATAGTCAAATCTGTTGTGATCGAATTAAAGTCATCTTCATAAATTTAAGGAAAAATATTTTTTTTTCTCACAAAAATATTATGATTGCTCTGATAAAAATTTAATGTACTGAGGTGGATACTGAAATCTAGTGGGCTGATAATTTTAATATTTTTATCATTGGAGCGATGAAACTTCATCATCTCGGGAGATTGGATCCCCGGAAATGTCCTAAGTATATCACATTAATTATTTTTGTTCATGAATGATTACCTCATTTCAATTTGGGGAATGTTCGACTGTATCTCATCACTGGAGATCATTGTTCAATGGATCCAAGATTGAACCCCTCTATATTATCCACACAAACGTCATGAATCCATGAGAATTCTTATCGTCATATTTTGGATTCTAGCGTAGATATTTGATGATTCCTTTAGCATCATGATGATCACCATGATCTCATCCCTTTTAACCGCGACAATGATTCGAGATCGAATAGTCTAATGGGACCTTTATCTCTCTTGGATATAGAATGATAGAGAATCTCTAAATTCTAAATGGATGAATATTCCATGGGAAATAGCTCATCTACTTATATAGTGGGAGTTAAAATACCCATAAAGGGTTCCTCGACCCCCGTATGACGAACATCCACTAAATAATCTATAAATGAATTATTATGATGATGTAACTACATCATAAATTTCATATATATTTTAATGTTTTCTTGTAATATATGATAAATATATTATGTGATAAAACTGAGTCATTAACTCAACTCAATATTCCAACTAATTATAAACAATCCTTTAATGTTAAAATAATTTTCTTCCATATACTATTTTTCATTGTATTCACTTAATACCTTGTGAATACTTTTAATAAATAAATTCAACCAAATTATTCTATACTCAAATAATAATTTATTTATTTATTTTTCATAAATAATTTATTCATGATCACATCTTGGACCCTGTGGGGGTGCCCACCAGGTCCTGTATTCTTATTCATCATAATAGGGAAGACTCTGGAATGCTCTATTTTGTGTGACCCTCTAAGACCTTATCTCGATAGTAGTGAATACTACTCACAAACCAAGAGTGTAGTCTAGAAACCCATCAATCCCCCTCTAGAGAAAAGGAATTGTCATATCAATGGCAATTATCCTATTAACACACAACATGTAATATAATATCTTTGTCTTGTGAAATATCATTATGCAGGACACAAACTTTATGTCATAATCCTTTCAGGATTTATTGTTCACTGGACTTACTATATGGAATTACCTTATTCTACCATGGCTATGGATTTAGTTAAGGCTCTACCATCTTGATCAACTAGTCTTGAGATATCTTTTCCTTTATAAAGTGGTAAATTTTATCTTGATTATTCAATCAATGTCATACCACCAATGATACACCCAATGCAAGCTACCTCATTACGACATCATAAAAATATTTTTTTTTCGTTGTATCAAAGAGCATGATCAAATAATACACATTGATAGTAATCTCAATTCATGAGATCGTTACATTCATTCATGGATAAGAACTAACTATGACACTCAAATCATGTGGTGTTTCTATTCGTGGGTCTGTCCTTGTGATCTCATATGCTCAAGATCACGAAGTGACAACATTATGAGAAGAAGTATCAATGCCTATATACCCCAAACACCTAATAGTCAGACATAAACAATGTCTAGTCCGAATGATTAATTTAGACCATATGACATTTGTTTAAGATTTAATTCCTTATATCACTAGGTTCTCATTATAGCCTTGGAACTACTATAAACTTTTGATAAGGAAAATAATCTATTGACATTACCATGTAAATAGTGGATGTAGAAATATTGACACTATTATGGTAAGAGTAACACTGTATACATTATATGGTAATTGAAAAGTAAAATTTATTTTTGTCTAGGGAACGCACTATCACAAAACTTATCTCGTGAAATGAGAACCAAATAGACTCTTATATGATGATATATCATAGTTATTTGAAGGATTGTGTTAAGGTTCCTTTTTATCTCAATTTAAATTTACTATTTTTCATTTTTATTTCAACTATTACACCATAAGAACTAAATATTAAGATTTATTTATGTTCTTATCTTCTTGGAGAACATTATGAAAAATGAAATGAGGTGTTTTATCCATTCTATTAAATTTTTATAATCATTAATGAATATAAACTAAGTTGATGAAAATGATATAAAAAAGGGATGTGTTGAAAGATCATGATCCATATTTTATATATTTATTATAATCATCACCCCATTCATATATTTCCTTGCCTTCTCCTCACAAGAATCTCAGAGATGTGACAACATGTTAAATCATCCATGTCTTTATATTTTTTTCATAAATCATTGGAAATTGTAGAGATAATTATGATTTAATCATAATATGAATCATAAATTAATCTCCTTTAATCATTTTTTATACCCTCCCTTACTGAGGTGGCTCAATAGGTAGTGGGAAATTTAACAATTAGAATTTACATATATCATAGTACTTTGCACAAGTGCTTATACAGCTCTTGGAAACTCGAGAAGGTGAGGAAATGTTCTATGTCCATAATTAATCACAATGTATATGTGGTATGAATTTCCATTATTCCAATGAATAAAAAATTTATTAGATTAGTAATTTATGTTTATTATCAATTAGACATTATATATTGATTAAATGCCTCCAACTATTTTATCATACTCTAGTAGCTCTCACTGCTAGATTCAAAATTCCCAGTCACTTGAGAATTCTAGTGGAAAGGATCCAAAAAACCTCTCCTCATTGCCCAGGATATGTCTACTCCACTACATAGAGTGTTCCAAGGTTATTTTTTGACTGGAAAACTGTATTAACTTACAGCTCCTTAAACTATTGAGTGAAGTCCAAACTTTTAAAAATCATAAACATGATTTTCTCAACACATTGGCTCTAAAGTGGAAACAATCTAGTTGTACCTACTCCTTTGATGTCATCTTTAGATAATTTAACCCATCGCTTTCATAAGAACTCTATAATAGTCTAAGGAACCCTCAACTATGGATTATTATCACCTCATACACCTGGTTTTGTTCAAATTCAAATGATTAAAGGCATTATGAATTAATATTTCTCTGAGGGGTTTTATTATATCTCTATGAACGAATTAATATTATATATAATATGAATTTATTATGTGATATCACTCACAAATTGACTATAAATAAATATAAAATATTCATAACCTCTTAATAATATTAAATTTATACATTTTCTGTTTATTATTTTTAAGTTTTCGCATAAAATTTCATATTCAAAAATTAATAAATGATGCATAAATTAAATAAACATTGAATGTGATCTAGATAATTTGGTATTGGTTCATCTGACTACTATCAATGGATCAACCATGACCCTATGGGTATAATACCAGAGACTTGTCTAACTTGTATCGCAGCTCACACCTCGTTCTAATGTATCCACATGCTGTGTGGAATACCACCCCATATCATCTTTTTTTATTCATCACAATTCATAAATACTCAATTGTGGTTGGGGATGTCTTGATAATGTATAATACATAAGAAATGAAAATCTTTAATAATTGAAGGCCCTTATACATATAATGAGAATGGCATATGATGTGCAGATCATCTAGAATAAATTACTTATTACATACTTCATTTAATTATAGTAATTAATTAATTAAATAAACTCCAGATATTCATTTCTCGGTCGATGATCAAGGCCAACCATCACACAAGTTAAGAGTGAAATTAAAATTAAAATTGTGATAAAATTCGGTCAAAGGAAATTAAATGAATTAAAATATTTCATTTAAATTTTAATTTTAATAAAAATAAAATATGTCGATCGGTCCCAAATTAATTTTTATTCCAAAAATGTTTAATTATTGTTTGAAATATTTTTCTTAATTTGCTATTATTATTTTTTGAGCACTTGGGTGGGCCTGATGGGTTGTGTAGTGACAAACCGAACCCGTTCTGAGGTAGGCTGACCTAGCTAGGTTGGCTATCTCTGATACCCTACACAACTATGGCTGGTTAGGCTATACTAATCGGGAAAGAGGAATAATGGGGAAGTCGAGTGATGAGAGGCCAACCACAACAGGGCTAGTTGGTGGGTATGTTGTGCGACATGAGGGTTAAGAGTGGTAGGTCATTTGACTTAGGGCCAATAGGAGGTCGTTCAATGGTGTGTATATTAGAGCCCATTCAACATGAGATGGTGGGTCAAGATATTCCAAATCCACAACAATAGGTGTTGCCTTGGTGTCTAGATGGAGCAACAATATAGCATGATAGGGCGACAGGAGGAGGTGGCTTAGGATTTGGGATCCGGCTATTGATGTGATGGGATGCAGTGGGGCAACAACAGGCATAAAGGTGTGTCGTTGAGGCTTCCTGAGTTGGTAGTGAATGGTGGTGGTTGGGCCGAGTAGCGGGAGTGTTTGACCAGTAGTTGATCAGCCAAATTTATTATTATTATAATAATTATTATTATTCTTTTCATTCAGTCACACCAGTGCCCCCACACCCTTTACACTTTTCACTTTTTTTCTTTCCACAAATTTGTGAAATAATCCTTGGTTAGATAAAATATCCACGGTTGGAAAGAACTATTATAGCCAATGTAATTAGATTCAAAGACATGGATAAACCCAAAAAACCTAATACCATAAAAATTAAAACCCATATATCTGTGGAATAAGCCTTGGTCGGATAAGCCTTGGACAGATAAAATATCCATGGCCATAAAGAACTATTCTAGCCAATGGAATTATAGTGAAAAACATTAGAAACCCAAAAAAACACTACTACCATAAAAATTAAAACTCATATATCTCTCTGTGTGTGTGTGTGTGTGTCCACGTGTGTGTGTGTGTGTGTGTGTGTGTGTTGGTGGGGTTATCTCCAAAAAATATTTGTCCGAGTCACTTATTTTGTCCAAGTGGATTCTCTTGGTTAACTCACTTCCTTTTTTCTTTGTGAGTTTTGGGAATATCCCCATTCATAGTTCTAAGATCCACATCTATGAAAAAGGTCTGAATAATCTCTGCAATCCGTTATTAGAATCAATAGTTCTTCAAATCATTCATTTGAAATAATTGAAACTCTTCATGGATGATCATGATACTTCCAAAAAATCTAAATTATTTATCCATAGAGGAAGAAGATAACCTTTTTTGTTCAATAAGATACAAAAGTTGATGATTGACTCATCATTATTCCATACTCAAAATAATTGCAGTCAGTCCTTTAAAAACACATATTCATATTTCTTCTCAATGATATACCATGATCAAGACAATTGGTTGAATCCCATGAAACAATTTCGCAGAATTTCATTGATATATTCTTTTTGTAAAGAAAATTGGAGAGGAATAATGAAAGTTGTAGCTTATCAAGGAAATCATATTTGTTTTAATAAATTTTCTCTTTAGGCACTGGAACCTGCTTGGATCACATATAGACAAATAGAAGCAGGACGACAAGAAATGGCATGAAATACGTGTAGGGATGGAAAATTATGGGTGCGTATGTTTATAGACAAACCAGTTACATTAAAACCTATGGAAACACCCATGGGTTTTGGTAAAGGATATCCCCAATATTGGGTAGTGGTTATTAAACCAGGTCGAATGCTTTATGAAACAGGTGGAGTAACAAAAAACATGTGTGTGTGTGTGTGGTGGGTTATCGAAAAAAAAGATGTTTCCAAGTCACTTCTTTTGTCCATGTGGATTCTCTTTTCTAACTCATTTTTTTCTTTGTGATTTTTGTGAATTTCCCCATTCATTGTTTTGAGAACCACATCTATGAAAAAATTCTGAATGAGCACTACATTCCATTGTTAGAATAAATAGGTCTTCAAATCGTTCATTTGAAACAATTGAAACCCTTCATGGATGATCATGATACTTCCCAAAAATCTAAATTATTGATCCATGGAGGAATAAGATAACCTTTTTTGTTTAATAAGATAACAAAGTTGATTATTGACTCATCATTATTCCATACTCAAAAGAATCCCAGTCAATCCTTTGAAAACTCTGATTCATATTTCTTCTCAATGATGTATCCTGATCAAGATAATTGGTTGAATCCTGTAAAACCATTTCATAGAAGTTCATTGATATCTTATTTTTATAAATAAAGTCACAGAGGAAGAATTAAAGGTATATCTTATCGAGGAAATTGTATTTTTTTGATAAATTTTCTCTTCAGGCACTGGAACCTGCTTGGATCACATATAAAAAAAATAGAAGTAGGATGATTAGCAATGGAACGAAAAATTCATATGGGTGGAAAAGTATGGGTATGTATATTTCCAGACAAACCAGTTACATTAAAACCTACATAAACACACATGGGTTTAGGGAATGGATCTCCCCAATATTGGGTAGCTATTATTAAACTAGTTTGAATACATAATGAAACATGTGGAGTAATAAAAAACACGTGTGGGGGTGCACATGTGTGTGGGTGAATGGGTGTGTGTGCATGCGCGCACACGCTTTCATGCATGTGTGGGTGTGTGGGTGGGTGTGGGGGTGTGGGTGTGTGTGTGTGTGTGGTGGGGTTATCGAAAGAAATATTTTTCCAAGTCACTTATTTTGTACAAGGGGATTATCTTGTCTAACTCACTTCCTTTTTTCTTTGTGAGTTTTGGGAATATCCCCATTCAAAGGTCTGAGATCCACATCTATGAAAAAGGTCCGAATTAACTCTACAATATGATGTTAGAATCAATAGTTCGTTAAAACATTCATTTGAAATAATTAAAACCCTTCATGGATGATCATGATACTTCCCAAAAATCTGAATTATTTATCCATGGAGGAAGAAGATCACCTTTTTTGTTTACTAAGATACCAAAGTTGATGATTAACTCAACATTATTCCATACTCGAAAGAATCACAATCAATCCTTTGAAAACACATATTCCTATTTCTTCCCCATGATATACCACAATCAAGACAGTTGGCTGAATCTTGTGAAACCATTTCATAGAAGTTCATTGAAATCTTGTTTTTATAAAGTAATTTGGAGAGGAAGAATAAAAGGTGTAGCTTATCGAGGCAATCATATTTGTTTTGATAAATTTTCACTTTATACACTCAATCCCGCTTGAATCAAATCTAGACAAATAGAAGAAGGGCGATGAGCAATGGCCCGAAATACATGTAGGGGTGGAAAAGTATGGGTACGTATATTTCCAGACAAAACAATTACATTAAAACCTACGAAAATGCACATGGTTTCGGGGAAAGGATATCCCCAATATTGGGTAGCTGTTATTAAACCAGGTCTAATACTTTATGAAATGAGGGGAGTAACAAAAAACATGTGTGTGTGTGTGGGTGAACGCGCGCGTGTGCGCGTGCATGTGGGCATGCGTGGGTGAGTGTGAGGGGGTGTGTGTGTGTGTGTGTATGTGTGTATGTGTTTGTGTGTGGGTGTGGGGGGGGGTGTGTGTTTGTGGGGGAATGCGCGTGTGTGCGTGCGTGTGTGCATGTGTGCGTACGTGGGTGCGAGTGTGCGTGTGTGCGTGCGAGCGTGCGTGTGTGCGTGTGTGCCTGCCTGCCTGCGTGCATGCATGCGTACATGCATGCATGCGTGCGTGCGTGTGTGTCTGTGTGCGTGTGTTCATGCGCGTGTATGTGTAATAGTTTAGATGTCCATACCTCAGCCGTCAGATATCATATTGGATCTCTATCTGTGATATTAGGAATGTAATTACGACTTCTTATGATTTGAAGAAAATTTAATTTTAATTGTCTTAAAAAATTCAGGTTATCCCTCTGGTTTCAATAGAATATATATGGTTACACAACAAAATCATATGGGATAGGGATTTAAAATATTTTATCTCTGGGTCAATGTAACTGCATCTTCTCCAGTGATACCCATCTTGACATGGAAGCCAATGATCTTGTGGGAAATATTTAAGCACAAAAATAAAACAAACAATTACGTTGTTTGATCTCATGTCGTGCTCAAAAAATGCTCGTCGTCAGCAGCCATTACTTAATGGAACTGAAGTATGATCCTTCTATATCATCTAAACAATCATCAAAATTATATGGGAGTGTCAATCATCAAAATTTAGGTGCTAGAGTGGCGATCCACTAATTCCTTCGACATCACTATGATCACGACAATGTCACTCCATTGATCTGAGAATAAGAAGTTGGATCAAACACATGGATCCACTAATTTTCTCTCAAAGGAGTTGGAGATAGGAGAGAGTCTCTTAAAAGCATATAGTGAATAGTACACTATATGAGAGCCTCCTCTCACTTATATAGTGAGGTGAAAACACCTTAAAATGGCTCCATGGCCCTCAAATATGCATTACCCCTAAATAAGTTATAAAAAACATGCTTTTACAAACTAACCATGTCATAAAAATATTGTAAATTTTTATCACTTTCTTGTAATAAAATAAATATATTATAGGATAAAAGAGATTTAATAACTCAAATCTCTATTCCAGAAATGTTAAATGAACCTTGAATATTAAAATAATATTCATTTATATAATATTTTCCCATGTATTCACTTAATATATTATGAATACATCTAATAAATAAATCAATTACCAATTATTCTAAACTTCAATAATTTTAATTTACATATTCATGGAAATTTAATAATATCAGATATCCCTGAACCACTATGGTGGTGCCCACCATAACCTAAACTTATATTCATTAGAATAGGGAAGACTTTTGAATTGGATAAGTGTATACCCCTCTTGGCCCTTATCTCAAAAGTAGTGAATATTATTCATAGACCTGGAGAGTATTCTAGAAACCCATCAATGACTCTAATGAGATAATAAAATTTCATAGAAATGATAACTTTTCCTAAAAATACATGCCACGTAATATAATCTCTTTTCTTGTGATATCTCATAATGCAGGACATGCACTTTGAATCATCATCATTTATTGCTTTATTGTTCATTGACATAATAGGATGGATTTACCTTCTTTTACCAAGGAAATGGATTTAGTGAAGTCAGTACCATCCTAATAAAATAGTCCCAAGATATTATTTCCTTTTGGAAGTGAAAATTTTTATCATGATTATTCAATCAATGTCATACCACTAATAATAAACCCAACACTATCTACCTTTCCATGAAATAAATGTTATGGTTTTAGTCTTACATCAAAGTAAATAATAAAATAGTATACAATGATAATGTTCTCATGTCTGGATACCATTACATGTGTTCATAGATATTAACTACCAATGACACATGAAACATGTGGTGTTCATATTGGCAGGTCAGTCCTCATGATCTCATCTACTCAATATCACCAAGTGTGAACATGATGAGAAGAAGTATCAAGGCTTATGAGCCACCAAAACCTACTTGTTAGAAATCATTTGTATCTAGTTGGTTTGATTCATCTACTCCATTATTTCAAAAATCTATATATAGTAGTTTTGTCTGATTTTACGGCATTCAAAAGTCTTTAATCTAGAATTGATCATTCGAAACATATTATCAAATGGTCTCAAACCTTTAAAAATATGTATTCATTCATTTTAGCCATATTTCACTTATGATTGACATTTTATGTACACATACACATAAAAAATATTTTAGAGTCGATGATTTCACATTATTATGAGATTGTTTTCTATATATCCATCCATCAACACACATCCATACAATGTGAAGAATTTTTATTAAAAAATAAATGTGTTGAGGCCCAAATAGTACACAATGGTCTAATAAAATGAAGCCCGAGGGAATCTACTCGAACATGATAAACGTACTCAGGGGGGATGGATCCTATAGTATTTATTATAAATTATTCAAGTGTCACCTGGGGATCCCCAAGTTTTCATGTAGTCATCCACCATATTACCCTCTCTCCAAACAAGTAAGATCAATTCCAATGGTTAGTAGACTCCTATATCTCTGCACAAAATAGATAAGAGCCATATAATATTAATCACCCCTTTATAGACTGATGATAATGGAGGAATATGACTCCACACATTCAACATTAAGATCGTGTTAATTACACAGTTCTAGTACCTTGAGAATAGTGATGGCCTCCACCATTAAAGATTCCCCATACTCCAAAAATATGTTGAAAGCATAAACCACTGATCCTCCTTGATCTCGTCAAACCCCACCTCTCTACATACAACCTTCCTTACACGATTCGACGACATTTAACTTGATACCACTGAGAGGGTGTATCCCTGTAAACCATTTACCCTATACTGTCTCTCTGTGTGCCATGAAAAACCATCCCCTATCAGATATAAGATTCTGCAGTGTATGAGATAAATCCCACTTAATCAAAAGTAGGACCATCTCCACTGTCAACCTCAAACATGAAACCCCATCATGTATTGCCTGATTACGATCAGTACATATAACCCAACAACCGGACATGAAAAAAAACACCCTATCCTGGAGTTCATGCTCATTTTCCTCTAAACCTAGAAACCAGGAGTGGAGAAACATATCTTCAGATTGGTTCTGCACATCCACCATAATGAAGACACTAAAGGTTCTCCAAATCGTGGTAGCCCACTCTCCCTGAAAGAAAAGGTGAGAGGTTGACTCCAACTTCAAATCACGGTTGCAATAACATTTGGAAATGATGGACACCCACTTATGTCGCACCCCCTACCAGTAAGAATCACATTGTTACATATTCACCAAAAAATGGACATTTAGTTTTGGGGTAGAGATTTTCACCATAGAATTCCTCCCCACGAATCATGACCTGAGTTCTAATGCAGAATCCTTTTGTATGTCCTATATGAGAAGAAGCCAACAGATGAGCTCACAAAAACCAGTCTATCAGGGTCAGATTAAATAGTAATACTCCGAAGGACCTCCAGTTGATGTGGGTTGAGCAAAAAATGAATGAAAAAAGGGAAACAACTTGTATGGGAAAAAAGAGGTCGAGAACCAGACAACCAGGGTACCCCAACACATTTTCCACCCAATTATCATACCTAAAATTAACACTACCATAGCCCCTGATCCACCGAGGGTGTGTCCGCAGTGATTGAATGTTGACACACATGAATGCCTAGATTTTTGAGAATCATCCAGTCAACTCATTGAAATTCATCCCATATTTCTTGAAAGTGAATTTTTCTATAAAGATTGACCTTCCATAAACTCTCATTCCATCTTATCCTAGAGGCAGTTCATTGTATCAGTAACTCTATGCAGATTAATACCACCCTCCTTGGCCTCCTAGGCCATTTTATGCCAAGAATCCCAATGAAACTTTCCTTCTGTATGAGCATCCCAAATGAACCAAACCTTGATTTTCCAAATATTCTGAATCACATTATTAGGAACATTGAGGGATGATATAACATGCTTGGGGGTAGACATAATAACACTATTAACGTGGGAAATACGCCCCGAATGAGAGGAAACGATTTTTCCAATTTAAGACACC
Source organism: Viscum album (assembly GCA_963277665.1). Classification (NCBI taxonomy): domain Eukaryota; kingdom Viridiplantae; phylum Streptophyta; class Magnoliopsida; order Santalales; family Viscaceae; genus Viscum; species Viscum album. The sequence continues at coordinate 1,184,455,232 of OY728165.1, forward strand.
CGATTAGAATCTATCCACAAGATCATCAATGTGATGAATACATATCCTACCCAGGGAAATTGGTGCCCCTAGATAGCTCATTGGAAACTGTCTAATGGAAAACCCTCATTTTTCTTCAATTTTTCTACCTCTTTTAATTGGGAATGATTTTGATTAGAAAACACAAATCTTTTCATAATTTATAAGGTGTCCACTCCATTTGCAGTAAAAATTCAAGATCAAATTTAGTTCCTGTGTTGACATAGTGCTGCCATTGGTGAAAAGAATAAGTTCACCCACAAATAGAAGGTGAGTAAGCCCATTAAGATTTGGTCTACAACGGAAGGGATGAAGTAACCCCTCTTTGTTTCACTTTTTCATAAATCTATTGAAGGCATATTGAACCATGATAAACGCACTAGGAGATAAGGGCTCCCCTACCTTATCCCACTAACCAACTTGAATAACCCATATATTTTTCCCATGAATGTGACTCCAAACCAAGGAGAACCAATGAAATGGAAGAAGAGATAAATAACCCATTTAAAGAGTCCCATGCACCTCATAACATGAATAATGAAGCTCCATTCCACCCTATCAAAGACTTTTTCCATATTAAGATCCATGTAAATGTTTGAACCTTAGACCTTTTTGTTGATATCCACCACTATTTCATGTGCTAAGGCAATAACGGTTTCAATGGACCTACCCCTAACAAAACTGTGCTCCTCTTCAGAGTCCTAGTTGTGAATGTGCATCACTAGTTGACCACTTAAAAAGGATGAAAAGTTTTTATAAGAGAAGTTGAGCATACCTATTAGCCTTTATCGTTTCAAATAAGAAGGGTCTCTCACCCTGGGAAAATGAATAAAGGTGGTTGCACCCGCAACTCTAGGAAGACTCGCTCCCCTAAATTACTCCTTGATGATCCCCACCAGCTCATTTTTAATGACATCCCATGATACAATATAAAAGGAACCCAAGAAACCATCAGTACTCAAGGAAAATATTGTATTATGACTAGTAATTTCCTTCTAGATCTCTGGTTCAACAGGTCCCCTATCGAAAAAAATATTTAATGTCGAAAGAGACTACATTATGTATAGAATAAAATAGATATTCTTGGCCTTGGGGGTAACCAGCCTGCATGTTTGGGTTAACACCCACTAATAAAGAATTAAAATGAGATACATACATACCTCATACCACATGATCATAGGTGAAAGATCCATATTCATACTCATATTAGGGATAGTAGAACACCACCTCTCCATAATGTAAGCCTAAAAGTAAGAAGTGTTTTTATTCCCTTCTTTCATCCATTTCACCTTTGAGTATTCACTAGCTTCCCTTTCTTGTTCTGAGAGAAAGTCATCCAAACAGCACTTCTGGCTAACTAGATGGTTGAAGAATCCATCATCCCATGGAGATTCAAGTCCCCTCTCCACCAAATCAATGTATGATTTATTGTCATCCAATTCCAGAAAAGTAGACATTTTGATATTATCCAAAGTGTGAAGGTCTACTATCTGTCTCCTAAGCTAGTTGTGAAACCCGACCTATTAACTATCATGTATTTTCTTCTCCCAAGATGAATTGATGACACTGTGAAAAGAGGAGTATGTCTCCCTTCTGCATGAATAGAAGATTCGCTCACAATATACACTGTCAGATGCTAGGTGAACAAGAATAAGAGAATGGTCAGAGAGATTATAAACTAAGTGTTCCACTCATTCATTTGAGAATGAGATAATATGTAAAAACCCGGATCTTATTTTCAGGTATGTTTTCCTTTTCTGGTCATTTTTGATAAAAAGATAAAATTATGGAAATTTTCGAAGTACACGTCATGTACTAAGTTACTGCAGGTAGCCATGTGCTGGCCGGGTAGCGACCCTACACACAGCCATGTGGGGGTGATTTGGAGGTCACTTAAAGCAAAGTACAAAGATGGTGATTACATGCCGTGTACTCCAAAAGTACATGTCATGTGCTTTTTTTTCATTTAACTCACTGGGGTTTCATCTAATCTCCATGAACGTCTCCTTCTAGGTCTCGTTCAGCCGAGAGCTCCTGTATGTCCATGATATTAATCTGAGCCCCCGACCAAGCATTCGAACTCCGATTCGACCGTCGTAGATTGCGTTGGGATCACCTCGGTAAGCTCTCTCTTCTGCTTGATCTTCATTTCATGATTCCTCCTCTTTCTCAGGATATCCTATGTTGAACATTGTAGATGTTTTTGTAGATATTCAGTATTCTAAGGTGATTTAAGCCTCAAGGGTCACATATAGAGATATCCTAATGCAAAGGTAGGTGGTTTGCGACTTTTCGTTGAAAATATTTGATTATTATGTGCAATATTTCCCAATAACCATGAACAGGGTATTGTGAATTTATCGTTCTAATCTTATTGTCTGCCTTCCATGCTTGTATGATTTTGTAGAGGTTAATTGGATATGAACATGGTTGTTTTGAAAAGTATTTGATGTGTTTTCCCATAAATGTTTTGTTATGACTATTTGGTCCTACTTAGCCTTTGGCCACCTTGCCTATTTTTCCATGCCTAGTGTTGTAGGGTGGAGTGTTAGTTTTATGACACACTTGATATGTTGTATACTATTATCCATGTAGTTCTGTAGGTTTACTTTAGCCATATTGAATTTCTATGCTCGTTGACCTACATAGGGATGTGAGAACCCGGTGTAGTATACTATAATGTGAATTGACCGAGTGAGCTTCCTCAGAGTGTCATTGAATTACTTGAACGACCTAGGATATATGGGGAATTGACCGAGTGAGCACCGCCAGATTCTCACCAGTCTGGGACCTGGGCTATAAGGGGAATTGACAGGGATTCTTATATGACTCCTTGTTTAGGAGAAGCACCGCCAGTTCCTCACCAGTCTGAGAATTGGAGTTCCTCCATCCATTCAGACTGAGGTGGAGGTCTTGGCCAGGGTGGTCAGTTGCTAGTCTTTCAATGACAGCAGGGTGGATCAGCTCAGAGTGGTCAGGTAGGGTCATAGGGCTGCGATGTAGGTCAGACATTTGCAGTGGAGCAGAACCAACAGGAGCAGGATCCCGAACCCTCTACAGTTCAAGGTACGATCATAGTAGCCTTAGTTTTAGCTTCTGCTATTTTCGATACAGGGGCTTCCCGTAGATTTATATATATTGTTGTTGTGGGGAGCGTTGGTCACTGCATCATATCTTCTGTCGATATCTTGACGCTAGACACACCATTGGGGATTAGAATGGCTAGTGTACGTCAGTGCAAAGAGTGACCCCTAGAGGTTGGTGGGTGTCACTTTTTATGGGTACTCTATGTCCTAGAGATGACAAACTATAATTTCATTCTCAGAATGGACTAGTTAGTTCCCTTACAGGTAGTCTTTGGTTGTTACTGTCGTAGGGTGAGTTTCAAATCCCTATAGGGTGGTTCCTTTCGACATAAGGGAAAATGGGATGTCCAGGAAAGCAGAGCGGGACCTAAGCATCATGGTTTGGGAGGAGTTACAGCCCAGATTTCTAGTCTATATATGGATGACCAAGGGACTTCACAGTTAGACTTTCCTCCAGTGGTGGATCGTTTCAGGGACGTCTTTCCAGAAGAATTTTCAGGTTTCCTCTGGAGCATGAGGTTGAATTTTCTATTGAGCTTGTGTCAGGGGAGGCACAGATGTCCATTCCTCCTTATAGGATGGCTACACTAGAGTTGCAGGAGCTCAAGAAGTAGTTAGAGGAGTTGCATGCCAAGGGTATCATCTGGACCAGTACTTCTCCTTGGGGTTTTCCTGTCCTATTTGAGAAGAAGACAGATGTTACCCTTAGGATTTTTGTGGATTATCAGAAGCTGAATCAGTTGACGGTCAGGAACCGATATCCCTTGTCTAGGATTGATGATCTCTTTGACTAGCTTCGAGGAGCCCTGGCATTCTTAAAGATTGACTTGAGGTCCGATTATCATCAGTTTTGTGTTAGACCATCTGATATACCTCTCACAACCTTCCGGAGAAGGTATGTTCTATAAGAATATATGGTTATGTCGTTCGGTCTTACGAACACGCCTTGAGTTTTCATGGCACTGATGAACTGAGTGTTCCATCCATACCTGGATTCCTTCGTCGTGGTCATCGTGGACGATATCTTGGTGTACTCTCATACTCGACACAACCATGCTACCCATCTTGAGATTGTTTTGAGTACACGAAGAGAGAATCAGTTATATGATAAGCTCTCAAATTTCCACATTTGAATGGATCAGATTCACTTCTTGGGTCATGTTATCTCAGAGACAAGAGTAATAGTTGACCCGGAGAAAGTGAGAGGAGTAGTTTAATGGAAGTATCTGAAGAATGTATTTGATGTAAAAAGTTTTCTAGGGCTGGCTGGATACTACAGATGCTTCATATAGGTCTTTTCATGCTTAGAAACACCACTGACTAGTCTGACTAAGAAGGGTACAAAATTTTTGTTGTCAGATTCTTGTGAGTCAGCCTTTCAGGAAATAAAGGGGAGGTTGACTTCAGCACTGATACTAGTGTTGCCAGAGCTGGGTAAGAGATATATTGTGTATTGTGATGCATCAGGTATTGGGCTGGGAGCTGTGCATATACAGGGAGATGGATCCATTGCGTAAGGTTCTTGGCAGTTGAGGCCACATGAGAGGAATTACCTGAAGCTCGATCTCGAGGTGGCTACTGTTGTCCATGTCTTACGCTGTAGGAGGCATTATCTATTGGGAGTGCATTTTGTGGTTTTCACCGACCAAAAGAGTCTCAGGTACATCTTCACTCAGTGTGATCTCAATTTGAGACAGAGAAGGTGGGTTGGGTACCTACAGTCCTTCAATGTCAAGCTTGCATATACGCCTGGGAAAGGCAATATAGTGGATGATGCGTTGAGTAGGAGGACCCAGATACAGGCAGTTCGGGAGTCCAGTAGTGAGTGGCTGCTTATGGCTCTGTTCTCTGAGATGCATTTGTAGGTGAATGATAGATAGGGGCAGACATTTCTTTCTTCTATAGTTGTTACCTCTAATCTTCATGATCAAGTACGAATGAGGGAGCTATCAGATTTAGAAGGCCTAGTCCTACGGGAGAGCCTATCTGGAGAGGACCCAATTCCTGGATGGACAATAGGCAAGGATGAGATCTTGTGTTTCCAGGGGCACGTATGGATGTAAGTAGACATACACGAGGAGATGATGCAGGACTTTCATTCCTTAGTTTGGGAAGTTCATTCTGGCATCACCAAGATGTATTGTGACCTACACCGTCAGTATTGGTTGTCTGGCATGAAGAGTGATGTTTCTGGTTTTGTCATAATGTGTTCCACCTGTCAGCAAGTGAAGGGGGAGTATCAGTGGCCAGTAGGACTTTTTCAATAGTTACCCCTTCTCGAGTGAAAGTGGAACGATGTCGCGATGGATTTCGTGACAGGGTTGCTGAGGTCACTACGGGGGAATGATGCTATTTGGGTTGTCATTGACAGACTCACAAAGATCACCCACTTCATGTCGATCAAGGAGACCTTCAGTGTTGATCAGCTGGGACGGTTGTGCATCCATGATATTGTACATCTGTATGGAGTTCCACACTCCATTGTTTCAAATAGGGATGTCGGTTTTACTTCTTAGGTCTGGCAGGGGCTTCAGAAGGCTTTGGGAATACAGGTACTTTTGAGTACATCATACCACCCCCAGACAGATGGTCAGTCTGAACGTACTATTTTGGTGCTTAAGGAATTCCTCCGAGCATGTATTCTGGATTTTGGAGGTTCATGGTAGAAACATATACCTCTTGTGGAGTTTTCCTACAATAATATTTTTCTAGAAACTATTCAGATGACACCTTATGTGGCTTTGTACGGTAGGCCATGTTGATCACCCTTAAGTTGGATAGAGGTAGGAGAGGCAGCCTTGTTGGGACCTTGTCTTGTTCAGGAGACCACCGAGTAGAGAGAGTTGATTAAGAAGAGGATGGCTACTACACAGTCTCCACAGAAGTCTTATACTGATCAGCGGAGATAACCTCTGGAGTTCAAGTTCGAGGATCGAGTTTTCCTACTTGTCACACCGAAGTTGGGGCACAGGAGGATTAGGAGATATGGTAAGCTTTCTCTGAGGTACGTCGGGCCGTTTGTGGCGTTGGAGAGAGTTGGGCCGATTTCTTATTTGTTGTAGTTACCTCATAGGTACCGGGCTATGCATGACGGTTTTCATGTTTCTCTGCTCCGATGTTACTTTTCAGACTCATCTCATGTCTTTCAACCTGAGGAGGTTGACCTCTAAGTGGATGCATCATTCGAGGAGAATCCTAGCCATATTGTTGATCACAGTACAAAGGTTCTCCATGGCTAGTCTATTCTATTAGTACGAGTGCTATGGTAGCACGGGCGGGTACAGGACCAGACATGGGAGTGGGAGGCCGATGTACGAGGCCAGTGGTCGGTGTTGTTTGGGATTTGTACTTCTATGTCGAGATAGGGAAATTTGGAGATAAATTTCTTTAAGGGGGGAAGCTTGTATGAACCTGGATCTTCTTTTAAGGTATGTTTTCCTTTTCTGGTCATTTTTTAGAAAAAGAGGAAATTCTGGAAATTTTCGAAGTACATGTCATGTACTCAGTTACCGCAGGTAGCCGTGTGCTGGCTATGTAGCGGCCATGCACACAACCATGTGGGGGTGACCTGGAGGCCACATAAAGTAGAGTATGGAAATGGCGAGTACATGTCGTGTACTTCAAATGTACATGTCGTGTACATTTTCTTTTTTTCATTAAACGTACTAGGGCTGTTTCTAATCGCCAAGAATGTCTCCTTCTAGGTATCATTTGGCCGAGAGCTCTCGTACGACCATGATCATCCTCTGAGCCCCCAACCAAGCATCAGATCTCCGATCATACTGTCGTCAATTGCATTGGGATCGCCTCGGTAAGCTCCCTCTTCTGCTTGAGGTTCATTTCATGATTCCTCCTCTTTCTCAAGTTATCATCTATTGAATTTTTTAGATAGTTTTGTAGATCTTTGGTGTTCTAATGTGATTCAATCCATGAGGTTCACATATAGAAATATCCTAAATCCATGGTAGGTGGTTTGTGCCTTTTCGCTGAAATTCTTTGAGTATTATGTGCACTGTTTCCAATACTCTTGAATGGGTATTGCACATTTACAATTTTTACCCTATCATTTGTTTGTCATTTTTGTATGCTTGTGTAGAGGATAATTGGATATGAACATGGTTGTTTTTCTATGTATTGGATGTGTTTGCCTATGAATTTTTGGTTACGACCGTTTGGTCTTGCTTAGCCTTTTGGACGTTGTGCCTATTTCTCGTGCCTATTGTTGTAAGGTGGAGTGTTTGTATCCTGACATGCCTGTTATGATGTAGACTGGTTAGCAAAGTAGTTATATAGGTTTACTTTAGCCATATTGCATTACTATTCTCGTTAACCAACACAGGGCCATGAGAACCTGGTGTAGTAGTCTATAAGAGGAATTGACCGAGTGAGCTTCCTCAGAGAGTCTTTGAGCACTTGAGGCTATAAGGGGAATTGATCGAGTGTGCTTCTCAGAGAGTCAATGAATTATTTGAACGACTTGGGATATAAGGGGAATTGACCGACTGAGCTTCCTCGAGGTGATCCCAACAGAATTGACGGCGGTCGAATCGAAGTTCTGATGCTCAGTCAGAGGCTTAGAGGAAGATCATGGTTGTATGGGAGCTCTTGGTCGAACGAGACCTAGAAGGAGACATTCTTGGTGATTAGATGCGACCCCGATGCGTTTAATGAAAAAAAGAAAGCACATGATGGGTACTTTTGATGTACACGGTGTGTACTCTCCGTTTCTACACTCTGCTTTATGTGGCCTCCAAGTCACCCCCACATGGTTGTGTGCATGGCCGCTACACAGCCATCACACCACTACCTGCTGTAACTGAGTACACGACCCGTAATCATAAATTACAAGGCGTGTACTTTGAAAATTTCCAGCATTTACACTTTTTCTAAAAAATGAACAGAAAAGGAAAACATACCTGAAAAGAATATCTAGGTTCTTAAAAACATCCCCCCATAAAGAAATTCATCCTTGTAATTCCCTAGCTCGGCATAGAAGAAAAACCCCGAACAGCTCCATCCATTTGGCTCGTACATTGGCATCTCTCTCTCATGTCTCGTATTGTACCCGTCTATACTTCCATATCACCCGTACCAGAGGAATAAACCAGCCACAAAGAACCTTTGTACTATGATCAACAATATGGATAGGATGCTACTCGAATGATTCATCCTTCGAGCTCAACCTCCTCAGGTTGAAAGACATGATATGGGTCGGAAAAGTCACATCTAAGCTGAGAAATGTGAAAAATGTCGTGCATAGCCCAGTAACTCTGAGGTAACTGCAACTGATAGGCAACCATTCCAACTCTATAAAACACCTCAAATGCACCAATGTACCTCTGCAAAAGCTTACCCTATCTCTCAATCCTCATGTGCCCCAACTTCAGTGTGACACGAAGGAAAACCTGATCCCCGACCTCGAATTTCAAAGGTCGTCTCCGCTGATCAGCATAAGACTTCTGTCGAGTCATTGCAGTAGTCATCCTCTTCTGAATCAACTCTATCTGCTCTGTGGTCTCCTGAACAAGATGAGGTCCCAGTAAGGCTGCCTCTCCTGTCTCCATCCCACATAAGGGTGATCGGCATGGCCTACCGTAAAATCCCAATAAGGTGTCATCTGAATAGTTTCTTGAAAACTCTTGTTGTAGGAAAAATCCACAATAGGTATAAGTTTCTCCCAAGAACCTCCAAAATCCATAATAAATACTCGGAGCATGTCCTTAGGTACCTGAATCGTACGCTCGGACTGACCATCTTTCTGGGGGTGGTATGCTGTACTCAAAAGTACCTTTGTACCCAAAGCCTTCTGAAGCCCTGCCAGCCCCTAGAAGTAAAACGGGCATCCCTGTCTGAAACAATGGAGTGTGGAACTCCATGAAGACATACAATCTCATGGATGTACAACGGTCCCAGCTCATCAACACTGAAGGTATCCTTGATCGGAACAATGTGGGTGACCTTTGTGATTCTATTAATAATAACCCAAACTACATCATTCCCTCATGGAAACCTTGGAAACCCTGTCACGAAATCCATCGTGATGTCGTTACACTTTCACTCGTGAATGGGTAACTGTTGTAAAAACCTTGCTGGTCACGGATGCTCTGCCTTCACCTGCTCAATGTTGGAACACCACATGAGAAACTACAAAAATCTCTCTTCATGTCTGACCACCAATACTGACGGTGAAGATCACGATACATCTTGGTGATGCCTGGATGAACTTCCCAAACGGAGGAATGAAAGTCCCGCATCAGCTCCTCACTTATGTCTGATGGCACCCATACACACCCATGAAAATGCATGATTTAATACTCACCTATGGTCCATCCAATAATAGGGTCCTCTACTTACACTCTCTCCCATAAGACTAGGCCTTCTGAATCTGATAGCTGTCTCATTCTCACTTGATCATTAAGAGTAGAGGTAACAGCTATAGAAGAAAGAAACATTTGCCCATGTCCGTCGTGCACCTCCAAATGCATCTATGAAAACAAAGCCATAGTCTCCCACTCACTGCTAGCCACCCAAACTACCTGTCTTTGGGGCCTCCTGCTCAAGGCATCATCCATTGTGTTGCCTTTACTAGGCGTATAGGCAAGCTCGAAATTGAAGGACGGTAGGTACTCAACCCACCTTTGCTGTCTCAAATTGAGATCACGCTGAGTGAAGATGTACATGAGACTCTTGTGGTTGGAGAAAAACACAAAATGATCTCCCAGTAGATAATGTATCCAACAACATAAGGGATGGACAACAACATCCAACATAAGATCGTGTGTCGAGTAATTCCTCTCATGTGGCCTCAACTGCCAAGACCCGTACGCAACGACTCCATCTTCCTGCATAAGAACATATCCCAGCCTGATTCCTGTTGCATCATAGTACATAGTATAGATCTTTTCTGGATCTGGAAATACTAGTATAAGTGTTGATGTCAACCTCCCCTTCAGCTCCTGAAAGACTGACTCACAAGAATCTGACCACAAAAATGTTGCACCCTTTCTATTCAGACCCGTCAATTGTTCTGTTAAGCTTGATAAGTCCCATATGAAGCTTTTAAAGTATCCAGCTAGCCACAAAAAACTTCGTACCTCAAAGACGTTCTTCGGATGCTTCCAAGAAACTACTGCTCTCACTTTTTTTGGGTCGACTGATACTTCTATCTATGAGATAAAATGACCCAAGAAGTGAATCTAATCCATCCAAAAGTGGAATTTTGAGAGCTTAACATATAACTGATGCTCTATATATGTACATAGAATGATCTCAAGATTGGTAACATGGTCATGTCGAGTGTGATATAACACCAAGATATCGTCCATGAACACCACGATGAAGGAATCCAAGTATGGATGGAACACTCGGTTCATTAGTGCCGTGACAACTGCAGGCGCATTCGTGAGACCGAATGGTATAACTATATATTCTTATTATACATACCTACTCTAAAAGGTTGTGAGAGGTATATCAGATTGTCTAACACACAACTGATGATAACCAGACCACAAGCCAATCTTTGCGAACAATCGGGCTGCTCAAAGATGATCAAAGAGATCATCAATCCTCGGAAAGGGATATCGGTTCTTAACAGTCAACTGGTTCAGATTCCGATAATCCACACGAATCCTAAAGGTACCATCTACCTTTTTCACAAATAGGAAAGAAAAAACCCAAGGAGAAGTACTGGGTCATATGAAACCTTTGGCCTACAACTCCTCTAACTGCTCCTTGAGCTCCTGCAACTCTGGTGTAGCCATCCTATAAGGAGGAATGGACACTAGTATCGCCCCTTTCACAAGCTCAATAGAAAAGTCTACCTCACTCACCGGAGGCAAACCTGAAAAGTCTTCTGGAAAGGCATCCCTGAAAAAATCCACCAATGGAGGAAAGTCTAACTGTGAAGTCCCCTGGTCATCCAGTTATAGACTAGAAATCTGGGATATAAATACTCCCATCCCATGATGCTTGGGTCCCGCTCTTCTCGCCTGTACATCCCATTCACCCTTATGAAGAAAGGATCCACCCGCTGGTGATGTAAAACTCAACCAATGGAGATAACAATCAAAGAATGCCTGGAAAATAACTAACAGGTCCATTCCGAGAATGACATCATAGTATGTCATCTCTATGACATAAAGGTCTCATAAAAATTGACACCCACCAACCTCTAGGGGGAAATCCTTGCACTGACGTACACTAGACGTTCTAGTCTCTAACGGTGTGTCTAGCGTCAAGATATCAGTAGAGGAAAGGATGAAGAGGCCAAGGCTCCTCACAACATCAACAGATATAAATCTATGGAAAGCCCCTATATCAAAAATAGCAGAAGCTAAAACTGAGGATACTAAGATCGTACCTCAAACTGTAGAGGGTCTGGGATCCTGCTCATGGTGGGTCTACTCCACTGTAAAAGACTGACCTCCACTACAGCCCTATGCCCCTTCATGACCACTCTGAATTGATCCACCCAACTGTTGCAGAAAGACCAGTGACTGACCACCGCGGCCAAAACCTCCACCTCATCCCGAATAGCTAGAAGAACTCTAGTTCCTAGACTGGTTAGAAACTGGAAACGCTGCTCCTAAATGAGGAGTCATAAAAGAACCCCTATCAATCGCATCTGGTGAGAAAAACTGACATAAGCATTGAAGGTGACCCATATTACCGCAAGATCGGCACTCCACTGGGTCTCTCGGGCAACATGGAATCGTATGCCTACTCTGTTGGCACTGGTAGCACACTATCTAGATACGAGAAGATGGATCCCGCCTACTCTGATGTACTCATGAATGCTTCCTGCGGCACTTCCTGCTATCAGCAGGAGGAATACAAAATCTGGATGCTGAACCACCCTGGCTCACAACTTCAGAATCCCTCAGATTATGCTCTGTGATCATCACTTGGTTGACGATAGAGGATATCGTAGTCAACCTGTAGATGTTCACCTGAGATCAGATGTCGTGCCTCAGACCATCCTCAAGCATCCATGTAAGGAACAACTCATCACCTCCTGGAATAGGCGTGAAATGATGCAGCTCTATGAGGCGAGAGGAATACTCAATAAATGAAAGAGTACCTTTCTCCAGACTCATGAACTCTCAGGATCGATCGGCCCTCAAGGTCTCCGGATAAGAATTAATCATAGAAGATGCGTCGAAACTCATCCCAATCCATATTCTGCTGGCGTCCCTCTTGTGAGATCACATCCCACCACCTCTTGGAGGAGTCTCGAAGCATGTTGGTAGCGAGCTTCACCCTCTTCTCTGGAGGTATCTACTGATGCTCGAAGATTGTCAGCATGGAATCTACCCATGACTCTACAGTCTGGGGTCCTCTATCCCCTGAGAAAATAGGAGGATGCTGCTGCTGAAAAACCCGCATCAATTCTGCCATCGACAGTGCAGGAGGTTAGCTCCTTGATAGGTCTGCATCATCCTCAAAAACCCTTCTCTTAACTGTGCATCAGCACCTATGTCAGGTATAACGGTCGGTTCCAAAGATGGCACAACTGGGGGATCTGCAGGTAGTCGCTGATCAGCTATATCTAGAGTCCGATCACCGTCTGGAAACTGGCATACAACTGGAGGACATCTCGGTGGCATGACTCTGCAAGTTCAAGCACACAACTTAGATCAAGATTATCAAGGAATGAAAACTAGAAGCATAAAAAGGGAACAAGAGAAAGAAATCACTCAAGTTTTACAAAACATGACTACAGGGTGTGTACAATTACTACATGGTGTGCTCCCTCAAGTCATTTACATGGGCATGTACTCCTACCTAAACCAGTCATGTAACACCCCAAACACATGACATGTTTTCATAACAAACAATGTATACATGAATCATCTTTCCCATCCCGAGTCCTTCTACACGGTTAAGCCACACAGCTTTCCTAAGACAATACTATATGGCGTGTTCAAGATAGACACGACGTGTACTAGACAAGCTTCACCTCACCCGTGTTGTTAGTGACATGGCCTAACACACGTCTCACCCTACACGATGTGTTCAAGGTGGACACAACATGTATATAAAACGATAACACCGACCAGTGCTATTAGTGACATGGCCTGACACACGGCTCACCCTACATGGCGTGTTCAAGCCAGACACAGCATGTATATGAATGGATAACACCAAATCGTGTTGTTAGTGACACAACCGGGTACCTCGATCAAACTACATGGCATGTTAAACTAGTACACGGCGTGTTCACTCAACTATTTCCCTATATCGTGTCTCTGCCCACAAGGCCTATGACACGGTTAGAGACTACATGGGGTGTACATTTGGCACACGGAGTAAACTTAAGAAAAACATTTTCTTCTCTAACATATGAACACGTGGCATGTAGTCAAAACTACGCGGAGTGTATTCAGGGTTTTTCAGGATAGTAAGCCTCAGAAACTACTCCGAAGCTATGACAACCCTTCTTTTATTGCAAACGTAAACATGATTTATTATATAAACTATTCACTTGATACAACATGGAAGATCAAAGGGTCTAGTGTCTTTGGGGCTTAGGATCATTACATAACATCATAATACATGAAATACAACATCTTCATTGAAAACATCTTTTACATGACCACTACATTACCTCGTACTTAGCGTTTCATGGCATAACCTGAGGACATGCATAAGAAAAGGGGTGACTTATAAATCCCAGTAAGAGAATAATCATGGAATACATGAGGAGTTCAATAAATGTTAGAAAATAGGAATATCAATATATAAAAAGATAAACATGAACATAAAGGCATGATAAAGCATGATAAATCATGATAATCATACATGGAAATGTGGCAACAACACATAACATGGAATTAGCATGAGCCAAGGATCATTGCACATGAAGCATGAGTTAATTCTCATTGAACATGAAGCACATGTAAACCCTCGTTGAACTTTAATTAGCATGAGTCAACACTCATAGCACATGACGTATCATGATACTATACTGTAACCAATGCATTGGAGTGCTATAAGGGCACACCCTTCTTAAACATTTCATTTCAGGCATAAGTGTGCCACATGAATCATAAAACATGGATTCATTAAACATAATCATTTATTCCACTATAAGGAATGTGGAATTCATACCTTAAACTTTATAATCAATAATTAAATGTGCCAAAAGGTGAATACCCTTGATGGAGAAATGGGCATGGTATTCACTACACAAAGGCATTGGCTTAGGAAATCGGTGCAATTTTGGCAGTGTAACAGCGTGACAGAAGAATTCATAAAAATGGTTGATGGGAGAGAAATGGGTGTCCCATCATATTTAAATGAAATGGACAGTAAGGGGGTCATATAGATACATTTACAAACAATTGTAATGGAATTTAGATTCCTGATACAAAAGTAATGCTTGAATGTAAATGAAGAGAGAGAAGTTCCTTTCGGAATTTCGGCATAGTAATGGGTGTACATGAGAAGCATTAAATGAGGGAGAAAGGGGTCTCCCATCATTCAAACAATAATAGGGAAGTATGTGGAAGGTTTGAAACCATACCCCATCATTTATAATTGAAATTAAAAGGGCATAACAATATTAAGAAAATTGGACAAAAAAAGTGAAAGGAAGGAAAACCCTTACTTGGAAGTGTGCTTCCAAGGATTGTGAGAGGCTTGAGAGAGGCTTCTTGGGAGCTTGGGGAACCTTGGAAGGATTTTAGAGAGAGTAGGAACGAGGTTGGATGAACTCCAAAGGCATTTACTTGGGATAAAGTGGGAGCTTGGGTGGATATATATAGGAAAGGTGACTGAATTCTTTATTATTTAGGTTTGGGACCCCTTACATTAAACTAATCCTAACCACAAATCAGTTCATAGTTATTGCCCATGTTTTTTGGAAAAGGGAAGAGGAAAACAATATTTTATAAATCCAAAGTCCGAACTTCTTAATATAATGGGGTTGCTTATGTTGAGGTGAGTCACAATCCCATGGAAAATAATTTAAAAGACAAGATGTTTAATAAGTCTTGAGGGGTCCATTAATGCATTGAAAAGTAAGTCAAACAAAACTAAAATCACATTATTTTGATTATAAAACATATATTGATTGAACATAAAGCTTATAGTATTTTATTAAATCAATATTGGGTCATTATGATGTCATAAAACACATTATATATTTAAACGGTATTTAATTTTTACCCAAAAATTTGATTGTCTCAAAAAATTATGAAAAATTCACTGTTGGATAATTTCATCATCCTGATTGCAAAAATATCATTTATTTTATTTAAATAATTTTCTAAATATGTTAATTTACACTTTTAAAATAAAAACCGACATTTATCGAAAATTCACGGGTTTTGACCGAAATGGCTTTCAAACCATAATAAAAATTACAATTTCATTCATATAATTATATGATCATTTATATATAATAAAATTAATTTAATAATAATAATATTTTATTAAAATATAATTTAATTCAAAAAATCCCAAAATTTAATGAAATATATTTCTTAATTAAATAATAACTAAAAACACTACTTGTACTTTAAAAACTATTTACAATGTATCAATAATGACAAGAATGTATATTCATTATTATGTACAAAAATAATGTACATGAACATAGTACTAGAGATTTGTTACATAACCCCTAAACTAGCCGCATAAGACCTAAGGGTATGTTGTGCGATGTTGACAAACTCTTGGGGTGGCTCAGATAACATTGCTCGAGTGGTAATCTCTATCAACTTCCACTTTTCCCGTAGATGGTCTTGTTCGAGCTTGACATGATGAAGCTCAGCTTGGGATTGGTCAAGAGAGAATCCCAAAGACACCACCTCTTTTCTGAGCTCTGAAAAATGGGACTTGTATGGAGAAATCCAACTGGATGAGGCCATCGCTTCCTTTGTCTGAGTAAATTGGATTTGTTAAAACCCTATATTTATACTAATCATGTGATCATTGTTCAACGGCTATAAAAGTAATAGTCACAATTCTTAACATAAAACCAAAGAAGTTGATTTTTTATATAAACATTTTACATAAAGAGACATTTAATTAGATCAAGAGGGATTTTCAGTAATTAAACTTTGGGTTGTTACAATATTCCCCCCTTATGAAATTTATCACTCGAAATTTCCTTTTCCCACACTAAAATAGATTGGGGTAACTTAGCTTTATCATTTCTTCTGATTTTCAAGTCACTTCATCAAACTTGTGGTTTCTCCATAACACCTTGATGAGGGGCATTGTCTTATTTCGTAGAACATTTTATCTACGATCTAAGATCTTCCCTGGATGCTCTTCATAAGAAAGATCATCCTCCAACTTTACCACCTCAGAAGAGAGTACATGTTAAGGGTCCAATATGTATTTCCTTAAGAGGGATATATGAAAGACATCATGTACTTTGGCCATGGTAGGTGGAAGTGATAGTCGATAGGCCACAGCCCCGACACGATCAATAATCTTGAAGGGGCCGATGTACCTTGGACTTGACTTCCCTTTCCATCCAAACCTCATGACCTTTTTCCATGGAGATATGCGTAGAAAAACCATGTATCTAAATTTAAACTCAAGGTCTCGTCCACGATTATCTGCATAACTCTTTTGTCGACTCTAGGCTTCCTTGATATGCTGCTGAATGGTTTTCACCTTCTCTACCATTTCCTCGACCATTTCCGGTCCAAGTAGCTTATGTTCACTGACCTCATCCCAACATGCCGGTGTTATGCAGCTTTTCCCAAACAGGGCTTCATAATGTGCCATTTGGATGGTTGGAAAATGTTATTATAAGAGAACTCAAACAGAGGAAGATGTTGATCCCATCCTCCTTTAAATTCCATTGAGAATGCTCTCAACATGTCCTCAAGTGTTTAGATAGTCCGCTCGGATTGGCCATCAGTTTGAGGATGATAGGCCATACTAAAGTTCAGTTCAGTATCTAGATCATGTTGAAGACTCTTCCAAAACATAGAGGTGAATCTTGGATCTCGGTCAGACACAATATATAGTGGTACTCCATGCAGCCTTACCACTTCCCTGATATATATCCGTGCTAGTTGATCCAATGAGAAATCATCCCAAATAGAAATGAAGTGTGCAATCTTTGTAAGACAATCCACCAAAACCCAGTTTGCATTGTTGCCTTTGGATGTCCTCATAAGTCTAGTGAAAAAGTCCATGGTGAGGTTCTCCCATTTCCATTATGGTATGGGAAATGGTTGCATCATCCCCTTAGACTCCGGCCTCTCTGCCTTCACTTGCTGGCACACCAGGAACTTTGATATATATACATCGATCTTCTTCTTTATATTATCCCACCAAAAAATTTCTTGGAGATCTCAGTACATCTTTGTGCTCCCTGGGTGAATAGTAAAATTTGAGCTATGTGCATCATCCAGAAGTTATTACTTCAGCTCCGGACTTGACGGAACACATAGTCTTTTCCCAAATTGCACAATTCCTTCTTTATTAGCATTAAACTCAATGGATTTCCATTTTTTGATAGCTTCCACTTATTCCTGAATTCTCGGATCATCCTTTTGAGTATCCTTTAACCATTCTAAATGAGACGGTTGAGCAATAATTTTTGAAAGTATTGATGATATTCCCTTTTTTATGATTCCCATGTCCATATTCTTCATGTCTAAGAATATTGGATCCTTCTCAATTCTCATCATGGATAGAATCGCTGGGTTCTTTCTACTTAGGGCATCTGCCACCTTGTTCACTTTCCCAGGGTGGTAATGTATTGAACAGTCATAATAGTTGACGAGATATATCCATCTTCTCTGGAGAATATTAAGCTATTTTTATGTGAATATATATTTAAGACTCTTGTGGTCAGTATATATCTCAAATTTCGCCCCATAGAGATAATGTTGCCAGATTTTCAAGGATAAGATCACCACCGCCAACTCCAGATCATGTGTTGGATAGTTTCTGTCATGGATTTTCAACTGTCTTGAGGCATAGGATATCAATTTATCATTCTGCATCATCACACAGCCTAAGACCTTCATCGAAGCATCACTGAATATCACAAAATGTTCCCCACATGTGGGTAAAGTGAGCACAGGTGCAGTTATAAGCCTCCTTTTCAACTCCTTGAATATTTCTTCACATTAATCACTCCAAGAAAACTTTACTCCCTTTCGAGTTAGCGTGGTAAGAGGGTTGGAAAATCGTGAGAAATTTCTCACAAATCGTCGATAATAACCAGCCAACCCCAAGAATCTATGGATATCTGTTCTAGATGTTGGCATCGGTCATCCCTCAATTGCATCTATTTTGGAGGGATCCATAGATATCCCATTGCTTGTGATGATATGGACCAATAATTATACCTCCTTCAACCATAACTCACACTTGATGTACTTTGCATAGAGCTTCATCTTGCGCAATGTCTCTAGTATAGTTCTTAAATGCTCCTCATGATCCTCCTTGGTTTTGGGGTATATTAGAATATCATCTATAACGACTACCACTAATTTGTCAAGGTAATATCTAAAGTCTCTATTCATCAAGTCCATGAATATTTCTGGAGTATTAGTGAATTCTAAACGAATTACTATGAATTCATAGTGCCCGTATCTGTTATAAAAAGTAGTCTTGGCGACATCTTCCTTCTTCGCCCTTACTTGATAATATATCGACCGCAAATCTACCTTGGAGAAGTATTGTGCACTACGCATCTGATCGAACAAGTCATCGATTCGTGGTAGAGTATACTTGTTCTTTATCGTGATTTTGATAAGTTCATGATAATTGATGCAATGTAGCATTGACCCATCCTTCTTCTTGACGAAGAAGAATGATGCACCCCATGGTGAAGCACTTGGGTGTATAAACCCTTTATCCAGATTCTCCTGTAGTTGTTTCTTCAGCTCTTCAAGCTCCACGATAGAAACTCTATATGGAGTCTTGGATATTGGTAGCACCCCTGGTATAAGTTCAATTAAGAATATAACATCTATTTTAGGAGGAAGACCAAGCAGTTCCTCGTGAAACACATCATCCAATTACCTCACAATAGGCATTTCTTCAAGGATGGTTTCTTCCTTGGACTCAATCATCAGAGCCAGATAATCATGTTCATAGGGTAGTAATATCCATGCTTGAGATGATGGAGCTAAAGGAGATTGATCTTCCTCCTTATACTTGTAATGAATCGGGGGTCGATTCTCCATATGGAGGGTGATTTCCCTCTCCCGACAATTTATGTTGGCTCTATATAAGGAATGGAAATCAATTCTATGAATTACATCAAATTCCACTAGAGAGAGTATGATGAGGATAAATGGGAAATTCAATCCACAGATTATAACAGGGGAGGAGTTATATTCATGGGATGCAATGTTTGCCCCATTTGTTGTACTCACTGACATCTTCACTCCCATGATTTGTTGTGGTGCTGGGATTGTTCTACTAAACATTCGAGATATAAAAGAGTGTGTAGAACCTGAATCAAAAAGTACATTCGCTATTCATGAATGAATAACTAGTGCACCAGTCACCACTTTGTTTTTGGGGTTCACTTTGGAAGAAGTGATGGAAAAAGTTCTTCCTTGTTTCCTTGGAGGTTGTTGGTTGCCTCCGAAAACCCTTGGATTAGGGCACTGATTTGCAAAATGCCCCGATTCATTGTAGTTGCAGCGATGAACAACACATTGAGGTTTGAACAGAGTGTTCCTTTCCTCTGTCATAGTCGTGGGTCATTCTTGCTGATAGTTAACAGCTAGGTACCCATCTCTTCCACACCTAAAGGATTTTCTTATCCCCTTGAGGCAATTTCTAGGGTGCCTCTTTCCGCACTTTTGGAATGTGGGGTGCTTAATCTTCTTAGCACCGTTGGATTTATCCATTGGACTGACAACATTGAAGTCCACCTTATGCTTCTTGTCCCCATGATACCCCTATGATTCCCCAATCTCCATTTCAACCTTGAGGGAACATCAGAAAATTTCCGCATAGCTGTCGAAGTCACGGATCACTAATGCTTTCCGTAGGCTAGGATTCAGCCCACAAAAGAAGCGGTCAACCATGCATTCGTGGGTAACAACAAAGACAGAAGCGTATCGTGCAAGCCTTGTGAATTTTTCCTTGTACAATCCAATATATTCTTTGTCTTTTTGCTTGAGGGAAAGGAAGTACCTTTCCATCTTAGGCTGGAGGGTGCATGGAAAATATTTATCGAAAAACATCTTCCGGAAATCCTTCCATTCTAACGCCTCGATCTCCTCCTCAGGCTTCATATTTTTGATCAACGTCCACCATTGATCAGCTTCAACCTCCAAATGATAAGTCTCCAGGAGATCCTTCTCTTTTTCAGAACATTGAAGGATGGAGAAGAACTTTCAATGGAGTTGATCCATTGTTCAGCGATTGTGGGATCAGATGATCCACTAAAAGTAGGAGGTCTATGTCTCATGAAGCTCTCAATAGTGACTTGTTCCTTCTTAGGGTGGGGGGTGGGGGGTTGGACATTCCTCTTGACTCGTGTTTCTATTCAAATCTTGAGTGAGCTGAGAGAGAAGCGTGAGAATGTTCGCGATTCCTGCTCCCATTGGATTGGGCATCTCATTAGTGCAGTCATCACACTGATCATCACATCGGTTGTTTTCCCGAGTCCTCCTATTATCGGCCATTAACTGGAATAAAACGAATGTTAGGGTGGAAAACATAAAGGGTAATCTAAAGACAAAAGTTGAGGACTTATAAATAAACTTTTATTTTCATAACTCATGAGTCTATATGCTTCAATCTTGGCTCTGCATGATCTACTTTCTAACATATATTCTTAAGGGAATTTTTTTTAATTCCCTTAATAAGGGTTCATATTAAGCTTGTGAATTTATCAAAACATATCCCCTGGGAGTATCGTAACCAAGAGTGCAGCAAGGCCCGTTCTGATGCACCAGTTCCCGTTTGAGTCTAGCTCAAATCGGTGTTTTAGGGTTTTCCCCTAGGATACATCTGTGCCAGAGCCGCCTCTACCTGCTCCTATACAGATTGGGATGTATTTTCCTGATAAACCACTCACTAAGTACTTACCAAAACTAACAGATGTTTTTATTATACTTAGTATTGTCTCTAAGTCTTTATGTGGTTTTCTAATCCTTATCCAAAAAATAACTAAACCTATCCTCTAATACCAACTATGACAACCCTGCTTTTATTACAAACATAAACATGATTTATTACATAAACTATTCAGCTGATACAACATGGAAGATCGAGTGGTCTAGTGTCTTTGGGTCTTACAATCATTACATAACAACTTAAAACATGAAATACAACATCTTTATTGAAAACTACATTTACATGACCACTACATTCCCTCATACTTATCATTGCATGGGATAACCTGAGGACATGCATAAGAAAATGGGTGAGCTATAAAGCCCAATAAGGGAATAAAAATGGAATACATGAGGATTACAAAACATGTTAGACAATAGGAATATGAATAGAGAACAAGAGACACATGAACATAAAGTCATGATAATGCATGATAATCATACATGGAAATGTGGCAACAACACTTAACATGGAATTAGCATGAGTCAAGCCTCATTGCACATGGAGCATGAGTAAATTCTCATAGCACATAAAGCAAGAGTAAACCCTCGTTGCACATGAATTATCATGATTCAACACTCATTGCTCATGATGTATCATGATACTATACTTCCCCCAATTCATTGGAGTGCTATAAGGGTGCACCCTTCTTAAATATTTAATTTCATACATAAGTGTGCCACATGGATCATAAAACATGGATTCATTAAATATAATAATTTATTCTATGATAATGAATGTGGAATTCTTACATGAATCTTTATAATAAATAAGTAAATGTGTGTAAAGGTGAAATTTTGGCAGTGTAACGGCGTGACATAAGAATTCCCAAAAATGGTTAATGAGAGAGAAAGGGATGTATCATCATATTTACATGAAATTTACAGTAAAGGGGTCATATAGATACATGTCCAAACAATTGTAATAAAATTTAGATTTAATATACAAATGTATTTTTGAATGTAAATGAAGAGAGAGAAGTTCCTTTCGGAATTTCAGCATAGTAACGGGTGTATATGGGAGGAATTAAATGAGAAAGAAAGGGGTCTCACATAATTCAAACAATAAGAGGGAAGTATGGGGGAGGATAGAAACCATACCCCAGCATTTATAATTGAAATTAAAAGGGAATAACAATATGAAGAAAATTGGACAAAAAAAGTTAAAGAAAGAAAAACCCTTACATGGAAGTGTGATTCCAAGGCTTGAGAGAGGCTTGAGAGAGGCTTATTGGGAGCTTGGGGCACCTTGGGAGGATTATAGAGAGAGTAGGGCAAATTTTGGACGAACTACAAAGGCATTGAATGGGGACGAAGTGGGATCTTGAGTGGGTTTATATAGGAAAGGTGAGCGAATTCTTTATTATTTAGGTTTTGGGGCCCTTACATTAAACTAATCCAAACAACAAATAAGATCATGGTTTTTCCCATGATTTTTGGAAAGGGGAAGAGAAAAACAATATTTTATAAAGCCAAAGTCCGAAATTCTTAAAATAATTGGGTTTCTTATTAGGAGGTGAGTCATTCTCCCATGGAAAATAATTTAAAAATACAAGATGTTTAATAAGTCTCGAGGGGTCCATTAATGCTTTGAAAAGTAAGTCAAACAAACCCAAAATCAAATTATTTTAATGGTAAAACATGTATTGGCCGAACATAAATCTTATAGTATATTATTACATCACTATTGGGTCATTATGATGTCATAAAACACATTATATATTTAAATGGTATTTAATTTTTACACAAAAATTTCACTGTCTCAGAAAATTATGAAAAATTCACTGTTGGATAATTTCGATGTCCTAATTCCAGAAATATCATTTATTTTATTTAAATAGTTTTCTAAATATGATAATTTTCAATTTTAAAATAAAAACCATCATTTATCGGAAATTCACGGGTTTTGATAGAAATGGCTTTCAAACCATAATAAAAATTATAATTGCATTCATAAAATTATATGATCATTTATATATAATATTATTAACTCATTAATAATAATAATATTTTATTAAAATATTATTTAATTCAAAAAATTTCTTAATTTAATAAAATAGATTTCTTAATTAAATAATAACTAAAAACACTACTTGTACTTTAAAAACTATTTACAATGTATCAATAATGACTAGAAAGTATGTTCATTATTATATACCAAAATAAAGTACATGAACATAGTACTAGAGATTTGTTACATAACCCCTTAAAATAGTCACATAAGACCTAAGTGTAAGGTGTGCGATGGTGACCGACTCTTGGGGTGTCTTAGATAACGTTGCTCGAGTGGTAATCTCTATCAATTTCCGCTTTTCCCGTAGACGGTCTCATTTGAGCTTGACATGATGAAGCTCAGCTTGGGCTTGGTCAAGAGCAAAACCCAAAGATGCCACCTCTTCTCCAAACTCTGACAAATGGGATTCATATGGTGCAATCCTACTGGATGAGGCCATCACTTCCTTTGTATGAGTAAATAGGATTTGTTAAAGCCCTATATTTATATTAATCATGTGATCACTGTTCAATGGCTATAAAATCAACGGTCATAGTTCTTAAAATAAAAACAAAGAAGATGAAATTTTATATAAAAATTTTACATAAAGAGAGATTTAATTATATCAAGTGGGATTTCCATTAATGAAACTTTGGGTCGTTACAGAAGCCTAGAAAAAAATTGAAACGAACATTTAAGTGTTAAATTCTAATTCGTGAGGGCCCATACTCCCTGCGAATCAATGCTTGGAATCTTATACATGTCATAAGAGGCGCCTCGTACCCGGTTGGTTATATGGTCTCAAGCTCATTTCCCCAAATGCCAGAGGCTTCTGACTAGCAACGAGGTACTTGGGTGTGATAATGGGGAAACTATGCCCTCATTAGCAGAGAAAAACAGTAGAAAGGAAACAAATACACAATAGGGAAAGCAGTAAATATCCTAAAATAACAAAAAAATGGAAGACTGAATTAATAAATAATTGAAGCACATATGTATGAAATGATGCATGATACATATGTCTATGAAAACAATCATACAAGTCACAATGCCGAATAAAAACCGTACTAAACCCATGTATAATGTAAATTGATAAAACAACTCTTCAACATCACAATATTATGCTTGGTTCCATGCTCTCCAGCTCCACAGCAAGTCAAGATGAAAAAGAGTTCCTCTTATACCACTTTGTAACGTCCTGGTTCAAGAATCCAACCAGAGCCACCCCGTACCCGGTTGGTCACATGGACTCGAGCGCATTTCCCCAAATGCCAGAGGCTACCGACTAGCAGTGAGGGCTTTGGGTGCGATAGTTGGGAAAATATTCCCTCATTGGCAGAATAACACAGTGGAACTAAACAACATGCAATAACAGAAGCAGTAATAATCCATACTAGAGTAAACAGCAGAAGACTAATAGTAAGAAATAGCTGGAACACACATATATATAAATGATGCATGATACATATGTCTAAGAAAGCAGTCAAACAAATCACAATGCTAGAATACAAACAGTATAAACCAAAGTACAAAAGAAACATATAAACAGATCCTCAGCATCGCAATCCTAAGCTTGGTCCCATGCTCTCTAGCTCCACAGCAAGTCATGTACCTGACGTAGAAGTGCACTTTCCCTTATCTATACCGGCATCAATATATTATGTTTGGGAATATTATATTGTTACAAGTATAGATAAGGTAAATCACCCTTTTACATCAGGTATTTGACTTGTTGTGGAGTTGGAGAGAAAAAAAATGAGCCAAATAGAGTGTGAGACTAAATCCCAGTAGGAAATTACCCAACAATCTATGCCTATCAGTCAATGAATATATGGCAGGTAAAAGTAAAAAAGCAGTAAAAAAGTACTCAGCAGGAAAAAATCCACAGTTCAACATCAAGCAACAACTAATCAGCAGCTAAACACAAACAAGTAACCCTCTATGAAGTAATCACAACCATCCCCTCTGGTCCATCCTAACAAGTACACACAACCCTCTGGGCAGTACATTCAGCATAACCTCTATGGTTTAGTCATAAGAATATATAAAGACTCTCTAAGGAAGCACACACAATCAATTCTGTTTATAGTCTAAGATAGTCCGGGACTCTTTGAGGAAGCTCACACG
This sequence comes from Viscum album, assembly GCA_963277665.1. NCBI lineage: Eukaryota > Viridiplantae > Streptophyta > Magnoliopsida > Santalales > Viscaceae > Viscum > Viscum album. The sequence goes on from OY728165.1 coordinate 1,184,480,512, forward strand.
GTCAATTCCCCTTATATCCCAAAGGTTAAGAACTCTCTGAGGAATCTCACTCAGTCAATTCACATTATAGCTCAAGTCGTTCAAGTAATTCAAAGACTCTCTGAGGAAGCTCACTCGGTCAATACCCCTTATAGCCTAAAGTGCTCAAAGACACTTTTAGGAAGCTCACTCGATCAATTCCCTTTATAGTCTACTACACCAGGTTCTCACGACCCTGTGTAGGTCAACGAGCATAGTAATGAAATATGGTCAAAGTGAACCTACAATACTACTTGGGAAATAGTCTACAACATATCGATCTTATTAGAAAACCAACACTCCACCCTACAACACTAGGCTTGGGAAAATAGGAAAGGCGGCCAAAGGCTAAGCAAGACCAAACAGTCGTAACAGAACATTCATGGGAAAACACGTCCAATAAATAGAAAAACAACCATGTTCATATCCAATTAACCTATACACAAGCATACAAGCGTAGCAGGTAAACAATAGGTTTAAAACGGTAAATGTGAAATACCCCATTCAAGGGTATTGGGCAAAATTGCACATAATAATCAAAAAAATTAAACAAAAAGGCACAAACCACGTACCTTGGAGTTAGGAGATCGCTATATGTGATCCTCGAGGATTGAATCACCTTAGAACGCTGAAGATCTACAAAAACGTATAAAATTTTCAACAGAGGATAACTTGAGAAAGAGGAGTAATCATGAAATGAAACTCAAGAAGAAGAGAGAGCTTACCGAGGCAATCCCAACACAATCGATGATGGTCGAATCAGAGTTCAAATGCTCGGTCGGGGGCTCGATGGAAGATCGCGGTCGTATGGAACGAGACCTAGAAGGATACGTCTTTGGCGAATAGAAGTTACCCCGGTGAATTTAATGGAAAAAATTACAAGGTGTGTACTCTCCATTTCTGTACTCCTCTTTAAGCGGCCTCCAGGTCACCCTCACATGGCCATGTGCATGGCCGCTACACGGCCAGTACACGACAACCTACAGTAACTGAGTACATGCCGTGTACTCATAAAGTACAGGGTGTGTACTCATAAATTACACCTCGTGTACTACGAAAATTTCCAAAATTTCCAATTTTTCTCAGAAATGACCAAAAAGGAAAACATTCCTGAAAAGAATATTCGGATTTTTAAAAAATGATAGGTAAATTGGCTAGGTAATGATCTAGGCGACACAATATATCCCAATTTCCTTTCTGATTGTTACACCACATATACTTATATCGTGAGTATCCAACATCTAAAAGACCATTATGAGAAGAAAACCCTGCATATTCTTTCCTATTGTTCAAAGGATATGTCCTTTCCCTTCATTTCTAATGGGTCCATTATAGCTTTAAAATCCCCACCTACAAGCCATTTCATATTCCGAGGGTAGAAGGTGCTGAGATCATTTCAGATAGATTCCCTCTCTCTCATGTCACACTTTCCATAGACAAAGGAAAAATAATAGGACAAACCATCAAAATGAATTTTTGTGGATATATGCTTATTTAAAATGCCACATAGATCAACTTCTAGTTTTTTACTCTAGAAAATCCATATATACTGGTTGTTTGGTTCTCCATGAATATAATTGTGAAGCCCGATCATAAAAGAAAAATCACTAATTTGTTATGGATACTGGTTGGTATCAAGAACTGCCATCAACTCGATCCTATTATGATGAATCTCAAAATATAAGAAGTCATTCTTCACCCGGGATCCTAAACCCTAGGAATTCTAAACTAGGGAAGAGATCATTTAAGTAGATGACACCTATTTTGGGCCTGAGGAATCAATGGGAACTTCACATGAAGGGATGAGGAGGCTAGTTCATGCCTTGTTTGACTTCTGGTGCAAGCACCACTTGGTGGTGAAGTCATAATACTGAAATCACCATCCAGAACCGCAATAGATAACCAACTAAAACCATTATCAGGATGAATAAGAATGGAGACACACAAGTACTGGGGCTGGTGGGAAGGAGGCCTGTAGAGTAAACTACTTTTTTCCCTTTCATCTAAATGAGATCTCAACAGCTGGGCCTGATGCCTCCGACCCTAGCACAGGCAGCTGACATGTCTGACGAAAATGCACCCAAACTGAAACATGGGTGGGGATACAAGGGTGGAAAGAATAAAACCATATCAGTACAAAGAGTTGTCCTTTACAAGGGTAACCAACTCAGGTGAAAAAGTTGGAGACTCCGGTAGAGGATGAATTTGGGATAACAGTAGGACATCAAATGGCTCTGTTATCACTACAGGATTCACCATCTCTTTCATTGAGGAAAATCATGAAGCAAACACTCGTGAGGTGGGGGTGAATCCTTGTCATTGAACTTGTGGAAATATTGAAGGTAGTTTCCCTGAATATAAAGCACTTGGAAGAATCATGCTAGAGAGAGGAAAAATAAGGGTTTCCTCCATGAAATCTCACCACCAGCCCTTAAAGGATACAAGAAGGAGGAGATCAGGACAAATCTATCTCAACACAAATCTACACCACACCTGCATCTTGAAGCTGCAACGTATGTAAATTTGTACAGAGGAATGATCCAATTGTATCTCCTATGCTTGGAAGAAAATTGAAGTTTTGAAAAGCAACAGGGATACCCGGTAGGTTAAACCACAATGCTTCTTGTGGAGAGTCTTGACCGAAATGTTCTTCCATCAATAATCTAAAGATATTGAAATTCCATTTTCCTACTAATCGAGGACTACTAGACCAGGCCTTTAAAAAGACATCACGAGACGACAACACCACACAGAAGGACTTTTGATTGGGAATCAACACCCGAGCTGATGCTGTCAAACACCAGGAAGCCACGAAGTTCAAAAAAAACAGGGAGAGGGGGTTTATACAAGCCAGCCCTTGCAACCAGGGTCCACTAGTAGAAATCTACAACCCCTCGAAAGACTCTAGGAGAAAATATATCACCGTAGAGCCGTCTATGGAATCTACCTGATGCACATTAATAAGGATTTCTGGAATAGTCGATGTAGAATTTGTCGGTATAGATGGGGCCAGTTTCGCAGGCGGAGGAATTTAAAAATTCAGATATGCATGTGGTTCAATCACTACGGTCCTATTCATTCGACCAAACACATGTTTTGGTTTCTTAAAGAAATTAAAATGTGTTTCTAGTCATCATAGAAAAACTACACCTCGAATTAATGTTATATCTACTAAACCATCTCATAATTCAGCATACGATTATTTTTCTGATTTGATGACGTTTCACGGTTGTTTAGTTGATTTTGACCACCAACCACATGTTTTTAAAGACATCAAACCATTTAAAACTTATTATTAAATTTATATGCATACCACATGACTGATTTAAATCTCATCTACTCAAACACATAAAAATTAATGCAAATCTCATGACCCGCTTCCCCGGGGCTCGTGTCGTGACTACACCAAACCTGCCTTCCATAAGCCAGGGACTGACGACTAGTACCAAAGGTGTAAATCCCTAAACAGCAAAGACATTGTCCTTATAACTGTAAACACACACAATAGAGTACAATCTGGAAGCAAAACATTAAGTAAAACTGTATAACAAAAGAGTGCTGAAATGTAACGAGGGTCGAAAATACATGCTTAAATGTAAAGTACAAGTACAACTAAAATGGGAGAAAATAGTTGAAAGGTGAAGAGAAGCGCCTGGATCGTCTACCACGGATCCAACCTGAATGGTAGGTATAGATTGAATCCAAAACACTGGACATTCGTCTGTCTCTTCCGGGTACCGAATCGTTGTACGGTCCACCACCGGGTATCGTCCAGTCCTGCTACTCTGATCCCCAGTCAACATTGTCCACAGTTTGTAACCAACACTATGAGGTCCGGGGCATAGTCCGTGCAGGGGTGAGTATAACGATACTCAGTAGGGACTCCGAGACCCTCAAGGTCTCTCAAAATCCACCAAGGATAAACCACAAAGTATGAAATCAATGGATAGCCATTACTTCGGTATATACCCATACATATACCTAAGTTATCAAGTAACCCATCTCAATCATAAGGAAAACACAGAAGTCATTGTCTCAGCTCACATAGGTATACAATTTATGTAGAGAGATATAGATGATCATATATAGCCATAGAATCATCTAAGCTGTCAGACCCACATAGGATCCAGGACCAACAGTTAGAATTATCGGACCCACACAGGATCCAGGAACAGTAGTTGGAGTTTTCAAACCCACAAAGGATCAAGGACCATCTATTCTGTTGGACCAACACATGACCTAAGAACAAAAATCAGAACTGTCAGACCCACACAGTATCCAGGAATAGTATTCAGAGTTCTTGGACCCACACAGGATCTAGGACCAGCTATTCTGTTGGGCCAACACATGATCCAGGAATAGAAGTCAGAACTATTGGACCCACAGATGATTTAGGAACAGTAGTCAGAGCACAACCAGCCACAGGGTTTCCACAAATCATGCTTGATTCTGGGAGGGTCCACTCTTCAATCTGAGTGTCAATATATCAATTTCCATGAATCCCCATTTTTATGTATCCAAAAGATCCATCTTTCTATTAGAAACTCAACGCGACAGATAGTGCGTCAATTAGACACCCGATCTGAGAGTTATTGACATTTCCGTTCAGAGGGCCCGAAGGGATTTAAGTTCAATACAACTCAACCATACCCCAAATTCATCCAAACCTCATGTGGGTTATTCCAATAGACCTCTCTCACTCCATGAATTACTTCACCGCAGACTGTTCATCAATCGGTCACCCGTAGCCCAAGTTATGGGCGAAAAGGTGAAATCGGGTCAAACGGGTCTGAATTGGGGTCTGACCCAGTCCGCGGGGATGGCCCGGCCCGAAGGCCCACGTTGGGTCCGACCCGGTGGCCTTCACTAGCTGGCAGCCCGTGGGGTCCACCCTAGCCGTGTCTAGGGGGAAGTCGCGCCCCCTGGATCCGAAACGGCTATGCCGTTTGGGTGGAGGTCAAACCGGCGCCACGTGGCGCCGATCCGCGTCACGCGGGACCTGCTCCTCCAAGATGGGCAAGCGGCCAGCCGCCTACCGAGCGACGCTGTTACGCTGTACCCCCTTCGGTGACCTGTTGGCCCGGGCCCCCGGTCTTCATCGGAGTCGTCCTAGTGACGGTCACCGCCGCATCGTCGGAAACTTCCTTCAATCCACCGCACGCCGCAGCGGCCGACCATGCACTGGTCGCCGCTGCATCGTCGTTGTCCATCGGCTTCGGGTTACTCCTCCGACGGTGTGGTTGCACCGCCGCTCTCCATGTAGTATCGATTTTCATACCATTCACCGCAAAATTTCCACGGGTCACCGGACGAGTTTCGGTGGCCCGATTCTAATTCCCAAAGAAGCCGCACACTCCTTGGCACGTCACCTTACATCCACAAACAATGTTGACGAGAGACGCTCAACCTAGACTCATGCTGCTTTGGGAATCAAAATCCATAAGAAAGGCGGGGGGCGGGGTCGGGCCGTGTTTTTTGGCCCGCGCCCGCCACGTTAGGGTGATATCATGCTGCTTCAAATTCTAAACCACGACAGAAAACAATGAACGAGAAAGAAAACAAAGCTCGAACCCATACCTTGGATTCGTTGATGATGTCGCGGAAAGGTGGATGTCGACTCACTGATGTCGAGAAAGAAGATAATGAAGTTTAGGAAGACGTATTCGGATTTCTTCAAGGATGGCGCTTCCTCCCTTGTTCCGGTTGAAGATCGTTATTCGTTGGCAGAAGAAGTGTTTTTCGTTGGAGAATTCTTTTTCTCCCAATAATCCTCCCCAACATCCACCCAAATGCCAAGTAAAAATAATAGAAGAATGAGTTTTTCAATTATTTTTTTGACACAATAATTCAAATTGATTCAAAATAAATAATTAATTCTCCCGTAATTAATTTGAATGGATTGGCTCCATAATGTGCGGAGTTCAAGAGTTTCTCCTCATTTAATGGGATGTTCAAGAGGCTTCCAACTTGGGTGGTCCCCACCCAATTAATCATCACATGAGAGGTTCAGTTAGGGTGGATCCTACCACCATAACCTCTCATGGGAGATTATAGTGTGGCAGTCCCCACCTCCAACCTCCACATTGCCGTTATAACAAATAAAATAAAATAAAATATGCACTTATTTTATTTTATTATTCCACATAAAACAAGAAACAATCTTTTATTCCCGACCATCATTCATCGAGGTGAAAGTATTTTTAAGCGAATACTGGCACTATGAGATTAATGGTGCCCTCAAATTTTAATGCTGAGAACCAGTTCAAAATTTATAAAATCTCGCTCGTACGTTTATTGAACGTACCCGAACAAAACTTCATAAATTGATTTCAGGCACACCGAGCCTCAGAATCACGCGCCGTCATTTTTTGCAGACTCGTAAAATTCCTATGTATTTAAGAAAAAAAATTTCCACAGAAATTCTGGGTCTTTACATTCTTCCCACCTCAGGGCTTTACATCCCTATAAGCTACAACTCGATCTAAGGGAAAAAATGGGGGTACTGAGCACGCATCTGAGCCTCCTGCTCCTATATGTTCTCTTGGAGGTTCCCGTGCTGCCAATATTCATGCACCATATGTATCGAATGTCAAAAAAGGACTTGCTCCTTTCGATCCTCAATATCCATAGGAGCCATTGTAAAAGTCGCCCCATCGTTGATGTCCAGCTCCCCATGGTCGATTATGTGAGAAGGGTCATGCACGTATCTCCTCAGCTGGGATACTTGGAAGACGTCATGAACCCGTTGTATCTGAGGTGGAAGAGCCAGGTAGTAAGCCACCTCAACTAATCTACTGAGGACCAGGAAATGTCCAATGAATCTTGGAGATAACTCTCTGCCTCGGCCAAATCTCTGTAAACCTCGTCGAGGTGAGACCTATAGAAAGGCATGGTTGCCATCTTCAAACTGCAAAGGTCTCCAACTCCTATCAGCATATGATTTCTGCCTACTCTGTGCAGTCTTCATTCTCTCCTGGATGATCTGCACCTTCTCTGTGGTAGTCTGTACCATCTCTAGTCCCACCAGTGCTGACTCCCCTGGGTCTGTCCAGCACAATGGTGATCTGCATGGTCGCCCGTACAACACCTCAAAAGCTGTCATCCCTATAGTGGAGTGATAGATGTTTTGGTAGGAAAACTCCACCAAAGGTAAGTAATCCTCCCAACTATGAGAAAGGTCGAAGACACATTCATGGATCATTTCCTTGAGAGTCTGAATGGTCTGCTCAGTCTGACTATATGTTTGAGGATGGAAGGCAGTTCTCAGACGAAGCTGCATCCCAAAATCCTCTTACAACCCCTTCCATAGCCGGGAAGTAAACCGTGCATAATGATCGAAGATAATAGAAGAAGTTAATCCATGTAGCCGCACAATATTCTGCACATAGAGGTATTCTAAGCTCTCTACTAAGCCCTGCTCTCTGATCGGTAGGAAGTGGGTCGACATGGTGAGCTGGTCAACGATCACCCAAATCGAGTCGTGTCTCCTGGATGTACATGGAAGACCCGTCACTAAGTCCATGGATATCCCATCCCACTTCCACTCTCAGACCTCTAATGGTTGTACCAAGCCCGTTAGTACCTAGTTTTCTGCCATCACTTGCTGAGAAGTGAGGCATCGAGAGACAAACTCTACAACTGCATTCTTCATACCTGGCCACCAATGATATCATCAGAGGTCATGATACATCTTTTCCACTCCTGGATGTACCTCAAGAGGGGATTTGTGGAACTCCCTCAACACATCCTCCTAAAGTGACACTAGCACCGTAGTACATCCTCTGAAGAGGATGACATGCTCCCTACCTTCAGAAAATTCATCAAGTGTCTACCCTGTGGATATATAAACACGTCGTGTCTCACAATCAATGTCCCCATGTTGTCCCTACCAGACTTTCTGAAGAAGTAGAGGAGTGAATGTAAGAGGTTGAAGGACATCTTCTCCATCTCACTCCACATAAGAAATCTATAAATCAGCTAGCTGCTCTGTCGCCTCTCCTAGCAGCTGAATACCAGACCTCATGCTGAGTGCATCTGCAAAAATGTTCCCCTTCCAAAGAGTATAGACTATCTCAATGTCATAGTCCTGGAGGAACTCAAGCCAATGTCATTGTCTCAAGTTCAGGTTCTTCTGAGAGAAGATATACCTGAGAATCTTGTGATCAGAGTATACGGTAAAACATTTTCCCATAAGATAGTTCCACCACATCTTCAAGGTGAAGACCACTACTTCTAACTCTAGCTCATGGGTAGCATAGTTCTGCTCATACTGTCTTAGCTGCCAAGATCCATATGCGATCACTACTAACTCATACATCAGGACACATCCGAGTCTGGTCCCTGATGTGTTGCAATAAACTACGTACCCTACGCCCTCTTATAGAAGCCTCAATATGGGGGCACTATTCAGCCTTTGCCTTAGCTCTTGAAAGCTCTAATGTCATATCTACGGACACAAAAAGGGTTGTCCTATCATTATCAAGGTTGATAGTGGTGCTGCAACTCTGTAGAAGTATGGTACGAACATCTGATAGTAACCAGCCAAACCCAGGAAACTGCGTACCTCCGTCATACTCCTGGGTGGCTCCCAAGAAAGTATCAGCTTAATCTTCGCTGGATCAACTACATCTCCAGCCTCCGAGATGACATGTCCCAAGAATTGAACCTCTCGGATCCAGAACTAGAACTTTGAGATCTTACCATAAATCTAGTTCTCTCGGAGTGTGTCCAGTACTACCCTCAAATGGTTGGCATGCTGCTCCTCAGTAGTCGAGTAGATTAGAATTTCATCGATGAAGACTACATCAATGCTATCAAGGTATGGATGGAAGATCTTGTTCATGAGTCCCATGAACACTTATGGATCATCGGTTAGACTGAAAGGCATAACCAAGGACTCGTAGTGGCCGTACCAACATCTGAAGGCCATCTTCTGCACATCCTCATCTCAAACTCTGAGCTAGTGATAGCCTGATCATTTTTCTATCTTCGAGAACCACCACGCTCCCTTCAACTGATCAAAGAGGTCATCAATCCTTAGAAGTGGGTACTTTTTCTTCACTGTCACCTGGTTCAGGTGACGGTAGTCGACACAAAGCCTCAAGCTCCCATCCACCTTCTTGGCGAACAGAATCAGGGCTGCCCATGGAGAAACACTGGGTCAGATGAATCCCTTCTCCTGCAATTCCTCTACCTATAACCGTAGCTCATGAAGCTCAGGGGGAGCAATCTAATATGCTGGTGTAGATATCAGTGTCGTCTCGGTGTACAGGTCAATGTATAAGTCCACCTCTCTGTGAGGAGGTAGTCCTGGAACATCGTCAGGGAAAGCATCTGCGTACTAGTCCACCACTATAGGATAGATCAAACTCTCCACATCAGTAGATCTGAGGGTAAGGTAGGCCAACTGATGAGTAATCTGTTGTACCCTCCTCCGAGTAAGTCTGTTCTATGCTAAAAAGGCTCCATTCTCGCTGGTTAAGGTGAACCTGGTCCCATCCGTGCGGACAGACCGCACTTTGAGCCTAATACAGTCAATCGTAGCATGGAATGTAGATAACCAGTCCATACCAAAGATTATGTAGTATGCCCTCGACACTGCTTCTAGGAGATCCTAGCCGAAGCTCCCGCCTCCAAGAGTAAGCTTACACTGCCGGAACCAGTGCGTAATCATCGAGTCTGCTCTTGTAGGAGTCTCTAGCAATAAGGATCGAGCCAACGAATCCATCAGAATCTCCGAGCTCCAAACGAGGGCAGTGGCAATGAAAGAGTGACTGAAACATTTGTCTACAAGAACTACAACTATGGTGGAGTTGACATAGATCGCACCTCGAATTATCTCTGGAGCATCGTGATCATAAGCCTCAGCTTCCTAGAGCTGAGCTCTCACCTGTCCACCTGCTCCCTATAGTCAGGGTGGACCTCTTGTTGGTGGTGGTGGTAACACCTTATAATGTCGTCCACCGCCAGCTGCACGACCAGCTTCTCTGCCACATCTGCCTCCTCCCTGAGGACCGCCTCGATCGATCCTATGTCTCTACTTGGGCAGTCCTTTGACCATCTGCTGATCATCATTATGGCGGGTTGGACAGTCCTGAGCCGTGTGACCCTGCCCACCGCAAGAGTAGCATTGCCCACTCCTGGGATGACTTGATCTATCCCATGTGCCTCGCACAACCGAACCTGAGTCATGAGGTCATCCACCAGATGGTCTAGTCCGCTTGGACCTCTATGACATCTGTCTACTGCCAGCTGCAGAAGACTCTGCTGCATGTCGACCAGTGATGGGTCTCCTTGCTGGTGACTGCTTAGTAAAGAAACTCTCCACTAGGAGGGATCTCTCTAACACCTCTACATGCATCGGGATGCTAAGTGAGATCATCGACGCTCTAATCTCCCATAATATCCCCTACTTGAAGGTCTGGGCCCTGAAGAAAGGGTCCCGCACCATATCTGTTGAGTAGCGCGAGAGGTCAGTGAACCTCGCTGAGTACTCTGCCACCGTCATCCTACCTGGCTGTAGATGCATTATCTCCTGTATCCACACTGCACATAGGGTGGCTGGGATAAACTCTGCCCGAAACAGGCTCTCAAAGTCTGCCCAGAGAAGTGTCACCTCGTCATGCACCTGGAGCATCAGGCTCCACTATCTGCCTGCTACTGCCGGAAGAAGACTCGTGGCAAGGATCACCATAACATCGGTTGGTGTCCCTACTAGTCTGAATACTCTCACCACATCTTCCAGCCAATCCTTAGCTACCTGCAGGTCCGTCTTACCCCTGAACCTGGGTGGCCTCTAGCACTGGAACTCGTGCAACACGCCCAAGCCACATGCATCATCTACTGCTGGGGATGGTGGAATCGGTGGCCCAACGGAAAGTGGTACCGTTGGTGCCTCCGTTGTGATGGGGCCCTAAACTGAGGACTCATCGCTCGGTGGGCTTCCATCTCGTACATCTCTCCGAACCCTGGCTAGTTGTCTGTGTGGGGCCATCCTGAAAAGATACAGGTGTGCCACAGTCAATAAGTTATACCTGGTGAGCTGACTCAAAAAGATCACAAAGAAAACTATTGAAATATATAATCAATCAATTTTTTTGTGCACTGAGTTAGAAATCAGAAGTCAAGTTCCTGGTGTATGGATACGTTGACCGCTGCACCAACACTAGACTCCCTAGATTGAAAACCACACTCAGTACTCTTAACACTATTGCTTCACAGAAATGAAAGATCAGAGTCCAATGTTCTACGGAAGAACCAACTCCTCTGATACCAATTGGTCATGAACGCTCCCTCAGGGATCGTGCCATGACTACCCCAACCCTGCCTTCTAGAGGCCAGGGGCTGGTGAATAGCACCAAAGGCGTAAATCCCTAATCTTGGAAGGCATTGCCTTTATAACTATAAATAGACACAACAGAGTACCAGATGGAAGAAAAACATTATGTAGAACTATATAACAATAAAGTGATGAAAAGTAATGGGTCTGGAAATACAAGCCCAACTATAAAATACAACTACAACTGAAAAGGGACAAAACAACTAAAAGATGAAGACTAGCTCCACCACAGATCCTACGTGAAAGGTAGGTACAAATAGCCTCCACAACACTCCAAATTCTTCAGTCTCCTCTGGGTACCGACTCTTCATAAGGAGCACCTTTGGGTACTGTCCAGTCCTGCCACTCTGATCCTCAATTAACATTGTACATAGTCCGCATCCAACACAACGAGGTGCGGGCATAGCCCGTGTAGGGGTGAGTATAACGATACTCAGTAGGGACCCGGAGACCCTCAAGGTCTCTAAAAATCCCCCAAGGATAAACCACAGAGTCTAAAATCAATGGATAGCCATTACATAGGTATATTCCCATATATACACCTAAGTTATCAAGTAACCCATCTCAATCATGAGAAAAACACAAAAGTCACTGACTCAGGTCTCACAGGCATACAACTTATGTAGAGAGATAGAGATGATCAGATATATCCACTGAATCATCTAAGCTGTCGAACCCACACAAGATCCAGGAACAGCTGTTAGAACAGTCAGACCCACATAAGATCCAAGAATAGTAGTTGGAGCTGTCGGACCCACACAGGATCTAGGACCAGCTATTATGTCGGACCAACACATGATTCAGGAACAGAAGTCAGAACTGTCGGACCCACACAAGATCCAAGAATAGTAGTCAGAGCTATCATACCCACACAGGATCTAAAACCAACTATTATATCAGACCAACACATGATCCAGGAATAGAAGTCAGAACTGTTGGACCCATACAGTATCCCAGAACAGTAGTCAGAGCACATCCAGCCACATGGTTTCCACAAAGATGGCTGGATTCCGGGAGGGTCCGCTCCTCAAGCCGAGTGTCGATACATCAACTACCAAGAATTCCCAAGTTATTGTATCCAAAATATCCATCTTTCCATAATAAACTGAACGTCATAGACAATGCGTCAATCGGACGCCCGATCTGAGATTTATTGGCATTTCTGTTCCGAGGGCCCGGTTGGATTTATGTTCAATCCAACCCGACCATACCACAACTACATACAAACCTTAAGTGAGGTATGCCAAAAGAACCATCTCATTCCAAGATTTATGTCACCATAGACGGTTCGTCAATCGGTCACTAGTATCCCAAGTTATGGATGAAAAGGTGAAATCGGGCCAAACGGGTCTGGAATGGTGTCCTACCCAGTTCGTAGGTCTGACCCGATCCACAGGTCCGACCCGGTCTATGGGGGTGACCCGATCCATGGGGGTGGCCCAGTCCACGGGGGAAGCCCGGCCCGTGGGTGCAGCCTGAACTGCCCGGGGACCGGCCCGGCGGCCCGCGCTGGCTGGTGGCCCACGGGGTCCACCCTAGCTGCGTCCAGGGGGAAGCCACGCCCCCTGGATCCCGAACGGAAAATCTGTTCGGGTGGAGGTCAAACCGGCACCACGTGGTGCCAGTATGTGTCACGCAGGACCCACTTGGTCCCGCTCCACCCGGCTAGCTGAGCGGCCAGCCGCCTCCCGTGCGGCACCGTTGCGCCGTGCCCTCTCTGGCGACCCGGTGGCACGGGCCATCGGTCTTAATCCAGGCCGACCTAGCGTCGGCCGCCGCTGCATCGCAACGGCCAGGGGGCGTGACCCACCTTCGATTTGCCACACGACGTAGTTGCGTCGCGCCTTCTCCAGTGACCCGGCGGTTTAGGCCACCGGCATTATTTTCGGCCGGCCTTGCGCTGGCCACCACTGCATCGCCACGGTCCATCGGTCGCGGGTTACCCCCCCTGGCGGCGCGGTTGCGCCATTGCCATCCATTCAGTGTCAATTGTCATACCATTCGCCGGAAACTTTCTGCATGTCACCAGAGGAGTTCCGATGGCCCAATTATCGTTCTGGAAGAATCAGCACACTCCTCAGGACGTCACCTTCGATTCGCAAACAAATTTGACGAGAGACGCTCAACTCGGACTCATGCCGTGTTGGGCATCAAAATCCATAAAAATGCAGAGGGGTCAGGCCGTGTTTGTTCGGCCTGCTCCCTCCATGTTAGGGTGATATCAAGCGGCTTTAAATTCTAAACCCCTGCAGAAAACAAAGAACAAGGAAGAAAACAATGTTCGAACCCATACCTCAGATTCATTGTTCGTTGACGTTGTCATGGAAATGCGGACATCGATTTGCCAACGTCGAGAAAGAAGATGAAGTAGTCGAGGACGATGCCTTCAGCATTCTTCAACGACGATGTTTCCTCCCTTTTTCCAGTTGAAGATCGTTCTACGTTCGCGAAAGAAGTGTTCTTCGTTAGAGAATTCTTTTTCTCCCAATTATCCTCCTACCCAACTTCCACCCAAATGCCAGGTGAAAATAATAGAAGAATGAGTTTGTATATTATTTTTTTGGTATAATAATTCAAATAGATTCAAATTAAATAATTATTGCTCCCTTAATTAATTCGAATGGATTTGATCCATAAAGTGGGGAGTTCAAGAGGCTCTCCCCACTTAATGGGATGTTCAAGAGGCTTCCAAATCGGGTGGTCCCCACCAAATTAATCCTCACATGGGAGGTTGAGTTCAGGTGGGCCCCACCACAATATCCTCTCATGGGACGTTAAGGTGTGGTGGTCCCCACCTCTGACCTCCACATGGCGGTTATAACAAATAAAATAAAATAAAACATGGACTTATTTTATTTTATTATTCCACGTAAATTCCAAAACTATCTTTTATTCCCAACCATATGCCATCGAGGGGAAAGTCTTTTTAGGTAAATACCAGTGTTGTGAGATCAATGGTTCCCTTATATTTCAATTCTGAGCACCAGTTGAAAATTTATAAAATCACACTTGTACGTTTACTAAACATACCCGAACAAAACTTCAGAAATTGATACCAGGCACACCGGGCCTCAAAATCACATGCTGTCAGTTTTTGAGAACATGTAAAATTCCAATGTATTTAGGAAAAACAATTTCCACAAAAATTCTGTGTCTTTATAAAAAATTTAGTTTTCCTATTATTTCAATTAATTCTATCGTCATATTTAATGTATTTGACTATTAAACACAATTATTTTGCTGATTTGAAACAATAAAAGTGTGTTTTTTGTCATCTCTAAAAAACGGAACTTCATATTGACTTTTTATTATTTCCACCATTTCAAAAATAACATTATGGGTTTTCTCTCTAGTATCACAATATTCAAAGGAAGTTCGTTTGGTTTTTACTCCAAGAAGCACATTTTTAAAGGGTATCAAACCTTTAAAAACTGTTTATTCTGTCATTTTGGGATGAATACACATATGATAGACATTATATATTCTCCAATACAATAAAAATAACAAAAATATAGTTTTTATTTGACTTCACATCATTCTGAAGTTTTTTTCTATGGATCTAACCATTGAATTCATGTTTTCATCTTTTAAAACAATAAATGTTAGTTTTCAATTATCTAGGTCAAATAACACATCAAGTTGATGTTTTCTTATAAAAACTATTTCAAAATAAATTTTATAGTTCTAGAAAACTGATTTGATTAAATTTGGAGGTCAATCGATTGGTTTTGACTCCCTAAAACATGATTTTAAAGGCCATAAATTCTTTAAAAATTGTGCATTTGGTCTTTTTGTGATGACCACATGTCAGATTCTCATTTAATTTTCTTGTACATACAAAAATTAATATTGGGATTTTTTTTCCGATTCTTCTAAATCATTCTGAGATTTATTTCTGTAGCGACCCAAAATTAGAAATCATGCAGCCACTGTCTACTACCACTACACTGACATGATTACAAAGAATCAAATCCAAAAGAACCAAGGAGTTTGTAGTCTATGTAAAATAGATACATACATGAGTCTTGTATTACAAATGAATATACTAATCACAACATATTTTTTTATTTTCAGGATAACTTCATTCCATATATGATATCCTTGCATATCTTTCTTAGTACACTTCATGATCCTAAGGAATAAAAAAAGGTGGGCTCAAATGATCTATATGGGACAAGTATAGTGGAAGAAATAATGAATCAATGAGAATTGTTAATATGGAAAGCTAATAATAGAAGACACGTTCCATTTATTTAATAATCCGAGAAGGAAGTGCGTAAACAATATGTTAAGGTAAATAAATGAAAACACATTCAATTTAAATAACTGGATAAGACATAATCAACATGAAAAATAAAATAATTAAAAAACATTCCATATAATAAATGCAATGAGAATGAAATTTATCTATAGATAATATCAATGAAAAGATCATGTGGATAAAAATCACTGAATACTAAATGAAAAAAATCTTAATTATCAGACATCAATTTTCCCAGAAACATGATACCTTTACCATCAAGACCTTTCACAAGATGATTTTTTATACTACTATCAAGACCTTTCACAACTAAGTTTAAATCTGTTGGTAGAAACCCATCTATTCTTCTTCAAAATAAACTTGTAGGGTTTTCTTACAACTGACTTCATCTCATGAGACTATCGATATATCATGGGGATTATTTTAAATGGTCCCCAACCCATATCTTTCATGTCCAACGTATTCATCATATATCAAATAATCGATTTAATTCAAAAAAAATGTTCCTTATCAAAAATCCTTATTGAATAATGAACATAGATTTATTAATATTTCCCTATTAAATCCAATAACATTCCTGATAAACACCATATTTAAAAATGTTATATGATTTAGGAAATGAACATATCCATGATAAATGATATCGATAATCAGGGGAAATGAAATTTTCAATGATCATAGGTAATTGAATATTTTAATGAGACTTCAAAAATGAATCAAGTATGTGGGTTTCAATACTATCCTTTTATAAACCAATCATATATCATCTAGAGGAAGAATAAGTATTGTATAAATACAACATATCCCACGTTGAGTAAAAATAAAGGGTAATTTTTGTTGATGAATGAAAATACTATAAAAAAATATTTTAAAAACATTATTGAGGAAAATATCATTTTTATTTCGAAATCCTTTTCTTTGGAAATAAACTTTAAAAAAAATTCTTTAAAAATTAACCTTTTAATCATGTAAATGAAGCTTCAAATGAATGATGATAGGTAAATCCATACCAGTCATAAAATGTAAAAAGAACATTCCTTTTTCATGGTAAAAATGATAGAAAAGTTCATTTTTCGGAAAGAGTCAAAACTATTATTTTGAAAACATTTGTAAATGAAAAAAAGATGAACATTTATTTAATAAATCATTTTGGAAAGGTTAAAAACATGCTCGAAAAACTTTTTAGAAAAAAAGGTTTTTAGAGGAAAACATGTTCTCTAACTAAAGAGAGAAATAAAGTTGGGTTTTATTACAAAAATTGTAAAACACTTTGAGTACCAAATAGTGGAAAATTAAACTATTACTTGAAAAAGGTCCTTAATAACCAGAGGATAATAAAATTAATGTATTTATTAAACAATGACCCAATAATTTCCTCTAATAGAAATTTAAGTGTAAACAATCCCAAAAAAATGAGTTTGTGAAGAAAACCGTTGAAAAGAACATAACATTTATGTGAGAATAAAATAATGAATATATTATGTGTGTCAAATTTAAATCCAAATAAAATTTTATATATATAAAAATAGATAGTAAAAATTTATTAGACAAAAAATCGAATAATATTAAAAATAATGATTAAGTAATATAACCCAAATAAAAATGATTTGAGTTATGAAATTTCTTTACAACTTGGTCATTTTATGTTCAAATACATTTAGAATAAATAATTCAAATTGAAACTAAAAATACTATTAACATATAATAATAGTATGTAGGTAAAAAACCGAAAAGAAGCAAGTGGTGGATATGACCTTTATCTCACATATGTAAAAATTGAGATAAAAATCCTATGACCTTCGGGTCATGTAATATTCTAATCCCATGAGCCATGTAATCTCTAAGATGACAGGCCTTGTAAGGGTTCCCACTCATCCCTTGAGAGGGGGGTTATCAAAAATCAATAAAAATGAATGCCTTCAGGCCATTCGGTAGAGATGAAAATCCCTTACCCTGCGTATCATTTTGGATGAACATACTTTATACTCATGTATAATAATCTTAATAATGTCAATATATTATACCATTACCATAATAATATTTATAATATCATATATTAATTTATTATAATAACTTATTACTCCTTTTTTAATAATCTTATCTAATTTTCACTATTTCGGGTGTTAATTGCCTAGTTTGTCAGGTATGTTTTAACTTGTAATTTTTGTTCTTATTAATTAGATAATTATTTAATAATTTTAAGAATGAAAAAATGATTTAAATATTATATTTATTAATTATATATTTATTTTATTAATCCATAATATTTGGATATAGGAAATGAAATGCACCATTCATGGAGACAGTTGGCTATGCGTACATAAGAACACTACTACAATTTTGTTGTCATATTTATATGAATGAGAATTAAATGATACATATGTATATTATAATTATATAAACATAATTATCTTAGATATATCACATAATTTTATTAAAATCATCCTTAATACATTCTATGTATAGCGTGAAGGAATCACATCACTTTGAGGAGGTCGTAGTCCTCACCTCCACAAACGATGTTATCATATTTACAAAGAATGGGAAACATTAAGGTATGAGTTATATAAGAATTAAAAAATCGTAAAAACATAATAAATATCATATATATGATATATAAATATGGTTTAAATCATAATTCCCAATAATGAGAGGTGGTAAAGGAATGACAAACAACATCGTTTTATGAGGCGGTAGTTCACCGTACACACAAATGGTACATTTGTTATCCATGTTATTGATGTGTGTGAAAATTTAGGTCAAAAAATTAGTATGAAAATATCAATATATTTAATATAATTATTTGATTATATAATAATTATATAAAAAATTAATGGATATATAGGTAAATGAAACAGAAGTGATCGTTGAATAAGGTTACCTTTTATTCGGGTAACTACTTTAGGTTTATACAAAAATACATCCTTCATTGGATTTCATCCAAATGGGAGGATTATATGATGATTGGATGGAATTTTGGGGCTTTTTTTGTATGGTTTTGGATGAGAAAAAGGGAATAAAAGTGTGAATAAGTGGTAGGGGTGAGTGCCTTTTTATATTGGAGGAATTGCATGCTTGTAATTTTTTGGAAAGGGAATTCCTACAATATATTTATGATGAAAATTGGATTCAAAAATAGAAATTTTTTTGAAAAAGGTAGTATAGGTTATAAATATGAATATAAAATGGATTTTGGAAAAGTGTGTAGGTCATTTTAGCCCTTAAGTTTAAGGTTTAGTCCCTTGTTAAGTTTATATTTCTCTTAATTGTTATAGTTAATTTTAATTACATTCACTTATATTTTTGGTAAAAAACTAAATTTACCTAATAATAAATTAAAAATTATACTAATTAAAAATATGGAATAATTTTTTCTAAATTACAATTGCATAATTGGTATAAATTAATTTATAATTAATCCCATGGATGGGACAATAAAGCGGTTTTTTAAAATAAAAATGTTCAAAAGTTTGAAATGTTTTTATATCTAATTTCAATGTGTAATTAATTGAAATTAAATAAATTAGATTAATTTATGTATAATTAATATAATTAATGTTTATAACCAATAGGAAATATTATTTTACCTTACAAATAAATTAGATTAAAAAGCATTTTTGAATTAAAATTCTACATTTCTTCACAATTTACCAAAAAATGAAACCTCCTAGAAAAATACCAAAATTAAAAAAAAATTATGTTATGATATAAAAAATTATTTTTATTTTTAAATATTAAATTTATTAATGTTCTAGAAATTGGATTTAAAATAGGTTCTCTATTGAAAGACTGTAAAATCTTTTTTTTAGAATAATATAATTTTTAAACATGAAATTGGATTTGTTCTTATCTAATGCTTATCAAACCTATTGGATGAATATACAAAATATTTTAATGAATAATATATATATATATATATATATATCCCATTAATATCATTCAATAATAGTAATTAATTTAATTTCTTTGTATAAAAAACATTATAAGCACAAAAGAATTTCCTTTATATTCAATTGGTTCTTTAATTCATTTCTAATAAATTGATTAACAATCAATTAATTTTATATTTATTTAAACCCCATTTTTTCATAATTAAGTTAATACCACTAATAAAGTTTAATTTAACAGCTAGGTTATGTCTTATTATATTAACTAATATTAGTAGTATTCGGTGAGACTCGGTCTTGCGTGTAACACAAGATATCAACGAAATTACTTTTTACATGTAATGCATGATAACCCAGTAAAAAATTCATTGCAAGATATAAAATATATTTAATTTAAAATATTAAATATACCATACATTTTCAAAATTTTAAATTCCTTTCTACGTTTGGTGTTGAGTGTCATACATTCCATCAAATAAAAATTTAATCCTTTAGAATTTTCGGGGTGTTACATTCTCCCCATCTTAAATAAATTATGTCCTCATAATTTAAACTCAATCATGGTAATAAATTTTCTTATATTTGAAAATTATTTTATTAACATCCCACATCATATGAAGGTTTGGTAAAATATCATCTTGAAAAGAGAGGATGGGATGTACCAAGGTGACATAGAATAATATATTACTAGGTTTCTACATAGCATAAGATTAGTGGAATGTGAAAATATGGACTTTGAAGAAAAGTGTAAATATTAATATAGAGTGATTGAGGTTATCGATCACAAATATATGAATGATCAATGGAAATTTGAGGTCCTCAAATCCATAAATATATAATGATCAAATAGACCATCAGTTCAATAAAAAATGTAGGTATTAGGATAAAATATTATTCCACGATCATTTTACTATGGTTGAGTAATTATTTTACTACATAAAATATAAGATAATATACTTAATATATTTCTATAAAAAAAATTCATCCTTTGTTTGTGCTTCGATTAATTTCAAATTCATTTATTTAGTCCAAGAAATGAGTATCCAAAAATGAATTTCTATGCCTGTTGCACTAAAAGTTTCATTTAAATGATTGTATGATCGATAAAACAAGTCTATATATATTTATATGTATATAACTATATTGAAAACTAATATGTTTAATAAATTAATTTCTAACATATGTATTACATGTCCAAAGCATTCCCTATAAATAAAATAATCAATTTAATTCAAAAACAATGTTCATTGTCAAATATCTGTATCGAGTAAAGGATATGGATTAATCAATAATTCCCTGGAAAATAAAATATCATTCAATGTAAACACTATATGTAAAAATGGTATATGTGATAGGAAATAAAAATATCCATGATAAATGATATAGATAATTAGGGGAAATTCAATGTTCAATGATCACATGAAATTGAATATTTCAAGGGGACTAGAAAAATGAATCAAGGAAGTGAATTTCAATATTATTCTTGGATAAATAAACAATAAATCATCTAGTGTAAGAATAAGAATGCAATCAATACAAAATTTCCCAACTGGAGTAAAAATAAATGGTTCTTATCATTTTTAAATGGAAATACAATAAAAAGATCTTTTAAAAACATTATTAAGGAAAATATTCTTTTCATTTTGAAATAAATTTATTTAAAAATAACTTTTAAAAATAATTCTTTAAAAATTAAAATTTTAAACATGAAAATGAGGCATCGAATAAATGAATACAGGTAAATCAATACCAGTCATATGATGTAAAAATAACATTCATTTTATATAATAAAAAGTTTATAAAAGTTATTTCTTTGGAAATTGACAAGAATATTCCATTGAAAACATATTTAAAGAAAAAAATGATAAAAATTTCTTTAATAAATCATTTTTTAAATTTTAAAAATATTTTTCGAAAACATTTTTATAAAATAGGGTTTTTAGAATAAAACAGGTTATTCGACTAAAGAGTGAATGAAGTCAGGTTTTCATTAAAACATTTCTAAAATATTTTGAGTACCAAATAGTGAAAAAATGGAACTATTACTTGAAAAGGGTCATGAATAACTATAGGATAAAAAATTAAAGGATTTATTAAACAATTATCCAATAATTACATCTAATTGGAATTCAAGTGTAAACATTCCTGAACAAAATGAGATTGTGAAGTAAACCCTTGAAAATACCGTATTGTTGATGTGAATATAAATCAATGAATAGATTATTTATGTCAAATTTAAATACACAAAATTTTGTTAAATACCACAATAGATATTAAAAAGTGATTACAAACAATATCTTATAATATTAATAATAATGAGGAAGTAATATAACCCAATGAAAAAGGAATTGAGTTATGAAATTTCGTTACCAGATAGACATTTTAAGTTCAAATACCCTTAGATAACATAATTAAAATTGAAACTCAAATTTCCATTAATATTAAATTAATTAATGATATAATATATTAAAATGGGTAGTAGGTGCACAACAAAAAATAAGTAAGTGTTGAATATTACATTTATCTCACAAATGTAGAAAGTGAGATGAAAATCCCATACTTTATATTTCCTTTTGGGTGAACATCATTTATCCTATTTTATAATGGTATTAATAATGTGAATAACTTAGATTACAATCATAATAATATTTATTATATCATATATGAAATTTTTATAATATCTTATTACCTGTTTGTTAATAACAGTTGAATCATTTCACTATTTCGGGTATTAATTACCTAGTTTGTCATGTATATTTTAACTTGTAATTTTTATTCCGATTACCTAGGTCATTATTTAATCATATCTATAATTTGGACCATGATGTAAATTTTATATATATTTATTATATATTTATTTAGTGTAATTAATAATATATGGAGATAGCAAATGAAATGCTTGGTTTTGGGAGACAGTTGGTCGTACGTAAGCATAAACAGTACTTCAATTTTTTTGTATTTTAAAAAATAAAAATAATATTATATAAATGTATATTATAATTACAAAATAATATTTAATTCATATGTTTCACATAATTTTATTAAAACCATACTTAATATATTCAATGTATAGCCTGAATGAATCACATCAATTTGAGGAGGCGGTAGTCCACACGGCCACAAACAATGATATCGTATTTACACAAAATAGAAAAATTTTAGGTATGATTTATATAAAAATTAAATAGGAATAAATATATATTAAATATCACATATATAACATATAAATAGTTTTTCTATCAAAATTACCAACCATGAGAGGTGTAAAGGAAAAAAGAATGACATCATTTCATGAGGCAGTAATTTAACATACACATAACCGGGAAGTTCGTTAAACATTTTATGGATGTGTATGAAATTTTATGTCAAAATACTAGAAAAAAAAATATATCAGTATATTTAAGATACTGAGGTTTTTATATAATCATTATATAAAATTAATTGAATGGGTTTACAGGTAAATGAAATAAAATTTACCATTGAAGAAAGTTACGTCTTATTCAGGCAACTTATTCTGGTTTATACCAGAAGACTTCTTTGGATGGATTTATAGAAAAATTGATGCTTATATAATGAGGGTAGGGAATTTTTAAGCCTATTTTGGTAGGTTATTATGATACAAAGGGATTAATAGGTGTGAATAAGTGGGCAGGGTGAGTGCCTTTTATAGTTGAGGAGGAGTGACATTCTTGTAAATTTTTTAAAAGGGAATTCCAACCATGTTTTTCCCATATAAAATCGATCAAATAAGGAATATAATTCTATAAAAGGGATAATAGGGAATAAATATGAACATACAATGGATTCTGTAAAATTTTCTAGGTCATTTTGGCCCTTATGTTTAAGGTTTAGTCCCTTATTAAGCTATTTTTTCTCTTAACCGTTGTAATTAATTTTAATTATCATCAATAATATTTTTGGTCAAAAAATATGTTTTCATTATTATAAATTATGATTTATACTAAATCCAAATATAAAATCCATTTATCTAAATTTCAATCACATAACTGGTAGAAATTAAATTAAAATTAATCCCGCATACGAGATGACAAAGCGGGTTTTTAAAGTAAAAAAGTTCAAAAGTTTGAAATGTTTTTATATCCAATTTCAACGTGAAATTGACTAAAATTTAATAAATTAGATTTATTTATGTATAATTAATCTAATTAAACTTTAAAATAAATAAAAAAATACAATTGAACCTTATAAATAAATTAAATGAAAAAATTGTTTGGAAATAAAATTCAATATTTTTAACAATTCATCAAAAAATGAAACCTCATTGAAAAATACAAAAGATTTATCCTAAACTAAATTTTATATTATTATTTAAAAAATTAATTTCATTTTTACATATAAAATTTATAAAATTTCAAAAAATTGTATTTAAAATAGGTTCTCCATTAAAAGGTGGTAAAATTGCCTTTTTAGAAAAATACAATTTTTAGCATAAAAATGGATTTATTATTATCTTATTCTTATCAAATCTATTGAATGGATATCAAAAATATTTTTGTGAATATAATATATATATATTTCATTAATATCATTCACCAATATTAATTAATTTAATTTATTAGGATAAAACACCTTTGTAAGCGTAAAAACATTTCCTTTATATTCACTTAGTTCTTATATTCATTTTTAATAAATTTATTACAAATGAATTATTTTTGTTTTGTGTAAACCATTTATTTTCATAAGTAATTTAATTATATTCATGAATTATAATTTAGAAACTATTTTATATCTTATTATATTAAATAATATTAATAGTACTCGGTAAAACTCGGTATTGCGTTTAACCCAAACTGTCAAAGTAAGTCATTGTTGCATGTAATTCAAGCTAATACAGTATCGCATGAATTACAAGATATAAAATATGTTGAATTTAAAATATTATATATACCATAAATTATCTATGGGCTATATTTATTTCTATGTTTGGTGTTGTGTTTCATACACTCTATCAAATAAAAACATACCCTTTTAGAATTTTCATAAGGTTACACTTTCTATGGATTTGAATGTTAAATACATATTTTCGTGTTTTAAAATAATATAATTGTGTTTTTTGTCAGACTATAAAAACATAAAAATAGATTTATGTTATTTTTACTCCATAATTTCCCAAAATTCAATACTTTTCCTTCTTCTAATTTACTAGAATTTAGAGGTTATTCGATTGGTTTTAACAACAACATATAGGATTTTAAAGAGTACCACACCTTCAAAAACATCTTATTCAGACATTCTAAGAAGATATCTCATCTTATTAATGTCATGTCTACTTATTCACGTCATAAATAATAAAACTATTGTTGTAATATGGTTTTAAATCATTCTGATGTTGTTTTCTATAGATTTGACCACTAAAAACTTGTTTGGTGTTTTAAAACAATAAATTTGTGTTTTCAATAAACATGGGAAAACTGATCCTCATATTTTTGTTTTATCTACTCTACCATTAAAAAAATCACTATATATTTGTTGTTGTATGATATCATAGAATTTATCAGTCATTTGGTTTATTTTGACACCTTGATACATGTTGTTAAAAGGTGTCAAACCTTTAAAATGACATATTCAATCATTTTAGGGAATAACGCAAGTATGATTGACATTACATCTACTTGTACACATAAAAAATAATAAAAAGGTAGTTTATATGATTTAACATCACAATAAGGTTGATTTTTATGGATATATTTATTAAACACTTGTTTTAATATTTCAAAACAATAAATGTGTGCTTTTGTTCATCCTGGGAAAATAGAAAATCAGATTGACATTTCTTCCAATCTATCATTTCCGAAAAAACATATATAGTTATTTTCATCTGATTTGATGTATTTTGAGGACATTGAGTTGGTTTTGACCTCCTAAAACATGTTTTTAAAGGGTGTAAAACTTTTAAAAACCTCTTATTTAGTCATTATGTGTAGATGATATATTTTATTGATGTGTCTTCTACTTGTAAACGTTAAAAATAATATAAAGAGATTTATTATTTTATTTCACATCATTATGAGGTTGTTTTCTATGGATCTGAATATTAAATTCATGTGTTTTTATTTTAATACATAAAAAGAACATTTTCAGTTAACTCTGCCAAATAGAACCATAGATTGATGTTTCTTCTGCTCCACTATTTAAAAATATATTTTTATGGTATTTCATTCTAATTTCATGGTATTTGGAGTTCATTCATTTATTTTTTTACCCCTAACAAATGTTTTTAAAGAGACTCAATGTTTTAAAACTTCGTATTAAGTTGTTATGAGAATAATACACATCCAATTGATGTGATGTCGACTTTTAAAAATCATAAATAATAGAAATAAACTTTTTATATGATTTCACATCATTATAAGGTCATTATTTAGAGATATTACCATTTAATACACATTTTTATGTTTGAAAACAATAAAAGTATGTTTCCATTCATCTTGAAAAAAGGAATGTTAGATTGAATTTTTGTCCACCCTAAAATTTCAAAAATATCTATATGGATATTTTTGTATGATTACATGAAATTATAAGCTTATTCTATTGGTTTTGACCCATTGACATACTTTTTCGAAGGGCATCATACCTTTAAAACTACTTGTTTCGTTGTTTTGAGAAGACCATATATTTTATTGATGTTCTACCCTCTCATACACCTAATGAATAATAAAAAGTCATAGTCGTATGACAACACATCATTTTGAGGTCATCTAATATAGATCTAAACACTAAATACAGTTTTCATATTTTAAAACCAATAATTTTTTTGACCATCCCAAAAAAATAGAAACATATATTGATATTATATTTACTCAACCAATTAAAAAAACATTGTACATTTGTTATGTTCAGATTTCATGGCATTTTGAGGTCATTAGGTTGGTTTTAACACTCCTATACACATTTTTAAAGGGCGCGAAAGATTTATAAACTTATTTATTCAGTCATTCTAGACATACTAGTTTCTACTCGTGCACATCATAAATAATATAAATATGGTTGTTAAATTATTTAATATTTTTTTGATGTCATTTTTTATTGATTTGAACATTAATCACATGTTTTTTTAAATAATAAATGTGGGTTTCTGGCCATTCCCAGAAAATTTAACCTCAAAATAAAATTCAATCAATTAGACCATTTAAAAAATCATTATATAATTTTATTAATATTATTTTGTATAATTTGAAGGTAATTCTATTTTTTTGACACCCAACACAAGTTTTTAAAGGGAGGTAAACTTTAAAAATTGCTTATTTAATTGATGAGATATCTAATAGTAAAAATAGAACGTAATAAAAAAAATGATTATAACTTAAATTTATAATGTTTTGAGGTACATCTATATTGATATAACATTTAAACACGTGTATTGGTATTTTAAAACAACAAATGTGAATTTATTATCATCTTGGGAAAACCAAATCTTAGACCAGGGTTCCTTATACTCAGAAATTTTCAAAATTCATTATATTGTGGGTTTTATCTAATTTGACTACATTTAGAGGTCATTAGACCAATTTTGATCCCTTGATAGATATTTCTAAAGGGAATAAAACCCTTAAAAATAGTATATTCAGTTATTTTTGGAAAACCACATGTTCTATTAATTTTGTTACTACTTATACACACCCAAAATAAAAAAATATATAATTTTCTTATGATTTCACATCATTATGAGGTTGTTTTATATGGAATTGACTGTTAAATGAATGTTTTGGTGTTTTAAAATAATAAAATTGAGTTTAAAATCATCCAAGGAAAAAAATAATAGACTAACATTATGTGTACTCCAAAATTTATAAATAACATTACAACTTTTTTTGTCTTATTTTATGGCCTTCATAGGTCATTCAATTGTTTTGATCCCTGAATGCATGTTCCTAGAGGGAATCATAACTTTAAAAACTTATTAGTATGTCATTCTATGTAGACTACACATCTGATTGACATTTTTTCAACTCAAACATTTCAAAAAAAATCTTATTATTTCACATCATTCTGATGTTATTGTCTGTGGAGATGACTTCTAAATGCATGTATTCATGTTTTGAAGCAATATAAGAGTTTTTTCAATCATTCAATGTAAACAACACCTCGAATTGATATTATTTTATTCAAACTTTTCACAATTCACTATAAATATGTTTTTTATGATTTAATTTCATACAAATGTCATTCGATTTGTTTTGACCCACTAACACACATTTTTAACGGGCATCAAACCTATAAAAAAACTTTATATGGTCATTATGGGAAGACTACTTGTATTATTGATGTGTATTCAACTCATATGGATTGAAAATAATAAAAATATGGGTTTTCTATTATTTTAAATCATTATGAGGTTGTTTTTTATATATCTGATCCTTAAATACATGTTTTTTTATTTTAAAACAATAAAATCATGTTTTTATACAGAACCTTGTATTATGTTATGTCTAATCCAACAATTCTAAAATCATTGTATTGATTTTTTCAATTAATTTCATGATATTTGAGGGTATTTCAGTTTTTTTATCCCCTAAAACATGTTTTTAATGGGCCTTAACATTTTAAAATATTCTTATTAATTTCTTTTAGGAATACTACACATCCAATTGATGCTTTTTCTACTTATATATGTTAAAAATAACACAAATTAAGTTTTTATAAGGTTTTTTTCTATGATTATAACCATTAAATGCATATTTTATTGTTTTAAAACAATAAATATTTGTTTGAGAAGATTTTGGAAGAATAAAACCTTGTATTTATGTCTTTTATACTTGATCGATTCAAAAATCATGATATGGTTATTGGAATCTAATATTATGAAATTTAGAGGTTATTCAGTTAGTTTTAATAATCCAACATAAGTTTTTTAAATGTATTAAACTATTAAAATTTATTTATTTAGGTTTTTCAGGAATAATACACAACAAATTAATGTTTTTCTACTTATACACCTCACAAATAATAATAATATGTCTATCCAATAATTTCAAATCATTCTAAGGTCTTTTTCTATGGATATGAAAATTAAATGCATGATTTTGTGATATAAAATAATTAAAGTGTGTTTACAATCATCTTGGGAAAATGTAACATTGGATTGATGTTCTTTCTATTCCACCATTTCAAAAATAATTTTATAATTTTTTTGATTTCATGGCATTTAAAGCACATTCGTTTGTATGTTAACCCCTGATGCATGTTTTTAAAGTGAATCAAATCTTTTAAAACTTCTTATTCAGTCATTTCAGGTAAATTCACAAACTATTAATGTTTTATGTAATTATAAACATAATAAATAATACAAATATGGTTGAACTATGATTTCATTTCATTATGTGTTGGTTTTCTATTGATTTGACCATCAAAATAATATTTTTTTTATTTTATAATAATGAATATTTGTTTTCGATCATCACAGGAAAAAATAACCTTATATTGATATTTTTCTACACCACCATATCAAAAATCACAATATGATTTCTTTTATCTGATATCAAAGCATTTAGATATGGTTTAGTTGGTTTTGACCCCCTAACACATTTTCCAAAGGGCATTAAACCTTTAAAAAAACTTATTTAGTCATTATGGGAAGAACACCAGTCTAATTAACATACCATCCTATTATAAATGTCCAAAATAATAAAAACACAATTTTCCTATAATTTCACATTAGTTTGAGGCCATCTTCAATGGATCCATATCTTAAACATACATTTGGGTATTTTTAAACATTAAAAGTGAGTTTCCTTTCATCCCAAGAAAATAGAACCTCAGATTGAGATTCTATCTACACCATGATTTCCGAAATCAATTAATGGATTTTTATCAAATTTATAGAATTCCAAGGTTGTTCAGTCGGTTTTGACATTCTAATGAATGTTTTTAAAGGGTGTAAAACCATTAAAAAAATTTTATTTTTTATTCTAGATAGACCACATGTCCGGTTGATATATTGTCTACTAATACATGTTAAAAATAATACAAAGATAGTTTTTTCATGATTTCACATAAGTCCAAGTTCATTTTTTATGGTTATGACCATTAATTACACATATTACTATTATAAATCTATAAATGGGAAATTTCAATCATCTTGGGAAAATGAAGCCTCATATTGGTATTCGGGATTCTCAAAAATCTCACAATTCATTGTAAAGTTGATTTTGTCTAATTTAATGACATTTAGAAGTATTTTATTTGTTTTGACTTTCGAACCATATTTTTCAAGGGAGTCCAACTAAAAAAATTGATTATTCAATAGTTCTAGTTAGACCACATTTATGATTGACATGTTATCCACTGATACATATTAAAATAATATAGAGATGGTTTTCTATAATTTCAAATTATTCTGAGGTCAGTTTCAATGGATCTGACTGTTAAATGAAAGTTTTTGTATTATAAAATAATCAATGTTTGTTACCAATCATCCAAGGCAAACCGATCTTTAGATCAATGATCTATACAACCCACTATTTAAAAAATCAACATATGATTTTTTCTATGATTACACAATTTATAGTGATTTTTTGGTTGGCTTTGACCACCTGACACTCATTTTTAAAGTGCATAAAAAAACTTAAAACATCTTACTTAGTCATTCCAAAATGATTACACATATGGTTATGTGTGGTCTACTTGTACGCATAAAAAAATGTTATTTCTATGATTTCACATCATTTTGAGATCGTTAGCTATGGATTTAACTGTTAAATGCATGTTTTGGTGTTTTAAATTAAATAAAAGTTTTTTTTCAATCATCCTAGGAAAACATAGTATTTTATTTTTGTTTAATCTAAACTATCATTTCAATAATCAATTTATGGTTGTTCTCATTTGATTTCACTACATTCATAAACTGTTTAATTGGCTTTGACCCCCTGAAACATATTTTTAATGGGTGTAAAACCTTTAAAAACATTATATTCAATCATTATGGGAAGATCACACATCTGATTGATGTTTTATATTTTTTAAAAAACAAACAATAAAAAAAATATAGTTTTCTTGTTCTTTCACATCATTTTGATGTCTTTTCCTATAGATCTGACAATAAAAAACAAATTTTGGATTTTTCAAATAATATAAGTGTGTTTTTAGTCATCCTTGGGAAAAACATTTATATTGATGCTCCATATACTGAGGCATTTAAAAAATCACTATATGGTTATTTTTGTATGATTAATGCCATTAAGATTTTGTTCATTTGTTTTTGACCCCTAACAGACATTTTTGAAAGGTAATCGATCCTTTAAAACTGATTATTCAGTTGTTACAGAATGACTACAAGTACGATTGACGTGTTGTATACTGTTAAAGATATAAAATAATAAAAAGATGTTTTTTGTATGATTTCACATTACTATGAGGCTATTTTCTATTAATCTAACTGTTAAATGATTTTTTTTTGTTTTAAAACAATTTAATAGTGTTTCTAGTCATCTCAGAAAAATGAAACCTTGGATTGAAATTCTTTCTACTCGACCATTTAAAAAATTATTTTACAACTATTTTTATCAAATTTTATGGAATTAAAACATCATTAAATTGGTTCTAAAACCCTAACTGATATTTTTAAAGGGAATCGACCATTTAAAATCTACTTAATCAGTTATTCTAAGAAGACCACGAGTCTAATATATGTGAAACCAACTCATTCACATCAAAAACAATAAAAACAATTTTTTACCCTGATTTAACATCATTCTGAGGTTGTTTTTCAAGGTATTTTTCTGTTTAATGCATGATTTGAAGTTTTCAAAATAAGGAAATGCATTTTATGTCATCAAGAGTAAATAAAAAATTGGATTGACATTCATTTCAATCAGAAATTTTATAATTCACTCTAAATATTTTCATCTGATTTTACAACATTAGGATTTTTTTTGTTTTGAACCACTAACACACATTTTTAATGGGAATCAAATATTAAAAAACTGCTAATTCATTCTTTTTGAGAATTCCACACATAAAATTGACATTATATCTACTCATACATGGAAAAAATAATAAAAATGTGATTTTCATATGATTTCACATTATTCCAAGGTTTTTTTCTATGGATCTAACCATTAAAAACATGTTTTGTGTTTTAAAATAATAAAAGTGTGTTTCTTGTCATTACAGTTTATCAGAACCTCGGATTAAATTTTTTTCTACCCCATTATTTCAAAAACCACTATATGGTTATTTACATCTGATTACATGAAATTCAGTTCTAATTCAATTTGTTTTGCCCCCCAAGCACATGAGTTCCAAACATTTAAAAATTGATTATTCAGTCATTCCTGGGTGACCACATGTCTGATTGACATTCTATCATCTCATACATGTTATAAATAATAAAAATTCATTTTTCTATGATTTAAACTCATTATAATTTTTATTTATGGATATATCAATTAAACACACTTTTTCATGTTTAAAAAAATAAAAAGAATGTTTATGGTCATCCCTAGTAAAAAAATCAGAGTGATATTCTATCTACAAGACCATTAAAAACATAATTGTATATTTTTTTCATATGATTTTACAATATTTGTAGTATTTTATTGGTTTTAACCCCTTGACACACATTTTTAAAGGGAATCAATCCATGAAAAATAGTGTTTTGAGTCATTTTAGGAAGACTATGGATCTGATTGACATGCATTCTACTCACACACATCTAAATTAATAAAATGGTAGTTATCATGTAATTTTAAATCATTTTAATGTAATTTTTATGGATCATATCGTTAAATTCTCTTTTTTGTGTTTTAAAAAATAAAATTGTTCTTCCAGCCATCCTTGTGAAAATACACCTTAGATTGATGTTTCGTTTATTCGACCATTTCAAAATTAACTAGAAAAATTTTATATAATATTTGATAGAATTCTGATGTCATTCAATTGGTATTAATCCTATGATTCATAATTTTAAAGGGTATCAACACTTTAGAAACTACATAGATGGTTTTTTGGGTAGACTAAGCATCTGATTGAAATTCCTTCTACTAAAAAATATCACAATTTCAACCAAGATGTTTTTTCTATTATTTCACATCAATTTGAGGTTATTTTATTTTTATCTAACCATTAAACTAATATTTTTGTGTTTTAAAATAATAAAATAGTGTTTTTAGTCATCCTGTGAAAACTGAACTCAGATTTAAGTTTTATATACTCCACCATTTCACAAATTTCTATACAATTTTTTTCATCCAAATTTCTTAGCAGTCAGAGGTCATTTATTTGGTTTTAACCGCCCTAACACACATTTCTAAAGGTCATAAAATATTTAAAAAAAAAATACTTCTATATTTGTTTTAGGGAGACCACACATTTCATTGATGTGTTGTCAACTCATACTCATAAAAAATATTCATATGATTTCATGTCATTTTGTGACTATTTTATATGGATCTAATCGTTAAATGCACATTTTCATGTTTAAAGAAATAAAATTGTGCTTCCCATCATCCTAGTATAATGGAAGTCTATATTGATGTTCTATCTAATAAACGATTTAAAAAATCACTATATGGTTGTTCTCATCTAATTTCTCTGTATTCATAGATCATTCAGTTTGTTTTGACTTTTTTGAACATGTTTTTAAAGGGAGTTATAGCTTTAAAAACTTCTTATTCTATCATTTTAGGCATACCTCCAATCCAATTGACATTCCATTTACTTTTATATGTCAAAAATAATATAAAAACTATTTTACTATTATATCAAGTCATTTAGAGTTTTTTCTATGGATATAACCATTAAATACATTTTTTGTTGTTTTAAAACAATAAATGTGTGTTAATGGTCATCCTATGAAAATAAATCCTTGTATTTACATTTCTTATACTCCACTATTTCAGAAGCCATTGTACAATTTTTTTTTCTAAATTCATGACAATCATAGTTCATTTGGTTGCTTTTGACCCCCAGATGCATGTTTGTAAAAGGTGTCAAACCTTAAAAACTGGTTATTTTGTTGTTCCAGATAGACCACGCATCTGACTGATTTTTCATATGCTAATAAACATCTAAAATAATAAAAATATGGTTGTCCTATGATTTCATGTCCTTCTAAGGTCGTTTTATTTAGAGATTATTATTAAACACACATTTTGGCGTTTTAAAATAATACAAGTGTGTTTTTAGTCATATCAGAAAAAACACTTCTGGTTGATGTTTCCTATACTCTATAATTTCATAATTCACTATATGGATGTTTTCGTCTAACTTTATGGCATTTGAAGATATTTTGACTAGTTATGATTTCCCTATACATGTTTTTATAGGGGATCAAACCTTAAAAAAACTACTTATCTAGTCGTTCTAAGTATACCATATTCCTGATTGATATTTCATATACCCATACATTTCAAAAATAAATCAAATAATTTTTTACAAATATTTTACATAATTCATTGGTTGTTTTATATAGATATGGACAATAAATAAATGTTTTGGTGTTTTAAAATAATAAAAGCGTGTTTCAAGTCCTTCCATGAAAACAAAACCTCAGATTGATGTTATATTTACTCCACATTTCAAAAATCACTATATATTTGGATTAAAAATATTAAATACTACTTTTTTTTCATTCTATTTAGACCACATGTTTTTTGATGTGATATCTACTATTACATTGTAAAATAAAAAAAGATGTTTTTCTGATGATGTGACATCATTTCATGGTCATTTTCTATGGATCTAATTGTTAAAGTCCTATTTTCATGTTTTAAAGTAATAAAATCATGTTTCTGGTCATCCAGGAAAACAATACCTCAAAATTATGTTCCCTATACATTATTATTTATCAATTAATTTAATAATTGTTGTCGTTTAATTAGAAAACATTTAGAGGTTTTTTGGTTGGTTTTTCCCCCTGATAAATGATTTTAAAGGGAATTAATCCTTTAAAAACTTCTTATTTGGTCATTTTGAGCATACCACATATCCAATTGATGTGATACGTACTTATACCAATTTAAAATAATATAAAGGGTTTTTTACATTGATTCCACACTATTCTGAGGTTGATTGATACAGATATAATAGTTTAATACACATTTTCATGTTTTAAAACAAAAAAAGAATGTTCTTGGATATCCTTATTAAATGTAACCTGTGATTAATGTTTTTTTACTACACCATTTAAAAAACAAATTTATGGTTTTTTTTCTGATTTCATTACATTCATATGTCGTTTAGTGGATTTTGACCCCCTAACACATGTGATAGTCCACGTGTCACGATGTTGTTATTTTTTCATTCCTTCGATATGTGGAGGTCTGGACTTCATTTCCATGGGGTTCCAGTTAAAAACATGGGATGTTTATTATATTTTCATATGATGAATGATTAATGAGAGCAATTAGAGGGAAACAGTGTGACCTCACTTCACAAGGATTCTTTTCTGTTCATTTTAAACCAGTTATGGTATGAAATTATGGGATGCACATGGGTAAGTCCAAACCGGGAAACCCCTAGGAGAAACCATGTGGGGTATTTGGTGTGTATGTTTTCTGGCACAAGATTTGTGCATGGGTTTTTTAAACAATGTGGTAAGTGTGTGGTTGATTATGTAATTTTTGACAGAGCCTTTTTCACAGATTATGCACAAGTTGTTAAACTGTATGGGGTATCCCAAGAAGTTGTGCAGGTCTTGGGGTGTTTTTGGAGTGATTTTCATAGTTTTATAACCATGTGTACTCTTATGATTAGTCACACAACGTAAAATTTTTGGGATGTAGTGGCACCCACACATTTGGTGCACAATTTTCCAAACAGTGTAGCCAAACCATGTAAGTTTCCCATGTGTTTAATTTTAGGGTTTTCCCAATTTTTTGTACTCTATTTTTAATGGTTTTACTCTTATTTATCTTATCCTATGTCATGCGACCCTATGGATCTTTTTAGGATCTCTATTTTCTTCCTCCCCTTGGATTCTTGGCTTTCTTAGGTATTTTCCAAGAGTATTTGAGGTGAGATCTTGCTCATTTTTCCTCCTTCTTTCTCACCCTTATCTCCTGAATTCTGATTCCCCCATAAATTATAGGTGTTATTTGGTTCTATTTTAGGGTTCTATGTTGGTATAAATATGGTTATTTTTATGTCTAGTGGTGCTAGACACCATTTTTAATCCTACGGGTGTGGTCATTATTGATGGTGACATATTTTGGGACATTTTAGCTCAGTTACCACTTATTTGTGGTATGTGTACTTTGAAATTGTTTAATTTTTTAATTAAAAGCTTTATTTTACTTCCTAAATCCCTATTTTATGAAATCATAATTATATATGGTAACCTTGTGATGATTTGGAACCACTTCAGATAGTTTTATGCTTAGAATACTTGGTTTTACATGTGAAATGTATATTTCATTATTTATAATGGAATATTTTATTATTCTAAGGTTCTTATTAAATTACTTATAGTTTTTAGAATTTTTTTCGGGGGAAAAATGTGTTTTAACCCTATTTTTGTTATTAATGAGTGAAAATAAGGGTTTAAAAGGAGTTTTGTTTTGAATTGAGTCGTAGAACTCAAAATGACATAAAAGGTTGTCTTAATGTATTTAAAATGGTGAATTGAAATGTGTGTGTTGTTTATAACTTTTTAAATTACTTATTGGATTGTTTCAAGTTGGTTTAGTGTAAATGGTTGGCCTTTTTTCCTTGTTTTGGTTTTAAAAGAGAAATACACATGTGGAATAATATATTCGAATCATTTTAAAAGGAATGAGTGATTTCTTTGGACATATTAAAATGTTTTAAGTAGTGTTTTATGAAAACTATTATGGAAATAAATTCTTGATGTAGGTTTTATATTTTCAAATAAGAGATCCCTTGTATAGGGGTGATTTTTAAATGCTTTAAATTCCTAGGGTGTTTCCCATAATTTTCCAAATGGATTTTGTAAAGTGTTTTATAAAATATGAAAAGGGATTGGATATATGATATATTATTTAGTGTTAAAGGCCCATTTGGAACATTGGTTTCAAATAGTTTATATGGATGGAAGCCTTGATTTACCTTTTATTGTGTACCCCTTGTGTGGGTTTATGAAAACTATGTGATGTTTGTTGCAGCCCTTGTGTGGGAATATGATTGTTATACCTTGTTCTCATGTTATGTGTATATGTATTTTCATCATTGGGTGTTAGGGATGAGGGTATTTATGGTTATTCCTTATGGGTAAACATGGCTTGTTTTCACTATCCCTCACTTCTTTATTGTCCACGAGATGTCTGACACTAAGTATATGATCAAGTTTGTTCCTCTAGTTAGTTTACATGCCACTAGTTTCCCACCATTTGTGCTAGTCGCAATTGCTAGGTGGGTGTTTTTCATCACTGTGATGCTTTTGTGGGATACCAGGACGACAATATGGAATTATCATAAATCAATAGCTAGTTTGGATGGTTATACCAAATATGTTAAGATACTAGGTGTATTGGTGACTCTAGGTAAGATCGTGAAAAATTCGTTTTCTTATTGAGTTATTATTTGAGGTGAGATTAATATAATTCCTAACCATATCATTTCCCAATATTTATTTGATATGGAACCTTCATTTCTTATATTGAATTTTTATATGATTTGTGCTATATATATTTGGTTCCCACTTGTTGTTCTTAACCAATGTGAGTCGGGTTGTTTCCTTTGAAAATTAGGTTTCAAATATGTTTTTGAAAGTATATTTTGAATTTTTGAAGACTCCTGTGTTAGTACTTTAAGAAGGATTTTA
This sequence comes from Viscum album, assembly GCA_963277665.1. Classification (NCBI taxonomy): domain Eukaryota; kingdom Viridiplantae; phylum Streptophyta; class Magnoliopsida; order Santalales; family Viscaceae; genus Viscum; species Viscum album. Next base: position 1,184,517,756 of record OY728165.1, read on the forward strand.
AAATGGGTTTTGAGGTTAAAGATGGATTCATCCAATGATATTTTTTAAAGTAATAATTTTTACTTAGAATAAAAGTGTGATTTGTTTTTAGAAATGATAACGACGTGTGTGGTTTCAAAATTTATTTTGCTAGTCACTTGTTTTCAAAACACATATGTATTGTTTTGGAAAAAGGTGGGTTTTTAAAGTGGTTTATGGATTTTTGGTTTCCATGAAGTTGTGTGTATAAAAGCTTACTTTTTATCTTTATTTTCAAACTATCACTGGTGAATTGCCTTATGAAAAGAATTTCATAGTTTTAGTGGGTTGTGGTGACATATTGGGTTTTTAGCTCCTGCTTATAAATTTTAGGTTTTTGGTTCTCAATTGGACCCTTCTTGTTTGTTGTGGAAAATGTGAGGTGAGATGGGTGATGGTGAGAAACTGAAGGTTTCATGGAGTTTCTTTTGGGATCGAATCGAGTTTCTTGGTATATAGTTATTAGTTTTAGGTGGTGTATTATCTTTTATGTTCTTCTTGGTTATGTATTTTTTATTCATTTTTGATATTTAATACCCAAATGGGTTAGATCATGGTTATTGTTTATGACCTATTTGTCATTTTTTCATCTATTTTGTATTCTATATTTATTTATTACACTATTGTATCATTGATTTAGGCAAAACCATTCCCAAAAGAGTTTATATGATGCAAAGAAACTTGTCTACAGCCTGTGGGGATTGAGAACACCCTTTGGGCCTTGTGGAGAATAAGGTTATGTGCCGAGTAGTACGGGATCCCAGGACTGTTATTTTAAAAATGGTATTAATTATTTTGGTTTTTTCTTACGTAAGAACCTACGATTATTTTTCATTCCTTTTTATTTGGGTATGTTCTGCTAGAAAAGATATTAATTCTATTAATGATTCATAGGTAAGGTTGGGGAGAGTCTATATATCTCTCTCTTATTCCAAACCTCAATATTCCTTGGGTTGTTGAGTTTTTAATTTTAAATTCATGGTTTCTTATGGTTATTTTGTTTGGTTTTTGATGTGATTGAGGTTTTTCAGATCCCTTTGACTATTGGGTGATATTGGGGACCAATTTTTGGTTACAAGTTGAAGCTAAAGGGAACTCAAATTGAACAATTAGCTCAAATAGAATGTGAAAACATGTGGTTATTGTGTGGTTGAGTTATCCTTATTTGTACAATGTGTTACTTAGGTTATTCCCAATTTCCAAAACCATGGTTTTCAAGGTTTTCATAACACTATTTCTCCCCGGTTGTCCTGTTTGAACTTTTCTTGATTCTAGATTTACAAAGGTGTCATTTAGTTGTTGAAGGTGGAATGAGGAGTGTTTTTTCCTTTTTCGAACATGGTTCTCATGATCATTTCTTGTTACTTGTGTAGTGAAATTTTGTGCTTGGATTTTTCAAACCTTTTCTTGGATAATAAAGGGGTTTTATAAAAAATTTAATTTTCAGACTAGGTTTTGTGAATAATGGGAAGAGTTAATTCCCTTGGTTTTATTATTTTTTTTAAAAATTATTGTTCTCCTTTGTGAATGGTGGATTCAAAAGGGGAATGGTTTTGATGGGTATTATTTGGATGCTCGGTTTTTAAAATGGAATAGACTCTTTAAAAATGTAATTTTGGGGATTCCCTTGTTTCGTCAATATATGTGTTCCACCAAGGCTGATTTTTGTTTTTTTGAAGTTTTATTCGCATGATTTTTGATAACTTCCTTATTTAAGGGTGATTTAAAAATTATGTTTATCAAAATAAAAATTTCTTTTTGTTTGAATGTTTTGTACCTTGTTTGAGGGATTGTTTTGTTTTGATTCCAATTTTGTTATGGAATATATTCTTTTTGTTTTCGGGCATGAATTGAGGTAGTTCATGTATTTGTTATTGTGGTTTTACAGAATGTTCAAAAGGGTATCTCTAGTCTAGGTGCCTACCCAAAATCTAAATTGAGTTGTGGATATGGGACCTTCATTGAGATTCAAAGTAAATAAGTGGTAGGAAGAGAATGAGGTGATCCTCAATTCTTTTGTGACACCTAAATCCAAACTGGTATGAGATGTTGAGATATTTTTGGTCAATTATAGCTACGGTAGTGTGATTTGTTACTTACTCTTTTATTGTTCAAGGGATGTTTTTTATACTTCATTTTCGTAATAAGTCTCCAGTTCAATACTTTTGAGGATGTTTTGGTAGTTTTGGGACATCCACTTTGGAGGTTGCGACCTTTATTTCAGGATCATTGGTTGTGGTTATATTTTTGTTGATGTTTTCACTTTTTTGTATGTTCCTTGTGAATTGTTTTTTAGAATGTTTTTATGGATGGTTTTAATGATGGTTTATGTAATGTTTTGTTCTTTTGAATAATGTTCCCCTCTCTCCCACTCTCTTGGTTGTTTTGTGTCTAGGTTGTGCATGTTGTTTTGTCGAGCCTCATTATTTTGGATAACCATTCATGGAAGAGTAGGTTTCACCCATTACTTTGGATGAGCCTAGTGGTTCTTATTTTTTGGGCTTGAGATATTTTTATGGGTGCATGATTTGGTAACTATATGGTGTGATTTACCGGTTTACTGTGTTTTACTAACAGGTGTTTAGTTATGGGTATTTTGTAGGATACACCATATGAGGGTGATCTAGTGTTTGAACCTGGGTTATCCTCATGTTCCATGACCCAAGATGAGTTATATTATAATTCTGTTGAGGTTATTATGGTTTTTATTACTTTCATTGGGTTTAAAGTGTTTGTGGTTGAGGGTTTATTTCTCTCATGATTTTAAAATTGTTTGAGGATACGTTCTCAATAGTGGTTACTTTATTACCCATGTTAGATAGACTCTAAATAGCGAGGAGACCATGATAGGTCTCCCATGGTTTGTTGGGATTTTTGTTATAGGTTCTCATAATTTTTTCCATCAAATATGTTTGGTTATAGTGGTTTATCAATTTGATCTATTTGATGATCTAGGTTTTTGTCCTTGAGGTTAGGCCTTGTTATGTAATTCGTTTGGTTATATCCTTTTTGGGATCTTCTATTACCTATATATCTCATTTCAACATCATATTTTCTTGGGGCAGAATGTGGAATGGTGGGGATTTTGTCACACCCCCTAAGACACAATGTTTCCCTTTTTTATTATTTTTAGAAGTGGAGGTCCTTGTTTCGTTTCCATGGGGTTCTAGCTCACAACATGATTTTTTTTGATGTTTTTCTTCTGTGTATGGTTAATGTGGACAGTTTTAGGGAAACCATGTAACCTCCCTTCCCTAAGGATTTTTTAGTTAATTTTGAAATGAATAAGGTTTTTCATCATGGTATGAGCAATGTTATGTTAAAACTTTACAACCCTTAAGAGAAACCATGCATGGTCCATGGTGTGTCTAAGGTGTGGTGCGTGACTTGCGCATGGTTTGTCAAATCATGTGGGAATTGTATGGATGGATTTATAATATTTGACAGAGTAGTTAGCATGAATTCTACATGGTTTTTTAATCGCACGAGTAACCCTATGAGGTCATGTGAGGAATGGGGTGATCTTGGAGTGAGGTGCATGGTTTTTTTAATCATGAAGCCTTTCATGAGTAACTGTGTTGCTTAAAATTTTTAAGAGGCAATGGAACCTACATAGTTGGTTCATGATTTTCCAAACAGTGAAACCAAACCATGTGAGCAATCTAGGTGTTTCATTTTTTTGTTTTTACCATTTTACCCTCTTTATTTTAAATGGGTTTCACCATCATCTCTCCCCCCTATGTTGGTCAACCCTAGGGAGTTTGAGAGGAACATAATTTTCTTCAATCCCTTGGATTCTTGGATTCTATTTATGTTTTCTATGTATATTTGAGGTGTAAATGTCCTCCATTTCAATCCTTCTTCCTTCTTTCCCTCTTTTTTATGGGATTTGGATTTCCCCATGAAACCATGGTATCATGTGGTTAAATTTTAGGTTTTCAAGCGAGTCTAATGATGTGTTTTTTGGGTCTAGATGTTTTAGATACTGTTGTTAATACCATGTGTGTGGTCACTTTTGAAGGTGGGAAATTTCATGACATTTCATCACGGTTCCCGCTTCTTCGAGGTAGGTTTTAAAATAAATTTTTTTTATTATGGAATTAAAATTATGATTTCACTTTCTAAATTCCCATTTTACAAAGTCATAATTATTTATGGTATCCTTGTAATGATTTAGAACTATTTATTTGTGTTTTATGCTTGGAATAATTGGATTTACATGTGAATTCCATATTTCATTGTTTAAAATGGAATTTTTTATTATGCTATTATTCTTGTGAAATGCCTTATGGATTTTTGAAAAATTTTCAGGAGGATAAATGGTTTTTAACCTATTTTAGGTTTTAAATGATTAAAATAAGGGTTTTAATGGGAATTTTGTTTTGAATTGATGTATGGACCTCAAAATGATTGTAAAGGGGTGTTTTAATGTAGTTCAAATGTTTACTTGTAATGTGTTTGTGGTTTAACCCATTGAAAAGTTTTTATTGTATGTTTCAACTTGGTTTGTTGTAAATGGTTGGCCTTTTTTCCTTATTTTGGTTTTCCAAAAGAAATACCCATGTAAAAGGGTTGTTTTGAATCATTTTAAAACAAATTAGTGATTTAGTTGAACACCTAAAAATGTTTAAATTGGGGTTTTATGAAAAGTGAGATGGAAATAAATACTTATTCAATGTTTCATATTTTAAAATAAGAGAGCTGTTGTGTATGGGTGTCTTTGAAATTATTTAAATGATTGTGTTTTTTCCATCATTTTACAAATGGAGTTTAGAAATTATTTAATGAAATGTGAAAAGGGGTTGGAAATCTAAGCCATGATTTGGTGTTAAAGGTCCATTTGGAACTTTTGTTTTAAATGGTTATATGTATGAAACCCTTGATTTCCACTTTATTATGTACCCCTTATGCGGGTTTCTGATCACTATGTGATTCTTGTGGCTCCCCTTGTGTGGGACTGTTCTTGTTAAACCATGTGTGCATGTTATGTGCATGGGGATTTTCATCATTGGGTGTTAGCTGTGAGGGTAGTTATGTTTATTCCTTATGGGTGGACTTATATTGTTTTAACTACACATCACATATTGGGTATGAGATGTCAGGTACTAAGTGAATGATTTATCTTGTTTCTCTAATTGGATCACTTGTCACTAGTTTCCCACCAGTTGTGCTGGGCACAAGTTCTAAGTGTGTTTTTTTCATTACTGTGATGCTTTTTTGGGATACAATGATGATGGTATTGACTCATCAAATGATAATATCTAGTTTTGGTGGTTATACCCTTATATGGTAAGATAATTGGCATGTTAGTGAATTTGGGTAGGACCATGACCCATATTTTTACTTGGTGAGTTATGGTTTTAGGGGAGTTTTATCCAGTTATTGATTGTATAATTTACCATTATTTCATTGATATGGAACCTTCCTTGATATTCTCTCATTTTTATACACCTTGTGATATATATGTGGTGTATTATTGTTGTGATTAACCCATGTGATTTGGGTTGTTTCCTTTGAAAATTAGTTTTCAGAGCTATTTTGTAAAAACCTATTTTTAATATTTAATGATTCTTGTGTGAGTACATTAAGGTACATTTTGAAATGGGTTTTGGGATTAAATATGGATTTAGATGAATAAATGTTTTAAATTAATTATTTTAATTTAGATAAAACAAGAGAGAGTATTTTTGAGAATTGTTAACGGTGCATGTGATTTCAAAATGGAAATTTTTAGTGGCCTATTTTTGGTTTTGAATAAAAGACATGTTTTGTAAGTGGTGTGTGGATTGATGGTTTTCTATTAATTTTTATGCATACAAGATTACTTTCTAGATATATTTTCAAAATATAAATGATGAATTACCTTATGAAATCAATTTTATAGTTTCTGTGTGTTGTAGTGACCTACTAGGATTTTTTTATTATGAATTTTATTCAGGTTCAAAGTTATCTGTTGGATCCTTTTTGTTCATAGAGGATGACTTGGGGTGATTTAAGTGGTGTTGAGTAACCTAAGGTTTCATAGAGTTGGTTTTATGATAATCTTGACTTGATCAGTATATATTTTATTTGTTTTCATATGGTGTTTTATATTTCCTATTATTCTGGATTTTATATTTTGTTTTGTGTTTATCTTGTATACAAAAATGGGTTGGATCCTAGTAGTTGGTTATGAACTATTTGAAATGTTTTTTATCTATTTGGCTTATGTAATTATTCATTCCACTTTTTTATCTCTGATTCAAGAAAACATATTCACAAAGGAGTTATTTTGATGTCTAGGAAATGTTTTTAGCCCACGGGGATCGGGAACACCGTTCAGGTCTTATGGAAAATTGGTTCGGGTGGTTGGTAGGATGTAATCCTAGGATTTATCATTACAATGCAAGTTTTAAAGGGCGTTAAACCGTTAAAAACATCTTATTTGGCCTTTACAGATAGAAAAAATCTTTTATTTATTATTACCAAATTTTACACATGAAAAAGAACAAAAATACTATTGTAATATGATTTCACATCATTTCGAGAATGTTATATATATATATATGATCATTAAATTCATGTTTTAGTATTTTAAAATAATAAAATTGTGTTTTCAGTCATCTTGGGAAAACAAAACCTTATATCTATTTTTTCTATAATTCATCACCTCAAAAAATTATTGTGTAGTTGTTTTTGTCTAATATAACGATATTCAGAGATCATTAGGTTAGTTTTGACCTCCTAAAATGCATTTTTAAAGGATGTAACACCTTTAAAAATTTACTATTCAGTTGTTCTAGGTAGATGCATCATCTACTTGTACAAATGATATATTATATAGATATAGTTACCCTTTGATTTCAAATCATTCTTATGTTTTTTGTTATGGATCTAGCCGTTAAATGAAAGTTTTTGTGTTTTAAAATAATAAATGTGAATTTTGGGTCATCCTAAAAAAATAGAACCTTGGATTCATTTTTTTAATACATGATCATTTTACAATTTATAGTATGGTTGTTTTTTTTTTGATTTAATGGACTTTGGGGGTTGTTTGGTTGTTATTGACCCCCTGACACACATTTTTAAAGGGTATAATAACATTAAAAATTACTTATTCAAAAATTCTAGGTAGGATTCATGTCCGGTTGATGTTTCTTAAACACATACATGCCATAAATTATAATAATATTCTTTTACTATTATTTATCATCATTCCCAAATAATTCACTATAGGTCTGATAATTAAATGCATGTTTTGGTGTTTTAAAACAATAAGAAAATTTATTCATCCCCGGCAAACAGAACCTTAGATTCAAATTTTTTATACTCCACAAATTAAAAAACACTATATTTTTGTTATCATATGATTACACAAGATTATAATGTTTTGGGTTGGATTGACCCCGTGACACACATTTATAAAGCATGTCAATGTTTTAAAAACCACTTATTCTATCATTCTGGGAAGGATGCAATTACAATTGAAATTTTAATTACTAATACACATAATAATAATAAAATGTTATTTTCCTATGATTTTACATCATTTTGAGGATGTTTTAAATTAATCTAACCATTAAATTTACATTTTCATGTTTTAAAATAATAAAAGTTTGTATTTGGTTATCATAATTAAACAAAAATTATAATTGATATTATTCATACTCAACCATTTCAAGAAGTAATGTATTATTACTATTTTTCTAATTTCACAGAATTAAGAAGTCATTTGGTTGGTTTTGACCTATTAAATCATGTTTTTGAAGGTTGTTAATCCTTTAAAAATTGTGTATCCAGTCGTTCTGGATAGACTTGATGTCTAATTGAAATGTAATATACTTTTACACATAAAAAATAATGAAAATATAGGTCTCTTATGATTTTAAGACATTCAACGGTTATATTCTATTGATCTAAAATTTAAACACACATTTTTGCATTTTGAAACAATTTAACTATCTTTTCTACCGTCATGGGAAAGTGGAAGCTAGTATTGAAATTCCTTCTACTCCATTATTTCACAAATCACTGTAAATTTTTTGTGATATTATATCATTGAATTTAGAGGTTATTTGTTTTTTTGACCCCTTGATGCTTGTTTTTAAAGGGAATCAATCCTTTAAAAATAACTAATTTGGTCATTCTAAGAATACCTCACTTCTGATTGATGTTTCAACCACCCATACATATAAAAAATAATAAAAATCCGGCTTTTCTATGATTTCACATCATTCCAAGGCAATGTATTATGAATATGTCTCTTAAAGGGTAAATTTGGTGTTTTAAAACATTAAAAGTGAATTTTTGATCATCTTAGGAAAATAAATTGGATTGATGTCATATCTACTCCATTATCTTAAAAATCACTCTATAATTGTTGTTATCTTATTTTACAGTAATCTAAGGTCCTTCAGTTGGTTTTAATACCCTGATGTAGGTTTTTAAAGGCCGTAAAACCATTAAAATTTTCTTATTTGGTCATTCTTGGTATAGAAAAATCCTAAATGATGTTCTATATACTCATACATGTCATAAATAATACAAATAAAATTGTCCTATGATTTTATATCATTATGGGTTTTTTTCTCTATGGACCTAACTATTAAATGCAGATTGTGATATTTTAAAACAATAAATGTGTGTTTTTGGTAATCATGGGGGAAAACATAGATTTATATATCATATTCATAAATATTTCATAAATCATTGTACAATTGTCAAATAATTTCACAACATTCAAAGGTCATTCAGTTGGTTTTACCCCTCGATGTTTGGTTTAAAATGGAATCAAACCCTTAAAAACTAATTATTAGATCATTCTGAGAATACCACATATATGATTGATCTTTCAACTAATCATACATGTCAAAATAATTACAGATATTTTTCCTATGATTTCACATCATTATGAGTTCATTTTCTATGGATCTGACCATTACATACATTTTTCAGTTTTTTAAAATAATAAAAGTATGTTTCTAGTCATATCCAGAAAATGAATCCTCATATTGACATTATTTCCACTATAATATTTCATAAATCACTATAAAGATGTTTTTGTTTGATTTCACAACATTTGAAGGTAATTTAGCTGTTTTTTATCCCTAGGAACAAGTTTTTGAAGGGCATAAAATCTTAAAAAATTGCTTATTCGATCGTTTCTAGAATACCACATATATGATGGATGTATGTTCTACTCATACATTATCAATAATAATAAAAATTCATTTTCCTATGATTTCACATCAACAAGAGGAAGTTTATTAAGAATCTAACCGTTGAATGTTTTTATTAGTGTTATAAAACAATAAAAATTATTTCCTGATCATCCCAAAAAAATTAACACCCTAGATTTATATTCTATATAATCTATATTTTCAAGAATATCTATTTGATTTTTTGTGATTTCACAAAATTAAGTGGTCATTCAATTCATTTGGAAACCTTAGTTCATGTTTTTTAATGGCATCAAACCTTTAAAGACTGGTTATTCAGTTGTTCTGGAAAGAATAAATGTTCGATTGAAATTCCATCTACTTTTAAAAAAAACAATAAAAAAATTAATTTCTATGCTTTTACATCCTTATGATTTTATTTTATAGGGATCTGATAGTTAAACACCCCTTTACATGTTTTAAAATAATAAAAGTTTTTTTTCTAGTCATCCCATGAAACTAGAACCCTATATTGACATTCGGTCTGCTCTAAAATTTAAAAAATCACTGTACAATAATTTTTGTTTGATATCATGACATTCATAGATCTTTTAGTCGGTTATGAACCTCAATACATGTTTTTAAAGGGTGTCAAACCATTAAAAAAAATCATATTATGTCATTCCGGGTAGACCACACATCCGATTGAGGTGTTGTCTGCTTACACACATCATTAATAATACAAAGATAATTTTCCTATAATTTCACATATTTTTAGTTTTTTAATGTATATAATAGTTAAAATAATATTTTTGTGTTTTATAATAATAAAATTGTGTTTTTGGTCATCCTAGAAAAATGAAATCTCATATTGACATTCAAAGTACTCAACCATTTCAAAAATCACTATATAGTTTATTTCATAATATTTCAAAAAAAATAGAGGTTGTTCTATTTCTCTTCAACCCCCTTTCATAAATTTTTAAAGGGACTAAAACCTTTAAAAACTACTTATTCAATTGTTTTGTCTAGACCACAGATCTGATTAACATGTCATCTACTCATACACATCACAAATATAACAAAGAGGATTTTAAAAAATTTCATGATATTCAAATGTGGTTTCCTATGGTATTTACAATTAAATGTGCATTTGTTATTTTAAAACAATAAAAGTAAATTTTGGATTATTATGGGGAAATAGAATCTTGAATTGATGTTCTGTCTACTCCTCCATTTTACAAATAACTGTATGAAAATTTTCATCTAATTTCATGGACTTTATAGATCATTCATTTGGTATTGACTACATGATGCATGTTTTTAAGGGATATAAAAAACATATTATTCAGTCATTCTATGAAGATAACACCTCTAATTGACATGTTGTTTACTCATACCCATCATAAATAATACAGAAAATTATCTTTTGATTTCAGATCATTTTTGGGAAATTTTTTATATATTTGATTTATATATATATGGTTGGGTGTTTAAAAAAATAATAGTGTGTTTCCAATCATCCCAGGAAAATATAACCTTTGATTTATTTTTTATCTACTCAGCCATTTAAAAATCCACTATTCAGTTGTTTTTGTCTGATTTCATGGCATTGGAAGGTCTTTGGGTTGATTTTGACCCCCTGATGCATGTTTTGAAATGGTATCAGACCATTAAAACTTTTAATTCAGTCATTACAGGTATATTTAATCTTGGATTGATGTGAAATATACTATTACACCTAAAAATTAATACAAATATGATTTTACAATTATTTCATGTCATTCCAATGTTATTTTCCATGGATCTAACTGTCAAATAAATGATTTGGTGTTATAAAACAATTAAAGTACATTTGTAGTCAACTTAGAAAAATACAACCTTGGATTGATTATATTTTTATCGACTGTTTCATAAATCATTTTATGATTTTTTTTCAAATTCATTCATGGAATTCCTCGGTTGTTAGGTTGGTTTTTACCCCCCAACACACATTTTTAAAAGATATGGATCCTTTAAAAACTATGTATTCATTCATTTCAGGAAGACCTCGTATCAAATTAAAATTTATCCTTATTTTAGAAATAAAAAATAATATAAATACAATTTTTTGATGATTTCACATCATTATGAGGCCAATTTTATGGATGAGACTATTAAACACATGTTTTGGTGTTTTAAAAGGATAAAAATGTGTTTTTTGTCATCCAAAGAAAAGGGAACATCATATTGATATTATGTCTCCATATCTATTGAATAATTTTCTATATGATTATTATTTTTCATATTTTATAACATTCATAGGTTTTTTTTGTTTGGTTTCTATCCATGGGTGCATGTTTTTAAAGGGTGATAAACCTTAAAAAAACTATTTATTCAGTCATTATGAGTAGACTACACATTCTATTGATTTTGATTTAACTTTAAGTAATCAAAAAAATTCTTCCCTATGATTCAACAACCTTAAGATATCATTTTCAGTGGAACTAACCATTAAATGTTGGTTTTTTTGTTTTTAAAATATTAAAAGGGTGTCTCTGGTCATCCTAGGAAAACAGAACTTCAAATTGAGTTTCTTTCAACTCCACTATATCAAAAATCATTATGCAGTTATTTTCTTCTAATTTCATGGTATTTTTAGGTTTTACTATTTGTTTTAACCTACTGATGCACGTTTTTAAATGGAATTAAACCTTTAAAAACTCTTTATTCGACTATTTTGGGAAAACCCCATGTCTGATTGATGTTATGTCTCTATGTACACATCAAAAATAAAACAAAGACAATTTTACTATCTTGACCCCTTCCCTCAGAAGGTACCCATATTTTTATGGAAACAGAGGAAGAGAGATAATGGGCCCCATGTCTTTCCTCTAGTAATCCTTGGGTTGGTGATAAGCACCCAAGGGTATAAAAATATCACTGCTGGGGAGAATTACTCGCATAAAAATTGGATTGGGTGATTGGATAAAAACACCAAAGTAACTCCAGTATAAAATTTAAAATGAGAACCAAAACAATACCATAATTCAGGAACAATTTCAATAGTTATATTAAAAGTCCTTGAATAAATACCAAAAGAGAAGTCTTATAATAGAAACTCAACAACCATACAAAATGCATTGTTAGTTTTTCCTAGATCAGTCCCCAAAGTCTTCCTGGATACCTGAAAAATAGTTTATATATATAGGGTGAGGATTGAAGTATACTTATTAGGATCTTACTCAAAGTCTCATGTGAACATGTGAAAACCTCATACCAATACACTAGTGAAAAAATAGCAAAACCAACATGCACCTAAACAGGTCAAAAACCCAATCTTAGCCTCACCATGGGTCACTCACCAAAACACACATCTAACATAGAAATATATTTTAATAAATATATAAGGTACCTCATATCCACTTCCACATTGATTTTCTACTCTCACTCCCCAATGTCAAATGTCATGTTCTCCTATAACTTCCGTACATATCACATCACATAACCAACTATCTCATATATGGTTTGGGACACATCACTAAATACCCCATGATCATAAGGTCTAGAATCTTGTGATAGCATCAGTAAACATCACATCACATCACATATCATCCAAATACACTTGGGTTGTCACCTTACATCTCTACACATAAGTAGGGAAGTAGGGTATCGTGAACATAAAGGGAATTAACCTAATGACCTCCTCCTACCACACATGACCCCTACCACATATCACATCACATCACTACTGCCTCACATAACATCTCACATGAAAACACCTGGGCCAGCACTACTGGGTATATTCAACACGAAACAATCATCACTACTACTGAAGGAATAGTAATGATGAGGGGGTAGCTGAACATATGTATCACCACTATCCGAGATATCAGGAAAAACACCAAAAATAGAAAAAATATGGCATTTGAATGGTTATCCAGCTTAGGTGGGGAACATACAGAAATAATATAAAATACATCGTATATAGATAGAACATAATATCTAACCTATGGATCCACAAAAACTGCATTAATGTACACCAGCACTGCACCATGAGCCAAACATCACAACCACTACCACCACTAAATTCAACACAAAACACAACCACCAAACAACTCACACAACTCCAATGTTAGTTTTAGAATTAACCAATTTCAAGATTTGATGAGTTTCAACAAAAAATATTAATTAGGCCACTACATTTCACATTTACACCACCCATTCATTTATCATTAAAATTAAATTTTCTAATTACTACACAAAAAGAAATCCCATTTATATTCATTTACCAATAAGTTCATTTAATTCTCATCATTACACATTATTCCATGACTAATCGAGAAGCTAACACAACCAATCTACATAACAAATCACACATAACACATAGGCCATCACCAAAACAAAACACCATCCAAGTCATCTCATTGAAACAACATATCATTTCAACCACTACACTACACAACCACATCACATCACCAAGAACATCACAACCACATAACTACATTCATTTCACCCCATGCTAACCAACCTTCACACACCATAACCACCACATAACAACCCACATCATATCACATGACAACTCTATCACATCATTTCCCACACATCTCATAGCATATCCGGTCACAACCACCACCACACAACAACCCAAAAAAATATAAGGAAACAAATCAAACAAAACCACACACAACATCACTTCCCGGATTTCAAAAAGTAACATTAAGGGATTTCATTATATCATTTATTTATTTTTAATTGGTATTAGTACACAAAATATAATTCCATGGGTAACTAATTGTTAACCATATATCAATTTTTAGTCTTTTATTCAGGGTAAAATCAAACAATAACACAATAAGGGTCTTATATAATTTTCATTTGTGTTAAAAATATGGCTTTTAACAACCATGTTTTTCCCCATTGAAAACAAAACATTTAATCTTAAAAACAACAACATAAAACTAGTAAAAAATTCAATTTATCTCCATCCATGTCAATTTTAGATTTTCTAATTTATTATATTCATTACGTTGACCAATAAAATCCACCCAATGGAAGGAAAATTCATGAAATCCCTACACATTCATATTAAAATAGGGAGAAAATAAAGATCCCCTACCTCAATGAAGCTTTATGATTCACTACACACCATTGGGAGAAGAAGAAAAGTCTAGAAACCACAACAGAACTATGAATCCAAGGATCAACCAAAACCACAACAAGGAATCATAAAAATATATCCCAAGAACACGTGAACAAAATAAATGCCACAACCATGAATACCTAAAATAATAACAGAATGAAACATATTTATTTAGAGAAGAACTCACTACAGATCACCAAATACCAATCATCATAACTATAGGATCAATGTTGAAAAAATATGGTTGAGAGATTCTCCAAGGGTGTTAGTGTTTTTCACACAAACGAAGAGGAATAAAGTGATAAATTAGGAAATTCATCCATTCCATCAAATTATAAACAACTTGAAAATCATATGATTCATATTGTGAACTTCATATTGAGGAGATGAATTCTAGTGGGTCCATGAAATAAAATCCATGAACTATATACAAGGTTTGAATTCACCATCTACCTAACTTTAGTTGAAAATCATGAAACATTAACCTAAATTAACACACGCCATGAATTCATCTTTCCTGATGTGAATAAGATTCATAAACATCTACTTCACCACATACTAGACATTAATCACCATATTCACATACCATGAAACAACTCATGGAATGAATTCCCATTTCACCTTGTGAATTACCTTCTATATCACGAACCTCCACAGAACCTCCTCAAGATTCTTCTAAAACACCTTCATCCACTAAACTAGTAAAGTTATGGTCTAGGATGGAACATTAAATTAAATTATATACATAAAAAAATATTTTCATCCTAGAAAATAAAAAAATCCAAAATAATGGATATGGTTAGAAAAACCATCAAGTGTGATATCTCTCAGGGTTCTCCTTACATCTCAAACACCACCGCTATCCAAACACACACAACTAAAATGTCTACCAAAATACCCCACACAACGACATCACAATCTCACCATATATAACACCACATCTCTTCACTCCCCCATTAACCTGCCCCCATACACAAAACCATCCACATTACAACCACACCCTCCACAAATCCCAAGCCAAAAAAATCCATAACCGAAACACATCACTTACCTAATCATAAAAATAAAATAATTCTATATTCCATGTTAAGATATTATCCTCTTTGGGTGGCACTAATTCACCCACATAATTTTAAACGCGTCTTGGTATAACACATCTTTATTGGGAATCGGGTTTCCCATTTTTCATATGATTAATGCCTCATCACACATCATATCATCATGAAAATAATAAACATGTCATAAAATATAAGGTTCCAAACACCACATCATAAGAAAAACATAATAATGAAAGGCTACAAAACTCTAGCTATTGGGCACACATCTGCATCCCATGATCCTAAGAACTCTCTTCCATGAAACCATGCCTCCACAACACATGAAACATAGGTATTTTTTACCCATGTATCACTTTCTATTAACTATCCTATAACTCTACTTGATGCTCCATGAATTTCACACCATCATTGATATCCAACTTCACTAAGTCGATAATATGGGAGTCATCATAATGACACCGATAATGATGGGAAACATAAAATATTTCATGAATCTTTTCTGGCCATAGTAATTGTGCCAACCGATACACCACCATGACAACTCACCCTAACACCTCAAAATTCCAATGAACCAGTGAAAAATATTCCCCCAAAAAATCATTTATTAACCTCATAAATAAAAGACTCTTAAGAAGACATGGTCTCCAACCTCAATCTCCTAGGGCCTCCAAATTCAATCATCATAGGCCTTATGATGTTCATATAACACCACCATACCCCCTCAGATGAAATGGATCTTACCATTCATGCTATGCACAACATCATGAAGATGAACTTGTAACTCCCCAACCATTATCTACCACAGTGGAGAACAACATGAACTTCAATAAAATGCCTCAAATGAGGCCATGAAAATGGATGATTGGTATCTATTTTTAAGGAGAACTAAAATAAATGAAGGTACCTTACTCATGCTCTACCAATGTTTAGGATGAAATCATGAAAAATATCCTCCATACCTTAGATGGTCCACTTCATATGCCCATAATTATGTGGGTAGAAAAAATCTTAAGGCGGAACCGGGAACCAAAATCATTATACAATACCTTCAAAACCTATGAGGTAAAATATGGATCCTAATTATAGATTATGGTCCTATGTAACCCATTAATCCTAAACACATAATTTACATACCACCTTGCATTGAAATCCCTGAAAATTGACTCATAGATCACCGTAAAATGAGCTAACATGAACAGTTAGTCCACTAGCACCCAAATTTCATCACATTCTCCCTAATCCTAGGGTAAAACAATGATAAAATCCCTTGAGATTTAAAACCATTTACACAAATGAATATACTATTACTACAATATACCTCTGGTAACATAGTGCTCTATTTTCACATATTATCAAACTAGACACTTACCCATAAACTCAACCCCTATCTGTTTCATCACAAGCCTCAAAAATTATATACAAAATCCATGATACATATTAGTCACACCATAATTCAACTATAAAGGTGTGATTTGAAACTTTTTGAGAACTACCCATTGAACCTACAACAAAATAAACAACCTCCCATGAAACAACACTTGGTTATTTTCATCCTTTCACCATCCCTCTAGAGAATCACCTTGGCCAACACAGTCACACACCACCTTTACCTCTATGTCTCTCCAATAAGACTCCACCACTTACTGTATCAATGATGACTTAAAAAATATTTTATGAATAAAAAATTGTCCACTACTCTCCCCTATATCAATATGCATCACCCAAGATCCTCCATCACTTTCCAAACATCAGCAGACCCCCAAACCACATTCCCTTGTGACTTCTAACTCAATGCATTAGAACCAATATTACACTTTACCAGGTTTTAAGAGATATTAAAATCATAATACTAAATAAGATACATACACCACCACTTGTGTAGATTCAAATACCTCTAAGAGAATACATTTTTTAGCCTCTAGTGGTTTGTGAAAACCATAGAGTGCTCACTCATGAGGTAATACCACCATAAAATTTACGTAATAAAACAACTGTTAGCTCCAGACATTAGGTGTAATAGTTACAATCATAGGGACATAATTTTCTAGACCCATAAAATATCACTTATATACGTTATATCAACATGAACCCTATGATAAAAAAAGGAATCATCAAAAAAAACATCAAAAATCACACCTTCCCCAAGAAACCAAAGAACCAGAGCAGTGGCCAAATTCTCCTTCAGGTAACCAATCTCTACCTAGAATGAATTATTAACCAAAAAACAATATACCTATTAAGTAAAGTCTATTAGTAGGGATAGAAATTATGATAAATTGGATACAAACATCCAATAATAGTTTTCCAGACAAATAAAACCACGTACCTCTATCACATTCTCAGATGCATCCCAAGAAACAACTACCAAAATATTTGATGGGTATATGAACACACCCTAATAAGACACCATGTTTCCAAGGAAATTCACCTACATTTAATTACTTGCACTTGTAAAACATCACATAGAGTTGGTGGTGTTGAAGTATTGGAAAAACAACTCTAAGATACTTAGTATGCTCCCTATTTGACTTATAGTGTATTAAGATATCATTGAGGAACATGATGGTGAACCAATCCATGAACTCATAGAATATATATTTAATGATACCCTTAAACATGGATGAAACATTTATGACACATAATTGCATGAACAGAAACTTGATGTTCCCATACTTGCTTCTAACAGTAGTCTTTGGGGGTATCCTCCTCTCTCATCCTCATATGGTGATATCCAAACTACAAGTAAACCTTTAGAAATCAACGGGATCCCAATATTTGGTTGAAAATATCATCAATCCTTGGAGGGGGTAATGGTTCTTAACCATTACCCGATTAAACCTCCAATAGTCTCTACATAGCCTCAAAATATTGTTCACATTATTTACAAACAACATTGGAGTACCTCAAGAAGACACACAAGGTCAAATGAACCCCTTTTAATTAGATCATCCGCATATAACCACAACTCACACATCTCCATAGGTGCTATTAGATATGGATCCATTGAAATCAGAGCCTCAACCAATTGCAACTATATCCAAAACACAACATCTTATTAAGGGGTTTATGTAATAACCTCATCCAAGAAAACCTATTGGAACTCCTCCAAAACCCCAGGAACACCTTCTACCTAATATTCCATTGATAGCTTAGCCAACAAAGATAAAATAGGCTCCATTTTCTCCTACCCATCTAATAACCTATCTATCTAATGAATGTTACATATTTTCATTACACATTAGAAAATGAAACTCACCTCTAAAAATATTTTCTGACCACACAAATAAAATAGAACCAATCCCTTTATAGGAAAACATTATATGACTATAACTCTAAAAAAAATAAATCTCTAACTGGATGGTGTTTCCCCATCACCGGTCCAAATCCCCATCACACATCAAACAATGCATTATGACTTCCATCTAGTGTATATAACACCATGGGAATTTGAATCCTCTCCATGTATATTCCCAAATCATAGGTCAAATTAGGAGAAACAAAGGAGTGTGGGTCTCATAAATAAATCAATTCACAAAAGGATAAATGATAAACTGATTGTAGAGACCCAAATTTTGACATACATAGACATTAAATACTATTGTGTAATACTTAATACATAAATGAACAAACAAGGAAGTACCGTAATAGTTTATTGTCTTTAGAAACTTGGAACATAATCTTCTAATCGTGGTGAAAGATCTTCATCATTCTTCATAAAGATCTTCCCCTTTTGATTTCATACCTAAAACCTTTCTTTATATCCTAGGGAAAAGAAATCATATAAAGGGTGAGATTAAATTCCCAGTAAGGGAAATCATGGAGAAAAATAAACAAACCATATACATTTGAACATAAAAACATGAACATAATGTTTAAACATCGAAATCTTGAGCAGTGACATAAAACATTGCAATACGTAAGGAATAGATCATAAGGAATCATTAATCATGATAAAATAATGTGGGGATAAAACATGAAATTGTGTCTACCATTAATCACATGTTATTATTTCCATAGTAGCCAAAGAATTACTGCCAAGACCATCATAGTGGACAAAGTCCCTTTCTAAATCGAGTTCACTCCTCGTTTTTTTCCTGTAACACTGAACCAGATTAACTTACCATTCCAGACATGTCTATCTCATGAGATATAAATCTTTACCCAATGCATTGTAGAGATATATAGGTCCCACCCATCTCATAATGAAATAATTCTTACTTGTGCCACAACAAGAACATAAACAATTCTTTATTACCCAAGGTATAAAATGGGTTTCATAAACATCATCCCATCATAACATATTCCATACAAACAAATTGGATATCATTTCATCATAAGAAAAGTGAAACCATGTAAATCATAGAGAAATTATACTTGAAACATACACATATGAAATAATTCCATCTTATATGGGAAATGGTTTTGATAAACACTCGAAATGGATTTTTGAGGAAAATATACTTTCTTCTTCAAAATCATTTTCTTATCACAAAATTCCATGAAATATTATAAGAAAATGATTTTTTTTAAAATATTCATGAAATCATGTAGATTAAGATTCATTAAGAAAATGCATTATGAAACTGTAAAAATCCCTTCATGCCGTATAAGTTAAAAAACATTCTCCTCATACTTTTGTCGAAAAAGTCAAAAAGTTCCTCATATGGTAAACAAAAGAAATATTACATTCATAAAATGTAGTAAAAGTAAAAAATGCTTAAAAAGTACTTTAAACATACATGAAAACATTTTTATAAAACATGTACATGGATGATAAATATAACCCCAGTAAATACTTACGAATAAACAATCTCAGATAAGAATGAGAATGGAATAATTATCCCTTACCTTATGTACAATTTCTTCCATATGTGTACGAGACTCCTGTATAGTGTGTTTAAACATATTATTTAGTTTTAACAGAACCATAATAATATTTATTATATCATATATCATTCACTTACAACTTTATATTACCCGTTCTTTTGTAAATTCCATGTTTAAGCAGCGTTTTGGGTAAAATATTTTCAATTATCGTCCGTGTTTTGACTTGTAATTACTAATATGATTAATTAGATAATTATTAATTAATTATAGAATATAAAACATGATTTATATATAATATATATTCAGAATATACATATATATAATAGATCATTAAATGGAATGAAATACATCGTTCATGTAGACGGTAGGTCGCACGTACGCATGAACGTTGTTTTCCGTTCCTTATTGACTTGAATGGAATTAATTATATGACATACATATATATATACATAAATACAGTAGAATAATTATGTCATATATTTCATTATTACTTATTATATATTCATTATAATCATTCTTGAATTGTTAACATGGAAAACGGATCTCATCACGTCGTGGAGACGGTAATCCGTACGTATGTACGAGTGATGATATCATTCCCATATTTATTGAATGGAATTGGAGTGGATTATATAATATATTAGAATCTTTATTATGGTATAATAATCATATATAGTTATTATTTAAACCATTATACCCATCCAAGTAAGGTGGTGGTGGAAAAATAGATTATACCACGGCATGAAGAAGGTATTCCGTACGTACGCACATGCAGTGATTTTGTTTTCTGTATAATGGATAGAAGGTGCAATAGGGTTGTTTCATATTTATAAAAAAATATCAGTATATAATTAACACTGATTTTATTACTTTATAATAAATCAAATAAAGAATAAGAAGTTGAAGAAGAAGGAAACTTGAAAGAACCGGTAGAAGAGATTACCTCTTCTTCCACGCACCTCCTTTAAACTTCTTATTAGGGCACTAGAGTTGGTCTTTTGAGAGAACCAGAAACTCTATGATATAACTATAGAGGTTGAGAAGAGTAATTTTCACGGGTTGTCCTAGCTTCAAGGCTCAAAAGGGTGTGAAGAGAAGAGGGAGTGTGTTCCCTTTTTATAAGGGAGGAGAAGGGCTCCTTAGGAAAACTTAAATTATTATTTTATAATAAAGTCATAATCAGTTTTTTAATAGCTCCAAATTGATATATTCGAAGCTAAGGTGGGTATGGGTCTAAATACTCTCAAAAAATAGATTTTAGAAAAGTTTAGGTTACTATTATATCCTTATCATTTAGATTTAACTCTATGTTAAATAATTTAACTTTTACCGTGTCTTTATGTTTTCTTACACTATATGTTCAATAAACATACTATAACAAGACAAAAGAAACCCAAGTGGTTAATTATTAAAATATATATCCTTATATAAGTCATTTGGCCGAACCTTTGATTTTTAGGAATAAAATAACAATTAATAATGTAATATTTGTTTTTTAAAACTATTTTATGTCAATTTTGACACTATTTGGTACTTGATTTTTGTAAAAATCATAACAGAATGATTAGTTCACAAAATATTAATTAAAATATTAATAACATTTCATATTAACTTATAAAATTTGTTTAATTCATAAAAAGTCTAAAATTACATTTATTTGGGTATTTATAACATCAATTTTGTTAATATTTCATTAATAAGGTAATTACTGCATCATCATTGTGTCACAAATAAATTAAATTAGATAATGTCTAACAATTATAAATAAATTACCATAATGTGGGAAATAATTTTAGATTTCTAATGAATATTTATAGTGAAATTTATCTTATGTATAACCCTATATTAAAAATGTTTTAGTTATTAAACATTGATATTAACTATTTTAATTTTTGTTTAAATAAAATAATAATAAATGTCCTAATCTAATCCATGTGGACCTAAAGGGTAATATTTTATCCCTATGGTTGTTTTTTGTTGAACTATACTTATCCAATATAATTGGGACATGTTTTAGGGTAATAATAATATCATTTTTACCCTTAATTACCCTATTTACTTTTAACCGTGGTAAATAAAAGTAAAAAGTTACGATTCAAAAAAATTGTTTTTATCCTATTGAACCAAATTTTTCTCCTTTACAGTAACCGTGTCTCTCTGAGTTTAAAAATTCCACTCATAGAAGTGGTAAAATTATGTTTTATGTAAACTTTCAAACTATCCTAGGAGATGGGTAAAAGACGGTGAAAAGTTCAATAAAATTTTTTTATGTCTAAAATTATTATAAAATGACTCCAATGAGTTAAATTGAAATTATATAGGTATTATATATCAATTTTGATCTAAAATTGATTTAAATAAAATAAATAATTATTTATATAAAAATTCGGTTTTTAAATAGTAACCTAGTGTTTCACTATTCATCAAAAATTGAAATTTTCAGAAAAATAACAAAAATTCACCCTAGGATAATTTCGATATTCCGAATCCAAAAATGAAGTAAATTTGAAAAATAAAACTTCCAAAAGCCAGTATTACTATTCATAACTGCTAGTTTATATAACATATCGTTATTTAGTGAAACTCGGTATTGCGTACAACATACGCTATCATGGAAGGTCGTGATTGCGTGTAATGAAAGCCAAGTCATAGATGTGTGTAGTGCAAGATCCTATTAGTGTAGTGTAAAACAAAATACATCGATGAAATTAAAAACAACATTTTTTATAAAATCTCTGGGTGTTACATTTTACCCCCCATAAAATGAATTTCTCCCTCGAAAATCATCGGGGTTATAAATGGTTTACTACTCGAAAGTTTTAGTTGAAACCCACATCGTAAAAAGGAATACCAAAACTTCTCTTTAAAAACTAAATTATGAAACATAAAGGATACACAAATTAACTAATCACTGGGTTTCCACATAGGAGAACATAGGTGAAAATACAGATATAGAAGAGAAATATAACCATCAAGTTCTAATGGAGAGTGGTAGAGAACATGGCTATGAAAAAGCCAACAATCACAAAGCCATAAATTTATGATGATCTAAGGTACCATCTGATTTATTGGATATAGGGGCACTAGGACAACATTTTTGGTTTTTTAGATGATTTCCCTAAAGTTGAAGAATTTTAATTAGAAGAAATACTTATATTATTTCGATATAATCTAACTGATGTTCATGCCTTGAACAATTTCCAATTCATCTCTTAAAGAAATGAAGTTGAATTTTTCATTCATGAAGTGTTATAAAATCATGTGACAGAATGATGGGTCATTGCATATGTCTCAAACAAATGGTTAGAAAAAGTTATCAAATATACATAAGTCCATCTATGGGGAGGTTAACTATATATGGTTCCAAAAATGGATTTATACTCCATCTATCATACTGCTTAATAAAACTAGTTTCTACTAACCCAAGACTTCATGTAGGCCAGTGGTATGAAATAAAGGCCCGTCGCACTTCGGTTGTGGGTTCGATTCCCACAGCCTTGTCCGACGCAATGGGTTGGTGCTGGTCCCGTAGGTTTTCCATTGATCTAAAACTACATTATAATAACATTCCTGCAATAAAATAGAAAAGAGTTCTAGCCATAAACAATACTATCTTATGTATAACATAATTCATTCCAATATTTGGGCTTATCCAAAATACTTCTGTCTAAGCTCATAGTATAAACAAAACAATTACTAGAAATTTGATCTACCGAGCATGTTAATACCATCATTTATCCCCCATTTATCATACGATATATTTTGTTGTTCACACTCCAAAAATGTGAATACCTTAATCATGTATTCTCTTTAACCATAGTGAAAACATGAATGATGTCACAAGGTATCTTTTTCTATATAAAAAAATCCCGAAAATTCTATATACTCAAACCATGATATCACTTTTTCCTTATATTAGTCATGAGATCATTAATACTCTCAAACATTTCATTATCTCTTTATCCCTCCTTTATGCGCATATTATGTGCTTTCCAAAAATATCTGAATAACCTTTCATGGTTACTGGTACCATTCAACATATACTTTCAAAACTCAATCAAAGGCAACAGTGTAACAATCCTCAGATTTTTCTTTATTCCATAGTACCATACATTATTTTTGATTACACTAACTTCTTAAACCACTGACTGAGCATCATCATTTATTCCATCTCATATATCATTTTTAGTCTCTTCATCATCATTAACATAAATACTACCCATATGACCATGCTGATTCTCGTCATGAGACTTTACCTTAGGGCATTGGTTTGCATAATTCCAATACATTCCACATTGAAAACATTTAATCATTTTTGATGTCGTAGAAATACCATTATCCTTGTCCATGGTATTTACTGATCCTTTTCCGTTGTACTTACTGGATTTGTGTCCTTCTTTTCCACACCTAAAGCATCTTCTAGTTCCTTTGAAACATTCTTCCTGATACCTCTTCCCACATGATTTACATGAGGGAAATTGAACTTTCTTTCATCTATGATCATCGTGAAACTCCATATTTCTCTTATTATATGAGTTAGGATACTTACCAAAGTTGAGATTATTGATAATATTATGAGATTTCTGATTAGGCATAATAACGATATTTGGACTTACAAGTCACATTTCATCTGGTTTCTCATGTAGAATATCATTCCATTGTCCATCAAATCCTCCATTATCGTGAATCTTCCTACTTCCAGCCATTTTATAAAACCCAAAAAGAATAGTGTGAGAGGAAAAAATCATAATCAAGGGGGAGTGCCGTCAATATCTAAAATCTTAGGTTTAATTCTAATATAGTTTCCATAATTCTATGACTATAACCTATACTTATACATAACCTTAGTGAAATCCCTAGAAAAACCTTAGAAATATATCTAGGGATCTCACTAAAGATCTTGCATCCTAGTTTCCAAAGGTTAACTAAACCGAACCTTTGATACCAACTGTAGAGAGCCAAAGCTTGATGTATATGGACATTACATTACTTTTGCGGAATACTTACTACATAAAAAAACTAACACCGAAGCACCGTAATAGTTTAGTGTCTTTGGAAACTCAGAACATAATCTTCTAATCGTGGTGAAAGATCTTCAAGATCTCCCATAAAGATCTTCCCCTTTTGTTTTCTTACCTAAAACCATTCTTTATATCATGGGGGAAAGAAAACATATAAAGGGTGAGATTAAATGCTCACTAAGGGTAACCATGGAGAAAATAAAACAAACCATATACATTTGAATATAAAAATATGAACATAATGTTTAAATATCGAAATCTTGAGAAATGACATAATACATGGTAGTACGTAAGGCATAGATCCTAAAGAAACATTAATCGTGATAAAATAACATGGTAATAAAACATGTAATTGGGGCAACTATTAAGTGCAGGTTATGATTTCAATAGTAGCCAAGACATTGCTGCCAAGACCATCTTAGTGGATAAAGACCCTTTCCGAATCGAGTTCACTCCTCATTTCAGTCCTGTAACACTGAACCAGATTAACTTACCATTCTAGCCATGTCTATCTCATGAAATATAAATCTTTACCCAATGCATTGGAGGGAAATATAGGTCCCACCCATCTCATAATTAAATCATTCTTACTTGTGCCACAACATGAACATAAATCATTCATCATTACCCAAGGTATAAAATGGGTTTCATAAACATCATCCCATCATAACATAATCCATACAAAAAAATGGATATAATTTCATCATAAGAAAAGTCTAACCATGTAAATCATAGAGACATTATACTTGAAACATACACATAATAAATACTGCCATCTTATATGGGAAATGGTTTTAATAAACACTTGAAATGAATTCTTGAGGAAAATATCCATTCTTCTTCAAAATAATTTTCTTTAAACAAAATCCCATGCAATTTTAAAAGAAAAGTATTTTTTTGAAAATATTCATGAAATCTTGTAGATTAAGCTTCATTAAGAAAAGGCATTATGAAACCGTAAAAATCCCGTCATGCCGTATAAGTTAAAACAAAATTATCCTCGTACTTTTGCCGAAAAAGTCAAAAAGTTCCTCATATGTTAAACAAAAGAAATATTCCTTTCATAACATGTAGTAAAAGTCAAAAATGGGTAAAAAGGACTTTAAACGTACACAAATTTTTTTTTATAAAACATGTACATGAAAGATAAATATAACCCCATTAAATACTTACGAATAAACAATCTCGGATAAGAATGAGATTTGAATAATTTTCCCTTACCACATGTCAAATTTATTCCATTTGTTTCCAAGACTTCTGTATAGAGGGTTTAAACATATGATTATGTTTTAAGAGAACCATAATAAAATTTATGATATCATATATGATTCACTTATGACTTTATATTACCCATTCTTTTTTAAATTCCATGTTAATGCAGCATTTGGGGTAAAATCATTTAATTTATCGTCTGTGTTTTGACTTGTAATTATTAATATGATTACTTAGATCTGGATTACTTAAGTTCGGAATATAAAACATGATTTATATATCATATATATTCAGAATATACATATATATAATAGATTGTTAATGGAGACTGTAGGTTGTACGTACGCATGAACACTGTTTTCCTTTCCTTATTGACTTGAATGGAATTAAGTAGATGAAATATATATATATATAAATAAATCCAGTAGAATTATTATGTCATATATTTCATTATTACTTATTAAATATACTTTATAATCATTCTTAAATTGTTAACTGGGAAAACGAATCTCATCGCGTCGTGGAGACGGTAATCCGTACGTACGCACGAGCGATGATATCATTCCCATATTTATTGAATGAATTTAGAGTGGATGATATAACATATTAGAATCAGTATTATTGTATAATAATCATATATAGTTATTTTTTACAGCATTATGCCCATCCAAGTAAGATGGTGGTGGAAAAACAGGTTACACCACGGCGTGGAGACGGTATTCCGTATGTACGCACACATGATGATTTCGTTTTCTGTAGGATGGATAGAAGGTGAAATAGGATTGTTTCATATTTATAATAACATATCAATATATATGTAATACTTATGTTATTACTTTATAATGAAGCAACCAAAGAAGAAGAAGTTGAAGAAGAAGAAACTTGAAAGAATCGGTAGAAGAGATTACCTCTTCTTCGACGGACCTCCATTAAACTTCTTCTTAGGGAACTAGAGTTGGACTTTTGAGAATACCAGAACCTATATAATATAACTATATATGTTTATAAGAGTAATTTTCAGGGTTTGGCCGAGCTTCAAGGCTCAAAAGGGTGTGAAGAGAAGAGGGAAGGGGTTCCCTTTTTATAAGGGATGAGAGGGGTATCTTAGGAAAACTCAAAATATTATTTTATAATAAAGTCATATTCAGTTTTTAATAGATCAAAATTGATTTATTTCAAAGATAAAGTGGTGGTGGGTCTAAATACTCTCAACCAATATGTTTTAGACAAGTTTAGGTTACTATTTTATCCTTATCATTTAGTTTTAACTCTAAGTTAAAAAATTTAACTTTTATCGTGTCTTTATGTTTTCTTACACTATATGATTAATAAACATACTATAACAAGCCAGAAGAACCCAAAGTGGTTTATTATTAATATATATATATATATCCTTATCTAAGTCATTCGGCCAAACCTTATATTTTTAGGAATAAACTAACAATTAAATATATAATATTTGTTTTTTAAATCTTTTTTATGTCAATTTTGACACTATTTGGTACTTGTTTTTTGTGAAAATCATAAGAGCATGATTAGTTATAAAAAATTTAATTAAATCAATACTAACATTTAATATTAACCTAGAAAATTAATTTAATTCATAAAAATTATAAAATTACATTTATTTCGGTATTTATAACATCAATTATGTTAATATTTCATTAATAAGGTAATTACTGCATCATCATTGTGTCACAAATAAATTAAATTATTTAATGTCTAAAAATTATAAGGAAAATACAATTAAGTAGGAAATATTTTTATCTTTCTAATTAATATTTATAGTTGAATTTATATTATGTATAACACTATATTAAAAATGTTTTAGTTATTAAACATTGATTTTAACTATTTCAATTCTTCTTTAAATAAAATAATAATAAATGTTCTAATCTAATCCAAGTGGACATAAAGGATAATATTTTATCCATAAGGTTTTTTTTGGTCGAAATAAACTTATCCAATTGAATTAGGACATGTTTTAGGGTAATAATAATATCATTTTTACCCTTAATTACCCTATTTACATTTAACTGTGGTAAATAAAAGTAAAAAGTTACAATTCACCAACAATTATTTTTATCTTATTGAACCACATTTTACTCCTTGATATTAACCAAGTCTCTCGGATTTTTGAAATTCCTCTCACAGAAGTGGTAAAATTATGTTTTATGTAAAATTTTCAAACTCTCCTAGGAGGTGGGTAAAAGAGGGTGAAAAGTTCAATAAAATTTCTATATGTCTAAAATTATTATAAAATGACTCCAATGAATTACATTGAACTTATATAGGTATTATGTATCAATTTTAATCTAAAAAAAATTTAAATAAAATAAATAATTATTCATATAAAAAGTCAGTTTTTAAATAGTAACCCAGTGTTTTCATTATTCATCAAAAGTTGAATGTTTTCAGAAAAATACCAAAAATTCACCATAGGCTAATTTCGATATTACGACTCAAAAAATAAAGTCCATTTTGAAAAATAAAATTTCAAAAAGGGGGTATTACTATTCATAATGCCTAGTTTATATAACATATCATTGTTTAGTGAAACTTGGTATTGTGTATAACATACGCTATCGTGGAAGGTCGTGATTGTATGTAATGCAAGACAAGTCAGAGATGCATGTAGTGAAAGCTCATTTTGGTGTATCGTAAAACACAAGACATCGATAAAATTAAAAAGAACATTATTCATAAAATATATGGGTGTTACACTGATTGTACCTCAGGAAACCTTTGGCCCCACTGGCACTAATTCCTCCAACACATATTTATGAACTTGCCCGAATAATATTCATATATTTTATAATCCTCTATTAACACACACTAGAATAGGTCCCTATTTATAGGTACCATCATAAGGTTTCCCTCTTCCAACTCTATCTTCCCTCAGTAGTTGAATAAGCATTAGCTGTCTCTACCGCTGAAACCTCCTTAGAGGAAAATACTACCACAGCTAAAAAGGGGCCTAAAACCCATATAAAACTATACTACATGAATGGTAATACAATAATACTGGAAATTAACATATCCCCCATAAACATAGAATGAAAATGGAAAACCCTGATGGGTACTCAAGATCCACCAGTCCTAGAAGGATGACAAAATATCTTCCATGACCAGCTATCCACTAGTTAAAACCCTGACTGTATGAACATATATGACCCACTACCTGAATCTATACGACCAGATATTCCCTATTTTTTCACTCTCTCAGGGATCAAATCATAAATAAATAATATGTTCTCTAACCATATATTTATTCTAGACCCCCCATGTGTGTAGAAATCATAAATGGTGTGACAACATACCTGATCATTGGGTGAAAATACACCTGTATACATCACACCATAGACTCCAAATAAAGATAAAAATATAGATAAAATTGAATAATTTCCATTAAATTGATCCCAATATCCAAAACACTCAATATTCCCTACTAAAGGGAGAGAAACCCCTACCACTTCACTTCCTTGTTTTAAAATAAAATTTTTGAATGAAACTCATTTGAAAGTCTATACACAACACATATGCCTCATTTAGGTCACTAATATATAATTTATACCATTTAAACAAATCTCCCTATAATTTAATAACTTCAAACTACAACCATAACTCATCTCAATTCATACCAAAAAAAATCATGATCTCCAGCATGCAGTGCACCCCCTCTAGATCTATAACGCTCCCATCATACATCCCCAAACTATGATTCCATCCTACTTTTTTTATTGATTTTGATAATCCACCTTTAAAGGGGTTATGTGGAACCCAACAAGGCCCGTAGGCGTAAGTATTACATGGCCCATAGGCTTTATAGGAATTCATTTCCTGTAGTCTTAAAACATTACATACAACCCATACTAACTACTTGGAACTGATCCTCCCCAGCATCTTCATCGTGAAATCAGCTCTCCACTTCGCATGGATGTTTGGCTAGGCTATCCCTTTCATGCACAGGCTTATCCTGATAGTAGGTGCCATACACTCCCATTCGTGCAATCCATGTAGCTTCTGAGGTGGTGAAATCTTTTTTCTCATCCTCTTATAGAGTTTGTTTCTTGTAGGTTGTCTGGTTTGAATATGCACTTAAGGTGGCCTGAAGGCCTTAAGGTGGCCCGAAGGCCTTACTTCCCCAAAGTCTTGGATGGCCTGAAAGCCTTAAAGGACTTGGGGACCAAATCGGTGGCCTGATGGCCCAAACGGGGGTAAATTCCCGGCTACTACAGTGCCAAACAGTTCCTACTACAGTTCTTTCTAAATTACCAGTTATAGTAATGCATAGTACCTAATACAGTACCTGCTACAATTCTACTACAATCCCCCATAAATTATTCCTCCTAGATTTGATCTTGGGTCGCCTGGATGAACTTAAAAGTCCTCAGCAACCGTGCTGAGGCTCATGTGCCCCCAAACTATGATTTAGATAGGAAAATATGAACTATTTCATGCCTCATACCCCTCAATTATGTTTATCCTTTGATGACTAACTATATCATCCTTATGAACTTCATCTTACAATACGAATCATGAAAAAAATAGGATCCATTATTGAAAATCAAGAACGAACCCTATGCGTAGTGTCATATAATTTTGTTACATGTTTATTTGATTACTTAATTTTAATTTCTAAAAATAATACAAATAAAACACAAATACAATAAATCATGATACATGTACCTTTTATAGGTCTCTACCCTAAAAATATGTTTACCTAACATGGTCGTTCAATAATCTCATAGCCTGTGCATCGGATCACGGTGGGCCTAAAATCTCATGTACTAGTCAATATATCTAGCCCATGTCATGCACCAAGGTCCACTGGCACTAATTATCCTTAAATCATGCAATAATCATAGTGCCTAACTCCAAAATCCATCATATATGATGAAGAGTTGTCGTACGTGCACTCAAAAATATTTATAACTAAGTGAAACACAGTGTTTGACCTAGGTCCCTCTCTTGAGGAGCGATCACGGTCAATCAATCACTACTTATATTCCACCTTTTTTATATTTTCTTATTAATGAAATAAAATGAAGAGAAATGATATTTGAAAATTGAAAATGAAAAAGTAAAATTAAACATGCAAATTCAATGAAAACATGATGAATGAAAAGAAAATGATGTTAGACATAAAGGAGACATTCTTGAGAGAATCACCATGAGTGAACCTTCATAGTCCCTTAATTAGTTTCAAATTTAATTAATAAACAAAATCCATAATACGTGTGAAAATCCTACTCTTCATATGGTTGTGAATATATAGTACACTTAATGATCACCAAGATACCACACATCCACCTCCTCAATCGAGAGAAAATATTGCAGAAACAAAAGTTAAACCTCAGGTGGAATGTGGAGACACAAAGGTGTCTTACCCAATAAGATCCCCCTTAGCTTAAATCTAATAAAATAAGAAACAACATGAATTAATTTTCAAATAATTTGGTTCATCACTGGATTAATATACCGAGAACTTCCTCAGGTTATCTATTCATGATCATGAGTATAAGAGTTCACAGTGGAGAATATTGGAGTGAAAACACAAAAGATAAAAATATGAGAGATTGAGATGAATAAGAGGACTAACATATACTAAATATTAAGAATAATATTACAATATAAATTGATCTACAAAAATACACAAAATGGGAAGCAAAGGCTACCTCTATGTTGAAAACAACATGAAATAAAGAGGAAACACTCTTTTATAGACAAAATAGGTGAAAATTTTGGATTCAAAAAGTTTTTCTGAAAGTTGACATGTGATAGGAATAATAAATAAAAAATTAGAAAAAGTATTATTGAGTAAAGTTGTTCCTATACTTTATACTTGTCGACACTAAAAATTTAAACTTGAATGGAAACCATATGTAGGATTTACGACTGTTTTACTCCGGATATTTAATTATAGATAGGTGACTCTTCATATTCAAATACCCCACTTTACCATGAATCAATGACCATGAAGATGGCCGAATCAGGCAGAGACACAATTAAATAAATTTTTTCCTATGGATTTCCTCTTGATACACATTGAATGTGATTTCATTTGGATTGGAAACTTTTTAGATATGGTCTCAACGTCAAAATTCTACATATCCATACATAGATTTAAAGGCCCTTCTTATGAGTTGGATTGGCCCCCCAAATGATGGATTGAGATTTGGGTTCAGAAGGATCAAATGAATCCCATTGAACAGAAAAACCTATAAAACAATAATTTTCAATTTTTAATTAGTGATGAATATTTTATAGCTAAAACATTGAAATAAATTAAAACATTTAGATTCCAAAATAATCCATTTTAGCAAATAAGCTCAAAACAATTAAAAAAAATATAAAATTTGACAATTTCCCTTAAAATAAAACAGTTGTGGGATAAAAAACAATAAAATTATGAATAAAATAATTTAAAATATTTTCTCTATCAATATACCTCAAACAAACTATTTGATACCACCATTTCATGACCCTTACCCTCTATAGCTAACCCTTTAGACCCGACAATAAAGGAAGAGATAAAATGATCCCTAAGTTCAGTCTCAAATAGGGATTAGGTTGGAAACAAGCACTAGAGGTGTAGAAACATTTCAAATGGGAGGAATTATCCTCATGGAAAATAGGACCATGAGATAGGATTAAAAAATACCATAAAATTCCAACATATAATATAAAATTTAACCCAAAACCATTACACAATTCATGAAAAATGTCAACAAATACAATCAAGGTCTTCGAATAAATGCCAAAAGACAAGTACTATAGAATAATGTCAATAGAATAACTAAATACCATGGTAGTAATTCCAAACTCAATACCCAATGTCCTATGGGTAATCATAAAAACATTTTATATACATAGTGTGGCCATACACATATACTTAGTAGATTCATACCCAAGGTCTCAACTATACATGTGAAAATAACATACTAATGCACTAGTAAAAAATGATATAATCAAAAAGAAATCAAACAGGTCAACTAATCAATCCAAACCCCACTATTAATTTCTAACCAAATAACACATCAATCATAGTAACATAGTACCATATACATAAAATGAAACCCACTACCACTTCCCACTAATTTTCCTCCCTCACACCATAACGTCAAGTTTCCTATGCTCAGATCCCTTCCATGCATATCACATAACCTAACCAACCATATCTGATGTGGGTTAGGATGAATACCTTCCTACACCACCATTAAAATTTCTATCATATTGTGCTATAATTAGTCATTATCAAATCAAATTTCATCTTACCCTAAGATACCTAGGTCATCACATCGCATCTCATCACAAAACCAGGGATGTATAGTAATGTGATTATGAAGTACATAATCCGTGTTCCCTACCCCTAAAATGCATAACCCCTACCTAATATAACATCATATCACTACCTCATCACCTCACATATCACTCGAAAACACCTGGGCTAACATTGCTAGGTAATCTCCAACACCAACCTGTAACATCAGTGTTGCTGAAGGAAGAGTGGGGAAGTGGGGGTATCCAACCATACTTATCACCACCATTCTGGATGTTGGGAAAACAACCAGAACCCAAAAAATTGGTAATTAACAATGTTATCCATATTGGATGGGGTGTGTATAGAAATAATGTAAAATACAGGGTATATAGACATCAAAAATACCCAACCTATGGGTATAGAATAGTTTCACTAGTGTACACCACCACACCATAACAGCACCACATTCTCAATGTCACAATCACTTCCACCACTACATGAAACACACCACACAACCACCACCCAAGAAACACAACTCCACTTTCAATTATAGAATTCACCACTTTTAAGATTTAATGAGTTTCCAAAAACAGTCATTTATTATGACACTCTCTTTCAAATTTATGCCACCCATTGATTTATCCTTCAAAATAATTTATATAATTTTCATACAACAAAACCATCCCATTTATATTCATTTTCCATATAGTTAATTTCATTATCATCATTATAAATTATTCCATGACTAATTGTTAAACTAACAAAACAACTCCACACAATAGCTCGCCCATAACATATCGATTGTCACCACAACAGCACATCAGCCAATATATATAATCCCACCAACCACCCATCTCAACTACTACACCACCCAAATACATCACATCACTACACACATCACAACCACACAACATCCTATATCATTCCACATGACAACCAACCATCTCACACCACAACTACCATATAACTACCCATATCATATCCCATGACAACCCCACTCATCACTACTCCACACATCTCACTACCCATCTGATCCTTAAAACCCCCAGACAACCACCCACAACACACAAGGGAGAATATCAAACACAACCACACAAATAATAACACAACATATTTCACAAATTAACTTCAAGGGATTTCATTATTTCACTTTATTTAGAATGGGTACTATTACACAAACCATATTTCCCTAGGAAAATAATTATTATCCATATATTTATTATTTAGACTTTTATTTAGGGTTATATCAAACAAAATACAACAATAAGGCTACCAAAAACTATGATTTTTGGCATCATAAATAACACATAATATCTTAAAAATAACACCATCAAATCAGTAAAAACATGTGATTTATCCCCATCCACATCAATTTTAGATTTGATAATTTATTATATTTATAAATTTTTACCTTAATATCCACTCAATGGAAGGAAAAATGATTCAATCCCCACACATGAATGTAAAAATAGGGATAGAATGAGGATCCCCTACCTGAAATAAGATTTCTAATTTGCAACACACCACATAGAAAAGAAGAAATAGCCTACAAAATATAACTATACAAGGATACCCTGTATCAACATGAACTTCATCAAGGGATCATAAAAAAACTCTAATCAAACCCTAAAGAAATGAAACAACACCATATTGAATCCACAACATAATAACAGAAGGAAACCTAGGGATAGTGAAAAAACTCACCATATATCACCAAAGACTAACCACTAGAACCTAAGGATCAGTGTAATTGGAATAGGGATGATAGATTCTCCAAACATACTAGGGTTCACCCACAAGAAAAGTGAAAATGAGTGTCTAATGAAGTAATTTAATTGATCCCTTATGTTATAAAAATCCTAAAACTCATCTGATTTATGTTGCGAATTCCATATTCATGACAAGAATTCTTGGGGGTTCATTAAATATAATTCATAGAATAGATAAAAAGAGTAAATTACCCATATCTTAAACTTATGATTAAAATCATGATTCCTTATCCTGGATTAATTCATTTCATGAATTCCCCTTTCTTAGTATCAATATGTTTCTTACACTTCTCCTCCACTTCATACATGTTGTGAATCATTGGTTTTACATGATACAAATAATCAAATCACCACATGAATGCCCATTTCAAATGATGAATTTCAAGCTACAGTTCAGTTGTATCTCTAACCTCCATCGATCCTCCTCATTATTCTTTTAAAACACCTCCATGTACAAACTAGAAAATTAACAGATCGATAAGGCATAGAATGTCACGTCTCCTAGAATTTTACATCATTATAAAGTTGTTTGGTATATATATATAACCATTGAATCCACATTTTCATATTTTAGATTAATAAAAGTGTGTTTCTGATCATCTAGGGAAAAACTCTTCATATTTTTGTTCTATCTACTTGAATACTTCACAATTAATTGTATGATTTTATTTTTATGATTTGAAAGCATTTGGAAGTCATTTAGTTAGATTTGACCCTTTGATACATGTTTTTAAAAGGCCTTAAACCGTTAAAAACTACTTATTAAGTCATTCTATGAATATCACACATACAATTGATGTTCTATAAACCATTAATAAAATCAAATATGTTTGTACTATTATTTGATATCATTTCGAGGTTATTTTATGTGGATCTAATCGTTAAGCACATTTTTTTGTGTTTTAAAACTATAAAATAGTGTTTATGATCATATCAGGAAAATAGAAACTTGGATTTATGTTTTATTCACATAACAATTTCAGAAATAACTATATGGGTTTTTTATATGATTTCATGGTATTTGGAGATTTTTTTATTAGTTTGGACCCCCTAATAAATTTTATTGAAGGGTGACAAACCATTAAAAACTAATTATTTGGTTTTTTTTAGTATAAAAAATTTCCAATTGTAGTCCCATATACATTTACATGTCAAGAATAATTCAAACATAGTTTTCCTATGACTTTACATTATTTCATGACTATTTTCTATGGATCTAACCATTAAATTCATGTTTTGGTGTTTCAAAATAATAAAATTGTATTTCCAATAATCATTGGAAAACATCTTAGATTAAAATTATTTTTACTCCAAAAATTTTACAAATCATCATAGAGTAATGATATCATGGAATTCAAAGGTTGTTTATTTATATTGATCCTATAATGCAAGTTTTTAAAGGGGGTCAAACATTTAATTTTTTTATTTGGTAATTTTGTAAAAAATAAAATTCTGATAGATGTATTTTCCACTCATACACATTATAAATATTTCAAATATTGTTTTCATTTGATTTTATGGCATTAAAATGTTGATTTCTATGGATTTTACTATTAAACACACATTTTGATGTTTAAAATCAATAATTGTGTGTTTCTAGTCATCAAAAAAACTATAATATTGATGTTTTTACTCCTACACCATTCCAAAATTCACTATATGATTGTTTTCACCTAATTTGGTGGAATTATATGGTCATTCGGTTGGTTTCAACCCCATGACACATGTTTTTACAAGGCGTCAAATCATTAAATTTTTCTTATTTCGTCATTACGGGCCGAATTTTTGTTTTATTTATGTTTATACTACTAATACACATAAAATTTAATACCTATAATATTTTCTATGATTTCATATCATTCTGATTTTGTTTTAAATGGATTTGACTATCAAACACACATTTTGTTCTTTAAAAATAATAAAATTGTGTTTCCTACAATATCAAAAAATCAAAACCTTGAATTGATGTTTAATGCACTCTACTATTTCAAAAATATCACTATGGTTGTTTTTTCATTTCATGGTATTCATAGGTTGTTCGCTTTGTTTCATCCCCAGGACGAATTTTTTTAAAGGGTATCAAATACTTAAAAACTGCATATTTTTTTCATTTCAGGAAGACCACATTTCTGATTGATGATATTTCTACTTGTACACATCAAGAATAATAAAAATATTATTTTTGTATGAGTTTACATAATTATGAGGAGTTTTTCTATTTATATTACCATGAAATTCATGTTTTAGTGTTTTAAAACAATACAACCATGTTTCTTGTCTTCCCTTCAAATGAAACCTAAGATTGATGTTAAGTCTAGTACATAAATTCCAAAATCATTATATGGTTGTTTTTTATGACTAAATGACATTCAGAACACATTCAATTGGTTTTAACCCTATGAAACAAGATTTTATTGGGCATAAAACCTTTAAAAGTTCATATTCAGTCGTTTTAGGAAGACTAAATGTCTGATTGACATTCTGTCTTCTCATAAACATCACAAATAATAAAAATAATTTTTCCTATGATATCACTCCATTATGAGGTAATTTTATATAGATATAAGTTTTAATTGTTTTTTTTATTTTACAATAATATCCTAAGAGAATAAAACCTCAGATTGGATTTCCATCTACTTGACCATTTGAAAAATCACTATATGGTTGTTTTTGTCTAATTTCATGACATTCATAGATCATTATACATAATTTTAAACTGTTTTAAACCTTTAAAAACTGATTATTCCATCATTTTGGATATACTACATGTCCAATTGACATGTTGTCTTGTTGTACACCTCAAAAATAATACAAAAATTATTGTATATTGATTTAACATATTTATGAGATTTTTTGTATGGATATTATCATTTAACACATGTTATGATGTTTCAAAGTAATAAAAATCTTTTTCCAGTCATTGAGGGAAAAATAAACTCATATTGGATTTTTTTTCTCATTTATTTCAAATATCATTGTACAATTTTTGTTTTTGTATAATTTTAATGTATTCTAATGTTTAGTTTGTTTTTACCCCCTAACGCACGATTTTAGAGGGTTTCAAACCATTAAAAATATATTATTCAGACATTTTTGGTAGATCATAAATTTTATTAAGGTGTCTTATACTCTTCACACAATCAGAAATGATAAAAATATTATTTTTTCAATTTTATGT
Source organism: Viscum album (assembly GCA_963277665.1). NCBI lineage: Eukaryota > Viridiplantae > Streptophyta > Magnoliopsida > Santalales > Viscaceae > Viscum > Viscum album. Next base: position 1,184,556,362 of record OY728165.1, read on the forward strand.
CATTCTAATGTCATTTTGATATTGATCTGACCATTAGTTGCATGTTTTGGTGTCTTAAAATAATAAATTATTTTTCAAGTAATCCTAGGAAAACAAATACCAAAAAATGGAATTCTTTCTACTTGAAAATTTCAAAATTCACTATAATGTTTTTTTCATTTTATTTGGTGGAATTCAGAGGTCATTCGATTGGTTATGACCCCCAAACAAAAATTTTTTTAAGGGCGTCAAACCCATAAAATCTGCTTATTCATTCATTCTGGTTAGATCATATGTTTGATTGATATTTCATATACTTTTACCCACTAAGAGTAATATAAATACAATTTTCGTAGCATTTCACATCATTATAAGGTTGTTTTTAATGAAACTAACCTTTAAAATGATGTTTTAGTGTTTTAATATAATAAAAGAAAGTTTCCTGTCAAATAAAGATAAAAAAACCTCATATTAACATTCCTTCTACTCTAAAATTTTAAAAATCATTGTAAAATTTTTGTTTTTCTAATTTCACAGCCTTTAGTTGTCTTTTAGTTGGATTTTATCCCCTAATGCATGTTTTTAATGGGCAGAAAACCTTTAAAAACAACTTATTCAGTCATTCCAAGAAGTCTTTTCATCTTATTGATGTAACCTCTACTCGTACATGTAAAAAATAATAAAAATATTATTTTCATGTGATTTCACATCATTTAGAGGTCATATTCAATGAATCTAATAGTTAAATGTGTGTATTCTTATATTAAAACAATAAAAATGAATTTCTAGTCATCCACAGAAAATAGTGCCTTCGATTTATATTTTATCTACTCGAACATTCCACAATTCATTGTATGATTATTTCGGTTTGATTTAACAAAATTCAGGTGGTCATTAAACTATTTTTGTCCCCCGGACACATGATTTTAATGGGCACCAAACCCGTAAAAACTACTTATTTGATCATTCTAGGTAGAACACATGTCTGGTTGATTTTTATCCACTCATACATGTCACAAATAATAAAAACATGGTTATACTAGGATTTAAGTTCATTCTAAGGTCATTTGATATAGATCTAATCATTTTATGCATGATTTAGTGTATTACAATAATAAATGTATTTTTCTGATCATCCTTGGAAAAAAACCATGTATTATTTTTTTATATACTCTGAAATTTAAACAGTAACTTTATTTATGTTTTTATCTGATTTTATAGTATTCACATGTCTCTTAGTTGGGTTTTCCCATTACACACATTTTTAAAGGGGGTTAAACCTATTAAATATATTTAATCAGCCGTTTTTGGAAGACCACACATCTTTTTGACATTACATCTAGTTGTACCTATAAAAAATAATAAAAATATATTTTTTATAAAATTTCATAATATTGGGAGTTTATTTTCTAAGGATATTACCATTAAACACATGTTTTGGAATTTTAGAACTAATTTGTGTTTTTAATTATTTTAGTCTAACAGAACCTCATATTGTCATTCTTTTTACCCCACCATTTCAAAAATAAATCTATGGTTATTTTTTCTTAATATAATGAAATTTGGAGGTTATTCTGTTTTTTTACCCCCAAACACACATTTTTAATGATATTCAAACCTTTAAAACTACTTATTTAGTCATACCTATAAGGTATCCCATCTGATTGATGTGTCTTCTATATATAAACATCAAAATAAAATTAAAAATATCATTTCCCTTTCATGTCATTTTAGGTATTTTGATATGGTTTTGACTGTTAAACACACATTTTGGTGTATTAAAATAATAAAAGTTCATTTTTGATCATCCTAGGAAAAAAAATCAGATTGATGTTCCATTAAATATTTTTTTTTTCCAAAAATCAAAATAATTTTTTTTCATATGATTTTGTGGAATTTTGAGGTTGTTTGGTTTTTTTACCTCAGGAGACAAATTTTTAAAGGGTGTTAAACCTTTAAAAATAGCTTATTATATCATTCTTGATAGTTGTACTTCATATTGATTTTTCTAATACTTGTACACATCAAAAATTATACAAATATGGTTGTCCAATGATTTCACATAATTATGATGTAGTTTATTATGGATTTGACTATAAAACAAGCATTATGGTGTTTTAAAATAATAAATGTGTGTTTCTGATAATCCTAGTAATAAAAAATTTCATATCAAAATTTTTTCTACTCCAACATTTCATAAATCATGTTATGGATGTTTTTTCAGATATAATGGAATTTGGATATCATTTGGTTGGTTTTTATTCCCTGATACACTTTTTTAAGGGGCATCAAACATTTAAAAATTTCTTATTTAATCATTAGGGGTAGACTATACCTAGAATCGATGAACTATCTTTTCATGGAAATCATAAATAATACAAACATTTTTTCCTATGATTTTAAATCCTTATGTGGTCATTTTATATAGATATGACCATTAAAGATAAGTTTTAGTGGTTAAAAACAATAAATGTTAATTTTTCGTCATCCTAAGAAAATAAAACCTCAATTTGAAGTTTCATAAACTCCAATATTTAAAAAATCATTGTACATTTGATGTCATCAAATTTTATAGTATTCGGTGTTCATTCTATAGGTTTGAACCCCCCATCACACATTTTTAATGGGAGCCAAACCATTAAAAACCACTTATCCAGTCATTCTAGGTAAGCTACATGTCCAATTAGTACATCGAAAATTATAAAAATACAGTTTCCAATGATATAAATCATTTCAAGGTCATTTTTAATGGATTTCACTATTAAATGAACATTTTATTATTTTAAAACGATAAAAGTGTCATTACGGTCATCCCAGGAAAACAATACCTCATATTGACATTCCATCAACTCAAGAATTTCATAATTCACCATATAGTTGTTTTATCCTGATTTTACATGCATTATGAGTATTTATTATTATTTATGAACCCTTAATGAACATTTTTAAAGGGCATTAATCCTTTAAAAATTTCATACTCAGTTGTAATGAGAAGACCGGACATCCAATTTATTTATTGTCTACTCATACATGTCACAAATAATATAAATATGGTGTTTCTATGATTTCACATCCTTCCATTGTCGTTATCTATGCATCAGGTAGTTAAACACTTGATTTTATGTTTTAAAACAATAAGAGTGTGTTTCTGATCATCCTAGGAAAACAGAACCTCAAATCGATTTTTTGTCCACACCACCATTTTAAATATTACAATACGGTTATTCATATCTAATTACACAAAATTTTGTGATTTTTTGTTTTGTTTTAACATAGTGATACATGTTTTTAAAGTGATTAAATCCATTAAAAACTGCTTATTTGGTCATTCAGAAATATTTCACATCTGATTTATGTTTCATCTACTCGTACATGTAAAAAAACTAAATAGGTATGGTCTAATGATTTCACATCATTTTGAGGTATTTTTCTACCAATATGATTATTAAACAAACATATTTCTATTTCAAAATATTAAAAGTGTGTTTCCTATCATTTGAAGAATATGCAACCCCTTATTGATGTTTCTTTCGCTCTTCCATTTAAAAAATAATCATATGATTTTCATTTTTGTTTGATTTCATAACATTCAGAGATTATTAGGTTGGTTTGGATCCCTTTATGAATTTTTTAAAAGAGAAATAAACCTTTAAAATTTTATTATTAAGTCATTCTATGTATATTTCAAGTCTTATTGATCTATCCTCTACTCATATATATAAAAAAGTATACAAATATGGTTTTACTGTTTTAATGACCCAATTTTTTTAATGATAATTGTTTCATGAAAATGTTTGTTATATTATATTATTTACAACAAAACCACCACTTTTTTTATGAAGTGAATATAAAGGGAAATTTGACCATTTATGTTTGACTGTTATGTGATCATTGGTCAATTATAACCGTTGTTCAATATGACTGTTGGGAACTATACTCTTCAAAATAATTTTAACATTTTCATTAGATTTTATAAGTAAAATTTTGAAAAAAGGAAAATTGATATAGAAAAGTGATCAATGACCACAAATAGTATAGTCATTCAATTTTAATTCCATCTTTTGGAACTCAAGAGGGAGGTATCATCTCATGGGGTTCAACCTTGACCAATCTGAATCTGAGCATCAACAAGTGAAGTTTGAACAAAATTTCTTATGGGATAAGTTCAAGTTAGTTGAGATTACCACTTGGTCGATGTTAGGTAAGCCACCCCACGAAACTACCACCATTGAACACCTTAATTTTAGGGTGTATATTGGGGTAATAAGGGGCTATGTTTTGAGTCCATAATTACTTAATGTTTAATTATATTGTATAAATAAAGTTTCTATTCCATTATTTCCATTTTATGTATAGTTTTAGTTAGTAAAATTGAGATGGAATTTGATAAATCGATTTTTTGGATATAGATTATACTTTTCAAAAAATAAATAATTATTATAATAGACTATGTTATTGTGAATATTTATTATTTTAATGAAATAGTATGATTAAAACACTCTTATTTAAAAACAAATGATAAAATATTTTTTTTCGAGTGTCAAAAATTTTACTATACATTTTCCATCAACTATTATTTTTAATAAATAGTATTTTTATATTTAAAAGTTAAAATTATCATATTTAGATAATTATTATAATAAAATAAATAACATTTTTTAAATCAGCACGTTAATATTTGGTTAGGGTGAATTTATGAAAATATTCTAAAATACTATATTTTTTCATTAATAGTAAAAATACTTTTTGAGTTTTTCAGTATTTTAATGACATCATGATTAATTCATAGTGATTTAATAAATAATTAAACACAATACACATCTTAAAATATTTTATTTTATAAATATTAATTTTTTTAACATGTTTTAACCAATGTCCAAGTATATAATTTACTTTCCAAATTCTAAAACGGAAACGTTAACTTTATGTTATTTTATGAAAACATTAATGTTCCTTGCCAAAATAAGTAGTTTAAAATACTATTATAATCTTGTGCATAAAAATTACATAATAGGGGTCCCATGTGTCCAATTCCATGGAAACATACCTTGGTCAAGCCCATAATCTTGAATTTACCTCTACCAAGGTATCCAAGGCCCTTATTTAGAAATTAATAGACAAATCCTCCAATTTTTATATAAATACCCACCCATTTATCCATTTTCATTCACTCCTAATAAATCATCTACGATTATATGATATTTTTACCTCCCAAAGAGTCCACCCAAAGAGTATCAAATCCTTGAAGGTCCCAATCCTCGTGTTTTAGGAGTTACTCTTCAAAGTAAGGTAAATCTCTACTTATCTTTCATTTTCAAGTTCCCTTTTTTGTGGTACATATTTCAAATTTCCAAACTAAGTTCTTCTATCTAATTTATTTTAGCCCTTTACTATATTAATAGAATTTTTTGAATGTTTTACCTTGGTATCCGTTCTTTTTACCCTTTCTAAAACAACATTTTATACCTGTTATGTTTCCGATTTAACTTCTCAAAATTTATCTCTTCTCTTTAATAAATTCTATTTTACATTCATTATGTGAACACAAAAAAACTATTTATTTTATAGGGGTATTCTAAAATAGGTAAAAATTATTTATTTTATTCTATAATTGAAAAACATAAAAACATCATTCCATTTCTATGGGTTATAAATGACATAAATATCTTGTCTTTAATCACATTTTGAATTATGAATTGACTAACTCGGGTATTGAGTGAAAAATTTAATCATGTTGAGAGACTTGATTCACCACAAAGGGATAAACATTCCATTGATTCTATGCCCAACTTCTTTCAGTGGATCTACCAACCCATTTATTCTAAACAGTATATAAGTTCTATAGAAAATATCATTTATGTACTTCGTTGTTCTGAGTAAGAGAAAGTCACCTTGGATTTATGCCACTAAGAGGGAGAAACTGATCAGTGGTGTACACCAATTAAAAATAAAATATCCTAGAGGGGAGTCTAATTCTAGGGAGTGGGAAGAGTTCAGGGGAAGCTTTTCAAAAAAATATCCCCCAATTCGATGAGAATGAAAATGGATAATGGATTTCTAGATCTAACGAAAAATGAAAATGAATATGTGGGAAGATATGGGATAAACAGTACAATGTTTTCTCACTAAACCTGTATATTTTTCATGTATCCTAATAGAATGGTTGATTGATTTTTTGATTTACTAAGACCCTATCTATAGAAGAATCTATACAATCGATACTATGAAATTTATGAGGAGATAGCATGAAGTGCTATGAAGGTTGAACTAGAATTTAGAGAGATATAGTGGTCCCATATATTGAATGAAAAGGAAATATATTTGGAGCCAAACGTAGGGAGAAAATTGTATCACGGAAGAGTAGTAAAGAAAGTAAAACATACCCCATTAAACAAATGTGGGAAGAATCATTCAGAAAACTACTTTCTTGGGAGAGGGAAATATTACAAGTGGGGAAGAGATGCCCATATTTCTCGGACCTAACATAGTTTGGTGAAGCCTCGACATCTCAACACTAATAAAAAAGGAATGATGGTGTAGGTCTAGCCTGAAGTCCAATGCTTAATGTTTGGATAGCTTGGGCACTTTTCCAATCACTATCCCAAATCTGAAGATAGTGTATGGTAATCACCATAAACCTGAGTATAGGACAAGTGATAAAGGATGGGATTTTACTATCATGATAGATGAATTTGATGATCCAAATGATGTGGAAGTAGGTACTATCTTTATTATATCAAAACAATCATGTACTTTGTTTGAATATGGTTCTATTCATTCCATTATTTCCACCAACATTGCAAATAATATAGAATGAACCCCTGAACTGCAATAAGTAGAGATATCAATCAGCTCCTTGAGAGATTAACAATGAATTTGAAGAGTATAGAAACCCATGTTTTAGATTTAGCGAAAAAAAATTCATCACAAATATAGTATTCATTCCTAATCTCGAAATCAAAATTATAATAGGGATGGGCTGGATCTCAAGGTGTCATACTAATATCAACTATAGAAGCAAGAAAATATCAGTAGTCTTGAATTGAATACCGATAGTTGTCTTCTAGGGAGAGATATTTGGACCAATTATTTATTTAGAAGAACCCCCCTTAGCCTTCTTTATATAGATGATCAGTGAGGATGAAGACGGAAATGAAATTATAAGAATATAAAATGCCTACATATTTCAAGAATACATAGACATATTTTATGAGGATTTTCCTGGTCCTCCCGAAGAAAGAGGTAGAGTTCTCTAATGAACTCATTCCTAGATCCAAGACTATACAAAAGACCCTGTATATAAAGACAAATGAGGAGCTATGGGAATTAAAGAAACACTTTCAAGATCTTTTGGATATGGTTTTTATCTAATTTAGTGTGTCTAATTGTGGAGAACATTTTCTCTTTATAAATAAGAAGGATGGATCAATGCAACTATGTATTGATTATGGATAACTTAACGTGATCACAATGAAGAAAAAGTACCCTCTTCTAATGATTAAGGATTTATTTGATCAGCTTCATCGGGTTCAATTGTTCCCTAAGATTGATCTTTGATCTGGTTATCATCAATTAAAGGTGAAAAAATAAGGTATTTCAAAGACATCCTTCCCATCAAGATATGGGTATTATGATTTTGTTTTTATTCTGTTCAGCTTGACTAATTATCTTTCTATATTTATAGATTTGATGAATAGAGTCTTTAATGACTATCTTAATATAAAAATTTAGTTTTTATTAACGATATTATGATATATTCTAAAATTCACATGGACAATGAGGATCATCTAAGGGTTAAATTACATTCTCTATAGAAGGAGAGTCTATTTAGAAATTTCATAAAATGTGAATTTGGTTTACAAAAGGTTTCTTCCTTGAGTAACATTGTAACCAATGAAGGAATATTAATTGACCCTACAAAGAAAAAGGCTGTGGAGGAGTGGACTCATCCTATAATGGTAATTGAGATTCATAATTTCCTTGGTTTATATAGATATTATAGGAGGTTTGTGAAAAAAACTAATGAATTTATAATAAATTAACCAAGTTAACTCAAAAATGGGCCATGTTCATTTGGATAAAGGAGTGTGCAGAATGTTTTCAAGAGATGAAAAAGAGAGTAGTTACTTCACCTATGTTAAATCCACCCAGTATCAGAGAAAGATTCATTATTTTTAGATATGAATATCTAATAGGTATTGGGTGAAACCTAATTCAAAATGAAAAGGTCCTTGATTATGCATCTAGATAGTTGAAGCATCATGATAAGAATTATCCTACGCATGACCTGGGTATGGAAACAATTGTTTTTTCTATGAAGATATGGCGGTTCTGTCTTTATGGGGATAAATGTGATATATACACAGATCAAAAAATTTGAAGTATATTTTATTTGAAAAGGAATTGAACATGAAATAGGGGAGATAGTTGGAACTTCTTAATAACTATGATTGTTCAATTCATTATCATCCAGGAAGGAAAACCAACTCACTAATGCATTAAGTAGGAAAGTCCCTGTTGTTCTTGCAATGATGAGGATTCAAAGAGATTCTTGGATCAAATTACTAGTAAAATTGGATATGGTAATCATAAGGAATGAGAAATAATCAATATTATCCCAAATTATTTCTCAACAATCATTATAAGAGAAGGTAATTAAAAATCAAAGAGGGGATCCTTTTTTATAAAAGAAGATAAAGGATGTGAATAATGGGATGTTTCATGAGTTAAACATTGATCAAGATGGTGTACTAAATTTTTTATGAGGATATGTGTTCCATCTATTCTAGAATTAAAGAATAAGATAATGGATGAATTTCATATATCTAAATTCTCTATAAATCATTGAATCACTAAAATATATAGGGACCTTAATGATAATTATTGGTGGGATAACATGAAAAGGGAGATTACTGACTACACTATAAGGAGCCTGGTGTGTCAACAAGTGGATACAAAGAGATAACTTCATAAAGGGGTATGACAAACACTACCCATAACAACATGAAAGTGGGATAATATCACTATGGACTTTGTCACGAGTCTCCCAAAAATATTCATATGAAACAACGTGATCTGGGTTATATTGGATCGTCTCACCAAGACTACCCATTTTATCTCTATCCAGGATGACTTATCTCTTGATCAGCGTGCCAAGATAAATGTAAAGGAAGTGGTGAGGATTCATGGAGTACCACTCTTTATCATATCTTATCATGATCCAAGGTTCACATCAAGATTTTGGATAAGTCATCAACATGTTTCGATTAATAAATTTAATTTACATATGGTCTATCACCCCCATACTGATGGAAAATATTAATGTACTATTCAGACACTCTACAACATGTTGATAATATGATCAATGAAATTTAAAGGTGGATGAGATCAACATATCTAATCAGTTGTTTTATATTATAACAATAGCTTCCATTAGAGTATTCAAATGGAACCCTATAAGCTCTATATGGGAACTGATGTAGAACTTCTACTTATTGGGATAAAGTTGTTGAGAGAAATTTTCCTAGGCTTGATCATATGTAAGGGATGATAGAAAAGGTTCATTCTATCCAAAAAAACATAAAGGTTTATCAGAGTCGGAAGAAGAGATATACAAAAAATTGTGGAAGGGGGTTGGAGTTTGGTGTTGGAAAAAATGTGTTCCTTTAAATATCAACTTGGAAGAGAGTCATTCAGTTTGGGAAGAAAGGGAATATTATCCCCTGGTATTCTTGTCCCTTAAGAAATTTTTGATCGCATAAGAGCAATGGCCTATTGGGTAGAACATACACTAAATCTTACTCATGTTCTTGATGTATTCCATGTGTGTCTCCTGAGTATGTACATACAAAAACCTTTATATGTATAGAATCCTAAGGTGGTACAATTAGAACAATGAAGTCTCTTATGAGGAGCAGTCATTAGAGATCTTGGAATATAGAGAGATGGTTCTACATAACAATACTACATACCTTGTAAAAGGTTTGTGGAAAAATCATAAATATGAAGAAATAATGTGGGAACCATGGGTGAAAATATGGTAGAAGTACCCATGCCTTTTCTCAACTATGAGAATAAGTTGAAATTTTGGGGATGAAATTTCTTAAGGAGGGAAGAATATAATGACCCATACTTTTTGAATGAAAATTTTTTCCTAAAAATGTGTGTTATATTATATTATTCACAAAAAACCAAGTATTTTTTATGAAGTTAATATAAAGGGAAATGTGAGCATATGGATTTGACCTTTATATGACCATTAGTTAATATGATCATTGGTAACTATATTCTTGATAATAATTTTAACTTCATCATTATATTTTATAAGTAAAATTTTGACAAGGTAAAATTGATAAAAAATAAGAGTTAATAGCCTCAACTAGAAGTGTCATTATGTTTGATACCCATATGTCAAAAATTATGAGGGAGGTATCAACATTGGGGTTCTCCCTTGAACAATCCCAAACCAAGATTTAATAATTGAATCTTGAATAAAATCACAAATGGGAAAACATAATGCTAGTGGAGATTACCACTTGGGTGATATTAGCTAAGTTACCCCATGAAACTACCACCATTGCACACCTTACTCTTAGGTCATATCTGGGTGTAATAAGGGGATATGTTTTGAAACCCTAGATACTTAATATGTAAATAAATTCTATAAATAAAATTGTTATAACATCATTTCCACTTTAAGAATAGTTTTTCTTAATAAAATTGAGATGGAATTTGATAACATGATTTTTTTGATAAATAATATACTTTTTCAAAAATAAATAACAATTATAATAAACTAAGTTATTATGAATAAAATATATTTTTATTAAATAGTATGATTAAAACACTCTTACTTAAAAATAAATGATAAATTTACTTTATTTTGTTTCAAGTGTCAAAATATTTTCTCTTCATTTTCAAAACACTATTATTTGAAAAAAATAAGGATTTTTATATTTAACAGGTAATATTCAAATATTTATAGAATTATTATGATAAAATAAGTATAATTTTTTCGAATTATCATGTCTATATTAGGTTAGGGTGAATTTATGAGAAGATTCTAAAATAATTTTTTTTGTGGATTATAAAAATACAATTTGAGTTTTTTCATTGTTAATTACATATTTATTATATCATATTGATTTAATTACTAATTAACCACAATACACAAATTATAATATTTTATTTTATTAATATCAAGTATTTTAATATATTTTAATCAATTTACAAATATATAATTTACTTTCCAAATTCTAAAATGGAAGCACAAACTTTAAAAATGCTACTTTGTAAGGATTTATTTTCATAAATATCTAAAACTATAAACCTAAAAGTTACTCTAGAATATAGGTTGTCCATTTTTTTCTTTTTATATTTTAAGGTTGATGTAAATAAATTGGGTCATATGTATTAGCATCAAATCCAAAAATGTAATGTTATAGATTTCAGCACAGAATCTGAGAGTCTGGGCCCTGGGATGTTATAGTTGGTATCGAATGATGGGTTGGATAACTTTAGAGATTATGATGTTTTCATTTAAGTATATATTAATATTTATGAATACTGTCATAGAAATAGAATTGTAAGGTTGGTCATAAGATCAAAGTCTTAAGACACAACACATGAGGTTTTTAATATGTAAAAATGTTTGAAGTTATAAATGAAATCGTTGGAGTTGTGTTTTTAGAATGAGGTATTTATAACCCCTAGGGAAAAAAGAAGAGTTATTAGGGTGGAATTATTTATTAGGATTTATGAAAAAATGGGGACAACCCATATGCTCGGTGATAACTTGTTGCATCTGGCATGGTGGTGTGGCTTGAACATATGTTTGAATGATGATAAGAGTTTTTTGTCTACCACTGACCTACGCAATGTCTTTGTTAGTACAGAATCCTTATAAGTTAAAATGAAGTTCGTTTTAGAGAAATATGGTAATTTATTTAAGAAATAATGTTAGATTAATCATAGAAGTATATACAATAAAATCCTTCTAATCATTGGGTTTCAAACACAGTTGGGAAATGTTTGAAGAATTTCATGGATATATATTTATGGAATAATTTAGTTTCATCTTTTGGTATTACTTGAATAGATTAATGTTTCATATAAAGGTTTACTCATTTTTGGAATTATCTTACCATTTGATAATCATTTGGATTTTTGTTAATGACTAAAGACAGGTATAATAACATGACTATCCCTTTTATGGTTATGATGTCTTTAAAAGTTGATTTGAGTGCTTCAAGAATTAAAAATTCATCTTGACTACTCATTATTTTGAGAAAAAGATGATATTTTTGTGGAAATTAAATAAAGGAGGAAATTATACTTGCCATGTTAGTGTATTTCTTTATGTTTTTAGACTAGATAGTGATTGAAATACTTTCACTTTGGGAAAATGATCTTAAAACAAAACATATTCTTATTACCATCATTTGTGATGATATCAATGAGCTTTTCTATACCTATTTGGTTTATAGTTTTGTTGTTATTAACTTTCTATTTTCCATGTTCTTTATCACTCTCTACAAGTTAATGGGAATTAATTTTCCCTTCAAAATACATCTTTTAATCACACTCCCATGTTCAACCCTTGTGGAGTCCGAGTTATGTGTATATTCAGGTGACCTTTATGTTTCCCACATTCACTTTTTATGGGATGTTTTCGTTATTTATTTTTTATAATGTGGGTTTCAATAATGGAATTCTAAAAATGTTAATCATTTGATAACCCAGACGAATTTCAGTGGTGAAATTAATTTTAAGGTCAGTAGGATGTAACATCTAAAAATTTTCTGGAATTAAATCTTTCAAATTTATAATTAATTCATTAGTTACCATTCAATTGTAAATTAATATAAAAACCTATTTAATTTAAAGGATGTGTTTTTATAGAAAAATATTTTTATGCCCACAAAGGATTTTTTATCTTAATAAATTAAATTAATAAATATTTGCGAGAAATATTAATGATATATATATTTTATATATTCAATAAAATATTTTCCACTTCATCCAATAAGTTTTATAAGCATAAAATAAGAATAAATCCAATTTTAAGCATAATATGTTGTATTTCTCTAAAAGATTATTTTACCTCCTTTTAATGGTAGACTATTTTTAGAAATAAAATTTGAAACGTTTATAAATTTTATTTAAAAAACATATTTTTTGATGGTAGTATATGAAAATTTACTTTGTGTTAAATTTTGGAATTTTTTTGAGAAGTTTCATTTTCTGATGAATAGTTAAAACACCAAATTTTAATTGAAAATTTCATTTTCATCTAATTCATGTATATAATTAAAAAATATTTTAATTTTATTTTAAGGTATAATTAGATCTATTATAAATAATTCAATCTAATTTAGTTAATTTTAATAAAATTCCCATTGAAATTGGATATAAAAACGTTTCATTCTTTTCAACATTTTTTCTTTAGAAACTCATTGTTTCCTCCCATTTGTGGGATCAACTTTAAATTATATTATTTCACTTCGGTGATTAGAATTTGAAAAAATGGATTCAATATTTGGAATAATAATAATTTATAATTTCTATGAGGAGAAACTTAGTTTTTGACAAAAAATATTAATGAAATAAGTTAAAATTAATTACAATGATTAAGGTAAAATGAGTTTACTTAGTGGTTAAACCTTAATCTTAAGGAAAAAAACGACCTATAAAATTTTCTAACACCTATTTTATGGAAATATATCAAACCATATGACCTTATTCTATATTTATATGAGTTCTTTGGAACACTAATAAATTAAAGTGACCAATATAATAAGTTAAGAAAAGAAAAAGAAAAAAATGTACCATTCTTTATTTTATTTTCTATAAAGTTATGTGGATAGGTAAAAACTATATATGTTTTCTTATAAATAATATTTTGAAATATAAATGAATTTTTGGTATCATTATAATTTACATTTAACTTTTAGAGATAATATATTTATATTAAATGTTTAATAAATGCCAATGCATGGATTATTTAGTTAATAAATAAATTAAATAAATAATAATTAAAATATTAAAGTAAGGTGAATGAAATAAATTTTTATGTTCCATTATTTTTTAGATAAATATATCATGATAAAAATATGTGAACTTAATATATTTTAATTTCATTATTTTATTGATATTTTTAAAATTTAATTAAATTTATAATGTCAAAATTGACTTTAATGTTGTTTCATAATAAATTATATTTTATTAAATGATTAAAAATTACTGAAAATCATATATTCTATAAAGTTATTTTGAAATGTTAATATGAAAATACGATCCATTCATGGAACAATTGATCTCTTATAATAAACATATTTACCCATAAATAATAAAAAACTTGTTGGCACAGTTAGGGTTAAACAATATTTTTACGCGTTGCATGAACTTATGTTAAATTTAATTTTCAAAAAAACTGATTTTTTTTATTTTATAATTTTTTTTAATATTTAAAATCTATGGGGATAAATTTTATAATAATTCTTACTTTAACTTAGTCTTAATTGATGAATTAAATAGGTTATAAAACTAGTTACCCTAATGAAAAACTAAAAATAAAAAAAGGAAACTTAGGAGGTAAGGAATAAAATGCTTAAAAAATACATTTATTTTGGTTAAGTTTGAGTCATTATGGACCATAATTCCCCTCCATTTCATTATTTTTTATTTTGTAATCACATGATGTAATCAAGACCTCCGAATATTGTTTAACTTTTTTTATTTATAAGAATGTCACTTATCCTCCACTTTAAGAAGGCATTCAATATCCCTAACTTCTTCAAACCTCTCAGGAATTTAGATTATTATAAACCCTACCCAAAAAAACTCAAAAAATATATCCTCTCATACTAAAATACTAATATAGATAATTAATTAATCCAATAATTTCCTTCGGTTTAAAACTAAAGGATTTACCTGAAGTAGAAGAAACATTCATCAATGAGAACATTTTTTGTTTCTTTTTCCAACCATTTAATTATTCTTATGTCATGAATATATAGTAAAATAATTATAATAAATATACTTATATGTTTTTATGTTAATGTTTTACCTAAAATTATATGCACTTCAATCAAATGGTTAACGAAATCACCACTCGTATGTACGGAGGACTACTCCCTCATGAAACGATGTTGTTAGTTTTTCCATACCACCTCTCATGGTTGGGAATTATGATGGAAATAATATTTTTATGTGATATATATGATATATATGATGTTTTTATGTTTATAATTATTATAAATCTCAAACATTCATGCTTTACATTTTTTAGGAATATGATAACATCGTTTGTGGACATGTGGACTACCACCTCCTCAAAGCGATGTGATTCATTCACACTTTAAATGAAATGTCTTAAGGATGTGTTTAAAAAATATATATTATATAAATGAAATATTTATGACATTAATGACATAAGTATATATCTATACATATAACATATCATTTTATTCTTTCAATTTCATATATTGAAAAATTTATAACGTCATTCGTGGACGTGTGGACTACCACCTCTTCGAAGCGATGTGATTATTCATTTTTCATCAAAACATCACTAGAATGATATATATAAGTATATATACTTAAATAATATGGTATTTAGGATATAATTTTCATTCTTGAAAGATAAAAATTACCTAACTTCATTCTATAATGAACATTGAAGAATGAGAACATTACCCATGCGTACGTACGACCTACTATCTCTAGGATCGTAATGTTAGATCATTTTTCATAACCATCATTATTGTTTTACTTTAAAAGTATAATTTATTTAATTTCTTATTATTAATATGTAATTTTTTATATAATTACCTCATTGAACTTATTTGACCTGTCAATGTTGGTTTTGACACATAAGATGAATACGGTCAAAATATTTGACATAAACTTAATTGATTTAATAACTATATATAATTTTTTATATGTGAATTAATAGTAATTATACACTTTTAAAATGTTTTAAATAAATTAAAAAATTAACATATGTTTTATTATTAAGGAATATAGTGGACAATCATGATGAATCAGACTCAATGTAAGGGATTTTCATCTCAGTTTTTACACATGTGGGATAAATGCCATATTCACCCATCACTTATTTTTTGTGGTGTATCTACTACTGATTTTAATATTTTTTATCTTGAAATATTTTATATTCATGGTATTAAATTTTTTCATTGTATTATTATTACTTTTTGGTCTTTTGATACATATGTTACAACAATTGTAAGGGGTTTTGTCTCAACTTACATTCCATTGAGTCTTATTTGTTATTATGCACTTAGTTAATTTTTTATAGTTTATATAATTACTATTTTTCTTGTTATATCATTAATATCCTTATTTTAATGATATTATAAGTTTCATTTAATGATAAAAATTCAGGGGTATTATGATTCAAACAATTCAAAGTGTTCTTAGGCACTTTGAATATTTAAAGATTATTTTACTCAAAAATGTTTTTAATGACCTTTTAAGGGAGTTTCAATTCATAAATGTCAAAAAACCCTCTTATTACTTATACTCCACAAGATATATTTTTTATTTATACCATTCACATTTTTTCTTTATATGAATTATGATTATTCCAATGATATTGTTAAGTCAGCCATTTATTTTCCACGAGTTAATCACGATTCAATTAGATTGTTATGGAACATATTTATTTTCCAGGGGATAACCATGTTTCAATGAAATTGTTATGGAACGTATTTATTTTTCATAGGATAACCATGTTTTAAAGATACTGTAATGGAACCCATTTTTTTCATGTGTTAATCTCGTTTCAAAGACATTGAAATAAAAACCATTTCATTTCAATGGATTTATTAGGTTATAAATGAATAGTTATTATTTATATGAGTTTTATGATGGAATATTTTTATTCCTGATATGATACATGAGCATTAAAAAAATGGGTGAGCTCGATATAGCTTATACAAATGGTTGATCCCCATTATAGCTCAGGAGTGAGCCCGATATATCTTAAATGAATGGTTGAGCCACATTACTGATCATGAAGAACAGGTGAGCCTGATATAGCATAAGTGAAGGTTATTCCCCATTATAGATCTCCAATTCATTGGTTAATGATAAAGTTGGAATTTATCTATATGGTTATTCAATTTCAAAGGGTTTTGAAATGGTTTTGAAAGGGTTTTATGAAAGTGGTTCTCCAAGTTACCAAAAAAGAGTTTAATTTCTTATTATAAGTTTATAATGTTTCACATGATTGAGATTGATATCACATGTCTCATGATTATTGATTCTGATGTATGTTTCCTTTTCCATGTTGTTGTATTTTATGATCTAGGTATTTATTTGTATGAGTTCCTTTATGATTTTATCATTCACTTGACTATGTCCTCATACCCTTATATACTCTTATTCTTGTTGATGACATTCATTTCTTAATGCTTCTGTTTTACCATATTGCACATTTAAGCTCACCCTTATTATGTTTCCTTTTCTCTTAGTTTTAAAGAATGATTTTGAATGATTTATGTCTATAATAGATTTTTTTAGGGACAATGATTATAACCTATTATGAAATAAGAAAAGTTGGGTTAAATGGGAGAAATGTTATATTCATGACTTGTCAATTATTTATGTTGGATATTTTCTTAATTATATAAAACAATAAACCTAAATGGTCCTCCAGAATTTAAGTGATCCATGTTTTCCTTTTTTTGTTGTATGGTTGATGGAAAACAATTGGTCACAATTATCGGCATCAATTCCAGAAATGAAAATTTATGGATTTCAGCACATGATCCAAGATTGATTCTCCTAGGTTGTTATACCAGTACAAAATATAAGAATCCCATGTGATATATTTAATTTAAAAAAATTTAATAATTACCACCTTCAATCTGAAGACATGCTCGACAACTACTCATCACCGGTGGTTGTTACTCAAATAAACCAAATCTATATCCCTCTATATCATCCAAACAAATTTCAATAGTCTATGGGAGCATCAATCATCAAAATTTGGGTGTTATCACGGTGATCTGATGATACCTTTTATGTATCAATGATCACTACAACGTCATTAATTCGATACATGAAGAAGAAGTTGTATTGAATTCTTGTAACAACTACTTATCTCTCTAGTAACTAGGAGAGATTACATAGAGCTTGTAAAAAACATGCATTTAATATTACCCCATATGAGAGCCTCCACTCACTTATATAGTGAGGTGAAAATCACCTAGAAATGGATCCCTGACCCCCAAATAAGCATTACCCACTAAAGATGCTATAAATGACATGTTATGACTAACTAACTATCTCCTAAACTTTATTTCTATTTTTATCTATTACTTGTAATATAATTAATATGTTACATTATAAAATAAAGTCATCAATTCAACTCATTATTCTAATATTATTAAATGAACTATGGATATTAAAATAATATTAATTCATATAATATTTTTCTATGTATTCACATAACATACTGTAAATACTTTTAATAAATTAATTTAGTACCAAATATTCTAAAAATAAAATAATATGAATTTATTTATTCGTGATGATCATATATTTTTGAAGATATCCAATCTCTTGTAGTGGTCCCCACCATATCCTAAACTATTATTTATTATAATATGGAAAAAATTTGAATATACTAAATGTGTGATCCTCTAGACCCTTATCTCAATAGCATTAAATAATATTTAGAGACCAAGTATAATAATCTAGAATTACATCCAATGGACTATAATTTATACCTATCAGGGAACTCCATGGGTGGATACACCCCATGGGAGGGACACACCACCATCCCCAGTGGCAACCATTTCCTCGTGATGCCCTTGGGCGGAGAGCCATGCTTCTTCCAACGCTCACATGTGTGGGTTCCCAAGGATCAGATACATTCCTACCTCATTTGCCTCTGATACCAACTATAAGGCCCTGGCCTTAAATATTACTTAATATTGAATTAAATGAATAATTCACATTGAGGATCTTTTTATATTTAGAGTTTTAGAGAATTAGGACATAACTGTTACATCTCAAAAGATTACAAAGTAGACTAAGTTTCCATAAAATAAAAACTCTTAAAAAGAAACATGTCTAGTTCCATGTTTTAGATAGCATGAATTTTCCTTGATCCCATCCTTGACCCTATTCCACATTAAGTCCTGTGAAAAACATTTCAAAAAAAACTTTGGGTGAGCATAAAAAGCTCAGAAAGGGATACACAAAGAATGAAAACTGTTAGTTTTTCAAACATCAAGTAAACCAGGTATACTTTATCAAAGTAATACCTTCACCTTCATGAAGTAGTAAAAACTCTTCACTGAATAAAATAACATTACTTACCCTTTTATAACCAAAAGATTACCATAAAACCCATATAAAGAACACATAAACTATAAAGGTAACTTGGGACATAAACATACTTAAATGGAATAACCATACGGTCGACTTCCACACATACTTAATTAAATAGCCATACAGCCGACTTCCATACATACTTAATGGAATAGCCATACGGCTGAATTCCATACCCAATGCATTGGAGGTTATAACGTAACCACCCGTCCTGGTATTCACGGCACCACCCGTCATATGGTTTATCACGTAACCACCCATCAAATGTCCAATTACCATTATAAAATCATAAGACATAAAACAAATATAATGGAAAGAAAACATTTCCACACTTTGATTACAATATATCACTCAAATATATTGACATAAAAAATCCATTATAAAAACCATTTTCAATACCAAAATACATAAAAGAGTATGTGTTATATATTTCATTTTAAAAACATCACGGCTTGTTGAGGAAGCCAAAGACCAAATAATACTCGCGGCGGCGGAAAAAGTCGTTGTCACCGCATACGTTAAAAGAAAAATTCCTTTTTTTCATTTAGTAAAAATCTTCGTAGAAAAAGATTCCTTTTGTTTAAAAATAAAATTCAATGGGTTTTATAAACTGTATAAAATATAGTTGTGTATAAAACGAAATATTCCTCAATGAAAGGAGATTGAGATGAAGTCCCTTACCTCAGGTCCGACTTGACTCGATCGTTCTTTAACGTCCTAAATAATAAACTTGAGTTAATTTGTACTTGCTTAAGAACATTTTTCAAGTTCATTATTCCTTTTATATCACGTATTTCCATGTTATAAACATTATTTAATCATTTATGTTAATAATTATTGTTTTTTCGATATTTGGTTCTTAAGTCGAAAGTGGACTTCTTACAATTACATGTTGTTCGTGTGGTCAAAGGTTATTGATATCCAGAATGACATTACTGATTTGGATATCATATATATCATATATATCATATATGTATAGCATATACATGTATTTATAATATCACATAATCATTTAGAGGTAAGAAATGAAATGCATCGTTCATGGAGACGGTATGCCGTACGTAAGAATGAACGCTACTTCCATTTCTATGTCATATTAATGGAATTAAAACTAAATGAGAGGTATGTATATTTTAATTCCAGAATTATATCAATCATTTATATGTAACATACATCATATATATCCATTATATATATGTACTTATAATAGTACATTACATTTGGGTATAAGAAATGAAATGCACCGTTCATGGAGTCGGTAAGCCGTACGTACGCATGAACGCTACTTTCATTTCTATCTCATACTTTAATGGAATGAAATAATAATGATATATAGGTATATTATAATTCAAGTATAAAATCATATATAATACCTTTAAATACATCCTTTATACGTCCCACATATGGAATTAATGAATCACATCACTTTGTGGGGGCGGTAGTCCGCACTTTCTAAAATGAAATTATCGTGTTTACCCACAATGGAAACCATAAAGGAATACCACAAATGAAAAATACAGAAGCATAAGGAAAACATAAACATAATATATATCATATATAAATATATTGTCATCTTAACGGCCAACATTAAAGGTGTTTAAAAGAAGATTTAACAATCATCGTTTCGTGAGGCAGAAATTCGCCAACCACAGAAACAGTATGTTCTTTAACCATTAGATGTAGATGTGTGTAAGTGTAGCTCGAAAGAATCTTATAAAAACATCATAGTATATTGAAGATACTGTATTTTTTACAAATTAAATGAATAAAAAGAGTATAGGGGGTTGGAGAAGAAAAATAAAATAAAAGAACACAAGTGAAGACATAACCATAAAATCGGGAAACTCTCTTAGATTTGAGCTCAAAGGCTTCCTTGGGAAGACTTAGGCCCAAATTTAGGCTTCAAGGAGTAATATAGGGATTTTTAGAGACAAAATGGGTAGGTTTTGGCGGAGCCAAAGGCTTTAGAATTGTGGGTAAGGTGGTAGAGGTGGGGGCCTTTTATAAGAGGAGAGGAGGGGAACTCTTGGAATGTAAGGAAATGTTACATTATTTAAAAATGAGTTTCGGATTTAAAAGGACCCACATTGATATATTTCGAGGCTAAGGTGATAATAGTTCGCAATACACCCATCCAATAGGTTTTGGACATGTCTAGGTCTTAGATTTTACATTATCTTTTCATTTTATTTAAATCATTAAATAATGAGGTAATCACTCCATCATCATGGTATCATAAATAATTTAATTTAGTTAATCTCTAAAAATTATAAAAAAATACTATGATGTAGGAAAGATTTTTATATTTCCAATGGCTATTTATAGTCAAAAACATGACTTGTATAACCCCATTTAAAAATTGTTTTAGTAAAACAGCTCATGTTTGTGTCATTTTAATTTTAACATTAAATAAAAAGATATTAATGTCATTTTCTAACCAAAGTGGATCCATGGGGTCCCCAAGTTGACCCATGGATTTTATTGGTCGTCCATTACACATGAAATATTGGTAGGACATGTGTCTAGGTCATTTCATATTATTAAAACATTATTTTTACCTTAAATTACACTAATTACATCTAATTGCGATTAATAAACTTAAAAGTTACTATTCACCAAAAAATTATTTTAATTCCATTGAACAACATTTTACATCATAATGAAAACCATTTATGTCGGATTTTTGAAATTAAAAACACAGAGGTGGTAAAATTTCATTTAAACGGAAAATCATTTTTTATAAGTACCACTTAGTAGTTTCACTATTCATCAAAAATTGAAGTTTTTAAGAAAAATATCAACACTTCACCCTAAGATATATTTTATATTACGAATTCAAAAATGAAGTCTATTTCAAAAAATTCAAAATATATAAGTTGCATTAATTAATTTAATAATTAATTCCCGCTGTCAGAGCAAATAGCGTGTTTTTATGAAACAATAAGTATCAAAATATTGACACTAGTTTAAGTCCAATTTCAAAGTGAAATTAATTCCAAAAACCACTATTGAATTTAATGGTAATAGTATATTCTAATTTCACTTTAAACCCATTTCGAAATATAATATAATCATATAAATAAATTAGATTAAAAAGATGTTTTGAATTAAAATACAACATTTTTAACTATTAATTAAAAATGAACTTTATCGAAAAAATACCAAAAATTTACACAAAGTAAATTTTGATGTCCCGATTCTAAAAAAAGTGTTTTATTTGGTATAATAGAATGTATAAATGTGACAAAACTATATTTAATGAGGGTTCACCATCAAAAGGCGATAAGTGAACCTTTAGTGAAAATTATGGTATAAAAGCCTAAAATTGAATTCTTTTCATATTTTAAGCCTTTATCTTTTAGTGGATAAATGTAAAAACAATTAAAAAAACATATATAATCATATTTTAGTAATTTCTATCCATTCCCGCCAATACAACGGCTCTGTGTTAACTACCATTTAAAATAATATTATTTTATTACTAGTGTGCAATGTAAGATTTCGAAGAAACTCTTTGTTGCGTATCGGGTACGCTATCGAACATAGAAACCCCTTTAAAGTAAAATTAATATTTAATTCGTAAATATTAATAAATATGGAAATGTTTTATTCATTATTTACCTGGGATGTTACATCCTTCCCCCCTTTTGGGAATTGCGTTCTCGCAATTTTATTCACTTATCGCAATAAGTGGGGGTATTTATCCCTCATAGAATTTTCAGATTCCCACGTGGCCTCTTCAACCATATGGTTTTTCCACAAAACCTTTACCTGGGGAATTACCTTATTTCACAACACCTTCTCTCTTCGGTCAAGAATCTAGACTGGTTGTTCTTCATAAGAGAGATTTTCTTCCAACTAAACTACCTCTGGGCTCAAAACATGAGATGGATCTGGCATATACTTCCTCAACATCGAAACATGAAAAACATTGTGTACCTGAGATAAACATGGAGGTAAACCCACTCGGTAAGAAACTGATCAAAATTTCTGCCGAATTTCATATGTTCCAATGAACCATGGACTCATCTTTCCTTTCTTACCAAAACGCATCACACTTTTCCATGGAGAAACCTTGAGAAAAACATGATCACCTACCTCGAAAGATAGATCTTTCCTCCGGTTATCCGCATAACTCTTCTGCCTGATCTGAGCTATTATCATGTGTTTCTGAATCAATTGACCTTTTTTTGCCATATCTTCTACCAATTGTGGTCTCATCAGCTTCCTTTCACCCACTTCATCCCAAGAAGCTGGATTTCGACACCGCTTCCCATATAATGCCTCAAATGGTGCCATTTGTATACTAGAATGAAAACTGTTATTATATGAAAACTCAACCAAATAAAGATGTTGGTCCCAACTTCCCTGATAATCCATCGAACAAGCTCATAGCATATCCTCCAATGTCTGAATTGTTCGTTCTGACTGCCCATCTGATTGCAGAAGAAGAGATGTACTAAAATTTAATTCAGTACCCACTGACTTCTGAAGGCCTTTCCAAAAGTTAGAGGTAAACCTGGGATCACGATCAGACAAAATGGAGAGAGGAACTCCATGTAACCTGACTATCTCTTTAAGATACAAACAAGAATGTTGATCTAGGGGAAAATTATCTCTTATAGAAAGGAAATGAGCAGATTTAGTCAAGCAATCAACAATAACCCAGATTGCATTATTACCTCAAGATATCCTCGGTAATCCCCCAACAAAGTCCATGGATATTTTTTTCCATTTCCACTCTAGCACTGGTAAAGGCTGAAGCATCCCTTTCAATAACTCCCGCTTTGCTTTAACCTGCTGAAAAATCAAACACTTCACAGTAAAATCAGCAATATCCCTTTTCATTCCATCCCAATAGTAATACTCCCGCAGATCTCTGTACATATTAGTACTTCCAGGATGAACTGAAAACGGGGAACTATAAACCTCACATAACAACCCATTCTTCAACTGCGAATCACAAGGCACACATGATCTCTTCCCAAACCTGAAAACACAATCATTATCAATGTTTTATTCAGGAAACATACCATTCTAAACCAGCTCTACATTTTTCTGCAACTCACTGTCCTGCTACTGTGCTTGCTTGATTCTGTCTGATAGAGAAGATGTCACGGATACTTGAAACAAAACAGAAGGACTTCCTACACATAAAACATCAATGCCAAAGTTCATCAAATCAAAAACCAAAGGATCTCATTCCAAACACAACATTTTTAATGAAGAATTACTTTTTCGACTCAAAGCATCAACCAATTTATTTGCTTTTCCAGGATGGTAAGGAATTGTACAATCATAATACATGATTAATTCCATCCATATCCTCTGTCTCATGTTCAATTCTTTCTGAGCGAATATATACTTTAAACTTTTGTGATCATTATATATTTCACACTTTACTCTATACAAATGATGCCTCCAAATTTTTAGAGCAAAAACAACAGCAGCAAATTCCAAATCATGTGTAGGGTAGTTTACCTCATGAGTTTTCAACTGACGTGAAGAATATGAAATTACCTGATCATTCTGCATAAGGACACAACCAAGTCCTTTCAATAAAGCATCATTATAGATAACAAACTCACCATTTCGGGAAGGAAGTGTCAAAACTGGAGCATTCACCAATCTTCTTTTGAACTCATGAAGACAATCATCACATTCTTTTGTCTAGATAAACTTAACACCCTTCCGTGTTAGCTTAGTCATTGGGCTAGATAACTGTGAAAAATTTCTAACAAACATTCGGTAATAGCCTGAAAAAACAAGGAGGCTACAAATCTTAGTTACATTTGTGGCTCTTGGCCATTCTTCAACAACCTTTGTTTTTGCAGGATCAACAATTATCCCATATTTAGAAACAATGTGACCAAGGAAAGATATTTGTTGCAACCAAAAATCACACTTGCTGAATTTCCCATACAATTTATTTTCTTTCAAGGTTTGAAAAATAACCCTTAAATGACTTTCATTCTCCTCTTTACTTTTATAAAACACCAAAATATCATCAATAAAAATTGCCCACATTTTTCACCTGAGTCAACTGATCCATCACTACAACAAACTATTTAGTTCTGATTCTGACCATCTCAGGATACTGATTTGAAAGGTCATTTCCCTCTATATGCCTTCTTAGAAAAGATGTTTTGTTTCCTATATGAAAAAAATTTTTAAAATAGAAATATCTTAGGCGAAGAAACATGGTAATCTTTAAATGCTATATCATTTCAATCATACCATAAATTAACTTATAATTTAACAATTTTCTAACTCTTAAAGTTGTCTAAACCGACCTCTGATACCAACTATAATTGTCTAGAATTACTTCCAGTGGACTATAATTGATACCTATCAGGGCACTCCATGGGCGGCTACACCCCCTGGACGGGACACACCACCATCCCCCGTGGCAGCCATTTCCTCATGAATCCATCGGGCGGAGAGCCATGCTTCATCCAACGCTCACATTTGAGAGTTACCAAGGATCAGATACATTCCTACCTCATTTTCCTCTGATTCCAACTATAAGGCCCCAGCCTTAAACATTAATTAATATTGAATTAAATGAATAATTCACATTGAGGATCTTTTCAGGTTTAGAGTTTTAGAGAATTAGGACATAACTATTACATCTCAAAAGATTACAAAGTAGACTAATTTTCCATAAAATAAAAACTCTTAAAAAGAAACATGTCTAGTTCCATGTTTTAGAAAGCATGACTTTCCCTTGATCCCATCCTTGACCCTATTCCACATTAAGTCATGTGAAAAACATTTCAAAAAAACATGGGGTGAGCATAAAAAGCTCAGTAAGGGATACACAAATAATGAAAACTGTTAGTTTTTCAAACATCAAGTAAACCATGTATACATTATCAAAGTAATACATTCACCTTCATGAAGTAGTAAAAACTCTTCACTAAATAAAATAACATTACTTACCCTTTTGTAACCAAAAGATTACCATAAAACCCATATAAAGAACACATAGAATATAAAGGTAACATGGGACAGAAACATACTTAAATAGAATAACCATACAATCGACTTCCACACATACTTAATGGAATAGCCATAGGGACGACTTCCATACAAACTTAATGGAATAGCCATACGACCGACTTACATACCCAAAAAATTGGAGGTTATAACGTAACCACTCATCCTGGTATTCACGACACCACCCGTCATATGGTTTATCATGTAACCACCCGTCAAATGTCCAAGTACCATTATAAAATCAGAAGACAAAAAACAAATATAATGGAATGAAAACATTTCCAAACTTTGATCACAATATATCACTCAAATATATTGACATAAAAAATCCATTATAAAAACCATTTTCAATACCAAAATACATAAAAGAGTATATGGTATTTATTTCATTTTAAAAACATCACGGCTTGTTGAGGAAGCCAAAGACCAAATAATACTCGCGGCGGCGGAAAAGGTCGTTGTCACCGCGTACGTTAAAAGAAACATTTCTTTTTGAGGTTTAGTAAAACGCTTCTTAGAAAAAGATTAATTTTGTATAAATGTAAAATTCAAAGGCGTTTGTACACCGTATAAAAGATAGTTGTGTACAAAACGAAATATGCCACAATGAAAGGAGATTGAGATGAAGTCCCTTACCTCGGGTCCGACTTGACTCGATCATTCTTTAACGTCCTGAATAATAAACTTGAGTTAATTTATACTTGCATAATAACCTTTTTCAAGTTCATTATTCCTTTTATATCACTTAATTCCATGTTTTAAATATTATGTAATCATTTAAGATGATAATGTTTGTTTTATCGATATTTGGTTCTTAAGTCGAATGTGGACTTCTTACAATTACCTGTTGTTCGTGTGGTCAAAGGTTCTTTATATCCAGAATGAAATTCCTGATTTGTATATCATATATATCATATATATATAGAATATACATTTATTTATAATATCACATTATCATTTAGAGGTAAGAAATGAAATGCACCGTTCAATGAGATGGTAAGTCGTACGTACGCATGAACGCTACTTTCATTTCTATGTCATATTAATGGAATTAATACTCAATGAAAGGTATGTATATTTTAATTACAGAATTATATTAATCATTTAGAAGTAACATACATCATATATATCCATTATATATATTACATATAATAGTACATTACATTTGGGGATAAGAAATGAAATGCACCGTTCATGGAGACGGTAAGCCGTACGTACGCATGAATGCTACGTTCATTTCTTTGTCATAATTTAATGGAAATAAATAATAATTATATAGATGTATATTATAATTACAGTAAAAAATAATATATAATAACTTTAAATCCATCCTTTATACGTCCCACATATGGCATTAACGAATCACATCTCTTTGAGGGGGAGGTAGTCCACACTTCCTAAAATGAAATTATCGTGTTTACCCACAATGGAAACCATAAAGGTATACCTCAAATGAAAAATACAGAAGCATAAGAAAAAATAAACATAATATATATCATATATAAATAGACTGTCATCTTAATGGCCAACATTAAAGGTGTTTAAAAGAAGATTGAACAATCATCGTTTCGTGAGGCAGAAATTCGCCAACCAGAAAAGCAGTATGTTATTTAACCATCAGATGTAGATGTGTGTAAGTGTAGCTAGAATGATTCTTATAACAACATACTAGTATATTGAATATAATAGATTTTTTACAAAAGAAATGAATAAACTGAGTTTAGGGGATTGGAGAAGAAAAATAAAACAAAAGAACACAAGTGAAGACATTGCCTTAAAATTGGGTAACTCTCTTGGATTTGAGCTCAAAGGCTTCTTTGGGAAGACTTCTGCCCAAATTGAGGCTTCAAGGAGTAAGAGAGGTATGTGGAGAGACACAATGGTCAGGTGTTGGCTGATACAAAGGCTTTGGAAGTGTGTGTAAGGTGGTAGAGGTGGGGGCCATTTATAAGAGGAGAGGATGGGCACTTTTGGAAAGTAAGGAAATGTTACTTTCTTTTAAAATGAGTTTCGGATTTAAAAGGTCCCACACTGATATAATTCGAGAAAAATGTGATAAGGGTTCGCAATCCACCCATCCAATAGGTTTTGGACATGTGTAGGTCTTAGATTTTACATTATCATTCCATTTTATTTAAATCGTTAAATAATGAGGTAATCGATGCATCATCATGGTGTCATAATTAATTTAATTTAGATAATGTCTAAAATTTATAAAAAATATAATATGACGTAGCAAATCTTCTTAGAATTACAATGACTATTTATAGTAAAAAATATGACTTGTATAACCCCATTTAAAGATTGTTTTAGTAAAACAACTCATGTTTGTGTCATTTTAATTTTACCATTAAATAAAAAGATATTAATGTCATTTTCCTACCAAAGTGGCTCAATAGGGTCCCCAAGTTGACCCATGGATTTTATTGGTCGTCCATGACAAATCCAATAAGGGTAGGACATGTGTCTGGGTAATTTCATATTATTAAAACATTATTTTTACCTTAAATTACAGTAATTACCTCTAATCGCGATTAATAAACTTAAAAGTTACTATTCACCAAAAAATTATTTTAATCCCATTGAACAAAATTTTACTTCTTAATGAAAATCATGTATGTCGGATTATTGAAATTCAAAACACAGAGGTGGTAAAAATTTCGTTTAAACGGAAAATCAGTTTTTATATGTACCACTTAGTGGTTTCACTATTAATCAAAAATTGAAGTTTTTCAGAAAAATACCAAAACATCACTATAAGATATATTTTATATTACAAATTCAAAAATGAAGTATATTTCACAAAATTCAAAACATATAAGTTGCATTAATTAATTTAATAATTAATTCCCGCTATCAGAGCAAATATCGTGTTTTTATGAAACAATAAGTATCAAAAGATTGGCACTAGTTTAAGTCCAATTTCAAAGTGAAATTAATTCCAATGACCACTATTGGATTTAATGGTAAAAATATATTCTAATTTCACTTTAAAACCAATTAAAAAGATAATATAATCATATAAATAAATTATATTAAAAAGAGGTTTTGAATTAAAATACAACATTTTTCACTATTCATTAAAAATGAACTTTATCGAAAAAATACCAAAAATTTACACAAAGTAAATTTGGATGTCCCGATTCTAAAAAGGAGTTTTATTTTGTCCAATAGAATGTATAAAAGTGACCAAAACTATATTTAATGACGGGTTTCCATCAAAAGGTGTTAAGTGAACCTTTAGTGAAATTAGGGTATAAAAGCCTAAAATTGTGTTCTTTTCATATTTTAAGCCTTTATCTTTTATTGGATAAATGTAAAAACAATTTAGAAAAACATATATAATCATATTTTATTTATTTATATCCATTACCCCCAATACAACGGCTATGTGTTAACTACCATTTAAAATAATATTATTTTATTACTAGTGTGCAACGTAAGATTTCAAAGAAACTCTTTGTTGCGTATCGGGTACGCTATCAAAAATAGAAACCCCTTTAATGTAAAATTAATATTTAATTCATAAATATTAATAAATATGAAAATGATTTATTCATTATTTACCTAGGATTTTATACCATGAGTGGAGTTTAGAAACCCATAAATGAACCCAAAGAGAAAAGGAAAATTCATAGTAATGAGAACCTTTCCTGTAAACACACACCATGTAATATAATCTCTTTGTATTATGATATCTCGTAAATTATGATGCACACATCATGTAATCATCCTTTATTTCATTATTATTCATTGACTTAACATGAATATCTTACCTTATTATACCATGGTCATGGATTTAGTGAAGGTACTACCATCCTGGTCAACAAGGCCTGAGATATTTATTCCTTTTAGAAGTAAAAAATTCTATCTTGATTATTCAGTCAATGTCATACCACAAATTACACACCATATACAAGCTACCTCACCATGAAATAAATGTCACGACTATTTTTTGCATCAATGTATCTGTTGAAATAGTATAAATTGATAATAACCTCATGTTAGGATACCATTATATGTGTTTATAGATAGGAAATACCAATGACACCTGAAACTTGTGGTGTTCTTATTGGTAGGTCCGTCCATATGATCCCATCTACTTGAGATAACTAAGTGTGAACATCATGAGTTGAAGTCTCACTGATTATGATTCCCTAGAACATAATTGTTAGACATCTATGGTCTCTAGTCTGTATAATGTATCGAGACCATAAGTCATATGTTTATGTTTAATTTCATGGTATCTCAAGGTTCTTAGTACAACCTTGTAAATTCTATAACCTTTTGATAAGGAAAATAATATATAGAAATTACAATTAAAATACTAGATGTAGAAATACTAAAAATATTATAGAAAATTTACATCATGCATAAATCATTGTATAAATGATATGGTAATTGAAAATTATTATACAATTAAGTATTGGGAACCCACTTTTACAAAAAAATGCACATTTTGGTGTTTAAAAAAAATAAATGTATGTTTTATGTTATCCCCGAAAAAAAAATGGATTGATATTTTTCTACTCCACCTATTCAAAAATCATTTTTCTGTTGTTTTCATTTTTATAGCATTTAGAGGTAGTCTGAATAGTTTTGACTCCCTGACATACATTTTTAACAAAAATAAAATCATTAAAAGATACAATATCTATCATTTTAGAAATACGATATATATTATTGATATTTTGTCTGATATTAATTGTATTAAATAATAAAAAATATTTTTTCTATTATTTCACATCATTATGAGGGTTTTTTCTAGGAATATTATTATTAAATTCACATTTTCTGGTTTTAAAATAATAAAAGTGCATTTCTTATCATCTTCGGAAAATGAATTTTTCTATTGAAATTAAAACTAATAAATTATATATATATATATATATATATATATATATATATTGTTTTATTCATCTAATTTCATAGAGTTTTGACGTGTTTCTATAGGATTTGAACCCCTACCATGCGTTTTTAAGATGTCAATCCTTTAAAAACTACTTATTCAATCATTCCAGCTAGACCGCATGGAAGATTCACATACCTTATACGAAAACACATGAAAAATAATAAAAAGACAATTTTCATATGATTTATTGACATCCTGATGGCCTTTTATTTATATTTGACTGTTAAATACAAGTTTTGGTAATTTAAAATAATAATAGTATGTTTTCCATCATCATGGGGAAACAAAATGTCAGATTGATATTTCGTATTCTATATTATTTTTAAAATCATTGTATAATTTTTTTTATTCTAATATCAATGAATTTAGAGGTCATTTGGTTGTGTTCAACTACTAATGGAGGTTTTTAAAGGTCATTAAGCATTTAAAAATTGCTTAATTGGTCATTTTGGGAAGACTTCATGTCTGATTGATGTTTCATCTTCCCATAAAAAAATAATAATAAAAAGATGTTATTCATATGATAACAGATTATTCTGAGGTTATTTTATATGGATATTGTTTTTAAAAGCAAGTTTTGGTGTTTTACTTGAGTTTTGAGTGATAACTTGAATCATGTTGGGAGACTAGATTCACCTGAAAGGGATAAACATTCCATTGAGTCCATGAACACCTTATTCAGTGGATCTACCAACCCATTGATTTATGAACAATGGATAAGATCTATAGAGAATTTCATTTATGTACTTCATTATTCTGAGTAATAGAAAGTCACCATGGATTTCTACCACTTTGAGGGAGAAGCTGATCAGTGGCGTACATCAGTTAAAAATAAAAAATCCGAGAAGAGAGACTGATGTTATGGAGTGGGAAGAGTTCAAGGGAAAATTTTTCAAAAAATATCTCCCCATTCGATGAGAATGAAAATGGAGGATGGATTTCTAAATCTGAATAAAAATGAAAATGAATCTGTGGGAAGATATGAGATGAACATTACAATGTTTTCCCCCTGCACCTCTATATTTTAAATGGATCCTAATGGAATGTTTGTAAGATTTTTCAGTGTACTAAGACCTCATCTATGGAAGAATCTATAAAATCGAGACTATGACATTTATTATAAGATAGCATGAAGTGCTATATAGGTTGAACTAGAATTTAGAGATATGTAGTGGTCTCATATATTGAATGAAAATGAAATATATTTGGAGCCCAACATAGGGAGAAACTTTCATCATGGAAGAGGAGGAAAGAAATTAAAACTTACCACATGAAACAAATGTGGAAAGAAGAATTCAGTGAACTACTTTCTTAGTAGAGGGAAATGTTACATGTGGGGAAGAAATGGCCATATTACTCATACCTATCATATTTAGGTAAAGCCTCAACATCTCAACATTAATAAAAAAAGGAAAGATGGTGTAGGTCGAGCTTGAAGTCCAATGCATCATGTGTGGATAGCTTGGGCACTTTACCAATCACAATCCCAAGTATGATGATAGTGGATGAGAATCACCCTAAACCATAGTATAGGACAAGGTATAAAGGTTTTGCTTTTACTATCATGACCGAAGAAGTTGAAGATCCAAATTATGTGGTAGTAGGTACTCTCTTTGTTCTCTCAAAACTAGCATGTATTTTGTATTATCACGATCCTATTCATTACTTTATTTCCACCAATATTGCAAAGAATATAGAATGAACCCTTGAACTGAAACAAGTAGAGATATAAATCATGTCCTTTAGGGATTATCAACGCATCTGAAGAGTATAGAAACTCTAGTATTATATTTAGAGAGAACAATTTCATCGCAAATATAGTAGTCATTCCTAATATGGAACTCAAAATTATAATAGGGATGGGATAGATCTAAAGGTGTAATACAAATATCAACTATAGAAGAAAGAAAATATCAGTAGTCTTGAATTGAAAACATATAGTTGTCTTCTAGGGAGAGATATCTGGACCAATGATTTATTTATAATAACCTCCCTTAGCCTTCTTTATGTGGATGATTGGTGAAGATGAATAAGGAAATGAAGTATAAGAATAGAAAATGTCCCCATATTTTAGGAATACATAGGCATATTTTATGAGGATTTTCATGGTCCTCCCCAAGAAAGAGAGGTAGAGTTATCCAATGAACTAATTCCTAGTTCCAAGCCTATATCATAGACTATGTATATAAAGACAAATGTGGAGCTGGAGGAATTAAAGAAATAGTTTCAAGACCTTTGGAGAAGGGTTTTATCTATCCTAGTGTATCTCATTGCGGAGAACATATTCTATTTATAAATAAGAAGTATGGATCAATGTAACTATATATTGATTATTGATAACTTAACATGATCACAAGTAAGAACAAGTACCCTTTTCCAATTATTAATGATTTAGTTTACCAACTTTGTGGGGTTAAACTATTCCCCAAGATTGATATTCAATCTGTATATCATCAATTGAAGGTAAAGAATTATGATGTTTCAAAGACATCCTTCCTATCATGATATCGGTATTATGAGTTTTTTGTTATTCCATTTAGCATGACTAATTCTCTTTCTATATTTATGTATTTGATGAATGGATTTTTTAATGACTATATTGATGACTTTTTTTTATTTTTTATTAATGATAATCTAATATATTCTAAAATTCAATAGGAGCATGAGGATCATCTAAGGGTTAAATTAAATAGTCTATGGAAGGAGAGGCAATATATAAATTTCATAAAATGTGAATTTTGGTTACAAAAGGTTTCCTCCTTGGGGAACATTGTAACCAATAAAGGAATATCAGTCGACCCTATGAAGAAAAAGGTTGTGGAAGAGTGGCCTTATCCTGTAATGGTAACTAAGATTCATAGTTTGCATGGCTTAGGTGGATATTATAGGAGGTTTTTGAAAGATAATTCATGAATTTATAATAAAATAACCAATTTAACTCGAAAATGGGCAAAGTTCATCTAAACAAATAAGTATGAAGAATGTTTTCAAGTGTTAAAGAAGAGACTAGTTACATAACCTATGTTAAATCCACCCTCTATCAGAGAAAGATTCATCATTTTTAGAGATGCATATCTTAAAGGTACTGGGTGAATCCTCATTCAAAATTAAAAGGTGATTGATTATGCATCTAGATAGTTAAAGCATCATGATAAGAATTATCCCACGCATGACCTGGATATGACTACAATTGTTTTTTCTATGAAGATATGGAGGTTCTATCTTTATGGAGATAAATATGATATATACATAGACCAAAAACGTTTGAAGTATATTTTATTGAAAAAGGAATTGAACATGATGTAGGGGATATGGTTGGAACTTCTCAAAGACTATGATTATTCAATTAATTATCACCCAAGAAGCAAAAAAAACTCCCGGATGCATTGAGTAGGAAATTCCCTATTGTGCTTGCAATGATGTGGATTCAAAGAGATTCTTGGATCAAATTCCTAGTAAAATTGGACATTGGAATCTTAAGTAAAGGGAAATCATCAATACTATCCCAAATTATTTCTCAACCATCATTATAAAAGAAGATAAAAAAATATCAAAGAGAATATTCTTTTTTATAGAAGAAGATAGCGGATGTGAATAATGGGAAGTTTCTTGAGTTCAACATTGATCAAGATGGTGTACTGAAAATTTTTACGAGGCTATATGTTCCATCTATTCTAGAAATAAAGTAGGATCTATGGATGAATTTCATAGATATACATTCTCTATAAATCATTTTATCACTAAAATATATAGGGACCTTCATGATCATTATTGGTGGGATAACATGAAAAGGGAGATTACTAACTACACTATAAGGTGCTTGGTGTGTCAATAAATGAATACAGAGAGATAACTTCCCAGAGGGGTATTACAAACACTACCCATAACAACATGAAGGTGGGACAATATTACTATGGACTTTGTCACGAGTCTCCAAATAACATGCAAAGGAAACAATGCGATTTGGGTTATAGTGGATAGTCTCACCAAGACTACCCATTTTATCTCTATCTTGGAAGACTTATCTCTTGATCAACATTCCATATACTTAACCATTTCAAAACTCATTTTATGATCCTTTTCATATCATTTCAAAGAATTATGAGGCCATCAATTGGTTTTGACCCCCCAAGCAATGTTTTAGAGGCCATCAAACCTGTAAAACTTATTATTCATTCATTCTTACCATAATGAATGTCTAATTGACAAATCATCTACTTTAACACATCATAAATAAAAAAACCTCTATAGTTTCACATTATTTTGAGGTTTTATCTATGTATCTTACTATTAAACACATGTTTTGGTGTTTTAAAATATTAAAAGCATCTTTTTATCCATCCTAAAGAAAAAACCCTCAGATCAACATTCTATCCACTACAATATTTTAAAAATCAGGGTATGTTTTTTCTTCTTCTAGTTTTATGGAATTTAAATGTTTTTTAGTTGGTTTGACCCCCATGCATGTTTTTAATGGGCATGAAAGATTTAAAATTACTTATATTGATGTTTTAAATAGATCATAAATATGGTTGATGTGTAATCTTATTATACATGTCAAAAATAATAAAAATATGGTTGTATTATGTTTTTATAGTATTATGAGATCCTTTTATATGAGTATGATATTTAAATGCCTTTTTTGGTGTTTTAAAATAACAAAAGTTCATTTTCAGTCATCCTGGGAAAATGAAAAATAAAACAATAATTTTATCTACTTGACCATTTCAAAATTCTATATAAATTAGGTTTCATCTAATTTGATGACATTTAGAGGTCATTCGGTCATTTTTGACCCCAAATGCATATTTGTTAAAGGCATCAAACCTTTAAAAACTACTTATTTGATCACTTTTGGTAGACCACATGTTTTTTTGATATTTTGACTATATATACACATAAAAAAATAATAAAAATATAGTTATACTATGATTTTATATCACTCTATGGTCATTTTTTATAAAAATTACAATTTAATTCATGTTTTGTTATTTTAAAACAATAAAAGTGAGTTCCAGTAATATTGGAAGAATAGAACTTTGGATTAACATTCATTCGACTCCAACATTTAAAAATAAATATAAAAATATTTTTTGTCTAACTTCATTTCCATCAGAGGTAGTTCAGTTGGGTTTGATCCCCTAACACACATTTTTAAATTCTGTTAAACCTTTAAAAATAACTTATTTGATCATTCCAAGAAGACTACACATCTGATTTACATGATGTCTACTCATACACATCACAAATAACACAAAGTTGTTTTTCCTATGATTTCATCAGATTCCATGGTTTTCTATGGATTTCACTATTAAATCATTTTTTAATATTTTTCAATAATAAAAGTGCTTTCATGGTCGTCTGGGTAAAATG
Source organism: Viscum album (assembly GCA_963277665.1). Lineage (NCBI taxonomy): Eukaryota > Viridiplantae > Streptophyta > Magnoliopsida > Santalales > Viscaceae > Viscum > Viscum album. The sequence continues at coordinate 1,184,592,987 of OY728165.1, forward strand.
GTACCTAAGATTTATATTTCATCTATTTGAACAATTCATAATTCACCGCATGGTTGTTTTTTTCTGATTTAATGGAATTCAGAGGTCGTTCAGTTGGTTTTGACCCCTTGATGCACCTTTTTAATAGCGTCACAACCCAAGCCCCAGGGCTTGTGTCATGACTACCCCAAGCCTGCCTTCCATAGGCTAGGGGTTGGTGACTAGCACCAAAAGGAATATCCCTTAAAAAACAAGAATGCATTTCCTTTAAACCTAGTAACACGTAGTCCAAGAATACAACGAGCACAACCCACTAAGTAAAACTACAGTAGTAAAAAGATGTGTACTGTAAGTAAAAAAGGGTGAGTACTGTAAGTAAAGAGGGTCAGAATAAAATAACAACTGAAAATAACAATAGAAATAGAAAAACAGCTCCTGGTATTATCATCCAAGGTTTCTACCTGAAGGGTAGGTAAAGATCACGGTGAGTCATCGCTATAGAACATCACGTCTAATGTTCCACCTCCAAAGACCATCCAGTCTGGGCTCCCAATGCTCAGACAACGTTGTTCATCATCTACACATGACACAACAAGGTGTGGTCGAAGCCTGTGTAGGGGCGAGTATAACAATACTCAGTAGGGACCCCGAGACCTCTAAAAGTCTCCCAGAGTTCCACAAGGAAAAACCATAAAGCAAGACCTCAATCACAAAGCATGAAGTAATAGATAGCTCACACTAGGTATACAAATCAGAGTTTAGGAATAAATATGATTAGCCTAAAGCTGTATAATTATATTCTGTTAGGATGTTTCCACAACTGAACCATAAGAGAGTTATTCTATTGTCTATCCACACGGGTTGTATATCGCAGATCCACGACTCGCCTCCCTAAGGCTGGTCCTTGTCAGGTCACGCACTACTGATCCACACAAGGTCGCTAGAATGCTGATCCACAGAAGGTCTCTATGATGCTGATCCACACAGGGTTTCTAGATACTGATCCACACATGGTCGCTATGATGCAGATCCACACAGGGTCTCTATGATGATGATCTACACAGGGTCGCTAAATGTTGATCCACATAGGGTCTCTATGATGTTTATCCACAAAGGGTTACTATGATGCTGATTCATAAAGGGTCACTATGTTGTTCATCGAAATAGGGTCTCTAAATGTTGATCCACACCGGGTCTCTATGATGCTGACCCACACAGGGTCGCTACATCAAAGACAGTCGGTCACAGGATTCCCGCTCCTAGCGCACTTGATTCTGGGAGAACCAATCCTCAAGCAATCAGACATATTTCAACCGGAACTAATTCTCTCAAAAATTATACCCAAGGTACTGCCCTGTTATAGGGGTCCCAACGTGACAGAAGACACGTCGATTAGATGCCCGATCTGTGAGATATGGTCACTTTTGTAGAAAGGCCCCGGTTGAATCATGTATGATCCAACCCAAGTCACATGTCAAACATTTCCAAAACTTACATAGAGAATCTCTAAAGGTCCACCTTGTCACAAGGGTCCTTATTCCACAGACGGTGTGTTGATCGCATGCCCGGTCTGTTAGTTACATACCTTTTCGTGAAACATGGGTGATCACACCTCAGTCCGGCCTGACTTGGTTGGGCCCTATAGAATATGCCAAATGGACGACTTCCCAAAAGGGATCCCAACACCACTAATGGCATGTCAAACTGACACTTGGTTCGTCAGTTGCACATGGTAATTTATTTGAGGGACGGTTGAATCTGGGCAAGGTCTGACTCTCTCTGACCAGCTCAACGCATTGGTTCTTAGGGTCTACTTGACCCCACTCGAGTCTGGCTCGTTAAGGGTCGGCTAGATTCACTAGGTCTGGCTCGTTGGGGTTGGCATATTAGTTCGCGGTCCCGAGTCACGGTTGGCCCAGCCCACCGGGTGGGGCTTAGCCCACCGGCAGTGGCTCACTAGGCTGCGGGTCTGGCCTGCTCCCGACTCGATCTGCTAGAAGGCGAACCGAATTCTTCATTGGCCCTGCAGTTGTGGGGCTATTTCTCCCAACCAGTGGGGCGCTGCCCCACCGCATGTAATGGTTGTCCATTTGGCTGATCGACTTCCACCAACGCGGCGTGGCACAGGGTCATGCCGCACCCTCCTGCCACGGCCTATTGGTTGCGATTGTTTTAGCCGGTGGTGTCGGCGGGCACCACCCTTGTCCCACACGAGCGACTCGTACTAGCCTCCGCCGTGTGTGACGGCGAGCTACTTCCCACCACCCGTGGCTGGTCTCTGTGTGTCTACTCCATCCATCGCGGGCCTCCACTAATATGGTGCGTCAGTGGTTTCTTCTATGGGCCAACAGATATGCTCCGGTGGTTCATTTCTGCTGTCGTTAGTGCTTATGAGGCTCTCAGGTCACTGTCGCCACTGTGTTTCCTCCAGTTTCATCTTTTCATTCCATTTGGAAAACCATTCCAGAAAAATGATACAAATACCGAAGAGGCGGAGGGTCCAGGCCTTGTTCGTTTGGCTCGTGCCCTATGCATTAGCACCGTATCCTGGCTTCAACAAGTTATATGCTAAAGATTAACTTTTCAACAATCCCCCTACCTAGATAAGATGCTCACTGACAACGATCGACAAAACCTCCTTCATCATTGTCGTTAGTTCATGATTCGGTGGCACTTGTCACCGCTCGCTGAAACTAGCCCTATTTTCCAGGTGGTTGGCGTCATGGAACATTTCTAGTGCATCATCACTTGGTAAAGCCATGCCAACACCCCCTCTAAGAACCATATAAATAGGAGGGGGAAGAGATGGGTAATGCTCCAAAGAATTTATGAGGTTCATTTAATTAATGGACCACCAAAATTCCCAATGGTGTAGTTAAATGTAAAGGAGAGTCAATCCATTTTATAGCATGACATGTCATCGGTCCCACCACCATGACTCTTTCGTTGGAGGAAAAGAAAATTAGAAATAAAATGACTTTGTTATTTTATTATTCTTTTAAATGTCCAAAAACTATCTTTTTCTCCCGAACTTCTACGGTCGAAGTGAATCCTCCCTGAAGAGAATCCCAGCGCTACAGATTCAATGATGCCCTTAGATTTTTAATCCGAGAACCAGTTCAAATGATTGAAAACCACGCCCGAGTATTTACTGAACTTACCTTAAAAAAAGTTCAGAAATTCATTCCGGGCACATCGGGCCTCATAATCACGCGTTGTCAATTTTCACAGACTCGTAATAATTCAATATAATTTTAAAAAAATTACATGGAAGATCTAGGTCTTTACATTCTCCCCACATTAGGGTTTTTTCGTACCCGAAATCCATAACATAGACTAAGGAAACCAATGGGGGTACTGATCATGAATTTAAGCCTCCCTCTACCATGTGCTCTCCTTTAGGTTTCCGTGCTACCAACAAATGAACACCAGAGGGATAGATCGTCTATGAAGGAACCACTCCTGTCGATCCTCAATATCCACTGAAACCTCCATAAATTTCACCTCATCATCAATGTCTAGCTCACCCCAGTTAGTAACGTGCGATGGATCATGAACATACTTCCTAAGCTATGACACATGGAAAACATTATGCACCCGATGCATCTGTGGGGGAAGAGCTAGGCAATACACCACATCACCAACTCTACTATGAACCTGAAAGGGTCTGATGAACCTTGGAGATAGCTTTCCAACTTGGCCAAATTTCCACAAACCTTGTCGAGGTGAGACCCATAGGATGACATGATCTGCCTCCTTGAAATCTAAAGGTCTCCATCTCTTGTCACCATAAGACTTCTGTCTTCTTTGTTCAGTTTTCATCCTCTCTTGGATGGGTAGGAAGTGGGCCGACTTGGTGAGTTGTTCAATGATCACCTAGATGGAATCATGGGCTCTAGATGTATGTGGTTACCCTGTCACAAAATCCATGGAAATACCATCCCACTTCCACTCTGGTACCTCTAATGGCTGTGAAAAGACCACTGAAACTCGATGTTCAGCCTTCACTGGCTGACATGTGAGGAATCATGAAACAAACTCTATCATAGCTTTTTTTATCTCTGACCACCAGTGCTGATGCCAGAGGTCCTAGTTCATCTTCACCATACTAGGATGTACTACCAGAGGGGATATATGAAACTCCTTCAACACCTCCTCTCGTAGCGCCACTGGTACCATGGTGCATCCTCTGAAGTGGATGACATGCTCTCCACCTTCAAAAAATCCATCAGGTTCCCTTCTTGAAGGTATCTGAGCATGTCGAGCCTCGCCGTTAATGTACCCAATTTTTTCCTCCCAAATATACTGAAAAAGTGGGAGAGTTATATTCATAGACTAGAGGTAAGATGCTCCATCTCTATCCAAAAAGGATATCTGCAACGTGGCTAGCTACTCTGTCACCTCACTCAGGAACTATAGACCATACCTCCTACTGAGTGTGTTTTCTCTTACGTTCCCCTTCTCAAGATTGTAGACTATCTTAAAGTCTTAGTCCTCGAGTAACTCTAGCGAACATCGCTATCTAAGGTTCATGTCCTTCTATGAGAAGATATATCTGATACTCTTTTGATCAGAGTAAATAGTAAACTGTTCTCCCATCAAATAGTGTCACCACATCTTCAAGGCGAAGACCACTGATGCTAACTCTAGGTCATGGGTAGCGTAGTAATGCTCATGTTGTCTTAGGTGTTGTGAACCATAAGAGATCTCTTCTCACTCCTGCATCAGGACACATCCAAGATTAGTCCCTGACGCATCACAATAGACTACATACCCAATGAACTCTTTTGGTAGAATGAGGATGGGGGAACTCATCAGTCTCTACGTCAGCTCCGGAAAACTTGGCTAGCATCTCTTCATCCACATGAAGGGTTGTCCCTTCTACATCAATGCTGAAAAGAGTTCAGAAACTCTAGAAAATTCAGGTATGAATCTCCGATAGTACCCAGCCAACCCCAGGAAACTCCGCAACTTGGTCACACTCTTGGGTGGCTCCCCAGCTAGCACAACCTCTATATTTTTCTGGAATCACTGTAACTCCAGCGTCCGATATAATGTGTCCCAAAAAGTGGACCACCCATATCTAGAACTGAAACTTCGAGAGATTACTATAAAATCGGTTCCCTCAGAGTGTATGTAGAACTATCTGTAGATGATAGTCATGCCCCTCCTCCTCTGACACAGAGTATATCAAGATTTAGTTAATGAAGACCACCACAATGTGATCACGGTATGGATGAAATATCTTGTTCATGAGTCCCATGAACACTGTAAGGGCATTTTTCATGTTGAATGGCATAAAAAAGAACTCATAGTGGTTATACGAACATCTGAAGGCTGTCTTTTACACATCCTCATCTCATACCCTAAGCTGATGACAACATGATCTAAGGTCTATCTTCAAAAACCAATTAGCTCCATTCAGCTTATCAAAGAGATCATCAATCCTCTAAAGTGGATACTTGTTCTTCCCTGTCATCTGGTTCAGGCGCCAATAACCCACACAGAGCCTCAAACTTCTATCTGCCTTCTTGGCGAGAAAATCGGTGCTGTGCATGGAGAAACACTGGGCCTTTTGAACCCCTTCCTCTGCAAGTCCTCCAGTTGTACCCGTAACTTAGGAAGCTCCATGGGAGCCATCTGATATGATGGTGTATATATCGATGTCGTCTCAGGGTACAGGTTGATGTAGAAGTTCACCTCTCTACAAAGAGGTAGTCCCAAATCATAATCAGGGAAGACATTGGAATACTGTTCCACCACTATAGGTTAGCTCAAACTCTCAACATCAACTGCTCTGAGGTTAAGGCAAGCCAACTGATGTGTGATCAGCTGGAACCTCCTCCAGTTAAGTGAATATTATGATGCAATGGTTTCATTCTCACCGGTGAAGGAAAAACTGGTCCCATCCGCAAAGACACACCGCACTTTGCGCCTAATGCAGTCAATATGAGCATGGACTGTGGATAACTAGTCCATACCCAAGATGAAGTCGTAAGGCCTTGATGCCACTACAATAGGATATCTGATGAAGCTCTTACGTCTTATAGTAAGATCAAATTTCTGACACCATTATGTAATCGTCAAATCTTCTCCCGTAGGAGTTTCTAATTTCAAGGATCGTGCCAACAACTCCACTGGAATCTTTGAGATCTGAATGAGAGACATGGAAATGAAAGAATGACTGGAACCTGTGTCTATATGTACTGCATATAATGTGGAGTAGACACAGATCATACCTCAAATCATCCCTGGAGTGTTTTGGTTATACACCTAAGTTGCATGGAGCTGAGATCATCCATGTCCACCTGCTCCCTGTGGTCGGGGAGGACCACCTAGAGGTGGTGGAGGTAGAACCTCAAATCACCGCCCACCGCCTACAGCATGGACTGCTCTTCTGCCATGTTCGTCGCCCTATGGACCTCCTTGTTTGAATCTCTTCCTCTACCTCAGTGTTCCCTTGACCATCTGATGGTTGCTAGTGAGGCTGGTCGGGCAGTCGCAAGCCATGTGACCCTACCTGCTGAACGTGATGCACAATATGCCTCCCATCTAAACTTCTCTGCCTCGCAAGCTATGCACCTCTGACCCTGCATCTTGGGGTCATATGTTAGTGGGTCTAGCCCACTTGGACCTCTGCGTCACCTATATTCTACCTCATGTAGATGACTCGACTAACTTTCATCTGGTGGTGGCTCTCATCGTCGGTGCCCATTCAGCTATGAAGCTCTTCACCAACAATGCTCGCTCAAGCACTCCAGCCTACGTCGGGATATTCAGCGATATCATCGATGCTTTGATCTCCCACCGGAGTCCCTGATCATAGGTCTGGGCCCTGAAGAATGGGCCCCATACCATGTTGGGGGAGAACTATGTGAGGTTAATGAATCTCGTAATGTACTAAACTACTATCAGGCTACCCTTCTATAAGTGTAGGAGCTCCTGAATATGCAAAGAGCATAGAGTTGATGGAACAAACTCCACCTTGAAAAGAATCTCAAAGTTCGTCTAGGTGAGGGTAGCCTAGTCATGTGTCCGGAGCATCAGGCTCCTCCATCTCCCTGATATGCCCTAGAAAAGTCTAGAAACTAGGATAACCATCGACTCTGTTGGCATCTCAACCAAGTGAAAAACTCTAGCCACAGTCTCTAGCCAGTCCATAGCTGCCTGGGGATCTATCTTGCCATGAAACCTCAGAGGCCTCTATCTCTGGAAATAATGAAAAACACTCAATCGTCATGCATAATCTACTGGTAATACTGGTAGCATATTCTTCCCAACAGGTAGTGGTGCTGCTGGTGCACCACCCAATGGTTCTACAACAGTAAGAGGGCCTTGCATCGAAGCCTCATTGCTCGGTGGGCTGTCATCGTGTACTCTCTCGAGAATCCTAACTGGCTGTCTACGTGATGACGTCCTAAAAAGAAACAGGTGTGCCATGGTCGATAAGTTATACCTAGTGAGCTAATTCAAAATAGATCAAAGTAAAAACATTTCCCAAAAACACGCAATCAATTTTTTCATGCACCAAGTTAGAAGTCATAATTCAGGGTTCTGGTGTATGGATACGTCGGCCGCCGCACCGACACTAGACTCCCCAAACTGAAAACCATACTCAAAACACTTAAAACTATTACTCCATTAAAAATATCAGAGTCCTATTTCTTCAGTATAACTGACTCCTATGATACCACTTTGTCATGACCCATCCACCGGGGCCCGTTCCATGACTACCCCAAGCCCTTATTCCATAGGCTTGGGGTTGGAGACGAGCACATAAAGGAATACCCCTAAAAATTGGGAAGGCATTCCCTTTAAAATTGCAAACACATAGTATAAGAATACAATGAGCACAACCCATGTAGTAAAACTGCAGTACTAAAAAGATGTGTATTGTAAGTAAAAAGGGTGAGTACTGTATGTAAAGGGTTCCAGAATATAATCCCCACAGAAAAGTACAACAGAAATAGAAAAAATGCTCCTGGTATCGTCCGCCATGGTTTATACCTGAAGGGTAGGTACAACTCACAATCAGTCGTCACTACGGCACGTCACGTCTAAAGGTCCACCTTCGAGCACCATCTAGTCCTGGATCCCAAACCTCGGTCAAAGCTGTCCATCCTCTGAACAAGACACAACAAGGTACAGGGGAAGCCCGTGCAGGGGTGATTATAACAATACTCAGTAGGGACCTCGAGACCCTGAAAGGTCTCCTAGAGTTCCATAAGGAAAAACCCCAAAGCAAGACCTCAATCACAAAGCACATAGAAATATTCAGCTCACCCCTGGTATAAAACTCAGAGTTCAAAAATAATGATTATTAGCCTAAATCTATATCATTTTATTCCATTAGGAAGTTTCTACAACTAAACCACGATGGAGTTGTTCCATTTTCGATCCACATAGGGTCATATATCACTGATTCACAACGGGCCACTCAAAGGCTGGTCCTCGTCGGGTCGTGCACTATTGATCCAACTAGGGTCGCAAGAATGTTGATCCACATAGGGTCACTATGATGTTGATCTACACAGGGTTGCTAGATTCTGATCCACATAGGGTCACTATGATGTTGATCCACACAGGTTCGCTATGATGCTGATCTACACAATGTCACTAAATGATGATCCACATAGGGTCTCTATGATGCTGACCCACACAGAGTCGCTATGATGATGATCCTCTTAGGGTCGTTATAATGATGATCCACACAGGGTTGCTAAATTATGATCAATATAGGGTCGCTAAATGATGATCCACACAGGGTCGCTATGATGTTGACCCACACAGGGTCGCTACATCAAAGACAGTCGGTCATAGGATTCCCACTTATAGCGCGCTTGATTCTGGGATAACCGCATCTCAAGACATCGATCATACATCAATTAATATGAAGTTCTGCAAAAAAACATATCCAATGGACTGCCCCATCATAGGGGTCCCAACGTTACAGACATCACGTCGGTCAGACGCCTAGTCTGTGAGATATGAGCACTTGGTAAAGAGGGACCGGTTGGATTCAAGTCTGATCCAAACCAAGTTGCACATAAAACTCCATAAAATAACACTTATAGTATCTACAAAGGATCGGTTTATCACAAGGGCTCTTATTCCACATATGACGCGTTGATCGGATGCCCGGAATGTTAGTTACATCCCTTTCCGTGAAATGGGGGTGATCTCACCTCAGCCTGGCCTGGCTCGGTCTGGCCTGCCAGAATATTCCAAAGGGACCTCTTCCCAAGATGGTTCCCAGTTCCACTGATGGCATGTCAAACAAACACCTGGTTCATAAGTTATAGGTGTTTACATATTCAAGGGTTGGTTGGGTCTAGGCCTGGTCTGACTCTATATGATCGGACCGACACAACGGTTCCTGGGGTCTCCTGGACCTTGTCCGGGTCTGGCCTGTTAAGGGTCGACCCTGTTCACTAGGTCCACCCCATTGGGTTCGGCCCATTGGTTTGTGGGCCAGGGTCTCCATTTCCTTGGCCCGTCGGGTGGGGCGCGGCCCACCCACACTAGCCTGCTGGGCAGGGGGTCCAGCCCACTCGGTCGGCCAGCAATAGGCCTAGTCTGTTCGCCCCACGGTTGCGGGGCCGTTTCATCCAGCCAGTGGGGTGGAACCCCCCACATGTAAAGGTTGGCCATTTGGATGACCAGATTCCTCCAAAGTGGTGCGGTGATGGTCCGTGCCATAGCCTCCTGTCATGGCCTACTGGCCACAGCTGTTTCCCTTGGTGATTCCTTCCGGCACCACCCTTGTCCCGTGTGATCGGATCGGGCCGGCCGCCTCTGGCCATCATGGCGCATGACGACACGTCACTTTCCACCACCCATGGACAGTCGCCACGAGTCTCCTCCGGCCACTACCGGCTACCATTGAAAAGGTGTGCCATCAGTTTCTTTTGTGGGCCATTGGACGTGCTCTAGTGCTCTATTTTTGGTATTGTCTATGCCTACTTGGATCTCGGGTCATCATCTCCATTGTGTGTCCTCCGGTTTCATCCTGTCGCTCCATTTGGAAAACTGTTTCAGAAAAACAAGACAAATACCAAAGAGGAGGAGGGTCCAGACCATGTTTTTTTAGCCCATGCCCTCTGCATTAACATCGTATCAGGTGGTCAACAAGGTATCTCTTAAAGATAAAACAATCTCCCCACCTATATAAGACGTCCACTGACGATGATCGATGGAACTTCCTTTATCACTGTTGTTGGTTCGTGATTCAGTAGTTCTCGTCACTGCTCATTAAAACTAGTCCCATCCTCCAGCTGATAGATGTTGTGGTACTTTTCCAGATCATCGTCTCTTGGTGAAGCCATGCCAACACCCCACACTGAGCTCCATATAAATAAGTGGGAGAAGAGGTGGGTAATGCTCCAAAGAATTTATGAGGTTTATTTAATTAATGGACCGCCAAAATTTTCAATGGTGCAGCTACAAGTAAAAAAGAGTCAAGCCATTTTATGGCTTGACATGTCATCAGTCCCGCCACCACCACTCGTCCATTGGAGGAAAAGAAAAAGATAAATAAAATAAGATTGTTATTTTATTATTCATTTAAATGTCAAAAAACTATCTTTTTATCCCAGCCTCTATGGTCGATGTGAAGCCTCCCTTGTGAAAATCCTGATACTGCAGATTCAACAGTGCCCTTAGATTTTTTATATGAGTACCAGTTCAAAAGATAGAAAACACTACCCACGCGTTTACAGAACGTACCATAAAAAAGTTCATAAATTCATTCTTGGCACACCGGGCCTCAGAATCATGCACCGTCAATTTTTTCAAACTTGTAATAAATCCGTACGATTAAAATAACAATTACATGGAAAATATAGGTCTTTAAATTCTCCCCACCTTAGGGATTTTCATCCTTGAAAACCACAACATAGACTAATGAGACAAATGGGGGTACTAAGCACGAATCTGGGCCTCGCACTCCCATGTGCTCTCCTAGCGGTTCTTCTGCTTCCAGCGAACATGCACTAGAGGGATAGATCATATACAAAGGACCCACTCTTGTCAATCCTCAATCTCCACTAGAACCTCTGAAAATACCGCCCCATCGTCAATGTTCAGCTTGCCTTAATCAATAATGTGCGATGGATCATGCACGTATTTCCTCAGTTGCGACACGCGGAAAATGTATTGCACCTGATGCATCTCTGAGGGAAGAGCTAGGTGATATTCCACCTCGCCAACTCTATTGATAACATGAAATGGTCTATTGAACCTCAGAGATAGCTCTCTGTCCCATCCAAATCACCACAAACCTCGTCGAGGTGAGACCCGAAGGATGACATGGTCTCCCTCATCGAAATCCAAAGGTCTCCACCTCCTATCAGCATTAGACTTCAGTCTGGTGTATGTAGTATTCATCCTCTCTTGGATGGGTAGAAAGTGGGATGACTTGGTGAGTCGGTCAACGATCACCCAAATGGTTCACGGCCCCTAGAAGTTCATGGTAGCCCTGTCATGAAATCCATTGAAATACCATCCCACTTCCACTCTGGTACCTCCAATGGATGCGCTAAGACCTTTGGAACCCGATGTTCGGCCTTCACTTACTGACAAGTGAGGCATTGTGAAACAAACCCAGCTACTAATATTTTCATCCCTAGTCACCAGTTTTGACACCAGAGGTCCTAGTACATCTTTTCCACATGAGGCTGTACTGCCAGAGGGGATGTATGGAACTCCCTCAACACCTCCTCCCATAGCACCAATAGTACCATGGTGCATCCTCTGAAGATGATGACGTGCTCCCCACCTTTAGAAAATCCCTCAGGTGCTTGTACTAAGGATATCTGAGCACGTCGAGCCTCATAGTCAATGTCCCCAAGTTCTTCCTCCCGAAATCGCTAAATAAGTGGGGGAGTGACAGTGATAGATTAGAGGTAAGCTTCTCCATCTCTGTCCACAAAGGATATCTGCAATGCGGCTAGGTACTCTATCACGTCACTCAGCAACTGTAGAATAAACGTCCTGCTGAGTGCGTCTGATACTACATTCCCATTCCCAAGAGTGTAGACAATCTCAAAGTCATAGCCCTGGAGGAACTCTAGCCAATGCTGTTGTCTTAGGTTCAGGTGCTTCTATGAGAAGATATTCCTGAGACTCTTGTGATTAGAGTAAACAATAAACTGTTCAACCATCAAGTAGTGTCACTACATCTTCAAGGCGAAGACCACTACTACTAACGCCAGGTCATGGGTAGCATAAATTTTTTCATGTTTTCTCAGATATCGTGAACCATAAGTGATCACTTCTCACTCTTTCATGAGGAAACATCCATGTTCGGTCCCTGATGCGTCACATTTGACTATATACCCAATGCCAAATTATGGTAGCCTCAAGATGGGGGCACTCGTTAGTCTCTACATTAGCCTTTTTAAAATCTACTGGCCTCTCGCCATCCACACAAAGGGATATCCCTTCTTCATCAATGTTGACAAGGGTTCCAGAACTCTGGAAAAGAAAGGTACGAATATCCGGTAGCCCAGCTAAACCCAAGAAACTCCGCACCTCGGTCACACTCCTGGTTGTCTCCCAAGCTACCATGAACTCTATCTTTTCTATATCCACTAAAAATATAACCTCCGAGATAATGTGTCCCAGAAATTGGACCTCCTGTATCTAGAACATGCACTTTAAGAGATTACTATAAAGCTGATGTTTTCAGAGTGTATCTAGAACTATCTGCAAATGATAGGCATGCTCTCCTTTGACGCTGAGTATATCAAGATGTTGTCGATGATGACCACCAAAAAGTGATTGAGGTGTGGATGAAATATCCTATTCAAGAGTCCCATGAACACTATAGGGGCATTGGTCACACCGAATGGCATAACAAAGAACTTATAGTGGCCATACTGACATCTGAAGGTCGTCTTCTACACATCTTCATCTCGTATCCCGAGTAGATGATAACCTGATCTGAGGTCTATCTTTGAAAACCAATGATCTCCCTTCAACTAATCAAAGTGATCATCAATCCTAAAAAGTGGATAATTGTTCTTCACGGTCACTTGGTTCAAGAACCGATAATCCAAACAGAGCCTCAAACTCCCATCTTTTTTCATGGTGGGAAAAATTGGGGTTTCCCATGGAGATACACTAGGCCTTATGAACCCCTTAATTTACAAGTCCTCCAGCTATACCCATAACTAATGAAGATCCATGGAATCTATCTAATATCTTTTTGTAGATATACATCTTTTCACGGGGTACAAGTTGATGTAGAATTCCGCCTCTCTGTGAGGTGGGAGTCCTAGAAAATCATTAGGGAAGACATCAGCATATTGGCCCACCACTATAGGATAGGCCGGACTCTCAACATCAGCTTCTCTAATGTTATGGCTAGCTAGATGATGTGTGATCAGCTGCACCCTCCTCCGGGTAAGTCCATCCTATACTACAAAGGTTCCCTTGTCATCTGTGAAGGAAAACATGGTCCAATCATCGCAGAAACACTGCAATATTCACCTAAAGCAGTCAATCTGAGCATGGATTGTGGATAACCATTCCATACCCAAGATGACGTCGTAAGGCCTTGGCACCGCTACAAGAAGATCCCAGCAGAAGCTCTATCTTCTTAGAGTAATATCACACTTCTGGCACAAGTGTGTAACCATCAAATCTTCTCCTGTAGGAGTCTCTAATTTCAAGGATCGAGCCAAAATCTCCACTATAATCTCTGAGCTCTGAACGAGAGCCATGACAATGAAAGAGTGACTAAAACCTCTGTCTATAAGTAATTCACCTAAAGTGGATTAGACACATATCATAACTCGAATCATCTATGGAGCACCATGGTCGTTGGACTCAACTACATGGAGTTGCGCTCATCTCTTTCCACCTACTCCCTATGGTTGGGGTGGGCCACCTAGCAGTGGTGGTGGTATAACCTCAAATCCCTGCCTACCACCTATTGCACGACCTGCTCCTCTACCACGTCTTCCACCCTATGGACCTCCTCAGTCGAATATCTGCCTCTACCTCAGTGGTCCCTCGACGGTTTGATGGTCTTTAGTGTGGATGGTCGGGTAGTCGTGAGCCATGAGACCCTTCCCGCTACACGTGAAGCAAATTTTGGCTCCCATTTGACTTTCTCTACCTCGTGATCTTTGCACCTCTAAATCTACTTCCTGGGGTCATCCACCGGTGGTTCTAGCCGCCTTGGACCTCTCGGTCATCTGTCTACTACCTCATGAAGATGACTCAGCTACCTGTTCTCAAGTGGTTTCTCTCACCATCGATGCCCATTCAGCTATGAAGCTCTCCACCAACACTTCTCACTCGAGCACTCCAGCTTGCGTCAGGATATTCAGTGATATCATCGATGCTCTGATCTCCCGCCAAAGACCCTGATGAAAGGTAAGATCCCTAATGAATGGGTCTTGTACCATATTAGTGGAGTAGCGTGAGAGGTCATTGAATCTCACAGAGTATTGGGCTACTATCAGGCTACCCTACAGTAAGTGAAGGACCTCTTGAATACTCATATAACATATATTCACTCGAACAAACTCTACCCTGAAAAGGCTCTCAAATTCCATGTAGGTGAGGGTCGCCTCTTCATGTGTCTGGGGCATCAGGATCCACTATCTCCCTGATGTGCCATGGAAAAGGCTAGTAGCTAGGATAACTATATGCTCTGCTGATGTCTCAACCAAGTGAATAACTCTAGCCATAGCCTTCATCTAGTCCTCATCTTCCTAGGGATCTATCTCACCTCGAAACCTTAGAGGCCTTTGTCTATGGATCTCGTGCAATGCCTTCAGTCGGTCTGCACAGTCTATTGGTGGGACTCGTGGAATCTTCTACCCAACGGGTGATGGTGTTGTTGGTGCACCACCCAAATGTCCTACCATAGTAAGAGGTCCCTACACTAAAGGCTCATTGCACAGTGGGTCATCTTCATGTACTCTAGTGGGAATCCTGGCTGGTTGTCTATGCGCTGACATCCTGAAGAGAAATAGGTTCACCACAGATTATAAGTTATACCTGGTGAGGTGACTCTAAACAGATCAACATAAAAACATTTCCAAAACACACGTAATCATGGTTTTTGTTTACTGAGTCAGAATTTAGAATTCAGGGTCTTGGTGTATGGATACGTTGGTCGCTGATTGCTCCATTAAAAAGATCAGAGTCCTAGTTATTTGGTTGAACCTACTCCTCTGATAACACTTTGTCATGACCCATCCCCTGTGGCCCATGACGTGACTACCCCAATCTCGCCTTCCATAGGCCAGAGGTTGGCGACTAACCCTGAAAGGCATATCCCTAAAAAACGTGAAGGAATTTCCTTTAAACCTATAAAACTGTAGTCCAAGAATAAATGAGCACAAACCACGTAGTAAAACTGTAGTAGTAAAAAGATGTGTACTGTAAGTAAAAAGGGCGAGTACTGTAAGTAAAGGTGGACAAAATACAATCCCAACGGATAAGTATAACAACAATAGAAAAATATCTCCGGGTATCATCTGCCAAGGTTCCAACCTGATGGGTTGGTACATCTCACGGTCAGTCGTCACTACGGCACACCACGTCTAAAGGTCCACCTCTAATCACCGTCTAGTCCTAGCTCCCAGTCCTTGATCAATGATATATGTCATCTACACAAGACACAAAAAGGTGTGGGCGAAGCCCGTACAAGGGTGAGTATAAAAATACCCAGTAGGGACCCTAAGACCCCTGGAGGATTCTTAGAGTTCTTCAAGAAAAAACCACAAAGAAAGACCTCAATCACAAAGAACGAAGCAATAAGCTGCTCAAACCAGGTATACAACTCAGAGTTCAGGAATACCGATGATTAGAATAAAGATATATCATTTTATTCCATTAGGAAGTTTCCAAAACTGAACAATGAGGGAGTTGTTCCATTGTCGATCCACACAGGGTCATATATTTCTGATCTACGATGGGCCTCTCTAAGGCTGGTCCTCCTTGGGTCCTGCACTGCGGATCCACAAAGGGTCTCTTGAATGCTGATCCACATAGGGCCTCTATGATGCTGATCCACACAGGGTCCCTAAATGCTAATCTACACAGGGTTTATAGATGCAAATCCACACATGCTCACTATAATGATGATCCACACAGGGTCGCTAAATGATGATCCACACATGGTCACTATGATGCTGACCCACACAGGGTCGCTATGATGCTGATCCACATAGGGTCACTATGATGCTGATCTACATAGGGTTGCTAAATACAGATTCACACAGGGTCTCTAAAAACTGATCCACATAGGGTTTCTATGATGCTGACCCACACATGATTGCTACTTCAAAGACAGTCGGTCAGAGGATTCCCACTCATAGCGGGCTTAATTATAGGAGAACCAATCTCCAATCCATCGATCATATTTAAAACAGTATGAAATCCTGAAAAAATCATACCCAAGGGACTTCCCCATCATAAGGGTCCAAATGTGATAGATGGTGCGTCGATCAGACACCCAATCTATGAGATATAGACACTTTTGTAAAAGGGGTCTGGTTGGATTAATATATTATCCAACCCAAGTTGCACGTCAAACTCCATCAAAAATCTCTTAGAGTATTTTTGAAGGACTGCCTTGTAACATGGGTCCTTATTCTACAGACGGCACGTTGATCAAACTCCCAGTCTGTCAGTTATATTTCTTTATGTGAAATAAGGGTGATGGCACCACGGTCCAGCTCAGCTCGGTTAGGTCTTCTAGAATATTCCAAAGGGACCGCTTCTCAAAATAGGCTCCAACACCACTGACAGCGTGTCAAATGGACACTTGGTTCATTATTTACAGGAATTTATTTATTCAGGGGCTGATTGGGTCTGGGCCCAGTATGGCTCTGTCTGAACTGCCCGACTCTGTCTAACCGACCCGACGCAGCGGTTCCAAGAGTCTACCTAACCCCGCCCGGGTCTGGCAAGTTAAGGGTCATCATGATTCATCTGGGTCCAGCCGATCGGGGTTGGCCCATTGGTTTTTGGGCCCAGGAAATAGTTGGCCCAATCGACTAGGTGGGCCTCAGCCCACTCGCACTGGCCCACTGGGATGTGGGTCCAGCCTAGCCAGCGTCTGGCTCGGTCCGCTCGAAGGCGGACAACCTTCTCTGCTGGCCCCAATGTTGCGGGGCCATTTCGCACAGCTGATAGGGCATTGCCACACCACATGTAATTGTCAGACTTTTGGACGATCGACTTCCACCAACGTGGCGCGGTGTGGGGTCATGCCGCACCCTCCTACCATGGCGCTAGGCCGTGCCACACCCTACTTTAGCGGCTGCCGCCGCCAGCGGCACCTACAGTCACTGCCCTTATCCCGTGTGGCCAGCATGGGCCGGACCCCTTTGGAAGTCTCTACACACAACGGCGCGATGCTTCCCAGTGCCCGTGGTCAGTCGATGTGGGTCTCCTCTGACCACCACCGGCCGCCACTGACTTGGTGCTCCAACGGTTCCTTCCGCTGGCCATCAGACGGGATCTGGTGGTCTGTTTTTGGTGCCGTCATCACCTACAAGGATCTCCGGTCACCATCTCCACTGTGTTTCCTCTGGTTGCATCCTACTACTCCATATAGAAAATTGTTTAAGAAAAACGAGACAAATAACAAAGAGGTGGAGGGTTCGAGCCTTGTTCCTTTGTCCCACGCCCTCCGCGTTAGCATTATATCAGGCGTTCAACAAGTTATCTCATAATGATGAACTTTACAATAATCCCCCTACCTGGATAAGACGTTCATTGATGATGATTGATGGAACTTACATCGTCTTTATCGTCAGTTCGTGATTTGGTGGCGCTCGTCACTGCTCACTAAAACCAGTTCCATCCTCCAGGTGGTTGGCATCATGGAACTACTCCAAAGCTTCATCGCTTGGTAAAGCCATGCAAACACCCCACCCTAAGCTCCATATAAATAGGAGGTGGATGTGGTGGGTTATGACCCAAAGAATTTATGATGTTCATTTAATTAATGGGCCACCCAAATTTTCCCAGATTCAGTTACTAGTAACGGAGGGTCAAGCCATTTTATGGCTTAACATTTCGTCAGTCCTACCACTACCACTCGTCTGTTTGGGGAAAAGAAAAAGATAAATAAAATAAAATAATTATTTTATTATTATTTTAAATGTCCAAAAACTATCTTTTTTCACCTGACCTTCGACGGTTAATGTGAAACCTCCCTTAAGCGAATCCCTGTGCCGCAGATTCAATGGTTCCCTGAGATTTGTAATCTAACCACCGGTTCAAAAGATAAAATATGTTGCCCAAACAATTACTGAATGTACCTTAAAAAAATTCAGAAATTCATTCCGGGCATACCGGGCCTCATAATCACACACCGTCAAATTTTATAAACTCATAATAATTCCATATAATTAAAAAGAATATTACATGAAAAATATGAATCTTTATAAATAGGGGTCAAACCTTTAAAAACTACTTATTCAGTCATTCTATGTATATTTCTTGTCTGATTGATGTGGCATCCCCTAGTACATGTCAAAAATAATAAAAATATGGTTTTACTAGGATTTTACTTCATTCAATGTCATTTTATATGAATATGACTATTAAATTCATGTTTAGTTGTTTTAAAATAATAAAACGAAATTTGAAGTTATTTTCATAAAATAAAACCTCATATTGAGGTTCTATCTACTCCCCCATTTCAAATTTCATTTTATGATTTTTTAAATTTCATGACATTAGAAAGTCTTTTATTTTCATAACCACATAAAGAATATATTGGAAGCAAAAAAACCCTTTGAAATCTTCTAATATTATCATTTTTGGAAGACCATACATATAATAGATGTTCTGTAAGCTTTTATATGTCCTAAATAATTCATAAACGACTGGAATATTTCTTCACATTATTCTATGGTTTTTTATATAGATCTTATTGTTAAATTGATATTTTATTGTTTTAAAACAATAAAATTTTGTTTTTGACCATTATAGAAAAATAGAACTTTTTATTGATGTTCAATTTACTCAAACATTTAAAAAATTCATGTATGGTTAATAGTGTTTGATATTACAATACTTAGAGGTTGTTCAGTTGGTTTCAACCTGTAAACACACATTTTTAAAAGGAATCAAATCTTTATAATCTTAATCCTTTTTCATTATGAGAATACCACTTTTAATATAGATGTTATGTCTACTCTTACAGAACAAAAATAATAAAAATATAGTTTTCCTATAGTTCCATGTTATTTGGAGGTCTTTTTCTACGAGCATGGCCATAAAATGCTTATTTTGGTGTTATAAAATAATAAAAATCTTTTTTATTCATCATGAGAAAATGGGCTGCTAATTGATGTTTTATACACTCTAACATTTTAAAAGTAAATATATATTTGTTTTTATTTGATTTTATGGTATTCAAGGGTCATTTAGTTGTTTTTGACCGCACGATGAATGTTTTTAAAGGGCGTCAAATTTTTTAAAAATTGGTTATTCTATAATTCTAGGTATATGCTTTTCCAAATAATGTTTCATATCATTATACATGTAAAAATAATAATAAAATTGTTTTCCTATGGTTCATTTCATTCCAAGGTATTTTTCTATGGATCTGACTCTTAAACATCCCTTTTGATATTTTAAAAAAATAAAAGTTTGTTTCAAGCCATCTTAGGAAAACAGAACCTCATATTGATGTTTTTTGCTCCACCATTTCAAAAATAATCATATGATTGTTTTTATCTGATTTAATTGAATTCGGTGGTTATTTTGTTGGTTTATAACCCCTAATTATTGTTTTTGAAGTGCATCAAACCTTTTACAAATAGTTTATTCTATCATTCTAGGAAGAATGCACGTCTAATTGATTTATTGCATCCTAACGCATGTCACAAATAATACAATGATGGGTTTCCTTTGATTTTACATCATTGTTAGGTCTTTTTTAAGGATATGACCATTAAACACACATTTTGGTGTTTGAATAATTAAATGCATGTTTCTAGTAATCTTGTTAAATTAGAACCTCATATTGATGCTTCATTTATGCATCTATTTCCAAAATCATTGTATAGTTTTTTATTCAAATTTAATAGTATTTGGAGGTTGTTTGGTTTGTTTTAACCCACTAACACACATTTGTATAGGGCATCAATCCTTTAAATCGTATTATTTGATCATTATAAGTAGACCACATGTTCAATTGATCTTCTATCTACTTTGAAATATTAAAAATATCACAAGTATATTTTTATTATGATTTAAAATCATTATAAATTTGTTTTCTATTGATAGAATCATCAAATGAACTTTTTTATATTTTAGACCAATAAAATTATGTTTCTAGTTATTGAGGGAAAATAGAACCTCATATTTATATTCCATCTACTCATGTATTTCTCAATTTATTATACAATAATTTTTTGTCTAATTTAATGACATTTGGAGTTTCTTCGATTGGTTTTAACTCTCGATGCCCATTTATAAGGGAATACAACCTTTAAAAACTAATTATTCACTCGTTTTAGGAAGACCTCATGTTTTGTTAATACGTTTTCTACTCAGGCATAAAAATAATAATACAAATATAGTTTTAATTTTTGGTAATATCATTTTGAGGCCAATTGTTATGGATCTGAACATCAATTGCACGCTTTGGTGTTTTAAAATAATAAATATGCATTTTCATCCATCATAGGAAAAAGCCCTCTAATCAATGATCCATCCACTACACCATTTAAAAAATCACCATACCGTTGATTTCTTCTAATTACACAACATTTGGAGGGTTTCAGTTAGTTTTGACCCCCAAACACGTGTTTTTATTATCCTTCAAACCTCAAAAAACTATTTATGAGGTCATTTAGGGTAGACCAAACATTTGATTGATTTTATGTCTACTCGTACAAGTCAAAAATAATACAAACACGTTTTTCCTATGATTTCATATCATTTTGATCTCATTTACTTTATATTTAACTGTTACACGCATGTTTTTGTGTTTTAAAACAAAAAAAGTACATTTTCATTCATCCTGGAAAAAAAATCACAATTAGATGTTCATTTTACTCGACTATTTTAAAAATAATTGTATGTTTTTTTTATTTCACAACATTCATAGGTTTTTCGGTTGATTTTGACCCCCTAAAACACATTTTTAAAGGGCATCAAACCTTAAAAAACTATGTATTTCACCATTCTGGGTAGACAACATGTCTAGTTGACGCGTCTTCTACTTTTAAATATCAAAAATATTAAAAAAAACTACATTTTCCTATAATTTTACATAATTCAGAGGTCTTTTCTATATATATAACCATTAAACGCAAGTTTTTTTGTGTTTTAATACAATAAAATTGTGTTTTTGATCATCTCAGGTAAATGAAACCTTGGATTTGTGTTTTTTCTAATCTACCATTTCAAAAATCACTATATAGATTTTTATATGATATTTGAAATTCATAAGTTTTCTGTTGGTTTTGACCCCATGAGATATGTTTTTAAAGGTATTTAAACCTTAAAAAATAGATTACTTAATCGTTCTGGGTATACTGCATGTCCAATTGATGATCTATATACTATTACATATCAAAAATAAACCCGAGACATTTTTTCTATGATTTCACATCATTATGATGTCCTTTTCTATAGATCATACCGTTAAACACACATTTTGGTGTTTTAAAACCATAAAAGTTAATTTTAGATCCTCTCAGACTAATATAACCTCATATTAACATTTTTTATTCTCACACATTTTAAAAATCACTATACAGTTGTTTACATCTAATTTGATGGTATTTCGGTATTATTTGGTAGGTTTTGTCTCCTTAAAAAATGTTTTTAAAGGGGTTTAAACCTTTAAAAAAATCAATTCGTAATTCTGAGAAGACTTTAAATCTGATAGATGTACTTCATGATCATACACATCCAAAAGATAAAATGGTTTTACTATGGTTTTACTATGATTTTCCTTCATTTTGAGGTCTTTTTCAATGGATCTTGCCATTAAATTAATGTTTTTTTGTTTTAAAATAACAAAAGTACGTTTTCTATCCTAAAAAAATGGAACATTGGATTTATGTTCTATATAATTGAACATTTCACAATTCATTTTATGGTTTTTTTCTGATTTGATGGGATTTAGGGTTTTTTGATTAGTTTTGATCCCCCATCGCAGATTTTTAAAGGTCATCAAACCTTAAAAAACTACTTATTCTTTGGTTTCAAGAATATTTCATGTAAAATTTAAATTTTTTTCTACTAGTATGTGGAAAAAATAATACAATGAATTTTTTCATGTTATTTTATGTTATTACAAAGTCGTTTGATATGGATGTGATCATTAAAATCATATTTTGTTTTAAAACAAAACAAAGTGTGCTTCCAGACATCACAATCAAATAGAACATCATATTGATTTCATTTCTACTCTATCAGTTCAAAAACCATTGAACAATTATTTTTTATTAGTTACATGATATTCAGAGGAAACTCGTTTGGTTTTAATCCCTTGATGCATGTTTTTTAGGGAAAAAACATTTAAAAACTAATAATTTTGTTGTTCTGGGCATATTATATGTTTGATTGATGTTCTGTCTACTCATACAAGTCACGAATAATATAAATAAATTATATTATGACTTAACAACATTATAATTTCATTTTATATGGATCTAACTATTAAACTCAAGTTTTCCATTTTTAAAATAGTAAAATCATGTTTCTAGTCATCCAAGGAAAACATAAACATAGATTGACATTCCATATACTCAACCATTTCAAAAATCATTATATGGTTGTTTTTTATCTGATTCAACTGTACTTAGTGGTGATTTGATTGGTTTTGACCACCTAATAGATGATTTTAAAGGGAATTAAACCTTTAAATAATACTTATTCAGTTTTTTTGTGGAGAAAACACATTATATTAACATTTTCTCTACTAACACACTTCAAAAATAATATAAATATATTTTTCTTGTCATTTCACTATCTTTATTGGTCATTTTATATAGATCTAATAATTAAATGCATATTTTAGTATTTTAAAATAATAAAATCACATTTCAGCTCATCTTGGGAAAAGCGCACCTCATATTAATGTTCCGTCTAGTCAATTATTTCACAATTCAGTAAACATTTTTTGTCTGATTTCACAGCATTTAAAGGTCATTCGGTTGGTTTTGACCAAGTGAATCATGTTTTTAAAGTATTTCAACCTATTAAGAGATTATTATATGATCATTCTGGGTAGACCACACATTCAATTGGCATGTCATCTACTCATACACTTCAAAAATAATACAAATATTGTTTTTCTATGATTTCATGTCATTCTGATATTTTTTATAGATTAGTGAGTAAAATGCATGTTTTAGAGTTTTAAAAAATAAAAGTGTCATTCTGGTCATGCTGGGTAAACATAACTCAGATTTAACCTATAAATACTCCAATATTTCCCAAATCATTGTACAATTGGTTTCATCTAATTTCATAGTATTTTGAGGTCATTCAGTTGGTTTTAACCTGCTAATATATGTTTTTAAAGGGCATAAAACCTTTAAAAATACTTATTCAATCGCTATGGGTAGACCAAAAGTTTTATTGATGATATGTCTACTTGTACATGTAAAAAACACTAAAAAGATGTTGTCCTATGACTTCATGTAATTATTAGATTATTTTCTATGGATATGACCATTAAACACACACTTTCATGTTTTCAAATAATAATTGGGCATTTCTGGAAAACTCAATAAAATCGAATCTTGGTTGATTTTACATCTACTCAACCATTTCAAAAATCATTGTATCATTGTTTTTGTCTAATTTTATAGCATTCTAAGAAAATCCAGTTGGTTTTATCAACCTAAAATAGGTTATTATAGGGAGTTAAACAATTAAAATATGGATATTCTATCATTTCCGGATGATTGTCCATTTGATTGACATGTAGACTCCTTTTACCCATAAACATAATAAAAAATGATTTTCATATGAATTCACACTATTATGAAGTGGTTTTATATAGATATTATCATTAAATGCATGTTTTACAATTTTAAAATAATAAAAATGCATTTATGGTCATCTCAGGTAAAATCAACCCTGGACTAACATTTTTTATACTTTACAATTTCATAAATCACTATATGGTTGTTTTCTTTTATTTACATGACATTTAAATATCATTTTTTTGGTTTTGTCCCCATGAAACATGTTTTTAGAGGGCATAAAACCTTTAAAAATTATTATTTTGACATTCCTGACAGAACACACATTTTATTGATATTCTGTATGCTCGTACAAATTTCAAATAATTCAAATAATATTTTCCAATGATTTTATGTCATTTTGAGGTCATTTTATAAGGATCTAACTGTTAAATGCACATTTTGGTGTTTTAAAAAAAATTCATATCCAGTCCTCTTAGGAAAATGGAACATCAAATTGATGTTCCATCTATTCGACCATTTCATAATTCCCTGTGTTATTTTTTTAATCTAATTTGATGGAAGTCAAAGATCTTTCAGTTGGTTTTAACTCTCCAATATATTTTTTATAGGGAGTCCGACCTTTAATAAATAATCAATCTATCGTTATGGGAATACCACATGTGCAATTGAAACATTGTCAACTCATAGACATCAAAAATAATAAAAAGATAGTTTTACAATTATTTAATGACATTATGATGTTATTTACTATAGATCTGACCATTAAATGCATTTTTGTTGATTTAAAATAATAAAAGTGTGTTTTAAATCATCTTGGAAAAATAAAATCTCATAATAACATTATGTCTACACCATCATTTCAAAAATTACTATACATTTTTCTCATCAAATTTCAGGGAATTCAAAGGCCTTTCAGTTGGTTTTGACCAACAAATGCACATTTTTTTGAAAGGCATCAAGCCTTTTAAAACTAATTATACAGAAATTATGGGTAGACCACAAATTTGATTGATGTTCTATATTCTCTTATATGCCCAAAAATATAAATACATTTTCTTACGATGTCATGTCATTTTGAGGTCATTCATTATGGATTTGAAAATGAAATGAGTGTTTTCATGTTATAAAACAAAAATAGTTTATTAATACAAGAAAAACTACATCTCTTATTGTAGTTACGTCTACTCAATCATTTTTAAATTCACTTTATGGGTTCTTTCATGTAATTTGGCTGTATTCATAGGTTTTTTGGTCGGTTTTGACCCCTTAACACGTGATTTTAAGGTGAATCAACCCTTTAAAAACATATTATTTGGTCATTCTGGGTATACTTCACATCTAATTGATATAGAATCTACTTATACACATCAAAAATAATACAAATATGATCTTACTATGATTTACATCATTAATAGGTCAATTTATATGGATTAGATAATTAAATTCACTTTTGGTGTTTTAAAACAATAAAAGTGTGTTTCAATTCATCTTATAAAAAACACTAGATTTATGTTTCATCTACTCTACCATTTCAAAAATCATTGTATGTTTTTTTTTCTGATTTCATGTCATTTAGGGGTTTCTCAGTTAAATTTAACCCCATGACACACATTTCTAAAGGGCGTCAAACTGTAAAGACATCATATTCAGTCATTTAAGTCAAACACAAATCCTAGTGACATGTTTTTTACTTATTCATGTCAAAAATAATACGAATATTATTACACTATGATTTCAAGTCATTAAGGGGTATTTTTATATGGATATGGATATTAAATGAATGTTTCGGGGTTTTAAAACTATAAAAGGTCATTTCCAATAATCCAAGTAAAAAAATTCATATTTATATTTATTCCATTCTAACATTTAAAAAAATATGTTTTTTTCTGTCGGATATCACAACATTCAAAGGTTTTCCAGTTGGTTTTGACCCCCCCACAAACACATTTTTAAAGGATGTCAAACCATTAAAAATTTCTTATTTAGTTGTTCTGGGAAGCTGCACATTAAATTAATTTTTTATCTACTCATACACATCAAAAATAATATAAATATTGTTATAAAATTATTTCACATCATTCTGATATATTTTTCATTAGATCTAATCGTTAAACATATGATTTGGTGTTTTGAAATAGTAAAAGTGTGTATCTAATCATCCTAGAAAAATAGAGCATATGATTCAAATTCCTTATAATAAACTTTTTAAAAAATAAATGTATGATTGTATTCATCTAATTGGACCAAATTTAGAGGTATTTTAATTGTTTTTGACCCCCTAATGCATGATTTTAAAGGGCATTAATCCTTTTAAAAAATCATTTTTCACCCATACTGGGTAGACCAAATATCTGATTTATGTTCTATATTCTTTTATAAATTAAAAATAACTCAAAGATTTATTTTCTATGACTTCACATCATTATGAGGTTTTTTCTAGGAATATGACCATGAAACACATGTTTTACTATTTTAAAATATAAAAGTGCATTTCTAGACATATTAAGAAAACTAAAACATAGATTCGGTTTTATATACTTGGTCATTTAAAAATTCATTGTATGTTTGTTTTTTTTATGATTTGATGACATCCAAAGATTGATTAATTTGTTTTTACCCCATGATACATGTTTTTAAAGGGCGTCAAACCTTTAAAACTTCTTATTTGATCATTTCAAGTAGGATGCACATCTAATTGATGTTTTGACTACTCATACATGTCAAAAATAAAAAAAATATGGGTTTAATATGATTTCACATAATTCTAAGAAATTATCCTATAAATTTTACTGTTAAATTTACATTTTGGTGTTATAAAAAAAATAAAAGAGGGTTTTTTGGTCATCATCAGAAAATAGAACCTCAGATTGATGTTTTTTATTCTCTATGATTTGAAAAATCATTGTATGGTTTTTCTCATATAATTATTCAACATTCAGTAGTCATTAATTTGGTTTGACCCCCTAATAAACATTTTAAAGGGTGTCAAAACATTTCAAACTTCTTATTAGATCATTTGGGGAAGACTTCACATTCGATTGACATTATGTTTTCTAGTACACATCCAAAATAATAAAAAGACATTTTCTTATGATTTCATGTAATTTTAGGTCATTTTTTATAGATCTATAAACAAAAATCACATTTTCATTTTATAAATAATAAAATTATGTTTTTGGTCATCCCAAGAAAATAGGAACCTAAATTGATGTTCCTTTTACTCAACCACTTCCAAAATTACTATACATTTGTTTTTGGTTGATTTCACAATATTCGAAGTTCATTTGGTTGGTTTTATCCCCTTGAAGCACATTTTTATAGGGCTTTAAACCTTTAAAATTGATTATTTGATAGTTTTGGGTAGACTGAATGTCGGATTAAGGTGTCTTCTACTTATACAGATAAAAATAAACGAAATATGGTTTTATTATGATTTCAAGTCATTCCATGTTTTCTATGGATATAAAAGTTGAACACACATTTTTGGTTTTTTAAATCAATAAAAGTGTGTTTCCTGGCATCACAAGAAAAAAGAATCTTGTATTGAGGTTTTATGTACTACACTATTTCAAAAACTATTGTATTATTGTATTTATATAATTTCATAGAATTTAAAGGTCATTTAGCTAGTTTTTACCCCTTGATGCACATTTTTTCTAGAGTGAAAAACTATTAAAAACTGCTAATTTGATTATTCTATGTAGATTTCACATCTGATTGATGTTTTTTATAATCATAGACATAAAAAATAATACAATGGTGTTTTTCCTAGGCATTCACATCATTCCAATGTCATTTTTATAGATACGACCATTAAATGTATACTTTAGAGTTTTAAAGCAATAAAAGTGTGTTTTTGGTCATCTATGAAAAAAAAACCTCAGAACATTGTTCCATCTACTCAAACATGTAAAAAATTACTGCATGATTGTTTTAGTATGATTTAACAATGTTTAGAAGTCCATCAGTTGGTATTGAACCCATAAACACGCATTTTTATAGGGCATCAAACCATTAAAAATTTCCAATCTTCTCATTCTGGGTAGACAACATGTCTTAATGGAATTTTATCTACTCATACACATCATAAATAAAATAAATAAGGTTTTCCTATGTTTTTTTATAATTATAAGGTCTTTTTCAATGAATATAATTGTTAAACACACATTTTGTTGTTTTAAAACAATAAAAGTGTGTTTCTTGTCATTCTGAGAACATGAATCCTTGGATTTATATTTTGTTTTCTCAACCATTTTATGAATCACTATATGGTTTTCTATTTATTACACAAAATTTTAAGGTTGTTTAATTAGTTTTGACCCCAAGACACACATTTTTGAAGGGATTGAAATTGATAAAATCTATTTATTTAGTCATTTTGGGAATACCACACATCTGGTTGTCATGTAATATAATCATACACATAAAAATAATAAAATCTAATTTTCCTATGATTTCATGAAATTTTGAGTTTTTTCTATGCATCTATCCATTAAACAAACATTTTGGTGTTTTAAAATAATAAAAGTTCATTTTTAGTCATCCAAAGAAAAAAATAAAATTGGATTAACATTATGTTTCTACACTATTTTACACATCACTATACAGTTATTATCATCTAATTTCATAGCATTCAGAGTTTGTTCGATTGGTTTTGACCCCCTGACAAATATTTTTAAAGGGTGTTAAACCATTAAAACTTTCTTATTCTGTTGTTTAGGATAGACTATGTGTCCAATTAAAATTCTATATACTCATTCATGTCATAAATAATAAAAATATTGTTTTCTTATGATTTGAAATCATTCTAAGGTAGTTTTCTATGAATATGACCATTAAACACACATTTTATTGTTTTAAAATAATTATATTTTTTTTTTCAGATCATCTCGAACAAATAGAACCCATGATTGATATTCCATATACCCCATAATTTTGAAAATCCATGTATGGTTCTTTTCAAATGATTTCATAGTATTTGGAGGTTATTCTGTTAGTTTTGACCTCCATATGCATGTTTTTAAAGGGCTTCAAACCTTTAATGATTTCTTATTTAGTCATTCTAGGAATACCATATGAATGATTAACATCTTGCCTAATTATATACATTAAAAATAATAAAATTAATGTTTTTATATGATTTCACTTTATTTTGTGTTAATTATTTTATATGTGACCATTAAACAACCATTTTGGTTTTTTAAAACTATAAACATTCTATTATAGTCATCCTAAGAAAACCGAACCTCATATTGATGATAGGTTTACTAAAAAATTTCAAAAAATAATATATTGTTTTTTTGTTTGATATCATGACATTTGGTGGTTGTTCGATTGGTTTTGACCCTCTAACACATATTTTTAAAGGATTTGATGCCTTTAAAAAGTACTTATTCAGTCATTTTAGGAAGACCATACATTTGAATAATGTGTTGTCTATTGATACACATCATATATAATACAAAGGTGGTTTTATGATGATTTCACATAATTCCAAGGTATTTTGTTACTAATATAACTGTTAAATTCATATTTTTGTGTTTTAAAGTAAAAAAAGTGTTTTTTTGTTCATCCTAGGAAAATGAAATCCCATATTTATGTTAAAACTACTCAACCATTTTAAAATCATGGTATGGTTGTTATATTTTATCTAATCGAATTTTGGGGTCTTTTTGTCAGTTTTGACCCTCTAACACTTGTTTTTAAAGTGTTTAAAACAATTAAAATCTTATTATTCGATCGTTCCAGCTAGACCATAGGTCTGATTTTCATGTCGTCTACTCATACACATAAAAAATAAAACAAATATGGGTCTCTTTGATTTCATGGAATTCTAAGGTCTTTTGCTATGAATTTTAACTTTAAATGTGCATTTTGGTATTTTAAAGTAATAAAAGTTTGTTTTTAGTTATTCTAGGGAAATAGAACCTCAGATTGAAAATATGTCCATGCTACCATTTCAAAAATTACTATACGGTATTTTTCATCAGTTTCCATGGCATTCACAAGTTGTTCGGTTGGTATTAACCCCATGTCGCACATTTTTTAATGGCATTAAACCTTTAAAAACTTCTTATTAAAATATTATAGTAAGAATCCAGGTCTAATTTATATGATGTTTACTCATCCACATCAAAAATAAAACAAATATGGTTTTCTTATTATTTCATTTCATCCTAAGGTTTTTTGTTATGGATTTAATTGTTAAATCCACATTTCGGTGTTTAAAACAATAAAAGTCTATTTCTAGTCATCATGGGTAAATGGTAACTCTAGTTCATATTTCATCAACTTAACCATTTAAAAAATCAAAATTTGGTTCATTTCTTCTAATTTAATGGCATTTGATGGTCTTTGGATTGATTATTACCATCTAATGAGATTTTTAAAGGGTGTCAAACCTTTGAAAACTGATTATTCATCCATTTTGGGAAAACTACATGTCTAATTGATGTGCCTTATACTAACATACAAAAATAATAAAAAAGATTATTTTAATATGGTTTCATGTTCATCCGAGGACATTTTATACAGATATGACTATATAACAAATTATTTAGTGTTTTAAAATAATTAAAGTGTGTTTCATGTCATCCCATGCAAACAAAACCTCATATTAGAATTTCATCTACTACACTTTTTCATAAATCATAATATGATTTCTTAGTTCTAATTTCTTGGAATTAGGGGGGTGTTATGTTGGTTTTGTCCCCCCCAACACATGTTTCTAGAGGGATTCAAACCTTTAAAAACCCCATCACCGATTGTTTTGGGACGACCACACATCAGATTGACATATTGTCGACTCATACACTTAAAAAATAATATAAAGATAATTTTCCAATGATTTTATGTCATTATTAAGTCACTTTATATAGTTCATACTGTTAAATTCATGTTTTGGTGTTTTAAAACAATAAAAATTTATTCCCATCCATCATGAAAAAACATAACAACAAATTGATGTCATGTCTACTCGACCATTTCAAAATTTATAATACAATTTTTTTCTTCTAATTTGATGGAATCTAGAGGTTATTCAATTTGTTTTGACTTCTAGATGCATATTTTTAAAGGAATAAAAACTTTAAAACTATTTACTTACCCATTTCAGGAATCCCACAAATATGATTGATGATATGTCTACTTTTAAACATCATAAAAAACACAAATATGAATTTTCTATGATTTCACGTCATTATGAGTTTTTCTCTAAGTATGAAACCGTTAAACAAATGTTTTTGTGTTTCAAAACAATAAAATTTTGTTTTTGTTCATATTGGGAAAAATAATACATGAATTAATGATCTATCTACTCCAATATTTTATAAATCGCTATATAGTTATATTCATTTGATTTCATTGTATTTTGAGGTTGTCAAATTGGTTTTGACCCCCAAACACATGTTTTTAAAGGGCGTGAAAACCATAAAAACTAATTATTTAGATTTTTCATGCATATCACAAATATGATTAATGTTATATCTCCTCCTACACATAAAAAATAATAAAAACATTTTTTTCCAATGATTTCCGGTCATTAATAGGTATTTTTTATTTTTTTGACCATTGAACACACATTTTCATATATTAAAATAATAAAATTGTGTTTCTAGTCATCTATGGAAAATGAAACGTTAGATTGATATTCAGTCTACTTGAACATTTCAAAATTCACTTTATCATTTTATTCATATGATTTTATAGTATTTAGATGTCGTTTAATTGGTTTTGTCAACCAGACGTATGTTTTTAAAGGGCTATAATCCATTAAAAACTACTTATTCAGTAATTTTGAGAAGAACACATTTCTAATTGATGTTAATTCTACTCATACACATAAAAATTAATTCAAATATGGGTTTCCTATAATTTCACATCATTCTGAGGTCATTTGTTATGGATATGGCCATCAAAATGCACATTTTTGTTTTTTAATACTATAAAAGTGTGTTTTCAGTCATATTATGATAAAAACTCATATTAATATTCTCTATACTCCACCATTTAAAATATAAATGTATGTAATTATAATTTCACATCATTTTATGGTAGTTCATTGAGTTTTTATCCCATAAGGAATGTTTTTAAAGGAATCTAAACATTTAAAAATAGATTATTTAGTCATTCCTAGTAGAACTCATGTTTGATTTATGTCATGTAGGCTTTAACACATCAAAAATAAAACAAATATGGTTCTTCGATGACTTTACATTATTATAGTATTTATTTTCTATGGATATGTCTATTAAATGAATGTTTTAGTGTTTTATACCAACAAGTGTATGTTTCTAGTCTTCTCGGGAAAACAGAACTGAAGATTGTTTTTTCATATACTTCACTATTTTTTTAATAGTTTTATAATTTTTTACTTGATATTATAGAAATAAGTGGTCATATGGTTTTTTACCCCTAACATATGTTTTTAAAGGATGTAAAACTTTTAAATTCTATCTATTCAGTCATTTTTAGCAGACTTCGTGTCCAATTGATGTGTCGTCTGCTCATACACATAAAAAATAATAAAAAGATGGTTTTCCTGTGATTTCATTTCATTCATCGGTCCATTTATATGGATTATAATATTAAATTAACATTATTATATTTTAAAGCAATCACTATGAATTTCTAGTCATATTGGAAAAACATATCCTTGGATTGAAATTATTCCTCCTCCATCATTTTAAAAATCACTCGATGATTACCTTTTCTAGGTTTTAAGGAATTCAGAAGTAGTTCAATTTGTTTTTAACCCATAATGAATGACTTTGAAGGGTTGAAAATCTTTAAATTTTTTTATTTAATCGTTGTAGGTATATTGCACATCTGATTGATATGTCTTCTACTTGTACATATCAAAAATAATAAAAATACATTTCAAATTATTTCGAGGTCATTTTTGATGAATTTACCTATTAAATGCATGTTTCAGTGTTTTAAAACAAGAAAAGTGTGCATCTGATTATCTCAAACAAATAGAACCTTGGATAGATGTTTTCTCTGGTCCATTATTTCAAAAATATTTATATCATTTTAATATAATTTTAGGGTATTTAAAGGTCATTCAGTTAGTTTCCCACCCAATGCACCTTTTTAATGGTTGTCAAACCTTTAATAACTTCTTATTTAGTTGTTCCATGTATACTGTATGCCTAATTGATGTTCCGCCAACTTTTAAACATCATAAATAATACCGAAATGGTTTTCCTATGATTTCAAATCATTATGAGGTATTTTTCTTTGGATATAATAGTTAAATTCATGTTTTTTTGTAATAAAACTATAAAAGTGTGTTTCTAGTCATCCCAAAAAAATAAAACATTAGATTGATGTACTATCTAGTCTATAATTTCACAAATCACTATATAGTTTTTTTCATTGGATTATATGACATCAAATCTCATTTAGTTGTTTTTGACCTTGAGAAACATGTTTATTAAATGGTATAAAACTATTAAAACTGACTATTAAGTCTTTATGAGTACACTTCATGTCCGATTGTTGTTTTGTATTCACATACATGTCATAAATAATACAATGATATTTTCATAAGTTTTCATATCATTTAGAGGTAGTTTTTAGGGATATTACCACTAAATGCATCTTTTTTTATTTTAAAATAATAAAACAATGTTTTTGATCATCTAGGAAAAACATAACCTCATATTGTAATTCCATCCATATGACCATTTCACAAATCACACTATGGTTATTTTCATCTAATTTCATGGAATTTGGAGGTTGTTTGGTTAGTTTTGACCCCTGATGAATGTTTTTAAAGGATATAAAACCTTTAAAATATTCTTATTTGTTCATTCTGGGAAGTCCACATGTTTGATTGATGTGTCTTTTACTCTTAAAGATATAAAATTATATAATGATGTATCTACTATTATTTCAAATAATTCTAAGGTTTGTTTCTATGGATATGACCATTAAACAAACTTTTTGGAGTTTTAAAACAATAATAGTATGTTCCTAGACATATTGTGAATATGGAACCTCAGATTGAGATTTTTTGTACTCCACCATTTAAAAAAATCAATTTATGATTTCTCTCTATAATTTCATAGTATTTGGAGGATGTTTTGTTGGGTTTGATCCCTTGGCGCATGTTTTTAAAGGGCGTCAAACCTTTAAAAAATGTTTATTCATACATTTCTAGAATATTAAAAATCTAATTGACGAGCCAACAACTATTACACATCACAAATAATAAAAATTTAATTTTCATTAATTTTATTTCATTCAGAGGTTTTTTCCTATAGATCTAATCATTAAATGAGTTATTTATTAATTTAAAACAATAAAAGTGTGTTTTTAGTCATACTTAGAAAAAACATATATAAATGGAGTTTAATATTCTTGACCATTTCAAAATTCACTATGAATTCGTTTTCATAAAATTTGATGATATTTGGAGCTGTTTGGTTTGTTTTGATTCCCTGGAGCACATTTTTAAATGGAATTAAACATTTAAAAACTATTATTCAGTCGTTCTAGGTAGAATTCACGACTGATTGATGTTTCATATACTCATACACATAAAAAATAATACAAATATGGGTTTATTATAATTTCACATCATTATAAGGTTATTTTGTATGGATGTTATCGTCAAAAAAACATTTTAGTTATTTAAAACAATGAGTATGTTTTCTATCATCCTAGGTAAACAAAACCATAGATTAATGTTATATATAATCCAACATTTCAAAAATCATTGAAAATATTTTAATCTGATTTCACAAGCTGTGGATATCATTTGGTTGGTTTTTATCCCCCAACATACATTTTTTAGGGCCGTCAAACCATTAAAAACTACTTACCCAGTCATTCCAGGAAGACCGAACATCTGATTGACGTGACATCTACTCATAAATATCATAAATAATACAAATATTATTTCCTATATTTTCATGTCATTCCAATGTATTTTTTTCATGTATGGGACCATTAAATGCACACTTTGAAATTTTAAAACAATAAAAGTTTATTTCTGATCATCCCATGTAAAAGGTGCCTTGGATTGATTGTTGTAATACTCAACCATTTCATAATTCATTACATAATATTTTATTTCTAATTTAACAACATTCAAGGGTCATTCGGTTGGTTTTGACCCCTTGACACACATTTTTAATGGGTTTCAGACCATTAAAAAAGTTTTATTCCGACATTTTGGAAAGACCATATATATTATTGACATGTAATCTACTCATACACATCAAAAATAATATAAAGAGGCATGTCCTATTATTTCCTGTCATTCTGAAGTCATTTGATATGGATCTAAAAGTTAAATATAGGTTTCCGTATTTTAAAATAATAAAAGTATATTTCAGGTCATCTTTGGAAAAAAGAACCTCGTATTGATGTTCTGTAAACTCCAACATTTTATAAATCACTATATGGTTATTTCGGTCTAATTCCATAGCATTCAGAGGTCTTTCGATTATTTTACCCCCCCAAACATATATTTTTAAAGTGCGACAAACCTTTAAAATCTACTTACTCATCCATTTCGGGAAGACCCCAAATCTTATTGACATTCATTCTGCTTATAATTTTTGAGAATAATACAAACATGGCTTTCCTATTATTTCACATTATTATAAGGTCTTTTTTTATAGATATGACCATTAAACACATGTTTTGGTGTTTAAAGTAATAAAAGAGTTTTTTCAATCATTTTGAGAAAACAGAACCCTGAATTGATGCTCCATCTAATCCCCTATTTCAAAAATCATTATGCAGTTATTTTTTCTCTGATATTATGACATTTGAAATTATTTTCTTGGTTTTGACCCTCTGATGCAAACTTTTAAAAGGCATCATACCGTTGAAAACTGCTTATTCTATCTTACTAGGAATACCAAATATCTAATTAAACATTCTTCTACTCAAACCCAAAAAAATTATTTAAATATGTTTTACCTATAATTTCACATTATTTCGAGGTCTTTTCTATGGATACAATCGTTAAACTCACATTTTGGTTTATAAAAATAATAAAAGCACGTTTCTGATAATCATAGGAAAAAAATAATGATTTAAAGATTTTCCATATACTCCTCTATTTAAAAAATCACCATATATTTTTTTTATAGAATTTTATTGAACTAAGAGGTCATTAGGTTGATACTGACCCCATTATGCTTGTTTTTAAAGGGGTCATCCCTTTAAAAACTACTTATTTGATCATTCTGATTAGACAACCAGTTGATTGAAATTTTTTCTAACTTGACACAACAAAAATAATATAAATATGGAGGTCTTATGATTTCACATCATTGTGAGGTATTTTTTCATGTATATGACTATTAAACAAACATTTTAGTGTTTTAAAATATTAAAAGTGTGTTTTTAGTCATCCTAGGAACAAAGAACCTCATATTGAAATTACATCAACTCCACCATTTCAAAAATCACGATATGGATGTTTTTTATGATACCATGACAATAAGATGTCAAATGATTGGTTTTACGCACATGAAACATGTTTTTAAAGGGCATCAAATGATTAAAAACTACTTATATTTTCATTATAGGTAGAAATTACTTCCAATTGATGTATCACCTCCTTATACACATAAAACAAATACAGTTTCCTTATGATTACACATAATTATGAGGTTTTTTTCTATGGATATGGTCATTAAACACACAATTTGGTGTTTTAAAACAATAATATGTTGTTTATAGACATCTCAAGAAAACAAAACCTCATTTTGATGTTCCATCTATTCCACCATTTATAGAATCATTGTATGTTTGTTGTTATATGATTTTCTGGAATTCAGAGGTCATTTGGTTGGTTTGGACACCATGACACATGTTTTTAAAGGGTTCCACGCATTTAAATACTACTTATTTTGCCATTCCTAGTAGAAGACACAATTGATTGATTTTTTTATTTTCATACACATAAAAAATAAAAAAAATATTTTTTTTCTTCTATTTTACAAAATTTCATGTTTTTTTCACTGGATATTACTGCTAAACACACATTTTTCTATTTTAAAATAACAAATGTAAATTTCTTGTCATCCTAAAATAAATCCTTGTATTGACATTATGTCTACTCGAGCATATCAAAATTCACTATATGGTTGTTTTCACTATATTTGACTTGTATTATATGGTTTTTAAATTAGATTTAAACCCCATATGTATGTTTTTAAAGGGAATAAAATATATAAAACATCTTATTCAATCATTCATGGAAGACTGCACGCCTGATTGATGCATTATCAATTATTACATGATAAAAATAATACAAATACATTTAATCAGTGATTTAAAATCATTCCAAGGTTAGTTTTTATGGATATAATAGTTAATATTCGGGTTTTTGTTCTATCATTATAAAAGTGTGTTTCTAATCATCTGAGTGAAACGAAAACTAGGATCAATGTTTTTTGTATTCCACTATTTCAAAAATCACTATATGTGTTTTTTTCAAATTTAAAAACATTTTTTGTTTGTTTGGATTATTTTAACCCCATGATTCACATTTTTAAAGGGAATCAAATGATTAAAAATTCTTATCTGGTAATTCAGGGAAGACTGTTTTTATGATTGATGTTTCATCTTCTCATACAATTCAAAATAATAAAAATATTATTTACAATTATTTCACATAATTGTTTGTCATTTTCTATTGATCTAACAATTAATCACATGTCTTCATGTTTAAAAACAATAAAAGTCTGTTTTTGGTCATTAAGGAGAAACATAACCTCAGATATACATTTCTTCTACTTGATTATTTCAAAAATAAGGGTATCGTTGTTATTATCTAATTAACTGGAATTTATAGGTCTCTTGGTTGGTTTTAACCCCTTGAAACATTTAAGAACCAAAATTTTCTATGAGGTATGGATCCTTTAATTTTTTTCCAATTCTTTGGTTTTGATCTAATTTGGATGCACAGTGAGGGTTTGAAGGAAACAAGGGTGTTAAAGGATTTTTCTGAGCCCGAAAACCTAGTTAGTGGAAGATAATAATGGGATGCACAGTTATTAGAAACCATGCGGTCTAGAAAACATAGTTTTCCTAATTTTGTGGGCATTTTAGTGGGAAGCAGTTGGCCACATGGTTTTCCTTAACCATGTGACTTATAGTGAAAGGTCGTGCGAAACCTCTATAATTTTTAGTAGACGTAAAACACACTATTTTCCTCCATTTCCCAAATTATGTACATGAACCATGTGGGTCCTCTTAATGGAAAGTGGACTAATCAATGTCCATGCATGGTTTGGCCAACCGTGTGGCCAAATCGTGCAACCCCTATATGTGGGGTAAATTTACCATTTTCACCTTTGGGGATTATATGTTTAATGCCCCTCATCCTTTAATTTTTTCCTCTAGTGGAAGCTCATCCTTCTCGCATTTGATCTATTCCCCTCATCACGCTAGGTTCATGGATAAATCCCCTATCCATAATTTGATTTGACTTCCGATCATCTCATTTGATGTGAACCAGTGAATTCCATATTCAACTTTCACCATTGATCATTTTTATTCCTCTCGATGGAGTTATTTTGGTGCTGTCTATTATGCCTAATTTTTTTTGTTTTTAGGTTTATTTTGATATAATCAAACAAAAGTCCCATACTAGAAGATTACGCTTCTATAGGTATAAAGAAGTTGGTTTAGTATTTATCCCGCAGTGTCATGATGCTTTATATTGTTTGTTTTGTGATACATTCCAGTTTCACTATACAATTACCTTAAATTTAATATTCCATTAATTTGTGGCCTTAATTTAGAACCTAACGACTCTCTTTTATACCATTCACCTATTTCCATCCTTGAGGTGTGGCCATGAAATTTCCATTAATGCTATAAATTCAATAATAATGAAAACATCATTTATTTGGTTTTAACGTGTCTCTTAAGTGAGATAATTATAATGAATTATATTTAATGTTAGTGGTAACACCACGTTACCTATTTTTGATTGAACATTGCTAACATTCTTGTTATGAAGAATTTCTATTGAATTATAAACTACCTATTGGATATTATTAAATCCATTGACTACATCTCACTATTATTCTATATAGGAATGGATACCCTCATGAATAATCAAGGATGGTTATGGAGACCATTACTAGTTATGATATATGAGCATGGTGTCCCTAATACTATAGTTGTTATATGGACTTGGAATCCCTATATTGTGACTGGAGCATGGTGTCCCTATATTGTGACTCATACATGGAATCCCTATATTATAATAGTGGAATGGAAACCCTTAAGGATTTTGATTCAGGCATGATATCCGTAGAAATGACATGGGTATGTCGACACATATTATTATGATTTGTTCATGGTGACCCAATTGTTATGATTTGGAAATGGAGACCCTATATATATGATATTGGGAATGATGACCATAATATTATGATATTAGGCATGCCATACCTTATTCTGTGATACTGTGAATGGAATCCCATGACACTTGTGAGACTCATGCAACTACCCATGGATGACTGAGTTACACCTTGGGTCTAGACTGGTTGAAATATCCATATATATGGATATAAAAGTTAATATATATATAGACCATATATGTGTATTCACATGGTCATGTATTCATAGATTATCCAGAATGGGATAAAGTAGGTAGTGTCAGCCTGGTATCTTTCAAGAATGAAATTAAACCTATTTAAAATTTCTATCACTGCTTATCATTTCTTAAATATACATAATGCTCTTATTATATTCAATGGTTGGGTCTTTATATACACCATTGGTGATGAGATACTTAGTTTATCTCACATCCTATCTGGGATTCTGATGGTACCCTGGTAGATTATGAGGATGCATGTAGGGACAAGGGAAAGGTCCTATTTGTTGTTTCTTGTGTATTATTACATGGGAGCATGGAAGAAAAGGACCAAACTATGGATCCTGATGCTACTAGAGATATAATATTAGTATTTTTTTATACATGTGTCATATTTCCTTCCAACTACCATGCCTTCATGTTCCCTTTTGATAGATACATGTCATTACATCATTTTTTATATGATACTTGTTGTTGTATGAGTGGCTATTTATTACCTTTTGATGCTTTACCTTCCAGAATTTTTTATTTACCATTATTCCTCTATTTATCCATTTATTTAACCATTGTGCTACTCTGATCATGAGGGTATAGTCTCCAAAATTCAATACCTTAGACCCTCACTGCTAATCAACATCCTCTGGCATATGGGGTGGTGCACTTGAGGCCATGTTTCCCGCTCTATCTGGGAACCATTTAGTAACATATGGGTCAGGATGTCACAAAGTGGTATTAGATAATTACTTTTACCTTGTCAAATAATTTTAGAATATTAAACCAAATTTAGAAGTATCTAGATTTGGTAATGAAATTTTATTAGGAGTAGCTAACCCATGTATAAAAAAAGGACAAATTACCTAGGGTGGAATATCATGTTCTGTTTTATGCCTGTTAAAGTTGATTTGATTCCATAATTGGGTGAAGTACATGATGTGTGATGTTTATTATTATGATTGAGGATTAAATTTTATCCTTGGCCTAATATGACATGTAATCATTGATCATGCATCATTTTAGGCACCTTATAAAACATATATGTCATGCATTATGTTATTCCATGTCTATTTACTATGTGCATTTCCCACAACTTGTTTTTTATGCATTTCTATATCCTTAAACTGTGATAAATTTTCATATATGGACTAGATAAGGTATTTTTTGTGATAAAATGGACATCATAATTCAATTTATTAGGTGTACGGGCCCATATAAATTGTAATTTTTTATCCATATAGTTCAATATTTTAATGAAAATTTGTATAAAAATTAGAATGAAATTTAAAATGATTAAATTATAAAATGAAAT
Organism: Viscum album; assembly: GCA_963277665.1. Taxonomy (NCBI): domain Eukaryota; kingdom Viridiplantae; phylum Streptophyta; class Magnoliopsida; order Santalales; family Viscaceae; genus Viscum; species Viscum album. The sequence goes on from OY728165.1 coordinate 1,184,633,782, forward strand.
AGTCATGGATAGGTACTGATGGAAATTTAAATATAAATGGTGTTTTCTTCTATAAATTGAAATTGAATCTCTTTATACTCGGACCCATACATCAATATACAGATCCTGACCTAGACCCAAACATTGTAGTTGTCAGTAGGTAGTATCTCTTATGTTCAAAATAATTGTTCCTATCACCCAAGCCAATCTCTAGGACAAATAGAGGTGTGCGGTTGTTCCATAAGAAGGATTTTACCAATCATATTCATATATCAATGATCTTAACCATTATAAAAAACTATCTGAGGCATTTGAATGGAATTTTTAGAGTTATATCACTAAGACTCCCTCATGTCATGCACTAGGAGGGTAGTGATGACCATTCTTTAGAGGTGGTGGGCCCTCAACCACCAATGATTCCTACAATAGTGAAATCAGTGGAACCACCTATTATCCCTAATGTGAGTGATGATGTCTAGTTTTTGGTGATGTTTTTGTGTCTTATGAAAACTATAGAGGGAGTTCCACAACCTACCCCTTTTATGGAAGAGTTTATGTGTGAGTTTCAGTAGTATAATCCACCTACTTTTTAATGTATGTTGTCCCCCAGGCTGTTTATTTATTGCTTGAGATATTCATATCTATCTTTGAGCACATTGAGACACCTACATAGAGGAGAGTGAATCTTGCTACTTATATTCTTCCGGGATCTACCAGACATTGGTGGGATATTCTGAACCAAGAAGGTGAGTATCAAAAAGTTATTTAGAGGGATTTCCAATCTGTCTTATATGACTATTTATTCTCTGATTCCTTTAGGTTGGATCATTCAAGGGATTTTTTGAATTTATGAAATGTTTTATTTTTGTTATGGAATACTCATCACATTTTATAAATCTTCAACACTTCACTCCTATCTATACTATTAATGATACAATGAAAGAAAAATGATTTCAGTATTGGAATAGGTATCCTTTTCATTCTTAGGTAAATTTTTTTGGTTAAATTCCATGTCTAATATTGTTAACTAGGCTCTCATCACCAAGATAAATATAAGGGAGGAAAATGGTGTGGGCCTAAAAAATTCAGAACCAATATAGGGATGTTTTTTCATGTAGTAGTTGGAAGCATCGTATTGAGATTGAATGCATGAGATGAGGTATTCAGGCGACACCCACTAACAATTATGTGGTTTTTGACTAGTGTGTGATGCTAGGGAATAAGTTTCTCCAATTTTTTAGACATCCTATATAGTTCCAATGTTGTATAATATTGGGAATCTTTAGGATTTTGTAGGTCCTTCCCATCTATTCCTTGTGAGAGATGAATCATATCAGCTCCACCTTCAAGAGAGGGATTAAGAACACCTTTCCATGCATGTGGATTGAGTAACACTACACATAATGGTTGATAAGGATGTCAGGTTTGAGGTATCAAGGATTTAGATACACAATGGAAATATATGAGACCCACTTTGGGTAGGCAAGTTATATCACATGGTTATTGATTAGGTCAAATTTATTAGATGCATATTATACCAAAGGAGTGGGGTGTTGGGATATCTATTATTTAGGGAACTATTCTAGTAGCCTATAATATTGTATCTACGTCATTCAATATGGGTGCTTTACATTCCTTCATTTTTTTATCTATTATGGAGATCTATGGGATCCATATTGAGAAATCTTATGGCACAATGAAACTTGATACACCTTTAGGTATACATTCAAATAGTATACATCAGTGAATGGAATGAAACCTTAAGGTAGGAATCCATCGTTTCTTATGGGACCTGCTAATCTTCTAGATGAAGGGATTTTAAGTCATTCTTGGGATTGACTGGTTGGTCCCCTATCATGAAAATCTAGATAGATATTGTCAAAGTGTTTCATTCACATTTCTAGAGGGTGGTACTTATATTCACAAGGGTGAGTGGTATGTTTAAGTAGGTATAGCAAGATTAGAGAATATTAGTCTCGGTGGAGTGATCAACCCGAATTATAGCCTTTATATGTATGATCAGGGATGGTGTCAGACTGAATTTCCTTCCATAGTCAATTATTTTAGTTATGTTTTTTGGGAATAAATTTCTTGACTACCTCATAAGAGAGAGGGAGAACATACTATTTATCCAATACCTCCTCATTACAAGATGGATACTACTATGTTTTAGGAGATCTAGCAGTAGATATAGGATTTTGAGGCCAAAGGCTTTTATATGGCCCAATACTTCCCCTTGGGTTTCAATAGTCCTTTTCACTAAGAAGGTGGACAAAACCCTCAAACAGTTACTAGATTACAAGAACATGAATCAACTTAATGTGAAGAACTGGTATCATTTTCCTTATATTTGTGATAATTTTGACCAACTTATAGGATCTAGAGTGTTCTTGGAGATTGACCTTAGATTAGGATATCATTAGGTTTGTGCCAGGAACACATATATACCACTTATGAATTTCTCAATTTGGTACAGTTTATTTGTGTATCTAGTTATGTTGTTCAATATGATGAACATGTAATACATTTTCATGGCCTTTAAAAATAGTGTTTTCCTTCCCTACTTGGATTCCTTTGTTGTATTTTTTTGGATGACATCTTCATGAATTATATCCCTCAACAAAACCATGATAAACATCTTGATATTTTTCAAAATACACAGAGAGCACCACCTATATTCTAAGACAATTAAGTTCAACTTCTAGATTGACAAGGTTCACTTCTTGGGTAATATTATCTCATTAGAGGGAGTATCATTTAACCCAAAGAAGGTGAGTGTTGTAGTTACCTAGGAGTATACCATGAATGTATTTGATATAAAATGTTTCTTGGGGATATTTGGTTATAATCGGTGTTTCCTATAGGGCTTATCAAGCTTGACAACACCTATTATGGGATTGACTGAGAATGGTGTGAATTTTATATAGTTAGAAGCCCGCAAGACAACCTTTTAGGAGATGATTGAGAGATTGTATTCAGCATAAATATTGATTCTTTACAATCTTGATAGAATTTATACACTGTATTTTTATGCATAAATTATTACTCTAGGATAAGTTATGATGTAGTAAGATCAATTAGTTTTTATGGATCATGGCATTTAAGGCCTCATGAGAAGAATTACCCATCACACATTCTCGAGTTGGTAGTTGGTGTTCACGTATTGTGTTGTTGGAGGCATTACCTATTGGGAGAAAAAATTTGTTTACGAACCACAAATTCATCAAGTATATTTTTGTGTATCATGAATTAAATATCAGACAGTGAATATGGGTTGAATATCATCAGTAATTTGAAGATGATCTTGACTATATACCTATTAAGGGAAATGTTGTAGCAGATTCACTTAGTAGGAGGACTCATGAGTAGATGGTTCAGGAGGCCAGTAATGAGTGGTAGCCTCTAGACTAGTTTTATGAGATGAACATATAGGTTCAGGACAATCATAGATAGTATGTACTTACATTTATATTAGTGACCTCTTCACTTTTGGAGATAGTGAAGAGGATAGAGTTTTTGGATCATAAAGGCTTGGTTCTATGGGAATGTATATCTGTTGAGGACCTACCTCTATATTAGTATATCATTCGAGATGACATCGTATGTATACCTGGGTGTATTTGGGTCTCTAAATACATAATAGAGGATCTAATGCGAGATTTACATGCCACTCAATGGGTAGTACACCCAGTTATCTCCAAGATGTATCATGATATGCATCTCAAGTATTGGTGGACTAGGATGAAACATTAGATAAAATGTTTTATCACTAGTCGTTCCACCTGTCAGTAGGTGAAGGTAGATCACCAGTGGCCTACTTGGTTGTTACACCGATTACCGGTCCTAGAATGGAAATGGGAAGATATTGTAATGGATTTTGTGGTTAGATTACCAAGGTCGCCTCAACGTAGAGACATTGTTTGGGTAGTCGTGGATCAACTAAATAAAGTATCCAACTTTCACCCTTTTTGGGGGGATTTCTCTATTGATGAACTCAGAAGACTGTACGTTCTTGAGATTATACGACCAAATGGGGTCCCTCGTACTGTTGTATTAGATTGGGATTTGTGTTTGATATCGAGGTTTTAGGAGGGGTTACAAGGAGATTCTGGTATACAAGTGATTCTGAGCATAGTCATTCACTCTTAGACTAATGGCTAGTTATAATGGGTGATATAGGTGTTGGAGGACATGATTTGAGCATGCTTCCTAGATTTAGGAGGTTCTTGGGATAAGAATAACCCTCTCATTGAGTTTTCCTAAAATAATATATTTCAGGAAACAATTCAGATGGATCTGTATGAGGCCTTATATGGTAGGTTATCCATTCACCCCTATTCTACTTAGTAGATGGAGAGGTAGTGATACTAGGTCCTCATATTGTTTAGGAGACTTCGGAGGAGGTGTAGTTAATTAGGTAGTGTATGTCTACCACTAAGTATAGATTGAAATATAATTTTCATCGATGACGTCTAGAGTTTGAGGTCATGGATCATGTTTCCAAGTGAGTATCACAAGGACATGGAAATATATGGATACAAAGAAAAGAAAAGTTGTCACTTCATTTTTCTGGTCATTTGAGATCTTAGAGAGATTTGGGATAGTATCTTCTCGGTTTATTTTAACATATAAGTACCATTCCATGGACGAAGTCTTCGACATTTCAAAGATTCACCATTATCATGACGACCCATCTCATATATTTGATCTCGAGGATGTCGAGTTAGACTATTTTTCTTATTTTGAGGAGTATCATATACGAAACATTGATCGTATTATGAAGGATATTTTAGGCTAGTTTATCCATTTGGTACAAGTGATATGAATGAATAATCGAGTACATGATAGGACATGGGAGTGGGATGCTAACATACATGTTCAGTGGCTGGAGTTGTTCTTAGATGATGTTATATTGTCCTTGGAATAGTAACTCAGATAAGAGTTCCTTTAAGGGGGGAATAATATAAGAACCATACTTTTATATGAGGTACATATCCATTAATTTTCAGTCTAATTATATATTTTTGAACTAATATTGATACCTAGTGAGGATATAGAGGAAATGAGGGTTTTTAGGGCTTGTTCAGAGCCTAGAACCCTAGCCAGTGGAAGAGAACACTAGGGTACATGGTTAATAGAAACTATTCTACCCAGACCACACTATTTAACTAACCAGTCCGTTAATTTCAGTGGGAAATAGTGGGACACACATTTTTTGCTAAATGTTTGACCTAGGGTGAATGCCTATGTGAAATATATTTTATTATTAGAAAAGGAAAAAAACATGGTTTGAACACATCTTTTCAAATGGTGTGTATGAACTATGTCGGTCCTCTCTTTAGATAGTGGACAAAGAATGGCTAGTGCACAGTTTGACCAACCATGTGACCCCTATAAGTGGGGTAAATTTTTGACTTCCCTTTAGGGATTATATGTTTAATACCCATATTTCTTCATATTTTTCCTCTATAGGCAGACCATCTTTCTCACATTTAAGCTCTTCATCCCATCAAGCTTGGTTTGTGGATAAATATCATGTAAAGACTTCGATTAAACTTCCAATCATCTCATTGGATGTGTTCCAGGGAGTTCTCTATTCATGATTCATGATTCATCATTTTTATTCCTCTAGAAGGACTTATTTTTGTGTAGGTCCTTATGCCCAATTTTTTGGGTGTTTGAATATTTTGTTGTTTTCTCATGATATGTACTAAACCAATGGCCAATACTGGACAAGTGATCATCAATGAGAATAAGGTATTTTTTTAGTAATTATACCAAAAATCCATGATTATTTATAGTATGAATTGGGTGTCGTATGCTGGTTTCACCCTATGTTTACATTAAACAAAATCCATATTCAATTGGTTTCCTTAGTTTAGAACATAATGAATTTCATTAGTCCCATTATCCTATTTCCAACCTTGAGGTGTGCCCATGAATTTTACCTTGATATTATAAATTATATAATGACAAAACCATCGTTTATATGGTTTTGGAATGTATCCTATGTGATAGAGTTATACTGAATTGTATTGAAAGTTGGTGGTACGTCAATGTATCCTATTTCATATTGAACAATGGTTACACCATTATTAAATAGAATTGATAATGAATTATGAACAACCCATTTCTACTTATTAAATACATCAACTACATTGCATTATTATTATATATTTTCATGGAGACCCTTGTAAGTTATGATGGATGGTGATGGAGACCCTTATTAGTTATGGTATACGGGCATGGAATCCCTTTTATTATATCTATGATACAGGTATTTTGTCTTTATATTATGACTCGGGCATGGTGTCTATATATTGTGACTCGAGCATGGTGTACCTATATTATGATATGGGCATGGTTACCCTTATGGATTATAATTAAGGTATGACATACCTACAACTATGATATATATTCAATCATGAAGACCCAATTATTATGATTTTAACATGGAATCACTACTGATATGTTGTTGGTAATGGTGACCCTACTATTATGAAATTTGACACAGAATACTTTATTCTATGATACTAGGCATGGATCCCCTTGAAACTTGTCAAAATCATGTTACTTCCTATGGATTTTGAAGTTACACCTCAGGACGAGACCAGTATCAGTATCCACATATATGGTTATAGAAGTCATTGTATATACCGATTATATATATGAATACACATGGTTACTTGTTCAGAGATTAACTGAAATGGGCCGAAGTAGGTAGTTTCAACCTAGAATATTTCATGAACATGAGATGTCCCCTTTATAGTTTCTATTATTACTTATAATTCTTCATATTTTCACACTTATCTTATTATATACACTAATTTTGTATTTATAGACACCATTGGTGGGGGCCTACTAAGTTTATCTCACACCCTATCTGGGTTGCTGATGGTACCTAGGCAGATTATGTGGATTTATGTAGGGATATGGGAAAGAACCCAGCTGTTGATTCTAGAGTATTATATCATGGGAGTGTGGAAGCATTGGATAGAGTTATGGCTTATTATGCTACAGAATATTAACATTTTGGTCTTTTTTATGATACATGTATTTCATTGTATTCCTTATATTATGCCTACTTGATCCATTTTTACTGATACATGTCGTTATATCATTTTGTATATGGTTCTATATTTTTCATGATTGGTTATTTAGTAACTTTTTATTCTTTACCTTTTGCTATTGGTTATTTATTACGATTCTGTAATTTATCTATTTATTTCACTGTTGTGCTACTCTGATCTAGAGGGTATAGTCTCGCAACTATATCACCTTATACCTTCACTTTTAGTCAACAACCTATGGCATACAGGGAGGTGATATTGAGGTCGTGTGGTCTACTGGATTAGGGTGCCGTTTAGTGGCCTTTGGGTTGAGATGCCACAACACATGTTTTTAATGGGCGTTAAACATTTAAAAACTGATCATTCAGTCATTTAGGGTAGATCAAAAGTATGATTAATGTTTTTTATACTCTTATATATCAACAATAATACAAATATGATTTTCCTATGGTTTCATTTGATTCTATGTTCATTTGTTGTGGATATAACCGTTAAACTCACATTTTGGTGTTTTAGAATAATAAAAGTGTGTTTCAGATCATCTCAGTAAAATAAAACCATGAATATATATTTTTTATACTCCAGTAATTCAAAAATTACATTAAAATTACTATTTTATGATTTTAATGCATTCGTATGTTGTTCAATTGGTTTTTACTCCCTAACGCGAATTTTTAAAGGGCGTCAAACATTTAAAAACTTATTAATTGGTTATTTTGGTAAAACCACACATTTGATTAATATAATTTATACTTGTGCATGTAAGAAATAATAAAATGATGATTTTATTATGATTTCACATAATTATGAGGTCATTTAATATAAATATGACTCTTAAACACATGTTTTGCCATTTCAAAACAGTAAAAGTTCATTTCCACTCATCTCTAGAAAAAAACCGTGGATTGATGTTTCTTATAATCCCCCATTTCAAAAATAATATTATGGTTGTTTATTTTTTATTTTATAACATTCAAATATTGTTTGGTTGGTTTTTACCCCATGAAACATGATTTTAAAGGGCATCAAACCTTTAAAAACTACATATTCAAATATTTCAGGAAGACCAAACTTCTCATTGAAATTTCATCTACTTGTACACATAAAAGATGATTCAAAGAAGGTTTTCCTATGATTTCACATCATTCTATGGATATTTTCAATGGACTTAAATATTAATCAAACATTTTGGTCTATTAAAAAAATAAAGTGTGTTTTCGATCATCCTTGGAAAAAGAAACCTCATATTAACATTTCATAACCTCATACATTTTAAAAATAATTATACATTTGTTGTTGTTTGATTTTATAGTATTCAGCGGCCTTGTATTTGGATTTGAACCACCAACATACATTTCTAATGGGTGTTAAACCTTTAAAATAAATTTATTCAATCATTCTTGGCAGAACACACATCCAATTTAAAATCCATGTACTTGTACACATCCCAAATAATAAGAAATTATTCTTTTATTATTTCACATTATCCTAGGGTTTTCTATGTAGATCTGACTATTAAAGGAAAATTTTGTTATTTTAAAATAATAAAAGTTTATTTTCTATCATCCCAAAAAAAAACCTCATATTAACATTAATTTTACTCCACTACTTCAAAAAAATTATATCATTGTTTTTATCAGGATTCATATAATTTAGAGGTTATTTACCTAGTTTTTACCAATTTAAACACATTTTTAAATGGTGTCGTACCTTTAAAAACTGTTTAACTAGTCATTTTGAGTAGAATACACCATCAACTGATGTTTTTTCTATCTTTACACATCAAAATTAATAAAAATATGATTTTCAAATGATTTAACATCATTATTATGTTGTTTTCTATAGATCTAACTGTTAAATGAATCTTTTGGTGTTATAAAACAATAAAGTGTGTTTTCGATCATCCTAAACATAAAAAAACACAGATTGGTGTTTCTTATACTCCACTAATTGATAGAACATAGTATGATTATTTTTATATAATTTCATACAATTCAGAGGACATTGTTAATTTTTGAACCCCTAATGCACATTTTTAAACAGTGTCAAACCTTTAAAAACTACTTATTAAATTTTTCTGGGAAGACCACACTTCTAATTGATGTGACATCTACTTTTATATTTCATAAATAATATAGAATATTTTCATATTAATTCACATCATTTTGAGGTCATTTTCTAAGTATCCAATAGCTTCCACGCATTTTGGTGTTCTAAAATAATAAAAGTGTGTTTTTGGTCATCCCTAGAAAATGAAACATTATATTGAAATTCCTCATACCTCACAATTTTAAAAATAATTATATGGTTTTTTTGTCTTATATCATGACATTTTTAGGTCTTTCTATTGTTTTTTACACCCCTGATGTAGGATTTTATAGGGCATCAAACCTTTAAAAACTACTTATTTGGTTGTTCCCAGAAGACTAAAAGTCTGATTAATGTTGTGTATACTCATATATGTCAAAACTCATACCAAGATGGTTTTACTACGATTCAGAGTTATTTTGAGGTTGTTTTCTATGAATTTCACTATTAAACACATGTTTTGGTGATTTAAAAGTGAGTTTCTAGTCATCACAAGCTAATAGAACCTCTGATTGATGTTCCATCTACTCCACCATTTCAAAAACTACTATACAATTTTTGGAACCTAATTTAACATTATTTTGTGGTTATTTTTTTGGTTTTGACATACATGGATGCATTTTTAAAGGGAATCAAAACATAAAAAACTAATTATTCAGTCATTTTAGGCAGACCACATGTACGATTTTTATTTTAGCTACTAGTACAAGTTAAGAATAATAAAAAGATAGGTTTTCTATGATTTCATGTCATTATATGGTTTATTTCTGTAGATATAACCCTTAAACACACATTTTTTTATTTTAAAATAATAAAAGTTTGTTTCTGGTAATATTGGGAAATGGAAACCTCATATTGACATTACAATTACGCTACTATTTTACAAATCACTATATGGTTACTTTTTTCGGATTTGCTAGAATTTAGAGGTCATTTGGTTGGTTTTGACCCCCGGATGTTATGCAACTATTTTACAAATCACTATAGGGTTATTTTTTTCAAATTTTCTAGAATTTAGAGGTCATTTAGTTGGTTTTGACCCCCTGATGCTTGTTTTTAAAGTGTGTCAAACCTTTAAAATTTGGTTATTTAGTCACTTTAGGTAGAAATAAAATCTTTTTAATTTTTCTTCTACATTTATACATAAAAAATAATACAAATACAGTTTCCTTATTATTTCATGTCATTGTGATGTCGTTTTTTATAGATCTGACCATCAAATGCACGTTTTGTGTTTTAAAACAATAAAAGTTTGTTCCAAGTCATATAGGGGAAAACCTTGGATTGAAAAGTTTTCTAATATAATATTTCAAATGTCCCTGTATAGGATTTTTTTTGGATTCATGGAAATTGGAGGTCATTCAGTTGGTTTTGACCAGATAACAGACATTTTTAAAGGGTATCAAATCATAAAAAACTACTTATTCTATTATATCAGGTAGAACCCATATATTATTGAAACTTAATATATTAACACACATCATAAATAACACAAAAATTATTTTCTTATAATATTAGGTCATTATGAGGTACTTTTCTATGGATTTGGCTGTTAAACACATGCTTTGGTGTTTTAAAACAATAAAAGTGGGTTTTTGGTCATCCTAGGAAAATGAAACATCAGATTGACATTTACTCTTCTATAAATTTTTTAGAATCATCATATGTTTTTTTTGTAATATCATGAAATTTAGCTGCCATCCAACTAGTTTTAACCCCTTGGCACATCTTTTTAAAGGTCATGAAACCTTTAATAACTACATATTTGGTTGTTCTTGGAATACAACATGTCTCATTAACATTTTTTCAACTCATACACATCAAAAATAATAAAAATACAAATTTTCTATGATTTAACACCATGTTGAGGCCATGTTAAATAGATTTGACTGTTAAATGAACATTTCGGCATTTTGAAACAACAAAAGTTCATTTCTAGTCAATCCAAACAATAATAATGTCATATTAATTTTTTTTATACTCCGCAATTTGAAAAATCTTTGTAATTTTTTTCTTCTAATTTGATGATATTTAGAGGTCATTTGGTTGGTTTTGACCACATGATGTATGTTTTTAAAGGGTGTCATGCTGTTAAAACATATTATTTGATCATTCTCAGAAGACAACATATCTAATTGATGTGTCATCTACCCATACATTTCAAAAATAAAACAAATTTGAATTACTATCATTTCACTTCATTTTGAGGTTTTCCTCTATGTATCTGATAGTTAAATGATAAATTTGGTGTTTTTAAAAATTAAAGAGAAGTTTCTAATAATCTTAGGAAAGCGGTCCCTCAGATTCACCTTCGACCATTTCAAAATTCACTATGTGGTTATTTTCATCTGATTTGGTGACATTTAGTAGTCATTTTGTTGGTTATGACTCCAAAAACCATTTTTTAAAGGGATTCAATCCTTTACAAACTTCTTATTTGGTAATTCTGGAATGATCGTACATTCAATTGTTGTGACATCTACTTTTACACATCATAAACAATAAAAATAATGTTTTTCAATGATTTCAAATAATTCCATGGTTGTTTTTTGTGGATCATATTGTAACCCAAAAGTTTTATGGTTTTAAAACAAGAAAAGTGAATTTCTAGCCATCCTAAGCATAAAAAACTTTTATTTGACGTTCCACATCCTCTACCATTTCAGAAAACTCTGTACGATTTTTTTATTTCACTACATTTAGTGATCGTTCGGTTGGTTTTGACCCCCTAACATACATTTTTAAAGGGCATCAATCCATTAAAAACTACTTATTCAGTCGTTCTAGGAAAACTGCACATCCAATTGATGTGAATTTTCCTCTTACACATAAAAAATAATATATAGATGGTTTTACAAATATCTCATGCAATTTTGAGGTCGTATTATATTAATATAGCCGTTAAATGTACATTTTCTTGTTTTAAAAAAGTATTTTTTCATCCATCTAGGGAAAGAAAAACCACAGATATTTGTTTCGCATACTCAATAATTTTGGAATTCATAGTAAGGTTTCATCATATGATTTGATAACATTTATAGGTTGTTCAATTAGTTTAGATTGCCTAATTCACATTTTTAAAGGGTGTCAAACCATTTAAAAATAACATATTTTTTCTTTTCAAGCAGACTGTATATATGATTCATATGTTGTCTACACATACACATCAAAAATATTACAAAGATAGTTTTCCTATCATTTTATTCCAATCTGTGCTCTTTTTTGTGGATTTGACCATTAAATGCATGTTTTCATGTTTTAACACAATAAAAGTGTGTTTTAAGTTATTTTGAGAAAAAAATATCATATTTATTTTATTTCTAATCCACCATTTCTAAAATAAGTTTATGTTTTTTATTTTGATTTTATATAATTTTGATTTTATTCGTGTTTTTTACCCTGAACACACATTTTTAAAGGGCATAAAACCTTTAAAAACTACTTATTCGGCCATTTTAGGAAAACCACACGTCTTATTGTTGTTTCATCAACTTTTAAATGTCAATAATAATAAAAATTCTATTTTAATATGATTTAGATTCATTATGAGGTCATTTCTATGGATTAGACTATTAAATTCATATTTTGGTGTTTTAAAATAATAAAAGTTGGTTTCCAGGCATCTTAAGAAAATAAAACAATATAGTGACATTTCTTATACTCTCCCATTTCATAAATCATTGTGTGGATGTTTCATTATAATATCATAGAATTTATAGGGAGTTCAGTTGGTTTGGTCCCCATAAAGCACATTTTCTAAGTGTGTCAACCCTTTAAAATTTTATTATTTGGTCATTCTGGACTGAATGAATGTTTGATTAATGGGTTGTCTCCTTGTACACACCACAAATAATACAAATACATTTTCCATATGATTTCATACCATTTTGAGGTTGTATTATATGGATCTGACCATTAAAATTAGATAAAAGTGTGTTTATGTTCAATCCGGAAAAACGGAACCCCAGATTGTTGTTATACCTACCTTTCCATTTCTAAAATCAATTAATAGCTATTTTGATATGATTTAAAAGATATTTAGAGGTCATTAAATTTATTTTGACCCCTTTCGGCATGTTTTTAAAGGTAGTCAAACCATTCATAACATCTTATTTATTCATTTTAGGAAGAATACATTTCTAATTGATGTTTCATGTACATATACCTGTAAAAAATAACACAAATATAGTTTTACTATGATTTGACATCATTTCGAGGTAATTTTATTAGTATTTTTTTATTTTAAAATAATAGTATTGTATTTTCGATCATCCCAGACAAACAAAATCTTGGATTAACATTTTTCTAATCAAACATTTTAAAATTCACATTTTTTATGTTTATTTAGATTTCAAATCATTTGTAGGTTGTTCAATATTTCGACCCCCCCCCCCCATGATGCTCGTTTTTGAATTTTATCAAACCGTTAAAAACTTCATATTCAGTTGTTTTGGGTAGACCATGCATCTAATTGATGTTCCTTTTACTTATATATGTCAAAAATAATACAAGTACAGTTTTCACATGGTTTTACATTATTCAATGGTTATTTTCTATAAACATGACTATTAAGAACACATTTTGGTGTTTTAAAACAATAATTGTGTTTTTTGGACCTCATAGGAAAATGAAAACTCATATTGACGTTTATTCTACTCTACTATTTTAAAAATCACTATATGGTTATTTTTTTCTCATTACACAATCATCAAATATCGTTTGGTTTGTTTTAACCCCTAGAATCTTACTTTTAAAGGTTGTTAAACCTTTAAGAACTTATTTGGTTGTTCTAGGAAAACCACACACCTGTTTGACATTACACCTTCTCATATATGTCTCAAATAATAAAATGATGTTTTAGATGATTTCACATCATTATGAGGCTGTTTTTATGGATACGACCATTAAACACATTTTCATCTATTTTTAAGAAATAAAAGGTCATTTCTAGCCATCCTAAGAAAATAGAACCTCAGATTGACATTCCATATACTCGAACATTAACAAAAAAACTATATGATTTTTTTCTTCTAATTTGATGGAATTCAGAGGTGGTAATACTAGTTTTGACCCCCGAAACATGTTTTTAAAGGGAATAGAACATTTAAAAATAACATATTCCACCATTTTAGGAAGAACATAAATCTTATTGATGTATCGTCCACTAATTCTCATAAAAAACAATACAAGTATGATTTTATTGTGATTTCAAGTCATTATAATGTTTTTTTATATGGATATGACTATTAAAAGTTTGTTTTGGTGTTTTAAAACAATAAAAGTGTGTTTATAATCATCTAGATAAAACAGAACCTCATATTAATTTTGATTCTACTCATCTATTTCATTATTCACTATACGATTTTTTTTCTGATTTGACAGTATTCATAGATTGTTCGGTTTGTTTTGACCCTTAGACGTACATTTTTAAAAGGAAACTAACCTTTAAAAACTATTTTATGGTGTTTTGGGTTGATTACACATCTGATTGATGTGATATGTAATCATACACATAAAAAATAATTCAAATATGGGGTTTTTATGATTTCATTACATTCTAAGGTCGTTTTCTATGGATCTGTCCATTAAAAGGATTTTTTGGTGTTTAAAAAAAATAAAATTGTGTTTCCGATCATCCATAGAAAACTGAACCTCATATTGAAATTATATATACTCTAGAATTTCAAAAATAATTGTATAGGTTTTCTTATCTGATTTCATATCCATTAGAGGATGTTCATTTGGTTTTGACCCCATAACACACATTTATAATGGGCATCAAACATTTAAAATAAACTTATTTGGTCGTTTCAGTCAGCCAAAAAGTAATATTGATGTTATATCTAATCGTAAACATCCAAAACACTATAAATATTGTTTTATTATGATTTTAAATCATTTTATGTTTGTTTACAAATGATTTTACTATGAAACACTCTTTTTGGTGTTTTAAAAAATTTTTTTTTGGTTATTTGAGTAAAACAACACTATTGATTGTTTTTAGATCTATTAAACTATTTTCAAATTAAATATACAATTATTTATGTATAATTTTTGGGTATTCAGAGGTCATTCGATAGTATTTTATTGCTTGATGCACAATTTTTAAGGGCATCAAACCTTGAAAAACTTCAGATTTGATTATTTTGTGAAGGCCACACATATAATTGATGTGGTTTCAACTTTTACACATCACCAATAATACAAATATGGGTTTCTATTATTTCACATCAGTATGGGATCATTTTCTTTATATTTAACAGTTAAACACATGTTTTTATGTTTTAAAGTGTGTTTTCTATCATCCTAGGAAACTATAACCTCATATGGATGTTCCATATTCTTCACTATTTTAAATATAATTTTACATTTTTTTCATCTTATTTATTGACATTCAGTGGTCATTTGGTTGGTTTTAACCCCCTAATGGACATTTATAAAGGGTTTCAAACCTTTAAAAACATCTTATTCATTATTTTTTAATAGAACACATGTGTGATTAACATTTTTTCTACATATACATGTATTAAATAATAAAAATTATGTTTTCTAATGTTATAAAATCGTTATTAGTATATTTTCTAGGGATCTAACCATTAAACAGATGTTTTGGTGTTTTAAAATAATAAAATTGTGTTTCTAGCCATCCTAGGAAAATAGAACCTTGTATTACTATATCATATACATAAACATTTCAAAAATAGTTTTACAATTGTTTTATAAAATTTTAAAATAATTAGAGGTCATTCATTTGGTTTTTACCCCCTGATTAACATTTTAAATGCCGCAAAACCTTTCAAAATAGCTATTTCAATTATTCTAGTTGTCTCAACATCTGATTGGCATGTTGTCTACTATCACATGTTAAAAAAATTACAATGGTGATTTTAATATGATTTAACGTCATTCTGAAGTCATTTTCTAAGGATCTAATAGCCAAATGCATGTTTTCATGTTTAAAAAAAATAAAAGTGTTCTTCAGTTCATCACAATAAAGCATAACCTCACATTGACATTCTATATAATCAAATATTTCAAAAATAATAGAATTTTTGATTTCATTTAATTTCATGACATTCGAAGGTCATTTGGTTGGTTTTGACCCCCTAACACATGTTTTTAAATGGCATTAAACCATTAATAATTTATTTTACAGTCATTCTGGGAAAACCACACATATCATTGAAATTTTGTATGATTTTACTCATAAAAATAATATAAAGACATTTTTACTATGATTTCTCATCATTGTGAGGTCATTTTCTATATACTTGACTACTAAATACATGTTTTGGCATTTTAAATTAATAAAAGTGAATTTTCAATCATCTCGAGCAAATAGAGACATGTATTGAAGTTACATAAACTTTTACATTTTAAAAATCATTTTTCAGTTGTTTTCCTCGATTTCACTGTATTTAGAGGGCATTCTATTTGTTTTGACTCTCTGACACATGTTCTTAAAGGGAAAAAATTTTAAATACTACTTATTCATCCATTATGGGTAGAGAGAATATATGATTTATTTTTTTTACTTATACACATCGTAAATAATATAAATATGGTTTTCCTATTATTTCACATCATTATAATGTCATTTTTTATGGATATGACTATTAAACTCACATTTTGGTGTTTTAAAATAATAAATGTGTTTTTGATCATTCCATACAAACAAAACATCATAATGAAATTTATTCTAGTATACCGTTTTAAAAATCACATTATAGTTGATTTTTTATGATTTCATGTCATTCTATGGTCATTTAGATGGTTTTCCCTATGAACTATGTTTTTAATGAGTATGATATATTTAAAAACTACTTATTCAGTTGTTCTAGGCATTCCATCAACAAAATTGAGTTTTTATTTAACAATCATTAACTCACAGGGGTCGATAATGATGAATTCCAAGTGTGTCACCAAATATTACAGATATTATCTCTAAGGGAAGAGTCCTAGTGTGATGATAAATAATGATAATCTCACATGGAATTCATTTAATAACTAGAGAGGCGGTGTAAAAATAACCTTCCCTCCAAATATGGGTGGCCTTCTTCTATCGATCAATGAATAACTTTTACTTCCCAATGTAATAGACCAGATCCCTTTTTATGTTTCCATTATCTTTAAGGGAACCCACCAAAATCATGGTGTCAGATTCCACTACTGAAAGGCTAATATTGTATATTATTTATAAAATAATACAACTATGGAGAGCTACAATCTCCATCCCTAGAGTGTTTCCCAAGCCATATAAAGCATTGAAGCCTAAGAGTATAGAACCCTTTCCATCACTGACCAAACCAACCCTTTCATTTTCCCCTAAAAATATGACCCATCAATATTTAACTTAAAACCCAATTTGGGTAGTATCCGCTTAGTCCAATTCCCTAAAATTATCATTCTTCATCCCCCAAATTTAATAAAACTATTAGGAAAAATTCTATTGAAGTGTTCCCTAGTCATCCATCACTTAACGAGAGCACTATGATCGTCCACCAACGCCTTTGTTTTAAGCAGACCACATGTTTGATTTTATCGTTACCTACTTGTATATGTCAATGATAATAAAAATAGATATTTATGATTATTTCAAGTAATTTTATGGGGTTTTCAATGTGTATGATCATTAACCATTCATTTTCATGTTTCAAAACAATAAAAGTGTGTTTCCATTCATCACGGGAAAACATTACCTCATACTGACATTCTGTTTAAGTCGACAATTTCTCAAATCACTTTATGGGTTTTTTCATTTTGTTTCTTGGAATTCCAAGACCATTAAATTTATTTTCCCCCCTAACACATGTTTTAAAGGGTTTTAAGCCTTTAATAATTTCTTATTCGGTAATTTTGGGAGAACCATATGTCTGATTGACATGTCATCTACTCATACTTGTCACAAACAATACAAATACAATATATATTTGATTTTACATCATTAAAATATTGTTTTATATGGTTTTTACAATTTTAATTTTTTTAGTATTCTATGACACTAAAATTGTATTTTTAGTCATCCCATGAAAATGAAATCATTTATTGATGTTATATGGATTCAAACATTTTACCAATCATTATACTGTTGTTTTCAGATGACTTCATGGTAATTTATGATCATTTATTGAGATTTAAATATAACACTATAATGTAGGAAATCTTTTCTCTTTATTGTAAAATTTTATAAACACAAAATCTATTTAAATCATTCATCTAAAATGAAATATTAATGTAACACCTTAATATTTTAAAAAAGAACATTATGTTTGAGAGCGTATATGACATGAAACACAGAGCTTAAAAGAAATATGAAATTTATTATTTTAAAAATGACCATTTTAAAATAGCCATTAAATTGGAGGGTATGAGTAAGAAAATTGAATTATAAAAATATATTTTTTACTCATATAAAAAATAAATTCATTTGTTATCAATTGATTATAAATGAAAAAAAAAATTAAATTAAAAGAAATGTTTTACAGAAACAAAAAATATAAACAAAATTTGTTTTTATATTAAAAAATTAAATTAATAATTATTCGAAAATTATTTTTATTTATTATATATTAAATCAAATGATTTATCATTATTCTAATATTTTTTCTAGGCATGAGATAGGAATAAACACAATTTTATTCTTAAAAACAGTTATTTCTAAAAAGAAGTATCTTTATAGTTAGTATACTTATTTTAAAATTAATTTTTAGAAATTTTAAGAAATATATTTGAAAGAAACTAACTTTATTTTTTAAACCCGAATTTCAAAATTATCTTTGAGGGATTTTTTGATAATTTATAGAAAGATTAAATTTTTTATGAATAGTAAAAAAATACCAATTTTTTATTAAAAAATTCTTTTTCATTTAAAGAATTTACATGTTATATTTTATTTTAAAATTGTTTATAAAAAAAATTTAGTTCAATTATATTATAATTAATACAATATAGGTTAATTTTATCAATTATATGTTCAATTTTGATATAAAAACTGTTTATAATTATGGGATTTGTTTTGGAAAACAATTTTTTTACTGTATATGCAGATTTTATTTTTAATTAAATTATGCCACTTATGTTTTTTTTATTTGATTTTTTTTATATTTTGAATCATCATAATTAATATTATTTATTATGTTCAATTGAATTTTTTATCATAATGAATAATAAATATAGTAAATATTAGTTTCTACGGATAAGGTTAAAATGAGTTTATAGGTGGATTAACTAAAAAGTTAAGAGTTAAAATGACCTAAAAACTTGTCTAATTATTATATTATGGACATATAAATAACTTATATCATATAAGGTTTAATAATTATCCATTTTTATCTATTTACATCTGAAAAATTTGGTTAAATTTTATTCTTTTCAAAAAATCCATGTGTGACCTTTCCCACACCTACAAAAGACCACCACATATCCACACATACAAAGCCATATGTTTCATTCAGTAAATGAAAATAAATTCAGCATACCCATAAAAATGATCTAAACTCCTTTTTTTCATCAAAAAAATATTCTATGAAGGATTTAAGTATAAACGTAAGGAGGTTCTCCAAAAAAGAGGTGTAGATCTAACAATGCATCTATGTTTTATTTCTTCTGATATCCAATTAAAATATTCTAAAATTATTAAAAAATAATTAAATAATTATATTCAATATATTTATGTTTTATTATGTTAATTTCATAACATATATATGTCTCTTATTCTATCAAATGGGAAAGTAAACCGTCAAACATGTGTATGGCGGACTGTAGTCCCACAAACCAATGTAATTTGTTTTCAATAACTATCTCTAGAAGATGGATTTAAGGATTCATTTAATATTTATATATGATATTTAATAGATAATTATACTTCTGTAACTATAATATCTCATATACCATCTTACCTTCCAATGTGTTGGAAAATGATAATGTCGCTCGTGTGTATGTGTAGACTACCACCTCCTTGTAGCATTGTGATACGATTTTAATTTAATTTTGAAATGGATGTTAATAATGGTATATTTAATGAATATATATATGATATTTATGAGGTAAAAATGATTATTTAAATTCAAAATTAATTTTTACCTTTATTTCATTTCATCTATCAAAAAATGAAAACAGAGTTCATGCGTATGTATGACCTACAATCTCTATGAATAGTGGAACTCATTTTTCTATCTCTATATTATATATAATATAATAAATACATATATAATGAATAAATATGATATTTATATAGTTTATATTAACCTTTATATCATTTAACAATGATCCTAGTACAATGATTTAAAGTACCAAACAAAAACATACAATAAAATGAATATATTACCCAAAACAAAAATTTTTAAAAAATAATTATTAATAAATGGGGGAAAAGGTAAAAATTAAATAATATATTGAAGGATATATATGATTATGGTTATATAATTTATTTATAAAAAATATATATTTATTATACGGTATGTTTAATCACATACAATGAAAATCAGACTTGAGTTAAGGGTTTCTCAACTCACATTTACTTCCATGACACATATGTCATATTCAATACTTATTTACTTTTTGTGATGTATTTAAAACCAATTTATATTTTATATCATAAAAATATTTATTTTCATGTTATTTAAGGTTTCATTTTATTTATTTATTCCAAGGGTATTATGATTCAAAAGTTACCAACGTGGTAAGGGTTTCACGATTACAATCTCATTAATTATTGGGATTGTTTATGAATAAGTTCTTGAGGATGAAATATTATGGTATATATCTCAAGAAAATAATTTATTTTATCCTAATATATTTATTCAATGAATTTTCATATAATAGATCCTTTTTTATCTCCTTGGCACTAAAAATGACGTGGAAAATGTTTTTAAGAAAATATAACTTTGTTTCTATCTTTAGTCAAAAGTCATTTTTATTCCATATCCATGTTTTGTAGAAATAGTTTCAAGTGTGTTTTTAACATAACCAAAATTATTTATTTAAAAAAATACCGTTATTTATTTTTTTATAAAAAATATTAATGTAATATTCTTTACATTTCCCAAAAGAAGTAATTTTTGACCTTTTTTCAAGTGAGAAAAGAATGTATTTAATGGCATGTATAGAGTTACCTGCCATCATGACAACTCATTTATTTGAATATTCCTATATAAGTTTCCATGATTATTTTAAAAGGATTTTTTCCTAATATAGTTTAAATATTTAGTTTTTAAAATTTACTTTCAAAGTGAAAATGATATTTACCTCAATAATTCTTTTAATGGAAGATTTACTGTATTTTTATACATAAATGAAAAAAATCCTCATTTTACTTATTATACATGGAGAATATGTGGTAATGATACAATCCTTAGTATTTTTATAGATGCTTTATGATCATTTTGACTAGGTATGTACTATATCACACCATACTCCATATTAATCTGGATGGTTTTTGGTTATGTTTATTGATTGGGGTAATTATTAACATTTCATATGTTAGATCTTCAATAAAAATGTTTATGTTGATTATGTTTTATCCTCTTCATATGAGGAATAAAATTTAATTATTATGTGATTTTTGGGGACTTCTATAGCCCCTCAATTCATTGATATGTCTCATGAGACTAACTAGATTGGATATTTGTCCAAGGCCTTACCCATTTCTGTAACATGTCTTTTCACGAGGCCATGACAGTATGATTATGAAGTCTAAAATTATGAATTAACTTATTATGATATTATTTTTTGATGTCCATGTAATTATTTGATTAGTTATAATATCTATAGATATGTTTTGAGCTCATGGGGTTATTTATATGATATTATTTGATCATCATTCACTCCTTCCATAATATTCTTCATGTTCAAGTTATTGATTTAATGGAATGTGTATCCATTATTTATCTTAATACATTGATTATGACTTATGTATTAATGATAACTTACATTGTATCTATACACTTAATAAGAACATGATCCCATCCCTTTATTATGTTTCCTTTAATTGGATTCTATGTGGTGTATTGTGATTGATATTCATTGTTATTCTAAAGGGAATAATGGTGTACTCATATAAAATAATATATATTTATTATGTTTTTAGTTGTAATGTGATATTCAAGTATGTATCTCTTTTACCAAGAGTACTAAACTATTTTTTCCTTGTAGATATTATTTCTTATAACTAGTTATAATGTAATAAAGCAACCACCAACTCTTGGAAACATGGGTTATGGTCTTTATAGTTGGTATTAAAAAATATTAGTAGAAACATTGAGAAATAGATTTAGGAAAACATATATTATAGGACATAACTCAATAAATACATTTTATTATAATCCTACGTATAGGATAACATTATAAAGATTTGGTAAGGTGGATATTATGTGTATTTCCATGAAATGCATCCATGTCTAGATACTGTAAGTGGATGTGGGTCTGTTATAATTGTGCTTAGGAGTAAAAACTCATAAAAGGGTTCATTGGGATTTGACTCATTAATCAACTAAGGGATGACAAATATCCTTGATTTACACATGGATTTACACTCCTGTGGGATATTATTAGGATTAATTCACATTTTTTGTATGGCCCTTCATGATGGATTTGAACATATGATGATAATTAAAGAACTAGTTTAAACCTAGTGTGTCAAATATTGAAAAGTAGGTGACATGATTTATACATCATATAAATTATTTTTCATAATCATGATTATTTTTTCTTAAACTATAATTTTTGGTTTTAGTCAATGGATAGAACTCCAGGTAATCATGTTAACATTGGATATGATGGAAAATGTGGTGACTATAAGAAACGAAATGGGATGATTACTAGAGTAAATAATTTTGTGATTTTTCCTAATTAGTTTTCCTAATATATTTTTTAGCAACTTAAACCTTAACCAACTATTGGATTCTCCAATGAAGAGAAGGATATATTCCACTATGAGATAGAGTGGCAGAGACCGTGGAGTAAATAATGCTCGATTTCTATTTTGTTAAAAATATTGAAACATAAACCTAGGAGAATGTCTCAAATTAACAATAACATTTTTCATGTGTGTAAAATAATGGAATATAGAAATAAATTTATGCATAAAAGTTAGGAGTTTCGGGGAGAAAAATAAAATTCATTTGATAAATCCACTTATGGTTTGTTGTCTTGAATGTGGGGAACATAGGAATTTTAAGAGTCAATTCCCTCTTTTAAATGTCAATTCATAGACCAAGGAATGAAATATATTCAAGTAAAAGGGTTCAATTATTTATATATTGGGATTCAATATTTATATTGTAGAAGTATTTTAATCAATGGTATTTTGGTTATAAGAATCATGTAACATGTAATGATTTTGTTAATTTTTAAATCATATATATATTTATATCTGATTAAATTAAGAGTTATGGATATGATCATGGGTTTATGAGTTTAAGGTTGAAAAAAATTTCAAAGTCTTAAACACACCTTTTGAGGTTTTATGTTATGGAAGTTTGTCATGATTAAGTATATTTTGGGATACATTTAAGGAATTAAAACCCTTTGTTTTAATATATATTTTAGTGAAAAAGTTATTTAAGGAAGAATGTCATTACATTTTATGGGAAAAAATTAAAAGTATTATAAACCTTTAAGGTTTATTTTATTTTTGATGGTATAGTAATTAAGGGTTATTAAAATTTGTTAATGTTATAAAAATTATATTATTATAGTTTTGGAAAAATTATTACCCACATATTGGGTGAAGACCTATAATATCTAGAAAATCCATGGGGCTTAAACCCAGAAACAAAGGTTGACAAGGGTGCACCACCTACCATTGATCAATGTAATTTACTGGTTAGTATGACATTATTTTTACTTAAATGATTTGATGGATAAATGTAATTTTGATTTTGGGAAACATATATTTGTATTAAATCTTTTTGTAATTTTTATGATTTTGAGGTGATTAATGATATTTTCAAGGAGATTTATTAGGTTGACATATACATATAAAACCATTAGTTTTGACATAAAGGATTATTTTGGAATAATGCTATTAAATTTATTTTGGAGGTATAAGCTGAAGGGTATGTGATAAAATTTGAGGTTAAAACACTATTTAATGTTTAGGTTATCGAGTTAATTTCGAATTTAGGGTTATTTATTTTTGAAATAATCTATGTTGAAACATTAGTGTTATTGTGGCAATAAAAAATTAAAATGTATTATTTCATTATATGAATGATTATAAATTATCAGTATTATCTTACCTTATAGTAACCATTTTAATTTTGGTTAATGTCTAATGACATGAAGAATATCCTATTATTCAATTGTGGATTATTTTATCTATTATATGTTAATTTTAGGGATTCAGGCATAAAATAAAAAAAATCATCTTAAATACATATTGTTTGGAGAAACATATGAGATTATGGTGGAAATTTATTAAATGTAAAAATTATCCTTTCCAATTAAATATGTTTTTTTGTTCTTAGTCTAGATAATAATGGAATTCCTTAAATCCATGAAAATGATCATGAAAAAAATAATCCTGTTAGTTTCATTTTTTATGAATCAATGGTATTTTCAGCTATCATAGATTTTGTAACACCCCGTGATTTTATGAGATATATTTTTTAATTTCTTTGATGTATTCTATTATACACTACACCAAGATTACCTTGTACTATACACAACACCGTATTTTCTTGTAGTATAGGCAACACTATTCCTGGCTCGTGTTACACACAATTTCAAGTTAGTTTTGTGGAAATTATTCTACGCAACATTAAGTGTAGATTATTTTAATATATAAATGAAATAAGTTTTGATTATGTTATACGCAACACGAAACAGAGCTTTCACTACACGCAGCCCTGACTTGGATTGCATTACAGGCAATTGCGACCTTCCACGGTAGCGTGTGCTGTACGCAAAACCGAGTTTCAGTAAACAACGATATGTTATTAAAATAGTATATAAACTAGACATTAATTATAGTAATACCCACTTTTTGAAATTTTATCTTTCAAAACGGACTTCATTTTTGGATTCAAAATATCAAAATTAGCCTAGGGTGAATTTTACGTATTTTTCTGAAAACATTCAATTTTTGATGAATAGTGAAAACACGAGGTTACTATTTAAAAACCGACTTTTTATATAAATTATTATTTATTTTATTTAAATTTATTTTAAGTCAAAATTGATACATAATAACTATATAAGTTCAATTTAATTCATTGGAGTCATTTTATAATAATTTTCGATATATAAAAATTTTATTGAACATTATACCGTCTTTTACCTACCTCCTAGGAGCTTTTTGCAAAAATACATAAAACTTAATTTTACCGCTTCTGTGAGAGGAATTTCCAAAATACGAGAGACATGGTTAATATCAAGGAGTAAAATTTGGTTCAATAAGATAAAAATAATTTTTGGTGAATAGTGATTTTTTGCTTTTAATTACCACGGTTAAAAGTAAATAGGGTAATTAAGGGTAAAAATGATATTATTATTACCCTAACACATGTCCTAATTCTATTGGATACGTGTAATTTGACTATAAAAAACCTTCGGAATAATATATTTCCCTTAAGGTGCGCTTGGATTAGAATAGGACATTTATTATTATTTTATTTAAAGAAGAGTTAAAATGGTTAAAATCAAAGTTTAATAACTAAAACATTTCTAATATAGGGTTATACATAAGATCAATTCGACTATAAATATTCATTAGAAAGTTAAAAATATTTCCTATATAATGGTATTTTATTTATAATTTTTAGACATTATATAATTTAATTTATTTATGACACAATGATGATGCAGTAATTACCTTATTAATGAAATATTAACATAATTGATTTTATAAATAACCTAATAAATGTAATATAAGACTTTTTATGAATTTAACTACTTTTATATGTTAATATTACATGTTAGTAATGATTCAATTACATTTCATCAATCTAATCATGCTTTTATGATTTTCACAAAAAATCAAGTACCAAATCGTGTCAAAATTGACATAAAATAGATTTTAAAACGAATATTATATTTTAATTTTTATTTAATTCCTAAAAAACTATGGTTCGGAAAAATTTATTAGATAAAGATATGTATTTTAATAATGAAGCACTTGGGTTTCTTTTGGCTTGTTATAGTATGTTTGTTAACCATATAGTGTAAGAAAACAAAAAGACACGGTAAAAGATAAATTATTTAACATATAGTTAAATCTAAATGATAAGGATAAAATAGTAACCTAAACATGTATAAAACCTATTGGTTGAGAGTATTTTGACCCATACCCACCTTATCTTAGAAATAAATTAATTTTGAGCTATTAATAACCGAATATGACTTTATTATAATATAATATTTTACGTTTCGTCAAAGGTTCCCCTCTCCTCCCGTATAAAAAGGGAACCCCTTCCCTCTTCTCTTCACACCCTTTTGAGCCATGAATATCGGTGGAACACTGCCAATACCTCTTATAAACCTAAATAGTTATATCATAGAGGTTTAGGTCTGCTCAAAAGACCTACTCTAGTGCCCTATAAAGAAGTTTCAAGGAGGTGCGTCGAAGAAGAGGTAATCTCTTCTTCCGAATCTCTCAAGTTTCTTTCTTCTTCAACTTCTTCTTCATTAGTTGTATCATTATAAAGTAATAAAATAATTATTACTTATATACTAATATGTTATTATAAAAATGAAACAACCCTATTTCACCTTCTATCCATCCTACGGAAAACGAAATCATCGCGCGTGTGTACGTACGGAATACCGTCTCCACTCCGTGGTGTTTTCTGTTTTCAACCACCACCTTACTTGGATGGGTATAATGGTGTAAATAAATTACTATATATGATTATTTTAAAGTGATATTTATACTGAAATATTATACATACACTTCAATACAATTCCACGATCATGGGAATGATATCATCGCTCGTGTGTACGTACGGACAACCGCTTCCACGACGCGATGTGTCTCCATGTTAACCGTTCATGAATGATTATAAAGCATATATAATGAATAATAATGATATATATGAAATAATAATAATACTGTATTTATGTATATATATATATGTCATCTATTTAATTCCATTCAATTCAATAAGGAAATGAAAACAGTGTTCATGCGTACGTACGGCCTACCGTCTCCATGAACGGTGTATTTCATTCCATTTATAGATATATCATATATATATATATGTATTTTATGAATATATATTATATATAAATCATGTTTTGCATTCTTTGATTATGTAAATCAGGATATAAGTAATAATATCAAGAACAAAAAGTCGAAACACGTATGATAAATGAAATGATTTTACCAAAAATGCTGCTTTAACATGGAATTTACAAATGAACGGGTAATATAAAGTCATAAGTGAACAATATATTATATCATAACAATGAATATGATTCTGTAATAAGTCAATAACATTATTTAATTAATTATACAGGAGGTTCAGATACATATGAAGCATATCAGACATAAGGTAAGGGATAATTTTGCAATCTCATTTTTATCTGAGATTGCTTATTCGTAAGTATTTACTGGGGTTATATTTTTCATCCATGTCCATAAAAATGATTTCATCAAGTGTTTAATATTCTTCCATGTATGTTTAAAGTCATTTTTACCCATCTTTAATTTTACTTTGTGTTATGGAAGTAATCTTGATTTTTTTTACCATAAGTGGTACTTTTTGACTTCTCCGTTAAAAGTACGAGGAGAATGTTTTCTTTAACTTATATGGCATGAACAGATTTTTACGGTTTTATAATGTCTTATCATCGTGAAGCTTAATCTAAAATATTTCATTACTATTTAAAAAAAATCCTTTTCTTTTAATATTTCATGGCATTTTGTGAATAGAAAATTATTTTGAATAAGAAAGGATATTTTCCTCAAAAATTCATTTCAAGTGTTTTATCAAAACCATTTTCCATCTAAGATGTCTTTATTTATTATTTTAATGATTCAAGTATAATGTCTCTATGATTTACATGGTTTCAATTTTCTTATGATGAAATGATATCTATTTGCTTTATATGGATTATGTTATGATGGAATGATGTTTATGAAACCCATTTTATTCTTTGGGTTTTGATGAATGATTTATGTTTATGTTGTGACACAAGTAAGAATGATTTCATTATAAGATGGGTGGGACCTATATCTCCCTCCAATGCATTGGGTAAAGATTTATATCTCATGAGATATACATGGATGGAATGCTAAGTTAATCCGGTTCAGTGTTACAGGACTGGAACGAGGAGTGAACACGATTCAGAAAGGGACTTTGACCACTAAGATGGTCTTGGAAGCAATGCCTTGGCTACTATGGAAATCATATCATGTGCTTAATGGTTTTACACAATTCCATGTATTCTTACCATGATATTTTATCATGATTGATGTTCCTTTATGATATATTCCTTACGTACTTCCAAGATTTATGTGTTTGCTCAATATTTTGATGATTGGATTTTATGTTCTTGTTTTTACGTTCAAATGATTATTGATTGTTTTATGTTCTCTATGTTTAACCTTAATGAGAATTTGAGCTCATACTTTTTATGTTTTCTTTTCCCCAGGATATAAAGTAAGGTTTTAGGTAAGAAAACAAAAAAGGGATGATCTTTATGGGAGATGTTGAACAACTTTCACCACGATTAGAAAATTATGTTCTGAGTTTCCAAAGACACTAAACTATTACAGTCCTT
Source organism: Viscum album (assembly GCA_963277665.1). NCBI lineage: Eukaryota > Viridiplantae > Streptophyta > Magnoliopsida > Santalales > Viscaceae > Viscum > Viscum album. Next base: position 1,184,662,641 of record OY728165.1, read on the forward strand.
GAGTGTTTGATTTTGATATATATTAAGTAATCTGCAAAAGTAATGTAATGTATATGTAAATCAAGCTTTGGGCCTCTACAGATTTATGTATTTATAGTCATTAACTTTCTCTTGATAATTCACTTTCTTGTGATCCAAAATCATGATTACTATTTATAATTATTTATTATAATCTTCTAAGTCAATATTTTCAATTCCCACTACCGTTTTACTACTAGGAAGCCTAGTTATATGAAATTATAGATGACCTGCATACTTCCCTTTCTCTCTTATCACGAGAAGGTTTTATTAACCCTTTTTCGATGTGAGTTTTTATAAAAGGTATTTTAAAAAATCTATACCTTGATTTCTGAGTGAAAATTATAATTTAAAGGAAACAAATTATTGAATGAGTGCAGAATGTAACACCCTAATATTTTAAAATTAAAACATTATGTTTGATATCAAATATGACACATAACACTGAGCTTAAACAATCCTTTGAAAATATTATTTTAGACATAACCATTACAAACTAGCTATCAAATTTGAATCTATAGATAAGAGTAACTAAATTATGAAAATTATATGGTCTACACATATATAAAATAAATATATTGGTGATCATTTGATTAAAAATGAAAATATAAATCTTTCTAGAGTAAAATATATATTTTTTGAAAATATTTTTTTTGAACTCAAGGTCTTTTATCTTAATAAATTAAATTAATAATTATTTTTTAATTATTTTAATAAAATTTAAATATCTTATATTTGATAATTTTTTAGCATTCCTATAATATTTTTCTTACACATGATATTGGAATATAACAATCTTTATGCATAAAAATGTATTTTTCCCAAATGACGATTCATCGAGTTTTACATAGTTATTCCATAATTAATTTTTTCCAATTTTATAAAATTTATTTTGGAAAAAAATAAAATTATTTTTTAAATAATCATTTCATAATTATATTAGAGTGAAATTGTTATAAATATTTGAAAGGATTAATTTTTCGATGAATAGTTATAAGTACTGATATTTTATTAAAAACTTCTTTTTTTTAAAACAATTTACAAGTTAAATTTTGTTTTAAAGGTAAAATTTGTTAAATTATATTATAATTAATACAAATTATTTCATTAGAATAAATTATTTGTTAAATTTTGATATAAAAACATTGTATGCTTTTGGAAATATTTCTTTGGAAAACCGGTTTTTTATCTCGTATACGGGTTTGATTTTAAATAAAATTAAAGATCTTCTATGATTTTTATTTGAAAAAATTGATTAAATATTTGGAATAATAATAAATAATAGTATTTAATATTATCAACATAATTTTTTATCATAATAAATAGTAAAAATAGTAAAAACTAATTACTGCCCTTATGGTTAAAACAGGTTTACTGGGGGTTAAACTAAAAATATAAGGGTTAAAATGAACATGAAAAATTTATAATTTAGATTTAATGAATATATATAAACCTTAATATAAGTTTCATTAATGATCCATTTTATTCCTTTTTCATTTGAATATGTTCATATAATTTATTCTGTTAAAAATTTCCAAGTGTGTCCTTTATCCCACTTATAGAAGGCCACCACCACTCCTCTCCTCTTCACACTTAGAAAGAATATTGGTTCATTAAAAAAATGACACAATAATTTCCTTATGCATACACCCTTGACCAATATTCTATGGTTTCATCATCATTACATCATAGAAAGGCTGTAGGTTTAAACATAAAGAGGTTCTCCAAAGAATATGTATAGTTTTTAACCATATGCCTTTGTTTTATTTATTCCTTTAAACCCTTAAAATATTCTCCAACTAAGATAAAATAATTAAACAATTGTGTTAAATATATTTATATGTTACTGTGTTAATATAAAAACTTATATCTGTATGATCATCTATCAAAATCGGAAATAAAACCATCCATTGTGTGTATGGAGGACTACCGCCTCGCAAACTGATAATTTTTTTCCATAACCATCTCCTACATATGGATATAATGATGGATTTAATGTTTATATATTATATTTATGAAATAATGATACTTATGAAACTATAATATCACATATAACTTCTTTACTTCCAATCTTTTGGAAAATGATAACGTTGCTCGTACCATTGTTTAGACCAACACATCCACATAGCGGTGCGATACGTTTTTTATTTTTTTTTGAAATGGATAGTAATAAAGATAGATTTAATGAATATATATCATATATGTGATGAAAATATTATTTTATAATGGTTAATTAATATTTTACTTTTTTTTATTGCGTCTGTTGAAAATTGAAAACAATGGCAATCCATACATTGACATACCATCTCTATGAACAGTGTAACTCATTTTACTATCTATAAATTTTATAGACTATTATAAATACATATATAATGAATATATATTAAGTTTATATCAATTATAACATTTTTTATACTATGGAATCATGATCTAAGGATAAGGACCAAAACAACCAAACCAAAACATACATAAAAAATGAAGAAGATATTACACAAACAATGATTTTTAAAGAAGAACTGTTAATAAATAGGTTATAAAAGTATATAAGTAAATAAAATATGATATAATATAAATTATTATGTTTATATAATATATTTATAATAAATATATATTTATTATATAGTAGGTTCAAACACATACAAAGGTAATCAAACATGAGGTAAGGGTTTGTTGTCTCAATTTTACTTCCATGAGACATATGTCATATTAACCACTTATTTATTTTGTGTGGTTTATATATTACACATAAATATTTTATATCATGAATCTATGTATTTTTATATTATTTAAAGTTTCATTTGATGTTATTTCTTGTATGGGACTTACAGTACAAAACATACCAATGAGTTGAGGGTTTTTTGATTAAAATCTCCTCATTTATCGATATTGATTATGATTAAGTTTAAAATGATGAAATATTAGGATATATATCCCAATAAAATCATTAATTTTATTATAATTTTTTTATTTATTAAATTTATATGTAATAGTACCATTTTATCTCTTTGGTACTTAAAAAAACTAATGAATTTTTTTATGAAAATCTACCATTATTTCTCTATTCGGTCGAAAACCCATTTTATTCCATATCTATGTTTTATAAAAAATACTTTATTAAGTGTTTTAAAATTTATAAAAATAAATTATTAAATAAAATTTTACCCATGTTTAAATTTTTACAAAAAAATGAAAGTAATATTTCTACTATTTTCTAAATGATATACTTTTTTATCTTTTTACAATAGTGAGAGAAGAATGTTTTTCAATGGAATGTATGAATATAACTACCAACATAACCACTCATTGAATTGAATATTATTTACAAGTTTACATGATTATTTTTGACTAAAAAAATTCCTAACATTCATGAAATTTTTAGTTTTTAAAAGTGAATGATTTTAATGGATGTTTTGTGGTATTTATGTTCATAAATGATAATAACCCTCATTTTTCTTATAATTTATTTGACTAAGGATATACTATTATGACACTATTCTACAAATTACTTTGGATGGTTTGTTATTATTTTTATTAATTGGGGTAATTATTATCATTTTATTTGCTTGTTTTTCAATAAAAATGTTTATATTGATTATATTTCACCCCTTTCACATTAGGAATTCATTAGACTTGTTTATTCATGAGTAAGGATATCTATAACCCCTCAAGTCATCAGTAAGTCTCATAAGCCAAACTGTCTTGGGTATTTGGCTAACAGCTTACCCAATTATATAATATTTCTTGGAATTAGGCCTTCATGGTATGATTAAGACATTAAAAAATATGCATTCACTCATTATGTGATTAGTTATTTATTTCCATTTGATTATGTTTTTTGACAGAATATCAATGGATAATTTCTGATCTCATGTGATTATTAATGTGGAATTGTTTTATCTTCATTTATTCATTATAAATTATTCTTCATTCTTAATTTATTAATTTAATGGCATTTTTTTAGTAATTTACCTTTCCATATTGATTATTCCTTATTTATTAATGATATCTTATGTTGTACACAAACCTTTACTGAGCATATAAGCTCATCCCTTTCTTATGTTTCCTTTCCCCATGTTGTGAGGAGGTGTATTATTATTGATATTTAGGGATATTCTAAAGAGAATAATGTTTCAATAGAAGAAAACACTATATTTTATTTTCTGTTTTTAATTATAATGTGAGATTCAAGTATCTATCTAATTTTCCCAGACTAAAATACTATTCGGTCCTTTGTGGTGTGATTCCCTGTACTAGTACCAATGTAAAAAAGTAACCACTAACATTGGGCTACTTGGATTGAAGAATTTATAGTTTAATATTAAAGTCATTAAATAGATTACCACATATATGAGGTGCATCCCCATTTGGATCTCGAAAAAACTCACGATGATGTCCTATAACTGTATATGGACCCTACAACATATATAAATATTAGGTATGTTATGAATATCAATAAAAGTAAAAATGAGTACAATTTATTTTATTTTATACCAATGGAACCACTTGTGTACTATCAAAAAGACATTTCATCATCACTTCATCTATACATGTAAAAATACATGATAATCTCACCCCATACTCTGCATGTCACTACAGAAACCACTCATTTATACTACATCACATAATCTAAATTGAAGGATCTACCTCATCCAATGTGTGCATCCTCACATCTCTTCATGCACCCATTACCTCTTCTCTAACAACTAAATGTCATGGTATACCAGTTCCATAAGTAAAATAATAACAATTACCATCACACCCTACGACACATTGAAATATCTTATCTCTGCGCACAATAGAATGACACTACTCCAATGGCAGTTCTACGAAATCAGTGCCAAACTAAGCATATTGAATATGAATAATGAATTAAAAAAATTGAACAATTCATATGAAATTAAAATACATTTTTTGCAAAATAATTTTTTGACACTGACTCTAGTAACATCAAGATCACCCACCTGACTAGTCCTCACCCTTATAGACATTTGATTAGTCTGCTAAACTCATCGGTGTAACTTAATGAATTTTCCCACAAATACAAATTTATATTCATTTTATAATAAAATATTTTTAATATTTTAATGAAATGTGAATTCTAAAGTTACATCATGTCTAAGATAAGACACATGTTGAGTTCAATGTCTAAAAGGTTTGAATTACCTTGCATGATTACATGAAGGAAAAGTATAATCAACCTACAATCAATGTATATTTAGTGAATGGACATAAGGTAATTTATATTACTTTATATATTAAAGAAATAAATCTTAACATCATCACCTCACTGGACCAAAATGCAACCAAATACTACCATTGAAAGGGAATAACACATGGAAGGACTCACTATAAAATGTCTAGAACACCCACAAATGGATCATAGTGATATCTTTTTACCCTTACCTTGTAATCCTTCCAAAATTTTGACTTCTGGAGATGCATAATTCATGAAAATAATTTGGAAAATATATCAAATTATCTTTTAAAAAATATATTATCAGTGGCTATGATAATAATAAAAATATTTTTTAGTAAATAATAAACATTAAATTTATTTGAACCTCCCTCCATAATATTTCATTCATATCCTATGTGAATGAAGTCTAAACATGAGTTGTTACCGGGAATATATGTTGGTCTCATATCATAGGACCCAAATAATGAAAAAATACAATTGAACCCTCTCCAACTAAATTAAATGTGTCATCAAATAACACAACCAACCCTGATTTAGAGTTCAATTATCAAAACCCTTTACCTAAATCCCTATATCTACTAAAATATACAACAAATCCCCCTAAACATAAATTTATAATGAATAAAACAATAAAAAACATTATGATTAAAATTTAAAAATAGATGGAAGAATATAAATATAAAATAATAAAATAAATTAATTTTACAAAATGAAGGCATACATACCAATAATATCAGATGAAACAATCTAAATTTCTTATGATATAACTATCTTTATAAAAAATTTACAATTAAGGCAACTAATTTTTAAACATATAATTCATAAATATTTTTATAAATGTCAATTTGGGAAATACGTTATAGGAAAAATTCACTAATCATATAATTCAATCATATATTCTTCAACTATATCTCTAACCCATTGTATATTTTATCATTATACATTTATAATGGGTTGGCCAAGTGTTTGTTTAGTAAAGGTGAAAAAATCTTGTTCCTCTTATCCAATCAGTAAAATTAATCTTCTTGGAATTTTCACTATAACATTCTAATTAGAATTATAGCTTACAAAGAAAACCTTATCTTCCTATGATTCTAGTTTAATGGGATAATTTCTTACACGATTGGTTTTGACTCCCTGATGTATTTTTTAGAGAATTTAAAACCTTTAAAAATAGATTATTTTGCATTTCTAGGTAAGCCACATGTCCAATTAATGTTCTATATACTATCACACATTTAAAATAATAAAAATATTGTTTTACTATGATTTCATTTCATTCTAAGGCCGTTTTTATGGATATGACCATTAAGCACATGTTTTATTTTTTTAAACACTAAAATCATGTTTTTGGTCACCCTAGACAAAAAGAAACTAATATATAAATTTTATAGTCAAACATTTAAAAAATAAATAAGTTTTAGTTTGTCTAATTTCATAACATTCAATGGTTGTTCGATTGATTTTAACCCCCCAACGCATGTTTTTAAAGGGTAGAAAACCTTTAAAAACTTATTATTTAGTTGCTCTGATAGTCTACTTGTTTGATTTATGTAATATCAACTATTATTTTTCAAAAATAATAAAATTATGTCTTTCCTATGATTTCAAATCATTAAGAGGTTGTTTTCTATGGATATGATGGTTAAATGCATGTTTTTACGTTTTAAAACAATAAAAGTGTGTTTCTGGTCATCTAGGGAAAACATAAAATTTGATTTAAGTTATTTATACAAAAAATATCAAAAATCATTGTATTTTTCATTTTGTCTAATTTATTGTAATTTCATGGTCGTTCTATTGGTTTTAACCCCATGATGCATGTTTTTAAATGGAATCAAACCATTAATATTTTCCTTTTAATAAATCTAGGAAAACCACAATTTCAATTTACATTTTACCTACTTATACCAATAAAACATAATAGAGATATTGTTTTCTTACGATTTTATGTCACTCTAAGGTTATTTAATATAGAGCCTACCATTTAATACACATTTTGGTTTTTTGAAATAATTAAATTTCATTTTCGGTCATCCTATGAAAATAAAATATCATATTTACATTTCTCCAACTCGTACATTTTAAAAATCAAAAATGGTTATTTTTTTATTTTTTCACAACATTTGGTGGTCATTTTATTTGTTCTGACCGTATCATATGTTTTTAAAGGGCATCAAACCTTTAAAAATATCTTAATTGGACGTTATGGGCATAATGCATTTTTGATTGATGATATGTCTACTCATGAACATACAAAATAATGAAAATATAGTATTTATTATATTTCACATCACTATGAGGTCATTTTATAAGGATATGGCCATTAAATGTATGTTTTAGTGTTTTAAAACAAAAAATGTTTTTTCCAATCATCCTAGAAAAATAGAACCTCATATTTAATTTCATTCTAAACCACTATTTCAAAAACCATTGTACATTTTCCCCTTGGATTTCATGGAATTTAGAGGTTGTTCAATTTGTTTTGACCCCACATATGGATGATTTTAAGGGTCAATAAACCTTTAAATACAATCTATTCAGCCATTCAAGGTAGACCACACATCAGATTGACTTGTAATTTACTTATACATGTCAAAAATAATACAAAGATAGTTTTTATATGATTTCACATATTTCAAATGTCATTTTTTATGTACGTGACCATTAAACAGATGTTTTCATGTTTTATAACAATAAAAGTGTGTTTCCAGTCATCTTAGGAAAACAGAACCTCATACTATCATATTGTTAACTTAACCATTTCAAAAATTACTATATGGTTGTTTTCCTCTAATTTAATTTCATGTAGAGGTCCTTCAATATTTTTTGACCCCATAAAACATGTTTTGAAAGAGTGTTGAACCTTTAATAACTGCTTATTCAGTCATTTCGGGAAACCAACATGTTTAATTAATGTGTCTTTGGCTCGTACATGTCACAAATAATATAAAGACTATATATATATTTTTCACATAATTAAAATATATTTTTATTCAGTTTGGACTATTTTAAACATGTTTTAGTGTTTTATGACCCAAAAGTATGTTTCCGGTCATCCTATGAAAACAACACATCCAATTAATTTTCTGTCAATTCAAATAGTTCCCAAATCACTATATTGTTGTTTTTATATAACTTCATGGTAATTTATGATCATATATTGAGGTTTGAATATGAAACTATAATGTAGGACACATTTTTTATTTTCTTGTAACAATTTATAGAAATAATAATTTCATTTAGATTATTCATCTAAAATGAGACATTAAATATTAAAATGGTAATATAATTTTCCTCATTTATGATGTGCATCCTCATCTGAATCACTAATGAACTAATGAAGATTTCCACTAGCTATATTTAGAGCCTAAAACATATTTAAATATTATATATGTTAAGAATATCAATAAAAGTCAATAAGAGAACTGTTTATTTTCATTTCTACATGTAAATCCACTTTTGTACCATCAATAGGATGTTGCATCATACCTTCATCAATTTGTGCTGACATATTTAACAATCTCTCCTCATCATCTGCACAAATCTACTAAAACTTCTCATCCATACTTATTTTAATATACTATATGGTAGCATCTACCTCAGCTGATGTGCGTATCCCGATATATCTGTATTCACCAATTTCCTTCTCTCTAACAACTAAATAACATGGGACACTAGTGCCATTTGTTAAATAAGAACCACAACCATCACACCCAACAACATACTGAAATAACTCATTTATTCATGTATTACTATAACAATACTCTTCTAGAAGCTCTTTTAAATCATCCTCAATCTAAGCCTATTGAATATAAATAATTAATTAATGAACAATTGTAAATAATTACTATGAAATAAAAATACATTTGTTAATAAATATTTTTCATACTATAACACCAGCAATTATGGGATCACCCACCCGATGAGTCCTCACCCATATAAACATCTTATCAGTTGACTCACCTCACTGGTGTAACTACAATGATGGTTCCCACAAAATACATAATTATATTCATTTTATGTTACAATATTTTTCATATATGATTGAAAAGTGAATTCTAAAAGTTGGGACTTCTGTCGTGTTCCAAGTCTGGAAGGTGTTCCCTTCATTTCCCGATTATTTGAATGATGAGAAGAATTGTTCTATATTTAATTTATTCAATTAATAGAAATATATAATATTAGATTCATTTATATATTAAAGTAATAAATTTTACCATCATCACCTCACTCGACCAAAGTACAACCAAATCCTTCCACTGCATAGGAAGAACACTTGGAGGGACTCGCAATACAATGTCTGGCGCACCCAAAAATTGTTCCCACTATTCTCACTGAATGCTTCCCTTTAAATCATTTCATAATATTATATATTTTTTAAATACATACTATATGAAACTCATTTATACATGATTCCAAATTATCCTTTTAAAAATATATTTTTAGTGGCTATAATAACAATAAAAAAATTCATAAAAGACATAAAATTTATCTAAAATTACCTCTATAATATACCAATAATATCATAAACGAATGACTTCTAATCGTGATATGTTATAGAAAATATGTGCGGGACTTTGATTCACATGGAATTGTTTAACATTTTAATAATTTTATAATATAGTTTAATTTAATTTTTCTAACCATTTTTTGAGTTTTTGGTAATTTTTATATATTTTATTATCTTAGATATTTTTAAATCTTTTAGTCAAATTATATATTAATATTATTTATTTAGTACTATTATTTTTATGTTAATTTTATATATAATATTTAACACTTTATTATAGTAGTTTCGTTAATATTTTTTATTAGTTTAATTTATTAATTTTTATTTATATATATTTTCTATATTAGTATTATATATTATTATATTTAATGTTTAATATTAATGGTTTTAATAATAATATAATTATTATAATTATATGATGATGATGATTATTATTATTATTATATATTAATATTTAATATTAGTACTTTTATTATGTATATAGATACAAATTTCATCTAATTACTAACTATGTCGTATTAAAATACCTAATTATATATATATATTGCATTATCATTTATTTATATATATTTATATAATTAGTATAATATATATTTATATAATTATAATTATATTATTATAATTCATAATATTATTTAACATTTTGGATAATTTGAGGTTTGGATTTATAAATTATGAATTTTTATTTCAATTTTAGGTGACGCGAGTGTGGTAGATAATTTTTCTTATCCACTCTACCAAAACCCTAAAAATGAGGGTATCCCACTACATTATGGACTCCACACTGTTAAAACACACCACACTACCTACTCCTTCCACTATGAACACTAGAGGTGGTGCCGTCAAGAACAACACCTTCTTCCTCTACAAAATAGAGGGTCCCACCACCCTCCCTCTCATATCCTGTGAATGGTGTCAAACATTCCTAAAACTCACCCCACTTGATTTACCTCCCATCATCCTAGTAGAATACACTTCCTCTAATCACTGCACACCATGATGGTGTCACCTTTCTCTAACCATGATGCATCAAGCATCCAGCCTTAGAACATCTCTATTACACACCCAAACCACCCATGCACCTTTCCACAATCATCACTCCTATACTAAAAACCCCTACCTACCAGAAACACCCTTTCATTCTAATATAAAACACCACTATTGACCCCACCTTGTGTAGTGGTGTTTATTTTGGTTATAATTGAAAGTGGATTGAGGATGTCGAAAATTCACACAGTCATTCACTGTTGCATTACGGTGATCAGTGGGTTGATTATTTTCATGTTGTTATCATATGTGAAAACTTGTGGTGATATTAATGTCAAGAAAAACATGGTGAATTTGATTATTTATTTTTTAGTTCATGTTTGTGTGATTTTTTCCTAGTATTATTTGTGTGAGAGAATCAATAAATGTGTCAGTAATTACATGCCTTTATTTTGTTTTCATATTTTATTTCTAGTTAATTCATATTGATTGAATTTGTATTTTTTAAATTATATTTTTATCTAATTTAATTATCACATGGAATATAGACACATGTTTTGGTTCTGTTTTTGTAATACCCAATAAGTAATCATGGTAGGGAGATCATCAGAAATTTTTTTTAGAAGTCCACCGCATGCTTTAGAGAATCAAAAATCAAACATGAGGGAATTTTGAATAATGAAATATATTAATTGAAAAATCAATATTATTTTTGCATTACCCTTTGAACATACATGAGCGATACCTAATAAGTGATATTATTTAAGTAAACCTGACTTAGATAGATTTATTGACATTATGAGAATTGGGTCGTTTCATTTTACCATGTTATTCAATGATAAAATGAGGCATAAATGATTCATAAAATCAGAGAACTAAATGGTGGGTGACTTATGTGAAAATTAGAATAATATATAACATCAAAGAATGATACGTGATAGTATTTAGATTAAAATTGGAATTGGTTATCATTTAATAAATATATATGGATATGTGGAAATTAAATAATTGGCATTTCCTGCACCTGAACATAAGTCATAACTCTGAAACTTCCATCACATAATATTTTACCCAAAGATTAATTTATATCTCTTAGATATTTATAGTGAATTTAAATATTTTTTATATATTTTTTTCATTATTATAATTTTAAATTTTTGTTATATTATAATCATCTTCCAAAACATTCTTTCAGAAGGATATTCTAAGTGTTTACATACATTCCCTCCATGGTACGACCCAGATTGTATGTTCAATAATAATATTATTTTTAATAAATTTTAAAATTTTTGTGTAGTAAAACATGTGTGAAAAAATTATAGCATGGTTTCCAAGGAGAATAGTAGCATTAGAAAATCCTTAAAAAGAGTGATTTTGGTTTAAATTAAAAAAATTTAAAAAGTAGTTCAGATCTACTCTTAATATTTCCATTATAACTGTATGAAATTTAAAGACACCCAAGAGTTATGAATGGTATGTTTAGAATTATACATCTACAATCAAAACCCTCCTTATATTCTTATAGCTCACAATATTAAGTATAATTATTCTTCATTTATGAGTTCTCAAGGTAATTCGTTTTATTATATTTTTTTTATTCAATTCCATGTTATGATTCATAAGAGAATACTACACCATTTTGTGATACATGTATTTATTCTTATTTTAATCATTTTTAAATTCCAATTATCCCTAAAAATATAGAAGTTAATAATTGATGTGAATTAAAATATTTAATAATTGGGTACATGTTGTTTTCTACCATTATTGAGAAAAATATGATGTTTGAACTTAATGATAAATATAATTCAAAGTTTCTTTCTTTAAAAAAATATCTTTTAAATAAAAAGAAATATTTATAAAATCAAATTGAGAATATAGATAATCAAATGACTCATCTTGTCCAATTAGCTGCCTCACTACAACTTGATGATCCAATTTAGAATAATCATTTTTAGTAAAGTGTAGTAGAAGTTCCATTTTAACTACATCCATTTCTTGATTCTAATAAATAGACTACATTTATTGATCCTTATTCTTATCATACAACTGATTACTCCTCTCCACTGTAAATTTATTCTTCCAATATAATCACATTTAAATAATATTAGAGCTCAATATTCCACTTTTTCAAATATAAATATCCCTAAAAAAATGATTCCTTGTTCTTTTTATGTGAGTTCACAACCCATCCACCCCAAAGTGAAAAAAGCATTAAATTTCTATAAAATTACACCATTTAATAATGAATAAGAATTCAAAATGGGACCAATCTTTACTATGGTATAATCATAATTGAACCAAAACACCATGGATTTCCACATTCAATAGAATAAGTTTTAGAGTCAAAAAATTGTTCAATGATTTTGGTGGAGAAACTCATAATTTTCTAGAAACAAAGGAAAAATAGGATTTCCTATTGGATCCTGAGTTCGTGGTTCCACATGTTCCAATGAAGATATATGATGAGGGAATTATAGAAGAAACTTTTGAAAAATATATCATTATTGACACAATTGAGTCACCTACTCTAATTGAGACCACCCCACTTGCTCCACTCATCGAGGTTAGAAACACTTCACTTGAAATACAAATAGATTCTAGAAATAATCTCATCCTTGGTATAATAATTGATTTTTTGGGTCATGAATTGACTTGGAAACTAGTGGATTTTTCTATCCTACTGTTTGGTGGTGAAAATAAATTGGGATACATCATCAACCAAGATACTGAATTCAAGGATATTATGGATATAATCCAACCACTAAAATAGTTTGGTAAGGTAATTTATTATCGTTTTCAAATCCCAAAATGAAATGTTCTTGATATTTATAATGATTCCCTTTGTATAAATGTAAATTATTTGGTGATTTTTTCTTCAAAAGATTTATATTCATTCCATTATGAGCTAGTGTATTTTAATTTCATTCCACCCATCCATTTTTTTGACAATTTTTTTGTTGATATATTGAAACTATTTCAAGATAATTACAATTTCAATGAATGGATTCCACACTTATACTGAAAAAGTAGAAGATGTATGGTATACATTTCTCATTCGATCCAAGTGGAGTTTCAACAATGACTGACTGAAGGAAAAGTAAACTTAGTGATTGATGTGTGGCAACCCTTCATTATTATTTTTCCTTCCACAACATTTAGTTTTAATTCATTTAGTTCTTATTTAATAAAATGGCATGCATTTAACATAATTTGATTTCTCCTAGAACAATAGTGAATTTGAATTCACAATACATATTTTTATTAGCAAAATACTTTTTATTATGGTTTATATTCTTTGATATGATGTGGTTATAATCTATTTATGTGTATATTTTTTAGATTACATCACATACGAATCTTCATCGGATACATGAATCCTTTCAGCATCTTCACTTACTTAGGGAAGTGTTTTAATTTCTTTCATATTTTATGATTCTAAAAATAGTATTTAAACTAACTCACTAAAAAATAAAATTAAAAAAATATATATAACATTCATGTCATTGTTTAACCCACATGAAAATGGATGTATTTTTGTAGTAACTGGTCAGAGGTATAACAATGTATCCCTGAGAAGTTTGAGTACATGATTCTTGTTCAGAATGATTTGATCCTTGATCTCATGACTTAGATGATTACTGATATTATTCCATACTTCAAAAATTATTTTCTGGAATCTTGTTTATTTTTGGAACACTTATTTTCCCTCATGATCATTTGTGTTTTCCAACATTATATTTCCATTCTCATGAGGATTATGACCCATTTTTATATCATATATCATATCTATTTTTCATGAGGGATTATCATCTATGTTATTTATTCTAGACCATTCCATGTTTTTTTGCCACAACGTTAGGAATTTGGAATGTTTCACTAAAACAATGAAGGCATTTTCTGAGATATTTATCCCCATTGACCCACTAATAAAACATTTATTTTTATCTATTATTTATCCCTTATAATCTATTAATAATCCTTTTTAGAATGAACCCACAACCAGTACCCTTCCGTATCTATTTATTATTTATTTTCACGATAATTTTCAAAATAAGTATGGGGAGAGATTTATTCATAGAGATGGTTGTTTGGGGGAAAGTGAGGCTTTTGATGAACATGGATCGACAATATACTATCATGATTATATGTGTTATATTTCATAATATCCACATGAGTTGCATGTATTTTTATATGAGAATATAGATACTTGTTTTTTCCATAATGAGTAAATTTATGGTCTTTTACATAGTAACCCTCACCATTAGGGATACCTATAAAAGTGATGAATCATTACTACAGGATGTTGAGAGTTCTCTATATGACCTACTTTCTTTGATATTCTATTGAGTATAAGATACATAGATACCCTTTCATAAGATATTGTGTTATTTATATTTCAATGGGTTTGGGATCTGATACTCACTTATTTACTTATCTATTATGTTTGTGTGAGTTGTTTCCTTAATAAAAAGAAGAATAATTTATTTTGAAAAAAATAATGGAGTGGTGTGGAGTTTGGATTATAATATTCTTTAGGAAAATCATTGTTTTAATTGTGGGTGGGAATATTTTGAGGGATACTTTGGATTTATACTTTTCATGCATTTATTTCATGATTAAAAAATATTTTTTTCCAAAACTGTCAAAATATTTTATGACATTTCATACCAAAACCTCATAGATAATTGAATGTAATGTGAAGTATTCAATATTTTTTCTTTCTTTTGATTTCCACTGGTGGAGATGTAAAAATCATGGAAATCCTATTGTAAGAATGCATGTGTATGATAATTGATCATAAATTTGATCAAATCATTTTGAGAAATGAGAATGATGGAAAGGTAGGTCATTTTGATTCTTAAATGAAAGAACTTATTTTGGAAAGAATAAGAGCGAAAGAAAAAAGGTTCTTGAAAATTCGAATTTCAAATGAAGCATGATATTTTCTAGGTAAAAGGGATTGAAAAATTTTGAACCAGTATTCTTGATGTTATGATTTTCAATGGGTCCAATCATATATTTATTTTTCCTACAGTGAAAAAGTTTTACTATGGGGGATTTAATTCACATGTAATTTTCTGACATTTTTATAATTTTATAGCATAGTTTATGTTAATTTCTATAACTATTCTTTGTGTTTTTAGGTTCTTTTTTTTTCAGTTTTTGATTATTTCAGATATTTTATATTTTATAATTAAATTATATTTAAATTGTAGTAATTTATTATTATTATTATTTTATATTAATTTACATATTATATTTAACACTTTATTTTAGTAGTTTCATTAATATTAGTTTGATTATTATTTGTTTAATTTGTTATTTTTTATTTATATTAATTTTCTATATTAGTACTATATATCATTGTATATCATTTTGAATATTTGTAGTTTTAATAATAGTAGTATTAATATTATGAGTTTATTATTATTATATAAGATTAATATTTAATAGTGGTATTATTATTATGTATATAGAAAATAATGTTATCTAATTACAAATTTTATCATATTAATATAGGTAATTATATATATAACATTATCTTTTAATTATATATTGTTTATCAGTAATATAATATATATTTATATAGTTCAAATTTTATTTTAATAATTATTATTTAACATTTTTGATAATTTGAGGTTTTCATTTTTAAATTTTATGATTCTACTCCTTTTTTTCAGATGATCCACTGTTTGGGAATCCATCTTCACATCCTCTAAACTGAAACTCTATGAGGGACGATGGCCACCGCCATCATTGCCTCCACCTTCCAGCAACACACCCCACTTCCCACTCCATCATCTATACACACCAGTGGCGGTGCCTCTAGAAACAATACATTCCTCTTCTGCACAACAACGAGAGTTGCCACCCTTCCTCTTATCTCATGTGTCTAGTGTCAGATTCCATTGTAAGTCACCACTTCTAGTCACCCATATCCTCTTCCTAAAATATCACACAACCTCCTCTCCCTGTACACTATTACTTCACAATCCCCTCTAACCAAGATGCATTGAGGCATCAGTATTCCTACATTTTCACTGCACATGCAATTCTGTCGAGCACCTCACCACCCCCATCCCACCTCCACTTCAAAATCCTATCTGCCAACAAATACCTTGAATGTTTCCTCATTAGTTCAACATCAACCCCACCACGCATTGTAGTATTTATTTTAGTCAAATTTGATTATGGTTTTTGGACATTGGCAATGCATGTAGTCATTCAATTTGGCATTACGGTGATCAGTGGGGTGATAATTTTAATGTTGCGATCATCCATAAAATCTTGTGGTGATTATCACATCGCTGCAAACACAACATATTCTATAGTTTATTTTTCATATCATGTTTTTAGAATCGTTTTCCATTATTATTTGTGTCAGAGTATCGATGAACTTGATGTTAATTGCATGCCTTTATTTTATTTTCATATTTCATTTCAATTTAATTAATATTTATTGGATTTTAATTTATTAAATTATATTTATTCCTAGTTTAATTTTTATATATAATACACACACTTTATTTGGTTTCATTTTTCTGATACCAAATAAGTAATCAATGTTAAGAGATCATTAGAATAATAATTTTTTTTAAAATTCGATCTCACGTGTGAGAGAATCATAAATCATACATGAAAAAATTATGTATAAATAAACATATTAATTGAAAAATTAATATTTTTTTTGAATTATACTTAAAAATTGAATGATTGGTTCTTTATAAGTTATTTTATGTAATAGGACCCATCATAGATAGATAATTTGGAAATTTGAGAAATGGGTAGTTGTATTTTAACAATTGATTCGATGCCAAAGTGACATGAAAATTATTCATCTTATTAGGGAATGAAATGATAGATGATTTGTGTGAAAATTAGAATATTTTTTAACATAAAATTACAATACCTAATAGTATTTTGATTAAAATAGGAATCAGTGATAATTTTAAAAATAAATATTTAGATGTGAAACTGAAATTATTAACATTACATGCACCAGAACAGACATCACAACTCTGAAACTTCCATCTTAACCTTCTTTCTCTATAGATTAGTTTAGTTTTCTTATATAGTTTAAGTTAATTTAAATAAATTTTTAAATAGTATTTTATTCTTGAATTTTAATTGTTAATTAAATTAAACCCATATTCGTGTACATTATTTAAAGGCAATATTTCTAGTGTCTATGAATATTATATTAATTGTTTGACCATGATTTATACTTATATTCTAGTTAGTAGTTTAATAAATTTGAAAATTTTCTTTTGGTATGATGTGAGTGAAAATATCAAATCATATTCCACAACTAACAAATCAATACACTCCCACCCCACCCATCTAGATGAAATGTATTATCAAATAACTCATCAAACTAGGATTCAGAGTTCTAGGATCTAACCCCTTTACAAATAACCCTATGTTTACTAGAAGTCGCACCAGATCTTGTTAAACAAATATTCATAATGCAATTTGAAATAATCAAATGTTTAATTAAAATTTAAAAAAATATAGGTGAATGTGATTATAATAAATTACAATAAATTAATTTTAAAAAATGAAAATATATATATATAAAACATTTGGGGAACCAATATGAACTTCTTATGATATACCAATATTTTTAAAATAATATATCTAAATCAAGAAATTTTTAAAATATAATTCATAAATATTTTTACTGATGTTAACTGAAAAAAATTATAATAAATATATAACTGATCATAAAAGTCCATCATATCTTCTTCAACTATATCTATGTCCCATTGTACATCTTTATATTATAATAGTAAAGTGGATTGGTCAAGTGATTGATTAGGAAAGGAGACAACATTTGGTTCCTCTTAGCCAATCTGTAAAACCCCTATTTTAGATATTTTCATCACAACATTCCAACTAGAATTATTGCTTCCTATGTAAACCCACTCTGCCTATGATGCTAGTATAAAGGGATCATTTCATACTTGATCAACTTTATATAGCATATTGTCAATGTTTACTAACATAAATTAGAAATGGAAAACATTCATTCCACAAACTAGATCAAACCAATCATACCTCAACAATATATTATCTACGCCATGACTATAAATAAACTCAATAATATCTATTAAAAATCCATAATAACAACCTACATTAATAGATGGACAACAAAAAGCAATTTTTTTTATTTATCTATTCATGTTAGCATCACTAATATTGAATTTGAATCTATTAGAAACCAAATATTTATAGTGGAAAATAATAAGAACCCAACCATCAGCTAGTTAGTTGTGTTGTTTTCTCAAAGTATGGGAACATTATTAATGAATCTTGTAAATCTATAAATTTGACATAATTAAATGAAAATATGGTTATGAAAATACACCTCATTTTCATTATAAAAAATATGAAATCTATTATTATATGTATGTAAATCATGAAGCACTCATGAAATGTGCTAATGTGAAGTATTTGGATCTGATGGTTAGTTGAATGGGGCCTTTATTATTTCAACTAATTGATTTGAATCTTAAATTATATCATAGTAAATAGTAAGTAATAAATTAAATATATAAACACAAGGCATAATGGATCAACTATGAAACATACTATATCTATGGAATAACTGATGGAGTGTTGAACAATAAGCATATATTATCTTAAACACACTCATCTTTATGAATATAAAATTTTATCCCCTTTCTAATTAAAAAATAAAAAATCTAGGAGGGATTGTCTGAATCTGTTTCAACCTCATTAAAATATAAAAAACAAAAAATGGTTCTCTAATACATCAAATATCCCCTGGAAATTGATGATTCTAAATGAGGTTTGTTATACACATACCATTTAATGTATTCAAGTATCATACTATTGAATATGTCCACCATAATTACAATGGAACACCAAAACTGTCTTTACTAGTAAAATTCATGATCAGGTGAACCATGATATCCAAAAAAGTTGGCAGAAATTATCTCTCTTAAGTGAAATAGTGTGTGTATAATTTTATCCTATATCTTTTTCAAATCACTTGTGAAAAAAATTCTTTAAATAGGTTGTCTGAAAAGATTAGAAATTTAATTTACATCTCTATAACATGGGTAAGAAAAAAATCTTGAATTGAAATTGAGATAAAAATTTGAAGTAGGATGTGATTAAAGTTACTTTTAAACCACTATAATCCCCTTCTCATCACATTAACAGGCTTGGAAATATTATAGAAATAACTATAAACCACCTTGATAGTCTAAAAAATTGATATAAATGTTTATTTCCCTTTCTTACACATTGTGTATAATATAATAGGCATGTATTCCTTATTAAACCCACCCAATAATAAACATAATGGTTTCCTTAATCTCATTCCATGAAAATAACATTGAGGGTTAACATTGTCCATTAATTTCCCCTTAAAACCTAAAATGGTTCACAATATATTGTAACACACATTTATTTCAATGTGAATCAAATCTAAATTATTTTTTAAAATATTATCTTTCAATTAATGACATTCAAATAAAATACTCCACTTATTCTAATTATGACTGTATTGTATATTTTTAGTAGGAATGTATAGAAACAAAGGATCCAATATATAGTAAAAATTATATCTTATATGATTGATTTCATGGTCACGTTGTACATTAATTTAAACCTTTGTTTGTGGTCATGGGTTGTGTTCTCTATTCACATCAAATGACACACAATAGTTTATAAAGATTTGTAGTGAAGGAAGAAAGTTCATATGACCAAGCTATTCCCAAATCTGATGATTCATAAACCATATATATTTCTTAATTTTATTACAATATATTTAGGTGAATTATCCTTTTATGCTTCAGCCTTATAAGTTATCATTCACAGTGATTTCATTAATTGTCCATAACAATGTTACCAGAAGTATAAAAATTTCATTATCAGAATAGTAAAAAGTCATTAAACCATTTTCCCAAAATTCTTATAGATCCTAAATCAGTTGTTTCATATGAATATAGATTTTATCAGTTGCTTATTTTGGTCAATCAATTATATTATAATAGAATAAAAATTATTGCATTATACATAACCATGATGGAAGGTTTTATGGAACCAACACCACTAGTCTTATCCTATGTGTTTCAATAACCATGGGGCTGAATAGGTTAAAACCATTTGATTCAAAACCTCGTCTAACATTACAACCATCCTAGTATAATTTTGGGCGACTTTGATCCAAAAACATTTCTGGTAAAGGGTTTGTCGATTGAGTTAAATTATTAAACTACATTTTTCTCTATGAATGAAAAGTCATCAGTTTAACACTTTTAAAAAGAATGAAGAAAATATTCAACCCCAATTACTCTTGTAAATAATGATTCTTCTTAAAAGAAACCAGTTTCCCTTCATTTAAAACCCTTAAAATATGAATTTGATTGGTTTGACTAATCTCATCATCTTTCCACCTAGATGAGTAGTAAATAGTACATGTATTGAGTTTTGAATTATCTTTTCAGAAAAATATATAGTTATTTTGGAATAAATCAATAGTCCCATATATAAAACCAATGTCATCGATCAACTTGTATGATTGATAATATGACTCTGGAATATTCACTCTAGTAGAAATTTCCTTCTTTAAAAGTACCAACAACATGTAAAATGAGGTTTTCTTCCATTGATTTACAATCCTCGATAGTGATGATTCAATTAAGAATAAAAATTTATGAAATTTAGTGCATGAAATTTTCAAATAATTTCAAGGATTATCCATCTATTAAAGAAAGTGAATTACTCCCTCTGACATTATCATTTATGACATTACTATCTTCAAGTTGAAACTAATGCGTATATCAATGAGCATCATGTTCGTTGAATCAAATATTCTTCAGTCAACATCCATATAAATGCATTATAATTAGTGATAAGGAATAAAATATTCACTATGATGTTTCCATGTCTTTTATTTTTTCAAAAACTATTTCAAAAATAGATGTTCCCTAACTACACCTCGTTTTAATAGATATTTGTTTTCACATTTTTTGTATGGTCAACTAATCCAATATTTTGAAATAAATAGGTGAAACAAATATTTTTTTATTCCCCTCATAATATTCAGTAGAAAAACTATCTGGCATATTAATCCAGTTCTTATCCATATTTTTATTTAATATAAAAATAATAATTTAAATATATAAAAAACATTTTAACAAAAACTATAAAAATCCTAAATATATATAATAAAGATACAAATATGAAAAACAAATAATACATATTTTAAACATATTAATAACTAGATATAAAAACTTTCAAAACACATTAACGTATTTCATAATTCAAATAAAAATAACAATGATAAAAAATTAATCCTTTGTAAACCATTATTTTTTTTTAAAACCATATAACTTATAAAAAATTTATATTCCATTCAAATGAATAAAAATTTAAAACATGTGTTCTATAATGAGTATTAATAATAAATTTATCATAAAATTTTATATTACCAAATATGATTAAAAAATCACATAAAATTATGAATTATATTACTTTATAAAGTTTTTCATAATTATAGCTATGATATGGAAGCTCATTATTAAAAATATAGTGTAAAACATTATATTTTCAAAAATATTATAAATTAATACATGTATAATAATAAAAATTATCATACATAAAATTTTGAAAAATAATTTCATGAGAGGTGAGTTCATAATTAAACAAAATATCCTATAAAACTATATTTATAAAAATTTGGTTAATTTTACTAATATTCACAAAAAAATTATTAAATACATTTTATATCAAAAAATTTAATTTATTAAACATATTTTCATTGAATAAAATATTTCAAATATCTATTATAACAAGAATTATGTCAATGTAAGCATTAATCATCTATCCACTAACAAAGAACATACATTCATATAACATATAACATGTTTAAAGAAGAAAATTCATTATTATGACAACTACAAAAAAATTTCAGGTCCGTGATATTTATAAATAGGTATAATGATATACATTTGGATATAATACTTATTTTCATAAAATATTTAAATTGTTATACCTAGAGTATAATTTTACTAATAAATCATAGTTATTCAAAGGCATAAAATAATTAGTTGTACATAACATTTAGACATTTAACATGTTATCACTTAGGGAAAATGAATTTAACATTTCTTCAAAGGCACAAAACATTCTAAATGAAAATAAATGGGTATTTAAAATTTTTCATTGATAAAATTACTTCATGATTTTATTTCATTCAAAACACTATTTTCTTAAATCACCTATAATAAATCTCTCACTTCTTAATTACCTACAAAACCATATTTCAAAGTAATTTTCCAATGTGATCAATGAAATAATAACCCGAAAATAGATAAAGGTCACAATTGTTCTTGAGAGTAAGGAATGTTATAGGGGGAGAGGTTGAAGTGAAAGGGGTAGGGGACTGGTGTGTAAAAGAAGAATCGGGGGCATGGAGTCTGACAGAACTAAATTAAGAGTTGAACATCACAATGGGGGTCGGTGTCCAGGGGAGTTGGAGACTATTGGGATCGATGATAAGTGATCGTAAGTATGTAAAAACCTGATTTTCCTTGTAAGACAATGAAATTTTTCTTTATATATTTCAAACGTTAGGCACTAAGACAATCTGTGATTCTGAGGCCCGGTGTTCCTAAAATTAATTTTATAAAAATATTAAATATATTTTATATTACATATCCATGGTTCTTAATTAAAATGGTATAAATCTTAAAAAATATATTGGATCATAAATCTAATACCATGGTCGAGTTCAGAATATGGTGATTACCCTAGGTGCGATAAAAAATAGGTTGGCCCTATACTTCTTGCATATTGGCGGCATGATTAGTGGATATAATTAATTTATTAAATTGATTAATTAATATCATTTTAACTAAGTTGTTCCTATAAATTAATCATCATATAAATTTTCCCATAGTTATCCTCATAATCTTGGAATAGCCAATGATGCTCCCCTTCATCCATCTGTTGGAGGATCACATTAGACGATGACGAAATCAAAGATCAGATCAAACCAGGATGTAGTGAATGCATCGACTTCTTTAGATCACTATATATTGTGTTCTTTAACAATAAATGATTTAATATCTAGTTATCACTATAAAATTGGTGATTTTCACCACTTTGATTAAATAGATTGCGCATATCGATCCATGTTCTTGGATCTATACCAATTTTAAATTGAGCATGCACCTGAATACTGAATCATAATTGATTATTAAATGTTTTCTAACCATATATTCCCATTATTGATCATTGTAAAAAAAATTATTGGTAAAAATGAATTCAAATTTTGATCTTCTACCCCCCTAGTTTTCTTCGTGTTCATCACTGGTAGGACCCCATAGTCCCGATTCGACATTTCCAGGAGGTACCGAACTCGGTTGAAGCCCTGAAATCAACAAGTATTGATGAGTGAGGTATGGATAGATGAAATTATCATAGATCTGGGATTTTAATGTGGAATGGGAGATTGTTTTGAAAAATAGAGATTGAATCCATGGTGATGGGATGAACAAAGGTGTGTGGTGCAAACGGGTTGAACAGCGAAACCCCCATGGGTGATTGGAATCCGATTTTTTGCCACTAGAGGGCAGAAATCTATTGATCAATTATAGATTTATCAATTTAGGTTAGATATACAGTTTAAATCAATTTTTCATGGATAGATTCAAGTCACTTAAATTGGATTTGAAGAACTTTGAAAACACCAAATACATGTCATGTATAAGGATGAACACACTACAAGTATCCCCATAAATGTAGAAGATATGGTCTAAAAAATCGTAAGGATAGAATGGAATGTATTCCTCCAACACACTATGTACCTTGACCCTAGTTTGATTAATATTGTGATGGACCACACAGAGCGGAATCCATGTGGAGGTTCATGGCCAGGCACACAGTTATGTACTAGAGTGCATAGGCATGGTCAGACCACACGGGTGACACCCCATGTGAAGTAACATGTTTTTTACTAATGTACATGGACATGGGATGAAAGTAAATGGACATGAATAGAAGGACATGGACCAATCCCGGTTGTCTTTCACACACCGTGTAGTCCACCAACATGACATGTACTACTACATAGCTTGGGATCTATGTACCTACAGAGACACATCCAGGTGGTGGAGTGGGACCACACATTGTGTGGGTCCCCTCACACAATGTGTACCCATTGGATCCTTTTTAAAAAACATCAAGGTTTTGTATCTCTTTCATTTGAACGTGTATTTTTTCTTTTGAATAGCCTATCCTAGGCATTTTTCACATATAATTCGATGGTTCTCTTAGTTATAGTTTTATAGATTTTATGTGGAATGTTCTAGGAATGATTCTTGGTTAGGAAACACAAGATGATAGTAGTGATCATGCATGATCACTAGTGGAGTCATCAATGACTATTAAATTGACCCTTTAGTAGAGTTTGGAAGTGGAGTCCATGAAAACTACTGATTTGACCCTCCAGTAGATCTGAGTAGTGGAGTCCTCGACAACTATCGAGTTGACCCTATAGTAGAGCTGGGAAGTGGAGTGCTCAAAAACTATGAAGTTGAACCTCTAGTAGAGTTGTGTTGTGGAGTCATCGATGACTATTGAGTTGATCCTCTAGTAGACTTGGGTAGTTTAGACCTTCATGACTACCGAGTTAACCCTCCAGTATAGTTGGGGAGTGGAGTCCTTGATGACTACCAATTTGACCCTCTAGTAGAGCTAGGTTGTGGAGTCCTCGACAGATACCGAGTTGAACCTCCTTTAGAGCTGGGCAGTAGATTCCATACCAACTACTATGTCCACCATCTAGTAGAGTTAGGTAGTGAATTACTCAACAACTACCGATTTGACCATTTAGTTGAGCTCAGATGTTGAGTCCTTGAAGGCTACTGAGTTAACCCTCGAGTAGAGCTAGGTAGTGGAGTTATTAACGACTACTGATTTGAAACTCTAGTAGATCTAGGTAGTGGAGTCATCAATGAATACTGAGTTGAATGTTCAGTAGAGCTGGGAAGTGGAGTCCTCAATGAATACCGAGTGGTATCCTCTAGTGGATTTGGGTAGTGGGTCCTCAACAGATTCAATAGTATAACTCCCTGATGTACTAGAGAACAACTCATCTAGTTCTAGTTTTGTGGGCCCTCAACTATGCAGTACAGTGACGAGGCATGGTTTGACTTTCACGATTACTTCTAGGTAGATGTGTGAGATGCTGGGCATCATTGATATACTTTTTGAATAGTTTCCTACACATATTCTTAGGATGAGTTGTTAGATGAAGATCCCATTTCTCTCTCATTTGGGTTTATTTTAACTGATTATATATATATATATATATATTCTTTAATATCCTATACTTGGATTTGGTTACTCTCCATCTACAAGAGGCAATGACATGTGGGGTATGCCATGTTCTTTACATGTTTAGCTTTTCATTGTTGGATGAGTCTACTCTCCTATTATAGGTGGTGACTAATCGATGTATAGTTTATCTACTCACCATGTCAATACACCTATTCTTTGTTGAGGTAACATTCATACTTGGTTTGGGTTGAGCTATTCTCTTTGAATTTATCTTGTATCTACTATATTTTTATTCCTGATTTATCTCTTACTTCCCCCTCCTTCACCTTTTGGGGCATCCTACTAGGAATGGGTATACTCACCCTTGAATGGGGTTTTCCCACATGTGTCAGGTATTATATAGATGATGGATGAGTCAATAGTGACTTCAGAGTAGCATAGGGATACATAGTAGTTTGGAAAATTTATGGTGGTCCCAACTTGGGGTTCAAGAGCTGGGCTCTCTCAGTAGTTACTTTTTCTAGTTTTTTTTAGGTTGGGACATATTTTTTGGCTAAGAGTTTATTTTTTCACATTTACTTGTCATTTTTCACTTTCGTACTCTTGTACATCTTATCGGTTCTGCATGATTAGTCTATTGTCTAGATTTTTTCCATATTTTACTCTTTTCATATACAATTATGCATCAATATGGATGTGTGTGTGCATTCAAGTACTTAGAAAAACACCTCCCCATGTACGTTATTCCTTCGGGGCTAGTCTCTAGCCCCTAGACAATGGAGGTGGGCTTGGGGTAGTTTCGGCTTGAGTCGCAACTTGGGTCGGGTCATGACAGATTGGTATCAAAGCTGGTTTGATCCTTGGGACATTATTTGGACTAGTCCCCTTACACGATTTTTTTGGGTTTAGGGAAACAATATCAAAGATTCCTGAGTACGAATCTATGAATAGAGAATATAGTGATGGTGTGGGCGGCTGATGTATCCATTCATCATGACTTTTACTACCTTCCTATTGACTCTGTATACCGAGACATTGGTTGTAGGAATCAACTAACGGTTTATGCATCATATACGATTGATTCTTTGACTATCCTTATTGAGTACGATCCCCATTTTTATGTATATATATATATATTCAAATCTAACTACCATAAATCTTGATAATTTCATGATGCCTCTGTGATGAAAGCCATCCAGGATACCAATTTTGGATCATAACTACAATCTAATGAGCAGTGAGACCTCAACTCTAGGTCCATCCTGCAACCACCTTCCTCCATGTGGGAAAGTAGTAGAAACATCACTTGTAGAGTAGAAGATCATCCCAATAGAGTAGTTTGAGGATATGTGATATCATAACCCACTTCGTGAGTTCTAGTGCCAAAGGCTACTGAGGTTTCACAATGAGCTAGATCCTCATGCAGTAGAGGATTGGCTAGAGTTAGTGATCTATATCTTCATTCATATTAGTAACCTAAGGGTTCTAGTGGTTACAAAAATATTTATCCCTTTTCACAAACCATATAAGCACTGGGGGAGCCTTGTTATGTAGATTCATAATGAGTCTACACTCTCATTGACCGACTTCCAATAGTTCTTTCATGAGGATTAAAACCCCTCCTACTTGTGCTCATTTCATATTCATGTACTTCTGGGGATGAAGTAGGGACAGATCATGGAGGATAAGTATGAATCTAGGATCACAAACCTTACACAATACTCTCTTGACATGGTATTCAATTGATAATTTCGACTATATAATTTTGATTAAGGACACCACAAAGAGATTTGTGCTAACATGCTGCCCTTGTACATCCCCACCTATGCCAGGGTGATAATTTTGGAACTAGTGATAATGATATTTCTATCATAGTTATTCAAGACATCTATAGATGGATATGGGAATCATTGAGTAGAGTCATCTACAGTAGAAAATAGGCACTAGTCGATGGGATCTTGGCACATGAATCCCTTTTTCAATCAGGATTAGGAGTGATTTCATACGATTCAGAAAAAACATAATGAACCATGGTTTCCCAGAGAGGGTGGTGCTTTTCTTATGATGGGAGAGGTCCCATAGTGTGAGACTAGCTGACCAGATGAGTTGATCAATGTAGGAAAATAGATGATGGGTTGGCATGATAGAGGTAGTGCTATAATTAGGGATCTCCCAGGAAAGTGTAGGGTGATTCATAGGGAGGAGGATCTAGTAGAGGATAATAAAGATATATGGGTGGTGGATGATTCTATGATATCCTTACACCACCACAACTAGGCAGCCAATGTTAGGCTCAAGGTGGTGGTGGTTGGGGTTGTGAATAGCTGCAGGATTTGGATGTTTATGACCCTGTAGTTCATGTGATGATTAGAGGTACACTCATTGTAATTTATAAACATTATTAAGTATTAATTTAAATAGGTTTCATCCATTCATTCATCTCAATACCCTAAAAAAAGGATCTATAGCTTCCAGTTGAGGCACAAGCATATCAGTTTCATCTTGAAGATCCTATAGGGAATGTTTATTTGGTGTATTTTATCTGCTGACAGTGAGAGTTACCACTTGGAAGGGATAGGTTCATATGAGACATTTTTTTCATCATGATGGAACCCTATGATGTCATATTGGGTATGTATTCGTTTCCCATAGTTCGAGACTGGATTGGCTATCATCGCAGACAATTTAGATGCCTACACACTGAGGGGACACTATTCTCAATCTCTAGGGAGAGAGATTTCATGGTAGAGTAGGTGGATTTTAGGAGTAAGAGATTGCAACTCATCACCCATCAGTTAGTGAGTGTATCCCTTAGTGTAGCAGACTCTTCATGAATCCAAATTCCATCATTTTTGAAGTATTATAAGGATGTCATCCCTGAGGACGTTCAAGGACTACCTCTAAGGCAGTAGATGGATTTCTACATCGAAATGAATATAAACATAACTCTGATATCTTCTGTGGAATATTGGATGGCCCCTACCAATCCTCGCTAGATGTGGTTGTAGTTTGAGGACCTTCAGGAGATAGGTTTCTTCAGACCCGGTGTGTCTCCCTAGGTAGCTCTGATATTGTTTGTGGAAAAGGAAAATGGGAGCTTACTGGTTTTTGTAAATTATCATCACCTGAACTAGGACATGAAAAAGAAAAAGTACCCATTTATAAGGATTTATATCATTTTTTAATAGTTTCTAAGGGCAATATGTTTATCTAATACCTATCTCAGGTCTAGATACCACACTTTGAGGGTTTGTGAGGCTTATATTATGAAGTTGGAATTCTTATGTCACGATGAAAACAATGAGTTCATAGTGATTCCCTTTGGTGTGATGAATTCCCCACCATGTTTATGGATTTTTTGAACCAGGATTTCTAGCCATACATAGAACAGTTTTTTATTGTCTTCATCTAATACATACTCATCTACTCTACATTATAGGAGGAGCATGCAGAGCACTAGAGATTGGTCATATATTTTTTTCGAGAGATAATGGTTTATGGGAAACTATCAAAGGGGTAGTTTTAAATTAACGATGTTCAATTTTTGGGTCATATCATTTCTGAGAATGGTTTATCCATGAACTCAGTGAAGAACGATGCAGTGATTTCTTAGGATCCACCCAAAATTGTCTTAGAGGTGCGGAGGTTTATTTGATTAGAGGGGTACAAAATTTGGGTTGTGTCAAACTTTATTAGAATTATAGCCCCTTTGACTACAATTATGTGGAAGTAGAATACATTTACATAGTTTGTGTAGTGCCATAGGGCCTTCAAGGATCTGAGGTAGAGGTTGATAAGTGCTCCTTTGTTGATACTACATGAGGAAGGTGTGGAGTTTGTACTGTATTGTGATGCCTCAGGAGATGGGATCAACTGTATGTTGATTCAGTGGTAGATAGTTATCACATACGGTTTGAGGTATTTGAGAACCCATGAGAATTACTACACAAATAATGAAATAGATCTGGAAGTTGTAGTCTTCTCCCTAAATATGTGGAGGCAATACCTCCTGGGATAGTGCTTTGTGGTTTTCTAAGACCATCAGAGCCTCAGATACATCTTCACACAGAGGGAATTGAACCTGATAATGTGACACTGGTTGGAAATAATGTGTTACAATTGATTAAATATAGTATATACTCTAGGGAAGGGATACATTGTAGTAGATTCCTTTAGTAGGAAGACCATGTCTTGTTTGGTTCAAGAGGCTTCAGAGTAGTTAGCTAAATTGTAGTTGAACTTGATAGAGATGGAGGGTATATCTTTTATATAGTTTAT
Organism: Viscum album; assembly: GCA_963277665.1. NCBI lineage: Eukaryota > Viridiplantae > Streptophyta > Magnoliopsida > Santalales > Viscaceae > Viscum > Viscum album. Next base: position 1,184,692,955 of record OY728165.1, read on the forward strand.
GGTGTTGAATATTCCTCTTATTAAGTGTATGAGAGAGTACAAGTTATGAGAAACTGAATGTGAAGTATTACATGACTAGATATCCATAGGATACTCACCAGATACACCTTCTAAATGAGCGAATCATGTCAATTGTTAGGGATGGATGGTGGTTTTAGTCACGATGTGGGAGGATGTGATGATGTAGTTCCACAATTCTATCCAATCATTACATACCGGGGTGGTAAATATGTTCAGATACCTTAAGTGGTAGTTTTGGTGGTCACACATGAGATGAAGCATAGCTGAGTTCATCTCTCAATGCCTCACTAGTCAGTAGGTGAATGTTGAGCACCAAGTTACAACAGGGTTTTTGTATCCCCTTGAGATCCTGGAGTAGAATTTTGATGGTATATCCATGGTCATTGTGATAGGGATTCCACACACATCAAAGTGGTATGATTCCATCTAGGTAATAGTTGGATGACTCAAAAAGTGGGAAAACATCCTTGCTATCAGAGTGTAGTGTTCGGTGGAGATTTTGGGGAAATTGTATGTATGGGAGATCATTCTTCTTAATGGGGCGCCCTTGATGATCGTTTCCAATAATGATACATGTTTTACATCACAATTGTGGAGGGGCCTACAGGAGGCATTTAGGACCCAGATGAGGATGACTACATACTTTCACCTCCAGACCAATGGGAAGACTGAGTGTACTATCTAGGTGTTAGAGGATATGTTAAGGCCATTCATGTTAGGCTTCGATAAGTGCTTGGAGGATCCCATACCATTGGTAGAGTATACAACAAAAACTAACACTCTACTATTGGACTTCCACCTTTTTATTACCTATACAAGAGACCCTTCATGTCACCCTTATATTGGACAGAGTTTGGGGAAACATCTCTTTTAGTCCCATAGATTGTGAAAGTTATGAGAGTGAAGGTCTGAATTATCAGTGAGTAGATGAGGATGGATTTGAGTAGAAAAAAAATCTTTCTTCTATCATAATCATATTCCCTTGGAGTTCGATAAGGGAGACCAAATTTTCCTAAAATTCTCCCCATAGTAAGGATTACAATGGTTCGACCCGGGATTCAAGCTATCCTTGAGGTTCATAAGTACATTTGAGTCAATGAAAAGGGGTTTAAAGGTTTATTACCACCTCACCTTACCCATATATATGGGTCTGGTTCACGACGTCTTCCACACATCATAGTTAAGGAAATACCTACATGTCCCTATAAATGTTATCGACTAGGGTGAGCTGGACATCAAGGATGGAGCCACATTTCCGAAGAAACTGGTAAAAATTGATAATCCATAGGAGAGGACCGTACATGGATTGGTCATCCCCTTTGTTCACATGTTGTGGAAGAACGCGAATGCGTATGAGATTTACTAGGAGTTGGAGAGCCAGATGTGAGCTCAGTATCCCAAATTCTTTGCTTAGTTTTTTTGGGATGAAATGAATAAAGGAATTAATGATGTGGACTCCTATTTTTTGTCTTGTAATAATTTGAAATATTTCTATATATATTTATAGATTAATGAGTTTAGATGAAGTTTGATTCTAAGGCCCGATGTGCTCAGAATTAATTTTATAAAAATATAAAATAATTTTTTTATGCATTCATTGTTCTTAAATAAAATAGGATAACTATTAAAATAAATATCAGATCATAAATCTCGGACCACAGTTGAGTTTATATTCTGATGTTTACCCTAGGCGCGATATAAAATGGGTCATCGTGAGGCATCCAGACACCTCATTTGTTGGAACTATGTTGAGTGGATTTAATTAATTTAGAAATAAGTCAATTAATATCATTTTAAATAAATAGTTTCTACAAATACATTGTTTTAGAAAATTTTCTAGGGTTATCCTCATAATCCTGTAATTACCAATGTCTCTCTCCTTCAACCTTCCATTTTCAGATCACATTGAACGATGAAGAAATGTCGGATTAGAGAAAACTGGGATGCATCAAACATAATGAATTCCATCGATCATCGGTGATTTTGATCTTCTAATATGAATGATTAAATCTCTATTTATGACTCATCAATTACTTATTTATTACATTTTTATTAAATAGATTGTATAGATCGATCCATGTTATTAGATATGTGCCAATTGTGGATTGAGCATGCCCCCATGTACTCAAATATTAAATAATTATTCAATGTTTTCTAACCCTAGATTCATGTTCTTGATCATTGGACACGAATGCTTGGAAATGATCAATTAAACTTCTTTTCTTGTCCTTTTCTCTCTTTTTTCTTCATATTCATCATATGTAGGACCCCTCAGTCCCAGTTCAACATTTTCTAGTGGTACTAGGCCCAATAGGACCCCTAACATCATGAGGGATAAATGAGAAAGGAATAGATCTAAAAAATGAGAACATAATGGGATTTTTGGGAGTCATTAGTGATCATTTTGAAAATCAGATATTGAATCCATGGTGAAGGGATGAACCGAGCTATTTATTATATACATGTCTATTGAAGAAACCCCCGTGGGTTATTGAAATTGGATTTCTATCCATTAGAGGGATGGAATCCATCATACACAACTAAATCTGAAAAATATGGATGGAGATAAGGCCCAAATAGAAGTGATAAGGGCATTTAAGGAACAAATATCAGATCTGAAGAACTGTGAAAAGTAGGACTACACTCTATGTACAAGGATGAACATGAAACATGGATCCCCTTAAGTGTGGAATCATGGGTTTCAGTAAATCATAAGGATGGAATGATGTGTATCCCTCATACACATCATGTATCTCTTCCCCAGGTGGACGAGCTGTGTGATGGACCACATGAGAAGGATGACATGTGGGAGTACACGGAAATGAACACAACTATGTACTAGAGTACACAGACACATCCAGACCACATGGGTGGCACCCCGTGTGAAGCAAAACATCATGTACTATAGTACATAGACATGAGATGGAAGAATGTGGACACAACCAAAAGGACATGACAGAGTCCTAGTTGGATTTGACACATTGTGTAGTCCACTTACATGGCATGTACTACTATATGGCTTGGGAGCTGTGTACCTCCAGGGACACAACCAAGAAGTGTAGTGGGACAATACACTATGTGGGCCCCCTCATAGGTTGTGTACCCCTTGGTTCCGTTTTAGAAAAAATTGAGGTTCTATATTTTTAAGAACTTGTATTTTGGCTCATGAATAGCCTCTCCTGATTTTTTTTACATAGAACATGATGGTTTAATCATTAGTGGATTTTGAGCTATGATGGACAATGTTCTAGGTATTTTTTTTTGGTTAGGCACTGCTCGATGAAAACATCACACAGGGTCACTAGTGGAGTCCTCGATGACTACCGAGATGACCATCTAATAGAGCTGGGTAGTGAAGTCCTTGACAACTACCCAGCTGACCCTCTAGTAGATATGGGTAGTGTATTCCTCAATAAATACTGAGTTGATCCTCCTTTATATATTTGATGTAGATTCCTCAATGACTACTAAGTTGAACCTCCAGTCATGTTGGGTAGTGGAGTCCTCAATGATACATAGTTGACCCTCCTCTAGAGTTGGGTAGTGGAGTACTCAATAAATATCGAGGTAACCCTGTAGTAGAGCTAGGAATTAGATTCCTTTATGACTACTGAGTTATTCCACTTGTAGATTTATATAATGGATACCACAACGACTACAGATTTGACCGTTTATTAAATATGGGAATTGATATCTCAAGGACCATTGTGTTTAACCCTCTAGTAGAGCTGGGGAGTGGATCCTCAATGAATTCCATAGTTGAATCCCTCTGATGTACTAGGATATAACTCCTCTAGTTCGAGTTTTATTTCCCCTCAACTGTGTGGAATAGTGAAAAGGCCTGGTTTGACTGGCACGATTACTTCTAGGAAGACGTGTGAGATATTGGGCATCATTGAGGGAATTTTGGAACTTTTGGATACACTTCTTCTTAGGTTGATATATGAGATGGAGATCCCCTTTTGTCTCTCATTTAGGTTTCTTTTGACTAATCACTAATATATATTCTCTTGTATCCAAACATTGGGTTTAATTACTCTCCCTCTATGAGAGCTAAAGACCCATGGGGGTTTCCGTGTGATTTTCATGTTTAGCTCCATGTGGATGGATGAGTATACTCTACTACTATACGTGGAAAAAATCAACATGAGGTACATCTACTCACCATGTAAATCCCCTTGTTCATGGATGAGGTTACTTTCGCTCTTGGTTTGGGTTAACCTATTCTCTTTCACTGTATCTTTCATCCACTATCTTTATATAATTGTTATATCTCTCACTACTCCCCTTACAGCTTTTGGGGCATCCTACTGGGTATGTATATAGTCACCCCTGCATGGGATTTTCCCACACATATTGTGTCATATGCAGACGATGAATGTCTCATCATTGACTTCAAAGGATCTTAGGGATATCTGGTACTTTGGACCTCGTATAGTGGTTGTTAATTGGGATTTAGGAGTTGGGATCTCTTAGAAATTTACTTTTTTAGTTTTTTTTGATGTGGACATATTTTCTAGTTGGTCATTTATTTTTTCTTTTTAATTTCAAGTTTGTAAAATTGTACTTTTGTACACCTTAGAGGTTATTCATGCTTGGTTTTCTTTCAAGCTATATTTCTTCTTTTACTCTATCCCTCCACACTTTTTCATCAAGATGGTTGTGTGTGTGTGTACTGGTAATAAGAAAAGGCATATCCCTTTTAGCCATGCCTTCATCATTGGTCTCCATCTCCTGGCCAATGGAGGTGGGCTTGGGGTAGTTTATGTTCGAGCCCTAACTAGGGTTAGGTCATGACAACATCCTACATGGGGGCTCCATAGTGGGGGAGGGTCGGCTTATAGGGTGATAGATAGGGGGATGGGGTCTTTACTTTTGGGGGGAAACTATTGGGGGGATAGAGTCTCTACATCTATATGAATGACTATTATAGGTGGGGTAGTGAGGTGCATCACAACTATGAGGGATGTAGGCTAGATGAGGTAGGGGGTTCATGATGATAGAGGGGAAAAAAGTAGGCGTAGGATTGGGAAAGCCTAGCGGCTACCAAATAGTGATTTCCCGAATCCTCCCTCCTCGAATTCTCAAAATTCTAGTAGTGATATTTATTTATTTATTTACATATATTAGAATATATATATATATATATTATTTGAATTTGTATATACATATACATATTCATACATTATTATAAGGTGAATAAAATAGATATTATTTTTATTTTAAATAAACTGGATAATTATTTTCTATTTACATATGGTTTATATATTTATTAATATATTTTTTATGTAATTATATAAGAAATAGTTCTTTTACTAATATAACTATAATATCCTACACCATGACCCTAAGATAATATATATCTATCTTTTGATGATAAAAAATATCCCTAATATAATATGTAATCCCATATAATACAATATGATATTTGATATAATGAACATCTAAGTCACAAAAAATATGATGCTCTAGAGGTGGAGGTGTGGGATATATAGATGAAGGTGGAGGTGTGAGATATGGAGCATCAAATGTATTTGTATGTTTTGAAAACAATGACTATACAAATGATTTAATCCCCCCCCCCATTTTCTAACAAATGTACCAAACAATATTTTTTAAATATTTTCTTTTTTCCGATATATAAAACCTCTTTATAAGAAGCTCCATAATGACCAAACACTTTTTTGACCGATACACCCACCTCATTCCACCATGCACGACCTGGGTAATTAGAATTTATTAATACAGTAGATAAAATATCGATCATATTCTTAGGTATGAAGGACCCCTATTGAAATCTTGTTCTCAATGGATTTCTGAATAGAATATTTGAAAAATTAATTAGAGAATCACAATATATAAAAAGTTGAAATAACTAATATAACCTAAATAATCTAAATAACTTCTTATAATCCTCTCATCCACGACCCCTGAATCTTCTGTAACATATCTTCCCTTTATGATCCTGCATTCCCTCTTATATTTTTCATGTCTAGATGGGGGGAGATCCAACCTTTATGAATCCAGGTGACTTTTCTCTCATTTTTTAAAATTTTCCATCCACCATTTGTTCTTCCAATAACATGTACCCTCTATACGATAAAGTTTGAGGGAATGTGTTTTCTTATTTGATATCTATATTAGATATTCTTAGTTTTTATAAATTAAGGATAAAAATCAATAATATGATCATTAATATACTTGATAATATTACAAAACATAAAAAAGATAACATTGAACTCACCAAAAATGATTCTTTTCATCTAGTTTCTTTAAAATACTTCACTGTATCTTCTTCTAAAAAAGGATATCTATCACATGGTTTTTTATTTTTTATTTCTAGAAAATGAAATCTGGTGTGATGTTTGATTTAAAATTCCTCCATCTCATTGTATCCAAATATAAACATTTCTTTCTAAATTATATTCTATTGGGAAAAAACTTATATGAGTAAAAACATGTCATGATAAGTAAAACTATAATAAAAGCACATACCAAAATCCCCTCCCATATTTAGAAATATAACCTTTTTGATACTTTTATAATCAAAACTCAAAATTTTAACATTTTATAGATCCTATAATGTTATAAAAGTCTTAAATAGTTTCGAATTTGGGCCCCTAAGATTATCATGGACATAAAAATTAACATATATCCCTGGTCCTTAGTACATGCAACTGATAATTTTGTTAAATGTGGGAAATCATTTTTACCAACCATGGAATCCTTCTCTTCCCCGGTGGAAGTAGTAGTCTCATGTGTGGAATGATAAAGAGGATTAATAATATAATTACGCGTATAATCCTCCCCAAAATCATGAGTTGACTTAACTGTTTTATCTTCATTATCCTAAATATAAAATAAATAAAAAACTAGTACGCAAATATAAAATTCCAATAGTTATATAAAACAAAATGAAAAATGAAAAATGATCCAACAAAAACTAAACTAAACTAAACAAATTTTTATTAATATTTTTTAAAGTAGTTAACTAAAATTATTAAAACATTAATGAGAGGTGAAATGATATAAAAAAGGAAAATAAAAATTAAGAAAAGTATTATTCAAATCCAACCCTTACATAAACAATTGAATAAATCTTTTAAAATGATACAGACAAAACAAAAAAATATAAAGATGAAAACTCTTTATCATATTCATTTAGTATTTGAAAACAATTTTAAAAAGAATTCTGGAAATATTATGTATCTTATTCATTAGTAGTATATAATGTTAAAATAATACTAATAATGTTTTTGAAAAAATGATATCGATAATAGAAAACAAAGCATAAGTAAAAATTTATATAACTACAACAATTACAAATAATGTTGAATAATTTAGAAATTATACTAACAAAACTAAACTAATTCAAACAAAAAAATTATCATATGTGTTAAAATATGTGTTTTGGGTAAAAAAATAAAACAAATATATCTAAAATATTATGAAATTTAAAAAGGTAAACCTGTAATAAATAAATGTTACATGTTATATTATGAAATTACTAAATGGTTATTTTTCATATTTCCTCCATGTGACATTATATATGGAAAAAACATCCAAAAAATGTGGCTATTAATATTATATGATAATATTTACATGGAAGTAGGGATATCACATAAATTAGAATCATCAACAAGTTTTTCATCACCAAAATATTGTTTATTTCCTTGTAAAATGATAGACCACATCACATTTTTTAAACCAAGAACATCGAAAATTATGTTTTCATGTTTTCCATAATAAAAATATCATCTATGTATTATAATATATTCATATTAACTAGTCTCACACTGAATTAATCATGTATGAAACTATTATTACTGGTAACCCATTTAATTTTAAGCACAAGAACATAAAATTTTATGTAATGAATTATCATATTTATAAAATAACTCTATAATATAATCTTGATGTGGAGATGAGTTTTTTTCTTTGGAATATTAAAATTTCATTTCTTTTTCAATCTAAAATTCACTTTTTTTGTCATGATCTTTAGTATAACATTTATAAAAATTAATGCCATGCCAGAACCATGTGATCAAATTTAAACTTGGGCTACATGATAAATATCTCAATGCTTATAGTATATCTGATCTACTATAAAATATCTCTTTAAACCATGGAAAATGTTTTTTACACTCATTCCACATCTACATATCTTTATTCTTTGGAAAAAATTATTTTAACACATTAATATGTAATGTTATATATGGATGAGAATCATCTATTTTATTCAAGGTATATAAATATACCTTGTTGATATATTCACCCATCAGTGATTTTTTATTCAAACCATGGATCCCCTTACCCCCAAAACCAGCTCATTAATGGTTATATTTAGGAAAACTGATATTCTCCACTGTAGACAATTCATTTTTTAAAAAATTAGAAAACTCCTTAGAAATATACTTCTCTTTAATGGAGGCTCTAGGTTGGTGTGAATTCTTAATATATCCCTTCAATATCATCATATAAAATTCAAAAGGATACATAAATTGTAGATATATAGGTCCATAAATATTTATTCCCTATTCTAAATAGAGAATTAAATTTACCATGATATCCATAAAAATGGAGGAAATTACATCTCTAGTTGAAAAAATAATTGAATCTTTATCATCTTCTAAATTGATCAATGAATTCAGATTACCCACATTATTACAAATTGAATTTTAAAAATAAAAAACCGTTATGATAGAAATTCTAAAATGGATAGGAATTATTCTATGAAATTAAAATAGTAGTAGTTGTTTCATCATGATGTGAAAATCATGAAATTTCATGATTTCCATTTTCAAATCATTTAGTGACACAAATTTTTTTACATTTGAAGGATAACCTTGTGACCATTTGACATAATATAGGAAGTGAAAAAAATAATCATATTTCTCTAAGATAATAATATTTCTATAAGATAATGTAGTTGAAAATTTTCCATTTTATTTGAATCATATTCTTTGATAACTTCCACATATAAAAGTTTCAAATCATTGATTAATGGTGATAATAAAACATCAATATCATTTCTAGGTTGTTTGGTTGAAGAAATAATTAATCTCAAAATTATTTAATATTACAACATAAAAAATTCAAGAGATAAGTTGAAAATTAAAAGTAAAATATGCCATGAACTATTTTTTCTAAGGAGGATTTTATATTGATTCATTCAATCCTTTCATAGTCTAAGTATGATATTTCTAACTTCATAAATAAACGTAGGAAACTATTGATAAATTTTCTTCCACTGTGGAAAACCAGGTTTATGATGTAATTTTACCTCTGATATTCACCCATATACATTTCATACTAACCTTTTTATGTAATTTTAATTTGAAAATAAATTTTCTACTTAAGGAATTATAGGAAGATTCCAAATTTCCTTGGCAGGAGTCTTTGTAGCGACTGAATCAACCTGTTATTTTCTATTTAACTTCTATTGTGATGTACCATATTTAGAAAACTCTGAAAAGCCTTCATATTTTTTCCTATATAGAACTTATTCATTTGTAAAATCATGTATCTTATTATTCTCCAATGCCATTGGTAATAATATTTTCATTACATTATAATGTGAATCTCTATGATCATTTTCATTATGAAGTATGCCTCCCAATAGCTGTAGAAACTCTATAAAACTCTTGTCTCTCCATCTATTTTTTTCCTTCAAGTTAATAAATCCTAAAAAAACCGATAAAAAAAATTCCATACAACCAAGATATAATGGTTTTTCATATCACCATGTAGGTTTTCATTAATCAATACTTTCCCAATTACCCTTACTTAAATACCGGGAATCATTTCTTATAATCGATTAGTCTAATATTCTTAAAAATCACCATCGTCAAGGGATCTTTAATTCCTACCAATTTCAGCATGCCAAATACATGTACTATAACTCAAATTAAAACAATTAAAAATGAAATGATATTTAATTTATCTAACTTTCAAAAATTATATATTTAATCATTTCAAGCACTGATAGAAAAATTTGTCATTTTTAGAAGATTTTATTTAAAAAAAAATACAAAAAAACATCAATACCTTCACCATATTGATCACTTTTTCATAGTACAATAATTCAACAATGAATAATTATTTTCTTTAACAAATTTACATAATTATAAATAAGTTATTATATTATAAAATTTAGTTTAAAATTATCTTTTAATAAATAAAAATAAAAAATAAACATAAAATATTAAAAGAATAAAATAAATACATCATATTTCATAAAAAATCACATTGAACATATTTCATTGTCATCATTTCAGAAAAAATGATTAAAATAATGGTATAAAAACATTAAAATTTATTTTTAAAGTTAAAAAAAATAAAATAAAATAATTCCTTATTTTTATTATGTAATTTCATAATTATATATCTATTGTTTTGATAGTAAATTAAGAAATATCATAATATAAAGTGAAAAAATTATAGAATTTTAAAAAAATGAGATTAAAAAACATTATAGTGAATATAAACATGTTTACACTTATACCAAAATTGAAATGCAAGTGTTACTATAAAAACATACTCATTAGGCTCACCAAAAAAGAATTCATAGAAATGATATTTAAATGAAAATCTAATCATTATTATTTCATATTTTTATAATAATTAAAATAATTGAAAATTTTTCATATCATATAAGAATTAATAATAATAATAACGATTAAATTTAGACATTATGCAGTAACTATGAAATTTTAAATTGACACAAATGACATATTAATATGAATACAATGTTTGACTTGGTTTAAGACTTATTTAGTCAAGGGGGTTTAACAAATAATTTACTAATATAAATTTATCACCCTATTATAAATACAATCATGAAATATTTCTTGCCTTAGTTACATTATATATTATAATTTATAAAGTTTTTTATCGTAATATGATCATGAAATCAATAGGATCATCCAAATATATATTATCGACACTCCATAATCCATTATACCATTGAAACACCAATTAAATGATTAAGAAAACAAAATATCTTAGAAATCCTTTAATTAGTAAATTAACATTATTTATAACACTAATTTATTAAATAATAATTTAATCATACCATAATATAAAAAGATGCATTCACCAATTTGAAAATAAGATATTAGCAAGAATAATTAGAACAAAAATAAAAACCATGAAGTGATATCAAAGAGAAGTGGAGAAAGAGATCATTCAATAAAACAATAATCCCAAAAAATCATTCATCAAATTAAACATACCTTAGATTCATGACAATTTGGAAGAATAAATAAAAATTGCAAAGAGATTCCAATGAGAAGTAGTATGGAAACCCCGATTTTTATACACTTTATTTAATGATCTGTTACAATAAGATACACATGACATAATCCTGATATATCAAGAGGCCTAGTGTATTTTAGTAATTAGATACGTATCAAAATAACATAAAATAATGATAAAATTAAATTATTTATAAACTCTATAAAAATAATTTAAATTCCATTAATATTATAATAGTACATGGGAGAACATATGAATGTACATAAGAAAGGGGTTAGTTATAATGCCAAGTAGGGGAATATTCCAATAATATAATGATGTCAATTAGTACATATTAATCAAGGGGTATGACATGGGTACATAAAAGATGTGATAATTATAATCATTAATGTCGAATCATAATAAAAGACGATAACATCACGGTATCATAGGAATGTGGAAACAACATAAAATATGTCATTGAAGGAATAAGTCAAGGATAAACACCAATATATCACAACATATTGTTCTTAAGTTAACTACCCTTACACCGTAAATGGTATATCATGAGATAATAACATTACCCAATGCATTAAATGGTTATACAATTTCAGGCCCACCTATCACATTCATATCATATACATGTATTTGTGTACCCCATATATCATACAATATAAGATTGTATTTAATATATTTTAATACCATGATTAAGAAGAATGGGATACATAAATTTAATTCCCCAATAAATGAAGGGTATTAAAATCTAGGTGAATAACCATGAGGGTAAATAAGTATGGGTATACACAACAAAAAACTTTTTTCATAGAGAATCACGACATAATTTTGGCAGCATAACAGGTGTACATAAAGGTTCATGAAAGGTATTAATGAGAGAGAAATTTTATCTAAATATATATTTGTAATAATAATTAAATTAAAGGTATGTTTAAAGACACATGTAAATATAAAAAATTGGAAATCAAAACACTTAATACAATGAAGGTATTTGAATAAATAGCAAGAGTGATAGAATTCTTTACCTTGAGAGGGTGCTTCTAAAAGATTTGGAGGAGATTATTAATCACATTGGAACACATTGGGAGGGATTTAGAGAGGGAAAATGATATGAATTTCATACTCAATGGTTTTTTAGTGAAGAAGAATGGGAGGCTGAGAGTGTATTTATAGAAAAAGATATGTTAATTGTTTATTAATTTCTAAACATATGTTTTCAACTCTACGTAATAATATAATCAAAACCATAGGACATACCATGGGTTTTCCATTGGTTTCTTTCAAATACGATTGGTTTCTAATATTTTATAATGTTAATAATTGAACTCACTAAAATAATATCTTATATGATGTGGAAGTGATTTCTTTTCATAAAGAATTATTTTTATAACCTTAAAATATCATCTAGATTTTGGGGGATTGATTTTATGTTTTTAAAATTAATAAAATAACTTAGAAAACATTATTTTAAAATAAAAAATAGTTCATTGAATATTTTTAAAATATCTTTACAATATCTTTGGCGTAATTATGATGTCGCAATATAACCTGTATATTTATATCATATTTAATTTTTCCCAAAAATTAGATTATCTAAAAAAATTATAAAAATATTAAATATTGGATAATTTTGAACTTCTATTATCAAAAATTATATTTATTTTTCTAAAATAATTTTCTAAATATAGGAATTTATAATTTTACCAAAAACCTATATTTAGTAAAACATACTAGTTTTTATGGAACAATTAGCTTTTTGAACCATATAAAAATTACATGGGAATTCATTAAATAATATTATAATTTATATTAAAATAAATATTATTTAATAATATTATTTTTTGAAAATAAAATTTATTTAAATACTCTTTGATTTATTAGAAATATTTCTTTAATTTGAACTATATATATATTCCCCAGAAATACATTTTTGGTTTTATCATATCAAAATATAATCTTTATCAAACTCATTATGAAATCTTGTATATATGTAGAAATTAATAATTAAAATGTATAAATATAATAATTATTTTATTAAAAATAAAATATATAAATTCATACTACTAGGTTCTAGATACATAACCCCTTATTACACCAGTGTATTCCCTAACAGTAATGTGTGCAAAAATAATACTTTATTATGGTGATTTGATGAGTATAATGTGAGTGGTGATCTCTATAAAATTAAACATCTCCCATAAATTGTTTCTATCATGTTTTATTTATTTAATCTCAACTTGGAATTGATCATGGGAAAATCCCAGTGATGTTATCTCCCTCATAATATCCAAAAATTGGGCTTTATAGAAAAATATTCAACTGGTTGAGGACATTGTTTATTAATTTTTTTTCAATTAAACCTTATTATAACCCTTAATATATAATAATATTAATAGTGTATGTAAATAGATATATTAACCGTGGTTATTATTAATAATTATCCTTTTATACTAACAGTAAAATTATGAATGTATTTTATAACTTTACAAAATAAAAAATTAAATATAATGCATGTGTTTCATATAACTACATTATATAATAAGTAATTTTTTCATTTTAAAATTAATTTTATTTATAAAACTTTGGGTAATTTAATTATTCCACCCTTCAAAAATTTTACCCTTTAAATTTTATTTCGTACTCTAAAATAGATGAAGGTAATTCTATTTCATCTCCTCTTCTGGTTCCCATGTTTCTTTATAAGACCTATGGTTTTGCAATAGTATATTGACTAGTTGAGTTGTATTATTTTACATAACATTGTCTCTATGATCTAAAATCATCAATAGATCCACCTCATATGAAATACAATTCTCTAATGGTACTAACATTGGATTCAACACATGTGAGGGGTCTGGTATGTACTTCCTTAAGAGGGATACATGGAACTCATCATTTACTTGAGATAGGTTAGGTGGGAGTTATAGTTGATAGTTTATAGATCTGATGTGATCAAGTAACTAAAAGGGGACGATTAATCCTGGAAAAATATTTTCCCTCCAACCAATCCTCATAGATTTCATCCATGGTAATATATTAAGGAACATCTTATCTACGACCTCAAACTCTAGGTCTCATCAACGATTGTATGTGAATCTTTTCAATTAATTTTGTGATGATTTCATATAATATATAATGAATAAACATTTTCTTTCATATCCTGGATAATTTCATGTCCCATTATCTTCCTCTATCTAACTTTATCCCAACATTTTAGAGTCTAACACCACCTCCCAAATAGAGTCTCATAAGGTTCCCATTGAAAGCTGGAATAGAAATTTTATTATATGTGAACTACACTAGAGGAATTTATTAATCCCAAAATACTTGGAAATCTATTATACATGACCTCAGTATAACCTCTAGAGTTTGAATTGTTCTCTAAGATTGACCTTCCTTCTGAGGGTGATAATTAGTACTAATTCCCATCTCTGTATCTAACACTTACTGGAGGATTCTTTGGATCCTTGAGGCAGAACATATATCACGACCATATACAACGGAGTGTGGTACTCCATACAATTGTACCACTAATAGTATATATATATATATATATATATCTTAGTAAGTTGTTCAAGAGATAAATCTTTCTTGATCGAAAAAAATTGCACTAACATTGTAAGGAAATAAACTACCACAGAAATGGAGTTATTTCTTTTAGATTTACTATGGTGTCTGAAGATTAAATCTGTGGTTATGTTTTCTTATTTCCATTATAATATAGTAAATGGTTACATTTTACCCTAAGACTTATATCATTTATACTTAACTTACTGGAATACAAATCATCGGTATAAAAATCATATAATCTCCCTATTTATGCTACCCCACTATAAGTTTTTATTCCAATAACTATAAATATAAGTTCTTCCTATATGAATAGAGACGTATGAGAAATACACATCATCCTGAAGTTACCAATTCAGTTATGTTTTTGATGAGATATATATCAGTTTTTCAAATATTATAACATCATCATTAGAAAAATTAAACTATAAAATATTCTTTAAATTTATCTATCGCTCCTTATCATCGTTTTGGGACCCACTGATCCTCTCAAGAAAATATGGTTAAGAATTAATTTGAGAAAGTTAGGATGAAATTCCTTTTATGATTCCCACAACCACACTTTTTCATGTCTAATAAGATAGAATCCATTTCAATAGTTATCAAGTGTAGGACAATAGAATATTTTCTACTCAGGTCATATTCCACTTTACTGCATTCTATTTTATCTTGGTTAGAGAGTTTGACAATTGTGATATGTTTCTCAAAAATTGGTGACAATAACTGAAAAAACCAAGGAAAATATAGATCTCCATCATATAAGTTGATCTAGGCCATCCATCAATTGTCTATATCTTTAAATGATCCAAATATATCCCTTTTTTTGTGATAATATTCAAAGGAATGTTACTTGATCTATAAAAAAACATTAATTTAATATAGTTTTAATATAAATTTTCCTTTATCAAGGACTTCATCATGACATCCAAATTCTCCTCATGTACCTTCTTGATTTTGGAGTAGATAAGAATATCATATTTAAGGACTAACACAAATTTTTTGAGGTATGACCTAAAGAATCTATTCATTAAGTCCCAAAAGATAGATGAATAATTAGTGATTCAAAATCGAATCACTATAAACTTGTAGTTCCTGAACCTTATACAAAAATTAGAATTGGGTATATCCTACCTCTTCAACTCTATTTGATAATATCTTGAATAAACATGAACCTTATATAAGTATTCAGATCTATATATATGATCAAAAAAGTAATCAATAAGTGTAATAGGATACTTATTATTTATTTTGATCTTATTGATCTCATGATAAGAAATGTAGTGGCATATTGACGGGCCATTATTCTTAATGAAAATGATCAGAACACCCCATAGTGAAGCACTAGGGATTATAATCCATTTATATCAATTTTCATATAGTTCCTTATTCATCTATTCAAGTTCAAAATTTCCCATTCTATATAGTGTCCTGGATATGAGAAAATATCTGATTATAAGTTTGATTGAGAATTAAACCTCTCAGTTTGGAGGATGGCCAAAAAATTCTTTAGGGAACCCATAAAGATATTCTCTTACAATGGGCATGTCATCAAAGATAATCATTCTCTTAGTATCAATTTTTTGAGATTGATACACATTCTCATAAGGTGATTATATCCATTTATGATATGATGATTCCAATGGTTATCCATTATCCCCAATATACTTGTTTAGAATCATATAGAGATTCACAATACTGATTGTGATTTCCTTGTCCTATAAATTTATGTTGTGAAACATCCTCATTATTTTAATAATTAATGTCATTTTTTGATTTATTTTACACGTATTTTTATGTGAATATTTATTTATTTTTAAAGTCACCCTTACGAATTTTTTTTATTTTTATATAAATGTAAAAGGGGTTTTAAGGACCTTGAGGGTAAAACAATTTTTCCATAGGTTATGTATGGTTAAAACCCTTTTCTTATGGGTTTTATAGGGGAAACATGCATTGTGTATGGTTATCAAGTCTATATTTTAGGTTAAATTCATTTTATATGTGTTTTGAAAGGCTATTGAGTCCTATGTAAAGGAAATGGTTTCATTTCATAAGTGTACCATGTGCTGCATATGGGTAAATCTACCTTGTGTAAGCGTAATCATGGGTTTACTCTATTTGTGTACAGGTAATAAAAGAGATATTTAATGGTTGTGACCTATTTTAATGCACAATGTAAGTGTAAATGTTCACTACATAAAGGTAACCTATTCTTTATAAAGATTGGGTGAGAGTAAATGTTCATTCTGTAAGGGTAGTCCCTTGTTTCAAATAATTTCATAATGGTTCCATGTAAGGGTACTATATATCTCTTGCATGGGTAACTCAATTTTTCTAAGGGTTGTGTAAGGATATCCATGAGCTATTTAATGATATTTTTGTGTTTCTTAAGTTGGGTATGGGTAAAATAATAGATTTATATGTGTAGTCTGGGTTCTACCACTGCATAAGGTCAAACTTCTAAAAATAATAAGACACATATGAGCTACATAAGGTTAATCCACGTTACCCTTGTGCAGTTCCCTTTTTTTATGAAAATATTTTCCAAAACAATATTTTTCAATTCTTCTTCCTCCAACTCAACTTATAATGCCATTTTTAAACTTTTTAAATGAATGAAATTATGGAAAATTCTATTTAACTCATTTTAATAGTTGTAACTCCTATATTAAATGATTTTAAGCCATTTATATTTAAGATTTGAGTGAAATATAAAATTAAATGGGTGTTTTAATTATAGGGTATTATTACTGTGAATTAAAGGTTTTTTATTTAAAAAAATACCTAAACATTCAGTACACTTGATTTTATGGTATTCTCATGATAAGAGTTATGGATGTTTAGCTACTATAGAAGATGATATAATTTCTTTACTTTTTCCCTTCTAGGTATTTGAGTTTATAAGAAATTATGAGGTAGGTATTTCTATGAAATTCTTCATTTTTTAATTCCTTGTTATTAGAAAAATTCATATATATGTGTTTTATTTTTTTTCTAACACATGTTCTATAAATATATATCTTGAAATGAATCATCAAATATTTTTTGATCTTATTCTCTATGAATCGAACATGGCATTGACATATGTCTTATGATCTAGATTTTCTTTGTTGTGATCAAGATTTATTATCACTATTATATTTATATATATATGAATTAAATTTTGTTCTTGAATCCTTTAAAAATATGTTTTAGAGGTTTTTTTGTAATGTTGAGGTCTTAGGTTGAAATTGGATTTCTAATGTCAAATTACATGATTAAAATTAAAGAGGTTTATCTATAGAATATTCTCCACATGGTTTTAAATTATATATTTTTTAAAATGACCAAGATACCTTTTTTATTATTATACTTTAAAAAATGGGCATCCTTGAGTGTTTTTTATAGAATAATTTGTTCATGTGTAAAATGTTGATGATCCTTGATTTAATATGACTTCAAGGATTTTGAATTATAAAAAATTATTTTAATTACGTAAGGATATTTTGAAAGAAAATATTGGTTTTAAGGCCCGTTGTTCGATAATGACTTCTGAAAGGAATCAAATGTGATTACCCTTTTGAATTTTGATTTGGAAATAAAGACCTGATTTGAAATTAATGATGTTTGAGGCCTGGTTGGAACATTAAAATGGTCCTCTCTTGTGATAATCCCTTAATATGACTTATTTGATTATTTTTCATCATGATCAAGGGTGTTGAAAAGGGTATTATTTACTTTATGTGATTTTATGGGTGAATAAAAGATATGAATTGATAATGATTGAAGTATTATGTGATTATGTCTATATTGAGATTGATAAAGATCTTATTTGATATCCTTGTAACTTGATTATCACAATTACCTTCTTTGACTTTCCATTGGAACCTGGGTAGTTAGATGAGATGACCAAGATGCATGCTTTTCTAGTGCGATCAAACCCCATCTACTGGATTTTTTGTGAACATAAAAGGTTCAAGCTATGAAGAAGCGGTTATGAAAGATGATGTATATGGACTTGGTTTTATTAATACCTGTGAGACTTGATGTACGCATTATGATTGGTCATGATTTATTTATTAACTTGAATATAGTGGAATCACTATCATATCTTAATTGTACCTATGGCATAATTATTCTTAATACTTGATACATGATAGTGTTTGTTGTCACCACTTGGAACTAGAGTTTCTTAATTGATTGAATATCATTATTGATTGACCTACGTAATAAAATATTACTCCTTTACTCTATTTTACTACCTTTTGTGGAGATTTTTCATATCAGGTACATATTAACACCTTTTATTATTTTATATGAATTTAATTTCTGAAATGGTTTTCAAATATTTTTTTGAATTTTTTTAGTTTTTTAAATGATGAAAGAGTATGTTTTTTGTTTTGGGTTTTATAACTGAATTTGAATTGTTTAAATTTATTATTTTAAAACTAATCTTGTTGTTATAGGATATTTATTGATTTAGATTTAAACAATTAAATTTAAAGAATTATTCTATCTTGGAGTAATACCTTTTATCATTTTTGGTTTACCTTATAAAGTAACTACATATACTCGTTGGTGAAATCCTACTAGGCTCTATATCTCACACCCTGCATGTACTATTTGGAATTTTCATCCATTATGTATTTATATAAGGTTATCATAACCATCATTTGTGGATTCCTTCTTGGTAGGATAAGGATAGGTATTTTGGGATGTGGTGGTGGTCATGAGCCACCATGAGGCGAGTTTGGTAGTTTTATTCTATTTTTAGTTTCCTATTATCTCCTTATACCATGATATGGTTGTATTTGTCTAATTATGTGATATCTTTTCACATTTTGAATTTGATTATTTTGATCTTATTTTCTATCCCAATGGTTATGTATTGATTCCTGAGTTCTAGTCAACAGCCCATGGGGACTGAGAACACCCTTTGAGTTAGTAGAGAACTGCACTGAATTCTAGATTATACGGTATTCCAGGTCATTTAATTACAAATGGTATCAAGAAAGACTTTCCGTAAAATAAATTTTATTCCCTTTTATGTCCTTAAATTATATAGGGTGATTCGTGGTTGAAATGAGATCTGGAATGTGTCAGGACTGAAGAGGTGGTTCATGAGAATGTGATTGTTCACCACCTATTCACGATGATAATAGAGTAACCAATGAAAGTGGTGACTTGAGTATTTATTTTTTAGTTATTAGTTTCCTCATTCTAAATGATATTTATATTCCCAATGAGATCTTCTTTGATATTAGGAATATCTTTTGACTTTTGAGTAGGAACAAAAAGATGACCAAAGTTGCATTATGTCTCTACGATCTGGTAAACTATGAGGAATAAATATGAATGATCTGGAAGACAATAATGAAACTATTGGAAATTTTTTTATGGTTTACCAGCCCATAAAATCAATCCATACATAGTTATTCCATATCCCAAACTTGGGGTCCTATTAATTTGGTTTCACAATTACTTCACTTGTGGGAGGTTGGATTGGAGGCGTCTTGTTCTGAATGGATATTTTTTTCATGTTCTATTTCATTCACTATATTTTTCATTTATAATTTAATCCATTTGGTTATGGCTTTAAATATTTTTAAAAAAACAAATTCATGACTTAAAAAATTATTTGAGTCCATTCAATAGTTTTTTCAATTACCAAAAGTTATATTTTTGCAAAATCCTTTGTTCAAAAAAAATAATTTTCAAATAATATTTTTTGATGTGGTAAATATTTCTTAAGAAGAAATTTTGGATTTCATTGGGTTTAAAATGTAAATGGTTTTTGGAAATAAAATAATGTTTTTGAACCCATGCAATAATTTCCATGATCTGATGAAGAATTTTTTAAATGATAAGGGATTTATATCAAAATTTTACATATTTAAGAAAAGAGTAATGTTTTATAAATTGTTAAATCGTGTGTTCATGAAAGCCAACGATGCATTAATAAAGTAGATTTTGTATTTTTGAATTCCATTGGAATGTTTTTATTTTGTTTTGGGGTTTGTTTTATGTATGAGTTGAATAGACTAATTTTAAGATGTCTATAAATATCTCCAAGAAATTTCATTAAGAAATATATATAATATGTTCATCTGTTCAATATTTGAAGTACCCCATTTAATTTTTTTGGAAGTATCATCCTCGGTTGATGACTATACCCATCCTTCAAATTGAGGTAGGATCTAATGTCTCTCCCACCATTGGGCCCTATCCTAATATTATTGTATTTTTTTCCACCTTCTTATTTAGGATAAAAGGGTTCTTTTAAGGTAATTTTGTTTCTTTAGGAAGTTGAAGGGATTTTAATTTATCTCGAGACTCCTATTTCGCCAAAGGATAAGTCTATCAACTCTTTGTTTGAGGAACTTGTATGAGAGTGGTTTGAGGATGTGATTCCCTATTTTCTACATGAAAGAATGCCTTTGGAATTCTTAAATTTAGTCTTTATTCATATCAACCAAGGTATGTAAAAAAATGTAAAGTTTATGATCTCATGTGTTTAATTCAAAATGAGGTATCAATTAAAAAGTATTCCAAGAAATTATAAATTTTGGTATGATTCTTACCTGATATTGTTAGTGATGACTCACTTAAATATATCTATTATAGAAATGGGATTCACCTAGATCTTGAAACTATCATCTCAATGGCTTGTTAGACCTCTTATATAATGGTTATTAAAATGGCTTCATCAGTTGAAACAGATCTAGTATAGTGACATAAAGTGAAGGAAGCCTCATTTGAATTTGTATTTGGAAAATATATCACATCTTTTGGACCTAATGGGTTGGTGGAGTAGGTGTAGTGTTCTCGAGGATAGAAGATGTATCTTGTGTTCTTCCACGCTCTATCACCTTGTCATTTTAAGAAGTTGTTTTTGAAATACTTGATTGTTTGTAAATGGTGTGGTCACTTGGGTCACCTTAACAGGTTTTGATTATTGGTCTATTAAAAGGGGGTGTTTTAGTCAGGAATCATTAACTCTTGACTGTGGGGTAGTATATTCTTACATACAACAAGGTTCCCACCATAGGCCTATTAGTGAATTTTTTTCACAAATTGGTGGAGCTGTTGGTTGTGGTTGATGTTGTAAATAATTTTTTTTTCTAATTTCCATGTAATTTTTTTTATATAGTATAACTCATAAATATTTAGAGAAATTTATGTTATGGGGATCCTTTATGGATATAAATTGGTCATTTTTGGATTTTCTCTTATATACATTAGTTGCGATCATGTGAATGGTTTGATTTTATTGAAATATATATTGGTGTACCTTATGGATGTGCACCCTTGAATGGAAGACCTTCATATTTAATGGTATTAGCCATTAATGTTTTATTGTTCTCTTGGGGATGGTATAGAATCTTATTTTGAGAACCTTTAGATGTTTCGGGGTTTTATCATTTAAAATCATTTCTATTGCTTTCTTTCATGGGTGTATTCCTATGGTTGGTGTTCTGATCCATTTGGTATGTTTAGATTTTAATATTGATGTACTAAGTGATATTCCATTTTCTTATGTCATGTTGTACCCAATTTGTGAACTAGCCTTGTTTTTTATTTCTTTTAGGTTAGACTTGGATATGACTTGGGAATTTACTTAGGTAAATAGGATGATGTGGATACTTGATAAACTACGAAACAGAGGTGTTGGTGGTTGATTCATTGAGCTCACTGAGGTTTGAGTGTCTTTTTTGGAAAAACGTCATAGGTTATCATTGATTAATTTTCTAAGGGTAGAAATAATTATACTTTCTATATATTAATTATGGATATTTATCACATTAATGGATCATTAGATATTTTACTATTTTAGTAATTTTAGAGATGTTTTGGATATCATGTTCGTTGAGGTTTTAGTTTTGGATCTTGAATGATTCATTGTAAGGTGTGATCAGAGCCGCTTATTTGATGTAAAGAAATGTGTTTTGGAGAATTTTTTCCTTATGTTACACGATTTTGGTGAATCATTAAATGTTTTGGAGACCTATATTAGTCTCTAGTTTTTTTCTCCTCTTAGTTTTGTTGAGTTTTTGTTTTGTGTCATGTGTTTTTTATGGAGTGGTGATAGGTGGCTATTTTTAGTTAGTCTTATTCTATTACATTGACCATCCACCTCAAGGGTTGACTGTGGGATTTATTTTAATGTTTTCATTTTATATATTTCAAACTATATTTTTTCTGAGGGTAAAAATACTTATGGTGGAAAGAATTGTAACATCCTTGTTTTTATAACAATTGAAGTCCTTTATATTGTTTATTTTATAAGCATTTTTACACGGAAATATTTTACTTTTTTGTAAAATTTAACCTTAATTTTGTTATATGGTGTTTCAAAAAGTAAAAATGGGTTATAAGAACATTTTGAAAGGGTAAAAACCCTTTTCCCTAGGCTCTGTTAGCATAAAAACCTTTCCTTATGTGTTTTGTAAGGGAAATCTACAATACGTAAGGGTATGTAGCCTATTTGCACGAGTGAATCACTCTTATATTAACTATATAAGTTTACTAAGACCTAACTAAAGGAACGGCTTTCATTGTGTAAGGGTACCATGCACTATATAAGGGTAAATATTCCTTGCATAAGGGTATTCTTGAGTTTCCTCTATTTTAATAAGGTTAATAAAATAGCTATGTGATTGTAGTTCACTATTTCTATGTGCTTTATAAGGGTGAATGTTTATTTTGTAAAGGTAAGCTATTTTTTTAAAGGTTGTTTAAGGGTAAATCTTCACTATATATGGGTAGTTCTTGGTTTCAATTAATCATGCAAGGGTACAATGTAATGGTTCTATAAATCTCGTATTAGGGTAACTTTTTTTTCAAATGGTCGTGTAAGGGTAACCTCGATCAGTATAAGAAAATATTTATGTTTATAAAGGAATTATAAGGGTAATACTAAATATTTATAAGGGTATTTCGGGGTTTTTCCTCTGTGTAAGGGAAATATATTTACAATTAAATGAATCATATAAGCTTCATAAGGTTAAACCATCTAACCATTATGCAACTCCTTTTTTTAGTATAATATTTCAAAAACCCACTTCTTCACTTATTCTTCATCAATCTCAACATATAACACCATTTTATCCTTTCTAAATCATTAAATTGTGTAAAATGACTCTTTAACCAATTTTAAAAGTTTTAAATCCCATATCTAATGATTTTAAACTCTTCATGTTCATAATTTGTCTGAAACTATAAATTTAATGGTTATTTTAATTCTATGGTTTTATTTTTATGAATGTCGGGTGTTTCTATTTTAAAAAAATACCCAAATATTTAATTCCCTCATTTTTATAGTATCCTCTTGAGAATGTTTTTTTCCTTCATCTACCTTAGAAGACGATCTACTTCCTTTACTTTTTTTATTCTGATTTTTTTATTTTCTAATAGATTCTGAGGTAGGTTCTTTTTGTATTTTATCTATTTTATATATAGCACCCCCAGTTTTTGGTACATCGCCCTTTATTCATGTATTTTGAGTCTATAATGTATTAAGTTATGTTTTAGGAGGTTCCATGGATTTTTGGAACATTATAGAGGCTTTTATGGAGGCTCATAGTTTATACATGGTTATTAGAAATCACACATCATATCTTAGATACTATGCAAGGGAAGACTGTGGAAACCTGGTAGGTGCACAGTTGCACACGGTTTGGCCCAACCGTTTGATATTCTAGGATAAACAATACATATTTAAACATTGGTAAATTTATGATCAATGCACATTTTTTAACTATTTGATCCAACGATGCAAGGTATCACCTTAAGATAGTAGTACCGCACAGTTGGTGCACAGTTTTTCAAATTGTGTAGCCTAACATTGAGGTGTGTAGTTATCCCTCCTTAAATTTTGGATCTAATTCAAATTATACCCTTTTAACAATTTTTCTATAATCCTCCCATAACTCAAATTCCTTTTACTCCCAAGGTGTGAGAGATGACACCTTCGATCCGGGGGTGATATTTAGGTGAATCAAAGTGTATTAAAGGATCATATTAATAAATAACTACTCATTATTCTTTTTTATTATTATATCCATGGGTTTTATCTCTCTTTTAACCATTTATCTAGTATATTATGGATATATATATCTGTGTGTGTGTGTGTGTGTCTGTGTGTTATGAATGATTTTATATTGAAATTTTATAGGATCTAGTGAAGGAAACATGGGTCATGTTTGGATCATGATGTTCTATTGTGCAATCCTTCATTTTCACCAACATTTTAGAGTTAAATGGATTCTTCATTAACTCTACTTCATTAGAACTTGAAGGATTAGATTTAATTATATTATTTAACTGGAATTGTAATTAAATAGTTAATTTATTCTTGTTTAAAATTCTATTTTTTGGTTATGGATTGGAAATTGTGGGAAGTGATTTATTTTTTTGGAACACCCCAATGTTTATAATTTTAAAATTATTATTCTAAAATTATGGTTTGGTTTGATGCATGTAATTTATTTCATAAAATAATTTTAATAAATAAATAGTTTTATTAAAATGAATTTGAATGATTTTGGCATAAATGGTTGGACTTGAGTTGAATGGGATGAATAATAGTTGTGAAGTACCACCATCAAAGTGGGATGGGGTTTAGACATGATGTTCCACCATCAACGGTAACACCATGATTAATTTTTTGGTGTGGTTGTAGCATGGAGATGGGAATTAATATTCTAAATCGAATGTTAATTTTTTAACACCTTTGCAGATTCTTTACATGGAATACCGGTATATGAATTTGATGGGAACTATTTTAATTATTTGAAACTATTTTATAAAATGTGTTAGTAAATTTTTTCATAGTGTAGTGAGTTGATCATTTATCGGAGAAATCCTACTAAGTTTATACTCACCCCTTTCTTGAAAAATATTGTGCATTTTTGATATAATATTTTAGTACACATATAAAGGAAAGGTATCTCAATTCTTTAGTAGTGAATCTTGATACTACTGGTTTGGCATGTGGAGTTGAAACATGGAGGGGTTTCGGTGTTTCTAGTTATTTTCAATCTGGAGTTTTTAGTTTTATGACATTATTTCCCCTCTTGGGTATTTCGTTTGGTTTCCTCCTACACATTAATTTTTTTTCTTTGGCTATGTTTTGATTTTTATTTTATACTGTTGTATCATATAGAGGGTTATTTATCTATTTTTTTATAGTTTTGATGTTTTATATTTCAAGGGTTAAATCATCCCCCAAATGTTCTTAAGTACCTTGTCATTTATTATCAGCATTTAGTTTCTTGGGAATGTCACCTAAGTCTTCCTATCTTCCCAATCACTCTTCAATAAAATGAGGAGGGGTAGGATGTTAGAAATTGTATCAACCTGGTCAGCCCAAATATCATTTTGAGAAAAATGGTATCACTATTAGTCTGTCCTTGAAATTGGAAATGGTGACAGTTTTGTTTGATCATGGAGTTATAAAAAGTATCATTAAATCTCTTGGTTTGACAATAAAGAGTAGGACTGTTGGAACTATAAATGTAGAGCATAAAAAGGAAGAGCTAACCTCTTTATATAAAACCTCTAATTATCAGGGAGTTTGGTTACATGATTGTTTTTAAATACTTTTAGGTGAATTTTCACCTAATCATTGTGGGTTTAGAAAATGATATTCGCATGACATGAATTCATAGTAATATTTCCTAATATGAATTTATTTTTCAATTTTGGTAAAATAGATTATGAAATGGAAAAAATGTGAAATTTTATAAAATGAGAAAAAAAATTTTATAGGCATGGTTATAATATTTTAAAAAATGGTTTAAATTTTATCTATACTTAAATTGTGTAATGATATGTGGAAATATGTGTTGATGTGGTAAATTTTTATTACTATGACTTTATTTTCTAATGAGTGATAATTAACATTGTTTTGTTTTGGTTATAGTTAATGGAACCAGGTAGGCATTAGGAAATCAAACTATATGAGGTTACTGAAAGTGTGGTTTCACCTGAGTCGCAAGTGAACCAACAACAGGTTAAAATCATTTTACAGTCTTTCTAGGCCTTGGATAAGGGTAACATGAATGATGAAAAACAACACTAGGACCATTCAATTTTGTTATAAAAGAATAATACATCCATGTTTTGGAGAGATTCTGAGATAGAAAAATAATATGTCTATTTTAATAGGGTGAATAAAATATTTGATTTCGTTGGGACACCAGCAGAGCTAAAAGTGAAGTTGGAAATGTGTTGGTCGGAGGATTTTTTATGCCAATATTGGGAATTAGTAGTTCAATCTAAATTGGACCCAGTAATTATAAGGGAGGATTTTGAAGAATTATTTTAAAAATTAATTCTATCCTTACACATTTCATATTTATATAAAAAATGCCTTTTTTAGTTTGAAACAAGAATATATCTTGGTGATAGAGTATGTAGATAAATTTATGAATTTATTCATATTTCCCTAAAAAGTTTCAACAATTATATCCTTATAATCATGATTTTTTAATCAAGATTGAGGTCATATATTCACTCAAAGATTGGATTTCTTTGTATAATATATTATGTAGAAATTTTAAATTTATTTATGGTGGTAGAAATAAATATCTTGGGAAACACAGTTGGATGGAGCATATTTAATCCTATAATAATATGTAGGAATTCTAATATTATGAACAAACATAAGAGTGAAAACTGATTCCAGAGTAGTGGTACACCTCATAATCAAACCTTGGTAACAGTAAATCATCCTGTTCGATCTGAAAGTATGTCAGAAAGTTTACGGTGTGGTCACTTGATCACATCAAGCAATATTATACAACACCACCTAGATCATGTCACAACTAAAACATAATGGGACAACTTCAGTTATAATGTCATAGTTCCCCAAGATTGGGTTCTAGATACACATCTCATGTTTCTAAGACATCTTATGCTTTGATGGGATGAGTTTATCAGAATACCACTCTTTATAAAAATAGATATATCCAAGGTGATTCGAGGAACACTATGACTTCTCACCTAGTGAAATCTCATCATGTTAAAAAAGATAAAAGTGTAGTGAGTAAGAAATTATACAGAGTTGAGAAAATGATAATGGATGATCAATATGTTCCTTTAATAGTGATAAGTATTATTATTTTTATTTATAAACGTTTAAAATATTTTTTTGATATAGGTATGTCCCACTCATTTATTTCTCATTGTGTTTTTGATAATATGGGTTATTTATTGACATAATTCATTCTATTTTAAAACTAAAAACTCCTCTTGTCTAAAGAGAGTGTCGAGCCTTGATGTAAAAATATTTTTCTATAATTCTTAATGAGGATATATATATTTTGGGATTTATCTATGCTTAAGATGGATGTCTATGACTTGATTTTTGGTGTGGATTGGTAAACATCATTCAAGGCTCACATTGAATATTATTCTTGAATGGTTATTTTCAAATCAATGGATGGTATCAAGAATCTATTTGAAGGAGATTGGATTTTATAGAAAAATAGAGAAGTACTATTGGAACTAGTGGTTAAATTAATCTATTATTAGTTGGTATCACTTACCTTGGCATTTATGGTTGTTGTTTGGAATGTAAATTTTCCCACTATTGTTGGTTAGTTTCCTAATGTTTTCCCCAAAAATATCTTATGGTTTACCCCCAAAAGAGGTGTGGAGCATACTATTGATCTCCTAATATGAAAAAATCCCAGATCACTTATGTCTTACCATATGATACCAATAGAATTAATAGAATTTAAATTTAAGTTGGATGGTTTGGAAAATAAAGGGTTCATTCAATTGATTTCCTCTATGTGGGTAGCACTGGTTCTTTTTGTGAAGAAGTCAAATTGAACTCTTAGACATTGGGTGGATTTTCATAGGCATAATCAAGATACAATAAAGAATAAGTAGCCTCTTCCATTAATTAATGATCTATTTCATCAATTTATGGGATTTGAGTGGTTCTCTCAATTGGATTATGTTTGGGGTATCAACAATTATGAGTTCGAAAAGAGGATATACCAATGAAAAAATTAAGAAGAAGATATGGTTGTTATGCGCATGTGGTTATACCTTTTTGTCTTATGAATACACCAACTATATTTATGGAATTAATGAATTGAATCATTTGGAGATATCTAGATTTCTTTGTGGTGGTGTTTGTATATTATATACTGGTGTATTCTAGGACATAATAGGGTCATGAGAAACACATGGATATATTGTTGGGTATCTTTTAGGAATATCATATATATTCTATGTTATCAAAGTGTGATTTATGGATACAAGATCTATATTTTCTTGGTCATTTCATTTGTGAAAAACGAATTTATATTGATTCAGAAATGATAGAATGAATCACCAATGACATATTTGATGTAAAAAGGTGTTCCTTTTCAATAGAATGAGGAATTTCATAAATACATTCAATAATATAAGGATAGACTTACATCAGATTCTATCTTCATATTTCTAGAGTATGGAATGGGCTATGTAGTCCATTTTAAATCATTTGGATCTCGGTTGGGATGTGTTTTAATGCAGGGAGATCATGTTATTGATTATGGATCATGAAAATTAGGGTTTCATGATAAGAACTACCAACATATGATTTGGAATTAGATATTGTGGTCCATGATTTTTGAACTTTATGTCATTAACACTTTTGT
This sequence comes from Viscum album, assembly GCA_963277665.1. NCBI lineage: Eukaryota > Viridiplantae > Streptophyta > Magnoliopsida > Santalales > Viscaceae > Viscum > Viscum album. Next base: position 1,184,722,429 of record OY728165.1, read on the forward strand.
GAAAAATTCACAGTGTTTTTAGATTATTATATTTTGGAAAAAAATATTACAAAGTTATTTTAATTTAAGATAGGACATATGTATGGAGTATCTATAGATTTTTGAATTTGAATTAATGTATACATTGGGTAAAGGAAGCTTTTGTAGAAGATGCATTGAGAAAGAATTCATATGATCAGTTGACTAAGGGGGATTCATACCTATGGGAACTAATGTTAGTTATTAAGGATATGTATCTAGAATTTTCAAACCAAAGTAGTTCTGTAGTTTTCTTTCCATTTTTTTTCATTTCTAATCTGGTTGAAAAGATTAAAGTGTCTCAGACATTTTATATTTATTGTGTAACAATGATGTCAAAAATCAATGGTGGGGAGATAATTGAGGGTCATAATATGGATGGGAATTCAATGTTATGATTTAGACATCAGATACTCATATCTTTAGTGGGGAGACTATTAAGGATTGGAAGATGGATGAGAATTAAGTGTTTTGATTTAGAGATCCTATGGCCTTACCTTTTACTTATTAGAAACAACTAATTTGTGCCTACCACAATTCAAGATAGACTATTCAACCTAGGATTCAAAAAATGTATAAATCATTAAAATCACAGTTCTTGTGGGTTGGCATGAAAGGAGTATCAGTAGAGTATGTCTTGAGATGCATTGCCTCTATGTAGGTCAAGGTGGATCATCAACAAATAGTGGTTATGTCCTAGTATTTATCAATTCTCAAGGGAATGTAAGAGAATATATCGATAGGTTTTCTAATATGACTACCAAGGATGATTAGGAATCATGATTCCATATGGGTGATTGTGGGTCGGCTCATGAATTCTGCAAATTTCATCCCTATTCATGAAATTAATTCAATGGTATACATTTTTAAAATTTACATTTGATAAATTATAAATATGAATTTTCTTATAGTATTTGTTCTGTCATATAGAGACCCAGATTTATGAAATGTTTTTGGAAATCCATGAAATAATACCTTGGAACATAGTTGGCTATGATTATGGCTTATCATCCCCAAACAGATGGAAATTCTGAAATGACAATCCAAATGTTGGAGTAAATTATTAGGGATTGTGTAATGAATTTTGGTTCCTTATGGGAGGATCATTTTCAATTAGTGGTGTTTTCAGATAATAAATGTGATCTATCCACAAAACATTTGGTACATTTTAAGAATTATACATGCATCCTTTTCATTATCCACATTTTGGGGTAGAAACAGGTGATACATCATTAATTAGACTGGCCTTATGCATGATAGAATAGAGAAGATTCAGATGATCAAAAAGATAACGAAGATGGATATGTGGTGTCAGAAATCATATATGGATCATCATCTATGATTTTTGTCATTTGATATGTGTGATAATGTGTTTTTAAGAATCTCTCCAAGGACTGGGTATCATCGTTTTGAAAAACAAGTCAAGTTGGAACCTCTGTACATAAGCCATTGTGATATAGTTGAATGAGTTAGTGAGGTGTCATATCAACTGGAATTTCTACCAAGGTTCAGTTCAGTGCACAATTTGTTTCATCAATCTCAGTTTAATATGTATCAACCTGATCCTAACTAAGTGTCTTGTTGGGGTCACATTGACCTATATATATATTCTATGTTGATTTGTGTGCTAATAATGATTTTCGATATAAAATATAATATCTTTCTTGAGAAAATAATAATTCTACTGTGGATTTTATGGAAAATGGTTAGATTTAGGGACAATCATGGGAGCATGAGAATGAAATAGTAGAGTAATGGCCCAAACTCGTCTTGAAAAAATGGGGTAATCTACTTTCCAAGGATGAAATTTCCAATGGTGGGGATAATGCACCCCCCCTAGTTTTAGGTACATTCCCTTTATTTACTTATTTTGAGTCTATATAATTTTTAATTTAAATTTTAGGAGGTTACAAGTGGGGCTTTTAATGTTATCATGGATTTTATAGAGGTTCATGGTTTAAGCATAGTTAATAGAAACCCTACAACATTTTTATGAAATCATGAAAGGGAAGAAAATGGAAAATGGGAAGGTTCATGGTTTCTCAAAAGTTTGGCCAAATTTTGAATATTACTAGGAGAAACCAAGCATCTTGAAATAGTGGTAAATTCACAATTGGCACATGGTTTATCTGACCGTGTGAGCCAACAATATGAGGTATGACCTAAATAGTGTATCACCGCATGGATGACACATAGTTTTCCAAACTGTGTGGCCTAACCATACAATGTACATTTTTCCTTCTTTAAATTGTTTATCTAATCTGAATTATCCCCCTAACCCTCATTTTTCCCTTAATAATCACATAAATAAAATTCCATTTTTTCTCAAAGCATGAAATTCGATCCCCTACGATCCAGGAGTGATCCTTTGAAAAATAAATGTGTGTTGTAGGACTAAATTCATTCTTAAGTGGTAATTGTTATCCATTCCTATTAGATATAATGTTCCTCTATCTATAATTACCATATATCTATTCATTTATGGATAGATCAATGTTTTATAAATGGTTTTATGATGAAATATTATTTGATATAGTGAAATAAATGTGGGTGGTGATTGAATATTGAAGTTTTGTTATGTTGTTCTTCATTTTCACAAATGTTTTAGTGATAGGTGGATTCTCTCATGACTTCACTTTATTTTGAAATTGATTTCCTAGTTTTAATTAAAATATTTGATTAAAATGGTGGTGAAATCCTCATGTGATTCTTGTTATAAATTCCATTTTTTTATTATGTATTGGAAGTTGTGGAAAGTGATTGGTTTTTTTTGTAACACCACATTGTTTATAATTTTAAAATAATGATTTTAAAATAATGGTTTTTAAGCATGAAATTATTTTCAAAAATTCTTTACAAAAATAAATGTATTTATTGAAATTAATTAGAATGATATTGGAATAAAAAATTAAGAATTAGTTTAATGAGATAGATGATGGTCATAAAGTAACACCATTAAAGTGGTAATAAGTAAATACATGATGTTCCAACATCGATGGTAACACCAAGCTTGAGTGTGTGTGTGGAAATGGAAAAGAATATTCAAAATCAATTCAGAAATGTTTTAATGTCATTATTGATGTTTTCTTTGGAAAACTATTTTATAAAATATGATAAAATGTTTTTTCCTAGTGGCGTGAGTTGGGAAGTCATTGGGGAAATCATATTGAGTTTAAACTAACCCCCCTACTTGGGAAATATTATTCAATTTAATATATCATCTATTGAGACATATGTCAATTCAAGGTATCTCAGTTCTTTAGTTATTCATCTTAATACCATGGTCATGGAATGTGGAGTTGGATCTTGGAGTGGGTTGGGGGTTTCTGGTTGCTTTCACTTTGGAGTTTTGAGTTTTGTGTCCTTTTTTATCCGCTGGAGTATGTATTTTGGTTTTTTATTTTACTCTGATATGGTTTTTTGGTTTGGTTATGTTTTGAGTTGTATTTTGTACCCATGCATCTTATAGAAGATTTTTTCTTATTTTTCTTATGGTTTGAATGTTTTATCTTTCAAAGGGAAAATAATCCCTGTAATGTTCTTAAGGACCTTGAAATTTATTGCTAGACATTGGTGTCTTGGGGATGTCACCTAAGGCTAGTAGCTCCCCCATCACTCGTCAAGACAATGAGGGTGGTAAGGATGTCACATTATAATTCATTATTTCTTGAAAAAATCATAGATATGTTTTTTCTTGTTATCTAACACATGTTCTATGAATATTTTTCTTGTAATGCCCCTTGAATTATTTATAGATGCTCTTCTCTATGAATTAAACATGGCATGGATAAAATTATTGTGATTTGGATAATTTTTTTTATGATCTATATTTACACTCACTATTATATATATATATATATATATACATATATAAATTCAAGGTTGGTTTTGTTTACTTTTAAATGATATTTTAAATGATATTTTAGTAAAATTAAGATTTTAGGCTGAAATTTGATTTTGAAAGTGAAATGCTTTAATTTAAATGAATGTGGTTGATTTATGAAATAATTTCCACATGGTTTTGAATGCCCTAATTTTTTAAATGACTAATATCCCTTTTTTATTATACTCCTAGTATACAAATGGGTATCCTTAAGTGATTTTTAAATAATTATTTTTTCATGTAGAAAATGTTGTTGTCCCATGTTTTAAAATGGCTTCAATACTATTGAATTCTAAAAATTCCATTAAATAACATTGGTTTATTTTGAAAAAATTCTTGCCTTAAAGGTCTATTTTTAATTTTAGAAAATAAATTATGAAAGGAATCAGGCTTGATTACCCATTTCAATGTTGATTATAAATTGAATTCGTGATTTGAAATTGATGATAATTGACAGCCCGATTGGTATATTATGATGTTCTTCTATTGAGATAATTTCTTAATATTACTTAATAGATTTTTTTCCTTCTCATTGATGTGTGTTTAAAAATTTATTATACACTTTTATGAAGTTCAAGGGTGGGTAAGAGATATGAGCTGAGAATGATTGAAATGATAAGGGCCTAGGCCCATGTTAATTTTGATAAGCACCCCCTTTTTAATCATTGTAACATGATTATCTCACTCACATTATTTTACTATTCATAGAAACCAGGGTATTTATATGAGATGACCTTGTCATATTGTTTTCTAGAAAACTCACACCCCATCTATTGGATCCGTAGTGAAAATAACAGGCTCAAGCTATAGACATATGGACAATAAAATGGGTGTGAATAGACTTAGTTTTCTTTAAATCCATGAAAATTTATTTAAACCATATGATCAGTCATGATTTATTGATTATCCTGACTATGTAGGACTATATATCATATATAATTTATACCCATGACATCATTATAGTTGATAATAGAAACATGAATGTGTTTTTCATCACTACTTGGCACTAGATTTTACCTGATTGATTGATTATCATTCCCAATTTATCTTCCTAATGAGATATTACAACTTATCATTCTTATATTTAATCTTATTTAATTTCTTCATATCAGGTGAATATTAACCCCTTTTGTTGTTTTATTTGACTTTATATTTTGAAATGATTTTCAAAACATTTCAAGAAAAGGTTATTTTTTTCAAATGATAAAAATGAATTTTTCCAATTTTGGGTTTTATAATTTATTTTTAACTATTTATAATATTGATTTAAAAAATAATCATGTTGTAATATTATCTTGATGTATTTTTATCTACTCTATAAGTTAAATCATTTTCTCTCTTTTTGTACTCCCTTTTGGATTATTTGGAATACCTTATGAAGCAACTGGATAGAATCTTTGGTAAAATCCTACTAAGATCTATAGATCACACCCTTCTTGTACCATTTAGTGTTTTTATACATTATGTTATTATTGAAGGTACCCATGTTATCATCATTATACATTGTGGATTAAGGCATGGTTGGATAAGGGTGGGTATTTTCGAACATGGTGGGTGGTCCGGAACCGTTAGGATGAGAGTTTTGGAAGTTTTTTTTAGTTTTTAAATTGTATCATCATACCATAACATGGATGTATTAATTTAATTATGTTAAGTTGTTTTCATAGTGTAACATTTAGAGTTTTTATTATTTTTGGGTGAAATAATTCCCAAAGGTTGTGTATTTATTCCTAAGTGTCAATGTCCTTCCCATAGGAATTGAAAATTTTATTTAGGTTATTGGAGAATCGTCTTCGATACTGATTTAGATGGTACTTTAGGACATATTTTTAAATGTTATATTTATATAAAAAACCAATCTATACCCATAATAACATAAATTTACAATAAAGGAAGTATCACATGGATTTATAAGAAATTCATCCCAAAATTAATGAAAGATGAGAAGTTATATGATTTGTAGGAAATAATTGACCCATTTTCCATTTTCACTTCTAAGTCAACTTCCATTTTTAAGGTGGTGTTTGAATAGTTCTGCTAAACTTCCATGATATGAAAGAATTCATAAAACTAGAAGAAAATAGTACATTGACTTTTTTTGAATTAATAACTAGCATACATGTCACAACTTATTATTTGGATCAACCTTAGAAGTTGTAATGGAATGTGATAAACCTTTCTCTCCATGAATTAGATATTTTTATCATAGTTTATCTTCCACAATTCTTGAATTAGTTCACGTGTTTTCATAGTGTTCTTATTCCTTGTAGTTGAATCATTAGAAAATCAACTAAGGGTTTATTGGAACCTTCCTTTCTTCCATCAAATATTTGGGTTTCCACCATCAACATTCACTATCTAGGCTCCCCTCCTTCCCACTCTTAAATCATTTCATTTTCACCTTCAATAAATTTTCATGATTCTTCTTCCTTGTCTTTTGACAAGTAGGATGTTGTAATTTCTTACTATGATGAGATTTTGGCATCACTCTACCAATACTAAAATCTATTATCCACTTCCAACATATAGTATCGTGATATCATAGAGTTTTATAATTATCCATTTTGATTTTAAGGGAATTTACGATAATTTATTCATTGTTTTCAATGTCTCAAATCACCAAATAATTTCATATATTTGACTTTATCCTACTAAAGAAGTCAACAAATGTACATTCAGAATCATTGGTAATGTTGGATTCATATCATGTGAATCATTTGATGTTTGCCTCATATTCCCTGATTATTCAACCTTTTTTTATTGTCTCCAACTGACTCCCAATACATTTTAATTTAGATAGGGTGAAGAAAATATTTAATGAAAAACATTTTTCAGAATTATTTCCACACCATAATTTCAATTTTTTCTTTGGGATTTGTATTCCTCATAAACATACACCATTGATAATTTTTTATATATATTACAAAGAATATAGTACACCCTTCTCTTTCTAAGAGCATTGAGGTATTAAAATGATCTTTTAAATGGATTTGATCTATTGTTCTATGATTATGGTATTAGAATATCCAATGAAATTTAGAGGCCTTTATCGCATAAAGGTCTCAATTTCAACTTCTTATTTCTTAGGGGGTAATGGGTACTCATAATAATTCATGTTTACATTTAAAATTTATTTAATTGAGTACGTTTTATCCTGGAGTTATTGAATCCTTCTCCCATATGGTTAGAAATATCATTTGGGAAGTCATAACATTTCCCTTCACATTTATTGTAGACATGATTCCTTTTATTTCCTACCATTGAATAAAATAAAGGAAAATTATGGATGAAAATTTTCAAACTATTAACATATAAAATGGTAACTATGATCATTTAAGGGAAAACTTATAAATTACATGTATTCCTTGACCTATGAATTTCTATTTTTCATTCTAAGATGTCTACGATCGATTTTCTAAAATTAAATTCCATAAATGTTCTTGTTCCCTTCATAATGTTTTGTAAACACCTTATGATTTTAGAAAAAATATCCCCTGGAAATATCAAACTAGGTGTGTATCAAGGACTCTTTTTCATCAACAAAGTACATGTACTGTTAATAACCAACAATCCATTTTAGGGTCATTATCCCTAGTTACATATGTGCCAGAGCCACATCCACTTTTAGTATTCACATATGAATTTTTTTTATTAGAAACAACTCTCTCAATACTTTATCAAAATTTTATGATGTTATTCTATAATTAAACATATTCCCAAAAATTTTACTAATGTATTCTTATCTTAATCACTAAAAATATCTAGAAATTACTCTAATACCAACTATGACAACACATTTATTTTATACAGATTATTTTATGATTTATTAAATTAACAACACACAACACAATCTAAAAATTCAAAGAGACCTATTTTATATGGGTAATTAGATAAATATCCAAATAAATTGAAATTAGGGTATAATGAAATTATTTAAAAACTCTGTAAAATTTTCTTATATTCTGTTAATCTTATAATATTTTATGGGATAACATGGGGATTTACATAAGAAAGGGGTGATATGTAATGCCTATAAAGGGAATAATAGAATAATAGAATGAATTAAATTAGAATACTTGAGTTAAGGGGAATTACATGGTTACATAAAAAGGTTAGAATCATAATCATGAACATAAAATCTTATCAAAATATGATAACATCAAGGCATCATAGCCATGTAAAAATAATATAAAACATTAAATCATAATCACATGTTAAGGATAACCTCCTTGAAATTATAACATAGAACTCTTATGATAAATAATAATGAACCATAAATGGTAAATAATGAAATAAAAAAATTACCTAAATCATTGGAGGGATATATAATTCTAGTCACGCCCATCACATTTATATCATGTAGATGAATTTGTGTTCCATATAGATCATACAACATAAGAATTCCTTTCAACCATTTTAATCCAATGATTAAGGAGTGTGGGTTACATATCTAGAATTCCCCAATCAATGAATGATAGTTACATATTGTTTAATACCATTTAATATAAAGAGGTAAATATATTAACTAAAAACATATCATAGAAAATCATGAACTAATTTCAGCAGTATAATGGGCGTAAAAAAAGGTTAATGGAAGGGATTAATGAATAAAAAGGTGTTCAATTATTACTTGGGAATCACAATGAAACTTATTTTTTTTAACCCAAATTTCAACATAAAAAAGTGAAATCAAAAGGCTTAATACAATGACAGTAAATGAATAAATAGGAAGAGGAAGATAATTTCTTACCTTGAGGGGGTTATTCTAAAATATTGGGAAAATATTATTAATGGATTGGGATGCTATTGTGAGGAATTTGGAGAAGTATAGGGAGTGTAAATTAATTAAAAAATTTGTTTTTACAGAACTGTAATAGAAGGTTTAATTAGTATTTATAGAAAAATATAGTATAATTCTTTATTAATTTCTAAACATAGGGGTTTTACTCTAAGTAATAAAATAATCAATACAACAAATCATCACTTATTTTTACACCATGATACCCACAAAATAGAATTGTTTTGAAATATTTTATTTGGTTAAGAACTAAACTCATTAAAATTATACCATTCATGATGTTTAAGTGATTCATGTTCATAAAAAATTGTTTTTAAAACATTATAAAATAATAATGGTTTTAGAGGATTCATTTTAGGATTTTTAAATAAATCAAAAAACCTCAAAAACAATTTTTATAAATGGAAACCTATTTTTGGTCGAGTATGAATTTTCTATTATGTATTACATCACTTTTGAACTATTATGATTTCATAATACAAACTGCATATTTATATAGTATTTAATTTTTATCTATACAATCGATTATATCATTAAATTATGAAAAAACAACCATTAGATAATTTAAATGTGTAAATTTAAAAAATGATATTAATTTTCCAAAATAATTTTATCATTATATGAATTTACACCTTTTAATAAAAATTATTATTTCGTGACAGATACATATTTTTACGATGTAGACAGCATTCCACCCCATATAAAAATTATATGGGATTCCATTAAATCATATTATCATATATTTTTAAATAAATATTATTTAATATGAATATTTTATAAAGATAAAATATATTTAAAAACTATTGGATTTGTTTTACATATTCTATTAATTAAAACTATATATATTTACCAAAAATACATTTTTTGTTTAATCATATCAAAATATAATTTTTATCAAACTTATTTTCTAATCATTTACAGATATAAAATAATAATGAAAAACAATAAATGAAATCATTATTTTACTAAAAGGAAAACATAAAAATGCATACCATTGGCATCTAGATACATAACACCTTATTACACCAGAGTACTCAGTAAGGTGTGTGGAAATAGTACTTTCATGGGTGGTTTGATGAACATGGTTAGAGAAGTGATCTATATAATATTTAACTTATACCATTAATGTTTTTTTAAAATTTTTAGTTTTTTAATCACAAATTGGTATTGTTCAAGGGAAAATCCATGTGATTCCATCTTGGGATGATTTACATTTCCACAAGTTGTGAAAATCAAGGGAAATTTGGACTTTTTGTTCCTAAAAGTCTTTCTAGAGAAAAATGGTAAAAATTCTTATAATATGACCTCTGATAATTATTAGGACCACTATTTTGGTCCCAAAATAGGGTTTTTATCCTCGTATATGAGTTTTGTAGAAATCTGAGATGTTCGAATTTTCATAAGATATTGAGTATTTAATTAATTAAATATCAATTCATTTCCACATGTTCATTCAATTGTATATTTAAAAAGGAGTGTTAGGTTATTTTTTTATCCCCATGGTTGAGTCTATAATTGGGGTATTAGGTGAGAAAATATCTTATCATGAGAACTAGGGCTAGGCCCTGACCCCTTCTCTTTTATTTATCTTTTTAATTTTTTCCCTTTTTTCTTTTCTACTTTACATTTTCCCTTCCTACTTTAGATTGTCAAATACATGGACCCCCCTATGGTTGTCACTTAGAAGAGATATGTACAGGGAGATAATATGGGCAGATGGAGAGTAGGACGCACCACAGTAGAGATCGGGTCATGTCAGAACCTCATGTGGTAGCTATGGATTGCAGATCAGACCTAAGATTTAGTGATTTTTTCCTAGTGGTAGGAATGTTTTATTTATTTTAATATAAATCATGTTATCATAGTTTTTAAAATTTTCCAATCCTTTTTTTGGTTTTTGGGGACCCCTAGTGTGTCTATCTATGGCTTTTAGAGAGAAATCGGGCATTTTGGGATGTTTCTAGGGGTTTCGATTCAGGAATAGCAATGCAGATGGCATGTGGTTTAGAGGGAACACACTGTGCGTTCTTCCAATTCAAGGAATATGAGTTTTTAGAAGTAAATTCCACGTAATTTGATTACACGCTATATAGTAGTACTTATCTATGAACCCGTCCATGTGGTAGAATACATGGGAAGATAGAGTTTTGGGAAGTACACAATGTGTACTATGGGTACAGGTCCTATAGTGGGGCATGGTCATGTAGCTATTTAATTAAGAATATCCCCCATATAAGGGGTGTGGGGCCATATAGTAGTATATAGGTAATCCCCATGTACACCCTATCTGTGTAGTGGTACAAAGGTAAACGTTGGGTGTGATCTAGCCTTGTAAATTTACATGGCTAGGTGCAATATTGAGAGTACACATTATGTGCCCATAAGTACACACCATTTACTTTTTATAGTTTTGGGGTTTTGGGTTTCTTGTGCCCCAGAGTCTGAATTGGACTTGTGATTATTCCATTAGGATAGTTTTTCATGCACATCATAGTGGTGGAATCCTTTTGACAAAAGGAGGCCATTTCTATGGTGTTTTGGAATAAAAGAATTCAATAGAAGGATTTATTTGAGGTTTAGTTTCAGATCCACTTCGGGGTTGGGTTATGAGTTGTGAGGCCTAAGTAAGGGTTGCGAGATTTCTTATTGACTTTGGTTGAGTGTTCCATGGTGATCTGTTTGGGGTTATTTTGGATAGATTTCAAAATATGGGATTGATCAGTGTCTCTAAGGAGATATTGGGTTGTCCTTACATTTTGGGAAAAGTATCTTAAGGTTAGAGAAGTTATGTTTTAGCTCTTATGTTTAAAGGAAAAAGCTTTTAATGCCTTTGGGTTGGGTTGACATTGTGGGTTCGCATTTACAATCGGGATCCATTGAGATGTTGATATGATTCTATGGGACACTTGAGGATGCTAGTGTGGGATGGTTACTAATTGAGTGATTATTTATTTCTATAGTTGGTTGTTGAGAATGATCATGTGTCATTGTGATCCTTGGGATACCCTTGTGGGTGATTTAGAACCCATGGATGGGCCAAATTATGAGAAGGTTGAATGGGGATTTCTTAATGTGGGGGTTTCCTTGAGGTTTAGATAGTATTTGAGGATCCCTTGCAGAGTATCCTACATTTTGAGGTGGTTTTGAGGAATCTTTTGAAGTCCCCTATTAGAGGTTTAGTTCTCTTTGATTCCCCTATGGGTGTGTTGTTGATTAAGGATTAGTTGGAGACCACTGAGGGTTGTTTGGTATGTTTATACACTAGAATTATTCCATACTTTAATATAATCTAGAGAAACCCCTCATAGGTTTTCCTACTCTTTATAATCGATATTTCCATTTGATTATGTTCTATGAGCATGGCCCCAAATCCTGGGTGTAGCTGTGGAGTCCCCAGTAGTATGTTACCTTATGTTGTGACTTTGGGGACCATGGGAGCCCTGACTTTGATTTGTCCCTATGATGGGTCATTGAGAGCTCATGGTGGTTGTTTATTGGATTTTGAGTTACAAGGTTCTAAGAGAGGACCCCAAGATTTTATGTTTGAGAGTTAATCATAAGTTTTTATTTCATTGTTTGGATGATAGGTTTGAGGTTGGATTATCCCACATTGTCTTGGCCTTTGTCCATGATCATAAACGTAGTTTTTATCCAGATTTTGGTTTAGGAGGAGACCCTTTGGACATCATGGATAGTGAGTTGGCCTTGATTTGTTATCTAGTTCTGTACTTCATTGGATGAAAATTTTAATGTGACAATAGGAAGATAATAAAAAATTTGGATGAGTGTAACCCTATCTATTTTAGTGTGACACCTTGACTAGAGTGGATTCAGGCTCATGAGGTGTTGAGGAACTCATAGTCATTATGGTGTACCCTAGAGGATCTTATTATACTAGGGAATTTGGATATTATACTCTCTAGGGGTTATGGTATGGATCCCACGATTTTTGTTTTTAGAGTAGGCACATAATTTGTTCTGAAGGACTTTCAGGACTAACATTGTATTTAGTTGTACTGGCCTAGATGTTACTATCACCAGTTCAGATCATTATATTAGGGTCTTAGATCCTATTATATGTGTGTCTTTCATGTTTAAACCTATTGCTATTTCCTAGGGTCTAAAATTCATAACTTTTCATTTCGATATTTTGGTGATCCTATGTATATCTATCATATGCATAGGTTATTGTGTGGTTGGGTGAGTTTCATGAAGTAAATCCTCTAGCATGGGCTAGAACAGACGTAGATTTACCTCGGGTTTCAAACAAGAACCCACAGTTGTTTGTTTTCCTTTTTTACCTTTTTTCTAAAATTTTTCTTTTATTCCAATAGCTTCTAGTCTTCAAATAGTGTGGTCATATCATGTTTTCATTCCCTTGTTATGACATAAGCGTATAGGTTTACCACTGGGGGTGGCCTACTGAGATTTATTTCTCACCCCTATATGTGAACCCCGATGTGAATGTAGACATGATGTATTATTTCATGTTGGATCACATGTTGAATGATGGATGGGGATGAGGCCCATCGTTTCTTGATAATGTAGTGCTACTCATGTGGAATCTCGAGTTTTGGTTGGTGCATCTTTTGTGTCATGGAGACTAGGTATGTGGTATGGATCAATGTTTCGAGTATAGACTATTGTATTTAGTTGTGTTTATTTATTTTTTTAGCTGGTCATACCAGTGGGATACTGGTTGTTGTATTTATTTCATGATTTGAGTCTTTATGACTTTATGTTTCATTACATTTTATTATATCATGCCTCTATTTTAGTTATTTACTTTTCATATTCTGATATTGAACATTGTTTATGAGTTTTTTTATTTTCCACTATTATTTCACAATGAAAAGGGTATAATATCCCCTTTGTACCTTTTAAACCCTCTCCACTGGTTGTTATATTATGGAATTTGGGGAGGAATTTCTGATTCATTGTGGTGATTTAGATGAGGTGATGTGCCAGGTCGACCTAGGCTAGTTCATTAAAAAATGGTATCAGAGGTATTTGGTTTTATGATTTTGGGAGTTGGTAGATAGGTGTCTTAGTAATGTGTCATAACATGTGATGGATATATATTGATGTGTCTCAAACACATTTTTCAATAAGATGTCAAAGTTTCCAGGGCATGGGATTTTTGTTCTTTGATTCTAATTTTGTAGTTGTGTGATTTCAACTATTATGATGCACTTTGGTTTGTAGACTTATGGTTTATTCTTTTTTTTGGATATTATACTATATTAAAGAGTCCAATGTTCATGCATCATTATATCCACATAGGATTCACATGACATATGAACGTCTATATAGTTTCACTGATAATGAAGTTTACTTGTTCATAGTGTTAGAAATTGATCATTTGTTTTTTCTCATATATTTACTTGATGTAATTATACTCAACTGAACCAATTGTGTATATTTTATTCTTATGAATGTTCATGTGGATCAGATGTCGAGAGGTTTTATGTTGATGGAGATATAGTCCCTTTATTGTGGTATGGACACAAACCCTTGTCGGTTGAGAGTAGGATCTGAGTACATTGTTGGTGGCTCTAGGAGGTAAATGATACCCAAGGTATATTTGTATTAGGCTCTAATTTCCCTGAGGTTGTGATTCCCCTAATTTCATAGGTCTTTGTGAATTACGAGGGGGTATTTTGGCAATGTTTTATCTAACTAGTCATGCGATGGGGCACGTGGGCCTGCTATAACTGATGATCTAGTAGGCATGGTTGTTCATCCTTAATGGGTTTGTTGATGTCTTCTATAACTATTATGTGATTAAGCATGAGGATTCCATGTTTTTTATAAGTATAGTTTAGGAAGTTTTCTGTGTCTCATAGTTGGATTTATAGGGCATAATTAGTTGGTTTCCTCGCCCAATTTGTTTTTGTGGTTCCTTGGGTAGTATAGTGGGAGTATGTCTGGATACCTGTAGCTTTGGATTGTAATTTTTGTGGGGGTTGGTCATGTTTTTGATATTTCATGAGGGAGATGCCTCATTTTTTGAAGGGGAGTTACAACAGTGCTCTATTATGTTGGAATAGGCCTGCATGAGAAGCATGGTCAGTTGTTTTGGGCACATTTTCATAGTTTTGTTAGGTCTCTAACCATGTGAGTGTGAGACATATTTTGTTTTTAAGGATTGAATAAGGAAATCCTTATGGTGTGGAGTTCACTATATGATGTTCCTGGTTGTGAGCATCTATTAAGTAATTTTTGGATGGTGGTGGTCTTTGTTCTAGGTGGGCTAGGAACAATAATTTTTTTCAGACTACCACTTGGGTGTGAGTTGGTTGGCCACATCTTTCCTTTGTGTTCAGTGATAGACTTTTCATGGTTCCTCATATTTCTATTTGGGGAGAGTAGTGATAATAAGGATACTCCTATGGTGGGGTGCATCAAACCAGTCATTTTTTAATGTATCTCATGTTTAGAGAGAGTAGGGGATGCTACTGGACAATTTTTTAGATGGTCAAGATAGTGTTTGTT
This sequence comes from Viscum album, assembly GCA_963277665.1. Classification (NCBI taxonomy): domain Eukaryota; kingdom Viridiplantae; phylum Streptophyta; class Magnoliopsida; order Santalales; family Viscaceae; genus Viscum; species Viscum album. The sequence goes on from OY728165.1 coordinate 1,184,737,623, forward strand.
ACAATAGTGATCTGGGGAAAGGATGGATACTAGTTGTCCACCATGGATTCTTATGGGTGAGAATCCTTTTTGGTTGTGATTTTGTGATGAACTGCACCATCATTGGTTGTGAAAATTAGGGGAAACTTTGAATTTTTATTCTTGATAGTGTTATAGGGAAAAAATTGTAATTTTATTAAAATGATAAACTTGGATAATTATTTTGATAACAATTTTAGTCCTGAAATCGGTTTTTTACATAAGGTCTTGAGTTTGGTAGAAATTCGAGCCATTTTGAATTTTGATGGAAAATCTAATATTTAATTAATAAAATTATAATTTATTAGTACATATTTATTTGGTCATTTCATTCAAACAGAGCATTGTATGGAGATTCTATCTCTGTGATTGAGTCTATAATGGGGTATTTTTCCTAGGTGAGTCATAATTACATTACAAGCATCAGTTCTAGTCCTGGGCCCCTTTTCTTTTCTTTTTATTTTTTTTTTATTTTTTTTTCTCTTTTTCTTTTTTTCCTTTCTCTGGATTATCGTGTATATAGTCCCCCATATATGTTTTAGTTAGCTAATAGAGGGAGAGATATAGAGTTAGGAGAGAGTGTGTGTGATAGGGATAAGAAGAGGTGCTTCTATGGATCTTGGGTCATGCCAGATCGTTATTCAATTGTTTTAGATCATAGTTAGTAACAATGCTTCAGCAGTTTCCTCAATAAGGTAGTCCTATTTTACGAGTTTCACTATAAATACCCTTAGCATAGTTATTTTATGTTTTAAACTCCTTTTATGGGATTTTGGGGACCCATAGTGATCCAATTTGTGGATTTTAGGGAGAAATCAGGCGCTTCAGACCATTTTGAGGGAATTCCATTTAGGAATACCCATATACATGATGTGTGGCTCAGATAAGGCACATTTCCAGTTCTTAAATTTTATACAGTATGGTATTATAGGTACACATTGTCTATAAGTACTTGGAGATGTACCTGGTCATATGTTATATTACATAGGTAGAGGGTTTTTTGGGAAGTACATGCCATGTACATTGTGTACACACTGTGTAGTGGGACATGGCCATCTAACCATGTACCTAGAATGATACCCCATGTGAGGGGTATATGGCTATTTACTAATACAAGGGTATGCTCCATGTTTTCCCTAGACGTTTAGTAGGGAACGGGAAGAACCCAAGTGTGCCCTGGCCATGTAAAAGTACATGTACAGGTATACCTTTGAGAATACACACTATGTACTCAGAAGTACATACTGTGTACTTTTTTTAACTTATTTATTTTGGGTGTCTTATACCTCAGAGTTAGAATTGGACTTATGAGTAGTCTATTCTTATAATTTTTCCTTGTATATCATGATGGTTGAAATGTTTTATCATTTAGAAGTCAATTTATAGTGATTTGGACTCATAGAGTTCATTAGGGGGATTTATTTGAGGTTTGGTTTTATAATCCTCCTGAGGTTGGGTTGTGAGTTACGAGGCCCGATTGAGGGTTGTGAATTTGATGATTGGAATAGCTTTAGTGTGATATAGTGATTTATTTGGGGTTCTTTTGGATTGTTTTTGGAAGATATAATCATATAGTTTCTCTAAGGAGAACTTATTTCTTTCTTGCACATTGAGACCAATTGATCTAGGTTAGTGTAGTTATGTTTTATATCAAAGGATTAAGGATAATATCTATTGGAGCCTTTGGGGATATGATAATTTTTTAGGATGAAGATTACATATAGGTGTTTTTGATATGATGAGAAGAGTCTTAGGGACTCTTAAATATTCCCTAGTGGATAGGTTACAGATTGAGTGATCAATGGTTGTTTTATACAGCTATTGTGAATTCCATTGGGACAAAGTAATTCTTAGGATTTCCTTGTGGGTGAGATGGTACCCATATATAGGTTATTTTCTGGGAATTCCCGAAAAGTTTTTCTCTCTATGGGATTTTCCTTGAGGTTTGTATTTTTTCAAGGATCCTTTGTGTAGTGTATTTCTTTTGATGTGGTCATAAAGACCATTTTGAATGCCCCTATTGTGGGGTTTTAATTTTGGGTGAACCTATGGGAATTTTTTTGATTGAGGATCAGTTGAAGGCCAATCAGAGGCGTTTGGGATGTTTTTTAACTAGGAATGTACAATGATTTTGGATTAGCTAGAGGAACCCCTCATATGGTATCCTAATATTATTGAGGCCTTGGTATGTCTGAGAATGTTCTGCAGGTATGTTCTAAGATCATGGGTGCATTAGAGGAGTCTCTAGAAGGAACTCACTTAATGTTGGGACCTCAGATACCGTGGGATCCCTAAGTTTGATTTGTCCCTATTTTGTGTCTTTAAGAGCTCGTGGAGGTTATTTGTTGTATTTTGAGTTCTAAGGTCCTAAGAGATTCCCCAATGATTTGTTGTTCTATATTTTATTGATGCTTATATTTTAGTTGTTTATATGATGGGTTATAGGTTGGATCATCCCATGTTTATTTTTAATTTGTACTTAATCTTTGAGGTTGTTTTTGGTCAATACTGTAGTTGAGGAGGACTCCCTTGGGATATCTAAGATTAGGCATTGGCCCTGAGTTTATATTTGGTTATCTCCTCTTTTAATTTGTCGTTTTTAGATGGGATTAGGGAATTAATGGATGATATGGATGAGTTAAACAACCATATAGTTTAGTGTGATTACCTAAATAGAGTGGCATCGAGCTCGTGAGGTTTTGAGGCACTTGTGGAGTGGGTTTGGTGTACCATGGATAATGTGATACTACTAAGTCCCATGGATGTTGTGTGATACAAGGGTTATGGAATGGGTCCCACATTTTTTGGATCTATAGTAGGTTCCTGATTTGTTATGATGGAATTTCAGAACTAATAGGTTCTCTAGTTGTGTTGACCTACATGTTCATATCACCAGTTAAGATCATTCTATTGGAGTCCTAGATCCAGGTAGATGTGCATTGTTTATGTGGATGCCTATAGTTATTCCATAGAGTTTGGTATTCATGACTTTTCATTAGAAATTATAGGGATACTATGTAGATCTAACATAAATTCCAATTGTTCTGTCACTAGGTGAGCCCCATGCTATAAATCCTATGGAATAGTTTTGAGCAGGTATACGTTTACCTTAGGTGATAAACTAGAACCCACAATTGGATGTCTTCATGTTATTTTTTTCACTTTTTTGTTGTTTTTCTTTTATGAAATTTATTACTAGTTATCAATTAGGATGGGAATATCACTTTTTCATTCACTTGATATGAATTTATATTATAGATTTTCTATTATGGGTGGCCTACTGGGATTTATTTCTCACCCATTTATGTGCACCTCGGTGTGCGTTCATTTTTAATGATTCTATTCAGGTTACACCATAGGTTTTATGAAGGATGGGGTTGAGGCCTAGTGTTTCTTTATTAAGAGGAGATGATCATGTGGAATTTTAGGATTGATTTGGTGTAGATCGAGCATCATGGAGACTAGGTATGTGGTTTGGCTCGGTGTTGGAAATAGAGCATGTTGCATATATATTTAGTTTATTTATTTTTTATAGGTGGTCAGTCTAGTGGGAAAATAGCTATTGTGTGTTTCAATTGATAAGAGTTTGTATGACTGTATGTTGTATTAAATTTTATTATAGTATGCTTTTGTTTTAGTTATCCATAATATGTACTCAAATTTTCATCCCTATGTATGAATTTAGTTATTTTCCACTATTATTACAATATGAAAAGAGGTTATAGTCTATTCACTGCACCTTTTAGACCCTTTCCACCAGTCAATGGCCTCTGGTGTTCAGGGTGGCATGCTAGAGGCCTTGTTGTAAGATATATTAGGTGATGTGTCAGGATGACTTATACTAGTTCATTACACATCTCCCTTGAAAACTTTGACTAATGGGATTCAAAGTGTATAATTATACTAGATGAGGGAATAATTTATTCCTTCTATGTCAATTATACTTTATCTTAACTCTTAATGTTTATTAATAAAAACGATTACTACAGAATGACTATATTAATAGTGGTTATGAAACTTAAAGGTATTTTAATCCTGAGTGAAAAGTTATAGCTATATTTTATATCTTCCCAAAATAAAAAATGAAATATAGTGTATTTGTTTTTGACAACTACATTAATTAATTAGAAATTTATTCATTCCTAATGAAATTTCATTTAAAAAAATTAATTCATTACATGTGACAACACATGATGATGTAGAATGAGAAGGTGATGGTGACGATGACGGTGATGACTAAAATGAAAATGATGGAAGTGACATGAATGTGGGTTGGGATGATAAGGAAGAAAGAGAGAAAATATCATGAACTAGAGTTCGAGAAAAGAAAATGAGGGTTTAAAGATTTGTAATTGAACACATGACCCATAACATCCACATGTCTATACACATGAACATGCGCATGCATAGGCATGCATATGTCATATATTGAAGTTCTATGTTGGGTGAGATTTAAACCCCTTACCTCTTGCATATTATCCAAAGTCTTTACCACTCTAATAGGATCTTCATGTAGTGAATAAGTAGAATTAAATATAATTATATAGAGAGAGAGAGATTGTAAAAACAAATAATACAGTACAAATAGATACAAAATATATAATTAATAATTAATAGGAAATGAATATACAATAATTAATTAATTAATAAGATGTTAATTATAAATTAATAATAAACTAATAAAACAAAAAATAAAAAAATATAAATTCATTAAAAATTATTATAAAATCAATATACAAGTAATAAATAAATAATAAAATAATAAATAAATAATAATTAATAAAATAACAAATCAAAAAAATAATAAAATTATAATGAAAAATAAATAAATATTAAATAAGATGTTAAGAATAATTTAATTGTAAATTAATAAAAAAATTATAATAAATTAAAAACATATGGGCAATTAATGTATACACAAATACAAAATAATAAATAAATAAATAATAATAAATAAATATCATATAGATAATTACATTATAATAAATAATCAATAATAAATATACAATAAACAATAAATAATAAATGAATAAATAACAATGAAATAAAAAAGAAATTAGTAATTAATAAATAATGAATAACTAATGAATAACTAATTAACAAATAAATAATAAATAATAAATAATAAATAAATATTATATAATAACTAATAAATAATAAATAATAAATTAACAATAAGTTGAATAAAAAATAAAAAATAAATGGATAATAAATAAATAATTTATTATAATAAAAAAATAAAAAATAAATATTAAATAGTTTTTAACAAAATATTATTCATAAAAATATAATAAATAAATAATAAATAAATAGTAAATAAATAAGAAATAAGAAATAATAAACAATTAATAATCAATAATAAATAAATAATATATAATAATTAATAAATAATAAATAATAATTGATAACTAATAATTAATAATTAATAATTAAATAAATTAATAAATGGATATGAATAACTATAAACATATATACATATAACGAAATATACATAAAAATATATAAACACACATATATGTTACATAATTATATATAATCCCAGTCATATATATAATTGTATATTAATATAAATAAAATATCAATATATATACACACATATATGATTTCATAAAAATATAAACATATATATGTATAACAATTTACAAAAGGTATATAAATATACACAAATTTTCATAAATTCAATTATAAATATATGTGTATATATAATAAATTACCAAAAGCGGGGAAAAAACAATAATTAAAACACCATCAAATTAATAGGAATTTAAATCAATAGAATAAAATCAAAAATGATATAAAAATTTTATGAAGATACTCTTAATCAAAGATGAAATCTCATCAAGTATATATATGTACTTGAATTTATTTAAATAGATTATATATTAATATTTATTTACATATATTAGTATATAAATTTATATATATGTGTGTGTTTATCAAAACACACATGTATGATGTATACATGCGATATTATTGACATCAAACTACATATTTATATACTACATTTAATGATAATGATATATTTATATAAAAATACATTTTTATATGATGTATACACGCAATAGTATTGATACACAACTACATATATATATTTCTAAAATACACACAAAAATATTTTCATATATATGTATTTTTATATATATATATATATTAAAATATACACATTAATATAAATATATATATATATATATATTTACACACACATGTTTATATATAAACATTACATGTATAGGTATATATATATAATTAATGCATTTTTATATGGAAAATAAAAAAGATAAATATTTATTTTAATTTAAATGAATAAAAAATATTTATATCCATATGTTTTATGTGTCTAAAAATACATTTCTAGGTAAATATATATTTATGCATGTGAATTATTATAAATAAATATTATAAAATATATATATATCTAATTTAAATAAAACAACATCATAAAAAATGGTAATACATAAAAACCATATTATCAATATTAATGTAATCCATGAGAATAAATTCAGTGCCCATAAAAAATAATAATACCTCTTTAAATGAGGCTGAAATTCCATGAAATGATAAACAATTGGAGAACCCCCACTAAAAACTCGATTTTAGAGGCCTTCTGGGAATTTTCACAATGTAAACATGAATAGGGTTCCCCTTGGTCATCAATGGGTAGAGTTTGTCATAGGTATCAATTTGATATGTGGTGGAGCCCAAACAGACACCATGATCAAAAGTTATGGTTGTTTATAGTTCAATATTGATTTTATACTTCTCATAAAACAAAAATAAATTTTATTCATTTAATTATTACAAAATATAAATCAAATTTGGTTTTAGTTTATTTTATAACGTTCAATTTTACTATTTGTGGGGCAAAAATAGACTCTTAGATCAAATGTGGTGGCCATTTAATGGTGAAGTATGATATTTATCTTATTGAAGACTTGTTCTAATGTGGGTTTCCATTAATTTAATAGAGGTTTTTAAAATACAACTGTTATTTCCTTGATATTTTTTGAAAAACCATCGCTAAAACCATCACTAAAAACCCACCATGAAAAAACTATAACTAATATAGTTTTTTCTATGGTGTAATATAATGGATTTTAAAATTTTTTTTATGTCGATTAAAAAAATAACCAATGTACAAAATATATCTTTGAAAATAGTTTTCGTATAACCAATCTGCAAGATAAACGACAATTATTTTTTACATTAGTTTAAAATTAATTGATTTTAAAGAATCCTATATGGAATTCGTTTTTAAAAACCAAATTTATAACCTTATCATAAGAAATATATTTTATACTGGTTTTAAGTACCTGGTTTTGTTGATCAATGAAACTATTCATTTTCTTCATATAAATTTCCTCATCTAAGTTCCCATGAAGAAATGTTGCCTTCATTTCCAACTCCCCTCGATGATGTCTTTTAATCACAACCAAACATAACATTGTTTGAATAGTAAAGTTCTTAACTATTAGAGAGAAAATATCTAAGAAATATACTTCTTCAGGTTGTTGTAGACCTTTCAAAACTATCTCGGCCTTATAACTCCATCTATCCTCTTCTTATTCCATCATCTAATAAACCCATTTGTTTCACAAAACATTATTTCCAACATGCCACTCCATCATCTCTAATGTTATGGACACATGAAGGGAATAAATATTATCCCCCATAATTGACTCACATTATTTAAAGTCTTTCAAACTCATTAACTCTTCTAATCATTCTAGATATCCAGCATTAATAAGAAATAGATAGAATAAAATACATTCAAACCGTTAGACTGGGAACCTATCTTTGGTACATCTTTACAGTTATCATTATGACTAAATTCCTGTTGGTACTTCAAATAATATATTTATGAATTACAATTCTTTTCTCGAGCCTCCAAAATCATTGAACCCAACAATACAAGAAGTATAGAAAACACCATTACAACTTGGCCTTCTTTTGATAACTCCAATAGATGATTACGTTTTTCGAAAACTACTATGCATCATGATTTATAAAAAACATCATCCAAAAAATGTTCATTTAATTGAACCATAGCTTTTACTAATACTTTTATTCATTATAAAATTCTACTAGGTTAGGATACTTACATAAGATCTCTTCATTTAAGATCACATTTTTACTTCAGTTGACTTTTCTAATACCTCATGTTCAGATAGGTTACAAAATTCATAGAGAATTTTAATTTAAATTTTTTTGGATAGTTAATTTTGAGAATTTGGAATTGGAACGAGGATACTAAGGTTTGAACATCCAAAAAATCGTGTTTTTTGGACATCTTTTAAGGTTTAACTTATAGTATAATGGTTCGGGTGAATGAAAGAGAAGTTTATGGGGTCCTGGGCTATTGATAAGTGAATATTTAGGTGATTCATGATGTTAACAAGTCACTGACATCATTAATATCTTTTATTGGTTGTTTTGGGGAGTTTCAGATTGTGAACGAATGATAAAAAAGGCCATTGGAGATGATTCTTGTTAAATAACGGTGTGACACCAATGGTCACATCATGACACATTCCCAAATCCATTTTTAAATAAAATATGGGGCATGTCCTCCCTTCTTCCTTAAACATAGGTTGTCTCACGTGGGAGGCTGAAGGTTAGTTCCTCCCTCCTTCCTTTCTCCACCATTATTGGTTATTTTGGGTGTTATCATATAGTTGTTCCATGAAATATCTTCCTCTCCCCTCTTCATTTAATTTCCACCATCACCTCTAATTTTGCGAATTTCAATTTTAGGGATTGGCATCAATTCCACTAGAACATGGTTTAATTGACTATTTCTAATGGTCCTTTTTCTTAGCCTGTGTAGAGGAGATATCAAGATGTTTTCCAAATTCCATTTGAAGTGGTTTAATTAAAGGCACGTCATCATTTGTATTAATCAAGTGTTTTCACCCTAAACTAAATTATTGTGTTGTTGAATCTATGATATTAATCATTATTTAATAAAACCTAGGTTTGGTGCTATGTCGAAGGTGGATTTCACCCCACCACTCATGATTTGATTATGATGAGGTCATATGGTGAGTTAAAAGAATTTATTCCTATATAAAATATATTGTTTAATTAATTATAATTTTTTATAATTGATTTATTTTGATTCTTTAGCTTGATTTTGGGCCATGAAAGGACTGCCGATGGTTATATGAACTAAGATGAGTTCATGTGAGACTCATTTGGATAATTTAAATGGGGTATTCACTTCAGTTTGAAATAGCTAGTCCTTATGAAATTAGCCTATAGTATTATATGTTTATTTATATTCATGTGGTATGTGTGGCCCCACCAATTTAGGTGGAGGGACCCTTAAATTGTATAATTATTTTAAATAAAAAAATTAAAATCTAAAATGAATTTCACCTCGTGTTGAGGGACCTAATAGACCCTCATGTACCTGATGGCCATCTCTGTTACCAATAGTCAGGTATATAAATTTGAATGGACAGTTAGATCATATGTGTAAGAATTTTACAGCATGTGAGGAAAAAATTTTAGTCTATAAAATAAACCATGCAATTTCACTAACCTCCTTAAGTTATAATATCATATAAAGATAGTATCTGATTCAGATTTCAAATAAGTTTATAACAAAAGATATAAACATTCCTTATCATGCCAAATAAGAAAACAATGTGTAAAAACAAACAATATGAAAGATTATAAAAAATAAATAATAAATCTTATAGGAACATTTATTAGAATATAAACTCTTTAACCTTAATTTATAAGGATGTGAATAGCCCAAACATTTTATATCCATGCTTTTCACCTAATTATAAAGGGAAATATTTTTTAAAGCATTTAAGACCTCGATAAAAATATCAGTATAAGTCTCTATTTCCCCATCCCTATGAACCATAGATCACATTAGATTGAATTAACCTCTATATCTCAAAAACCTAAGATCCCCCGATCAAGAACGATAGTAAAGACAATGCCGAACACATAAATAATTAAGGCATTCACAAAATATCATCATACTGAATTCCTTTTGAAAAATACTCACTAAATAATTAAAATGAATCACCCTTAAAGTAAAAATATGTTACAAAAATGTTTATAGAAAATTTTGTATCATTAGTTATTAAAAATTATCCTCCTCCTAAAATGATTCTTCTATTTGTAGGCATATATACAACATGAATATTTTTCATTATTTGTAGTAGGTTTAACTGGTTTTCAATGAACCCACTCTTCTCTTGAATGTTTTATAATAACTTTTTATTGATGGTCACCTTGGTAGTATCATTACAATAATTTAGAATGTTTTTCAGTATAAATAACTCCGATCATCCGATGTAATAAAATTTGTTTATCTGAAGGGTTAAACGTTAATAATATTGTAAAATGAAATTCTTTATTGAATAGATTTTATGGATTTTTGTTTCAGGAAATCATGCATGCCTCCTTCTTATGAAGTTGGTGTGGTATTATTTATTAAACTTCATCTGATGGACTTTTTTATACTTTTAATTCTATAATTTTTTAAATTCCCGTATGACGATGTTTGTAATCATATTTTCGATACACGTATTTCCAATTTTAGAAAGTCTAAATCTGATAAACACTTGTTTCTATGTTTGGTAAGATTAATTTCCTATAAAATAATTCTAAAAATAGGGAATTAAAAAATTTAATAAAATAAATCATTTAATAAAGTGTGTTTTGATTTTAAATATAAAGTTATAAGGTGTTGAAATGAAACTTTTTTACTTAACATGGATGTGGTATAGTGGTCATAGGGGTAGGTTACTTAGTGGACTCTAGGTAAAAAGGGGTGATGAATCAGGATGCATGGTAAGTTGGTTGGTCATAATAGATACACTAGAGATGACATGCTCATTATAATGACTATGGGGTGTGTGTTACTCCCCCATTGGGACATCACAACTTGGGTGGTTAGACACTACATAAACTGGTGGATGTGATGAGTGTTCGGTCTAACATAAGATTATATTGAAAGGGAGTAAGATTAAGAACATTACAGTAGAATGAATTTTCTAGGAGGGTAAAGGGGCTTTTATGAGTCCTAGGTGACCCAAGTGGGTTCCCCTATGACTTGTGACCTTAGTGAGATATCAGACATGGTAATTGGTAGATATTTTTGTAGGAGTCACCTTTTATCCCGCACTAATGATGTAATCCTGAGGGGATATGGATAATGAGGATGTCCTTGGAAATTCATCCAAAACCTGCTATATTTTATTTTATTTTTGTTTTAGTATGTGGTTTACCTGGATTATTGAGATCTGGGATTTGGGCCCCACACTGACATGATTTTACAGGATTCCAATGAGTCACCTATTAACAATGATGAGACCCCCATATGGCTAGTATATTTGGGATATATCCTTAGGGAATTTTCGGGGATGGATTTATAGCTTCACAAACTTTTACTGATATGGTTGATGGATGAGTGAAAACTTGAGGGAGTACCTAGGATCTAGCATTAGAGCTATGTGATTTCAAAGGTACACAAATTTTAGTGATGAAAGGGATTCCTTTGACACCAGCGAGACCATTTTGAATGCCCAAGTGTTGGGACTGGATTTTAAATACAAATAAACCATTACTAATTTAAATGATGGATGGGATTCACATAATGGTATGAGGTGTTGGTTGGGAATATATCCATGTGTAAAGATGTTGGATATCCTAAGGGTGACTATTGGATCTCCTTGATCAATACATAAGATACACCAAAGGATTGGATGGAAGTACTAGTTATGGTTTGAATGAGGAGAAATCTAGTTTTGGTTGCCTTAGAGTTTTACTGTGGGATCTAGGGAGGAGGGAATTATCTTTTATTTCTCACGTTTACCTGGAATCAATCACTCCTAAACATACAATATTTCCTAGGGTTGCCTCTCCATGTAATTAAACATATTCCGGACATCAATAATTTCTAGGTATGACCATGTGGTTCAACCTGAAGGATTGGGGATAAGGGGTGTCTAGTGATGCCTTAAGTTCATCTAATCATCATAAAGGAGTTGTGAGCATTGGATCCCCATTGAAAAGAAATATGTTACCCTATAGTAATGTATATGATTAAAAACATCCAGGCATGGGATGGAGTAGGTATAGTTGACTGGGGGCATAGTCATAAGGATCAACACTGATTAAAATTAGTTGGGTATGACATGGTCCCCATAAGTAGCTATGGTTGGAATTATCATCATCATATTCACAGAGATACTCTGACACCAGATGGAATATGCATTATGGTTGTTATTTATTTTTGGAAATTTATTTATTTACTCAGTTAAGAATGTTTCATGCACTTAAACTAAATATGATTATTATGTATGGGACTGTGTTGGTGGTTCCATACTTAGTTTTATACTCGCACCCTACTCAGGAGGTCATAGAACATGGGTACCCGAGGAGACCCCTTTTACTTATTGTTGGAACTGGTTGGTTTAATCCCCTATACTAGATTATATTGCTAAACCACTGGTATAAGATTGGATGTTGGGATTAACCGAGGATCATATATTTAGTTGAGCCTCTTAAACCTTTAATTTTATTCCTTATTTTTTATTTATATATGTTGTCGTCCTCGTGGATGATACGAATTTTTTGACTCTACAACTTCCGCATGGAATATTATAATTGGTTTGGATAATTTATTTATCCTATATATTTTGAAGTCTCTTATTAATTTATAAGATACTTACTTATTCATTAGTAATAGTGTACTATGAGATAGAGGGTAAAACCTCCCCATGGTACCTCCTTAGACCCCGGCTACTAGTCGGGAGCCTCTAGTATTTAGGGAGGCACTCCTAAGGTCATGAGGTGTATCAATTTGATTATTGTTCATATGGTGATCCAGGATAGAGAGTTATAAAGTGGATTCAAAGATATTACTTTGTTTTACTATTCAATATATAGTATATAGGAAATATAGGAATATGTTATACTCTTTAATGGATACTAGATTGGTTTTTTTGAGAAAACTTGTTTTGGTATGAATTATAGGTAACCTGAGAATGGGTTTTTCAATAATATCCTGAGATTTTATGAGATATATTCTTTTTAATTTCTTCTATGTATTTTATTGTATGCTACACCAATATTATATTTCTCCAAACGCAACACCCTATTAGCTTGTTATATACACAACACTATTCTTGGCGTGTGTTACACACAATTTCATGTTTTTTATAGAATTAATTTCATATACCAATGAGTATATTTTTTTTTCAATTTATAAAAGAAATATGTTTGGATTATGATATACCAATACCAAATGAATCTTTCACTACACAGAACACTAACTTGTCTTGCATTACACATAAGAGAAACCTTCCTCGATAGCTTGCACTGTACGCAATACCGAGTTTCACTAAACAATGATATATTATTAAAATATTATTAATTAATGGAATATAAACTAGCCATTAGGAATAACATTAACCACATTTTTAATTTTATATAACATTAAAAATCATCTTATAGATTTTCTAGGACATGTTATGAGAACAAAATCAATTTTTTTTATAAAAGAAATACTTTTCAAAATCAAATGTTGTTTTGTCTCCTTTTGATGGTGAACCAATTTTAAATGTAGTTTTGACACTATTTTATATTAAATTCTACAAAATAAACTTCTTATTTTATATTGGAATATAAAAATTTACTTTGGTGGATTTTATGGTATTTTTCTGATAAATTTAATTTTTTTAAGAGTATTGAAATACTGATTTTCTTATTTTAAAGTCATTAAATAGTAAAATTATGTTTTTGATTAGTTTTAAATTTTATTTAGTTATTTTTTATACAATTTAGGTTTTTGAAAATGATTTTATACATGAAATTATTATAAAAACATTTTTCATTTAAAATGGGGCATTTTTTCAAAAAATGTTTTTCTTGATATTTTAATGGTTTTATTTATATTTTATTCTGAAAATTCTTTGTATCGAATTATAGAAAATGGATGTCAAATTTGGATTCATAGGCTCCAAATTTGTTAAGTAGGTCCCTCGTATTTTTTACCAATATGAATAGTAACTGTGGTAAATTTTATTACCACGGTAATGGGTAAATTAGGTAATTTCGGTTAAAAATAAAATTATAATGACTATAAAATGACCAAAACAGATGAAAAAATTTTATTTGATGAATTTAATTCGAACCTTAGCACATAAGGATCTCAATTATTTCATTTAATGGACACTCATCCATGAAAATCACTTAAATAAATATTTAAATCAATGAAAGACACAAAGTGTCATTTTCTTTGACTTTACTATCTATTATATATCCACATATGAAACAATGAGTGATATCAACAAATATAAATAGTAATTTTTAGCTTAATAAACATATTTCTCTTATATAAAATTATTTTTGACGTTTTGGGGCCATTTGAGAGATATTATGGTATTTATAATAGTTTATTTAATTAAAATTTAAAGATGTCACATTCATGTTTTAAATAATATATCATTTTTAAAATAAGGTTATAAGGAAGATTAACTCAACTATAAGTACTTATTTTAAATATATAATATTCATCTTCATAATTTTAATTTATTTTAAATTTTTAGGAATGAAATAATTACTTTAATGTTTTCTATATGGATGATGCAGAAATTATTTAGTTGATGAAAGATAAATAAACTACTTTTTATTAAAAAGATAATAACCAATAAATAGCCAAAAAACTTTTCCAAATATTATTGGCCAAGTTCATACCTATCATAAGAAACCAATCATATAGTTATTTACCATTTGGGGCCGCATGGAATAGATTAGGATAATTGTTTTATTTAATTTAAATTAATGTTAAAACTGTCACATTCATGATTTAATAAGTATAAATAATTTAATGTTAGATTTTCAAATATATAATTTCGACTACATATATTATTCTGGAATATCGAAAATATATCTTCATAACAGATTTGTATTTTTATTTTTTCTTCATCAAATAAGTATATGAAATAGTTACAAAATATTGATATAATAATTACTTTATTAAAGGTTATATCAAATAAATGTTATTAAAAATATTAAAATAAATATAATTTGAGCTGGTTAATTTGTCTAACGAATTTTATGTATTCCTTTGACCCTTTAGAGATATTATAAAATATTTCTTTCTAGTATAAAATATTATCATGATATTTTTAAAAATCCATGAAGTGAATAATGTCAAAATTGACACAATTGATATTTTTTCAAAATAACGATATATTAAATTATTTAAAAATAATAAAACATTTTTAAAAATATAAAATAAATAATATATGGTCTAAAATTTCTTAAATTATTCATTTATGTTCTAATTTATTTCAAATAAGTGAACATTTTACCTTTTCAATATTGAAATATTTGCTACCCAAGTTAAAAATTAAATAGAATAACTAAGTGTTAATTAAAATGATAATGGTTAAATTCATATAAAAACATGTCTAAAGTTTATTGGTTGATGATATTACAACCATATATAATCTCATATTTTAAATTGGGACATTTTGGAGGTTTTTATGTGGGGTTTTCCTTTATTATAAATTAATATTTTTGAGGTTTCCAAAAGTTCCCCTCACCTCAATTATAAAAGGTCACCTCCTCCCATATTTATTCACAACTAATTAATCCTTAAATTTAGTCTATCCCCTACCAATTTATCTTATAAAATTTATTAGTATCATTATAAATATTCTTTTCTTCTCATAATAACAACTCTAGTTCCATTAAGAGGATATCTAATGAGAGCACATCAAAGAAGAGGTAATCTCCTCTACCAATTCTTTCATATTTCTTTCTACTTCTACATATAATTAATGAATTATTTCATTATATAATAATAAATAAAATAGAAATTATATACTTAGATGTTATTATCATTATTAAAGAACAATATTCAACTTTCTATCCATCCTAAGAAGGATGAAATCACCATGCGTATGTACATACGACTCACCGTCTCCACACCGTGGTGTAATCTGTTTTTCACCACCACCTTACATGGATGGGTATAAAAAGTAGATGAAATAACTATATATGATTAATATTCAATTATATTTATTCTTAAATAAAGAACACCAAGTAAATAAATACCATTCAACAATTATGGGAATGAAATCGTCACTCGTGCGTACATATGACCAAACATCTCCATGATGTGATTTGATTCATTGTACATGATAACCACTAAATCATGATTATATAAATGTAAAAAATGAATAAGTATTGTATTTATTATGTTTATATCATTTTATAATGATATAAATATTACCTAAGAAGTATAACCAGAACTTATTCGACAAAACATGCATACGATCATAGAGTAGATAAAACCCGAATTATGAGTAACAATGAATTGTTACAAATAGACGAAGGAGAATATGACCATATATGATGAAAATGATTCTATAATAAGTTAATAACATTATATAAATCGTTATACAGGATGTTAGGACACATGGGAAGCATATTAGACCTTTTTTAAGGGATATTTTTGCAATCTCATTTTTATCTGACACTGTTTATACGTAAGTATTTACTGAGGATATATTTTTCATCCATGTCCATTTTTTATGAAAATATTTGGATAAAATGATTAAGATTATTCTATGTATGTTTAAATTCATTTTCACCCATTTTCCACTTTTAATACATGGTATGGAATGAATATTTATTTTTTTACTATATGAGGTACTTTTTGACTTTTTTGGAAAAAAGAATGAGGGGAATGTTTTTTTTACTTATACGGCATGAATATATTTTTACATTTAAATAACACCTTATTTCAACGAATCTTCCTCTAAATAGTTTTCATGTTTATTTTCAACTAAATTATTTTCTTTTAAATTTTGTGTCATTTTGATAAAAGAAAATTTTTTTAAAGAAGAAAGGATATTTTCTTTAAGAATTAAGGTCAAGTGTTTTATCAAAAAAAATTTCTATCTAAGATTTTTCATTTTAAATCGGGTTATGTTTATATCCATATTATTCCTATAATTTGATTGGGTTAATGATGTACTGATATTTTATTTGGATTATGTTACGAGGGAATGATGTTTAAGAAGTCAATTTTATTTCTTGGGTTATGCTATGAGGAAAGATTTGTGTTTTTGTGGCACAAGTAAGACTGATTTCATTATGATATCGGTGGGACACATATCTCTCTCCAATGCATTGGGTAATGATTTATATCTCATGAGATAGACATGACTGGATCATCAAGTTAATTTGGTTTAGTAATATAGGTATGGAATGATAAGTGAATCAGGTTCAGTAATACATGGCTGGAATGACAAGTAATATTTGTTTAGTAATGAACATTGTCCACTATGATGATGTTGGAAGCAATACCATAGATGGTATGAAAATCATATTATGTGCTTATTTTTTTGCTACAATTACATTTTTTATTTCAATGCTATTTTATCATGGTTAATGTTCCTTTATGATTTATGCCTTACGTACTTCTAAGTTTATTTTATATTCTCCATGATTACCCTTAATGAGAATTTGAGGTCACACTTTTATTGTTTTCTTTTCCCTAGGATATAAAGAAAGGTTTTAGGTAGGAGAAACAATAGGGAAGATCATTCTAGGTATGTTGAAGATCTTTCACTAAGCTAGAAGTATGTGTTCCGAGTTTCCAAAGACACTAATCTAATATGGTCTTTGGGAATATAATTATTTAATTTATTAAGTATTTTTTAAAATTAATGTAATTTACATGTACATCAATCTTGGGTCATTAGAGTTGGTATCATAATGAAGGTTTAGTAAACCTTTGGAAACTAGGATGTGAATAATTTAATGAGATCCCTAGATAAAATGATAAGGTATGTCTAGGGATGTCTCTAAGGGTAAGTCTTACTATAGGTAATAGTATAAGAATTATTGTAATGACAATGAATAAACTAACATTAATCCTAAGATTTTAGAGATTTAAAGTACTCCCCCATGATTATGTTGTTTTCCTAGTATTATTTTTGCCTCTCACACTATTCTTTTTTGGTTTTAGACAATGGTTGGAACATGAAGGAACCGTGTTAATGATCAATGCACTGGGAAATGCAATGATTTTCCTCTTGAAAAACCAGATGTTATGTGATATGGAATGAAATATCTTATTGCTATAATTATATAATCTATCAATCATTATGGACTACCAAATGAGTAGATAGGGGAACGACATCCAATTGAGTCCTTCATGAGGAAACATTCACCTTCTTTTAGTGGGTCATCTGATCCAGATGTTGCTGAACAATGGATCAGAACCATTGAAAAGATATTTTACATCCTTCTCTGTTTGGAATATGAAAAATTTATTTTGGTTGTTTATCGTTTAGACGGTGAAGTAGACCGGTTGTGGACTATATTTAAGAATACAAGGAAAGAAAGATGAAATTTAATCCATGGAATGGAATGAGTTCAAGAACTTTTTTTCAATAAGTAGTTCCTTCATATTCTTCAAAAAAACATGGAAAAGGTGTTCCTTGAGCTTAAGAAAAAGGATGATGAATCTATTGGTACATACGAGGTGAATTTTACAAGACTTGCAAGGAATGCTTCTAGATTTATCATCTAGCCTAAAAGTAAAGTTGATCAACTATTTAGTGGCTTAAATGCTAGTTTTGAAGGGAATTATCTATAAGAGACATTAGTATCTATGAATAGATAGTTCGTAGTACTATCAACATATAACTGGAAGTTGGTGTTACATATTCACCACTTGGTTTTGAAATGAAATGAAAGATGGAGTTCATGGAAAAATCTCCAAACAATGGTGAAAAGAAGATGAATTTTTCTTTATGTTCAATGTGTGGAAATAATCATGGTGAAGATTTTCATAAAGTGGTTAGCAAATGTTTCAAGTTTGGAAATGATGTTCATCAAGTAGTTTAGTGTCTAAGTAATGGGAAAAGGTTGATAATGATTTGAAAAGAGAAAAGACTTCAGAGAACGCACCATCAACACTTAAATGCTAGAAGTGCAAGGAAATAGGGCATTATGGTAACTAATAACCTAATCTAATTGTTAATGATGATCGATGTCAGAAACCTCTTAAGGATAAAGTCAAAGAGATGTTACATGAAATCACTATTGGATTTATTGAGTATGAAAATGATGTGGTGGAATAATTAAGTTTTAATGTAATGGGATTCCAAAATAGTGTTGAGGAATCTCATTTATAGTATTATGGAATATTGGAATATCTAAGTATTGGTCCATTGTGGTCTTGCAAAATTATATGGTATTGGTAACCATTAAAAGTGATTGAAATATTTTCAGAAATCACATGATATGTGTATAATGAAGGGATAAAGAGATAATGATATGTTTGATAGTATTAATGAGCTGATGACTGATATAAGGGAAAATTGATATTGTGGTTTGGGTATATATAATTTTTGGTATTTTTTGTGAGAGGAAAGAGTTAATTTTGAAAAAATTCATGTTGTCACAAAGGTTCTATGGTAATTCAGGTTATTATCTTGTTTCAAGAGAATACATGATTAAGATATTCACATGTTTTTAATGTGACAACCAAGAACTACCAAATGAGATATGGGAAAAAACTGTTATGTTTATTTAGTTCACCTCTTTCTAAAGTTTTATATTTTTATTTTTTATAAGGATTGTAATGTTATCTATGTATGGATAGTATAATTTATATTCCGGTTGTAGTTTGTTAGATTAATGTATTTTCTCACTATAGGTTGACTTATGTATATATGATAACCAGTTCTAAACTTATTATAGAAACATGTGGAATGACCTATCATTCTATCGCGTGATCTGCTAACACTTCAAGAATGAAAAATTCACCTTTATTTTATTAAATAAGAGATGAAGCATAAATTGTTTATGGAATTACCAATAGTGAGATTGTACTAAAATCAAGTAAGTATTTTCCCTCATAAGAAAATTCATCAACTTTAGTAAAAGGATCTTGAAACCAAAAATGTTATCCTAGTACCTTATCATCTGATGAATCATATGGTCCCTTAACTCATCCCAGAATTATGGATTTCTGGTATTTATCATTATCCAAATCATAATCTCTATCACTATCCACCAGAACTTGATTGTTAGATTTCTCTTCCATATCCAAGTTTTCATATACCACCTATGTTCTCTTATGTGGAAACCCAATGATGATTTACTTTGGGTAATGTTTATGTTTCTAAATTTTCTTTTTAAAATTAAGTTTTAGTATTCTTTTTTATGATGTGGGTTTTCATGAAAGAAATTTTCAAGTAGTAATCCATTTATAACCCAAACAAATTTCGAGGGTGAAATTAATTTTAAGGGTGGTAGAATGTAATACCCCGAGATTTTATGAGATAAATTCTTTTTAAATTCTTAAATTTCTTATGTTATACACTACACCAAGATTATATTGTGTTATAAACAACGCCATATTAGCATGCATTATAGGCAACACTATTCTTAACTTGTGTTACACAAGATTCCATGTTCTTTTGATAGAATTCATTTCACGCAATTCTTAGTACGATTTTTTTTCAACATATAAAATAACTATGTTTGAATTATGATATATGCAACACCAAAGAATTCTTTCACCACACACAACACAGAATTTTCTTGTGTTACACACAAGCGTGACCTTCCTCAATAGCTTGCGTTGTATGCAATATCGAATTTCACTAAACAACGACATATTATTAAAATATTATTATTTAATGTGATATAAAATAGCTGTTATGAATACTATTAACAAAATTTGGAATTTTATATAAAATTATAATTCATCTTATATATTTTCTATAACACTATAGATGAATAAAATCAATTTTTTGGATAAAAGAAATACTTTAAATAAATGTAGTTTTGCCGCCTTTTGATGGCACACCAATTTTAAATCTAGTTTTGAAACTTTTTATATTAAATTTGACAAAATAAAATTCTTATTTTAGTATATAAATAAAAAAATTACTTTTGTGGAATTTTTGTTATTTTTCTGATAAGTTTCATTTTTTGATGAATAGTGAAAATATTAATTTTTTTATTTTAAATTCATTAAATAGTAAAATTATATTTTTGATCAGTTTTAAATTTTATTTATTTTATTTTTATCCAATTTTTCCTTTTAAAAATTATTTTATACATGAATTTATTATAAAAACATTTTCCATTTAAAAAGGAGCCTTTTTTCAAAAAATGTTTTTCGATACATTTTAATGGTTTTACTTTAAATTTAATTCTACAAATTCTCTGTATTGAATTTTTAAAAATGGATTTCAAATTTTGATTTAGGAGGTCTAAATTTGGTCAATAGGTCCCTTTTAGTTTTTCTCAATATGAATAGTAACCATGATAAATTTTATTTCCACGGTAAAGGATAAATTAGGTAATTTTGGTTAAAAATAAAATTATAATGACAATAAAATGAATAAAACAAATGAAAGAATTTTATTTGATGAATTTAATTCGACCCTTAACAGATGAGAATATAAATTATGTCATTTAATTAACACTTTTCTATAAAAATGACTTAAATAATATTAATATCAATGGAAGACACAAAGTGTCACTTTCTTTGCCTTTACTATCTATTATGTATCCACATATGAAAAAATAAGTGATATTAACAAATATAAATAGTAATTTTTAACTTAATAAAAGTATTCACCTAATATATATTTATTCTTTGGAATTTTTGGGCTATTTGGAAGATATTATGATATTTATAATATTTTATTTAATGAAAATTTAAAGAAGTCACATTCATGTTTTAAATAATATATCATTTTAAAAATAATGTTATACAGAAGAAAAACTGGCCTATAAATACTTATTTGAAATATAAAATGTTTATATTTACCAATTTAATTTTTTTAAAATTTTTGGAAAATAAATATTTATCTTAATGTTTTGTATATGTATGATAAAAAAATTATTTACCTGATGAAAAATCAATAAACTAAATTTTATTAAAATATTAATAACCATTAAACAGCCAAGACACTTTAAGAAATATTATTGGTCGAGTATATATCAACCATAAGAATCCAATGGTCTAGTTATGGACTATTTAGAGCCACATGGAATAGATTAGGACAATTATATTTTTTTTAAGTAATGTTAAAATTGTCACATTCATATTTTAATAAGTATATAATTTTTAATGTTTGATTTTCAAATAGATTAATTCAACTCCAAATTTTATTAAGGAATATAGTAAATATATATTCATAATAGAATTTTATTTTTAATTTTTATTCATCAAATATGTTCATTAAATAATTACAAAATATTTATTTAGTAATTATTTTGTTAACATAAATATCAAATAAATGTTATTAAAAATATTAAAATAAATATAATTTTGGATAATTAATTTGTCCAATTACTTTTAATGATCCCATTGACTTGTTATGGATATTATAAAATATTTTATTCGAGTATAACATCTTATCGTGATATTTTAAAAAATCCATGAAATGAATTGTATCAAAATTGACGCAGTTGATATTTTTTCAAAATAATGATTTATTAAATTATTTAAAAATAATAAAACATTTTTAAAAATATATAATAATTATTATATGGTCTAAAATATCATAAATTATTCATTTATGGTCTAATTTACTTCAAATAAGTAAATATTGTACTCTTTTATATTGAAATATTTGTTACCCTAGTTAAAAATTAAATAGAATAACTAAGTGATAATTAAAATGATAATGTTTAAATTGACATAAAAAATTGTCTAATATTTAATGGTTGATGATATTACAACCCTATATCATATTATATTTAATATTGGGACATTTTTTAGGTTTTTATGTGTGGATTTATTTTATTATAAATTATTATTTTTGAGGTTTCCAAAAGTACCCCTCGCCTTAATTATAAAAGGGCACATACTCCTTCATTTCTCCAGAAATCATTAAGCCTTAAATTTCGTCCATAACCTACCCATTTATCTTATAAACATTCCTAGTTACATTATATAGGTTTTGTTATTCTGAAAAGACTAACTGTAGTTCTATTAATAGGATATCTAAAGAGAGCATGTCAAAGAAGAGGTAATCTCCTCTACCAATACTTTCAAATTTCTTTCTATTTCTTCATCTAATTCATTACTTATTTAATTATTGAATAATAACTCTAGTATAACTTATATACTGATATGTTTTTATAATTTTTAAACAACCATATTAAAATTTTTATCCATCCTATGAAAGATGAATTCACCACGCATGTGTATGTACAACTTACCATCTCCACACCGTGGTGTAATCTATTTTCACCACCACCTTACTTTGATGGGTATAAAATGGATTTAATAAATATGTATTATTATTATAAAATTATATTTATTCAGAAATATAGTACACCATGGATATAAATACCATTCAACAATTATGGGAATGATATCATCGTTAATGCGTATGTACGGCATGTCGTCTCCATGATGCGATGTGATTCGTTCTACATGATAACCACTCAAGAATGATTATATAAATTTAATGAATGAATAAATATGGTATTTATTATGTTAGTATCATTTTATAAATATATAAATATGAACAAATAAGGAGAACCATAACATATTCATCAAAACATGCATACAATCATAAAGCAGTTAAAACCCGAATAATGAGTAACAATGAATTGTTAAAAACAAAAAATGGATAATATGACCATATATGATTACCATGTTTCTAGAATAAGTTAAACTTATCTAAATCATTATACATGAGTTTTGGTAACATATTAAACATATCAAACCTAAGGTAAGGGATAATTTTTCAATCTCATTTTTATCTGAGATTGTTTATACATACGTATTTACTGGGGATATATTTATCATCCATATACATTTTTTCTAAAAACGTTTTTATAAAATGTTAACAATTATTCTAGGATTGTTTAAATTCATTTTTACCCATTTTTTTCTTTTACTACATGGTATGGAAGTAATCTTTATTTTGTTTACAATATGAGGTACTTGTTGACTTTTCGGGAAAAGTACAGGGAGAAATTTTTTAACATTTATGGAATGAATGGAATTTTACTTATACATAACGCCTTATTTCTATGAAGCTTAATCGACACAGTTTTTAAGTTTATTTTCAACTAAATTATTTTATTTTAAATTGAAATCCATTTTTAGAAAAGAGAATGTTTTTGAAGAAGAAAAGATATTTTCTTCAATAATTAAGTATATGCATTTTCTAAAAATTAATTTCTATTTAGGATAACCTATTTTATATAGGGTTAAGTTTCTATCTCTATTATTACTATAATTTTATTATGTTAATTTTGTAAGGATATTTTATATGGATTATGTTATGATGGAATGATGTTTAAGAATCCCATTTTATTTCTTGGGTTATGCTATTATGAATGATTTATGTTTTTGTGACACATGAATGAGTGATTTCATTATGAGATGGGTGGGAACTATATCTCCCTCCAATGAATTGGGTAAATATTTTTATCTCATGAGATATACATGACTATAATGAAAAATAAATCTGGTTCAGTAATATAGGGAAAGAACGATAACAAAATCCGGTTCAATAATACATGGTTGGAATGACATGTAAACCCAATTCAGTAATAGAATTTGTCCACTATAATGGTCTTGAATGCAATGCCTTGTCTACTATTAAAATCTTATTATGTGATTATTTTTTCTACAATTCCATGTTTTATTCCAATTCTATTTTGTCATGGTTTATGTTCCTTTATTATCTCTATCTTACGTACTTCTAATATTTATTTCATGACTCTTGATGTTCACATTTTTACATTCTTATGTTTACGGTTTATATTTTGTTTTTTATGTTTACCTTTATTGGGCATTTGAGCTCACCCTTTTATTTTTTTCTTTTCCCCAAGATATAAAGAAATTTTTTAGGTAGGAAAACTAATGGGGATGATATTTATGGGATATGTTGAAGATCTTTCACCAAGATAGAAGAATGTATTCTGAGTTTCCAAAGGCACTAAACTAATACGGTCTTTGGGAATCAATTTGTTTAATGTATTAAGTAATATGAAAAATTAATTTAATTTCCATGTACATCAATCTTGGGTCATTAGATTTTCATTCTTGGTGTTTGATTCTATGGTTGTGTACTATTTTTACCTTGAGATACTCACATGGAAATAATGTGGTCTCTTAGCATAAGGGTCATATGAGGACACTAGTAGGTTGTTATAAGTATATGATTCCTTACAGTTACACCCTAGAGGGTGATTTTAGTGGAACCAGTTTGGTTATTTCATGCGTTAATGATAGACTATAGGAAGTTTTAATATATAACATGGAATGATACTCTAATTACCTAGATTGTGTGGTGGTAATTCACTAGATATGGATCACCATATGGTGATTCTGATTTAATGTTCTCAATAGGTTTGTTAATTTAAAGTACTGGTCACAACAAATTTGAAGTTTCCTTATACCTCTTGTAATAGAAATCAACAATACTAAGTTGTGTGATGGTGGTTCACGAGACACATATCATGTTAGGTAAATGGTGACTATAGGTATGTTACTATGTATAATAACTATATATTATATGGAGCAGCCTGATGTGAAGATTCTCAAAGAGGGTGAGTGCCCTATGTTCCGTTATTTGAAGTTCCAGTAACATCCTATATAGAATTTTCTTATATAACTTGGAATGAAATTCAATCTAACCAAACATCATTACTGGGGTTCCTTAACATGGATCACCCCATATGATGTTATAGAGAGTCAGCCTGTGTTTTCGATTCTTGAGGGTGTTTTCCAATGTGTGGATGCTCGGTGAGAATTAGTACCCTGGTAGAAATTTGAGATGGCATGTGATGTCATTATTTAGAAGGACCATTGAGGAGATGTTTTGAATTTAGTGTTGTGAGACTTTAAATATGGTTTTAAGGATGAAACCCAAGGATATGTGACCATTGTGAGTTTTTCCATGGGCTATGTGGGTGGACCTAGATGCCTTGATTTGTGATTTTGTGATTAGTGAGCCATAATTTTTTATAAGATCGAAGGAAAAATTTGAAAGGGGTTAGCCCACATTGGTTGTATTCCTGGAGGAAAGAATCATGATGGAGGTATTCTGGTATCTCAGTTTACACACAGAGGTGTAGTAACATGTATAATATCAGCATGGATATTCCTTAGATCTGTTGGAGAAAGAACCTTGAGTGATACTACTTAAATGTCTTTCTAAGAGAGGTGGGAGAATGGGTGTACACACATGATTGGAAGAAAAATATAAGGATACTAATAATGTGGGTAGATTAAAAAATTGTCATTTCATGGACCATGGTCAGTGATTATGTCACATCATCTTAGTTTTATGGTGTATGACTGATGGGATCATGAATCTAATGGTACGACTGGGAGGTATGGGAGCATCCACCCATTTCATTTAGATACGATCGAGGTATGACATGTTGGATATGCACATCACTATTAAGTTTTGAATAGGTGATTAATTGGGTCTGAGATGAGAAATAATGGAATTAATGAAACAGTTGAAGGATCAGTTTCATGAGGTGTGATGGAGATTAGAAGGGCCCCTGTGGTGAGGGATGTTTTGGAAATGGATCGAGTGATATGACATGGATTTTCTAGTAGTTTATTAAAGTAAATTATTACCTTAGATGAAATGGTAATGGTTTAGGAGGAGCGACACATGTGATTAATTAAAATCTACTAAGGTAGAGCTCAAGGATCGATATAAAGAAATTCATATGGTGGGGAATCCACTATAGGATACTGGAGGGAATAACCCTCTTTTTTGATATTTTTTAGTAGTTTTTTGGTTTGATTTTCCCATAAGCCATGAATGGGTGATGGTTAATGGTGGTTCACATGTATGAGTGATATAGTAACATCCATACAATTAATATAGTATTTTATGGAGAGGGAGACATCGAAGCATGACCCTCATGTTGGAAGGGTCATTGGCATGGATTGATCGATTATTGCAAGATCAAGGTAGATATTAGACACTCATGTGCAGTAAATATGATTTATCTAGTCTCATTTAAATGCCATTTTTTAGGTTCATATGAGGTATGCAATGAGTCTATGCATTGGCATTGAGACTGGGATGTTTTGTGTGTGATTTAAAGGTGTTCTTGAGGTTTACCCTAGTTTATGACATGGTTCAGGGGGTGAACTTATTTCATCACATGGTTTATGGGTGAACCAAGGATTCAGGAAATGTTATAATGTTTGAATTAGTTTTAAGGAATAGTTCTGAGTGTGAACCTATTTTTTCACCTGATTTAGTTGGTGAGTTATGTGATGAAAAATAATAAAGTTTCCCCTAAAGACAAAAATGATTAGGAAATCAATGGAAGATGATTCCATGATTTGGGTACACCATATTTGTTTTGAAGTGGGTATTCATATGTTTTTACAAGACCTTTAGAGGAAAGTTTGGTGTATTCAATCTATGTGTAGTAGAGGCTGGTACTCAAATAATTTGGTTTAGTATTAGAGATGAGAGGAAGTACCATATTTTAACCAATGTTTTCATACATATTTGTGTGTTATGAGATAAAAGCTATAGTTAGTGGGTTTTGGACCATTTGGAATGCATTATAGTAGGTGATTATAATTGAGGGGAGCACTATGACTTAAAATTATCCATTATGAGTTGAGTCATGTGGATATGAGTACCGCAGGTCAAATAGTTAACTAGATGATTCCACTATGGTGTCTTAGAGTATACTAGTTTATTTGGTAACCATCTTGATAGTTTTTGTATTTATGGTGGGTGGTATCTTATATTATAATAAGTTGTATTTCGTGTGCTTTTAGTTATACAAACTAACCTCATTGACATTCTAGAGTAGAAAATGGAGAATTGTGAAAGGATTAGAAACATGAGTAGGTTGGGAGTATTGATTAAATGGTTAATAAGACTTCTCTAGTGTGATAATTTTTATGGTAGAGAGATTATAATACCCTAGGTTTGGATGGGTTATAGAATTCATCAAGAATATGATTTTTAATTTTGGAGGATGGTTCATTTTGAGAATTTGGAATTGGAATGAGGTTCTACAAAGTTTAACATATAAAAAATAGCGCTTATGGACATGGTTTAAGGGTTTGTGGAAATCGTAGAGGTTTGGTTGAATACTTGAGAAGTTTCTATGGGATAGCTATACCGAAAAAATGTATCTACAATTGATTCAGGGTGTGAATAGGTCACTGACGATGTCAATATAGATTATGGGGTGTGTTATGGCGTATCGAGCTACAAAAGAAGGCTGGTCAGGGGCTCCAAGGGAACTGCCTAAATAATCATAGTGTGAGCCTTATGGTCACACTGTGACACGTGACCAACCACTAAATTTTAAGTGAAAAAGGGTCTTGACCCCCATCCTCCTTCATCTTAGGAAGAAGCACGTGGGAGGCGAACTGTCAACTCATTATTCATTCCCTAATCCACAGTTATGGTGGTTTTGGGTGCGATTCAATGACTATTTTGGGTATGATACTCCTCCCTCATTCCTATATTTTTTTTACCTTTTACATTAATTTTGGGTGTTTTATATTTAGTTATTAGCATTGATTCCAAATGATCATGGTAGAATTGAAAATGTATGAGGGGGATTTTTCTCAACATTCTCAGAGGAGGTTGTGAGATGTCATATTCATGTCTCCCGTCGAATTTTTGGAGAAGGTACATATTTTTTGTGATTTTTAATGGTATTATAACGAAATTTAATTATTAAGATATTGAATCTACAATTTTAATTATGAATTATATGAATCCTAGGCCTGAGGGTGCGTCAATAGTGTATTGTACCCTATCTCTCACAGTTTCAGCGCAACGAGGTCAACCAATGAGTTATAAGAATTTATGACTATTTTAATTAAATAGTTTTATCAAATATAGTTTTTAATAATTAATTATTTTGGATTCCTTGGATTGAGTTAGAACCTTTAAGGATGGTTTATGGCCAGATGAACTGGGGGTGAGCTCAGGTGAGAGTTGTTGGGATACTTTAATAAGGGGTTTCACTTTAGTATATGGTGGCCAGTCCATATGAATTGAACCATTGGAATTATGAATTTATTTATATTCATGTTGTATTCATAGTCCTTCCACTTTAATTAGTGGTCCCTTAAATTTTTTAAGTCTTTTAAATAAAAATTAATGTTGGAGAATGAAATTCACAAGGTGTCGAAGGCCCTGATGGACCCTTATGTACCGGATAGAAATCTCATCTGCTAATGTTGGTGGATATAAATTTTAATGTTAAAGGTGTAGTTGACCTAGTGGTATGTGACTTAGTGACCTCTTGGTAAATAGGGTTGATGGTTTGTGATATACGGATAAATTGTTAGACATGATAGATAACATAGAGCTGACGGGATCATTGTGGTGACCTTGGTGTGTGTTTTCCTCCCACTCTTGGATGTAACTACTTGGGTGGTTAAACAATATAAACAAGGAAATAAGGGTTGGGTTTTTGGGAAGATATAGATTCTAAGTAAAGTGAGTGTTCTTGAGGCCATTACCCTATTGTGACTTTCTTAGGAGACCAAGGATACCTTCATGAATCCTAAGAGATCATAGTAGGTTCACCTATGACTTATAACCCTAGAAACATGGTGGAAATGGGAATGGGTAGAGGTAGTTGTGGGTTTAACCTTAGAACCCACATCGATGAAGTAATCTTGAGGTTATATGGATTATTATGGTGGGATTGGTAATTCAATAGTCCCCTAATATGTTTTGTTTTATTTCTTTTATTTTGTGATTACACAAGACACAGGGGAATTCGTTGTTGGTCTTGGCATGGATGTGAATTACTAGGATTTCCCAGAATCACCTATTGGCATAGATAATACCCTTGAATGCCTGATTTGTTTTGGGTCAAGTACTACACTATATTTTGGGAATATGACTAGGTCAGATAATGATGTAATTTATATAGGATTGGATTCCTATAGGTGATACCTAGGATCTAGATTCATAATCTTGTGATTGCGGGCATATAGTAATTTCCTTGATGGTATAGATTCATTTGATAGTAGTGATACCATTATAAACGCGTGAGTAGAATTATTTGAATAGAAATACCAATAGAACATTGGGAATTCCAATAATTCCCAAGATTTTAATGGTAGTATGATTGTTTAGGTAGGCATGTATCTATGTTAATGGATGTTGAAAATATTGAGGGTAACTATTGGATCCCCTTGATTAATGTATAAGATACCCCCTAGGATTGGGTGGATGAACTAGTTGTGGTTCAACTATAGATCTGTGTGATTTTGGGTGCTTAAGAGTATAAATTTGGGTTCCAAGGAGGGTATTCTCTTTTATTACATGGGTCTCCTAGGAATCAGTCAAGCTTGGAAATATAGGAGTTCCTAGGGCCTCTACTTCATTAGAATCAAATTTTATCCTAAAATTAATAATGCCCATGTATGAATCTAGGGTTCTATCTAAGGGCTTGATGATGAAGGATTCCTTATGACACCCTAGGGTTTGGTACTCGTCATGAAATAAGTGTGACCATGGGATCCCTAGGGATAAGAAATAGGTGACACTTAGGTGATGCTCATGCTCAGAGACATTCTAGTATGAAATGAAACATGTATGGTTGATTAGGTTCAGTGTCATGATGATCCACATAGATTAATAGTACTAGGTTACAACTTGATAACCCAAAGAGGATATAATTGGAACAATAATTCATATTTTATAAGAGGCACCCCATCACTAGCCAAATTAGGTAGCATTGTGGTTATTCATTTATGTCATTTTATTTATTTACTTAGATATGTTTTGTAAGGTACCACTTTTTTGGTTCCCTACTGTGTTTTATAATCACACCCTACTCAAAATTTGTGGAAATTTGGTGCCCGAGTATACCCCTTTCACTTGTTGTGGGAATTGATTGGGATGTGGCCATAGTTTATATTTTATAGCTGTATAGAGAGAATGGGATTTGATACCAAAATTATGTGAGGGTTATAAGTGTATTTAATCCTTTTGTACCTCTTATTTTATTCATTTTTTTATTTGTATATTTATTCATCTCAGTGGGTGATCATCATTTAATCATTTTACTTATTCCTCATGGAATATTATTATTTATTTGAATGTTTTATTTAAATTACATACTCTAATGTCTTTTATTTATGTGTTTGATACTTAGTTTTGTATCTATTATTGTGTACTATGATATATGGGGTATAAGATCTCCATGTTACCCCCATAGATCCCCACTTCTAGTTGAAGTCCTATGGAATTTTTGGAATCTCACATTAGGTTATGTGGTGAACTAGTCTGGTTACTTTTTATAGTCTGAGTTGAGTAGGGGAGTTAAAAATTTCTAATAGTCATTTCCCAAAAGTCAAAATCCAATTTATTATTCTCCACATCCAATGTGTAACACTCTAAATACTTATCTTCCATCTTATCTCTATCCCTTGAATCAATGTGATCATAAGAGATTACCCTAGTGGCTTTGATGCGGTTAAAATATACCTTCCTTTGAGACTAATTGATATCCATAATTTGTTTACTTATTAGAGATGGTGGACTCGGGTTGATTGACTAAGCTGAAAAATTCACTTAATCCTTCCTTAAAACCTTGGGGAACCGTACATGAATTTTTATTCCCTATAATTCTCCACCAAAGTATAGTTTTTCCTCTATGTAACTCCATTAGGTCTTAGAGTCCCTATAATAGAATTCTGAAACCAAATCCCCTTCCATAATAAGAACCCCTAGAACTCTCTTCTTCTGTACTCCCCACTATTGTCCAAATATAATCACTTCAACTGGATTCTGAACTGTTTTCAACCATGTACCTATATAGGATAAGGATTCTAAATACCATATATTTTTACTAAATTACACCCACACTTATTGAATAGAATCATCGATAGATATCACATAGGAAAGTGATACTCTGTGAGAACACACTGGATTTGGCCCCCAAATGTCTTTGTGAACCAACTCTAATGTATGGTTATTTGATGTTATTCATCTCTTAAATGAGGACACCATATTCTACTTTCATAAGATTCAATCCTTGCACAATTAATACTTAATTCTTCCAATATTAAGTATCCCTTCATTAGTGAGTATTTCCATCCCTTTCTAACTGATATAACCCATAAGATCATTTAATAGATTCAGGAAAGTTAACTCTTGGGCATGAATCCCTCCTTATGGTGAACCCATAATATATAAGGTTCCTTCCATCACTAAATTTTCACCAACCATGGAACCATTTCATTTTTTTTCATACACCACCAATAAACATTATATAGAAACCCACAAAATCATGTTCACCAATCAAGATTATGTTTTTCTTCAACATTATTTTGTGACACCCCTCCTTCAACTCCAACATCCTTTCATTCCTTTTCCATACCAAAGAATCAAATTTCCCACAAGTTCAAGATCCTTTTCATCCACATGATGATCCTTTACAAACCTTATAGAATTATAATTTATCATTATTCCTTTCTTATAAGTATAAAGTAATAAATATTCAGATTCTATCACGTAGGTCCCCAATGAACTAGTGTCACTTAGAACAAAGATTCTCAAATATTATAGTATTGGGTTCATAGATCCACGTAAAGAATAATATTTTATAGAATTATCTCTATATTCATTTTTATTATTTTTCATGTGGACTTTTCTCTATAAATGAGAGAATGAGGGACCACTTTCCCTTGAGCTACTCATACTCCTGGTTCTCCTTTAATTCAATTTCGTGTGATTATTCTTTCTAGAAGTACATCATCTTCCTTACATATTTTATTCATTTCAAAAAGATACTTAAATCTAATTTCCAGGAATTTATTCATTCAAATATCTCTCATGATGACTACATATCAACTTTCCTTTTCTTACACTACCTTATTTTAGTTGTATAATCCATCATCATCCGTCTACATAACAGTTGGCTATCTAGCATCTAGATATATAAAACTGTTGATGTCATGCATTCCATATTCATATAGACCACTATAAATTAGTCTATTAGAACTTCTCTATATATTGATCCTAATTAATTGGCTAAAAATGGTTTCCACAACAAAAACCCAATAATGAAGAGGAAATAAAATAAAAAAAATCACTTAAAAGAGATTGAATTGAAAACACTTTTTATTTATGATTCTATAGTGGAATCAATTACAGTGAAAATAGAAAACACCCCAGCATTTTATAAGAAAATAAATAAACTAAATATGCATGGAACATTAAACTAATATAGGTATTTTGAAAACAGAATATAAATTCATCTTGAATAAGATTTTATAGTGTTGGGGACACAATAATTATGCTCCAAGAAGAGTCTATTAATAGATTATCTCTATAAGAGATACTCAAATTATACATGATATAATTTTAGCTGATATTATACCCCCAATCTAAGAATGACTCCTGCTTATGATCACCCAAAATATTTCATATCGTTGGAACTTATCACTTAGAAATTTCTTTGTCAATTCATCTGCTCGTTGTTCTCTAGTGCTAAAAAACTCTACTATAATCCTTCCTTTTCCCATATATTTTAAAATGAAATGAAATCATGTGTCTATTTGTTTACTAAAACCATTAAAACCAAGGTTCTTAAGCAAGGATATAAAAAAATAATGAAAAAATTAACTATATTGGGTTAAATACACATAATTTATCCTACCAACCATCATATCCATGATGCCTAACATGTTACAAAAATGGCTACCTTGAACTCAAATTTATCAAATAACAATTCAACGATATTCTATTTCTACAAATTACATGTCACTATATTGTAATTCAAATAAAATTACATATCTTTAATGATTTTCCTATCATACATCACTTTCTAAATAACTATATTTCTATCTAAAAAGATTCTATTTATAATGACCCATTATTTAAACAAGCCTGAAATTTATTTTCATCGTCGGATACCTTAGAATCTAATTCACATGCTTAGGATGCATTATAGTAGGCCTCTCTATGAATTTCTTTCCATCTTGATAGTGGATGAAAGATATGTCCTTTTATGGATTAACTATATTAGGAAACCAATGAATCTCTATTATATGATGAACCTCACTAGAAATTTATCACCATCTATATGTAGTTGTAGCTTGATCCCCGTGAGATATTTATTTGAATTACACTCATCTATGTTAAATTTTTGTGACCCCATTCTAGGATATGTATATTTCTTGAGCATGGTCCAATATTATACCTAATATACAAGAATACTAAAATAATAAGAGCGTAGTCCCAAATAACACATTTCAAATTAAAACACCACTTATTATTTAAACACCTTAATCTCATTGATACTTTTCTCTGTGACAAAATGGACATCAATAAAAATACCCAAAATAATACTTGTATGCCCATATCCTCTTATGTGTACAAAATTATTATTTGAAAACCTTATGGATATGAGGTATTCCTGAATCCTTTCTAAACATTTATTCCATATTCATACATTCTATCGAAGACTATAGAGTTATTTTCTCAACTTTTATACACACCTCTCTTTATTTTTTACAAGAAACCCCTCTATCCGAGTCGCACAAACTTCTTCCTCTAACTCCCCATTTAGAAATATGAAATTCATGTCTATATGATGTATTTTATATCAAAGGTTTCAAACAAACTAGTTAATTATATAATGAATAATATTGATATTTATTTTTATTCAAAAATTTGATTTCTATAGTCATTATAAGAATATTTAGTAATTTATTAAAATAAAAAAAATAAAATTGTTTTATTAAACTCTTATATCATAAGATTTCACTTTTTAAATTATACAATTTTAATTTGGAAAAATTAATTCCATTTTTGAATTCATTATGTCAAAATTATATTAAGATGAATTTTTGAGAATGTTCTGAAAATATTGATTCTTTAATGAATAGTAGAAAAAAATAAACATGTTTATTGAAAATTGTATTTTACTTTCAGTTATTTAGAAAGTAAATTTCTACTTTTTTTTAGTTTTAATATTTTTTTTGAACCTTTCTATTTAATAAAAAATCAATTATAGTCTTCTTAATTAATTTTAAACTTTAATTTAGTATAAAAACATTTTTTTACATAAAATGGCATTTTTCTAAAAAATCATTTTTCGTCACATTTGGTCAGATTAGTTTTTAATTAAATTCTAAAAATTTTATGTTTTAAATATTAAAAAATTTAATTCATATTTTTAATTAATATTTCCATGTTTGGAAAATATTTCCCATTGATTTATGTGCAATATGAATAGTATCCTTAGTAATTTTGTTACCACACTAAATTGCAAATCATTTTTAATGTAAAAAATAAATTGATAACGAATAAAAAATAGCCATAAAACATACCTAAATTGTATTTTCTTATTATAAATAATCCATAATCATTAAACACTTAATATATATCATTCTTTAAATTTTTATGAAATTATTATTTTTATAATATTTTATGTAATAAAAATTAAAAAATGACATATTTTTTTATAACTATAAGATTTTTAACATGTGGATAAAAAGAATATATATTCAGATATAAATATGTTTTTCGAAATCTAAATAGTTTATCTTTATCATGGTAATTTATTTATAATTTTTTTAATAAATAATTACATTAAATTTTTACACAACACTGATGGAGTAATTATTCAATTAATGGAAAATACAATAAATGATATTAAAAATATTAAAAGTGATATAATGTTAAAATATTATTATGGTACGTAATTTTTTAAGAAAAACATGAAATATTATAGAGTTTTGGACATATTTTATTCTATTTCCATTTTTTTCTTGTTGTTTTAAAATTCAAACTAAATGAATTGTTCCAAAATTGACATTAATGTTATTTTATAATAAATAGTATTTAATTAAAAAAATTTAAAATTCCTAAAATATTATATTCAGCTAAGTGAATGTTATATTTTTTTATGAAATAATTCATTTTACATTTTTATCCATTTTTCTCTTTATATTATCTATATTAACCCCTTAATCATAAAAATATTGATATCACTATAATTTTTAGAATGTTTAAAAAAGGGTTAAAACCAAAAATAAGGGTATATATGTGATAAAAAAATTTCCTGATTTTATTCTAAGAGATTATTTCAACATATCATAATATTATCTTATAATATAATGATATTTCATCCATTTGGATAAAACAATATTTATATTAATTAGATATTTTAATAATTTTCTAGAGTTTCCCTTCCCTCTAATATAAAATAAAACCTCTTACTCTCATTTATTCACAATTAAAAAACTTATTGGTTATTAAAATAACTTGATTACATCCCTAATCACATCTTATTTGTGTTTTTTGATCATAAAACCAACCTAGAAAATCATTTGGTGTAAAACATTAGAGGTTATCAGTGGAAGAGGTATCATTCTTAATCAATCATTTTTGGTTTATTTCTTCTTACACCTCCTTCTAACATTTCTTAACTATGATGATATAGTAGCATAAGTATCACCCATATTCTGAGATTTTATTATTTTAGTGGCATAACATAAATCTATCTTTATCCTCCATAAATTGGTAAAGGAATCTATCGTTTGTGTGTACGAATGACTACTGCATAACAAACTGATGTAATTTATTTTTCATCACCATCTCTAATAAATGTTTTTAATGATGGATTTATTGTTTATATATGATATTAATAAAATATTATCATTCTTGAAAAATAATATGACACATATTTTTTAATCTATTCATTCACTAAAAAAAGTTAATTTTGTCCATGCATATGTGTGGACTACCACCTCCACGAAGTGATGTGATTCATTTTTCATGACCAAATCACACGGATTATATATATAGATAAATTAGTATATTTAAATAAATAATATATAATTTATGATTTTGTTATCATTATGAAAATTTAAAATAATACTTATCTTATGTCTATAAATATCATTTAAAAATTGAAACATTAAACATGAGTATGTACGCCCTACCATCTCGAGGATTGTAACGTAGTTCATTTCACATAACCATATTTTATGATTTATTATAAAAATGTAATTTTTGTATATATATAATAATTATTCCATGATTATTATTCTGAAAAGGGTTGGGTAATGACCATGTTTACCATAATCAACCTACCAAATCCATTTTGGATATATGAATTGAATATTGTCAAAAGGTCTAACATGAACATAAATGATTGAGTAATTTTGTATGACATGGTAAAAAATGAAATAAAAGGAATAATAAACATGAAAAATGAACTAAATAAAGTAAATAATTAAAAAAAGTAAATTATTTATGATGATAATTAATTTATGTGATGATCCAAACTCATAGTAAGGGACTTTCATTTTTTAAAAACCTCCTTTTAAAGTTTCCCTTATAAGTATTTTTATTTCTTGTATATATTTCTTAAAATTATTTTGTGTATGTATTATATGGATATAAAAGAATTATAAATTAAATTTTATATCTATTTTTACTTTATTACAAAGGATTTTAAAAGGAATATTTTTATGTGTTTTACACTAATCATTATAAAAAATACAAAAGAAATTTTCAATTATATTTTATACGGTGTCAATGGATTTTCCAGCACCCACAACCATTATTTTAAGTTCTTCTTCCATTAAAATATTTTTCATTTTTTCAAATAAAATCATATTTCCCTTTTTGTGTATTTTGGTATTGAAAATGGTTTTTTAAAAATAAAATTGTATTTTGATACCTGAAATTATTTTTATTACATGTTTAAAATATTTTGTTTCAATGGTTTTGGGATAAAAAGTGAAAGAATAATTTTTTTCATGATATAGTACTTTAGAATTATATATGAGAAATATTTGAGCTTATTATAGATTATATGATGGCCTAATACCCATTATAGATCATGGGTGAGTCCAATATAGCTTATACAATGGTTTATCCCCATTATAGCTCTCTAGAGCATTGGGTAAAGGTACAAAGTTAAGTGATCAATTTTATCCTCATAGATTATGGGAATATTCTTTTATGTTTATACCATGTGTAACTATTTTTTTATTTTGAAGTGTAATTTTGACGGTTAATCAATGTATACAAGTGCAACTATGATGGTTACTCCAAGTATTATCATGATGGTTATTCCTTCAATAACAATGATGATTACCCCATATTTAATAATGATATGAAAATGATTCCCCAAGTTTCCTAAATGTATTATCTAATCTTTCTATGGGTTTTAAAGGCTTTCTTTGATAAAAAATGTGTGTTTTATTTTTATTTGGAATCTATTTCTTGCATCCGGTCAATGAATATTTAGATAAAGGTAAATGTATCATGGATTTTTATGTTTCTCACCAGACTAATAGAATTACTTTTTTTATGTCCCTTAATGGTATTTTTGTTGTTGTCCCTCAAATTAAAATGTTTTTCATAGATTTTTAAGGATGATTAGGGGTGAAGATGAAGTCAAGATCAAAATTTTAAAGATATTCTATCAAAATAAAACAAGTTTCTTTTTAAAAGTGTTATATTATGTGAAAAGTGGATATTAAGTGTAAGTATACACTTTTTAATGTAATATTGATTTGTTGAAGTGTGAAAAAATATTTCCCAATAACAATAAACCTAAAAAATATTTTGTAGTGTAAGAAAATGAATTATTTTCTAAAGATAAAATAATTTGTATTGTTTAGGGTTGGGTCTTTATAGTTGGTATTATTACATAGTTTATATAACTTTAGGGGTTATTATTATCCAAATAGAATACCCTTAAAAGATGTTACATAATGGTTTATTTGAAATGATATATAATTTATAGATTACCATATTTTTCTTATATAATATATTTTCTAATAATGGGTTTTATAGTGGAAACAGGGAAGTTATAATAGAAAGGCACTAAGAGGATCATATCCTTCAAAATCAGCAGCCTAGAATGGTTGGAATTGGAACTGATTAGTTTATTATTGTAATGGTGCAGTTGGAACGTGTTATAAATGGTAGTGGTATCCACACTTGAAAGCATCCAGATATATCCTAAAGGATCATGTCAATAGTGGAACATTTTAGGAGGCAACACCCTCTAGTATTTAGTGGATTTTCTGACCTAGTAGTAGCTAAGGGTTGGATTAAATACTTAGAAGAGATATTTTAGTTTATGTGTATTTTGGATCGATAAAAGGTAACTCTTTCCATTAATCATTTTGAAGGTGATGCTAATCAATGATGGCCTTTTTTTAATAATACCAAAGAGAGAGATGCTCTTGATATCATGGAATGGGAAACATTTAATAATATTTTTTAGAGAAATTTTACCCTAGTATTGTTTGTATTGGGATGTAGAAATAATTTTTTGATATGAGGAAAAAGATAAATTTTTCATGGCCAATTATGAATAAAACATCACAATATTGTTCAATTATGTGCCAAATGTTATTTCAGAAATTGATAGTAAAATTAATTGATATTACTCATGATTAAAACCATGTTTAATAAGAGCCTTATCTGCATGATAATTTAAAATTTATGAAACAGTTTTTCATTGTTCTGATAAATTTTAGATAGATTTTGTGACCCTTATTTTCTTCAAGATGAAAATAGTAAGAAATGGTTATGATGGATAGAAATAGAGAAACATCCAGCTAATATCTCTGGAGGAAATACCTTAACATTTTCTATGTGTGGTAAATGGCATTTTTATAAATGTTTAACATGTTCAAAAAAGATTCATCAATGTGTTAATATGGGGAATATGACATATAACTATAATTAAAATGATATTGGTAGTAGAAATGGAATTTTTTATTAGAAATAAGTAATTTTTTTTAAATGTGGTGAGATGGGTCATTATTCTCTTGAGTGTCCAGACAAAAACACATATAATGGAATGTAATGTGACTATAATAAGAAGGGTGTGGTGAAATTGTTTACAATGACTTCAATAGATTTTGGACAATCAAATGAAGTCATTATAGGTTTATTTATTATTTATTATGATTATTCTAATTTCTTATTTTATTTTGGATCTACATATTAATTCATTTCTGAGAAATTTTATTATAAATTTTAAATTTTACCTAAAGAAATTAATGTGGATCTTTTGTTAAAAAACCTAGGGAAAATTTAAAGGAAAAAAAGAATTATAATAATATTAATATTGTTTTATTTGGAAATAATTTACCTGAAAACGTTATTTTATTTCCCTTATTATGGTTTTATGTTATTTCAGGTATGGATTGGATCTCTATTTACCATGCTAAGATAGACTTTATATATAAAGATGTTTTTATGAAGTATTTTTTAGTTTTTATAAAATAATTAATGCATATTTTTGATAACATATAAAAATGTATAGAAACAATTAAAAGATTAAAATTAAGTTTATCTTTCACAAATTGTGGAAAATAAGGGTAATAATCAAATTAATAATGTGTTACTAGTAAAAGAATACCTATATGTTTTTTCTAATGAGTTTCATAGTGTTATATCTAATTGAGAAGTTAAATATAATATTTACATAGTTCTTGATGCTAAGATAATTTTAAAACCCCCCTTATAAAATGGATGATGTTGAAATTTTAATGGTGAAAAATAAATTGTATGAGTTTCTAGTTGAAGGTTCATTCATCCTAGTACATCACCATGTGGTGCACCTATATTATTTGTTAAAATAAAAATAGTTCAAAGGGACTTTGAATTGATATATATCCTTGAATAAAATCACTATTGAAAAAATATCATATACCTCATATTATAGACTAATTTGATCTGCTCTTGAGATATTAGTATTTTTCCAAAGTTGACCTAAGGTTCTGGTACCAGCATTTAATGGTGAATAAGGATGATGTTATGAAAATAGCATTACAGACTAGGTTTGGGAATTATGATTTTGCGGTATTAACTTTGGGTTACCAAATTCTCTAACTATATTTATTGATATTATTAATAGAGTTTTCCATGAATATTTGGAAAATTTTATGGTTGTTTTTATTGATGATACCCTGATTCATTTAAAAATTTATGATAATCATAGAAAACATTTTAATATAGTTCTTCAAGAACAATAATAAAATAAACTATATTGAAAATTTATCAGATGTGATTTTTTCTTATTCAAGATTGTATTCCTTATACATATTGTAAATAAAGATATCATAACTATTGATCCCACCAAAACTAAAGTGGTTGATGAATGGACAAGAACTATAAAGGTTACCGAGATTCATATTTTCTTTGACTAGTGGGATATTACAATGATTTTATTGAAAACATTTCATATTTATCTATCCCTCTAACTAAGTTAAAAAAATTGAGTTAGGTGCATCTACATAAAGTAATGAGATGACTATTTCTAGTAACTTTAAAATAGATTTTTGAATTCTCTAATTTTTTATATCCCCTCTAGAAATGGTGACATTTTGATATATAATGATTTTTATTTGATGGGACATGGTTGTTTTCTAATAAATAATGATTAGTTAATTTCTAAATCTTTACATCAACTAAAACCTCATCAGTTAAATTATCCAAAACATTATCTGGAATTAGCTATTGTGATTTTTTATTTAAAAATTTAGAGCCATCATTTATATGTATCCAAGTGTGAAATATATATTGTTCATAAATGGTTGAAATATATATTCACATAGAAAGGGTTGAGCATGATACAAAGGAAATGGCTAGAATTAATAAATTATTATGACTAGATGATTCATTTTTGTCCTATTAAATCAAACAAAGTACTTGATTCTTTTAGTGGGTAAACTAATGCTACTTTAACCATGTTAATTTTTTAAAATCACCCTTTAGTCAATGATTTGATTAATTTTAACCTAGAAGTTGTGTTTTTAGTAACATCCCTTATTTTTTAAAGTGTCAATAAAATCGTCTCTATCAAAAAAAGAATGCAAACTCATAAGGAAGATCAATATTTATAGGAAAAGGTAGAATTAGTTAATAAGGGTAAGCTTTCTAAATTTAAAATTGATAATGATTTTGTTCTGAGATTTGTGAATGAAATTATGTATCTCGTGTGACTCTCAATTGAAGATATAATTATTCATTAAAGGTCATATTTCCCCATTTTCCATTCACCTTGGATGCACTAAGATGTATAGAGACCATTAGGAGTATTACTAGTGGGATGGAATCAAAAATGATATTGCTGACATTACCATGAAAAGATTAACATTTCAATAGGTTAAATATGAATAAAATTTACGAAAGTTTGTAATTTTTTTTTCACGTACCAAAGTGGAAATTGAAAAATATATCCTTGGGTTTTGTGATGGTATTTCCAAAGACCTCTTAAGGTAATAATTTAATTTGGGTAATTATTGATCGATTACTGAAATACATTCATTTACTTACAATTAAAGAAGCTGTGTATTTAGATCAACTTTTTTTATTGTATCATAAGGATATAATTATGTTACATGGAGTTCCTCTCTTCATTATATCTGGTTGTTATCGTAGATAATCATAAAATTTATTGAAAGGACATTAGAAGTCATTGCGCACTGAATTAAATTTCATTACATTATTTAATATTAAATTTAATGGATAGTATAAGAGAATGAATCATAACTTTGAATAAATTAATTTTTCATTCTAAAATGATTACGAGGGAATTTGGGATCAATGCCTTTCTTTTCTTGAGTTTTCTTATAATACTATTTTTTAATCTAGTATGCATATGGCACCTTTTGAGGAATTATATGGAAAGCAATGTAAAAATCTTATTTTTTGGGATGAAATAAGGGAAAAGAATCTTATGGTACCCTAAGTAGTAGAAAACATTGATAAGAAGGTGAATATGATTCATTAGTATATGAGGAAGGATCAAAGTAGATAAAAAATTTATGCATAACCAATGGAAAAAAAATATTTCTTTTGAGGTAAGTGCTCTTTCTTTTTTAAAGTATATCCATGTAAAATTTTATGTGTTTTGGTAGAAATTGGAAGCTAATTCCATCAATCATAGTACCATATGAAATCCTGGAGAAATTTGGACCAGTTTATTACCAAGAGGAATATCCTTTGAGTTTATCCCAGGTAGACAATATCTTTCATGTTCCGGTTTTATGAAAATATGTTCCAGATCCATCTCAGGTTTTGAGCCCTCAAGTAGTTTGGTTAGAATAGAACCTTTCTTATGAGGAATATCCTAATCAAATTCATGATCATAGATAGAAAGTGTTATATAATTATTTGATTCACTAAGTTAATGTTTTTTTGGAAAAAACATATGGTGAAGAAGAAACAAGGGTATCTGAAGATTCAATGAGGGAAAGATATCCCCACATGATTAATAATTGAATAAAAATTTTGATTTCATAATTTATAAATTGGGGGGATAATGTTACAGCCCAGATAATGATATAATTATTCATTTTTATATTTATTATAATTCATAAATTAGATAGTTATATTAATTATAATAATATTTAGTATTTATTTTTAAAAAGGAAATTGTTTTATTATAATTTTTTCATATAATGTTTTACATAAAAGATTAATTTTATAATTATAGGATTTATATTTGAAAAAATTAATTTCATTTTTTAATTTATCAGTTCAAAATTATATTGGGATGAATTTTTGAGAATAATTTAATTTTATTGGTATTTTAATTAATATTAATATATGTTTATATATTTATTTATTTATTGAAAATAGTATTGTCTTTTCAAGTATTTATGAAGTCAAATTATACTTTATAATAGTTTTAAAATTATTGTATTTTAATTTTACCTTTGTAATGAATTTAAAAATTGAATTTAGTATAAAAACATTTTTATTCTTAAAAAAGTAATTTTTCAGAGAAACCATTTTCATCATGTTTTATAGGTTTTATTTTAAATTTAATTATGAAACTTTTGTGTTTAAATATTCAAAAATGGATTCCATATTTGGAATAATTAGGTAAAAATGTGGTAAATAGGATCCTTTTATTTTGTGTGAATATGAATAGTAACCACAATAATTTTGTTACAATGGTAAAAGGTTAATCATGTGATTAAAGTTAAAAATTAAATGATAATGACTAAAAAAATGACCCTAACAATTGAGTAAATTTTATTTGATGATTAAGTCTCATAGATAATCATATAAATGTCAAATATTTGGTTTTTTTCTACTTGGATCTGATGATGACCATTAAAATATTTTTTCAAAAGAAAAGTAAAAAATGACGCAATTTTATTTTTGATAAATATAATATTTTTTACATAGTGATAAATCAAGGATATGTTCTTTTTTAGATATTATTTTGAAATATAAATGATTTAACTTCATCATAGAATTTTTTTAATTTTTAATGAATAAATAATTACCTTAAAATATTACGCATAGTTGATGTGGTAATTTTTAAATTAATAGAAAAATAAAATAAATGATATCCAAAATATTAAATTTGATATAACTTGAAATAATTATTATGATTCATGTTTTTTGTAGATATAAATGACATATTAGAGAAGTTATTATATATTTTATTCCAATTCTGTTATTTTCTTATAGTTCTAGAAGTCAAACTAAATGAATAGTTTCAAAATTAATA
Source organism: Viscum album (assembly GCA_963277665.1). Lineage (NCBI taxonomy): Eukaryota > Viridiplantae > Streptophyta > Magnoliopsida > Santalales > Viscaceae > Viscum > Viscum album. The sequence continues at coordinate 1,184,782,161 of OY728165.1, forward strand.
TTAATTTATTTTATAATAAATAATATATTATTAAATGATTTAAAATTACTAAAAATATTATCTTTAGAAAAATGAATGTTATATGGTTTTTTAAATCAACCTTGGTCTTTTTATGGGATTTTTTCCATTTATAGTAACTATATTAACCCCTTAATAGTAAAAAATATTATTATCACTGTAATTATAAAAACTGTTAACAAAGTGTTAAAACAAAACGGTAAGGGAAAAATGAGATCTAAACATATTAAAATTTTATTGGATGAGTGTATTTTGACTTATCCTCAGCATAGATTATAATATTAAAAATTTGGATCCATTTGGACAACAAAAATAATTTATACTAATTTGATATTTTAAGAAATTCCAAGAGTGTCTCTCTCATCTCTTATAAAAGGGAAACTCTTACTCTCTTTTATTAACATGTCCAAAACCTTATGGTTCACCCAATACCAACCAAAATACCTTCCATAAATCCCTCCTCTCATACTAGAGGATTTTTTTTATCAAAAAAAATAACCTAAAAAATCTTTTGGTGTAAACCTTAAGATGTTGTTCAAAGAATAGGTATCATTCTTAATCAAATGTTTTTATTATATATATTCTTCCACCTCCTTCAAATATCCACTAAAAATGTTTATATCATAAAATTAGTATCTCCCATATACTTATATGTCATAATGTTAGTGTAATAAACTATATCCATCTCCAACCTCTACGCAATTTCAGTCATACCGGTCACACTATTTATCATATTGAGATGTAGCTGATTCCTAGACATCACAAATGAATTATAGATTATTTTCATAAAGTATCAAAAAAATCCAAATGTGAATTATCATTTTTGATTATACCCCATGATTTTTGAACTAAAATTAGATTTTTATACTCCAAACACACTATTTGAGTCATTATTAGAACACCAAGTATCAGATTGAGATACAGCTAATTCCTACACATTAAAAATGACTTATGGATCATTATATTAAAGTATGAAAACAATATGAATGTGTTTTATTAGTTTTGAGTATATGATTGTGTTTTGAACTATATTGTAAATTTTAAACAAAAGAGGCTTTGATTCATTTCAGTCACACCATGCATCGGATTGACATGTGATTGATTCATACATGTCAAAAATGACTAAAGGATAATTTATCCAAAGTATCAAAATAATTCAAATGAGTTTGATCAATTTGGAGTGTATCACATGTCTTTTTTACTAAAATGTCACTATAAAATGAAAACATGAACTTTGAGTCATACAGGTCACATTGTGTGTCGGTTTTACTTGTGAACGATTCATGCATGACACATATGAATTATAAATCATTGTCCTAAAGTACAAAGACAATCTGAGGAATTTTTCTTGGTTTTTAGTGGGTGACAGTTGTTTTGAACTAAAATGTAAATTTTAAATTGATAACACACAGTTTGAGTCATACCAAGAACACCATGTATCGAATTTATATGAGGCTAATTCATGTATGTCAAAAATGATTTATGTATCATTTTTCTAAAGTATAAAGTTAATCTGAATGTGTTTTCCTATATTTGAGTATGTAGATTTTGTTTTGAACCACAATGTCAATTTTAAATAAATAACACTTTGAGTCATACTGATCAGATTATGTGTTTGATTGATGTGAGGTTGTTTACAACACATCACAATTGACTTAAAGATAAAAGTATTTAAGTTTCGAAACAATCTAATTGTGTTTTATCAGTTTTGAGTATATCATGTTTCTTTTTTACTAAAATGTACATTAAAATAAAAACCACACACATTGATTCATACCTATCACGCCATATGTCGGTTTGATTTTATACTGATTCCTACACATCAAAAATTACTTTTGAATCATTTCCCTAAATTATTAAGACAATATAGGCATTTTTATTCATTTTAAGTGAGTGACACATGTTTTGAACAACAATGTCAGTTCTAAAATAATAACAGACACTTTGAGTCATAACATACACACCATATATCATATTGAGATATGGATGATTAATAAATATAAAAATAATTTATAGATTGTTGTTTTAATGTATCAAAACCATGATAATTATTTTTCTTATCATTGAGTATGTGGCATGTGTTTTGATCTAAAATTTCATTTCTAATAAAAAAACACTTTGATTCATAGCGATCACATTGTAAATCAGATAGGTATGAGGTTGATTTTTATAGATCAAAAATCACTTAAGGCCTGTTATCCTAAAGTTTCAAAACAATATGATTGTGATTTCTTTATTTTTTGTATGTTATGTTTCTTTTTTACTAAAATGTAAATTTTTAAATGAAAACATAAAATTTGAGTCATATTAGTTACATCTTGTGTTGGTTTTATGGGAGACCAATTCATGCACATCAGAAATGAATTATGAATCACTTTCCTAAATTATCAAGAAAATCTGAGAACATTTTCCCTATTTTTAGTGAGTGACACATGTTTTGATTATACAAGTCATTTTTAAACTTATAACACATAGTTTAAGTTATACAGGGCACACCATGTACCGGATTAAGGTGAGAATAATTCATACATGTCTAAAATGTTTTAGGGGTTATTTTCCAAAAGTGTAAATACAACCCTAATGTGTTTACTTGTTTTTTAGTATGTGACCTGTGTTATGAATGAAAATGTCAATTTCAAATAAAAACACACTTTGAGACATACCTGTCACACTGTGTGTCTGATCGATGTGTGGTTGATTATTACACGTCAAAAATAAATTAATGATTTTTTTCCTAAAGAATAAAAATAATATAAAAGTGTTTTCTTTGTCTTCAGTACGTCATATGTCTTTTTTACTAATTTTTTAATTTAGACTAAAAACCCGCACTATGAGTCATACCATTCACATCATGTGTCGGTTTGACATGGGACTAATTCATGTACATCAAAAATGAATTATGAATCATTTTCTTAAAGTATCAGGACATTATGATTATGTTTTCTTAGTTTTTAGTTAGTGGCACATGTTTTAAACTAAAATTTCAATTTTAAACCGATAACACACAATTTGTGTTGTATGGGGCATACCATGTATCATATTGAGGTACAGTTAATTCCTACAAGACACAAAATATTTATGGATTATTATCCTAATGTATAATAATAATTTATATGTTTCTAATCAGTTTTGGGTATGTGACTTGTGTTTTGAACTATAATTCAAATTTTAAATAAAATCACACTTTGAGTCATATTGGTCACACCATGTGTCAGGTTGACATGAATTTGATTCCAACATGTTAAAAATTACTTAAGGATCATTTTCTTAAGGTAACAAAAAAATATGTTTTTTTCTTAGTTTTGATTATGTCACATATATTTTTTATTAATGTCAATTAAAACTAAAAACACATACTTTGATTTATACTAGTCATATTGTATGTCAGTTTGATATGATACAAATTCTTACACATTAAAATTATCTTATGAATATTTTTCCTAATGTATTGAGAAAATTCAAGTGCATTTTCTTAGTTTTATATGAGTGATGCATGTATTTAACTAAATGTCATTTTTAATCTCAAATCAAACAGTTTGATTCATACTAGAAACACCATGTATCATATTAATATATGGATAATTCCTACAATTCACAAATGACTATGGATAATTTTTCTAAATTGCCAAAATAATTTCAATTGTTTTATCTATTTTGAGTCTGTGATATCTGTTTTTATCTAAATTTTAAATTTTAAACAAAAAGTCACACTGGGAGTCAAATCAATTACACAGTGAATCAGATTGAGATTTGGTTGATTAATGCACATCAAAAATTACTTTAGGATCATTTTTATATTTTATAAAAATAATATAAATGTGTTTTCTTAGTTTTTAGTACATAGTAGGTATTTTTACTAAAATGTAAATTTAAAATGAAAACACACACCTTCATTCATACCTGTCACATCATGTGTTGGTTTTATATTAGACTAATTCTTACATGTCACAAATGACTTATATATATTTTTCATAATGTATCATGGAAATCCGAACCTATTTTATCTATTTTCCATGTGTGACACATGTTTTTAACTAAAATGTAAATTTTAAACTGATAACGGACACTTTGGGTCATAGCTAGGACACCGTGTATCAGATTTAGGGTCACCTAATTCATACAAATAAAAAATTACTTATGTATCATTTTCATATCGTATCAAAATAATATGAATGTTTTTCTCAGTTTTGAGTATATAATGTGTGTTTTGAACTAAAATGTGAATTTTAAACTGAAAACATGAACTTAGAAACATTTCAAACACACCGTATATCATATTAAAGTGTGGGTGACTTCTTTACTTCACAAATAACTTAAGGATCATTTTAATAAATTATAAAAACAATGTGAATGAATTTTATTATTTTTGAGTATGTGATGTGTGTTTTGAACTAAAAAGTAAATTATAAAATAAAAACACAATAATTGAGTCATACTTGGAATACCATATATTGGATGATGTGTTTATGATTCTTACATATCAAACCATCTTTTTTATTCTGCAATGAATTCAGCATTCGAGATAACCCAGAATGAAAAATGTTTTGTAGAATAAAAATAAAATTTCATCATCATGAGTTCATCATCTATATTGAGTGCATGATCTTTATATCACCTCTTCATGATGTTTTTATACAATATAACACCATATATTCATCTCATTAATTTATAAACAAATCTATTTCCTCTTGTTAATAAGAGTATTATAGAGATTCTTGGTAATACTATAAAAATATAAATAAACAAAGGATTAATACATATTTAAAATTAAATTTTAATTATCCTTATAAAAACCTCTTTGAGGATAGTAGTTTGTTTATGGAAGATGATATATTTCATGAATTTTCAAACATTATAACCTCACACTTTGTCATTAGTTTATTCCTAGAACTACATAAACATTAATAAAAATAAGTAATTTGTTTTGATATATGTTTTGATAGGGGAATGTTATTATATATACCCTTATAATTTTCCATATATAGAAGTTTATAGGATTTTTTTACCCATAGAATATCCTCATGCCATGATTTTGAAGATATTTAATCACCACCCTATTATAAAATATCGATTCCGGGTGCCGCCCAAGGGTGCCCCATACCCGGTTGGCCACATGGCCTCAAGGGAATTTCCCCAAACACTAGAGGCTGCCGACTAGCAGTGTCAGGGAATTGGGTGTGATAGTGGAGAAAATATGACCTCATTGATAGAGTATACACAATGGAATAACAAATAGTAACAATAGAGGAAGCAGTAATTCCAATAAAAGAAGTGAACGAAAAAATACAGATATGAATATAACAACTAGAGCATATATAAATGATGCATGTCACATGTGTCTAGGAAACCATTCAAACAAGTCACAATGCTGAAAAACAATACAGAAACCAAATTACAATATAAAACAAGTAAACCCCAGTGGCATCACAAGCCTCATTATGGTCCCATGCTCTCCAGCTCCAATATAAATTAAGTACCTGATGAAGGAGGGCTCATTCCCTTATATATACCTGTCACCATATAATCTATTTGGGTCCAAAAGCATGACCCAGATAGGGTGTTGAATAAATCCCAATAGGAAACAACCAAAAGATCTGTGCCTAACTATAAATGAATATATATAGAAGGTAATATGCATAAATAAATCAATAAACAATGAATTACTCAAAATTAAACAATCCTACAGTTTTCAATTACATTAATTTACTTTTATTATTCATTCTTTGAATCGTGTAATCTTTACGATCTTTCCAAAGCTATATATTCCCTCTGTAATAGTAAAAACAAACATCTCAAAATACTATCTAAACAAACAAGTAAGATGGAGTCCAAGCATGTTCTTTGTCTAGGCAGACTCACCACAATCATTCAATTATTCAATAATGACCCTTTGGGAAATTTCTCACAGTCTAATCCCCCTAGTCTAGCACAACAAGAATTCATTTAATAATTACCCTTTGGGTAGATCTCATGGTCCAACACCTTTGGATTAATATATCACTAAAAATTTACCAACGACCACCTGGGTAGCTCACATGGTCAATTCCCTTTGGTCAACATAGTATCAATTCATTTAATAACTACCCTATGGGTAACTCTCACGGCTTGACCCCTCTAGTCTATAACCACCTAGAAGCTCTCACAATCAATACCTCTAGGTCAGCATAATAACAAAAAATAGGTGACCCTACCTTAGGAATCTCTCATAGTCAAATTAGACAATGGTAAAACTTTTACAATACGTGTCACAAGCATATCATATAATCATTGAATCCATCCTAAGAAGCAAGGCAGGGAAAACCCAGCAATCCTAGTAGGCATCCTAGACCAAACAGCCAGAAAATATTGAATAAGGGAAAACGCACCCACGGTGTCCCAAAATCAAGCTATATAACCTTATCCATAAGAAAATACCCTTTTATCAATCTATCAAACCATAATAGGTAATAAATAGGGTATACATCTAAACACACAAAACCCCAAACGTGGGTTTACATCACTTTTAGAATATATAATCCAAATATAATCAATGAAAGGCACAAACCACCTACCTTGATGTTGTATGATCAACACTCTTGAAAACTGGCCTTTGAAATGTCCTAGAACGACGTAGATCTACAAAAGGGTAAAAATGATCATCCCTCAATAACTCGCGATAGAGGAAGAATCAGGAAGAAAATTCCTATGGTAATTGAGAACTCACCGGTCGGATTCCAACGCACCTGACAACATCTAAATCAGAGCTTGCATGGAGAACCGGGAGGGACTTTATGTTCATGGTCATTCCATCGCTATCTTGTACTAACTGATGGGATATGAATACATTTATGATGATGAGACGTGACCCCGCACTGATTTATCAAATAAAAATAAAATGACACGGTGTTTTCATTAAATGTACACATCATGTATTAGCCTCAACCATCCCCCACTTTAGGTGATCTTCCAGGACACCTACCCAGCCATGTACTCAACCATTACATGTCCAATAAATGGATATATACGGTACCTAAGTACACGGGGTGTGCTCATAAGTACATAACATGTACTTAGAAAATATCCATTTCTTCCTTTTTCCTCAAAAACAACCAGAATTCATGATCGATACCTAAAATGAAGATCCAGGTTCTAACACCTATCATAACATAATTTTCATTAAAACATAAAAAAAATTTAAATTTAATTTTATTTGTAAAATTTTTCAAGTACTATTATAAAAATTCATAAAAGTAATCACATTTGGTCAGTTTATTGGGTATTCATGGATTAAATCCATAAAATAAATCTATAGAGTATCCAAATTAACTGTAATGAGTAACCAATAATTCTTAAAAAACAAAAATTATTTTTTAATAAAATAAATGAAAATATGTTTTATATGATTAAATTATTGAGTTTTAACCCTACATCATTGGTATTATAAATATTATATTTTCAGTATGTTTTATTTCGAACATTGTGTCTAGTTTCTCCAATATTACACCATATTTCTTTGGGTGCAATGAGAATAATTATATTGAAATATTTTTAGGACTAATGAGTCCAAATTTATTTTCATAGGGGTTTCCCTACAAATATTATGGATATATAAACCTGAAAAAAATGAATAGTATTCAGTCATAATTAATATTATAGATTAGATATTGGAAAAATTAATCATGAAAACACACCGGATGTATATATTTGCAACTGAGACCCCTAGACATTAAATCATAATTATTTAATTTAAATTATCAATATGAATATAGTTTGTAATGAAATATCTATGCATCTGTTCGTCAAATTCAATTTTGGTTGTATCACTATTTTCTAGTATTGTATCCACTAGAACTATTAATGTTAGTAAATTAAAATGTTTAACTGGAAGTGTAAAGGTAATTTGTGAATATATTTATCATTGGATTTTTTTATCATTTAGATTATTTTTACTTGACATTCTATTTCACCCACTTCACTTTTTTCCTTTTATAATAACATTCATTGGTTCATTCCTTTTTTAATAAATTATAAAAACAATCATGAAAAATAAATTGAAAATGAATAACTCTTTATGAAAGTGTATTTTTACAATATATAATAGAAATGATATGAATGTTATAACATCTTTCTTGATTATATGAAAATTTTTATCATCAAGTGGAATAGGTAGTTCGAACGTTTACACATGAGATACATGAATCCCCAAACTCACATAACCAATTTAAAGTCGTTTGTTTTATAGAATATCTCCTTCGATATTGTACATCGTACACCTCACAATAAGGTGATGGGTGGGTGTTGATAGATATAGATCAAAATCATTTTCACCCTCTAGAATATCATTATAAGAAAGTTATTAGTGTATTCCTGATTAAAATTTCAAAGAAACAGTTATGAAAATATTTATTACCTCTTATAAGACAACCCTTTGAGGGGAATATATCTCTTCAAAGAAAGTGGGGTGGGGGTATTCACATAGTGGTTGTTGATTTTTTGTTTTTTATATTTGATTCCTTACATTAACATTTTCTAAAAAATCCTATTTCTAGTTATTTTTCTCTTCTAGGGAATCATTAATTTTCTTATCTTCATCCCCTTATTCATTTATTTTCCAAAAAATATGTTTGGGGTGATGCCCAAAAAACTGCACCTCTGATGCGGCCAAATTGTTCTGGCCACTTGATGGTTGTTGATATTAGTTTTTCATCAGGTATAGTAGATGATGATTCTTTGTCAAATTTAGATAAAAAAATATAGTAAAATAATTAATCATTTTTATGTAATACCGATTTAAAGAAAAAAATTATTATGTCATAATTACACATGATTCCAACACATTTTGTGTGTTTTCACCTACTAGATTCTCATCATTATTTACACGCGCCTCCTTTTATAGAACATGATGTCGGATATAAGTTGATTTGGATTTCTATTCATCAATATATATATAAACAAAGGAAAATAATTTTGTTGTTGTTTCATGTCACATAAGAGTAATAGTGTAGATTTAAATTATGTACTAGTTTTTTTTCAAGTTTTTCATACCCCACCATTTCATTATGGTTGGAGTATGATGGTTTTGTTTCACATTATTAATTATTAGAACTCATTTATTTATTCATAAATTAATAATTATTATTCAATGTGATTAATAAATTTATTTTCAAATTATTTATTTCCAATAAAAATTTACCTGAAAATATGTATCCTAATGAAAACTAATAATTGAATCTCATGCTTGTTGGTTTAACATGTGTGAATAAATTTGTGGTGTGTGTGGGTTTATTTTTCCTTGAGAATCATTGAGAAGATAATTTGTAAGAATTGGCTGAAATCCTCTATAATACATTCCAATGAGTATTAACAAAAATTTCATTCGAGAATCATCTACTCTAAATGCACTTTGCAACGGACAATTAATAGTAAATCAATTCTTTATTGTTTTCTTTTTTAGTAAAATATTGAATTTATATCATAATGTTACCCTAATCTCTTCCCAAATTTGTTTCTCGGGAATATGGAAAAAAAATTCCATGAATCTACATCAACTAGTAGATGAATTCAATTGGTGAGACCAATGTGACTAATTAACATTGACTTATGAGGGTTAACAGGACAACCACATGAATTTGATTTTTGATCCCAATGTGATTACTTAACACAGACTTATTGGGGTTAATAGTTTGGCCTCAGGCATTCCATCCAACCTAAAATTTTACACCTTTGGTTCTCACCTTAATAATTTATTTAACACAATCATGCTATGACCTAGTAGTTTTTTTTGGGACATACATAAATCAACTTTTACCATTTTGACAGCTTTAATATCATCAATATGTTTTTCCTCTTGATTGATAGCACTACATATGTAGAAACTTGTTATTCCCCAGCAAGGGGAGAATCAACATGTTAGGAAACCCATTGTTCCATGGTATTAATAGAATTGATGTGTACAGAAGTCATTATCTGCAAAAGTGTTTGAAAATGTAATTTAAATCACATTAAGGAATATGAGAATATAAAATAATATGATATAATGAAATTTATATTGAAAAAAACCTTATTATTGAACTCTATTTTTTAAGAATTTGTATGAATTTGACCCCTCTATCGAGTATCCAAATCCTCTCATTATGGTATCTTCTAATATAAAAGACCACATATACATTGGGACCATTTTGAAATGATTGTGACATCTCAATGAAAGGGTCATACTTAGTTGAATTGACATCTAACCCTTCAGCGGTTTTCATCGATAATAGAAAAATTGATCAAATTCAATTTTCAAGATCTGGAACATAAAATTCATGTACTATTTCTATTTCCATCATAAACAGTTCATATTTATAATCTTCCTTACTAAAATCCAATTTCATGAATCCCAATTCATCTATTTTAACAACACTCATGTTATCAACCCAATTTCATTAAAAAATAATAACCTTGAATGATGTATAATCCATCTACCATATTTTTTTATGATTCCAATGTCTGACATATTTTCATAAATTATATTTCTTTCCTTAGTACCAGACACATGAATCACTTTATCCATGAATGAAAATCCACTATTTTTCATGGTACTTAATTAATAAATTTCTTTTGTTTAAAACATATAACAATTAATTACATAACAATTATAAGATAATGCATGCACACTTGGTCCTATGGCTAGATATATAAGTCATTCCGAACTTGAATCTATATTTTCAATTTCATCCTTAAAAATATAGTCTTGAAACCATCCTATAAACTGTTTATTATGTGTATTTGATGTCTATATTTGATCCCTCGATGGATTAAAATTCCTATGAATTACTTTGTGGGATTTAACATATGTCACACCCAATAAACTATTATGAAAATCATAAAGGAGATCATACTCTATCTATGTAATAGTAATTGTGAAAATATCTATTCTGAATATTCCTTCACACACAATACACCTGGTCTGATGATATTTTTGTAGACAAATGCTTTCCAAATTGGATAGGTAGTCAGTATATAATTCAGTGGCTTCCTCAACAATATATCACTACGAAATTCAACCTTATGGTTGAATTTTATTTTTGACATTTCCCTTTAAAATCATTTATACCATTTAATAGGGTTCATCCATATATAATGTACAAGACCACATAGTTGAATCTCTCTTACCATGTGAACTATCATGTGAACCATCCTATCAAAGAATTCTGATCGGAAGAACATATCAAATTCATATAATATTAATGCAATTTCTGTTTCCATAGTTGGCTATTTCACCGGTTCTATAAATGTTTTGCATATAGAATTGAAAATTCAACAGAGTTTAGTTAATGTATGATAGAAATTATTGGAAAAAACACAATGTAAATCTAAAATCCTTAAATATTTTACCAAAACATGAAAGTCATTTGATTCCAAACCCTTAAACTGTAAATCACTAATTGACATGATAATCTTGATATTTAATGAATACCACAATGGAACCTTTAAATAATTTAAGAAGTTCAAAAAATTAAACCTCTCTTTCTTAGAATGAGTGAAAGAAGACGGAGGAAGAAAAGCCCATTTTCACTCTTCATTGGTGCAAAACCATTTCATATTCTCATGTAAATAATGCCCAACCTAGCCATAATTCCATCCTTTGTTTTACTAGGTTCATTTAGTAACACGTCAATGACACTATCACATGCATTTTTTTCACATGCATAACATCAATAAAATACGTGACGTACAAATAATTCTACTATGGTATTTCAAAAAAAATGGATCACTCTTTCCAACTGGTTTTTTATAAGGTTTTTAGAAAATGGATTTCTAAAAATAGTGTCTATATCTATAAGGATTCAACCTTAAACCTTACATAATGTTGATTTTTGATCAATAATTTACATTATTTCACATTGATGATATTTTTTGGTTTAGAGTTTTAGAGAATTATTCCATAACTATTACATTACATCTCCATAATTAAAAAGTAGACACCTCGACTATATCCAAATTTTTTCACAATAACAAAACTTCTTAAATAAAAAAAGAATTATTTTCTTGACAAAAATCTTCGTTAATTATACTTTTCTTTTATCCATTCTAATAACCTGTGAAAAACATTTCAAAAACATTGGAAAAGAATAAAAAATCTTATTAATGAATAAAACTATTAGTCCATGAATATTTAAAACCCATGAAAACATTTTAACAAAATCATACTTTTCACCCATAAAACATAAACTAATTATCTTACATTATGTAATCATAATATTCCAATAAAACAATATAGAAATCATAAAACATAAAGGTAACTTGTGGAATCCATATCACACTTACATTATAGATTTCATAGATACATAGGGAATAACCTAATGGTTGTGTTTCGAATACCCGTTATATTATATTCTGTAAATATCTTAGGAGAAACCTTAATGTTTACCTCCGTCACACTACCCAATGAATGGGAGAGATACCACGGGCTCACCCTCCCTTAGTTTATCATGTAACTACCCATATTCATAATTTCTAAGAACCATAACATAATCATAACACATAAAACCATCATAATTAAAAAATAACATTTCCACATTTTCATTCACAATATATCATTTCCATATATTGACATAATCAATTCAATTTAAAAATTATCACACATATTAAATATTTAAAAAGAATATTTTTGTATCAAATTGTCCCATAAAACATTAATGATTTTAAAGGAGTTAAAATTTTATAACATTAATATCCATATTAATAATTCCTTGAAACTAATTTAAAAAAAATAGACATTAATGATAAATATTTATAATTATAAATATTTAAAACATTTAAAACGATGTTTTACTTAAAGAGACCATTAACAATTGTGAGAATAATTGAATAAAAATAATTAAATAATAACAATATTAAAACTTATAATATCATGATAATATGTATATTCATGATATAATATGTCAAAGGGAAGTATATACACTATATAAAAGTGAATTGGTATATAACAACAAATAAGTCTCAATGGAATGAAAATTGAGATGAAATCCCTTACAGAGATTATATCCTTAGAATAAAGATAAATAAATTACATATTTATTTGTGAAAAATATATATACACCCAATATAAGTATATATTCAGTGTAAAAAAAATCATATTTCATTCACACATATTCTTGGAAAAACAAAACCAATGGTATAGATATTTAACCCAATGAAATGATATTGAGTTATGATTTCCCTTATAAAGATCATTTTTTAATTAAAAAGATTGATTATGTGTATTCACTATAAATACACATAAAGAAATTATAAATACATGATAGGATATAAAAATTTGTTTCTTACCTAATCATTGCATGGGATAATCAATAAGTAGAAGATTATCCCAAAGAATGGAAATTGGGTTAAGAAGTCCCCTTAAAAAGTTCATATAAATGACGTAAGAATTTATCAATGTGGTGATTATGTGTAGAAATATTTTATCCACCAAAAATTTAGTGAAAACTAAAACATAAATAAATAAACAGTGATTCCACACATATTCTTAGTATAATATAATCAATAAAGTATGCGTAAAACCTAATTAGTGGAAATTGAGTTTAGAAATTCCCTTAAAAAGATCATTTTGTTAATAAAATTGATAAATTATGTTTATTAACTATAAATAAACATAAATAAAGTATAAATACTGGATATAATATCAAAATTTATTTCTCACATAATCATAGCACGACATAATCAAGAAGTAGGAGATTAACCTAAACGGAATTTGGGTTAAGAAGTTTTCTTACCTTGAATCTGACATCTTCCGTTTGTTATTTATATTCCTGAATAATAAAATTATGTTAATTTATAATTGATTTATAACCTTTTTCAAGTTTATATTATTTCACTTATTACGGTGTTGTAGAAATTACTTAATTATTGGAGTTTATATCATATGTTTTGTCAATGTTCGGTACTTGAGTAAAAAATGAACATGTTTTGATGCAAATTATCCATGCGATTATTAGTCCATTATCTCTAGAATATTATTAATTATTTAAATATCATATATATCCATTATATATGTATTTATAATAGTACATAACATTTGGATATAATAAATTAAATGCACCATTCATGGAGACAGTTGGTCGTACGTATGAATAAACGCTACTTTTATTTCTTTGTCATAATAAAGGGATGAAAACTAAATGATAAATAGATATATTATAAATATACTATGATATATATGTTATATATGTTACATAATTTCATTTACTCAATGATTTATATGTTCTATGTATTCCATTAATGAGTCATATCACTTTGAGGGGGTCGATGTCCACACTTCCTCAAATGAAATAATCGTATCTACACATTATGAAAAGAATAAAGTTATGTTGTAAATAAAAAATATAGAAGAATATAGAAAAAATAAATAATATATATATATCATATATATATAAATTCCAATTATAATTTCCACCATGATAGGTGGTAGGATAAAATTGATTAATCATCGTTTCGTGAGGCAGTAGTTCACCGTACCCAAAAATAGTATGTTGGTATCCATTAGATGGAAGTGTGTGTAAGTGTAGTTATAATAATTATTATAAAAAATCCTATTAATTTGTTTATATGGGTGTTTTTGTGTAATTTTTTAGTAATTAGAGCATTGGTAGTGTAGAAAGAAAAATAATGGAAAGGAACTTTAGAGAAGACACTACCTCTAAAATGGGTACCTCCTTTTGATTTGAGTCAAAAGGATTTCTTGAATTTCGTTATACCAAAGTTAAGGATTATAGTAGTAAAGGAGGGATGTTGGGATATTATTTTATTATAATTTGGATGATCCAAGGGGCTTGGGAGGTGTGAGTAAGTGGATAGAGTAGGAGGCCATTTATAAGATGGAGGAGGGCACTTTAGGAAAGTCTTGAAATATTATTTTATTATAAATTGATTTTGGATTTATAGTTGTTAAAAAGTGATATATTTATGGGATAAGATGATAATGGGTCTAAATCATCTCAACAAATAGGTTTTATACATGTTAGGTCTCCAAATTAACCTTACCATTTAGCTTTAACCCTTAGTTAAAAACATTAACTCTTGCCATGACTTCTTGTAATCTCATAATATATGGTTACTATACTTACTATAAAATGCCGATAAAAAAAGTGTATCATAAATGGAATTTTTAACATTATATAAGTAATTTTTTGGAATATTATATTTTTTGGGCTATTATATCATTTAATAAAATAGTATTTGTTTTAAAAATCCATTTATGGCAATTTTGACACTATTTAGTAATTTATTATTGTTAAAGTAATAATAAATTGATTCCTTCAGAAAAATTAAATTAACTCTAATATAATATGTATATATCATACTTAAAATTCATTTATGTCATAAAAATATTCAAATTATATTTATTTTAATATTTATAATATCATTTATTTGAATCTTTCATTAATTAGGTAATCACTGCATCATCATTATGTCATAAATAATTTTTTTGTTGTATTAAAATTATAAATAAAATAACATGATGTAGGAAATATTTTTAGATTTATAATTACTATATATAGTCAAATATATCAATTATATAACCCCACCTTAATGTTATTTTAGTAAAAGATGCATGTTTGTGTTATATTCTGCTTTTCATTAAATTAAAAATTATAAAATGACATTTTCACACCCAAGTGGCTCCCTAATGAAAATATTTTATCCTCAAGATGTTCATGGTCTAACATATTTCATCCAATAGGATTAAGACATATTTTAGGGTAGTTTAATATTATTATAATATTATTTTTTAACCTTATTTACTTGATTTATCCTTTAACCATGTTAAATAAAAAATAGTTACTGAAGTTACTATTCATAATATCCAAAAATAAAAAAGTACCAATTTAAGAAAATTATACCTTATGATTTCATATATAGAATCCATTTTTCCAAATTCAAAACATAGAAATTATATTAATTAATTTAAAATTAATTCACATTGTCAAATCCAGAAAGCCTCTTTTTAAGAAGTAAAAATTATCAATACATTGGAATGTGTTTATGTCCAATTTAAAAGTGAAATTACGTCCAATGAACAAAATTGAATTAAATGATTCAAATATATTCTATTTATACTTTAAAACCATTATCCATAAATCTAAATTTTTATTAGAAAATCTTGTAAGGAAAAAGTGTGAAACCTTCCAGATCAACCAGAGCCATCAAACGTAATATTAGGAAAAAAATTATTAAAGACCAGTATAAACCCATTCGCCATAGCCTCCCTATATAATTTCAAAGAAATATCTAATACCTATTTGTTCAGATCGCATCAGATAATAACCTCGAATTGATGGGCCAGTTTTTCCATCGTTCGCAAGAAGTCCTCCACTGTTAACTTCTTGCCATTGAAGCCTCTAGTCAGAATTAAATGATACTTGACAATCCAGTCACCCTGATCCGTATTTGTGTCGAGTTGGATTAGGAACTCATTTATTCTTTCCACATCTTCCTTAAAAGATTTAATAGTCAAGACCTTATCCAATATCTCTTCATCCGAGTGCAAAAGGAGGTCCCAATATTTTCTTGAGGACTCAACAGTTGTTGTCTACTGCAGACCAGGAAATATATCCAAAGAAGCATACCCTACATCAGCCTCCTTGCCTACCATCCCCATTATTCCCTCTTTGGAATGTTGAGCCGGTTCCAATATTTCCTCCCTCTCCACTCCCAATTGTCTTCCCTCACTATATAAACTTTCAACCACCGTTGAACACTCCTTCACCTCAACTCCACCCATAAGGGTTTTACAATCCTCCGAAGAATTATGCTCACACATCTTTCCAGAGGCTAATTCCACACATTTAGAAAATGGATATTCCCTAATCTTAGCTTCTATAACCTTACATAGTTCTTTACATGATGATCTAGTTAATATTGTTTTATGGGTGTTTGTGTAGTCTTTTCGAGGCCTTGATTTTTTATCCACCTTGAAAATCAGAAAATTCTTGGTCATGATGTTCCCCTGTTTCCCTTTCCTTGATGTAGTCCCAACCAACACGTCCTACTCAAAGTCTGTTTCTGGCTAAAAATATGATTAGTTTTCACTTGGTTCATCATCTTCTGACCATCTAGACCCGGTCTATTTGTGCTCCATTTAGGAATGATGGTTTTCCATCCTCCTATGTCCTACATTGACATGTTCAAGAAGTCTGGCTGCCCATAACCATGACCCATGAATTGGGGCAGTGTATTAGATCCTCACATGCTTCCTCTTCCACTACTACATTTCCTTATTGGATCCAATTTTTCATCCCCTTCTTATGTCGAACATCCTCTGACTACTATACCATATTAGCATTGAACAATTGCTCAAAGCGGTTATCCAACTCAATGGTTTCCACTTCTCTTCAAGGACTCGTCACCCTTGAAGGAACTACCTCACAATTAAACCCACTACTGGCATGGGGGTCCCCGAACATTGGAAGGACCTCAATACCACCTACCCAATAATGAGAAGCACTACCCTGACTAGCAACTACCCCTAAAGGTCTCACCACCTGAAAATCCATCTTTAGCCTGTCAAAGATTATCTTAGCCTTTGGATCATTGGGCATCACCTTGGTTGGTTTCACTATTGCAAAAACAATCAAACTCTCATGAAAAACATCCTTACCAGAGCTTCGGTCAATGCCGTAACATTTACTATCCTTCACAGAGTTTGCTGCAGATCACCACAAGCGATAGGGTCTTCCATCCTCATCCCTTGAGACTTCATGCTAGGAATCCCCTTACGACAGAGCAAGGAAACACGTCTCAAACGCTTTCACAACATAAAATAGTCAGACCATGACTCAAAAAACACATCTTGTCTCCACAAGAATTCTTAAACATCTATTATCCATACCCAGTTCACTGGTGGCTTGGAGACATAAACCTCTACATAGACATGAGGATAGACATGATGACTTATATCATCAGTTCTACTATCAGAGTTGAGGTAACAACCAACCAGGTTCCCAAACAGATGCATAATTGTAGGGTTCTGAAAGGGTAATGTGAGATAAGGAAAGATATCCCATATATCCATAGTTATATTGTTTCATTGCATATGAAAATCAGAGTTCCATCGAAGAAGGTAGAAGAAGGAGCCACCGTATCGACATGGAGCATTTCACCACGTAGTAAAGAGGTCTTCCATTGAACTTAAGTGAATCATCACATGCCTTCAGTCAAGAAGACCAATAATCACATGCTCCTGTAAACCTAAATACTTGAAGAAGAAGTGGATAAATTCTTCAATCGAAGGTCGATGATTACAGGACTATTCCACCAGTGTTAGGGAGAAGAGATCCGAGGCACTATTGAACTCCGCTGACAATAAAGACAGCTAAGGAAATCCATGGTAAAGATCTGGGACTTTTGGGCATAACAGAATAGATGTAAATGGGGGAAGATAGTCTAGATTTGGGAAAGGTAGAGAAGTGGGGAGGCAGTCCTTAGGGGAAGGATGATCTCGAGGAACTCCCCCCTCCAAACAGAAGGGGGGAGCCAAAATCTCCGTCATGGAGGGCTATGGAATTTCCCAGAAACACCGAGATGGAATCCCATTTTAGTCATAATGTTTTCAAAAAAATGTATCGAGATCCATTATTTTTAAAACCATTAAATAATATGAGTAAAGCATATAAATTATTTTGATGGAAAAAGTTTTTTTCAATTAAAATTTAGCATTTGTTTACTATTATTCAAAACATTATAGTTATCAAAAAAATATCAAATATTCATCCAAAGTAAATTTTTATGTCCCACTTTTAAATAACAATTTTATTTTGTCAAATATAACATATAAATGTATCAAAAATTAAATTTAAAAAGGGTTTTCCGTCAAAAGGCAGTAAAACTACATTTTTAGAAGAATAATTCTTTTATCCGAAAAAATGAATTTTTCTTATATCATATCTAGAACATAATTGATGGATTTAAAAATTAAATTTAATATATAAAATATAATTTTCAGTAAATATAAATATATAAAGAGTGATATGATTTTATAAACAAAATTATTGTTTTTTTAGATAGGTTTTCCTAAAAACACATCCTTTATATTCAATTTGTTTTTATTTACATTTATAATAAATTTGGTAACCAATAAATCATTATTTAAACATATTTAAACCATATTTTCATAATTCAAATGGTTGTATTCATTCCTTCCATTCCAAAGGCTAGGTTATATTGGTAAAATATAAATAATACTATTTAGTTGTTCGTTTATGTTTGATGTGGTGTATCATGTATGCTATTGATAAAATTCATTCTTTCTTAAAAATTGGGATGTTACAATATATATTAATATCTAAAATAGTTGATCTAATACTAATAGAGATGGTTTTGTACCTACTTCTAAACTCTCATTGAATGATGTAATACATCATTGGTACATAGGTCACCAGGGAATAAATTTATGATATCTTAGAATCATAGTTTTTAATTAATGTTTCAATATAATTGAATGTGTACCTTGTGAACAAATGGGACACCCTTGAGTTCATTCAATTCTATATCCTAACAAATTTTCATAAGAAGTAAATCCATTTATGTTCCCATACAACATAGATCTAAACATGAAATCTTAATTTCTCTAAGAATCATACAACATAACACCTAAATCCCACAATAATTTTAAATCTATAATCAATGAAGTGAAATAAACATCAATATCATTTCTCAATTATTTAGGTTCTAATATAAGTAAAGATAACATAATGTATTTTTGTTTCCTGCATAACCACGATGGAAAGTTATAATTTACCAATATAAATCATCATGTACTGTGACTGCTTCTTTGAAAACCAAAAGGAATCAATCCATCTGTAGATAGCAGAAGATGTTAGTCTATATTTTTGTATCCAAATTAAAGATACTCATGATCAATTTTATTCTCTAGAGGAGATTCTTTTGAGTGATTATGTTTCCCATATTTATTTATTATATCTTCATGGAATTTCCATTTCCTTAAAATTTACTCACTTTCATATAGGTTCCTAAGCCTTGGAATTATTGAAAAGGAAAATAAAAAATTTTGTATGACATGATTCATATTTATTGTATTAATAAGAACTGTATTTTGGGAATTTTTAGTGATTTTTGATCCTTATGAAATAGTATATAGTCATTTAGATAGGTATGTATTCTTTTGGAGATCACACCCATTGAGTGTAGCATTCAGTTAACATCATCTGTTCAGTTTGGAATCTCATTATCTTCTATAAGAATATCATTCAAGAGAGAAATTAGTTTAGTAAAACTAGACTCACTCCATCATTTTACAACTTTTAATTTATATACATTCAGTATGGATAGGGATGTAGTATATTTATTACAACCAATTTACAATGGAATCATTGCACAACTCATTAAATTCAAAAAAAAATTGTAAAATCACTAAATCCATATTTAACTATCATTTTCATTTCCTTAATATGATCTTAATTATGATTCACACCTATAATCATATACTTGATATTTTCTTCATAATTAGTTTCAAATATAATTATATACACAACTAGAATATTTATTTATTGTGATAGGTTATTTGAGACAGAAAAATGAACCATCGCAAATAGTCGTCGAAAGTGGAGAATTTGAGATGGAATTAGTGTTCCATCATAAATAGTCACTATTTGTGACAAATGAAACTAGTCTGTCACAAATAGTTTTGGCAGGTTTCCAATTGTCCTGTGCCAAACTCATTAGTAATGGATTATTTGTGATTGAAGACTTATTCCATCATAAATAGTTATTCAGTAAAAATTATTTGCGACAGATTTTATATTCAATAACAAATACTTTTAACTAAATGACTATTTGCAACGGCTTTAGTTCCTTCGCAAATACACCATCATAAATAAATCAATAGATTTAACCTATACGTCCCATTCTTTCTCCACCTTTCCTCTTCTTCCTCCTCTCCTTCACAGTGCCACTCCTCCTCTCTTCCTCCACACTGTTAGTCCAACCCTCCTCCACACTACAACACAACGCCATCGCACTGTTCCACAAAATCATTCTCTCTATCTTATACAGTTGTGATGCAACCCATCTAATCTTCCCTTCGGACCACCCAACCTCCATTCTGCTCCATCAAATTTCATTTCCACTATTTTTTAACAGATCCAGGTTCGACTATAATGACCCAGGTATTTATAGAATAATACATTTTCTTTTCAAATAAAATATATGAATAAAATATTAATTTTATGTTAAATGGGAATCTTTTTTTGATAAGGTACTCGACATGCAACAACAAGTTTCTCTAAAGTCATACATTGCACACAACATTGGGTTATACCAAAAAATAACATAATAATATTCTTATTATTTTAAATGGTAGTTAACGCCTAACCGTTGGAATGACAAGAATTTGTAGTATTAAATAAATTTTGAAATATGTTTTAAATATGTTTAAATAATGATTCATTGGTTACCAAATTTGTTAGAAATGAAAATAAAAACCAATTTAACATAATGGATGCGTTTTTATGAAAAACTATTTAAAAGAGAATAATTGTGTTCATAAATTTATATCACGCTTTATGGATTATTATTTAATGAAAAATATGTGTTATATATTCAATGTATTGATTTAAATTAATCTTATTTGTTTTCTATATCTGATATAAGAATGAATTTAATTTTTTGGACAAAAGGATTATTTTTCTAAAAATGTTGTTTTACCTCCTTTTTGATGGTGGACCATTTTTAAATTTAGTTTTTTACATCTTTATAAGTTTTATTTGAAAAAATAATTCTTATTTAGAATAGGGAAATCAAAATTTACTTTGGATGAATTTTTGATATGTTTTTTTGATATCTATCATGTTTTAATGAATAGTAAAAATACGATAAATTTTAATTGAAAATAACTTTTTGCATAGAGATAATTTATATAGTTAAATAATATTATTTAATTGTTTTAATGTATAAATAGAATATATTTTTATAATTTAATCCAATTATGTTCATTGGAATTAATTTCACTTTGAAATTGGACATAAACACATATCAATCTTTCGATAGTTATTACTTCTTAAAAGTCTGTTTTTTGGTTATGACAAGTGGAATTAATTTTTAATTAATTACTAAAAATTCTGTGTTATGAATTTGGAAAAATGGATTCCATATTTAAAATCATAAGTTCAAAATTATTTGAATATGTACCTGTTATTTTGGGACATTATGAATACTAAATTCAGTAATTATTTTATTTACCATGGTTAAAGGGTAAAAATGGTAAATAAAGGTAAAAATTAATATTATAATAATATTAAACAACCATAACACAAGTAATAATCCTATTTTATGAGATATTTCCGACCATGGGAATCCTTTTATTGATTTTCAGACCCCATGGATCCGCTTGGTTGTGAAAGTGACATTTTATAAGAATTAATTTAAAGTAAAGAGAAATATAACATAAAGGATGTATATTTTACTAATAAAATTTTTATATGGGGTTATATAATCGATATATTTGACTATAAATATTAATTATAATGATACAAATATTAACTACATCAAGGTATTTTATTTATATTTTTTAGACCCTAAATAAATAAATTTAATTATGACACAATGATGATGTAGTGATTGATTCATTAATAAAGGATTCCAATAAATGATATTATAAACATTAAACTAAAATAAATTTTATAATTTTTATTCCATAAAAGATTTTTATAGTTGATATTGAAATATTATCTTTGAGTTAATGCCTTTAGTTCTAAGGAATCAGGTTGTTAGGAATTTGTAAAAAAATTAAGTATGAATAATGTCCAAAATTGACATAATTCAAAACATAAAACATAAAATAGTTTGTTAAATGATATTAAATTCATAAAAATATAATATTAGTCCAAATGGTTAATAAAATTTCAAATATGTTATAAATGTCTTTTTTCAGGTTCTTTGACATGATATGTAATAACATTAACCCACAATGTGTAAATAACATGATATCACAGTAAGATTAAAAAGAGTAAAATAAGGGTTAAAACAAAAATATTAGGATAAAAAAATATTAAAAACTTGTCTAATTTTTTTTTGATGTATATACTAAAAAAATCATATTATATTTTAATTAAAAGAGTTTTTTCCATTTTTTAATCAAAATTTAATTTATAATAAAATAATATTTCTAGACATTCCTAAAGTGCCTCTCCCACCTCTTATAAAAGGGCTCCACCTCTACCAAATTACTCACACCTCTCAAGCCCCTTTTCATTTCCTACTTCTGATCAAATAACCTCTCAAAATCTCTCCCTTCCTCATAGAAGACTTTTCTTTGGTAGAATACAATTTAAGAAATCCTTTTGGCTTAAATCCAAAGAAGTTACCCAATTTAGAGGTAACGTCTTCTCTCAAGTTCCTTTCCATTATTTTACTTATCCACTCCCTATGCTATAATTTATTCATTGATTAAATAAAAAATAGAATACTAAATATACTAGTATGTTTTATGATAATGATTCTAAATACACATACACACACCTCCATCTAAAAGATACGAACATATTGTTTCTGTGTACGGCGAACTATTGCCTCACAAAATGATGATTATTCATTTTTCCCCTACCACCTCTTATGGTGGCCATTATGATGGAAATATAATTATATATATGATATATAATATATTTATATTGTCTCTATGATTCTGTAATTTTTATTTACAACATACCTTTATGCTTTCCATGATGTGTAAATACGATAATTTCATTTGAGGAAGTGAGGACTACTACCCCATCAAAGTGATATGACTCATTCATGCTATACATGGAACGTATAAAGGATGGTTTTATTAAACCTATGATATTTACAAGAAATAAACATAATAATATTATTATAATATACATTTATATAATTTTAGTTTTATTTTTTAGTATGATAAATAAATGAAAGTAGCGTTCATGTGTACGTACGACCTACTGTCTCCATGAACACTATGTTTCATTTATTATCTTAAAATGTTTTGGCCTATTAAAAATAAATATATAATAGATATATATAATAATTATATCATTAATATCATTCTAGAGATGAAGTAATTTTGACTACAGGTACAATTTATATAAAAACAAGTTCATTTTCGACTCAAGTTATGAATATCTTCTAAACAACCGATATTAACTTAAATAATTATGTAATTTTTATAATGTGGTAATAAGTGATATAAAAGGAATAAAAAAATGGAAATGGGTTATGAATAAAGTATAAATTATCTTAAGTTTATTATTCTGGAAATTATCTTAAGTTTATTATTATGGAATAACAAAGAGCATATGTGATGAATCAAACTCAAGGTAAGGGACTTCAACTCTATCTCTTTTCATTGAGGAATTTCTTGATAATATCCACCTCTATAATGTTATAATGTGTATATACAAACACTATGACATTTCATATCCATGTTTTATCTATACTCATGGTATTTATGAATTCATGGAGATTAATATTTAAATGTTAAAAGTGGTATAGTACACCTTGAACCTTTAAAGATATAATTATCAAATCATGGTTTTCATGATATTAATTTACATATTAATTTATATAAATATAGAAGGATTATAAAGGACATTTTATTTTAATCTATAATTTAATTCAATTCTTTCAAAAAGAATATTTTTATACAACTCATTTTAATTTCTTTACCAAATGAAAAAATTAATGTTCTTTGTCTAAACGTATATGGAAATAACAACTTCTCCGTCGTCGTAATGATTATTTGGAATTTGGATTCCACTATAAACCTTAATGTATTTTAAAAAAATTCATTATTCATTTATTTTGGTATCTTGGTATTGAAAATGGGATCTAAAATGAAAATGGTATTTTTATATGAAAATGTTTTTCATAAGGTAATAGATGAGTTTTTCAAAAGGGTTTTGTGATGAACGTGTTTTTGAAATGATACTTGAGAATTATATGAAATGGGTGAGCCCGATACATCATATACGATGGGTTCAGCCCTATTATAGCTCACGAGTGATCCAGAAATATCTTATTTGAAGGGTTTAGCCCCATTATAACTCACGGGTGAGCCTATATAGCTTATATAAAGGTATGTGCCCCATTATAGCTCACAGGTGAACCCGATATAGCTTATGCGAAAGGTGATACCCCTTACAGATCTGCAGTTTGGAAGTTGACCATATCGTTATTCAAATTGAATGGGATTTGAAAGGGTTTTATTTATATGACTCTTTAAGTCTCATAAATTAGTTTTAATTTCTTCCTATTAGTTTAATGTTTTTATTTGATCAAAAAGTATGAGTGTTATTAATGTGAAAATGTTTTCATGGGTTCGAAATATTAATGGAATAATGGTATTATTTCTTACATTAAATTATTTACCCAAATTTTTATGCTCATCCCAAGATTTTTTGAAATGTTTTTCATTGGGTATAAGGAAGGATAAGATAAAAGTATAATTCAATAAGATTTTTATTAAGAAAATAATTCATTTTTAAGGAGTTTTATTATTGTAAAAAAATTAAAGAGATTAGAAGTGTCTACTTTGTAATTTTTGAGATGTAATGCAATAGTTATGGACTTACTATCAAATACTATAAAAATCAAAAGATATTCAATGTGAAAGAAAGTAAATTCTTGATCAAAACTGATGATTATGTAAGGTTTAAGTGTCATGACCCGACCCAATGGGGCTCGAGCCGTGACTCCCCAAGCCCGCCTCTAAAGTGTCAGTGGTTGGTGTCTAGTACTGAGTAGGCTATCACACACATGGGAGGATTTAGCCTAAGTTACCTGTACACACGCACCCACATACACCTCCATGCAACATTGGAGTGATATATAAAACTGAAAATTAAATGCATGCATACAACTATCCCAAACCAGAGTGCAACAGAAGTACAAATGGGGAAAATAGGGCCCACCAAAGGAAAACCACAAAAGCATCATGAAAGAAGGGGTACGCTATCAAAAGCACCACCGTAAAGCTCCTCAGCACAGATCCGGTAAGACTCCATGGTCACTAGCTCACTCAGCTCCAACTACATCGGGTCCTCCTGGGACTCCTTTGAAAGGCCTGTGGTCTTCACAATACACAAACAAGTGCGGGCAAAGCCCGTGTAGGGGTGAGTATAACAATACTCAGTAGGAACCCAAAAAACACAAAACAAAAGATAGAAACTGAAAGGAAACAGTTCATTCATCCCACCCAGAGTGAACCCAGAAGAGAGAGAAACTCCATCTCGTGACCATCCTCGGCTAAACACAACTAGTCAGCTCAAATCAGTTGTATGACCATACATATACCATGAAAATCTAGATATACTCTGCTCATGCCCTAGGCCCCATGATGTACCAACCTCATCACCAGCAATGGTTCACAACTAGGAGAGCACACTCCCCGATCACTGTCATCCCAGATGACACTCGTCCGAGAGATACACTCTATCAGGTCCCACACAAACATCTCAGACACTCATCTAAGAGATCACGCATGTCAGATATCACCACTGAGAAAACCACACTGAAACAGAAAAAACACCAAACTCCTCAGATAGGGGATCGCTCCAATGTTCCACTAGGGTATACCAGAACCCACACTAGTATATGAAGATATCACAAATAGGGGATCACTCCTAGGATCTGCGGGGGGATACCACAACCTGGTCTGGCGCTCATTAAAAACACGTCAATCAGATAGAGGATCGTCACCTATGTCACGACAGTAACGACGATACCGAAACCCAATCATGTACATCTCGTGTTGTAGGGGATCGAACTGACGATGTCACAACACTACCGACACCACACGCTGAGTAGGGGATCGTTTAACCAACGATACTGCAACCCTACAATAATCCTCATGCTGAGTAGATAATCGTTTAACTGATGATTCTACAACCCTACTATGCACAACCCACTGCATAGTGGATCATATTCCCGATGATGCCATAAACCCTATGGGGTTAACCTGCTAGATAGGGGATCACCACCCTTGGATAAGCGGTCACAATGATACCAAGAACCCGATCTAGGGAAACGATGCTAGAGGATCCTGCTCCGGCCCCACTAGAAGGATACAACAACTCTAAAAAAACATCCCATCGAGAGGATCAAAAACCTATAAAAAGGTTGTGATATCGCGCGAACCCTCATAGGAATGAACCAAGGGAGTACCATCAACAACTGCTGGTCCCAACGTCGCTGACTCGAGTGACCTGCAACAATGCCATACCGCGAACCTCTAAGGTTGATACTAAGTCCACCATTGCGATCCACACCAAAAAAACACGTAGGATAGGTTGTTTACTTGCCTGAAACAGACAACCGGTAAAAAAGGCATTATTTGCTATAGCTAGCCCATGTGGGGCCAACGGTATGAAACTGAAACTCATAAAGAAGATCGTACTACTGTGATCCTCTCAGAAAAACACACGAGATCAACTACTCATTCATCTGAAATAGACACCCGGTGAAAAAGGTATTATTCACTAAAGCCAACCTGTAACACCTCGAGCTTCCACGATACGCTTCTCTTTCAAAAATGCAATATCTTGCATTGTACGCAAGTTCGAGATTATAACACACCACGACCAATCAAAATAGCCATTATGAATAGTAATACCTACTTTTTGAAATTATATATATTTTATATTTCAAAATGGGATTCATTTTTCGATTCAGAATATCGTAATTATCCTAAGATGAATTTTTGGTATTTTTTTGAGAACTTCCAATTTTTTATGAATTGTGAAAAATACATAAAATGAACTTTTTTAATCAAAATAATTTATAGTGATAAATTATACAATTGAGTGGTTCTAAATTGTAATTAGAATATATTTTTAACATTTTATCCAATGGTGGTCATTAGAATTAATTTCACTTTGAAATTGGACATAGACAATTGTCGAACTTTTGATTGATATTATTTCTTAAAAACACACTATTTGTTGTGACAGTGGGAAATAATTATTAAATTAATTAATTCAACTGATATGTTTTGAATTTTGTAAAATATAAATCATTTTTGAATTAGGAATATCAAATATAGCTTACGGTTAATTTTTGGTATTTTTCTGAAAAACATCAATTTTTGATGAATAGTGAAACCACTAAGTGGTAGTTAAATAAAATGATTTTTCATTAAAATGAAAATTTACCACTTATATGATTTCATTTTCAAAAATCTGACATACATCATTGTCATTAGAAGGTAAAATTTGGTTCAATGAGAATAAAATAATATTTTGTGAATAGTAACTTTTAAGTTCTATTAATCGGGATCAAATGTAATTAGTGAAATTTAAGGTAAAAATGATATTATAAAAATATGAAAATATCTTGAAACTTGTCCTATCCTTATTGTATGATTAATGGACGACCAATAAAATCCATGGGTCAACTTGGGGACCCCATGGAGCCACTTGGGTAAGAAAATGACATTAATAACTTTTTATCTAATGTAAAAATAAAATTGTCACAAACATGTGTAGTTTTACTAACACAATTATTACATGGGGTTATATAAGTAAACTTTTCAACTATAAATATTAATTGGAAAGATAAAATGATTTCCTACATCATGATATTTTTTATATATTTTTTATAAATTATATAAATTACAATTTTTATGACACCATGATGATGCAGCGATTACCTCATTAATTAACGATTTAAATAAATTGAAAAGATAATGTAAAATCAAAGACCTAAACTTGTCAAAAACCTATTTGATGAGTATATTTAGAACCCTTATCACCTTATCCTCGAAATATATAATTGTGGGACCTTTGGAATCCTCAAAGTACTTCATAATAATGTAACATTTTATTACATTCGAAGAGTGCCCCTCCTATCCTCTTATAAAAGGCCCCCACCTATAACACCTTATTCAAACCATCAAGCCATTTTGATCAGCCAAACTCTGCCCAAATACTCTATAAGCTTCCCTCTATTACTCCTATAATCCTCACTTTGCGCAGAATTCTTCCCAAGGAATCCGTTGGCTCAAATAAAAAAGAGTTACTCGATTTTAAGGTAATGTCTTCCCTTATGTTATATTGTTTTATTTTTCTTCTCCAACCCCTTAAACTCTTTTTATTACGTTATTTTGTAAACACAACTATATCTTCAATATACTAGGATTTTTTTATGAGAATTATTTGATTTACACTTACACACACCTTCATCTACTGGTTAAAGAACATATTGTTTCAGTGGTTGGCGAATTGCTGCCTCACGAAACAATGATTGTTCAATATTATTTTAACACCTCTCATGGTGGACATTAAGATGTCACTATATTTATATATGATATATATAATGTTTATTTTTTCTTTATGCTTCTGTATTTCTCATTTATTGCATACCTTTATGATTTCTATTATGGATAAACGCGATAATTTCATTTTAGGAAGTGTGGACTACCGCCCCGTCAAAGTGATTTGAATCGTTAATACCAAATGTGGGATGTATAAGGGATGGATTAAATGATATTATATATGATATTATACTGGAATTATAATATACCTTTATATAATTATTATTTCATTCCATAAAATATGAAATAGAAATGAAAGTAGCGTTCATGCGTACGTACGGCTTACCGTCTCCATGAACGGTGCATTTCATTTCTTACCTCTAAATGTTATGTAATATTATAAATAAATTTATATATAGGATATAAATGATAAATATGATATCTACATCATGAATATAATTATGGAGATAATGGATATTCTACCACATAAGCAACTTGTAATTATAAGAAATTTATTTTTGACTCAAGTACCAAAGATCGACAAAACGATCGTTATTAACTTAAATAATAACATAATGTTCATAACATCGTAATAAGTGATATAAAATGAATAATGAAATTTAAAAAGGTTCTTCATAAATTAGAAATTAACTCTAGTTAATTATTCAGGAGGTTTAAGAATGATCGAGTCAAGTCGGACACGAGGTAAGGGGACTTCTTAACCCAATTTCCGTTCTTTGGGTTAATCTCCTACTTTCAAATTATGTCATGATATTATTATGTCCTATCTTTTAGTTGTACTTTCTTTATGTGTACTTATAGTGAATACACATAATAGATCTATTTTAATTAAAAAATGTTCTTTGTAAGGGATTTCATCTCAATCTCCATTCATTGAGGCATATTTTGTTTTATACACAAATTTCTTCTATACTATATATAAACAGCCTTTGACTTTTACGTTTATTCAAAAGGAATATTTTTATATGATTAGTTTTACTAAATGACAAAAAAGAATGTTTTTCTTGTCATAAGTATACAGAGACAACGTCTTCTCCGCCGCTGTGACCATTATTTGAGTTTCAGCATCCTTAATAAGCCATAACTTTTTTTAAATGAAAAATAAATACCAAGTTTTAGTTTTCATTTATTTTGGTATTGAAAATGGTTTTGATAGCGTTTTATTCTATAAATGTGTTGTATTGATATCTTTTTATTGAAATGTTGAACTTTTATGTTTCCTTTATGTGTGTTTTATGTGATACGATTATGTTAATTTTTATGATATGATTAAACCTGTTCATATGAGGAATGCATTGGACATAATAAGTGACGGGTGGAGCCCGCTATAGCTCCACGATTCACTGACAGGCCTCATGAGACAAACTATTCTCTTGGCATGAGTCCTTGACAAAATATTATTTGTAGTCTTGGCACGAGGGCTTGGATACGTGGTTATGCTAGTCTGGAATTATGCATTCCATCATTGTGAAAGTGGTTATTGATATTTAATGTGATTATTCGACAAGTATAATATCTATATGAATATGTAAATGGCATTATCTCATTTTACTTTTTCCATATTATGTTGAAGTTTAAGTTTAAAAGGCTTTTGTTTTAGTTATACATTGCCTTAAATGTTTATGTTTATTTATGAAAGCTTCCGCTATATTATTATCCTTACTGAGCATCTGAGCTCACCCCTTTCAATGTTTTATTTTTCCCAGGATGTGAAGAAATATTTTTTGAATGACCTGCAAGGATAGTCTGAAGGGGATACTGGAGTGGACTATGGAGACTATGTTATTGTAGTTTTTCACTTAATGATGTAATGTACCATTTATGAATGTATCTCGTGTTTCCAAGGCTACCAAACTAATTGGTCTATCGAGACTTGATCTTTTGTGATCATGCCAATGTTACTTAATAATGCACCGACTTTGGGTAACTGGGATCGGGGCGTTACAGTTGGTATGAAAGGTAGTTTAGTACTATCCTTGGAAGCTAGATTTAGATAAACTGTAATTAGAGTAAATCTCTCTAAGATAGACATTGAGGATTAGTATAGAAGAACTTCCTAGAATTTTGGTATTATAGATGTTTTGTGAGTTTTTCGAGCAATACATCCCAGTCTGGATACGAACAGGTAGTGGAAGCTCTGGCACAGATGTATCTAGGGGTAAAACCTGAAAACACTGCTTTGAGCTAGACTCGAATGGGAACTGGTGCACGACAACAGGCCTTGCTGCACTCTTGGTTACGACACTCCCGGGGGATATGCTTAGGATAATTCTCATTTTTTTTACTAACCATTATGAAGGGTTTATGAGTATGTACTTTATCAATGAAATTTTTTTATGATTATGGATTATATCCATAAACCGTTCAATTTACATTAAGAATTTTACATGTTTGGAATGATTCATTGAAAGTAATACACTAACCAAGTTTATGCCATTGTATAGAAATGGCGCCCAGTAGAAGGATTGTGAACTCCATCAATACGTATGATCCAAAGAGTAAGAAGGGTCATATCTTTCACGGTATTAAGACATCATTTAGAAGGGAAATAGTCTCCCATTGTTCTCAACATATAATGAAATAGTATCATGTGTTAATAAGATAAGTAATGAATTCTCAGAGTCTTATGGCTTTGAAGGGAAGAAAGATAAGAAAAGGATGGAAGAGAGAATGATGGATAAAGAGACAAGGGAAAAGAAAACTTTTCCAATAAGTGATAACTGTGGGAATAAACACCTTGGAACTTTACTGAAGGGAATGAGAGTTTTTTATATGTGTGGAGAAAAAGGACACCAAGTGCGTGACTATAAGGGTAAGAAGAAGGTTTCAAATGTACAATGCTTCATCTTCAAGGAGTGGGGACACTACACAAACCAATGTCCAAATAATCAGAGTATTCCCCAAATGATGTTATTGTATAATAATCAAGTTATGATACTACCACAGATGAGGAGGAATGATTAGAGTGCTTATGTTGTTATTAAAGAATTTTTTCATTTGAGTGTTGTATCAATGATGTACTGATTATAATAATTATGGTGTATATAAGTATTATACTGCAGTACTATTTCATCAAGGACTTGAGATTGTGTGGAACCAAGAAAAGTGACTCCATAGCAGGATAAATTTTTAGAAAATATATGGTTGAGAGAAAGGTAAACCATAATATGGTTCTGATACCGAGATAGTGATTTTAGAATAATACATGATTGATATGGATAAATTATATTGGATATTCTTAACTTCACTGAAACTGATTAATGATTTGTATACATTTTTGGATAGAAGGAGTATACCTAGTATTCTATATGGAATAAGGGATCATGATTTTATTCAATAAGGATTTATGGTAATTCAGGATGTTGTAGTGTTTTAAAAGAATACATGTTGAAGGTGTTCACGTGCTGTTATGCGGAAAAAGGGATCTTCATTATGTTTACCTTCCTTATAAAATTTGGACTTTGAGTTGGACAGAAGTATTTTGGATAACAATAAAGGTTGGAATGGATTAATTTGAACTTTGGATTGTATTGTTTAAGGTAAAAACATTTATGATGATTATTTTTGGAATTTTATAATATTTTAGTTTTAGGAAAAGGATAACCTACAGGTAGGGGGATAACCTATGGCGTCAGATAAAGCTGGAGGAATTGAACCCACAACCATAGTGCGACAGGCCTTTATTACCTACCACTAGCCTACAGGAAGTCCCTGGTTATTACAAAATATTTTTCCTAATCTAAATGGTATGTGTTAATATTTGGAACCTTGTACGATTAGGATAAATATAATTTTTTTGAGTTCTATTATCTTTTTAAGGGAAAGATTAGTTTGGGGTAGAAATTAGTTGAATGTTGAAACTCTACTTGTCATGTATATATATATATATATATACACATCACTATTATTCTATGAATAAATTAATTCTTAAACTTTAGGAAAGGGATATTAAACAAAAGTGTTATCCGAATATCTTATTTTTTTTGAACTAATGATATTTTAAATCACTATAGATTGATGGCTTTGATGTCCTCAATTTTACACTTGTTTGTGATTGATTACCTCAATCACTCCCTAAAAATATTTACGTTTTTCCTCCAATTATATTTCTGTAATTTCAACCAACGTTCTCCTAATCGAGATCATAATTTGGTGGTGTCTTTTTCATTTCCCTTTCCGCTTTATTAAGGCTAAATTTTATTAACCTTATTTCCGATTTGGGTTTTCCAAAAAGGTATTTTCTATTTTCAACTTTTTTTTTTCAAAGAAAAATTCAAATTGCGAGGACACAATTTATTGAAGGAGGGGAGAATGTAACACCCCGAGCTTCCACGATACGCTTCTCTGTCAATAATCCAATATCTTGGAGTGTACGCAAGTTCGAGATTCAAAAGCACCACGACCAATCAAAATAGCCATTAGGAATAGTAACACAAACTTTTTAAAATTATATATAATTTATATTTCAAAATGGACTTCATTTTTGGATTTGTAATATCGAAATTATCCTAAGTTGAATTTTTGGTATTTTTCTGAGAACTTCCAATTTTTTATGAATAGTGAAAAATACTTAAAAACAACTTTTTTAATCAAAAAAATTTATAGTGATAATTTATACAATTGAGTGGTTATAAAGTGTAATTAGAATATATTTTTACCATTTTATCCAATGGTTTCCATTAGAATTAATTTCACATTGAAATTCGACATAAACAATTGTCAATCTTTCGATTGATATTCTTTCTTAAAAACACGTTATTTGTGGTCACAGCCGGAATTAATTATTAAATTAATTAATTCAACTTATATGGTATGAATTTTTTAAAATATACATCATTTTTGAATTAGGAATATCTAATATATCTTAGGGTTTATTTTTTGTATTTTTCTGAAAAACTTCAATTTTTGATGAATAGTGAAACCACTAAGTGGTAGTTAAAAAAATTGATTTTTCATTTAAATGAAACTTTACCACTTCTATGATTTTATTTTCAAAAATAAGACATACATCATTGTCATTATGAAGTAAAATTTGGTTCAATGGGATTAAAATAATTTATGGTGAATAGTAAATTTTATGTTCTATTAATCGCGATTAAAGTTAATTAGTGAAATTTAAGGTAAAAATGATATTATAAAAATATAAAAATATCTTGAAACTTGTTCTACCCTTATTGGATGATTCATGGCCGACCAAGAAAATACATGGGTTAACTTGGGGAACCCATGGAGCCACTTGGGTATGAAAATGACATTAATAACTTTTTAGCTAAAGTAAAAATAAAATTGCCACAAACAGGTGTAGTTTTACTAAAACAATTATTACATGGGGTTATATAAGATAATGTTTCGACTATAAATATTCATTGGAAAGAAAAAAATATTTCCTATATCATGATATTTTTTATATAATTTTTAGACATTAAATATATTATAATTTTTTGACACCATGATGATGTATTGAGTACCTCATTAATTAACGATTTAAATAAAATGAAAAGATAATGTAATATATAAGACATAAACTAGTACAAAACCTATTAGATGAGTATATTTCGAACTCTTATCACCTTATCCTCGAAATATATAATTTTGGGACATTTTAAATCCGAAAACTACTTCATAATAATGTAACATTTCATTACTTTCCAAGAGTGCCCCTCCTCTCCTCTTATAAAAGGCCCCCACCTCTACCACCTTATTCACACCTTCAAGACTTTTGGCTCAGCCAAAATACTCCAAACTAATCTTTAAAATTCCCTATCTTACTCCTATAAGCCTCAAATTGGGCATAATTCTTCCCAAGGAATCCTTTGGATCAAATCAAAAAGAGATACCCGATTTTAAGGTAATGTCTTCTCTTATGCTATTTTGTTTTATTTTTCTTATCCAACCCCTTAAACAATTCTTATTACATTATTTTGTAACAACACAAGTATCATAAATATACTAGAATGTTTTTTTGAGAAGTATATTATTTACACCTACACACACCTTCATCTAATGGTTAAAGAACCTACTGTTTCTGTGGTTGGCGAATTTCTGCCTCACGAAACGATGATTGTTCAATCTTCTTTTAAAACCTCTCATGGTGGCCATTAAGATGTCACTATATTTATATATGATATATATTATGTTTATATTTTCCTTATGCTCTTGTATTTCTCATTTATGGCATACCTTTATGATTTCCATTATGGGTAAACGTGATAATTTCATTTTTGGAAGTGCGGACTACCGCCCCCTCAAAGTGATTTGAATCATTAATGCCATATGTGGGATGTATAAAGGATGGAGTAAATTATATTATATATTATATTATAATGGAAATATAATATACCTTTATATCATTATGATTTCATTCCATTAAATACGAAATAGAAATTAAAGTAGCGTTAATGTGTATGTACGACTTACCGTCTCCATGAACGGTGCATTTCATTTCTGACCTCAAAATGTTATGTAATATTATAAACGAATATATATACTGGATATATATGATATATATGATATCTAAATCATGAATATAATTCTTGAGATATTGAATATTCTACCACATAAGCAACTTGCAATTATAAGAAGTTTATTTTTGACTCAAGTACCAAAGATCGACAAAATGACCGTTATTAACTTAAATAATTACATAATGTTCATAACATCGTAATAAGTGATATAAAATAAATAATGAAATTTAAAATGTTTCTTATTCAATTATAAATTGACTTTAGTTTATTATTCAGGAGGTTAAAGAACAATCGAGTCAAGTCGGACATGATGTAAGGGAACTTCTTAACACAATTTCCGTTCTTTGGGTTAATATCCTACTTTCAAATTATGTCATGATATTATTATGTCCTATCTTGTAGTTGTACATTTATTATGTGTACTTATAGTGAATACACATAATAGATCTATTTTATTTAAAAAATGTTCTTTGTAAGGTACTTCGTCTAAATCTCCATTCATTGAGGCATATTTTGTTTTATACACAAATTTCTTCTATACGGTGTATAAACCCCTTTAACTTTAATGTTTATTCAAAAGGAATCTATTTATACGATTCGTTTTACTGAACGAAAAAAAGGAATTTTTTTCTTGTAATATGTATGCGGCGACAACGACTTCTCTGCCGCCATGACCATTATTTGAGATTCAGATTCCTCTACAAGCCATAACTTTTTTTAAATGAAAAATAAATACCATGTTTTTATTTACATTTATTTTGGTATTGAAAATGGTGTTGATAATGTTTTATTATATAATTGTGTTGTATTGATATCTTGTGATTGAAATGTGGAACTTTTATGATTCCTTTATGCATGTTTTATGTGATACGATTATGTTATGGTTTATGATATGTTTAAACCTGTTCATATGAGGAAGACATTGGACTTAATTAGTGACGGGAGGATCCCTCTATAACTCCTCGATGCATGGGCAGGTCTCATGAGACAAACTAGTGCCTTGGCACGAGGCCTTGACAAAATATTATTGTTGTCTTGGCACGAGGCCTTGGCTACGTGGTTATGATAGTCTGGCATTAGGAATTCCATCATTGTGAAATGGTTATTGATATTGCATGTGATTATTCAACCAGTAGAATATCCTTGTGAATAAGTAAATGGCATTATTTCATTTTTCATTTTCCATATTATTTTGAAGTTCAAGTTTAAAAGCCTATTGTTTTAGTTATACATTGACTTAAATGTTTGTGTTTATTTATGAAAGCTTCAGCTATATTGTTATCCTTACTAATCATTTGAGCTCACCCCTTTCAATGTTTTATTTTTCCCAGGATGTGATGAAATATATTATGACTGAAATGTAGGGATAGTATGAAGGGGATATGGGAGTGGACTATGGAGACTATGTTATTTTACTTTTTCACTTTTTGATGTAATGTACCATTTATGAATGTATCTAGTGTTTTCAAGGATACTAAACTAATCGGTCTTTAGAGAGTTGATCTTTTTTTATCATGCCAATGTTACGTAATAATGCACCGACTCTGGATAACTGGGGTCAGGGCATTACACAACCCGAGTGGGGCCCACACCATGATCCCAAAACATATCAAACAGATTGCACCATTGTGATCCTCTAAGAAAAACACACAGGATCGACTATCTGTCCGCCCAAATCGAACTCCTAATGAGAATGTTGCGTTTCTCCGGAAACGCCCAAACATGGCCTCATGGGAACCACACCCAAAACTCGGTCCCCGCACCCTGAAACCATCAAGAAAAGTCCACCATACCATCAGGGTCTCAATTCCACTAACTGTACGTCAATCGGACACTCTGGGTAGAAGATACAATGGCCCGAAGTCGAATATCAATAAAATTTTATTATTTTATTCGACGTTTCAAGCTCCCGGGCCACGATCCTGAAACATAAAACTCTCGAACCCACACCGAAGGGTTCTCCTCATCTCTAGGGTCATGTAGCCATAGATATTGTGCGATTTGGATTTCCAGGGAGCAAGATACGTGGGTTTTAAAACCCCCGTGTCAAAGAGAGGGTCGGACCAGCCTTGGCCGGCTCGCGCCGGCCGACCCGGCCTCCACCATTGCCAGATGCTCGGGTCGGCGATCTATGCCACCATGGAATGCACGCGCCTAGTTGGAACCCCACCATGGGGGTCGCCGGTGCAGCGGTCCTGATTGAATCTCGCGGCCCACCGCCGCGGGCCGCCGCACCAATGTCGCGCCGGCGGAATCTTTAAGGGCCGCCAGAGGCATCCTGGGTATCCAAACACAAATCCGAAGGCATATGCATGCCCCCCGGGACCGGATCTACGCATATGCAGGCTCAAGGTAGAGAAAAACCAACCAAATCAGGATCTAGGATTTTGAAACTCAAAACGCCTACCTGTTGGCAGATCGTCGAAGCTTCTGGTGCAGAACGACGCTTGCGATGCGCTGGAGCTCGATCCGCTGACAATCGGCCCTAAAAACCGACACCGGGGGCATGATTCGGGGATGAACGGATGAGGGAGGGGGGGGTTTCATCCATCATGTGGGATGAGGGAGGTTAGGGGATTGATTTATTTTCTTGTTTTTTTTAATTAAAAACATCATTTTAACTCCCCGCCAACATGCCTCCGACCCGGCACCCAGCGCCGACTAAAAATATGTCGCGAATAGGGTAAACACGGAGTTCTAAACAAAACGACAAACTCAGACTTACGATCTGAGACTCCTTCTAGGAGTTATTCGAGCCGAATCTCATAATTAAACTTTTCCATATATTTATGAAAATGCCTCTATTGTCTTTTCTCACTGCAAGCCTGTGCCCACAACGTTTATACCCCGCCTAGTTTAAAGGGCACGCTCCGGATGCCACCGTACCCTCATATTTCCATTCTGAGCAACCGTTTAGGGGATAACACACCCTCTCCATGTGCATAGTATAAACAAACGTAATGTTTTTATAAAATTATTTCTGGGCACACCGGGCCTCAGAATCGCACGCCGTCTTCACGCATAGCTCTGAAATTATTCATAGAAATATTCCAAATTCTGACAGGGAAAAACACGAGTCACTACCTCCTCCCCACCATAGAACCTTTCATCCCCAAAAATACTTAAGCACAAGGAATGCAACTGGACTCTCAACTGGGTCACCCATGCCAGCGAGTCCACCAACAAACACCCCCGCCCAAACACATAAGTCAGAGGGACTCATCCACCACACCTCAACACTATCATCTTTTGGCGGCACTGAATAGCTCGCAAGGTTTTAATATCTTCACAAAAAATGCTTCTCAGTGGGGGAAGTATCCCTCTTACTCACACATTCAAAGCACATCGAACAACACCCACACAGTGTTTTACTAACACACTAATCAAATCACAAGCAAGAAATAGAAATGAAAGAGTACCGATAAACTGTATCAAACTACTAAAAAAAGTAGAAAGGACACAAGCCGTACCTCTACCCATCCACAGAGCCTCTGGGTCAAGAACCTCTAGGGAATGTAGTTATCCTCGCCCTCATCCCCCAGCTCCCTGAGCTCGGCGTGGACCACCTGGGGGTGGGGATGGTGGAAAATGATACCGCCTACCACCTCTTGCTACTACACCACCTATGTCCCCATGTCCGTCGCCCTCTGGATCTCCTTGCTCGAGACACTGCCTCTGCCAAGGAAGTCTGTCGACCATCTCCATCTCTACAGCATGACGGGTCGGACAATCTCTAGCAAGATTTCCCTGACCGTCGCAAGCGTAACACTGCCTGTCCTACAGCTGACCAAAACTGGCCTGCAAGCTCTATGAGCCCTGAGCCTCAGATCCCCTATCATGGTGTAGCCACCTGAAATGTCACCCAGGTCTGAGCCCTTGAGTATGTCATCGGCTACCAGATTCAGATCCGACTGACAAAGTCTCAGTTCTCACGTGCCCAACACTAACATTCGGGGTCTAATCAGCCAGAAAGCTTTCCACCACTTGGGATCTCTCCAGCACTCCAGCATAGGTGGGTAGACACAAGGAAACCACAGCAGTCCAGATGTCCCTGCATAGGCCCTGCTCAAAGGTCTGATCCCTAAAGAACAGTTCTCGAACCATATATAGGGAGTACCATGACAGGTCTGTAAACCTCACTGAACACTCTGAAATAATCATTCCCTCTTTCTGAAGCTGCAGAGGCTCTTGAATCTGCACTGAACTCAGCGTCACTAGATAGAACTATTCCCTGAAGATCCGCTCAAATTGTTCCCACGTGAGCGTCTCATAATTGTGGGACTGTGCCACCAAACTCCACCATCACTTGGTCGAACCATCAAGATGGCTTGCTGCTGGGACCACCATCTGATATGGGGTTGTCCTCTCTAGGCGGAAAACTTGGGTGACTGCTTGCAACTAGTCATCAGCTGCCTGAGGGTCTGGATCACCCCGAAACCTCAAAGGTCGCTACCTCTATAACTTGTGCAGTGCACTCAGCCTGCGCCCAACCTCATCCTGCACTGTCGGCACAACCAGCTTCTCGACAGGTGGTTCTTAAATTGGCGGAAAACATGGAGGTCCAGTCTTATAACCTACGCCCTCATCCACAACCTCTACACATGGTGGATTGTCACCACAATCCCTCTTCGGAACTCTCGCTGGCTGTCATCATGGAGACATCCTGAAATAAAATCAAGATACACCATGTTCAAAGAGTTTATCTGGAGTGCTGGCTCAATAAGGACAATGAAAAACCCAAAACCCAGTCTTATATGATGCAAGTCCCATTATTTTTCCCCTATGACCAGTGTACGAATGTCTTGAGTCAAAAATCAGGTTGTCAGAGTCCTGGTGAATGGATACGTCGGCCGCTGCACTAACACTAGAGTCCCTGGCTTGAAAACCGAACTTGAAACATCCTAACACTGCTGTTATGCAACCCAAAACAAACTCACAGCTAGACCAACTATTCTCAAAGATCCCAAAGGTAAATCCTCCTCTGATACCACTCTGTCACGACCCGACTCGACCGGGCTTGAGCCAGGACTCCCCAAGCCTACCTCCAATAGGCCAGGAGTTGGCCTCTAGTGCAGAGTAGGATATCACACACAAGTGAGGAATTAGCCAAAGGTACCTGCACACACGCACCTAGATACACCACCATGAAACAGTACAGAGATATATAAAATTGAAAAGAAAATGCATGCATAAAACTATCCCAAACCAGAGTGCAACAGAAGTACAAAAGGAAAAAATAGGGCCCACCAACGGAAAACCACAAAAGCGTCCAACCTGCTCGAAAGGAGGGGTATGATGTCAAAAGTAAAACCAGAAAGCTCCTCGACACAGCTCTGGTAAGACTCCACGGTCACCCGATCACTATTCTCCATGTGCTCTGGGTCCTCCTGGGACTCCGTCAAAAGGCATGTGGACTGCAAAAGACACAGACAAGTGCGGGAAAAGCCCATGCAGGGGTGAGTATTACAATACTCAGTAGGCACCCCAAAAACCCAAAACAAAAGATAGAAAATGAAAGGCAACATTCCGCTCAACCCAGCTAGAGGGAACCCAGAAAAGAGAGAAACTCTATCTTGTGACCATCCTTGTCTAAACACCACTAGTCAGCTCAAATTAGGTGTATTCCCATACATATACCTTGAACATCCAGATATACTCTGCTCAAGAACCAGACCAATTGAGGTACCGAACTCATCACCAGAAATGGTTCACAAGCAAGAGTGAACACTCCATGATCTCTATTATCCTAGATGACACTCATCCAAGAGATACAATCCATCGGGTCCCACACAAACATCTCAGAGGCTCATCTGAGAGATCACACTCATCAGATATCGCTACTGAGAAAACCACTCTAAAACATCATAAACACCAAACTCCTCGGATAGGGGATCGATCCTATGGCCCGCTAGGGGATATCAGAACCCACACAGGTATACGAAGATCTCACATATAGTGTATCACACCCAGTATCCGCTGGGGGATACCACACCCCGATCTTCCGCTCATTAGAAACACGTCACTCAGATAGAGGATCATCACCCATGTCCCGACATTCACGAAGATACTAAAACCCTATCAGGTACATCTCATGTTGTAGGGGATCGAAATGATGATGCCTCAACTCTACCGACACCAAGCGCTGAGTAGGGGATCATATAAGCAACGATACCACAACCCTATTGCAATCCTCATGCTGAGTAGGGGATCGTATAACCGACGATAATGCAACCCTAAAAAGCACATATCACTACGTAGTGGGTCATATTCCCTGATGATGCCACAAAACCTATGGGGGTAACCAGCTAGATAGGGGATCTCCACCTCTGGATAAGTGGTCATAGTGATACCAAGAACCCGATCTAGGGAAACGATGTTAGAGGATACCACTTCGGGCCCACCAGAGAGATGCCACAACTCTAACAAAAAAATCCCATTGAGAGGATCACAAACCTGTACTAAGGTTGTGATGTCACGCGAACCCTCATAGGAACGAACCAAGGGAGTACCGTCAACCACTGGTCGTCAAAACATCGCTAACCTGAGTGACCCACAACAATGCGACACCACACACCTCCAAGGCCGATACTGAGGCCACCATCGCGATCCACGGGAAAAAATACATAGGATAGGCTATTTACCCGCCCGAAACTGACAACTGGTGAAAAAGCACTATTCACCATAACTATCCCATGTGGGGGTTACACTACGAACCTGAAACTCATCAAGCGGATCGTACCACTGCAATCCCCTCGGAAAAACACGCGAGATTGACAACTCATTCGTCCAAAATGGACACCCAGTGAAAAATATACTATTCACCAAACCCAACCTAGGTGGGGCCCACACCATGATCTAGAAACACATCAAACAGATCGCACCATTGTGATCCTCTCGACAAAACACAAATGATCAACTATTCATCCGCCAAAATCGAACTCCTCGTGAGAATGTTGTGTTTCTCTGCAAACACCCAAACCCAAAAACGTGGGGCCCACACCCCAAACTCGGTCCCCACACCTAGAAACCATCATCAAAAGTCCTCCGTACCATCAGGGTCTCAACGCCGCTGATGACACGTCAATTGGGTGCTCTGGGTAGAAGATACAATGGATCGAAGTCGAATAATAATATAATATTATTATTTTATTCGTCACTTCAAGCTCCCGGGCCACAATCCAAAAACATAAAGCTCCCGAACCCACACCAAACGGTTCGCCTCATCCCCATGGTTGTGTCTCCGTAGACGGTGCATGATTTGGATTTTCAAGGAGCAAGATACGTGGGTTTTAAAACCCCTGTGTCCAAGAGAGGGCTGAACCGGCCTGGGTTGGCCCACGTTGGCCGACCCGTCCGCCGCCGCTGCCAACCGCTCCGGTCGGCAGTCAGCTCTCCCACGGCGCAACGCAGTGCACGCACGGGAACCTGGTCGACCCCCTACCACGGGGGTCGCCGGTAATTGGCGCCGGACCTCCGCTGGTGCGGCGGTCCCGATTGAATCCCACGGCCCGCTGGCGGACCTTCCTGGGGCTGCCGGAGGCACCCCGGGGGTCAAACTCAAATCCAAAGGCATATTCACACCTCCTGGGACTGGATCAATACATCTATAATATCCAAATAGAAAAAGACCAACTAAATCGGGATAAGGGATTTCAAAACAGAAAACCCCTACCTGTTGCCGGATACTCAAAGCTTTGGGTGTAGAACGACACCTACGACGCGCTAGAGCTCGATCCACTGACGATCGGTGCTGAAAATGGATCCCCGAGGATCGATTCGGCGAAGAACATATGAAGGAGTGGGAGGGATTTGTCTGGCGTGCTGGAGGACAGAGGTGAGGGGATTGATTGATTTTCTTTTTTTTAATTAAAAACTTCATTTTAAATCCCCACCAACACGCCTCCGACCCGACACCTAGCGCTGACTAAACTTATGTCACACCTAGGGTAAACACGACATTCTGAACGCAACAGAGGACTCATAATTGTGATCTAAGACTCCATCCAAGAGTTATCCAAGCCAACACTCATAAATATACTTTTCCATTTATTTACAAAAACACCCCTGGTGGAATTTCTTACCGTAGGCTCACGCCCAGAAATTTTATTCCCCGCCTAGGGTAAATGGCATGCTCCGGACGCAGCTATACCCACATATTCTCGTTCTGAGCTACTGTTTATGAGATAACACACCCCTGCCACATGAATAGTATAAAAATACTTAATATTTTTATAAAATTATTTCTGGGCACACTGGGCCTCGGAATCACATGTCATCTTCGCGCCTAACTCTAGAATTATTCGTAGAAATATTCCACAGCCTAACAGGGTCAAAAATCGAGTCGCTACATCTTCCCCACCTTAGAACTCTTCATCCACGAAAATCCCTAAGCACAAGGAAAGCAATTGGACTCTCAATTGGGTCTCCCACGCCAGCGAGTCCATCAAAAAAACCCCACCAGAACACATAAGTCAGAGGGACTCATCCACCACACCTCAACACTATCCTCTTTGGGTGGAACTGAATCGCCCACACAGTATTACTCACGCCACAAAAACGTGTATCGATGATGGAAGAATCCC
The DNA here is from genome assembly GCA_963277665.1 of Viscum album. Classification (NCBI taxonomy): domain Eukaryota; kingdom Viridiplantae; phylum Streptophyta; class Magnoliopsida; order Santalales; family Viscaceae; genus Viscum; species Viscum album. Next base: position 1,184,826,485 of record OY728165.1, read on the forward strand.
TATTCCTCACGCTTTCAAAGCACGTCAAAAAACACCCACAAAAAGTTTTACCAATGCCCTGAACAAACCCCGAGGAAGAAATAGAAAGGAAAGAGTACAACTAAATAGTATCAAACTACTGTAGAAAGTAGAAAGGACACAAGGCGTACCTCTATCCATAAGCAGAGCCTCTGGGTCAAAAGCCTCTAGGGAATGCAGTTGTCCTTGCCCTCGTCCCCCAGCTCCTTGAGCTCGGCGTGGACCACCTGGGGGTCAGGGTGGTGGAAAATGATACCGCCTACCACCTATTGATGTTGCACCAGCTCCGTCGCCACGTCCACTGCCCTGTGGATCTTCTTTCTCGAGACGCTACCTCTGCCATGGTGGTCTGTCGACCAGATCCCTCTCTGCACCACGACAGATCGGAGAATCTCTAGAAAGATGTCCCTGACCATCGCAAGCGTAACACCGCCTCTCCTATGGCTGACCAAAAGTACCATGTGATCCCTATGAGCCCTGAGCCTTAGATCATCCATCCTTGGGCCGCTTCCTCAAACGTCACCCACATCTGGTCCTCTAATTCTGTCGTCGGATACCATATGCTGATCCGACTGATGAAGTCTCAACTCTTGAGTGCCCAGCACTAACAGGCGAGGTCTGCTCGTCCAGAAAGCTCTCCACCATTAGGGCCCGCTCCAGCACTCCAGCATAGGTGGGCAAACACAAGGAAACCACACCAGCCTAGATGTCCCTACATAGGCCCTTCTCGAAGGTCTGAGCCCTAAATAATGGGTCTCAACCCATATCTAGGGAGTATCATGATAGGTCTTTAAACCTCGTTGAGTACTCCGACACGGTCATGCCCTCCTGCCGAAGCTGCAGAAGCTTCTGAATCCACACTGACCTTAGCGCCACAGCATAGAACTCTTTCCTGAAGTGCCGCTCAAACACTTCCCACGTGAGCGTCTACCCATCTCGGTACTGCATCACCAAACTCCACCATCGACCTGTCGAACAATGCATAAGGCTCACCGCTAGGACCACCATCGGTTCTGGGGGTGTCCCTACTAGGTGGAAAACATGGGTGACTACATTGAGCTAGTCATCAGCTTCCTGAGGGTCTCGATCACCCCGGAATCTTAGAGGATGCTACCTCTAGAACTTGTGTAGCGCACTCTGCCTACGTATAACCTCATCATGCACTTCTGGGCCAACCAACTGCTCGACAGGTGGTGGCTCAATTGGTGGACCACTTGGGGGTCAAGCTTTTGAGCCTGCTCCCTCGTCCACAACCTCTATACGTGGCAGATCATCCCCAAAATCTCTCTGCGGAACTCTTGCTGGATTTCGTCATCGAGGCATCCTGAAATACAATCAATACACACCATGTCCAAAGAGTATATCTGGAGAGGTGAATCATTAAGGAAAAGGAAAAAAAGCCAAAACCTAGTTTTATATGATTCATGTCCCATTATTTTTTCCATGAGACTAGAGTATGAACGTCTCGAGTCGAAAAGCAGGTTCTCAGAGTCCTGGTGAATGGATATGTTGTCTATCGCACCAACAATGAAGTCCCTGGCCTGAAAGACTACCACTATGCAACCCAAACCAAACTCATAGCTAGACCAGCTACGCTCTGGGATCCTAAAGGTGGAACCTCCTCTAATACCACTCGGTCATGACCCGACCCAATGGGGCTCGAGCTGCGACTCCCCATGACCACCTCTAATAGGCCAGGGGCTGGTGTCTAGCGCCGAGTATTCTATCACACACATGGGAGGCATTAGCCTAAGGTACATGTACACATGCACCCATATACACCTCCATGAAACAGTGCAGAGATATATAAATCAGAAAAAGTAAATGCATGCATACAACTATCCCAAACTAGAGTGCAAGAGATGTACAAAAGGGGAAAATAGGGCCCACCAAAGGAAAACCACAAAATCATCCAACCTGCTTGGAAGAAGGGGTACACTGTCCAAAGCACCACCGGTATGCTCCTAGGAACATCTCCAGTAAGACTCCACGGTCACCCGCTCACTCAGCTCCACCTGCTCCGGGTCCTTCTGGGACTCCGTCAAAAGGCATGTGGTCTGCACAAGACACAAAAAAGTGCGTGAAAAGACCGTGTAAGGGTGAGTATAACAATACTCAGTAGGCACCCCAAAAACCCAAAACAAAAGAGAGAAACTGAAAGGAAACAGTCCGCTCATCCCAGCCAGAGGGAAGCCAGACAAGAGAGAAACTCCATCTCATGACCATCCTCGGCTAAACACAACTAGTCAGCTAAAATTAGGTGTATGACCATACATATACCATGAACACCCAAATATTCCCTTCTCACGCACCAGGCCACATGTGGTACCAACGTCATCACCAGAAATAGTTCACAACCCAGAGCACACACTCCACAATCATTGTCATCCCAGATGACACTAGTCCGAGAGATACACCCCATCGGGTCCCACACAAACATCTCAGACACTCATCTAATAGATCACGCTCACCAGATATTTCCACTGAGAAAACCACGCTGAAACAACATAAACACCAAACTCCTCGGATATGGGATCACACCTATGGTCCTCTAGGGGATACCCGAACCCACACTGGTATACACAGATCTCAACGATAGGGTATCACTCCCAGGATCTGCTGGGGGATACCACAACCCGATCTGATGCTTTTCAGTAACACTTCACTCAGATATAGGATTTTCATCCGTGTCACAAAGGTCACAATGATACCAAAACCCTATCAGGTATATCTCGTGCTGTAGGGGATCAATCTGGTGAATCCACAACCCAAACCACACCATGCGCTAAGTAGGGGATTGTATAACCAACAATACTGCAACCCTACTATAATCCTCATGCTTAGTATGGGATCATATAAATGACGATACCGCAACCCTACTAAGCATGGCCCACTGCATAAGGGATAACATTCGTGATTATGCCACAAACCCTATGGGGTTAACCTGCTAGATAGGGGATCTCCACCTGTGGATAAGTGGTCACAATGATTCCAAGAACCCAATCTAGGGAAACGATGCTAGATGATCCCGATCTGAGCCCACCGAAGGGATTCCACAGCTCTAACAAAAATACATCACATAGAGAGGATCACAAACCTATAATAATGTTGTGATGTCATGCGATCCCTCGTAGGAATGAACCAAGGGAGTACCCTCAACCACTGCTGGTCCAAACGTCGCTGACCCAAGAGACCCGCAACAATACCACACCGTGCACCTCCAAGGCCAATACCGAGGCCACCATCACGATCCCTGTGGAAAAACACGTAGGATAGGCTTTTTAATCACCCAAAATGGACAGCCAGTCAAAAAGGCACTATTCAACACAGCTATCCTATTTGGGGCCCACGCTACGAACCAAAAACTCATCAAGCGGATTGAACAACTGCGATCCCCTTGAAAAAACACATGAGATTGTCTACTTGTTCGTCTGAAACAGACACATAGTGAAAACCGTAAATTTCACTGAACCCAACCCAGGTGGGGCCCACAAAACAATCCCAAAAATCATTGAATGGTTTGCACCATTGTGATCCTCTCGGAAAAACACCCAGGATCGATTATTCATCCGTCAAAATCGAACTCCTTGTGAGAAAGTAGTGTTTCTCCGCAAACGGCAAAACCCGACTTTGTGGGGCCCGTACCACCAACATAGTCCTCGCACCTAGAAACCATATATAAACTTCCTCCATACCATCAGGGTCTCAACGGCACTAACGACATGTCAATCGGGCACTCCGGGAATAAGATACAATGACCCGAAGTTGAATAATAATAAAATATTATTATTTTATTCGACGTATCATGCTCTCGGGCCACTATCCCGAAACATAAAACTCCCAAAACCACACCAAAGGTTTCACCTCGTTTCCAGGGTCACATCAATCTAGATGGCGCACGATTCATATTTTTTGGAAGCATGATACGGGGTTTTTAAAACCCCCGTGTCCAAGAGAGGGCCGGACCGGCCTGAACCGGCCGGTCCGGCTGACCGATCCGGCCTCCGCCGCGGCGCATCGCAACATGCACATGTAGCTGGATGACCCCCCATTGCGAGGGTCACATGTAATTGGCGGACAAACACCGTTGGTCTGGCTGTCCCGACTGAATCCTGCGGCCCCCCGCCGGCGGCGCCTCGCCTGCGGACCTTCTAAGGGCTGTCGGAGGTACCCCAGGGGTCCAAACACAAATCTGAAGGCATCTGTGTGCCCCCTAGGACTAGATCTACGCATATACAAGCTCAAAACATAGAAAACCCAACAAAATTTGGCTCCTTTATTTCAAAACTCAAAACCCTTTCCAGTTGGCAGATCGTCGAAGCTTCGGGTGCAGAACGACGCCTACGACGCGCTGGAGCTCGATCTGCTGATAATCGGTGCTAAAAACGGACGCCAGGGGCTTGATTTAGTGAAAAACGGATGAGGGAGGGGAAGGATTTTATCCAGAATGAAGTAGGATGGAGGTGAGGGGATTGATTTATTTATTTTAATTAAAAACATCATTTTAACTCCCCACAAACATGCCTCCGACCCGACACCCGGCGCCGACTAAAATTATGTCATGCCTAGGGTAAACACGACATTCTGAATGCAACGGCGGACTCAGAATTTGTGTTCTAAGACTCTGTCATGGAGTTATTCGAGTTGACGCTCATAATTAAACATTTCCATTTATTTACAAAAATTCCCCTGGTGGCTTTTCTCACTGCAGGCCCGCGCCCGCAAAGTTTATACCCCGCCTAATGTAAACTGCACACTCCGGACGCAATTGTACCCTCATATTACTGTTCTGAGCTACCGTTAAGGAGATAACACACCCCAGCCATGTGCATATTATAAAAATACTTAATATTTTTATAAAATTAATTCTGGGAACACCGAGCCTTGGAATCACATGACGTCTTCACGCCTAGCTCTGGAATTATTCATAGGATTATTCTAATGTCTAACAGTTTAAAAAACCGAGCCACTACATTAATTATGGGGCCTTATAGTTGGTATTATAGGAAATGTTTAGTCAAATTTGGAGATTAATATTTTTTCTTAAGAGTTAGGGATATCATCATGGGTTTATAATTTGAAGGTAGATCATAATTTTAATGTCTTATAAACCAATTTTGAGGCTTTATGATCTGAAATATTAAGCTGACTAATGATATTTTTGGGGACATTCACCTTTTCAGAAAATATGTGTTATTCGTTTTTGGGATGAAAAATGTAAGGTATGAAATAACCTTTGAGGTTAAAACATGTTATGGTTAATTTGGAAGATTTTATATCATCTTGTTAATGTTATTAGAATTATATAGTTTTTGAAAAAGGACAACATGCAGACCGTGTGACAACCCATCACGTCAGACAAAGCTGTGGGAATCAAACCCACAACCAAAGTGTGAATGATATTTATCACCTACCACTAGCCTACGTAAAGTCCCTAGTTAGTATGACTTATTATTTTTATTTAAATGACTTTATGGATCAAGACTAAGTTGATTTTGGGATCTTATGTTTTATCAAATAAATATATATAGTATAGTAAAATGGTTAGGTGATTAAGTGATAAATGTTATTTTGGAAGAGATTATCACTTTTCAGAACAATATATTCCTAAGAAAAATAGAATACTATTGGATTTCATTTATATAGTAATGGTTACAATATTATTTTGGAAGAATCTATGTTTTTTATTGTGGTAAAATTGTGATTTGGGTTATTTATATAAATGATTATCCTATCATGGAGAATTTATTATTAGGTTAATTACATTTAAGTATAATACTTTAAGAGTAGTAAATGTTATTTGGAGATAAATTTTATAATGATCAAATCCTTCTGAGTTTTTGGTTTCAATATTAGTCGGATTATTATCATGAGTTTTAAGGAATTTTGGGTATTGAATGGTATTTGTTAAAATTTGGGTATTGTTTATTGAATTTTGGAGATTAAGAGTAGTATTTATTTTTATAAAGGATTATTCTTTTTTGGGGATTATATTATCTTGTACTAACCATTTTGGTTTTGGTTAGTGTCTAAAGATAGGGAAAATATATAGTTTAACTTTATATTTTTTAGATTATGTGATTCTCTAGAAGATGATTTTATCACTTTAGGTGCGACCATGTCATTTTGAATACTCATCATTTGGAGAAAATATGAGTTTATGGTAGAAATGTATAAAAGGATGAAACTCTACTTGAAAAGTAAGTATATTTCCTTGTGTTTTTAGTTAATCTCATTTATAAACTCCTCAACTTTATGGAAAGGAACTTAAAACAAAAATTTTGTCTGTTTACGTATCTTACTAGGGAATCAAAGTCTGTTTAACCCATTAAATGTTTATGGTTTTCTGGTAGTTATATTTCTCCTGATCATGTTTTCTATCACTCTCCATAAGAAATTTATGGTTAGTTTTTCTTCCATATCTATGTATTCCTACATGGAATCCTTGTGTATGTTATCTCAGGTGCCCATTTTACTTCTATTTTTTTCTTTTAAAGTGATAGTTTTATTGACTCTTTTTCTGATGTTGGATTTTCAATAATGTTTCGGAGCCCAATTTTAAAATTGTGAGGACACAATATCCAAAAGTGGGGAATGGTGTAATGAACCAAGAATTTATAGAATAATAAATTTTCTTTTAATTTAATATTTATTAATAATATATTAATTTTTTATTAAATGTGATGCTTTTTTCGATAGAATACTCGACACACAACAATGGGTTTCTCTGAAATCATACATTGCAGACAACATTGAGTTATACTGAAAACTAATACAACAGTATTATTATTATTTTAAATGGTAGTTAATGCCTAGCTATTGGAATGAAAGGAATTAATATATTAGATAAATTTTGAAATATGGTTCACACATGTTTAAATAATGATTCATTGGTTATGAAATTTATTATAAATGTAAATAAAAACCAATTGAATATAATTGATGTGTTTTTATGAAAACCTATTTAAAAGATAATAATTGTGTTTATAAAATCATATCACTATTATAGATTTTTATTTAATGGAAAATGAATTTTATATATTCAATGTAATATTTTAAATTCATCTTATATGTTTTCTAGATATGATATAAGAATAAATCAAATTTTTTATATATAAGAATTATTTTTAAAAAATTACAGTTTCCACCCTTTTGATGGAGAACTCTGTTTAAATTTAGTTTTTAACACCTTTATATGTTTTATTTGTAACAATAAAATTCTTCCTTAGAATAGGGACATAAAAATTACTTTGGATATTTTTTTGAATTTTTTCTGGTAACTATCATGTTTTGATGAATAGTATAAATATGCTAAATTTTAATTGAAAACAACTTTTTCCATTGAGATAATTTATATTGTTAAATAATATTATTTAATGGTTTTAAATTATAAATGGAACACATTTTTATCATTTAATACAATTATGTTCATTTTATGTAATTTAACTTTGAATCTGTATAAGAACACAAGTCTATCTGTCGATAGTTATTACTTCTTAAAAACCCACTTTTTAGTTTTGAAAATACGAATTGATTTTAAATTAATTATTGAAAATTTTGTGTTTTAAATTTGAAAAAATATATTCCGTATTTGGAATTATAAGGTCTAAATAATGTTAACAAGTACCTTTTATTTTTGAACATTATGAATAATAACTTTAGTGATTATTTTATTTACTATGGTTTACGGGTAAATCTGGTAAATAATGGTAAAAAATAATATTATAATAATATTAAACTACCCTAACACATGCCCCAATCCTATTGGATGAGATATTTAAGACCATGGGAATCCTTTGGTCGATTATGAGACCCCATTGAGCCTCTTGGATGTGAAAATGACATTTTATAAGAATTTATTTAAAGTAAAGAAAAGTATAACATAAACATTTAACTTTTCCTAAAAAAAGTTTTATATAGAGTTATATAATCAATATATTCAGATATAAATATTAATTAGAAATATAAAAAGATTAAATACATCATGTTATTTTATTTATAATTTTTAGATATTAAATAAATAAATTTAATTATGACACAATGACGATGAAGTGATTGATTAATTAATAAAGGATTCAAATAAATGATATTATAAATATTAAAATAAATTTAATTTGATTATTTTGATTCCATATAAGAATGTTATGGATTATATTGACATATTATATTTTATTTAATTCCTTTGGTTTGAGGAAATCTGGTTGTTATGAATTTTTTAAAAAGTCAGTATGAATAGTGTCCAAAATTGACATAATTCATAACTTAAAACATAAAATAGATTATTAAATGATATTAAATTTATAAAAATATAATATCATTCAAAATGTTTAAGACAAGTGAGAATATGTTTAAAATTACTTTTTTTGTCAATTTATTTTATATGGTAATTACATTAACCCACAATGTGTAAATAACATGATATCACAGTAAGATTAAAAAGGGTAAAATAAGGGTTAAACCTAAATAATAAGCATAAAAAATATTCAAAACATGTTTAATTTTTTTTTTGTGATGGGTATTAGAACAAAAATAATCTTATATTTTAATTTAATGAGTTTTGGACCATTTTTAACAGAAATTAAATTTATAATAATATAATATTTCTAACCCGTCCTAAAGTGCCCCTCCCCCCTTATAAAAGGCCACCACTTCTACCCAATTACTCACACCTCCCAAGACCCTTGTATCATCTAGATTCTACTCAAATAATCTCCCAACATCCCTCCCTTCCTCTTATAATCCTTACCTTGGTTATAAGGCAATTAAAGAAATCCATTTGGCCCCAATCAAAAGAAGTTACCTGATTTAGAGGTAATGCCTTCTCTCAGGTTTCATTCACTTATTTTCCTTCACCACTCCCTATGATCTTCTTATTATTTTATTACATAACACCACCATTATAATAAATATACTATGATATTTTATGATATGTATTATAACTACACTTACACACACATCCATCTAATGGATATGAATATACTGTTTCTATATATGGTGAACTATTGCCATATGAAATGATGATTGTTCAATTTTCCCCTACCACATCTCATGGTGTCCATTATGATGGAAATATATTTATATATTATAAATAATATATTTATATTGTCTCTATGAATCTATAATTTTTATTTACAACATACCTTTATGCTTTCCATTATGTGTAAATACGATAATTTCATTTGAGGATGTGTGAACTACCAGCCCCTCAAAGTGATATGACATGTTCATGCTATACAAGGAACGTATAAATAATGGTTTTATTAAACCCATGTGACATACATGACATAAAAATAATACTGGTTTTATAATATACATTTATATCATTTGAATATTATTCGTTTAGTATAACAAAGAAATGAAAGTAGCGTTCATGCGTACGTACGACCTATTGTCTCCCTGAACGGTGCATTTCATTTCATATCTCAAAATTTTTTGGACTATTATAAATACATATATAATGGATATATAAGACAATTAAATCATTAATATCATTCTTAAGATTATTTAATTTTGACTACATGTACAATTTATATTATTACAAGTTCATTTTTGACTCCTGCACTGACTATCGACAAAACGAATGATATTAAATTAAATAATTATGTAATTTATATAACATAGTAATAAGAGATATTAATGGAATAAAAAACATGAAAAGGTTTTGAAGTAATTAGAAATTAGCTTTAAGATTTTTATTATGGAATAACAAGGAACATACATGAAGAATTAGACTTAAGGTAAGAACTTCGACACAATCTCCATTCATTGAGGCATTTTTGATAATATCCACCTCTACTATTTTATAAGGTTTATATACAACCAATATGATATTTAATATACATATTTTATATATAATAATTTTATTTATGAATTCAAGAAGATTAATATTTAAATTTTCAAAGTGGCATGGGACACCTTGAATGTTAAAATATTTAACTATTAAATAATTGTTTTAATTATATTAATATACAAATTTAATTATATAAATATAAAAAGATTATATATTACATTTTATGTATATATATAATTTCATTCAATGCTTTAAAAAGGAATATTTTTATAAAAATCATTATAATTTCGTTACAAAATGAAAAAAGTAATGTCATTTGTTTTAACGTATATGGTGATAGCAACTTCTTCGCCATTATAGGTATTATTTTAAATTTTGATTCCTCTATAAGAATTAATGTATTTTAAATAAATCCCTTATTCCTTTATTTTAGTATCTTGGTATTGAAAATGGAATCTTAAAATAAATTGGTATTTTCATATGAAAATGTTTTTCATGAGGGATTAGATGAGTATTTGAAAAGGGTTTTGTGATGAACGTGTTTTTGAAATGATACTTGAGCATTATATGAAACAGGTGTGACCGACACAACTTATAAGAAGGGTTGATCCCCATTATAGTTTACGGGTGAGACCGTAATAGCTTATAAGAAATTTGAGCCCCTTTATAACTCACATGTGATCCCGTTATAGCATATATGAAGGGATAAACCCCATTATAGCTCACAAGTGAGCCCGATATAGCTTATACGAATGGTGATTCCCATTAAAGATCTTCAATTTGGAAGTTAACCATATGAATATTCCAATTGAATGAGATTTGAATAGTTTTATGTATATGATTCTCTAATTCACCTAAATGTGCTTTAATTTCTTACTATTAGTTTCATATTTTTATTTGAGAAAACATTATAAGTGTTATTCATGTGAAAATCTCATAATGGGTTTTAAATATGCTTGGACTAATTGTTTTATTCCTTACTTTATATTTATTACTGATATTTTTATTCTCATCCCTTTTTTTTGAAATTTTTGTCATAGTGTATAAGGAAGTATAAGATAAAGTAAGAATTCAAGAATATTTTTATCAAAAAAATAATTATTATTTATTCTTTAATGAGTTTTATTATTGTAAAAAACGGTTAGTGTAGAAGTGTCTAATTTATAATTTTTGAGATGTAATATAATAGTTATGGAATAATTATCTCAAACTATAAACCTGAAAATAAACTCAATGTGAAAGAAAGTAAAGTATTGATCAAAACTCATTATTTTTTAAAGTTTAAGGACAAAGCCTTATATCGACTCTCTATGGTACAGATTTCACTTGTCTTCATTTTTATTATTTTTGAGTTTTGTACATTTTATTTCATTTTATTTCATTTTGGAAAACCCTAGGTTTAATAATTTATCTATTTATCACGTTTGATATGATATTTACGATTGATACAATTTTTTAATAAATATTTTCATGTTAAAAAAAGTGTAATGCCTGATTTGGTGATTTATCTATTTATCAGTTTATCATGTCTCGCCTGTTTATTTGTTTATCATGTATGGTCTGCTTTTCATGCCTAATATGGTTTAATAATTTATCTTTTTATCATGCCTGATCTATTTATTTTAATTGTTTTTTAGATATTTTTCTAATTTTATATTTTTTTATCTGTATGTGTGAGTATATATATACTATCATGTGAATATATATATATATTTATTTATTTAAAAATACATGTGTGATTATATATAAATATGTATGTTTTTAATATAAATATCATTTTTTTAAAATGTGTAATGTTTTTTCTATATATACACATGCATACATATATATGATCATTTTGAAAACAAATGTCTAAGGTTTTTGATATATATATATATATAAGGTTTAAAAATGTGTATTATATATATATATACAAACACAAACATATATAAAAGTTTAAATTATTTTTTAAGGTTTTTGATATATATATGTGTGTGTGTGTGTTTCCATATATATTGTTATGATATGTATATTTGTTTAAAAAATATATAAAAATATATTACATTATGAAAACGTGTAATATATTTAACAATATATATTTATATCTGAATATGTATATATAAATATTTTAAAAAAACATTTTAGATTTATTATGTTTATATATATGCTAATTGTCACATACATGAATTATTTTAAAGTTATTTTTCATTTAATTTATATTCTTGCATTTCTACGGTGGTTTCCAATGCATTTTTTAAGAAAATAGTGGGTTTTCAGGATTTAGGCCCAACCGTGAGCCCATTTCTAAATTTAAAAACAAATTTTTTTTATTTTATAACTCCATAATTTTTCAATATTTTTATCCATATCAATTTATAATTGACCTCCCCTGAAATATGAAACCCACCATATCTGTTTGGAACCTTTAAGAACTCATAATAATTTTGTATTTGGGTGATTTAGTTAGGTATTGGGCAACCCGTGAGCCCATTTCCTGCTTTAAAAAAATTAATTCTTTAATATCTCATTCGTTTTTTACTGTTTTTAGATGATTGCACCTCCCACTCTAATACAACAGACCTAGGCTCTCCCCCATGTTCTTTTCTCCTTTGGATCCAATCTTCATCACAGATTAGGGAAAAACTTCGCAAGCTTTCTCAAATCGTCTAGATTTGAAGAGGTAATTTGTTTCCTTCATTAGTCCTCAATTTTTCAATCTTTTTCCCCCATTTCAGTTCCTACATGATCTAATCTTCCTTATCCAAACCTCACATTCATTTTTTTTTCTATTTTTGTATTTATCTATTAGTGTATTTCTGGATATTTCTTCAAATTTTATCAATTAAGTGAGTTTCCTCTCATGTTCCTCCAATTTTCTTAGGGTTTCTCCAATTTCCTTATGGTTTCATCCATTTTTATTGAAGTTACTAATGTCAAAAATGAAGGTATCTTAACCTAGGGTTTTATTTTGAGTTTCTTGTTCCAATATTCTGGTTTTAGGTTCATTTTCACTCCCTTGTGGTTCGACGGGGGTGTGGCTGAAGTTCCGAACAAGGATTTAAGGGTTTTGAAATATGTTGTAGGTGATTCCATATGTAAGCATTGTATAATTAGTTATATTTTTGGATTTAAATTTATTTTATGTTCCCCTATCATTATTTTTAGTGTGAAATTTTTTTTGGTAGAATATGTTAATTGGTTGATTTTAAGTTCTAATTTTTGGTGAAAATTGGTTTTTTTACTTGTACATTCGTTGTTGTACCAATTGGTGTTGTTTTATAATTCATTTAATGACTTTATAAAAATGTTTTAGTGATGAAAATTCTATTTTGGGGTAATATTGGTATGTATTTTGTCTTAAAATAGGGATTTAAAATGGATTTTATGTGCAATGTTTTTCTATAACTTGTATAATTGTTTTATGGAAATTATAAGCATTTGTTTGAGTTATTAAAATGGTGAAAAGAAGGATTAGCTACTGTTTTGAGTGTTTTTGACCAGAACAGGTATTTTTATGTGTAAATGGAATATAGTATCATGTGAAACTTATTTTATCACAATGAAGGAATCCTGGGTATCTAGGTGGGCGGATGTGTACTGGCATGCTAGTGATTCAGAGTGGTTTTGTCTCTGTTTCACTTATCAAGTTTGACATTGACAATAAAAACAAAACTATGATGATGATGTTGTTGGGGACAACTAGGTTATGGTTTATTCCCCTACCAGTAGGTCGTGAATAGAAATGTATATTGTTATGGTTGCTTTTACACCGAGATGTGAGGTACCTAGGGATCACAATTAACTAGTGCCTAGGGGTGTTCCCATGCTGAGTGCTCATTAACTATTTGGAATTTATCTTTGTATTATGGTGTGTTTTGATGGAAAATTAAGTATCTTACATGATTTATTAAAAATAACCAATTCTTTAATGTTACCCTCTTTGAAAACTATATTCATTTAAAAGATGCACCTTTAGAAATTATTAATACAATTCTTTGTTTATAACACTTGCAAGACTGTTATCTTGTAATGATTATCACATGAAATATTTGGGTGATATCCTATTCAGATTAGGCTCACACCCTACTTACACCTTTGGGTGTAATTAGACTCGGTTATGTTTGTCACAGGTAAGGGAAAAACTTTTTGAGACAGTGGTTCGGGTTGCTAGTTCCTTCTGTTGTGTGTTGTTGTGGAGACGACTCATGGGTGATGACCCCATGTCATTTACTGGTCTTTGGGTTGTCTTTTATGCTACTTTTTTAGTTTTTGACCCCCTGTGTCATGTTAAAAACCTTGTATTCACATCTGAATTTTTAATTAAAACTTGATTGGCATGAATAATCAGATTTACTTTATTGATTGTTTCTGGTTGTCTTATGTATTATATTTCAGATAAATCATTCCTAAACCATTATTTATGATAATTGGGATCTTTTACCATCATGTGGGGATAGGGAAATCCATTTGGGACATGCCATAGACTAGGTTGGGTGCCGGTTTTAATGGCGACCAGATTCAGTTTGTGACAAAATTGTATCAGAGAAGGCTACTGTTTTTGGGTTATATTATTATTTTGGGTTGAGTTTGGATATAAAGAAACTAATATTGTTGGGTATTTGAGTTTTAGTCATGAGTAGTGTGTCTATCATGCACCTCTCTTGATATACCTTGAGTCACTATGTGATGTTGGAATTGTTTGTTTGGATTTACATCCAGGTGATACATGTGGGCTACACACTACACGTGGACATCAAGTGGGGGTGAAATAGTTTTTTATTTTATTATTGTAAGTTGTTTGTATTATTTATATTTTATTTTATTGATGAAATTTTCAGAAATTTTTTACTGATTTTTGTTCTTGTGACTATTTTCTTTTTTAGTAACATGCCTCCCCAGAAAGCTCTCATGCACCCACAGGAGGAAGCTGGAGAGAGTTCTCCCTCACCGCTTGATCAGTGTCTAGTTGAGGCTATGGTTCAGGCTATCCATGATCTAGGATAAAGAATGGATCCTATTAAATGTCCAAATAGGGAATATGAGACTAGTTCTAGTAAGTAAAAAGACCATGAGTACCTAAAACAAAATCCTCATTCTTTCCGAGGTAACGTAGAACCTCAGGAAGTGGAGGAGCGGATCGAAAAGATAGAGTGAATGTTTTAGTTCTTAGAAATACCTGAGGAGGTTAGGGTGTAATGTTCCTCTTTCCTATTAGAGGGTCCCAATCAAAGGGGGTGGGAATCAGTGCTTTAAGATGGGAAGCATGAGCAAAAGAGATGAAAGGACTTCAAGGTTATCTTCAATGACCAGTGCTACCCAGAAGTTTTGGTATATGCTTTATCTTGAGTGTTTATGGAGCTTGTTCAGGGGGATATTTCTACTGTGAGGCATGCCAAAAATTTTGTATATTCGGTTCAGTATGCTCCATAAAATGTCTCTAATGTATAGATGAAGGCCTAGAAGTTCGAGAGGGGTCTACAGCCAGAGATTTATTCGTAGGTCTTCCTATTCAAGATGAAAACCTATATAGTGGTGGTTGAATAGGCATGTATAGTGGAGATTGACTGAAAAGGGAGGGAAGGTTTTTATAGGATGTTATTAGGTCGGGGCAGTGTTAGCTCGTTTGAGAAGAAAATAAAGTGTAAGGAGTATGGAAATAAGGAAGGTGGCAGCTCCGACCATCCTTCCAGACAGTTTTTTTTTCAGTGGTTTCTTATGTGTGGTCCATTGTGTGCTACCAGTGTGGGAGGCCAGGGCACATCTAAATAGAAATCACTTTTACTCTAAATACTTGTTATCAGTGTGGTGGAATGGGACACTTGTAGGGCTTTTTTAGGATGCCACGTCCACTCCAAAGTGGGGTAGGATCAGTGTCTTCCAGGGGAGTTCCATCTCAGTCAGAGTCATTGAGGACAGGGGGATCTTGGTTTAGTGGCCATGGAGGTAGGGACAGATCATCTTATAGGTAGATAATGTTCATAGTGGATCCACAAGAAATAATTCATTCTCAAGAAGAGACTAGGAATCTTCATGCGGCGGATAGGTTACGGGCGGGACCATCGATTGTTTGAGGTGCCATTTTGATTACCTCTTCTATGGATAATGCTATTTTTTATATTAATGATTCTATTTCATTCATGTATTTCTTTACTATCAATATGCGGAATTTTCAAATCGATTTTTTTTCCTTTGCGATGGAGTTGGTGACGCTGTTGAGAATGAAGAAAGAGCAGGGTCTCTGGTGCCCATCGTGTGCACTTTCTGTGTTAGGGTTGAGATGGAGTGGGAACTCGTGGACTTAGATATGGATCTATTTGATGTGATACATAGCATGGATTGGCTGGTACAATTTTAGGCACACATCTATTGTTATATGTTGTGAGTTAGTTTCATGAAACTAGATGGGAGTCGTTTGGTTTTACTTGTGGATTGGGATATTCGGTCGGGTCATGCAGGACCTCCACTCCAAGAGTTGGGGAATCTTGTCTTCTAGATATTTCCACTCTCTCTAGAGGATTATGTTCACTCTTATGAAGGTGGACTTCCTCGTGTAGTGGATGAGTTTCTAGAGGTATTCCAAATTGATTTTTTAGGTTTACCCCCAGAGCAGGACGTGGAGTTCCCGATCGATTTGGCACCGGGAACACAGCCGATATCTCTTCCCTCATATCATATGGCCCCCACAGAGTTGAGGGAATTATAGATTCAGATGTAATTTTTAGAATAAAAAGGATTCATTCTCCGGAATGTCACTCCTTGGGCCACTCTTGTTCTCTTTGCGATGAAGGATGATGAGTCACTACGGTTGTGTACTGATTACTAGAAGCCGAACAAGGTGACCATCAAGAACAAATATACTTTGCCCTGATAGATAACTTGTTGGATCAGTTTAAGGGGGAACAGTTGTTTTATAAAATAGATTTGTGTTTGGGTTACTATCAACTCTGGGTTAAAGAGTTAGATATTATAAATACAACCTTCCAAAGAAGGTACGACCACCTTCAATACTTATTCATACCCTTCGGATTGACCAATGATCCAGCGGTCTTTTTGGTACTCATGAATAGGGTGTTCCACCAATATCACGACTCCTTCATTGTGGTATTCTTGGATGAAATACTGGTTTAATCTAGATTCAAAGAAGATCATGAGAATCATTTGCAGATCGTGTTGGCCATTTTGCGGGATCACTGCCTTTATTGAAAGATGTCCAAGTGTACCTTTTGGATTGTGGAGTTTAAGTTTCTGGGGCATGTGATCTCGAAGTAGGGAGTTTCAGTGGACCAAAAGAAGATCAGTGTAGTTATCTCATGGGGGATGTTGAAGAACGTGTTCGAGATCAGGAGTTTCCTTGGCCTGGCTAGTTACTATAGGCAGTTTATTCAGGATTTCTCTCAGCTTTCTTCCCCATTACCACATTCACCAGGAAAGGGGTGAAATTTTTTTGGGGCCCAGAATGTCAGGAATCTGTTGAGTATCTGAAGCGGTGGTTGACTAACACCCCCATGATGATCTTTCCGTAATCTGTAAAGGGATATATGGTGTATTGTGACGCTTCAAATATGGGTATTGGGTGTGTCATTATGGAAGATGATCATGTGGTGGTGTATGGATCCCTCCAACTCTGACCACACGAAACAAATTACCCAACCCATGAATTTGAGCTAGAAGTTGTTATGAATGGTTTGAAAAAATGGGATCACTACCTATTTGGGGATATGTTTTTGGTCTATTCTGATTACAAAATCGTGGCCTAAATATTCTCTAAGAAGGATCTCAATCTGAGGCAACGACGTCAGATTCAGTACTTGCAGGGGTTCGAATTCGACATTTTCTATACCCCGGGCAAGGGAGATGTGGTGGAAGATTCTTTGAGTAGAAAAGTACCAGTTAGGCCATGAGGAATTCCAGTGATGAGTGGACTCTAATAGGGCTCTTCGTTCAAATACATGAGAAGAACAAGGAGCATAGTAGAGGTGTGTTCTTGTCGTGCATTCAATTGAATCCTTCTCTTTTAGAGTTGATTCAGTGATAACAGCCTAGTAATGAGCTTTGTCATCGGTTGATGATGATTCTTTATGGTGGGGAGAAATCTTCTGATTGTCCATCATCTCCCAAGGGCATCATGTGCTTCAAGGGTCATTCAGTAGTGACATATACTCTACAGAAGGTCGTGATGTAGGGAGCCACTAGTATTAGTGGGATGTCTATCTGGGTTCCACCACGATGTATTTTGATGTGAAAAGATATTTCTTGTGGCCCTGTATGAGATGGAACATAGCTGACTTCGTGTCGAGATGCTACACATGTTAGTAGGTGAGTGCAGACCACCAAAGGCCATTCGGTTTGCTCCATCCATTACCCATTCCTACCTAGAAGGGGTATGAGGTCTCGATCGAATTCATTATTGGACTACCTCATACACCTTGTGGTAAGAATTCCATTTTATTGGTGATTTATCATCTAACTAAATCAGTCCAATTCATTCCATTCAAAGATACAACTAAAGTGGATGAGTTGGACAAATTGTATCTTCAAAAGGTGGTAATGCTTTAGGGTGTACCATCTATAGTTGTCTTGGCTAGAGACCCCAATTTAACTTTAGGATTTTGGGAAGGCCTTTATAAGGCCATAGGGTCTCAAATTAAAATGAGTGCGACATACCATCCTCAAACGGATGGTCAAATAGAGTGGGTGAATCAAATTTCAGAGGACATGATCTATGCATGTGTTTGGACTTTAGAGGTTCTTGGGATTGAAATTTGGGATTGGTTGAGTTCTCTTATAATTTAAGTTACCAATCCTAAATCTAAATGGCTCCCTTTTAGGTGATCTATGGTCCACCTTATCGGCCCCCCTTGTGTTAGATTGACGTAGGTGAGACCTCATTGATGAAGTTGAGTCTTGTGTAGGATACTTATGAGAAGATCAAATTGATTTGGAATCATTTATTTACATCTTAGAGTCACCATAAGTAATATGCTGATCAGAGGCGTCTAGACCTAGAGTTTTTGGTGCGTGATCGACAGTTTTTGAAAGTGAACCCTCATCTGGGTCATCACCATTTGGGAATGAAGGGAAAGATAACACTGAGGTATGTTGGACCTTTTGAGATTACTTATAGGATTTTAAAGTTGGATTACATGTTATATTTGACGTCCCAGTTGAAATTTATCCATGACATCTTCCATGTATCAAAACTGAAGAAGTAAAACCTGGATCTGTCCCATGTGCTGAATTGGGAGGAGATGGATATAGAGCTCGATCAGTCAGTGTTTGAGCAACCAGTTCATATTTTGGACTCCTAAGAACATGTTATTAGAGGGAATACTATTCCTCTAGTTCGATTCTTCTGTAAACATGGGAAAGATTATCATGAGACATAGGAATAGAAGTCTTGGGTTGAAGATTAGTTTCTGTTTCTTTTATATGATCAGGCTTCAAGCTGACATTTCGAGGGTGGAATGTTTTTATGGTGGGTATAATTGTAACATAAATGGATTATTTTAAAGGAGTTATTTATTTAATTTATAATATTGCTTTGTTTCGGGGCTTTCCCATGCATTTTTGGAGGAAATTTTGGGTTTTCGTGATTTGGGCCGAACCGTGGGCCCATTTCCAGATATAAAAAAATTGTTTCTTTTATAAATCCTTAATTTTCAACATTTTTATACATTCCAATTCCTACTTGGGATAAATTGACCTATTGAAACCACAATATCCATTTTTACCCCTTAATAACTCATAATAATTTTGGATTTTGGTGATTTAGTTAAGAATTAAGCCAACCTGTTAGCTCACTTCCTGCTTTAAAATTTTTAATTCTTTAATATCTCATTTATTTTGTAATTTTTTTAGTTATTATACATTCCACTTTAATCCAATAGACATAGGCACGCCCCCATGTTCGTGTCTCCCTCTTTGGTGCTCATTTTCCTCACAGATTAGGGGAAAACTTCTCAAGCCTTCTTAAATCGTCCATATTTGAAGAGGTAATTTGATTCCTGCATAAATCCTTTATTTAAAACTCAATTACACCCATTTCAGTTCCTACATGACCTCCTATGCCTTATTCAAACATTACTTTCATTTTTTTCTGTTTGGAGATTCATCTACTACTGTATTTGGGGAGATTTCTTCAATGTTTATCAATTAAGTGAGTTTCCTCTTTTGTTCCTCCCATTTGCATAGGGATTCTCCCATTTCCTTAGGGTGTCATACATTTTTATTGAATTTCTTAATTTCCATCATTTAGGTATTACAACCTAGGGTTGAATTTTGAGTTTACTGGTCCAATTTTGTGGTTTTCGGTTCATTTTGACTCCCTTGTGGTGCGATGATGGTGCAGTTGATGTTCCGCACAATGATTTAAGGGTTTTGAAATATATGGTAGGTGATTCCATGTGTATGAATTGTAAAATGGGTTATCTTGATGTATTTATATATCTTTTATGTTCCACTCTCATTATTTTTAGTTCAAAAACTGTTTTTGGTAGATTTGATAAGCGGTTGGTTTTTAAGTGTCAATTTTGTGTGAAAATTGGTGTTTTTACTTGTGCATTGCTTGTGGTACCAATTGGTGTTGTTTTATAATTCAAGGAATGAACTTATAGAAATGTTTTAGTTCTGAATTTTTTTTGGTTTGGTGTAATATTGGTATGCATTTTTTGTTAAAAATGGTATTTCAAATGGATTTTATGTGCAATGTTTTATTATAACTTGTATAATTGTATTATGGAAATTCTAAGCATTTTTTTGAGTTATAAAAGTGGTGAAAATAATGTTTAGATATTGTTTTGAGTTTTTATTACTAGAACTAGAATTTTTATGTGTAAATATAATTTTTTAGCATGTGGAACTTGTTTGATCACAATGAGGGAAACCCGAGTATCTTGGTGGGCGGACGTGTACTAGCATGCTAGTGATCCCAAGTGGTTTTGTCCCTGTTTAACGTAGAACGTTTGACCTAGAAAACAATAAAAAACATGATGATAATGATGTTTTGGACCAATAGGATATGTTTGATTCTCCTACTAGTGGCTTGTGTATGTGAACAGATATAGTTATGGTTAATTTCACACCGAGAAGCGAGGTACTTGGGGCTTACAACTTACTAGTGCCTAAGGGTGTTCTCGTGTTGGGTGCTCATTGACTATTTGGAATTTATCATTTAATTATGGTGTATTTGGATGGAAAATTCAGTAGCGTAATATTTTTATTAAAATTTACATATTCATTAATGTTACCCTCTTTGAATACAATTTTAATTTAAAAGATGCACCTTTATAAATTATTGTTATCATTATTTGTATACAAAACTTGCAAGATTTTCATATTATAATGATTTTCACATGGAATATTTGGGTGGTATCCTATTGGTCTTATGATCACACCCTAATTACACCTTTGGGTGTAAGTAGACTTGGTTATGTTTGTCACAGGTATGGGCAAGGCGTTTGGAGACGACAGTTCAAGTTGCTAGTTACTTCTGTTGTGTAGTGTTGCGGAGATGGCTCGTGGGTGATGACCCCTTGTCATGTGGTGGTCATTGGGTTGTCAATACTACTAATTTTTTAGTGTGGGACCCCATGTGTCATGTTAAAAACCTTGTATTTGGTTCTAAATTTTTAATTAAGTCATGTTTGGCATAAATTTTCATATTTGTTTGATTGATTGTTTTTTTATCTTATGTATCCTAATTCGGGTAAATTGTTCTCAAACTATTTTTTATGATACTCAGGTACTTATACCAGCTTATGGGGATAGGGAATTCCCTTCAGGACTTTCCACGGACTAGGTTAGGTGTCAGTTTTAATGGAGACAATATTTGGTTTGTGACACTTATATAGATTTAATATGTATATTTATTTAAAAGTGTCAAAATATATTTGATGTATTTAATTTAATTATGAAATCATGATATAGATATATAGACACACACACACATAGAAATATATAAACATTTTAAAAAATGAGTTAGGTTATATAAATATATATATATATATATAAGTTGTAAAAAAATGTGAAATTTTATAGATGTATATAGACACACACACACATAGACATATATTTAAACATTAAAAAACATATGATATTATATATATATTTATATTAACACCTAAATATGTTTATACAGATAATATATACATACACATATATATATATATTATGTATATTTGTTTAAAAAAGAGCCAGTATACATTTTATGTACTTATATTAATCATAAAATCGTGATATACATATTTATGATAATTTTTTAATATTTAATAATAATTTAAATAATTAATACTAATATTTACATAATTTACATTATTAATTATTAATTATTCAATATTTTTTATAAATAGTAAATATGTATGTATGTTTATATTTATGTATATAGATTTGGTATGTTAATTTGATTGAAAAAAATGTTTAGAAAATAATTTGGCATAAATAGATTTGATTAATTATGTGTTATATATACATATAATGTATGAAATAATTATAAATGAGTTTTTATAAAAAGGATGAGAAAAATTATTTAAAGAAAACTTTTTAAATAAATGTCATTTATAATAATTTTTTATATAAAAACGTTAAAAAATAGATGGATGAAAAAATAATAAAAATTTAAAATATGTAATATTTCATAAATACATAGTTATTAATAGTTAGGATAATTTTTTGTAATACTTTATAAAAAAATATAACAATTATATGATTAATTAATATTTTGTAAAAAATAATAATTATTAAAAATGTAGTAATAATTTAATTAATTTATAATATTTAATAAATAATGATTCATTATTATTAATAAATTTTTAATATTACTGATAATTATAAAATCATAAAAATAATTTGTAAAAAAATATAAAAACATATATACAATTAAAAAAATATTAATACATTAATGAAATAATATATTAATAATAATAAGTACATTATTTACAATAATTTATAATTAAATTATCAATATTATTAACACATAGTATATATAATTATTAAATTAAAAATATAATTAATAATTTTAAAATATTAGGAAATTATGAAACTTTGTCAAAATTTGTAAAAGAAAAATATAAATAATTATTAAATATTAGTAATATTTATTATAAATTCAAATATTATGTCGTGCCCAAGGTAAAACCCACATCCTAGACCCAGCGTTGATCTCTAATTTGACATATCATATACAGTTTGAAATATATATTATAATTTTATAATAAATTATAATAAAAATATTAAATTAATTACCCTCGCCTACAATTTCAATAAATATCCAATGCTTAAAAATGTTATGTCATATCTAGGGTAAACCCCACATCCTAAACCCAATGGTGATCTCCAATTTATCATATAGGACACCATTTGAAAGATACATAACATTTTATAATAAATTATAATAAAAAAATTAAATTTATTACCCTCTCTAGCAATGCAACTGAACACCCGATGCACAAATGTGTAATATAGCGTCTAAGGTAAACCCAACAACCATGACCCAATAGTAATCTCCAATTTATCATATAAGAAATCATTTTAAATATACATAACTTTAAAAAAATTAAAATTAAAATATTAAATTATTTAAATTCACCTACAATGTAACAAAACACCTGGTGCACAGAAATGTAATGTTGCGTCTAAGGTAAACCCCACATCCCAAACCCAATGTTGATCTATGATTTATCATATGATACACCATTGAATAGATATTCTATTATTTTCAAAAATTTAATGTGTCTTATATAATATATTTAATTTTTTTTATCTTATCTGCATTGAACCTCTACATACCCCTTAATCTAGTGCTAACACAGTGTCTCACTCTAATCATATTTCATAGAATATTTCAAGATGATAAAATATAATAATAAATTGAAACTATTCAATATATTCTTTAATAATTATTCACATTCTTTTTTTTAGATAACTATGGACTCGGGATATAGACAGTAGTATCTATCACATGATCATGATTGGATGAATAATAGAAAAAATCCAAATGAATCTGGTTTAAATCCTGTCTAAATTGAAGGTGTTGAAAACTTTATATCATTTACATCATAAAATTCAGATTTTTTTAAGGAACAATTAAATGTCTACGTCCGAAATACGATCATAGGATATTCGAAACATTTGACAATGTTGAACATCATATGTTACCTTCATATTTTGAGAAAGATTATATTTTTAGTATTAGTACGGTGAAAATAAATTAGTAAAAAATTTAAATTTTTTTGGTTATAGATCAATCATTTCATAATTTAATACATGAGGTTATTGGTCAACTTATTCTTAAAACAATAACTAAGAATGATATTCAAAATCCTGAATCTGAACCTTCTTAGTTTTACAGTTTGTTGAAATCCGCTGAGGCAGTCTTATATCTGGGAAGGAAGATGAGAAAAATTTAAGCTGTTACAAAATTCATGGCTATAAAATCTGATTTTGGAATGGCTAATAGATGATTTTATCTGTTTTTATCATTGTTTAAGTAGTTTTTTCTTAACAAAAATACATTACCAGCAAGTTTCTATGAAAGTAAAAGATCAGTTCATAATTTGGGTCTAAGTTATCAAAATATCCATGCATGTTCAAATGATTGCATCATATATTTTGGTGATTATGAATATTTGGTTAATTTTACAACATGTGAAGAGTCGGGGTATAAAAAGTCACAATAAGGAAAGTTCATATTTTCCTTGAAATAGTTGAGATATTTTCCAATTACACCTCGTTCACAATGTTTATTTATGTCTCGCCACATATCTAGATTGATGACATGGCATAAATAAAATTTATATATCACATAAAGCTAAAATAATGCATGATATGGCGATTCATGAAATATTTTGATCAGATGAATCCTTTTTTTTAGAACCTCGTAACATACTGTAGGTCCTTTATAGAGATGGATTTTGTACATTTGGTCTTGCTGTAGTCAATATTATTGTTGGCATGTTTTCATTACTCCTTAAAACTGGCCTCCTTGGATGCAGATGAAGGAACCATATATATATATATATATATATATATATTTGATACTATTAATTCCATGACATCCAATGAAGATTATTGATGTTTATTTAAAGCCACTAATTAATGAGTTAATTTCATTATGGTACAATTTTGTGACTACATTTGATATAACTACAGATCAGAATTTATATCGAAGGTTTCATTAATATGTACAATCAATTACTTTCATATGTATGGTATGTTATCGGGATGGAGCACACGAGGTTTAAAATCACTTCTTTACTACATGAATGAGAACAAATCATTTATTCTTGGTAATTGGAGAAAGGTTAGTTATTTTGACTGTCATTAGAGATTTCTTCTAGTAGATCATCCTTTTCAAAAGAACAGAATTAGTTTTACCAAAGGATGAATTGAAATAAATGCACCTCCAGAAGTGCTCTCAGTTAATCAGGTATAATATATTTTCTCTGTATTACCTCATGTCACTTTTGGACGAACCCTAAACAACCAAAAGATAATTTTTTTGGGAGAGATCAAAATTGGATAATGTAAAGTATTTTTTAGGACTTTCCATATGGGTCTAATTTGTTAGTTTGTCACATGTTATATGTAATTCAAATTGAGAAGATTTTTTTGATATCATGTTTTATACTATGTTATACACACCTTGTAAGACCAAAGATAATGTAAAGTCATGGTTAGAACTTTATCAGATTTGTAGACATTGTGGACTTCAATTATTTGAAGTTGAAATATCACAAAAATTAATGAATCCAAATGTAGCTTAATCAATTAGTAAAGAAAACCATTTATTATTCTATAAATGGATTAGTCATTTGAGGTTACCATATGGTTATACTTCTAATTTATCTTGTTTCATCATAAATGGTAATATTATTAGGTTAAAATGTCTGGATTATCATGTTATAATAGAAAGATTACATCTTATTGGTCTTATAGAATGGTTTAATTCTTCAATCTAGGAATTGTTGATCAAAATATCATATTTTTTCATATATATTTGTGTGGAGACATAGGATTATTATGTATTGTGTTTACTAGAAATGTATTTTGTTTTAATTTTGTGTAAATTAGAGAAAATATTCTTATCGAGCTTCTTTGATTCCAAGGAACATTTAATATTGAATTTTATATATGAAGATAAAAGTGGAAGGCCGATACAATTATAGTGGATGTATTAATTTGAGAGATATATGTTAAAATTAAAGAATAATGTACATAAAAATGCATTAGTTGAAGGTTCCATTGAAGAATCATACTTATAAGAGGAAATTTCAAATTTCTGCTCTTATTATTTTTAGTCAAAATATCCTTCAAAACATAATCTCATGGTTCGAAATGAAAAAAATATTAATAGTATCACAAACCATCTTTTTTCAGTTTTTAATTATCCCAATATTTGTTTTAGTGGTTATCAGGAGTGATGGCTTAAAAATGAAGAGCTGCACAGAGCTCATACTTACGTTCTTCTGAATTGTGAAGAAATGACATGATTTGTGTAGTAAGTACTACTTTTTTTATTTTGTTAAAAATTAATAAAATTTCTCTTTATTTACAATAATTTTTTTTGTAGACTATATGATGACAATATAAAAAAAATTATTTATGAAAATTACATCATTTTCTCTTGAAAAACGTCGGCAAAAATTATTTACATATTGGTTTCAAAGACTAGTAAGATAAGTTTCTTTTTATGGAATATTAAATAATATTTTAATTAATATTTTTTATTAATAATTTTTATTTTTTATAGGTTACACAACATGAAAATACAATTGACGGTGGATTATGTGTTCACAAAAACCCTCTATCAAAATTGGTAAAATCTTATAATGGGTATGTGGTTAATAGATTTCAATTCCATACACACTTATATGGAAACTCAAAGAAATCAATGAATTGTGGTTTTTGTTTGAAAGGATACCATTATAAGTAATGTGAATTTGAATATTATGGTATACGAAATGAAATAATTGAGTTATGTTATCTGGGACCAAATTATGTTATAAATTTTTAATTGTCATTGGTTTGATACTGATCAGTGGTTCCAAGTTTATTCACAAAATAGAGTCATTGAAATTAAATATAGCAGTCTTATTTCATCAATGAAACATTTATATTACCACTAATTGTTTACTATGAAAATTACTATGATGATTCAAGTGATTTGAAGGACTGGTGGAGTGCGATAAAAATGAAATCATGTAACAATCAGTTTATTGAAAATTAAAATGGTATTTTGGAAGTGAAACATACTAAATTTTTTCAAGAAATATAACAAACTATATATCTTACTCGACAGGATATAAATATCGATAATGAAACCCATCAGTTAGGGTATGGTGATATAGATAATGTTGATGAATTAATGATGTGTGATGAAAATGAAAATCATATAGAAGTTGAAAATGTTGAAGATGAGGATGAAGACATTGATGTCAGTGAAAATAGTGATAAAGGCGATGATTGATATATTATATTCCTGTCTTTAGTTACAGGTAATTATTATATTATGATATTTAATAGTTTATGAAATTTAATATTTGTATTAGAAATCTTTTACAGGTAATATTATTTTATTCTAAATATATTATTTTTTAAATTTCATATTTGTATCAACAATCTCTTATAGGTGAGAATAATTGTTTCAGATGGCTGGAGATGATCCTGACAATCTATTATGTTCTATCACTAATGCCTAAAATCTTTTTGATGTGCCCAATTAATCTCCTCCTCCATAGGATGTTGCACCTACTAGGAGGGGTTGTGGTATTGCTCGATTTCTGATTCTAGATCCTATTATAGATAGATTAACAGCTATTTCATTTGATCCTCATTTACAGAGGTATGTTTAATTTTTTAAGATATTTATTTCATGTTAACTAAGTGTAATAATTTTGATAATGATTTTATAATTATATATTTGTTTTAATTTTCATTGTTTTATGAATTTAGTTATTGGGCAAGATGGTGTGGTTTGGAGAAATTATTTTTCCAATCCATGGGGGTCATGAGACCTGGTACCCATCATCGTGTGTGACTAGATGTTCAATCACTGGATTGTAGATTATTAAATAATATTCACCATTTTTAAAAATTGTTTAATTACTAACATATTTTTTTAATTTTCTTGTGGAATTTATTTTCTCTAATTTATGATATCCATAGAAGTCCTATAAAAGAGTAATGGGATACTAGTATATGTGAGTACTTTTATCGGTTTCTACAGAAAATCATAAAGCGAGCTATGGATAAATATTATGCTAACATTTTTTTATCAATCTTGCATCTCTCATCATCCCGACTATATATCACCTCAGGTGTGTGATGGGTTTTTCTTCTTCTGGCTAGGAGAGGCTTTTAGGAGGATATCATCTATTGGATGACATTATTGGGGGAGGAAAGAGGTCACCCATAGGTCCAGGACTCATACATTTGGCATACATCAACAACTTATAGGGTGTGATATTATTTATTAATGTATAAATATTTTAACTATAACTTGTTTATTTTATTATATAATCCACTACTAAACCATCTATTATAGATTTTGAAGTAAGAAGATGTATATTGATCCACATACAAGAAAAGTTGTAGATGAATAATAGTGCCATATTGTGGTTAGTGATTTTATTTAAAAATTCCATTAATATTAATTTTATTATTATTCTAATAAGTAATTATATTTAAAGGAAACATATGAGTTTGTGACTTCTCATTCATGAGAGAGTTAATCTAAGAATGAACAATATGTCACTACTAGTTTGGATTTCTATGAGGGGGCTTGGATATAGGCAACTTCATAGGGTGTTGAGAAAGGTCGAGTGATTGGTAATTATTATTGACTGAAACCTATATATTATTATGGTACATATTTTATGGCATTAGTTAGTGTGAAGGGAGATCGTGGAGAGTCTTCATCGACACCATCATCCACTACATAGTATGAGGAGAGGTTGAGAGCTCAGAATAATATGATACAATAGATATAGAAGGAGAGGGAGGAGGAGTGTGAGCAGTAGTGTCTAAGAGATGAGAAGATGATTAAGAATATGAAGTGACTTGTGCGTGGTATTGGTATGGAGTATCCTCCCCCGATTCCTTCGAGTGACCCCACTTATCCTTCAAATTATCCTCCTCCATGAGATGATAGTTGATGATTTATGAATTTTTTATGACTTTTTGTAATTTGGTATGACAGACATGTTATTTTTTAACAGATGTATTACTTTTATGTCGGTATTAATTTGTTTAATTTTCTGTTATTATTTTTAAATTTTTTTAAATTTATTCATTTTTTGAATGTTGTTAACATATTTATTAAATTTTAGGTTTTGTAATTATTCTTAATTATATACATCAGTTTTATTATTTTTAAATATATTTAATATGTTAATTATTTTTAGTAATTTAAATTATTTTTTAAGATATTTAATTTGTAAATTAATTTTATTTTGTTCAATATTTACATATTTCAAAATATATATATAATATTAATTTTATTTCATATTTTTTAAAATAATTTTAATTATTTTTTATTTTTTTTTGGGGTAAAAAATATTATTTGTGATGGATGGCTACATCCTTCAGAAATAACATTTTGAACCTTTTGTGATGAATCGTCATAAAAGGTTACTTAAAAACATATAGGTAAGTCTTTTGTGATAGACCCTTTTTCCATCGTAAAAAAATATTATTTGCGGCAAATCGCCATAAATAAACAAATTTGTGACACCACTATCCACAATGGGGTATTTGTGATGGAATCCCATTGAAAATGATGTTTTGTGATGGAATTCTGTCATAAATACCCCATCATAATTACCTTAAATTACTATTGTGATAAGATAATCCATAAAATGAAAACTTATCCCATTCACTATCTATATTCAGTTTTCCTCATGTTTACTCCAGTATTTATAACTCTGATCTATTCCATGATAGATCAAGTCTTCTTCCAACTCCTCTAGACTAATTAGTCTTAAATAACAACATCATAAACACTAATAAAGGATTTGAGAAGGGTCATATGCATGATCTTTTATAAATTAGGTGAACTCTTTAACCCCATCCTTATAATCTTTTTTCATTCAATTGGCATCCATTATTAATTCATTTTCATTCTATTTGATTCAATATTATTAATATTTTAAAAATAAATAAATACAAAAAAAATTTGAGCTTAGAACCCATAAAAAGATATTCCTAAAGAATCATTTAATCTATATGAAGTTATTTCTCTAAGATAATAAGAGAAGAATAATTTTTATTGATATTTTTCTGTAGTGGTTGAAATAATTGAAGGAATGATATGTGTGATTCAATAAAGTTATAAAAAATATAAATAAATATTCATCTATTTCAAAACACAAGGATCAAAGAAAGATTCTATAACATTATTAGGTAGGAGTAAAATAAGAGGGAGTAGTTTATGTTTATTCATTTATTCACTTGGCTCATGGCGGTCTAGGTGGTGTTTTAGTGATATGCAATTTATGAGCCGAATTTGATCATTTTTTAGATGATTAAAGCATTGGTAGGGCCAAATTACATGTTGTTGAGAACCCAATATTTGACGAAAATACTAAATTTAAAACCAATGAACTATAATTCTTGGGTTGGGTTTCTCAAGCTATTATAAAAATGGATGAAAAATATAATTGGTGTTTCATGAATGCATAAAATTTAATCATTATACATGGCTGGGATGAAACTCAAAGAACAACAATGAAAAATTTACAAATATATATATAGAATCTATCCTCAAATTTTTGACACATATTTTAAGGAGTGTTCAAAAAGGAAAAGAAATTTTAATATAACATTTCATTAAAGTGATTTAAATAAGGATATATTGTACTTTTAACTACTAATTTTACCATTTTTCTAGGAATGTAATGTGAAAATGAATAGAATTTAATAAGAAGATCACATATAAATAAATTGAAATTTTTAAAAACCTAAATTTTCCTTCATAGATAATGGATATGAATATATAAAAACAAAAAAAAACTTACATTTATTATCTAATTAGACGAGGAGGAAAGTGGCGATTATTATATTGATGTTGAAACATTAAGTAAATTAGGGGTGGGGTTATTGATTTAAAAATGGAATGATTATGATTTCTATAGTATTAAAGATAATGTTGATGAAAATTATGAAAAATAGAAATGATGAGTGCCCAATGGGATCAGAAAATGTTCATGATAATGAAAATATTAAAATTATTGGTGTAATATTTTTTATTAATGGAATCAAATGGGTATATTTGTTTGATTTTAATCCATGAGGGAAAGAAGGATACCTAAAACTTGGATTCTTATCCCTCTCTATTAATGTTTAATCTAACACCTCACTCCAAAATTACATCAGGAAGGATGTAGTGAGAATGTTTAGGTTACTAGCACATGTCGATGGAGAA
Source organism: Viscum album (assembly GCA_963277665.1). Classification (NCBI taxonomy): domain Eukaryota; kingdom Viridiplantae; phylum Streptophyta; class Magnoliopsida; order Santalales; family Viscaceae; genus Viscum; species Viscum album. Next base: position 1,184,857,687 of record OY728165.1, read on the forward strand.
ATGACATCTGTGACAAGTATCAATGACCTGAACGTTCACACTCCTTCCAAATGCTAAGGTGAAATAGGTGATAACCAAGTAGTGTGTGATGGTTGTGCTATATAACGTATGTGAGGGAGCTGATTCATTATTTAAATCCTTTTAAAAAACTAAAAACAACCAAATAATAATTATAAAGGATGAAATCTTGAATTGTGGATAAAAGTCACATAACGTATGATTTGAATGTGTCAATTCATCCAAGGGATGGCTAGGGAGAGTGAAGGAGTGCGTGTGGTGAGGGAGAGTGTGCAGAGATGAGGGAGAGCAGTGATGAGGTAGAGTATTAGTGAGTGAGGGTGCACAACGGAAAGGGTGTGTGGTGGTGAGGTAGATAAGAGATAAGGGAGATCAATGAAGAGTGAGAGCGGCAGTGAGGTTTCAGTTCCACGAGAGCTTGAACGGAACGAGTGAATTGGTTCGGGTAGGGTTATATTTATAGGAGAGTGAAGGGATTTATCAGTGCTTCTAAAAAAGTGATGAAATAGAGGGGTTTCATCAGTGCTAAAATAATAAATGCTGATAAAATCCCTCTTTATCAGCACTTTTATAGCACTGATAATGACCTTCTAGAAAATCACTAATAAATATTTAATAATATAATTAATATAATTAAAAAATTATTTGTAAATAGTTACAAATATTAATAAATGAATATAAATATAAATTATTATTTATATAAATAGGATTATATTTAAATAATTATAAATATGTATTTATAAATATAATTATAAACAAATATAATTATAAATAATCATAAATAAATAATTATTTACATAGTTAGAAATATATTAAAATAATTATAAATAAGTATTTTGAAATATAATTATAAATATAAGAAATATTTTTATTAAAATTTTATAATTATTTATTTATAATTTTATAAAAAAATTCAAAAAATTATATATATTTATTTATATTTATAATTAAATAATTTTAAAAATATATTTAATATAAATTTATTAATATGTTTATAAATATATAAATACATATATTTATTTATAAATATTTATTTAAAAATATATTCTTAACATTATTAATGAATATATAATAATAAATAATTAATATTATAAATGAATAAATATAATTAAATAAATTAATTTTTTTTAAAAAAAGTGATTTCGTGACATTTACGTGAATTACAGACATATTCAAAATGATGAAAATGAATAAATAGATTGTATTAATTATACAAATAAAAAATTATTAAAATGAATTGTATTTACAATACTAAAATATTTATAATTAAATTATATTAAATTAAATTAAACACACTGATGCATATTCGTGATGAATTGATTAAAATATATATATATTAAAAATGAATAAATAAACGAAATACCAAAAATTTAGAGATATTAAAAAAATAATAAATCAATAAACTGACTTTTTCACACACATACATGTACAGATGAAAGACATACATATTTTCACATACAAATCTACACACACACATATATATACATAGACATGCATACATACTATTATTCATGTACATGTATTTTAAATTATTTAATACCAATATAAATATATATTTAAAGAAATATATTCATTTATGAATTATATAATTATTTAAATAAAATATTAAAATATAATATTTATTTTAATTATAAACACATTTTGTAATTAATGTATATAAATAAACAATTATACATTTTGACCAATACAAATTTTATAATTTCATATATTAAAAAATAAAGAAAATATGATTCATTTTTTATTAAAAGTAATATATAACATATTTATATAATATATTTACATATATATACTTATTGTAATATAATTCTTATTTTAAAAAATATAAATATTTATATATAAATTAAATTACTCGCAGTGACCTTTACTAGTGCTAAATAAAAAGCACAGATAAAAGTGTCATTTTTATCAGTGCTAAAAAAGCATCAATAGGGGGCTTTTATCAGTTCCAGAAAAGAGCACTAAGAAAGTGCACCCTTTTATTCACACATTTTTTAGCACTCATAAAAGAAAACATTATTAGAAAATTTTGCGAGAATTGATAAAAGTTCCCGCATTATCTATGTTTTTTGGTCTAACATATGTATAGGCTAGTGTCGAATATCACGCAATCTGTGGTAGTGGGAGTATAGTGGAGTGGAATTTGGGATTTGAACCCCATAATTCTTTATGCGGGTGGGTAACACGTACCACTTAGGTACAGGATGGACCAAAAAAATTCATGGGCCCTTACTGAGACTCAGTTTATGTACACACCTTGAGATACATTGGGTATTGTTCGGTCAAGCAACATCTATTTTACTAAGAGCTTCTGCTAGGAGAACTCGAACTAGGAACTAAAAATAGAAAGGTATGAGCCTCCATCACTATCCCACCGACATAGTAACATGCCCACACTAGGACCCAGTCAACACATGCACCCAAATATGTACAAGGGATTATTTTTTCCATAGACACGCTAGTAGAAATATGGTCTTTGGAAAAGGAAAGTTAAAGTGACCAACAAATGGGTGTCACTATTGACCCTATTAGAGACTACCAAAAGACGGTCCCTAGGATTTTTCACTCCTGGACTCATTTAAGAAACTCGCACCTACAACGATTCCCCCTTGCTTCTCCCTTATCGACCCCATATCCCCCAGTACCATGTGGCATCACACTTCCCCTCCTCTATTCATCGACCCCTCCCCCCGCTATCCATCCCACATCCCACCCCCTGACGTTGATACCCATACCACCCCTACCACCATCATTGAGCCCCCATCCCACTGTCTCATCTCTCCATATCATCAAGACCGCACTCCCCCCCCCACCCTCTATACCCATTATCAAGCCCACATCCCCTCCCACCCTATCCTCTCACCGTTGAGAACCCATCCTCCTCACGGTGAATCCCCCATCCCCCACCCGCTCCACCCACTATCGGGCCCCCATTCCCCCACCCCCGTCAATCCACCCTACACACGACCCTCCCCTAGCAATTACCCCCCTATAGTCCATTGACCTTCTCCCACCATCGATCCCCCTGTCCACCAACCCTCTCTTGGCATCAAAGAATAACCTCATAAGTCCCTACCCCCAATTTGTTCAGCTACTATCAACTCTGAGTAGTAAAAATTCCAAAATCATAAGGCATACACTCTTCTCACTCTATGAGGTTCAATTTTTTTTTCATTATTGAAATTGATTCCAAGAATCCATAATATTCAAGTGTTTTCCTCTTTATCACCTTACTAGGTTTTATTTATATGTTTATACATTTTTTTGAACTCTAGAAAACCCGCCACCCCTAATTTTTACCAAATAAAGGTATAAATATTTTTAAAATATTTTCCATAATTTGACATTTAATTTCAATATGGGTTGTTTGACCAACAAATACATGTTATGTATAGTGAACGAATGTATAATGAATCTCTTGTTTGATTCATATTCTTAATCTCATACCTCTACAATTAAGTTTCTAATAAACAATTATTCTCAATGTGTAAATAAACTTTACTCTTAAATGGGAAGGTTTTTTCTAAATTTATTTCAATTTATGGGTTCTTTAATTTTTGGATTAAAATTTATAATAATGAATAGTTTAATTTAGAGTCACAACTAATTTAATTAATTTATTAATTTCTCAATTTTATTGTGTTTATGTGTAGTAGGTTACTATATTTTATGTGTTGTCTCTCTCTCCCTAATACTTGATCGCTATAAGAGATTACACAAAATTTCTAGATTATATTTTAAAAAATATTTTTACACTATTATATAATTAAATATATATTTTTATATATTTTTTAATATATGAAATTTATTTTTGAAATTTTAATGCACATGTTCAATTCAGTATCTATAACTGTTAGTTTTTGTTTTGGATAATTTTATTCTTGAATGAGAAGCAAAATGGAGAATGTTATTATCCAATTTAATGAACTAAATAATCATTATTATAAATTATTTTGGATATTTTATCATCATAAAATGATCAAAAATTTAGTCACTTATGTTTAACTGGTTTGATGGATAATAATTTTTCTTCATCCCTTAACTTTATTTCATCTAGTACATTTAATGCATCTAATAATGATTTTGGAATAAAAATGTTGTCATAAATTAACCTATATTGGAATAATGACCAAATGGTAATCCATTTTGTTTGACATTTATTTATTTTTAGTACTTAAATCATTTGGTAATCTTTTCTAACATTACTTGAATTTACATCATTCTACTGTTTTATTCACAATACAAGCTTGAGATCTACATTACTGATGTTTAATCCTAATATTCTCTCAGTTGGCTTGTTAAAAAATAGGTGATAATTATTTAAAAAAAATAATTTATTATATTTATTATCTTTAGTAATATTTAAACTCATTATATATTTCCTTTCCATCCTTTTTTAAATTTCAGGGAACCACACATTATTAACATGTTTAATTATTTTCTTTCATTTTTTTTGATATCTTTAATTGAATATGTGATTTATTATGATATTATTATTTTTCATAATCAATAAAATTTGAATTCTACTCACTAGTGGATATGCTTTAAGTCTCTATATAGTAATTAGTAGAGGGATTAAGGAATTATTAGAGAATGTTCTAAAAAATTATATGTATATAATTTATTTTGATATTATTTTCCAAATACATTAATTATTTAATTATTCACATCTATTTTTTTATTTCATTCAGGTACCTCTAAATATTGAAATGAATATACTAATCCACCCATTACTATAGAAGTTCCAAAATCCTATGATACTTACCCAAATAATTTTTCATTAACACCACAATCATATTCTTCATATTATATTAGGTATGTTTCAGGTGTAAAATTGTTTATTTTTCCCCAATTCTAAATATTTTTAAATACTTTTATTAAAAATCGGGAACCATTGGGTGAGATTATTATATTTAAAAATACACCTTTACATTATATCTTTATTAAATTAAATCTCACAAAAGTTTATTTTATTTTTAGTTGGAATATGATGTGTATGTTCTTTTATTGAAATAAAAACGTTATTATTTTAGTTTTAAGATTGATGATGTTTTTTGGACTCTCTGGCATGAAATTGATAATGTTCACAGGAATTGTAAGGATTGTGTTGTTCTCAAATATATTTTATTTGTAGGTATATCCCAGAATATTTGGTCATTTACTTTGTTCATACCTAAAATAAATTAATGTTTATTGCATTTTTTTCTTATTTTTAGACTTTAATGGTTATAAAGCGCTACACATTCTAAATTTTTTATAATAATTCCCTATGATCTGTCCCTAAATTTCATCACGTGATAACATACTATACAGAGTTATTTTTATGTGTGAAATATTTATTTTACCTAGTAATATTGATGAAGACTATGAAAGGGGCTCTCGTGATACATTTCTACCATTTTTCACAGATGTTAGCACTTATAGATGTGGTGATGATGCAACATCCTTTTGATGGTACATAAGTGGTACCACAGGTAAAAAATAAAATAAATTGTACTCATATTTAATTTTATTGATATGATTAAGATAAATAATAAATATATATATTGTAAGATCCAAATATAGATATTGGAAATCATAATGATTTCTTTGGGAATCTAGATGAGTATTCATCTGATGCATGAGATAATTTATGTTAACATTTTAATATTTAATGATTTGTTTTAGATGAATAATTTAAATGCATTTTTTGTTTCAAAAATTGTTACATGAAAGAAAAAAATTCATCATGTATTATAGTTTCAAAGTATAACCTTAATAAATTATCCTAAATTACCATGAATATATAAAAAACAACAATAGAATGAATTTTGAAATGTTTCAATTGATGGAATTTCAATCGGAGGTGTTGTTTTCTAGAGATGACCAAAAACATACATTTAGTGTCATAAACCACTAAAACATGCAAGTAACCATCATCATCATAGAAAAAATCCTATGGATGTGTTGAAATCATAAAATTACAATAACCAGACAATTTTTTTTTGGAAATGGAAAAGTATATGGAACATTAATACGAGGATTTGTTTGCTCGAGAGGAACAGAAACATGCTTTTAATTGTTTTAAAACACCAAAATGTGTGTTTAATAATCAGATACAAAGTGAAAGGCCGAGCTATGATGTTAAAATATAGTAAAACCATAATATTCATATATTTAATGTATATGAGTAGACAAAATACAAATCATATATGTGTTCTTCCTAAAATGACTGATTCATATGTTTTTAAAGGATTGATGCCCTTTAAAAATGTGTGTTTGGGGGTTAGAACCAACTGAATGACCTCAAAATGTTATGAAATTATACGCAAACAACTGCAAAATGATTTTTTAAATGTTTAAGTAGTTAGAATCTCAATCTGAGGTGTTGATTTACTGGGATGACCAAAAATTCAATTTTATTATTTTAAAACAACAAAATATGTGTTTAATAGAATGATCTATTGAAAATGACCTCATAATGATGTGAAATCATATGATAATTGCATTGGTAATACTATTTATGTGTATGAGTAGAAGAAGCATCATTAGGACTTGAGTTATGCTCCAAAAAACTTAATAATAAATTTTTATTGGTTTAACTACCTTTAGAAATGTGCGTCTTCGGTCAAAACCAATCGATTGATCTTCAAATTCTCTAAAATCAGACAAAAACAACCACACAATGATTTTTGAAATGGTTGACTAGAAAAAATTTCAATATTATGTTTTTCCCTAAATGATTGAAAATAAACATTTATTGTTTTTAAATACCAACTTTTTTATTTAATAGTCTGATCCAAATAAAATGGACTTGGAATGAAGAGGATTCATCGGGAGACCATCTTATTATTATTTTTGATGAGTATTATTATACAGAATGTCAATAGACCATGTGGTGTGTTTCAAAAAAATGAAATGTAGCTTTTAAAGGGTTTTCACCCATTGAAAACATGCATTATTGGGTCCAAAACAAACAATGAAACATCTGAATGTCATTAGATTTGATGACACCAAGTGTATAGTTAATTTTTAAATGTTAGAGAAGAAGAAATGTCAATTTGAGGTGTTGTTTTCCTTGGATGACCTGAAACACACTTTTTATCATTTTAAAACACCAAAATAAGCATTAATGGTCAGATCCATAGTGACTGACCTTTAACTAAGGTGAAATCATAAGAAATTCATCTTATGATTATTTTTGATGTGTACAAGTAGATGACATGTTAATCAAATGTGCAGTGTTCCAAGAATGGAAAAATATGTGGTTTTTAACGGTTTGATGCCCCTTATAAATATGAATACGGGGGGTTAAAACCAATTTAACGACCTTAAAATTATTTTAATAAGATGAAAATAATTGTACAATGAACTATGAAATAATTGAGTAGATGAAACATCAAATCGAAGTTCTTTTCCCGGATGACCTGAAACACACTTTTGTTGTTTTAAACTCCCAAAATATGCATTTAATAGTCTCATACATATAAAAAAATCTAATAATGAAAAAAAATCAGAGTAAAACTATCTTATTAATATTTTTTACATTTATCAGTATACAAGACATTAATTATACATGTGGTCTACTTGGAAAAACTGAATATGTGGTTTTTAAGGGTTTGGCACCCCTTAAAAGCATGTGTACAGGGGTCAAAACCCACCATAGAACCTATGAATTCCACAAAGTATGGACAAAATAAACTATAAAGTAAATTTTGGAATGGTAGACTAGATATAATGTCAATATAAGGTGTTGTTTTCCCGTTATGACCCATAACTAGCTTTTATGATTTTAAAATTCCAAAACAAACATTTAATAGTCATGTCTATAGAAAATGAGACAATAATGGAAGGAAATCATAGGAAAATGGTATTATTATTATTTTTGATGAGTATGAGTATAATACATATGAATAGGATGTGTGGTATTTCTGGAATAACTGAATATATAGTTTTAAATGATTCAATGCCCTTAAAAACATGAGTCCAAAGGAAAAAAACCATTTGAATGGCCTCTAAATGCCATGAAATCAGAAGAAAAAACCATGAAATGAATTATTAAATATTTGAGTATATGGAAAATCAATCTGTGGTGTTGTTTTCCAGGGATAACCTGAAACGCATTTTTTTATTTTAAAATTCCAAAATGCTTGATTAATAGTTAAATCTATAAAAAAATAGCTCATAGTGATGTGAAATCATAGGAAAACCATTTTATTGTTATTTATGATGTGTATGAGTAGAAAAACCATTAATAAGAAATATTATTTTCTTGAAAACCCCAAATATATTGTTTTAAGGGTTTAATACCCTTTAAAAACATGCGTTCAGGAGTCAAAACCAATCAAATGTCCTTTGAATACTGTGAAATTAGAATACCAAACCATATAGTAAATTTTGAAATTGTATAGTTTATGGAATTTCAGTCTAAGGTTCAACTTGATTGGATGACTCAAAATGCAATTTTTTTGTTTTAAATTGTTCAAATGTGCATTTAAGAGTCAAATCAATAGAAAATGAGCTCATAAGGACATGAAATCATAGGAAAATCATGTTATTATTGTTTTCAATATGTACAAGTAGAAGGAATGTCAATTAAACATGTGGTATTGCCTGAATGGAAAAATATGTAGTTTTTAAGGGTTTAATCCATTTTAAAAACATGCGTTCAGAGGTCAAAACCAACCGAATGGCCTCTGAATGCATTAAAATCAGATGAAAGCAATAGTACAATGAATTTTGAAGTGGGTAAGTAGAAGAAACATCAATTCGAGGTGTTTTTTCCTAGGATGACCCAAAACACACTTTTTGTTTTAGAACACTAAAACATGCATTTCATGATCAGAAAATGAGGTCATAATGATGAATAATCAAAGGTAAAATGTTTTATTATTACTTTTGATGTGCATGAGTAGACATCATGTCATTAATTAAGGAGGTTTTCCTAGATTACCTAATATTTGATTTTTAAAGGCCTGACGCCCTTCAAAAATATATGTTTGGGGATCTAAACAAATCAAAATCCCTTTTAAATTACATGAAATTAGAAAAAAAACCATACAAAGAATTTTTAAATGTTATAGTAGATTAAAGGTCAATATGATGTGTTATTTGACCGATATGAGCTGAATGGAACTTTTATTGTTTTAAAACAACAATATTTGTGTTTAATGATCATATCCAAATAAAACAAGATTGTAACGATCAGAAATCATAGGAAACCCATTTTGTTATTATTTTTTATGTGTATAAGAAGGTGACATGTCAATAAGATGTGTGGTCTTCCCATAATGAAAGAATACGTGGTTTTTAAAGGTTTGACACCCATTAAAAACGTGTGCGCTGGGGACAAAACTATTCGAACGACCTCTAAATAATATGAAATCATTTTTCCACGACCATTATGTAAATTTTGGAATTTTTTAAGTAGAAAAAATGTCAATTTGAGACATTTTTTCCAATGGATGACTTGAAACACCATTTTGTTGTCTCAAAATGCCCAAATATACATTTAACAATCATATACATAACAAACTGGGTCAGAATGAAATGAAATAATAAAACAAATATTTTATTATAATTTTCTATGTGTGTGAGTAGAAGACACATCAATGCGATGTGTAGTAAATCTGAATCGACTGAATATACATTTTTTATGGTTTTATTCCATTTAAAAATAGGTATTCAGGGATCAAAACCAACTAAATTATCACTAAATTTCATGTAATCAAACATAAGCAACCATACAATGTATTTTTAAATGGTTAAGTAGATGGAACACCAATTCAAGGTGTTGTTTTCCTAGGATGACTTGCAACACTCTTTTTCTATTTTAAGATGCTAAAATATGTGTTTAATGGATAGGTCTATTGAAAAAAAAAATATCCGAATGATTGGGAAGATTAGGAAAATTATGTTATGATTTTTTTGATGTGTTTAAGTAGATGAAATTTTAATCAGACAAGCGGTCTATCTAAAATGATTGAATATTCATTTTAATGGTTTAATTCGCTTTAAATATGTGTGTCTGAGGGTCAAAACCAACTAAATGATATTAAATTCTATAAAATCAGACAAAAATAATCATATAGTGAATTTTGAAATCGTTATATAGATAGAATTTAAATATGAGGTGTTGTTTTCTTGGGATGATGGAAACACACTTTTTTTGTTTTAAAACACCAAAATGTATGTTTAATGGGTAGATATATAAAAAAAGATTTCGAATTGTCATGAAATCATACAAAAAATACGTTATTATTATTTTTTTGTGAATGAATAAAAAAACTTCAATCGGATGTGCAGTATTCCCAAAACAGATGAATAAGTAATTTTTAAAGGTTTAATGCCATTTAAAAATGTGCGCTTGTGTGTCAAAACCAACCAAATGACCATTGAATGCAGTAAAATCGTAGAAAAAATCTGTATTGTAAATTTTGAAATGCTGAAGTAGACAGAACATCAATATGGGGTTTTTTCAGGAAGACTTTAAATAGACTTTTATTGTTTTAGAATTCCAAAATATTCATTTAAAGGTCAAATACATAAAAAATGAGATTTTAATGATACAGAATAATAATAAAGATATTTTATTATTATTTGTGACATGTGAGAGTAGAAGGAACATCAATCAGACATTCGGTCTTCTCAGAATGACTAAATATACAATGTTTAAAGGTTTGACACCGCTTAAAAACATGTGTTTAGGGGTCAAAACAAACTAAACGACCACTAAATTCCATGAAATCATATTAAAACACCCATAAAGGGTATTTTGAAATATTATAGTTGAAAAAACATTAATTTTAGGGATTTTTTCTTAGGATGACATGAAACACTGTTTTGTTATTTAGAAATTCTAAAACATGCTTTTAATGGTCAATTCTACAAAAAAAGCTCCAGATGACATGGAATCATAAGAAAATCATGTTATTATTGTTTTTTATGCATGTGAGTATAAAAAATCAATCAGACATGTGGTATTTCTATAATAATAGAAAATATAGTTTTTAAAGGTTTTATTCTCTTTAAAAACATGCGTCTAAGGGTCAAAACCAAAAAAATGACATTTAAATATAGTGAAATTAGATAAAAAAAATTGTATAATGAATAGAAAAATGGTCTCGTAGAAGTAGTTCCAATTTGAGGTGTCATTTTCTTAGGATGAACTGAAACACATTTTTGTTCTTTTAAAATGCTAAAATCCGTGTTTAATGGATAGATTCATGGAAACTTAGTTTGGATTGGCAGGAAATCATAGGGAAACCATGTTATTATTTTTTGTGATGTGTTTGAGTAGAAGACGCATCAATCAGTTTTTCTTTTTTCCAAGAAAAATTGAGTGTATGGTTTTCAAAAGAGTAAATCCCTTTAAAAACATGTGTATGTGGTTTAAAACCAACCAAATACACACTGAATTACATGAAATCATTAAAAACCGTATAATAAATTATGATATGGTCGAGCAGGAAGAATTTCAGAATAAGATGTCATTTTTCCAGGATGATCTGAAACACACTTTTATTGTTTTAAAATAAAAAACATGTGTTTAACTATCAGATACATAAAACATGAGCTTAGAATTACATTAAATCACTATAAAATCATGTTATTATTATTTTTTATTTTTAAAAGAATACATCACATCAATGGTATGTGTGGTCATCCCAGACTGACTCAATATTACATTTTAAAATGTTTGATTCCCTTTATAAACATGTTTCGTGAGGTCAAAACCAACCAAAACACTTATGAATTCTATCAAATCATATGAAAACAAACATAAAATAAAATTTTAATTGGTTGAGTATACATAACATCAATCTGAGGCGTTTTTTCGTATAATCCAAAATTCCCTTTTATTGTTTTAAAATGCCAAAATGTGCGTTTTATTGTCAGATACATATAAAATGAGATATAAATGTTGTTGAATCATACGAAAACCATTTTATTATTACTTTTTATTGTGTGTGAGTAGATAGAACATCCAACATATGTATGGTATCTCTGAAATAATGGAATATGAAACTTTTAAATATTTGATTCTCTTTAAAAACATGGGTCTGAGGGTCAAACCCAATTAAATAGCCTATAAATTCTATAAAATCAGATAAAAAAAATTATATAGTGAATTTTGAAATGGTTCACTAGAAGGAACATCATTATTAGGTGTAGTTTACATAGGATGACCCAAAACATGCTTTTGTTGTTTTAAACTGCCAAATTGTGTGTTTAACAGTCTGATCTATATAAAATGACCTCCAAATGAAGTGAAATTCTAAGAAAATACTTTTATCCTTATTTTTGATGTATATGAGAAGACATATAATCAATATAAGGTTTTATATTCATGAATAAATTGAATATGTGGTATTTTAATGTTTAACTCCCTTTAAAAACATGTGCATGGGGGTAAAAACCAATAGAATAGCCTATGAATAACATAAAATAATAAGACAAAAACGATACGGTAAATTACAAAATTGTAGGGTAGACATAATATCAATATGAGGTTTCGTTTTCTCAAGATTACTTGAAACAAACTTTTGTTGTTTCAAAATGCCAAAACATGTGTTTAATAGTCAAATATTAAATTTGAGCAAAAAATGAAATGAAATAATAAGAAAATTATTTTATTATTATTTTTTATTTTTAAGAGTATAATTAATGTATATTGGATGTTCATTCAACCCAGACTGACTGATTATGTAGTTTTTAAATTTTGGAGCCCAATAAAAATATGCATCTTAGGGTCAAAACTAATTGAACGATCTCCAAATACTGTGAAATTAGACAAAAACAACCATACATTGAATTATAAAATAGTTGAGTAGAATGAACATAAATCCATGCTGTTGATTTTCCAATATGACTCGAAATTCTATTTTTTGTTTTAAAACACCAAAATATTCATTTAATAGTTAGATCAATAGAAAAAAGCTTCGAATGATATGGAATCATAGAACAATGATTATTATTATTTGTGATGTTTGTGATTATATAAAACATCAATTAAACTTATACACTATCTGGAATGAATGAATATGTTGTTTTCAAAGGTTTTACGCTCTATAAAAACATTCATATGAGGGTCAAAAACAACTGCGAAACCTCCATATTCTATGAAATTAGATAAAAATAACCGTATAGTAAATTTTGAAATGGCAAAGTAGACAAAACATCAATCTAAAGTGTCTTTTTCCCAAGATGGCCCGAAACACACTTTTTTTGTTTTAAAATGTAAAAATGGTGGTTTAATAGTCCTGTCTCTGGAAAATGAGTTTAGAATAATGTGAAATCATAGAAAATCATGTTTTTGTTATTATTTGTGATATGTACAAGTAGGTGACACATCAATTGGACGTATAGACTCCTTGGAATGATTGAATATGGAAATTTAATTTTTAAAAAAATATATACAATTAATAAATTCAATATCAAATGAACTCTGACTGTTGTGGAAACTTTTGACTGTAATATTATACTATATTTCAAATGTTAAGTTTTATTTATTTTTTATTTCACTAGTTATTTTCTTTATTTTTTTATATTCACTTTTATTTTATGATGCGAGTCGATGTTGAATAATGATTTAAAAATGATATTTATGGGTCAATAATTTTACGTATCATGGACATATTTGTTGAATTTTTAAATTATCATAGTTTTTTATGGTATTTTAAATTCAAGAGTAATTTTTTGAAAAATAAAATATTTATTGGCCATCATATGACGGTTTCTATAGGTTAGGACAGGGTTTCCATTAGAATCTACTATATGGAGGCCACTATAGGCTAGGTCGAGGCCCCTTTAGAGGTCTCCACAAGGTTGTCACTATAATGCCCACCTATAGTGGCCTTCAAATGGTGGTCACTATAAGTTTATCCAATCTGTGCAATAGGGAACACCGATTTTTAGTTATTATAGGAAATATCATCGGGCTAAAAGCATTCTCTATTTGGAAGTGGATAGGTGGTCATTATAGTCCTTTAAAAATGTCTTTTGGAATTTACTAAAGGCCTTTTTTCTAATATTGGTAAGACCCACTGATAAGAGGACTAAAAACTGGAACTTTAGTCAATTAGGAATGATTCGATGAAAGTTGAAAACTTTCACATAGGAAAAGGGTGTGGGTCCACTAAGACTCAATCATCACAGACACCACAAGATGCATAGAGTAATATTCAATCAAGAAACTTCTCTACGTCTAAGACATTCTAATATGAGGACACAAACCTGGAACCTCAGTTGGTTAGCCATGAGTCCCTGCCACTCGACCGCTTTCTCACAGGATAGGTTTAATAATAATAACAATAAATATTAATAATAATAATAATTTTATTATATAAACACACTATATAGATGTATTTATAATTTTAATATATAAATAAATCTATATGAATTAAAATATTAAATATCTAAATACATTATATATATAAGTATATTCAGATAATTATATAAATATAAATATTATATTATAGTATTTATAAATTTAATTATACTATATCATTATATTATATGTAATATATATATTAAATCTATAAGATATATATATTAAATATGTTATATATATAAATAATAAATTATATAAAATAATTATATAAATATATTATAATTTATATAAATATATTTTCTATAATTATATAATATATATATATATATTATCATATTATAAAATAATATAGAGATTACATATATACATATACATATATATATATTATAGTTATATTATATATTATTTTCTATTAAAAACTAGACGTGCACTCAGGTGAGTTTGGAGTACGGCTGGTTTGATTTCTCTAGGGTACAATATCAAATCTTTATGAATACACATTATATTTGGGAGTGGGTGCAATGAGAGTGGCATTTGGGGTGAGCGTAAATAAAGGAGTGAATTGGAAATGGTAAAGGAGCGTGCGTGAGCAACTGTCCTATAATTAACATTGATAAAAGGGGTGAATTAGAATAGATAAAGGTGCCATTATTGACAAAGAATAATTTAAAAATATTAATTATGTTTTTATCAATGCTAGAAATTAACAATGATAAAGTTTGTACTTATTAGTACTAAAAATGATAATAAAGGAATCATTTATCTATGAAAAAAAGTCACAAATAAAAATATCATTTCTTAGCACCGACATCATAAATAATTTTTTAGTATTGATAAAGACAATTTCTAGCATAGATAAAACCATGTTTGGTAGTAATTTCGACTCCACATCAATGATATTTTGGCTCATCACTTCTCCTTGTCAACGTACCACACATGCTACCACAAACATGGTGGCCCCATTACTACTCATTTCATTAGACTGCCCTTGAATGAACTCCTAATATTTCTCTCCACCAGCTGCTTCCCCTTCTATAAAACCTAAAGGAATCCAAAGAGATTTTCTATACACCATCGCATCCCTCTTTTCATTGCACCCCATTTCTAACAAAAATATAATATTAAAAAATATATTATCTCATTTTAAAACAATGCATGGAGATCACCAATTTTCGTAAAAACATATCTATATGTTTTAAAAAAATATATCTAAATTTTAAAAAAATGGGAGGAAACCTATCAATCTCCCCCTTCAACCCATTAAACAATGAGAAACCATCCAAAACAACTCAATCTTATCTAACACTAGTTGGTATCATTCCTACCATCATCCTATTCAAAATAAATATAATGATTCACTTTTCAAAATCTGATAAAAACCCAATGGATCCTCATAAAAAAGAAATCTAAATACAGAAGACTTCATTATACCTGTATCTGCACTCTCTTAAAAAACATGCAGAAAACTAGTAACATATGGATCCCCCATTATAGTTATTTCCACACAATCTTGAGAACCTTTAGATATTAATTCTCCCTACTCAATATCCCTTGATAAAAAAAATTCATTTTCACCATCTCAAACTACTAGAACATTTCCTCAATTTTCAATTTCAATTATTCAAAAACTAGTTTCAATCTCTGAATAAATTTAATTAGGTATAAATACTAAAACACCTCTCTCAACATACGTTGGATTCCAAAATTTATTAGACCCATTAATAAATACTATTTAACTCATATGAAGTGATCATTTATTCCAAATTATGATTCCCTCTTCACAACTGCATTCATTTCACTAGACACATTTACCTTAGTCATGTAATGTGAGTTAACCAACATAATCTGTGCATATACCATCAATCCATTACAAAATTCTATAATTACCATGATATATTACAATAATGATCCATCATATGTGATACCACTATTGAGGTGATTCCAGGTAAGAGGAATAAAATCACTTGAAAATATTTGTTTAAAACCCAAAAAAAGGAGGTGAAACTTAATAATATTGAATAAAATAAGTACTAATATTTCTAGGAAGGGAAAACCCTCTAATGAAGAGGATTAAAATAACCATAGATCATCTCTAAAAATTTCACTAATAATCAATGAGTAAAAATTTCATGTAAATTTCTAATCATTGTTTTTGAATACATTGTAGAAAAACAAATGGTAAAACAGCATCCCAATGCCTCTTTAATCCTTATAAAAGTCATCCTAGTGAAAAACTTAACCGCTCTATGACAAATGATAACACATTTGAAAAAATGACACCACATATGAAAAAACACCACAAAATTGAAAATAAAATACAAAAATGTGACATTATTTACACCAATTCAATTACTATTTGACTCCTTGCTACTTCTTATTGACATGTCACACTTTATACCACAAATACGACAACACCCTTCCAGCACCTCTCAATGGACTACATCTTTTTGAACTCCAAATATTACTCACCACTAACTACTTTGTAAGTTCTTGGATTTTATCGAACCCTTCCATTTACCATTTCTTAGGTTTTTTGGGTGTTTTGAGATGTTTTATAGTATTTTTGGATTATTATGAAGTTTAAATTAAACTTCAAGTTGGGAATTTGAGTGATTTTTCATTTTGGAGTTCTGTCTATTTTTTCAATGTATATAAAGTACCTTAGACAATAAATTTAATTCTTGAAACACCATTATATATTTTATTATCACTAGGAATTACCATTATGTATTCTATTTTTCTCTATAACGATCCTTATATAAAACCCATTCTCAATAAACGAACCTTACATATCATAGTGTTAGCCCATACTTTTCAATATTTTCAAAAAATAAGAATCCTATTTATGATACAGAAGAGTAATGCTTTCAAATGTAACATTTATATTTCAGTACATAATATTCATTTCTATATATATAAAAATAATTATTTGATATGTGAAAGTAATTCCTTCATGTGTAAAACTAAAATATTTAACTCATGAGAGTCTTTTTTTGATATAGTTGATTTAGTTTCTATTCTATAAAAGTACTCTTTAATATTTAAAAGTAATATTTCCATGTATAATAGTCATTTATCCATATATAATTATAAATTCCAGATGTATAAGAATCATCTCCCTTGCAAAAAAATTAGTACAAAATAGCAATTTCTCCTATTTGCAATAGTCTTTTCCTTTATTTCATTTCTCAGTTTGAATCAATCAAATTTTATAATTGAAAATGAAATTATCAATTATAAAATCCTTTTAAATCAAATATTTTTTCATCAGCTTATTCTAAGTGATATATTATGATTAATATATTTATATATATTATTAATCATAAAGTATTTAAATTTAAAAAAAATAAATGATGAAAACACCATTCAAGTCTAAAATATCTATTCAATGATTTTATGTTAGAATTTAAATGTTTCAGTTTTGTGATATTCAATGCATCATAGAATTCCCTTGTTCATATTAAAATTATATGTGGTAGCCAAATTTTAAATGGGGAACACCTGACAGTATTGCAACTTAGTTCTCTATATCCGAGTTATTAAATTCATAGTTCCCCTCTCTTAGATTGGTCCTTGTTGTTTCTCTTCACCTTGGATGACTAGAGTTGTACCTTTTGAAATCTATGAGAACCCTTTGACCAGCATTGGCCTTTGTTCAACCATTGTGATCTAAGGCTGAGGCATCATATGGTCTTCACTCTTTGAGTATCTTATTCATATTGATCATGTGCATCGAAACATCGAATCTTCACATCAGGTAGGAGTATTTATAATCTTTTATTCTATTTAATGGAATTTTATGTTTCTTTGTAATGTTTAATTTTCATAAGTTAACCTTATTGAGATTAATCCCTTAAATTATCATCCCCTTAAAATAAATTATTTTCATTCCCATAATTATTCTTTGACTGTTATTCCCTTAAAAAAGAATTATGAGAATAATATTCATTCTTCTTTATTGAACCCACCAATCCTATATGTTATGAATTCTTATAACACTCCAATATTTGATAATCTACCCTTTTCCAAACTCCAGAGAATAAAGAAATTTCATTTCCTTTCCTCCAATCTTAGTGGAGAGGGTTTGATCCATGGGGAGGGGCTACGATTTAATTTTTGAATTTCATTACAAAATATTTCATGTAGATCAATATCATTGTTATGGTCTAGGGGAAGGGATCATTATATGATTTTTCTTCCATTTTAATTTCATCATGGTTTATTTTTATAATTTCCTTCTTGTCATACATTCATTCTTGAATTTATACTTAGAATAATATTATTTTATGTCATATTGTTATGATAATTATTGAATATATGTATATATATTAGGTTCTTTGGGGTAAAATTAAAAGTAAACACAAACACCTCACACACAGGCCAGAAAGTCTGGTCATTTCCCCCCAAAGAGATATCCCACACATCAAGCATTAATTATTCAGTATATGGCCCATAGGCCCAATGGGCATAAAGCCCAGTACATGGCCCCTAGGCCCAAAGTTTTTACCTAAAGTCCCACTGGTTAATAGTTATTATATTGTACCCATGCTTCTATAGTGTTGTCACTTCTACAGTTCCTTATACAGTGCCCACAGCCACTACAGTGTTGCTAGTGCTACAGTTTATCTACCGCTAAAGTTCTACTACAATGCTATTATAATGCTTCTACAGTAACTTCTCCCAACAGGTTTTAAGGAATATATGTTTCTTACTGCTAATATTTGTTATACCATATGAAATGGTAATGATTATAAAAATTGGAATTTAAAAAGTGAATCTATAATTATAAAGAAAAAAATGGTAAGGTGATAATGTCTAGTTAGATTCATCCCTATCCTATCATTATTTTTATATTCTAGATATATGGTATTGCAATAAAATGATGATATTATAATTTGTGTATATGATTTCATTATATATTTATAACCAATACTAAATTCTATATTTAAATAAAAAATAAGATAAATATGGTAATGACATGAAATTTTCAATTATAATTAATGGGAGAGAAAGTACCTTATGTGTAGATATAAATATGATGTAAATAGATAATTAATATTTATAAATGTCAGTAATGTTTAAAGTGATGTAATTTGGGTGCATATATAGTTTGTATTGTATCTTTAATTCACTGGTTTTGTTTCATTAGTAATGATTGACATATAAGTACGTATTTAAGATCTGGGTTATGATGTGGCACTTGTTCCATCCTTTCATTTCTGTAAGTTTAGTTTAGTTAAGGTTTAGTTTTTTTATTGACGAAAGATAAGGTATATTGTTATCCTCTTTCAATTAGTTCTTTCCATACTATTCATTTACCGTTTTAGGTTGTAGTCTTTGTGTTTTCGGTTGCATAGTGAGGATATAGATGTTAGAATAAAGATTGGGTATTTATTCATCGTGTATTTCAATTGGATGAGTTTAGACTAGGTGACGATTATGTCCTAGTTTATCATCTTTAAGTGGTTATGGTTTAATTATTAAGTGGAAAATAATAACCATTTAACTAATCGGTCAGTAATAAATTATCATATCCATATATTAATATATTTTGTTAATATATTACATGATACATTAATTTATTTATCTAATTTATTTATGCTATTTATTTATAATTCATTGTGATGTTTCATTTAACTATTATTGTATGTATTTATTTGGATGAATTGTAAATAACTGAACCTAGTTTCCTGGAGTTGCATACTTCTTTCACTGCATTGGCATGATTACAATAAATTTCTATCCCAAAGGAATGAATAGTTTAGTAGTTTTGGAAGACAAGATATATAAATAAGTTCAACATTACAACTTGAAAGAAAATAATATATATATATATATATTCCATTAGAAACACCAATGACTCCTAGATTATCCCTAAAAGTTATTCATGATTTAATTTTTCATATAATGGGAAATGAAAACACAAGAAATGGGTGAGCTCAGATGCACAGTAAGGGTAAGCAATACAATGAAATATATCATAAACATAAACATTAGGCATGGTCAATAACTAAATACACATGCCTTTAAAAATATTATTGAACACTATATTTTAGGAAAAATATTTGAATAAATAATGACACAATAAAACATAATAATGGGTATTCTTGTAGTAAAATAACCATATGAAATATCAATAAATAGCTTTATAATTAGGGAATACAAAATTCTGAACATCATAATCATTTTTTGAAGTTCTCATGCCAAGACCATGAATAAACGGGTAAAAACCCAAACTGGTTGGTCTCCTGAGACCTAATGATGCATCAAGGGGCTATATCAGGCCCCACCCATCAAATAATGATTCCAATTAATTCCTCATATAAATGGGGATAAACATAAATATCATATACATTCATATTGAAACTAACATATGAAATGTAAATAACATTCCCTAATTATTAAATATAAACACTAACCATCCGAAGTAATATGGTGAATGGTATCAAGATAAAAAATCCAAAATCAAACTAATCATAAACCATTCAATAAAATATGGTAGATTATATAATAAAATATCTGTCCCAATTGAACATAAGAATCAATAATATTTTTGAAATAGATAAAAATAGTTGTATAAAATCATCAAGTAATTCTTGAGATAAATACTCTTTTACTTTGAAAAAAAGAGTTCTTTTGGAAAAATATTTGAATAAAATCAGAATTTAATTAACGTATTTTTTTCATAATAAAATTAGTTATTTTATAAAAATAATAGTTTCTAAAAACATATTATATAGTTCCCTTGAAAATATGTAAGAATTCGAGAAATTACCTTGAATCGGGCTTCTATTTCGAGAATAATTTTTGAAAGATCCTTTTAAAACATATATCTCTCCATAAAACAAAGATGGATTATGGTTAGTACATATTTATAGAAAATTAAAACAATATATATGATGAGTACATAATAATAAACAATAATTAAATTTGTATTAATAGATACAAATAGTAACCTGAAAGAAAATGGACGTTCGGGTAGAAAACCCTTACCTTATGAATGAATATATTCCTCTCACAAACATAAGGTCCTAGAATATAAAACTATACTTATTAATAACATAATTAATAACCTATGAGACATGTATTTAGTTTATCATAATTTTATTAAGTTTATTTATATCTTTATTAATAGGTTATAATATTGAATTTCGTCGTTCTCAAGTGTTCGATTCCCTCGTTTTCACAATCAGTATACTTATATATGAGTACAGATGTTCATATGGAATGGATATAATTTCACATAATTGACTTTATATATTATTGATGAAAATAATATGTTTTAATGGTTAAATATATCATTTGGTTACATGGTATGATGATGAATCATTAGATGAAATATTAATGACAATCACTTGGATTATTTTGGCGGCATTTTGATTATTACAAACTAGTTTTGTCATGTGAATTAAAAATATATACATATACTGGTTCATGAATATTAAATAGGTTATGATACAAATTTTATATTCGGCTTCAACTATAAAAATTGTTTCATGACCATTATTGATGGATAAATTTAAGAACAAGACTTCATCATCCACGAAGGTTGTAAATTGGCCCCTCACGAACGATGAATTAATTTCTAAAATAAAAGAGAGAGAGAGAGAGTGTGTGTGTGTGTGTAATAATACTGATAATGGTTATTAAATTGAGATGATATAATTCCATTATATATATGATAATGGATTTGTCAGGATCATTTTTATAGATAAGGTGAGTAGGGGATAAAAAAAGAAAGGAACTTGAAATGAAATAAAAAGAAAGAATACATAGATTTACCTCTTGAATACACCTCCTTGAGAACCTCCTTAAGAGAAGAGTTTTGGTATTTTGGAAAGAACAAGGGCTCTTGGATGTGATTAGGAACTAGGGATGATTATTTGGGAAAATGTTTGAGGAGATTCAAGGAATAAAATAGTGAGGAAAAGACGGATTGGTGGGTTGCATTTATAAAGGAGGAGAAGAGTTATTTCCCATTATTTTAATCATTATTTTATTATTTTGGCTCAATACTATGAATATTCTTGATTCTTGTGACTCAAAATAGTAACAAGTGCATGTGATATTAGACTAATGTGAATTTAAATCATCCATGACTCAAGCATGATGCATAAATTCATTTATTTGACATATTTTACAAATTATCGAATTTTACTATTCAGCAAAAATTCAAGTATTTTAGAAAAATCCCAAAAAATCACTCAAACCATTTTTTGATATTTAGAATTTTAAAATTAACTCCATTCTATCAAAATAATTTTATAAATATGGTAAAATTAATTTTTAATTTAAATCATCATTTACTTGAAAAATAAAGATTTTAAATTTCAAACTGCTTTTATAATACTTTCAAAAATTAATTAAGGTCTCATAAAATCATCCTAAAATAATAAGAAAAAAATATGTATATAAGAATACATTTTATGAAAATAAATTTTATTAATTTATTAATTTAAAATTGTAATTAAATAGTTGTTACTCATAAAAATACCAATACATAATTATTAATTTTTAAAATATTCTAGTTTATGTAAAAGGTGACTAAATTTCATTTACACTTAAATGGGTGAGGTTACTATTCATAAGGGTACATTACTATTCATAAGGTTATTTTACTATTCATGAGGGTATGTTTCTATTCACCCAAAATGTAATTTTGTCCTATCAGACTCCAAATATCATACAGATCACAATCGTTTGTAACATTTTTTTGAAATTCAAATCACAAAAGTGGAAAAAATTATGTTTACTGGGAAGGTTATAAAAAAGTGGTGTTTTGTGGAGACTCAGTGTTTCATGCATTCAATATTAAATTTATTTATAAATCATTGGGTTGTTACATGAATGATGTATGATTTTATTTTTTTTTCTTCGTTATATATGATCTTATGGTACTATACATCTATGATGTAATGGATTTTAGTTATGTGTATATTTTAATAGGTTATAATAGATTAATGTATAGTGTATCTATAAATTTGATATAATTGATCAAAGTATTCAGTTTTATAGTCCCTATGGTTTGTAATGTATTATTGTTGTTATATGAATTTATATATTTTTGTGAGCTATGATAGATTAAAGTGATATGTACACACACACATGTGGGATGTATGGGATCAAGGTTTCAAAATGTGCACCTATATATGAGTAGTAATATATTAAGTTTATAACAAATATACATTTCCTTGGGTTGTGATGGATTAAGGTTATGTCTTGTTCTTTTGATTTGATAGCTCTCAATTATTACTTGAGTCAATGGGATGATGATTCAGTGATGCGGTAGTGGTTGTGACATCATTGTCACTATGGTGATGTGATGATGAGATGATGATGTGGTGATATCGTAGTGGTTATTATGTGGTTGTGGCATTATAGATTTGATGATTAGGTGATGATGTAGTGATGTTGTGGTGGTGTGATGGAAGTAGTGATTTGGAAGTGGTTTTGATGTGATTATAAAGCCAGAAGTGTGGTGATTTGATTGCAGAACATACATATTATTCTTATGATAATAGGAACCTAATATTATCCTAATTTATTAAACTAATGGATTATTATTTTGTGATTTTTCTATTTAATGGTGATATTTTCTAGGTGTTTTATTTTATTTCTATATAACCCATGAAGTTTGAAATCAAAATTTATTATTATGTTAATCTGGAATTATTTTTACGAAATGATAATTATTGTAAATATATGCAAAGGTGATTGTTATGTTAATATTTGATATTACATTTACTTCAGACTTTTCAAACATGCATATTTCATACCTTTTTATACCCCATGTTCCAAGTTAATTGATCTCACTAATTCCTTTCCCAACACATTTAATTCACATTGATGCAGCAAAACTATTTAGAAATATGATCCTAATGAGAAATCTCAAGAACTCACCCATCTACAGTTTCGTGATTTTTTTTCAGAACATTTTGATAGAGATTTGGGATACTACTATTTGGGTTACTTGAGTAGATTCTAGTAGATAATCCTCATGTTTTTATGTTTAATGATTAATAATTAACATATATTGAAATTTTTTTGAATGGGGTTGTTATCTTTTTAGTATTTATGAAATTGATTGATGATTTAGATTTGCACATGAGCCTTAGCCCAGTTGGTAAAGACTCCGTAAGTTCATCCGGGATACACGGGATCAAATCCAGGCGGAGACATTATTTTCGGACTGTATCAGTACCATAGTAGTCACTGTAGCGGGAACTATGCAGTACTGTAGAAGGTACTATAGCGGGAACTGTTGCAGGTACTATTTGGCACTGTAGCCATTGGGAATATGCCACTGTTTGGGCTTTTGGGCCACCGATTTGGTCCCCAATTCCATTAAGGCCTTCAAGCCACCCATGCATTCGGGTCAGTAAGGCCTTAGGGCCACCTCAAGGCCTAAGGGCCACCTTAAGTGTAGATGAAAACTAGACGACCTATGAGGAAGAATCTCTACAAGGAGGATGTGCAAGGAGCTTTCACCACAGTAGAAGCTAAACAGATTGAAAGAATGAGAGTGTATGGAACCTGCCATTAGGACAAGCCTGTGAATTCATGGGAATTCCTAGCCAAACAACCTTTTAAAGGTGGAGAGCTGATTCCACAATGAAGATGCTGGGGATGAGCAGTTCCAAGTAGTTAATCTGGGTTGTATGTAGTGTTTGAAGCATAAATGAAAATGAATTCATCTAAGGCCTATGGGCCATGTAATACATATGCCTACAGGCCTTTTAAGGGTTCCACCTCACCCCTTGAATGGTGGATTATCAAAATCAGTAAAAAATGAAGGCCTTTGGTCCATTGGATTATTGATGATTTGGATTTATTTTCTTGGGGGTTTTTAGGGTAATACCTCCAATTTATGTGGAAAACACCTTAGGTTCTATTACCCAACCAATAACCTATTAGAGGTAGTCTTCAAAGGTTATACACACCTTTCTATTTAACCATCAGAGATTTCAATGAATGAAGGTCATTAAAAAGTGATATCAATTTTTTTTGAGATATAGGGTTGAGTTTGGAGATAGGAACATGTGAGTCTTACATTGGTCCAATAGTGAAATAATAATATTTAACTTAACTGATGAAGAAGTTGGGAAACTAAATAGAACATAGATATTTATGACCCCTTTTACACAATTACAAAAGTAATTAATGTTGTAGAGACTGGCTAAGAAAAGGGTATCATGGACGCCTGTGAACTGATGCACGAACTTTGAAATCTAACCAATAATGTTTAGGTGAAAAATAAACTAATTATAATGTAGAAAATTTATGAAGGGCGCATTCATCATTTCTATAGGTTTAATTTAATTTAGAAATCTCAATATTTATTATGTTTTCTGTGTTTATTTATGTTCAAATATGATGTAACATTTATGATTATATTGTGTTCATTTTTTAAATAAATTGATCCATGATAGTTTAATCATTATTTATTACAATTCATGACATTATATGATGCATAACCCTATTTTAATAAAATTAAATATTTATCTTTATAATTTAATGATTAATCGATGTTAACGAATAATCGTTTAGTAACCTGTTAGTAATAGAATGTTTTGTTTTAAATTAAAATGGATATATTTTATCATGGATGGAAAATCATTTTTAAAAGATTTTTACTTATATGAAAAACTATTTTGAATTCTTTCTTTTTTAAAAATCATCTTCCTGACCTATTTATTAAGTTAGTAGATTTTTGAAATAAATATTTTAGAATAATTATTTAAATATCAACATTCTTTAAATGAAATTTTATTGCACATGTTAATCCAATTTGGTAAAAATGTAAATTTCATTGGAAATAAATTTCTGTTGTAATTATGAGTAAATTTAATTAAATTTCATGTTATAGTTATAAATTATTGTTACCTAGAATGTTTAACTAAATGAAATAATATGAAGAATGAATGATATATATTGTGCTTAGTAGGAATTAATGATGTATGATTTGAATCAATAAATAATGCGATCTACATGAACTGGCTATTATAAACAACAAGCATAATGTTGATGAATTATATAATATATTTCTTATACATGCATTATAACTTATATGACGTATTAATTTATGTTTATTCCATGTTTATGATTATGATTTATAAATATTTCAAAATGAATTAAAATTTCAAGATGATTTATTATTCTATGTTTTGATTAAGTAAAAAAGTTTGAATGAAACATGTGTATAAATTTAGTGATCATTTGAAAATCATGATAATATTTTAAAAAATAAATTGTATAGTACTATAAATATGAAACATGTGGTAATTATGAAATCATTGATATGAATATTCCGTGAAAACCTCATATAAAATTATTCTTTTAATAATGGTTAATAATATGTGTTGAGTCAATGATTCATTCCTGGATTGATTAAATAATTGAATGAAATTTTGTTAATTTTTTATATCCTTAAGTTTGATTATTTTTATTTCTAATTTATACCATAAATTTTTCTGAAATGATGTATCAAAAGTTTTTTTTGATTCTTGATTTGAATTTCACATAAAGGATAAATTAAGTATGTAATTATTTGAATAATAAAAAGAATTTTTTGGGGTTTTTTAATCTGATTATTTCTTGACTAAATATTATTTCCATCGTTAGATACATGTGTATTAATTATTTAAATTCATTATTACAAGAATAATAATTCACTACCAATGTTTTTATTATCTTAGTGACCTCAATGTGATTTAAATTAAAACCTGATATTGATGGATAATATTGAAAGATTTGGACTGTTAGATATTTTGTGGTAGATATGGTTGATTGGGAATAATGTGTATCATGATGGGAAATGATATACTGGAAAATAATGAATTATGTGGGAATTGTTTTATATATGTCTTTAGATGGAAGTAGTGGTTAGATACTAGTGTCTTATTGTATAATTATTATTTAATTATTTGGTAGCGTTTGAATACATATTTTATAGCTATTCTCAATTAAATTTAATTATAAGATACATAATTACATTGTGAATATTTATTTAATGATTATTACTACCATATTTTATCCTATAATTGGTTTTGATACCTGTTTAAAACTTTCTCATAACTCATTAAATTAATCAAAATAGTATTGAAAATATGATGTTGTAGTTATAGATATTACTGCATAAATTTGTTTGGTTTATGCTTTATTTGAGATTTCATTCTCTAGTTTAAGAATTGTTATCTTATTATTGATATTCATTACTACAAAAATTTTGATTTTTATTCTATATATAAATTTTAAAATATAGATGCCTTTCTATGATTTAAATATAGGAACCTGATTTTTGGCTGATTGAAAGGTTGTGATGTTTTTTTCATTGTGTACATGATTTATGAATTTTATACTAACATTATTGTTTTTCTCAAAAGTGGTTTAAAGATGAAAAATGATGTATCATATCCTAAATAATGTTTGTTAATATGTTCCCATTGTTTTTCATTATGGTATTATCAAAATGAATAATCTAAGGCTTAGTGAGTCTCTCATCCTTTGGTAGTTTTTTATGGTTTTGGGAGTGAGGTATGTTACAGTTTGGTGACCCTACTACTTTTAAATAATTTTTAGGTGAATATTAATGATGGTTTTAAAAAAATTCTTAAAATCATTGTTCATTTATTTTTAAAAAAATTAATGAATTCCACTCATACTAAAATTATTAAGTGAAATTATAAAATTTTTCTTAAACATGATTTTATTTTAAGAAACTTTATAAATTTTAAATTATTTATGGATTCTTTTAAATGGTTATTTACATTGAAACATTCTTGAGAAAAAATGAGCAATTATTGAGAGGTCAGTTGTGAATTAGGGTGGTCGTGTTGTCTTTTCATACAATATTTTCATTCCCTCAGTGGTAATGTTCTTATTTTAGGGGAATCGTCCCATGGCTATAATGATTTGTGAATTTCTTGATTTTGATATAGATTTTATTTTTTTAATAAGAATCATTAGAGATCTATTTAATGTGAATACCTAGGTTTTCACTTTTGTTGGTTTCTTTTTTCCTAGGGTTTATTTTAATTCTGATGTGTGGGAATTATTTAAGTGGTGTATGATTTAAGGACGTAGATTTTCCTAAAACCATTCTTCTATCATTTATTTGGTTTAGTCATTTTTTTTATGTTTTATAGTAGTCTGGATGTTAGAAAGGTTACTGTTGATTTTAATAAGAGGTTTTCAGTGATTCTTCATTTTAGGTTTTTGTATATTCTTATAAGTTTGTAAAGATGATTATTCATTTAATTAAACTCTAGAAATACGTTTATGTATTTTATAGTCACTAGGAACATCCTTCAAATATTCCATTTGTCTCTATAATGACATGTATATATCACCACATCACCCTTATGTGTTTACATTTATCGCTAAATAACCCTTGTGTATCATAATTTTGTTTCATATTTTCTATATTTTTAAAATATAAGAGTATTCACTATGATATGTAAGAGTATATTTTTTAATAAAAAAGTAATATTTTTATATGAAAGATTCAGTACTCTATATATAAAATTATGAATGTGATATGTAAAATTAATTCCTTCATGTATAAAAATAAAATATTTAATATGCAATAGTCTTTTATTGGTATGTAAGAATCAATAAATTATGTAAAATTACTCTTTAATATATAAAAGTAATATTTCAATGCATAGTATTCATTTATCCATACATAATAGTAAATTCCATAGGCATAAGATTCATCCTCTTTTCCAATTTTTTAGTATGTAATAGTTATTTGTCCCATGAATAAGAGTCTTATCATTTTATGTTTTCTTGGTTGGAATAAATTGAATTTTATCATTAATAACGAAAATATCAATAAAAACCTTTTTAAATAATATTTTTTATTCCCTCTTAGCTTAAGTCATATAGTAAAATTAATTAAAATATTATTAATCATAATGCCTTTAAATTTGGGGAAAATTTTATGTGATAAAAACCATGTTCACCTATGGAATGTTTATGTCCTAATTTTAGGATGGGATTTAAATTTTGTTGAATAGTGATGTTGAATACACTATAGATGTCCCTTGATCATATCAAAATTTAGTGATTTAATCTAATTTTAAATAGTAACTTCTTAGGAATATCATGACTTGGTTCCCTATATATGTGTAATTAAATTGAGGGTGACACTCTCTTTGTTCGATCCTTGCTTCTTCTCTTAACTAGATATAACCAATGATATGCCATTATAGTTCTATTAGATCCCTTAAACTTGAAATTTCCCTTATCATCAGCTGATCAATCACTATAATCCAAGGCCAAGGAATCAAGAGTTGTTGTCTATTTGATTATCATATTCTTCCTAATCCTGTGTTGGGAAACATTGAATCTTCACATCAGGTAGGGGGTTTATAATTTTTTAGTTTATGTTGTGAAATTTTATGTTGTTTTTAATGTTATGAATTCATTTAAGTTTCTATTATTTATCCTAAGTCCTTTTATTGTCATCCCTTATAAATTAAATGATTGGAATTTCCATCATTCTCCTTATATTGTAATTCAATTAATAAATAATGATCAAAATCATCACCATTATTCTTAATTTAACCGTCCAATTAAATACTATAATTTGTGACCTATTTTACCACTCCAAAAATTGATAATATACCCTTATAAAAACTATAGAGAATAAGGTAAGATCATACTCTTCCATAGGGATCATTGGAGAGTGTTTGGTTTGGATGAAGGGTTCATTATCTGTTTCTTATTCCATTTAAATTTCCCCATGGTTTAGTTTCATCATGTATTTTTATAAAATTTTCATTCCTTCTTTATTTACTTTCAACTTATAATAATGTTATATTTATTTCATGTTGTAATTTAGATTAAAAAATATATCTGTGATACTATTAGTATACGTTATCCCATATGAAATGAGAATTATTTTGGACAAAGGAGTTGAAAAAAGTAATCTTTAATGATAAGTAATAAAATGGAAAGATGAACATATCTATATAGGCTCATCACTATTCTATCATTATTGTTTATATTGTTTATATATTTTAATTCCAAAAATTGCTGATATTATCATATGTTTATATACTACTATGCTGCATAGATGATGTGATTCTTTATTATATATGTAAACTCAAAGTAAAATAACGACAGTAATGACATAAAATATGGAATTATAATTAATATGATGAAAATTATATTGAAATTTATATATATATAATTTCAATGTAGACTTAATATTCATTTATCAAATTGATATTTAATGTGATTTAATTTAGGCTCTTATAGATTCAGGAGTGTATCTTTAATTGATTGGGTTTATTGCATTAGTAACGATTGATGTATTAGGATAGTTCTGAAATCTTGTTTACAATAGAGTGAAAGTCCCTTATTTTTCCATTTCTATAAGGTTATTTTAGTTAAGATGTTATTGTATTATTAAGGTTATTTAGGGTATGTTGTTAGCCTCTTGCGATTAGTCGCTACCTTGCTAATTGTTTCCCTTTCTGGGTTGAACTTTTAGGGTTTTGGGTTTCATAGTGTAGAGTTAGAGGTTATAAGAATCATCATATTTTCTTCCTAGGGTATTTACATTGGTTGGGTTTAGTTTAGGCTATGGGTTTTTTCCTAGTTGATAAACGTTAGGCGATTATGGTTTAATGATAAATTGGCACAGAATAATTTGATAAGAAATGGGTAAGTTAAGATTTAGTGTAGTCATATAGTAATGTGTGGTGGTGATATCTCACATGATGTGGTTATTTGTTTAGCTAATGTATTGATGTTTTTTATTTATGATATATTTTCATGTTGGATTTGATTGTAATTATATTTGTTTATTTGGCTGAATAATTTCTTGTATGATTGTTTATTTTATAGATTTTTTATGATCTAATGATAATATAAATATATGATAAAATGGATTTTAGTTATTTGTATACTTCCATGGTCTATAATGGATTAAGGTATAGTGAATCTGCAAATGGGATATAATGGCTAATGGTAGTCACAAGTATAGTCATCATGGTCTATAATGGCATGTGTATGTGATATGCATTTATATATTTACATGGGTTATAAAGAATTATGGTGAAGTGTATGTGTGCGTGTGTTTCTCTTTTCGTGTGTGTGTTTCAATATATATATAAATATACAGGATGTAAAGGCCCATGGTTTTTACATGGGAACCTCTATATGGGATTTAATAGCTTAAGGTTATAACAAATTCACATCTCCTTGGGCTATTATGGATTATTTTTATGTCATGTTCTTGGACTCTGATGGATGTCAAATACAACATGAGTCAATAAGATGATGATTTGATGATTTGGTGATAGTTGTGATGTGGTTGTGGCTATGATGATGTTATTATGAGATAATCGTGTAGTGGTTGTAAACTTGATATATAAACAGTGAAGATAAAGTATACATATATTTTTGAGTAATTCAACTTTTACTATGTGATATAAACATTATAGATATCACCTAATAATAAAGTGAAATCTTCCTACCTCGGAGGGGAATATATTAGCATTGGATCCTCGACCATATCAATAAAATCCCAAACCACCATAGGGGTTCTAGCAACTTCACGAAGTTATAAATGGTGTTTTAGGATGAATA
Source organism: Viscum album (assembly GCA_963277665.1). Lineage (NCBI taxonomy): Eukaryota > Viridiplantae > Streptophyta > Magnoliopsida > Santalales > Viscaceae > Viscum > Viscum album. The sequence continues at coordinate 1,184,889,611 of OY728165.1, forward strand.
GATATTCGGTTATGTTTTGTATGTATGGAGTTTAAATCATCAAAATGAAAAATCCCCTTATATAGGCTCTTTATGATACTATTCAATGAATAAATTGGAAGGAGTGTAAGATGCCATATCATGGAAGCCGATGTGCGTTATTCATAACTCATGTCCATTGATTGAACATGATTGTTTGAACAATTAAAATAATTAGGTATTAATTGATTAATCAATCATCATCGATTTAAAACTAAATAAACCATGTATAAGTATTTGGTAGATACATTCATGGGATATCTTATATTAAATTCATTATGATATCACATATCATAGGAATGCCACCATACTGTATGATGGAATTCTAATCATAAGTGATGATATAGGAAGAAACATTTATTTATTGACTACTAAGATTTAGGCATATAATAATATATGATTTCCTTAATTTTAGTTCATATATAATTAAATCCCACTTACACTAAAATTATATAAAGGCATTATGAAAAAGTTCACAAGTCTTTTTCAATCTGTCCAAAACTTTTTTGGATTTTTATTCTCAAAATATCTTCATTTTGGAAGAAATTTTTTTCCCAAATTTAATCTTTATCCAAATTTCTAACGATGCATCCCTAAAATCTTTATTATAATTGAATAAAATTACAATTTCATATATTTATCCAAAGAGTACCCTCTAGCAACTCATCAGTGCTACTCAAGATACTATGTGGTCTGGTGTTTTCACAATCAAATATACTCATATCACAATAAAAACATGCCCATCATAAGATGTATCTTATAAATCATATGTATATTTATATAATACATTTTTTTAGGAAATCAAGTGACCACTATGCATTGAATATTTCAATAAAGTATATTCCATCTAATTATTTTTTTATTCTATAAAATAGTAAGACCACATTGATGAATACATTATATATCATTCATTTAGCAGATTATCACATCACATGTCCCTTATACAAGTAGTTTAATGCATTATATGTTAAAAAACTAAGCATATCCATTCATTTACTCTGTCAAATTTAGTCAAGGGTACAAACTTATCTCATCATATGAGTAGGAAAATATCATCATGGTTAATCTCTAATCGGTGACATGATCTATAATATACCCAACCACCCCCTAATTAGCTAAGACTCAAGGATTGTGTAAGAAATGTGTCAAAGTTTTAAGGTTATAATTATAGTTTTCTTTCCATCCTTGGTTAATAAGTATTCATAATAAGTACATATCTCTATGTATGTCAATGAATGTATTATATTCACTAGGATATACTTTGGCAGGCCAGTCCAAGTAATAAGTCTCAAATTATTACCTCATGACTCTATTATCTGCATCTCAAATACTAGTTTTATAATACGTATAATATTTTACTCATTCTAACCATAGAATATCACCATAACCCATAATATTTCATCATGATCATCTATTATGGACAGCTCAAAGGAAAACATTAAGGGGATATTATCATTCCACTACTCATATTAAATAAATTTCAACATGCAGGAATGAATAATAAAAAGATATTGAATTTATTTATAAAATTAAAATACATTATTTAACCATTATAATACATATTTTATGTATCATACAATAAGTGATTTAACATGACACTTATGTTGTTGGTGCGATAATGGCTTCATCACCATATCTATTATATTTTCCTCTATAGCCACCAAAAAATTCAAACATCACACCTCTAAAAAATATCTCATATGATATGGTATGTTAGAATGATGTGATTATTCCATTTGTGGTATAGGAGTTCCTTGGTTTAAGAAATGGATTCTTTGTTATCATAGTAATGAAAATTTTCAACCATGATTCTAGGAACCATACCATGTTTAGTGATGAATTGATTGATCAAAATAACTTCTTTTGTAGAAGATGATGAAAATATGTACCCTACCTATGTTTATTAGTCTACAATGGGGTATTTTTTATAACTCTTCCAACTAATAATTCCAATATTTAGGATAAACATGAAACCTAATTTATATCTCATGTCATCTCTATCAAATGGAAAACTTTCATGAGTGTAATATTTTACACATAGCACATCCTATCCTTAAAATACCTAGAACACATCCTTATCTCTTATAATGTACTTTAAGATCTTATTAATAGAAATATAGTAACTCTCACTAAGATTAGATTGACATCTACTTGTTATAATATGATTTTTTAGATATCCGGTTGAGCACACAACAAGGCATACCTAATAGAACCTATGGAGAAAACATAATGAATTGTATCCATCCTTTATAACTCCTTAGAAGGATCGTGAATATTCATAAAATTTGTTCCATGAAATACTATTAAAGACACTTTTTTGTACTTATCAATGCTAAAATGCCTTATCACTATACCAATGTATGTGCCCTGACTAAGTCTATGAATCCCCTTAGATCTATCTCTATAGATCATTATACCCATTATTTAGAGTACATTACCCATTTTTTTCATTGATAATAATTTACAAAACCATATATTTACAGTGTAAATTCACGGTTTTATTCTTAATAAGAAGTATTTCATCTACAAAAAATATCAAAAACACTACAACACATGCTATAATACTCCCAATGATAATCTTGTACACAAAAATACCATTCATGTTCTTAATAAATTTAAAATCTTGGTTTTATTATTAAACAAGATATTCTCACTTTGAGAAGCTATATTCATTCCCTAAATTTACCATTGTGACTTCTTTACTTTAGAAGAAACATTTATCACTTCAAAACCATTGGGATCTATCATATATAAATCCTTGACTAATTTAAAATTAAGTAAGTATTTTTTGAAATACATTTGATATATATTATTTTAATGATCAAAACATTATCAATTGTATTTTTTTCTTGAATAAATTTGTGTAATATTATTTGTATAGTATTTACACATAAAACACATAGATAAACCAACAACACTTTATTTTAATAATAGACATAATAACATTAGTAAAAAACTAAACATATAAAAATTTGTAATATTACTATGGGATGAAAAATATAAAATAAAGAAAGTAGAATAGATAAATTTGGATCCTCCTTATCTTTTAAAATTACCACTCCTATGAAGAACACTATGGAAATGAAAAAAAATATTAATAAATCAAAATAAAGGTTAGAAATGAAAAATATAGAACCTTGAGAGTAATTATGGTAAATTATGAATGAAGGATTGAACAAGTATTTATAGGAGGTAATGTGACTGTTAGAATAGTAATGTGACCATTAGGAATAGAAATGGACTATATGAATAATAACCAGACCATTGGAAATTGTAACATAACCATTGGAAAATTAATTTGAACTAAAAACAATAAAATTTATTATAAATAATATTTATAATGTGTAATTTAATAAACTATAAATATTTTAATTCCATAAAATAAATACTAAGATTAAAAACTCAATGAAATTATACGTATTTTTTTAATAAATTATATTTTAATGTATTTCTTAATAATCATAACTTCTATATTATATTTTTTAAATTAACTAAGTTTAAAAAAAATTTATAAAATTATTTCATTTTTACAAACATTATATCGAAATTTTTTAATATTTTTTTTATTTTTCTTAAATAATTTAATTTATAGGTGAATCATAAAATTATTGTTTTTTTATAACCATTATGTTTTAAATGACATCATTCATGATGTAATAATTACCAAATAAATTATATAATTTTATACATGACTAAAAAATGTTCATGAAGTTAAATAATCCATGAAATTTTACTTCCGAACCTAAAAATTATTCTTCAAAGTATAATAGCTTAAATTGTCCCTTTCAATAAACATTTTTTCATTTTTCTCATTTTGGAAGGATTATACTTTTAAAATATCATTATAAAGTGTTTAAAAGTCCAAAAATCAAGTTATTTTTTTCAAATATATTTCATAATGTAAAAAAATCACTATTATAATTTTTACTTTGAAATTATATTTTATTCAATATTTAATCCAAAAAACACCCCTCACCTAATGTATAAATACCCCATCTCCCTCACCATTGAAATCAGGTTCACTTCCACTTACCAAAACCAAATATCTACCAAATTATCATATTATAAGCCCCTTATAATACTTATGGACATTCTGGAGTAATTTTACTCCGAGATTTCAATAAGTAAAGATTCATAGAAATGGAACATCTTTATGAAAGAGGTTATATCTTTTCGACTTTTCTTATTTAGTTATCCTAATCTAATTCCATATCCCCATAATATTTTTTTAAAAAAACCCAATTAAAAAATTAAATGGTATGTTAAACTAATATTTATAATGTTAATATCCTATAAAAAATATATTTATAATATCACATATTATATATCTCTCACCTTTTCTTTGGAAAATATCTCGTTAATGGTTGATTAACCACCAACGAGGATGTTTCCAACTCTCTAATTATCAAAAAAATTATTGATGATTATAATAAATAATTTACAATATATAAATGTATAAATATATAGTTATAATATTATTGAACTAATATTAATAATTTATAAATTTTAATAATTCATGATCATTAAATGGAAGTAAGATGGAATATTTTAAGGAAAATATGGTTTCAAAACATTTTACCTTTAATGATGGAAATTAAGAAATATAATCCAATTATTATAATTGATCAACATTGATAAAAATGAAAAAAAAATACTTCAGTCATATTTTAATAAACCTATATTTATTATATATAAGGTAATCAATCAAAAAAATTAGGATTTTAGGAAGTGGATTTTTAAACCTAACTCTTTATTTTGGGTTATCTCCCCAGACAAATTATTTTTAGAATGGGAATTCCTCTAATGCCATTAAAATATATTTCCACTATTTTTCCAATTTATTTTATTATTATATACATGATATTACTTTATATAAATGATTCTTGATCCAATTTCAAATATTTTTTAAAATGTATTTATTTTCCTAAACATTGAATTGACTCCTCTTGAGTTGTTTATTCTCCACTCAAGAATGATCATGTTTTATGAAATAATATGATTTCCATTTTTCATTATAGAACCCCCAATGTTTTTTATGAATGTATTATTTATGAAATAATTATGAAACTAATTCCATTCCATGGGTTTATTTCCTGACTATGACTATTATGTGTTCTCTTTCCATTTTCCATGCATGATTATGAGCATTTAATGTGTGATGGGTGGTCCCAAAATAATATATCCCTCCAATTCATTGATTAATGTTATATATCTCATGAGATTATGTGTATTATTCTTGAAAATTATTCTACATTTTTTTCATAATTATGATGTTATGATTTATGAAAAAATATTATGTGTGAACATGATGTTGGCATTTTTCAAAAATATGTGTGGTATTTAACCAATTTGTTATGATGTTTCATCACTATGCCTATTCCACAATTCACGCCTTTTTCAAATATTTCCCTCATGATTATTAGGATTCTCCCATACTTATGTTATTATGTTTATGATTATAATCACTCATGTACCATTTATTCATGTTTCTTATTCCTTATATTTATTCCTCTCTTTACTATACCCTTCTTTTATGTATATTATTAGGTGACTACATGAACTAAGGAGGATGTGATATATTTTAGGATGATAAAGGAGAAATATAGATATAGTTTTAATTCTTTTATTATGAACAAATGATGCATGTGCCTCATTTTCTCGAGATACTAAAACCTTTGACCATATAATGTATTAATATTATGTTACTTATCTTAAAAATAATGAAATATCCATGCAATAAAATTTGGTTCAAAATATTTAGTATCATAGAATGGTTCAATTAATTTGGGAATTTGTATTAGAAAATTTTAGTGAAAACCATAAGGATAATTCAAATTTTAGGTAAACATTCTAAGTTTTGGTGAAGTATAAGAGCATGTGGTTTTTGAGAAATGAAATCCAATTTAGGATACTATAAATGTATGTGGCTATGGAATAAATATACCCTCTAGTAATAACCATAAAAGGGTGTACTTGGTAGTAACTTGATCATCACCTAGTGCATGAAAAATATTCCTTTTTCCACACCCAGTTTTACACTCTCAAGGGATATGCTTCAGTAAATCACAAACTCTATAAAACCCATTATGAAGGATATATTATAAAATTAATTATTCCTCTTAATGTTAGAATAGGTCTAAATTACATGATCCTAGAATCTTTGTTTGAGATTAAGGTTATTCTAAACATAGGGATCCCAAAAGAATTGAATTTTGAATTAATTTACAATGAAAATAAATTATTTATTCATGCTTTATTGAATTATATTTTGTTCAATCATTTTATATTTTAGAATATGCTGGGAAATAGAAGAAAAAAGAACAAAAACCCATGTGAGGGGTAATATAATGATTATTTAATCAATATTCCCAATAAAATGTGATTTGGAGTTCAAAACATAATGGAAATTCATAGATAGCTATCTCATGATATAAACAATAACATGAACTATGTATAATGTCCACCTTCACCCAAAAATCAGAAACTAGTATCATGTCTTTTTTTAGAAAATATCAATTATTTTTACTGGGCATTCTAATGCACTTTTCATATAATTTTGGGATACCTAATTGGAAAAGATATTTTTTGTGCCGCTCTATTCTGAGAAGAATAATGTTAATCTGGAGGATTATTATTTAAATGGATAGGAAGATCATCTATGGTTGTTGATAAAGAACACCTTGTCAAAATATGAAATGGAATAAATGGAGATTAAATACTTTGTGATGTTATTTCTTAATTATTATTTCCCTTGAACTCTTCAAAAAATATATGTATAGAGAATTTCCAGATCTTATGAAAAAGGAGAGTGAATATGTCATGAATTTTGAGGAAACATTCCCAAGGATTGAAAGATAAGTCTCTTGTTTTTAATCAAAAATCATAGAAAAATATATAGACTATATAGTGGTTTGAAACCACACCTATAAAAGGATCTATCTATTCGAGACATCAGTAGTTAATATGAAGTAGTTCAATGTTCTCTCAATGTAGAGATGGAGTTTTGAGAATGGTCCCACTAACATGGACATAAGAAAAGAGGAATGTACTTTTAAGATAACATATTGAATGAAAAAGTAAGAAAAAATATATAATCACCCTCATGCCAAAGATACAGGAAGAAGCATCAAGGGAATTTCATCAAAGGGGTGAGGAAATTCATTAAGTGTGGGAGAGAAGACCACCAAGCCCATGAATATTGACGAGACATGATAAGGCTGACCAACATGATAAGGTAATGGAAGGAATCTCCAAATACACCACACATGGTTCAATGCTTCAACTATAATGAGAAAAGATAATATGTAAGCTAGTTCACTAAACCATAAACCTTTGAGGGTAATCAGTTTTAGAAATCACTAAATCTATAGGAGAAAGGAAATGCTTATTCCATCACTACCACTAAGGTGGAATGTGAAAATGAAGTCATACAAGGTACAATTCCTATTCACTTAATAATAGAAATTTTTTATTTAATTATGGTTCCAAGAAATCGTTTATATCATTGATTTTTGTTTGAAATTTTTTATCACATCCCCAATACCATGAAGTAGATATATTAATTAAAATACATAGTGGTACGATCAATGCAACCCATGTGTTATAATTTTCTTTTATTAGAATCTGTGGTAATATTATTCCATCGAATCAAATAATCCTTCACTTGGAGGAATTTTTTGTTATACTAGGAATGGATTATCTATCATTATATACAGGTCACATAAACTATTGGGAAAATTAAATATCATTTAATATTATTAAACATCACATTATCTTATCTGAATTTAAGGAAAATCATGAGTCTTATTTGGATAATAACTCAATGGTATAGGTGTTGATACCCAATGAATAAGTATATCTTTCCCAAATGATTTTTTAATGTAAAGAACCAACTATGATGAAATTACCAATATAAGAGAATATACTAATGTATTTGTTAAATATTTTCTCGATCTTCCCTCAGATCATGAGTTATTATTTTCAATATATCTTAAACTCAAAGACACAATTTTCTGCAAAATACCCTATAGGATGACCCTAATAAAAATATAGTATTTGAAGTATCTATTACCAAGAGTATTTTAATAAAGGGTTCATATTCCCCAGTGCATCAAATTGGGGTGAATAAGTGCATCTTGTCGAGAAAAATGTTGGATCAATGTGGTTTTTCATCAATGTCGGGGATCTAAATAAGATCACCATAAAGAACAAGTATCCCCATCTAAGGATTAATGAATTGTTTGATTAACATTGTGAAGGTCAATACATCTCAAAGATGGATCATCATTCTGGATATCACCAGATAAAGGTGATAAAAAAAGATATTCATAAGACAACCTTCTTTAGAAGGTATAAACTCTATGAGTTCATAGTGATTCTCTTTGGTCATACTAATTACTCTGAAATCTTTATGAGTTTGATGAATAGAGTATTTAGATATTACTATGAAAAAAGTTTGGTATCCTTTATTGATGATATTCTAATTTAATCCAAGAATAAGGAGGAACATAAAGAGCATCTATGGATTGTGCTAATGACATTATGAAATGATAATCTGTATACTAAGTTCAGCAAGTGCATCTTATAGATGCAGAAAGGCACATTACTGGGTAATGTGATCTCAAGTGAGGGAATTTATATGGATCCTTTTCAAAAAGGAATTTTTAAATGGAACATACCCTCAAGTGTCATGGAAACCCATTTTTTCTTATATTATTTTGGTACTACTAATGTTTTGAGTGAAATTTCTCATGATTTTCAATCCCTCTAACTATGTTAACACAAAAAATGGGTAATGTTTTTATTTATGAGAGAATGTGAGGAATGTTTCAAGGGGCTCAACAAAAGGCTAATCATAACACATATACTCACACTACCATCAAGTAGAGAAGGGTTTATGATATACAATGATTCTTCTAATAAATTATTGGGTTATATACCCAGGGAAAAATGATGATGTTATAGAATACGACTCACAATAGTTGAACATACATGAGTATAACTAGACAACTCATGATCTGGAATTATAAGTTGTGATCTTTACTTTGGTGATTCAGTGAAAGTACCTATATGGTGAGATGTGTGACATATATAGATCACAAAAATCTAAAGTATATATTCACATTGAAAGAGATAAACATGCAACAATGAAGATGGCTTGAGAAGATCACGGACTACAACTTCAATATTCACTACCATCATAGAATAGTGAATAAGGTAGTTGATACTTTTAGTATATTAGAACCTGCTACTTTATCCATGATGTATATTGATAAATACCATATCATCATGGATATGAAAAGTATGGATCTAGAAATCATAATGGCAGGGAATACATCCTACCTTTCCCAAATTATTTCCCAATAACATATTCAATAGATGATCCAAGAGGAAGTAAGATATTATTTGGAGATTCAAAAGAATGTGAAATTAGAAAAGGAAGAGAAGATCCATGAATTAAAAATCAATTAAGATGATTTAGTTTGATTTTGAACTGGAATTTTTTTATTAATCATATGATATAAAGAAATATATATTGGATAATGCACATATATAATCATTCTCCATCCATCATGGAAGTACCAAGATGTACCATGGTCTTCGAGAACACTTCTGGTGTGACAAAATGAAAAATAAGATTCCATAATACACATCAAAGTTATGAGTATATCAACAAGTTAAAATTTAGTGAAATAATTCTAAGGGTATGATGAAATCATTTCCTATACCCACATGGAAATGATAGAAAATAACTATAGACTTTGTTACTAGACTTCTAAATACATCCAAAGGAAGTAATGTGATATGTGTTGTGGTGGATCGAATCATAAATTCTTCCCACTTTATCACTATTCATGAATATTTCCCCCTTTAAAAAAATTCAATGATATACATAAATGAAGTAATGGGGCTAAATGAGGAACCACTTTCAATCATGTTTGATTATGATCCATGGTTCACATCAAAATTCAAGATATTTCATCAACATGCTTTGAATACTAAATTGAATTTCAGTACAAAATATTACCCCAAAACTGATGTAAAATCATAAAGTACCATTAATACACATGAGGATATATTGAGAGATTTCTCAATGAAATTTAAAGGATGATAGGATCAACATCTCTCATTAGTTGAGTTTCCATACAATAACAACTTCAACTCTAGTATTTGAATGGATCCATATTAATATTTATATGAAAATCAATGTATAAATACTATATATTGAGTAAAAGTTGGTTAATGGAAGATACTTGGACCTGATTTTATACAAGAAATGATAGAAAGTGTTCAATCCATCCAACAGTATATAAAATATGCTAAGATTTTGTTGAAAAGTTATGTTGAGAACTGCTGAAGGGATGCAGAGTTTGAAGTTAAAGGAAAAAATTTACATTAAATATGAACATGAAATAGAGTCATGTGGTTTGTAAAGAAATAAGATATTAGATATAAGAACATTGTTCCCTTTGAAATCCTTGATTTCATAAGAGCAGTATCATATCTGCTAGCAATTCCTCTAAACATTACTTAATTTCATGATGTGTTCCATGTATCTCACATGTGGAAGTACAAATATGATCCCTCGTATGTACTAAATATGGATGTAGTACAAATATATCCTGAACTCTCTTATGAGAAGTATCCAATGAATATCATTGACCATAGAGAAAAATTCCAACACAACAGGATAACTCACCTAGTTAAAGTATTTTTTTGGAAAAATAAAAATTAAGTGGCAACATGAGAACTTGAGGAAACAATAAAATAGAGGTAACATCATATATTATCAACTTAAAATATGGGTTTATATTTTATTGATGTAATATATAGATGGGGGAATAATTTAACATCCTTGAATTTGGAAATTATAATTGTTTCTTGAATAAATGTGCGTCATATTTTATTGTATAGTATTATACACATACAACACATAATGAAAACAAAAAATCATTATTTCATTAATGGATATCATTACATTAGTTAATAACTAAAACCATGAAAATTATAAATACTGAAATTAAACAGAAAAATGAATAGGAAAATTTGGAAAATCCCTACCTACTATAATCACTACCCCAATGAAAAACATTATGGAAAAGAAACAAAATATTTGTAAGACAATCAACATTTTAGAAATGAAAAATATAGAACATTAAGAGGAATTGAGGTGGATAATGAATTAATGAATGAATTGGTATTTATATGAGGTAACGTCACTATTAGAACAGTAATGTGACTATTAGGAATAGTAACCTAACAGTTAGAAATAATAAGATGACTGTTGAGAATGGAAACCTAACTATAGGACTAGTAATTTAAACTCCAAATAATAAAATTTAATATAAATAATATTTATCATGACTAAAGTAATAAAATATATATAGATACCCTAAGCTTGATGTACATGGCCATTGCATTACTTTTGCGGAATACATAATACATAACAAAAACAGACACACAAGGACCGTAATAGTTTAGTGTCTTTGGAAACTTGGAATATAAACTTCTAATCATGTTGAAATATCTTCAACATCTCCCATAAAGATCCTCCCCTTTTTGTTTCCTTACCTAAAACCTTTCTTTCAATCCTGGGAGAAATGAAAATAGAAAAAGTGTGAGCTCAAATGCTCAGTAAGGGTAAGCATGGAGAAAATAAAACAAACCATATACATTTGAACTTAAAAACATGAACATAATATTTAAACATCAAAATCTTGAGCAATGACATAAAACATGGCAGTATGTAAGGCATAGAACATAATGGATCATCAATCATGATAAAATAGCATAGGAATAAAGCATGTAATTGTGGCATCCATTATGCAAATGTAATGATTTCCGTAGTAGCCAAGGCATTACTGCCATGACCATCTTAGTGGACAAGGTCCCTTTCTGAATCGAGTTCATCCTCGTTTCAGTCCTATAACACTGAACCGGATTAACATACCATTCCATCCATGTCTATCTCATGAGATATAAATCTTAACCCAATGAATTAGAGGGAGATATAGGTCCCACCCATCTCATAATGAAATCATTCTTACTTGTGCCACAAAATAAACATACATCATTCATAATTACCCAATAAATAAAATGGGTTTCTTAAACATCGTCCCATTATCACATAATCCATATAAAAGAAATGTATATTCTTTAATAATAAGAAAAGTGAAACCATGTAAATCATAGAGACATGATACATGAAACATTCACATATTAAATAATGTCATCTTAGATGAAAAATAGTTTTGATAAAACACTTGAAATGAATTCTAGAGGAGAATATCCTTTCTTCTTCAAAATAATTCTCTTTCAAAAAAATGTCATGCAATTTTAAAATAAAAGGATTTTTTTGAAAATATTAATGAAATATTTTTGAGGAATCTTCATGAAAATAAGGCTTTATTAAACCGTAAAAATCATTTCATGTCGTATAAGTTAAAAAACACTCTTCTAGTACTTTTTCCGAAAAAGCCAAAAATTACCTCGTAAAAGAAAGATTCTTTAAATACCATGTAGTAAAAGTCAAAAATTGGAAATAAGAACTTTAAACATACATGAAACATTTTTAGAAAACAAGGACTTGGATGATAATGACAACCCCGGTAAATACTTATGAATAAACAAACTCGGATAAAAATGGGATTGATAAATTATCCCTTACCTTAGGTCTGATATGCTTCATATGGATCTGAACCTCATGTAAATGATTTAAATAATTTTATTGACTTATTACATAATCATATTCATTTTTATGATATCATATATGGTTCACTTATGACTTTATATTACCCATTCTTTTGTAAATTAATGTTAATGTAGCGTTTTGGGTAAAATCGTTTCATTTGTCGTTCGTGCTTTAACATGTAATTATTCATATGATTACTTAGATCATGGTTAAATACATCCAGAATGTAAAACATGATTTATATATAATATATATTCAGAATATACATATAAATAATAGATCGATAAATGGAAAGAAATACACTGTTCATGGAGAGAGTAGGTTGTACGTACGCATGAACGCTGTTTTCGATTCCTTATTGAATTGAATGGAATTAAGTAGATGACATACATATATATATACAAAAATACAGTATCATGATTATGTCATATATTTCATGATTACTTATTATATATAATTTATAATCATCCATGAATGGTTAATCATTGAGAATGAATCTCATCGCGTCGTGGAGACGGTAGTCCGTACGTACGAACGAGCGATGATATCATTCCCATGATCGTGGAATTGAATTCAAGTGTATGTATAATATTTAAGAAACTATATCACTTTAAAATAATCATATATATTCATTATTTACACCATTATACCCATCCATGTAAGGTGGTGGTGGAAAATAGATTACACCACGACGTGGAGACGGTATTCCGTACGTACGCACGCGCGTTGATTTTGTTTTCCGTAGGATGGATAGAAGGTGAAATGGGGTTGTTTCATATTTATAATAACATATCAGTATATTAGTGATACTGATGTTATTACTTTATATTGAAACAACTAAAGAAAAAGAAGTTGAAGAAGAAATAAGCTTGAATGAATCGGTAGAAGAAATTACCTCTTCTTCGATATGCCTCTTTAAAACCTCCTCTTATGGCACTAAGATTGGTCTTTGAAGTAGACTAGTACCTCTAGTATGTTTCTCGAGAAGTGTAAAAGATAATTTTTCAGGGGTTGACTGAGCTTGAAGGCTCAAAGTGGTGTGAGGAAGAGAGGGAGGAGGTGCCCATTTATAAGGGAGGAGAGGGGCACCTTTGGAAATCTTAAAAATATTAATTTATAATAAATATAACCCCACTTAAAAACCGCCAAAAATGACTCATATTCGAATATCAGATAAGATAGGGCTTTAATAACGTCAACCAGTAAAATTTAGACATGTTAGGAATTTATTTTAAACATTATCAACTTGGCTTATCCTTATTTAATCAATTTTATTTTATTTGTGGTAATAATATTCTAAGTTTTAAATTATAACAAATAATTACTTGTTTGTTGTGAATTGTCCATAATTAGATACTTAATGACATTTTAGACCGTATAAATTTAAATTTATAATTTTTAAATATTTTGGTGAATTTTAAACATTCCTATAATATGTTATTTATATAAAATAACAATAGTGTAAATTTTGACACTATTCATTTATTTGAATTTAAATAAACAAAATACATAAGATATGTTCGAACTAAAATCTTTAATAGATTCATAAAATTCCATATGTAGATATAAAATTATTGTAGAACATTAAATATTTCATATAATATTTATTTTATTATTTTTAAAACAATTTATTTGATTTATCTCTAAATAAAATAATTACTACAACATTATTGTATAATTATTTAATATACTTATTTGCTGCATAAAAATTTAAAATAAAATCCTATGATGAATATAAATCTATTACCTTTAACAATAATACTTTTAATCGAATTTATCATCTTAAAATCACAATATTTAAATTGTTATATTTATTAAATTATGAATGTGATAACTTTGACATCATTTAAAATAAAATAATATAAGTGTCATAATCTCTTTTATAATTCACCAAATTGTAAAATATTAGACCATTGGATGATTATAGTTTAAATATACATGAGCAATAATTTTTGGTCAGGTTTTGGTGCCTTTTATGGTCACTATTAGTTAAAAAACTATATTCTTGAGTTTTCACTAGGTAAAAAATTTCTTCATCACTATTGTGTCACAATTAATGATAATTATTTAATCCCTAAAAATTATAAATAAATTCATATGATGTAGATAATTTTTTTAGTTTTTTGGAGACAATTTATTTTTTATGTTTCATGCAGTTTATCACTATGTTAAAATTAATATACATATAATATTTAAGAGAGTGACATGTTGTCACTTTCTTTGGTTTTAATAATAATTAATTTATTTTCATTGCAAAAAGTCCATTAAATGAATCTAATCCAACCCTTAGTGATATGAGTCTAGTTTTAGTCATAAAATAGGATTTTGGAAGATGTTAGGGTAATTTTATAATGTTATATTTACCCTTAATTACCGGATTTACCTTTAACTATGGTAAATAAATTTTACCGTAGTTACTATTCATAATGCCCAAAAATAAAAAGTAGCCTATTAAAATAATTTGGACCCACTGATTCCAAATATGGAATCCATATTTCCAAATTCAATACACAAAAGTTTCCGAAATTAAATTAAAATTAATCCCGTTGTAGAAAGAAAACGGGTTTTTGTTTAAAACATTGCAAAAGATTGAATTGATTTAACCTACGAATTCAAGGTAAAATCAATGATAATTACATAAATTATATTAAATGGTAATAATATATTCTATTTATACTTTAAAACAATTCAATATTATAATTTAACCATATAAATTATTACAATGAAAGAAGTTGTTTTTAATTAAAATATAGCGTGTTTTACTATTCATTATAATATGAAAGTTATCAAAAAAATATCAAAACTTTATCAAATGTAAATTTTTATATTATTATTCAAAATAAAAAGTTTATTTTGTAAAATTTAACTTATAAACTTCTCAAAAATTATATTTAAAATGGGGGCACCATCAAAAGGGGGCAAAACTGCATTTTTTGAAAAATACTTATTTTACCCGAAAAAATTTCTTTTGTTCTAATAACATGTTCTAGAAAATGTGTATGATGAATAATAATGTTATAATATTGAAAATTTAGTTAATACTATTCATAACGGCTAGTTTATAATAATATTATAACCATATATCGTTTTTTAGTGAAACCCAGTATTGCGTACTACACGCGCTACCGAGGAAGGTCGCGATTACGTGTAATGAAAGCCAAGTTAGGGTTGCGTGTTATTCAAGACTCCTTTGTTGTTGCGTATAAAAAAATCCAACCATATTTCATTTATACGTTGAATATATATATACACACACTCAATGTTGTGTAGAATGACTATTATCAAACGAACTTGAAATTGTGTATAACACGATCCAATAATTGTGTTCCGTATACAGCAAGCTAATATGGTGTCGCATATAGCACAAGATAATCATGGTGTAGCATAAAACACATTACATCAAATAAATTAAAAAGAATACTTATCATAAAATCTCAGGGTGTTACATTCTACCCCCCTTAAAATGAATTTCGCCCTCTAAATTCGTCGATTTTATACATGGTTTACTATTCGAAAGTTTCTTTAGTAGAAACCCACATAGTAAAAAGGAATACCAAAACTTATATTTTGATACTAAAGTATTAAACTTAATGGTTGCCCAAATTAACTAATCACTGAGTTTCCACGTAGAAGAACATAGGTGAAAATATGTATATGGAAGAGAAATCTAAACGTTGTGTTCTGATTGAGAGTGGTAGAGGACATGGCTATGAAAAATCCAACAATCAAAAAGTCATATATTTGTGATGATATAAGGTACCATCTGATTGATCTGATATAAGGGCACTATGACAACATTTTTGGTTTTCAGAATCATTTCTCTAATGTTGAAGAATTTTCTAATCAAAAGAAATACTTACTTGATTTTGGTACAATCTCACCGTTGTTCGTGCCTTGAAAACATGAATTCTGTCCAAAGTTAACTCTTTCCACACACCAAAATCCTAAAATTCTATATACTCAAGCCATGATATAACCTCCTCCTTATATCAGTCATGAGCTCATAAATACTATCAAACATTTAATTTTCTCATTATCCCTTCATTATGCGCATATCATCTACTTTCCAAAAATATCTGAATAACCTTTCATGTTTACGGGTACCATTCAACATACACTTTCAAAACATAAGGAAAGACAACAGTGTAACAATCCTTAGATGTCTCTTTATTCCATAGTACCATGATATTACTTATACAACATTACACATGATAAACATGTAATCATTCCACTACCTTCTTAAACCATTGACCGAGCTTCAACAATTCATTCATATCACATATCATTTGTAGTATCTTAATCATCATCAACATAAATACTACCCATATGACCATACTGATTCTCTTCATGAGACTTTCCCTTGGGGAATTGGTTTTCATAATGCCCGTACATTCCACATTTAAAACATTTAACCGTTTTTGATGTCGTAGCAATACCATTATCCTAATCCATGGTGTTAACTGAACCTTATCCTTTGCACATACTAGATTTTTATCCTTCTTTTCCACACCCAAATATTCTTCCAGTTCCTTTGAAACATTCTCCTTGATTCCTCTTCCCACATGATTTACATAGGGGAAATTGAACATTCTTTCCTCTATGATCATCATGAAACTCCATCTTTCTCTTATTAACCGAGTCAGGAAACCTACTAAAGATGATATTATTGATCATATTATGAGATTTTTGATTAGGCATAATAATTAGGTTTGGAATTCCAAATCCCATTTCATTTTGTTGCTCATGAATAATATCATTCCATTTTCCGTCATATCCTCCATTATCGTGAATCTTCCTATTTCTAGCCATTTTCTAAAACCCAAAAAGAATAGTGTGAGAGGCAAAAATCATGCTAGGGAAAACAACATAGTAAAGGGGGAGTACCCTCAATATCTAACATCATAGGTTAAATTCTAAGATCATTACTATAGATCTAGGACTTTATCCTATACGTATACTTATCCTTAGGTACATCCCTAGACATACCTTAGAAATATCTCTAGGGATCTCACTAACGTTTTCACATCCTAGTTTCCAAAGGTTGAATAAACCATTCCTCTGACACCAACTGTAACGGTATGGAATTACTTCCATTGGACTGTAATTGATACCTATTAGGGAACTCCATGGGCGGCTACACCCCCTAGGTGGGACACACCACCATCCCCAGTGGTAGCCATTTCCTCATGAAGCCCTTGGGCGGAGAGCCCTGCTTCATCCAACGCTCACATGTGAGAGTTCCCAAGGATCAGATACATTCCTACCTCCTTTGCCTCTTATACCAACTGTAGAGACCCGAAGCTTGACATACATGGACATTACATTACTTTTGTGGAATACTTAATACATAACAAAAACAGACACATAAGGACCTTAATAGTTTAGTGTCTTTGGAAACTTCTAATCATGTTTAAAGATCTTCAACATCTCCCATAACGATCCTACCCTTTTTGTTTCCTTACCTAAAACCTTTCATTTAATCATGGGGGAAAAGAAAACATAAAAAGGGTGAGCTCAAATGCTCAGTAAGGATAAGCCTGGAGAAAATAAAACAAACCATATACATTTGAACTTAAAAACAGGAACATAATATTTAAATATCAAAATCTTGAGAAATGACATAAAACATGGAAGTAATAATGGAATAGATCATAATGGATCATAAATCATGATCAAATATCACAGTAATAAAGAATTTAATTGTGGAATACATTAAGCACATGTAATGATTTCCATAGTAGCCAAGGCATTACTGCCATGACCATCTTAGTGGATAAGGTCCCTTTCTGAATCGAGTTCATCTTCGTTTCAGTCCTGTAACACTAAACCGGATTAACATAACGTTCCCACCATGTCTATATCATGAGATATAAATCATTACCCAATGCATTGGAGGGAGATATAGGTCCCACCCATCTCATAATGAAATCATTCTTACTTGTGCCACAAAATAAACATACATCATTCATAATTACCCAATAAATAAAATGGCTTTCATAAACATCATCCCATCATCACATAATCCATATAAAAGAAATGGATATCCTTCATAATAAGAAAAGTGAAAACATGTAAATCGTAGATATATGATACTTGAAACATACACATATTAAATAATGTCATCTTAGATGAAAAATGGTTTTGATAAAACACTCGAAATGAAATCTTGAGGAGAATATCCTTTCTTCATCAAAATCATTCTCTTTCCAAAAAATGTCATGCAATTTTAAAAGAAAAGGATTTTTTTGAAAATAGTCATGCAATATTTTGGAGTAAGCTTCATGAAAATAATGCTTTATAAAACCGTAAAAATCCATTCATGCCGTATAAGTTAAAAAAAACATTCTTCTCATACTTTTGCCGAAAAAGTCAAAAAGTACCTCGTAAAAGAAAGATTCTTTAAATACCATGTAGTAATAGTCAAAAATGGGTAAAAATAACTTTAAACATACATGAAAACATTTTTAGAAAACATGGGCTTGGATGATAATGATAACCCACGTAAATACATACGAATAAACAACCTCAGATAAAAATGAGATTGATAAATTATCCCATACCTTAGGTCCGATATTCTTAGTATGGATCTGATCCTCCAGTATAATGATTTAAATAATGAAATTGACTTATTACATAATCATATTCATTGTTATGATATCATATATGGTTCATTTATGACTTTATATTACACATTCTTTTGTAAATTAATGTTAAAGTAGCGTTTTGGGTAAAATCGTTTCATTTGTCATTCGTGCCTTAACTTGTAATTATTCATATCATTACATAGATCATGCTTACATACATCTATATTGTAAAACATTATTAATATATAATATTTATTCAAAATATACATATATATAATAGATCGATAAATGGAAATAAATACACCGTTCATGGAGACAGTAGGTCGTACATACTCATGAACGCTGTTTTCGATTCCTTATTGAATTGAATAGAATTAAGTAGATGACATACATATATATATACATAAATACAGTATCATTATTATGTAATATATTTCATTATTACTTATTATATATACTTTATAATCATTCATGAATGGTTAATCATTGAGAATGAATCTAATCGCGTCGTGGAGACGGTAGTCCGTACGTACGCACGAGCGATGATATCCTTCCCATGATCATGGAATTGTATTGAAGTGTATGTATAATATTTAAGAATCAATATCACTTTACAATAATCATATATATTCATTATTTACACCATTATACCCATCCTAGTAAGGTGGTGGTGGAAAATAGATTACACCACGGCGTGGAGACGGTATTCCGTACGTACGCACGCGCGGTGATTTTGTTTTCCGTATGATGGATAGAAGATGAAAAGGGTTTGTTTAGTATTTATAATAACATATAATTATATTAGTGATAATTATGATATTACTTTATAATGAAACAACTAAAGAATAAGATGTTGAAGAAGAAATAAGCTTGAAAAAATCGGTAGAAAAAATTACCTCTTCTTCGATACGCCTCTTTATAACCTCCTCTTAGGGCACTAAGATTGGACTTTGAAGTAGACTAGGACCTCTAGTATGTTTCTAGTCAAGTGGAGAAGAAAATTTGGCAGGGGTTGGCCGATATTGAAGGCTCAAAGTGGTGTGAGGAAGAGAGGGAGGAGGTGCCCTTTTATAAAGGAGGAGAGGGGCACCTTTGGAAATCTTAAAAATATTAATTTATAATAAATATAACCCCACTTAAAAACCTCCAAAAATGACTCATATTCAAATATTATATAAGATAGGGTTGCAATCGCATCATCCAATAAAATTTAGAGATGTTAGGAATTTATTTTAAACATTATCAACATGATTTATCCTTATTTAATCAATTTAATTTTATTTGTGGTAATAATATTCTAAATATTAAATTATAACAAATAATTACTTATTTTTAGTGAGTTTTACATAATTAGATACTTCATAAATTTTTAGACCATATAAATTTAAATTTATAATTTGAAATGTTTTTTGGTGATTTTTAAACATTCTTATAATATGTTATTTTTATAAAATAACAATAGTGTCAATTTTGACACTATTCATTTTCTTGAATATAAATAAAATAAATACAGAAGATATGTTCAAACTAAAAGCTTTAATAGATTATTAAAATTTTATATGTATCTATAAAATTAGTGGAGAACATTAAATAGTTCATATGATATTTATTTTATTATTTTTAAAACCATTTATTTGGTTTATCTCTTAATAAAATAATTACTAAATTTTTTTTGTATAATTATTTAATATACTTATTTTTTTCATAAAAATTAAAAATAAAATCCTATGATGAAGTTAAATATATTACCTTTCATAATAATACATTTACTATAATTTATCATTTTAAAATCACAATATTTAAATTTATATATTTATTAAATTATGAATGTGACAACTTTTGCATCATTTAAAATAATATAATATAAGTGTCATAATTGCTTTTATAATTCACCAAATTGTAAACTATTCGACCATTGGATGATTATATTTTAAATGTACATGACCAATAAGTTTTTGTCAGGTTTTTTTTCTTTTATGGTCACTATTAGTTTAATAAAAACTATATTCTTGATTTTTCACTAGATAAACAATTTCTTCATCACTATTGTGTCACAATTAATGATAATTATTTAATCCATAAAAATTATAAATATATTCATATGATGTAAATAATTTTATTATCTTTCTGGATATTATTTATTTTTGAAGTTTCATGCAGTTTATCACTATGGTAAATTTAATATACTTATATGAATTAAGAGAGTGACATGTTGTCACTTTCTTTGGTTTTAATAATTATTATTTTATTTTCATGGAAAAAAGTCAATTATATTAATCTAATCCGACTCTTAGGTGATATGGGTCGACTATAAGTCATACAATAAGATTTTTTAAGGTGTTAGGGTAATTTTATAATCTTATATTTACCTTTAATTACCCGATTTACCTTTAACTATGGTAAATAAATTTTACCGTAGTTACTATTCATAATGCCCAAAAATAAAAAGTACCATATTAACTTAATTTGGACCCACTGATTCCAAATATGGAATCCATATTTCCAAATTCAATACACAAAAGTTTCATAAATTAAATTAAAATTAATCCCCTTGTCGAAAGAAAATGGGTTTTTGTTTAAAACATTGCAAAAGATTGAATTGATTTAACATACGAATTCAAGGTAAAATCAATGCTAATGAGATACATTATATTAAATGGAAAAAATATATTCTATTTATACTTTAAAACCATTAAATATAATAATTTAACCATATAAAGTATTACGATGAAAAAAGTTGTTTTTGATTAAAATATAGTGTATTTTTACTATTCATTAAAATATGAAAGTTATAAAAAAAATATCAAAAATTTATCCAATGTAAATTTTTATATCATTATTAAAAAGAATAGATTTTTTATGTAAAATTTAACTTATAAACTTTTCAAAAATTATATTTACAATGTGTGCACCATCAAAAGGAGAAAAAATGCATTTTTTGAAAAATACTTATTTTACTCGAAAAATTTTATTTTGTTCTCATACTATGTTCTAGAAAATGTGTTAGATGAATAATAATGTTATAAAATTTAAAATGTAGTTAATACTATTCATAACGGCTAGTTTATAATAATATTATAACCATATATCATTGTTTAGTGAAACCTAGTATTGCGTACTAAACATGCTACCGAGGAAGGTCGTGATTGCATGTAATGAAAGCCAAGTCAGGGTGCCGTGTTGTGCAAGACTCCATTGTTGTTGCGTATAACAAAATCCAACCATATTTCATTTATACATTGAATATATATATATATATATACACTCAATGTTGTTTAGAATGACTATTATAAAACGAACTTGAAATTGTGTATAAGATGATCCAAGAATTGTGTTGCGTATACTGCAAGCTAATACGGTGTTGCGTATAGCACAAGATAATCATGGTGTAGCATAAAACACATGACATCAAATAAATTAAAAAAAATACTTATCATATAATCTTGGGGTGTTACAATATAAATATTTTAATGGCATAAAATTAATAATAAGATTAACAAGTCAACAAAATTATAAGCATTTTTGTATTAAATTATTTTCTGAATTATTTTTAAAAAATGATAATTATTATTATAAAAAAATAAAATTATTTAGGTTAGAAAATTATTTTGAGAAAATTAATTCCATTTTTATAATAAACATGTTACAATTTTATTAGGGTGGTTTTTTGATAATTTTCTTAACTACGTTAATTTTTAGGTGAATAGTGGAAATAATTTTCTCATAACTGGTATTTTTTAAATGACATCATCCATGATGTAATAATGACATAATCAATTCTATAAATTTAAAATTGAAAATAAAATTAATATGTTAAATAATCCATGAAATTAAATTTCAAAACATAAAAATTATTTTCCAAAGTCAAAAGTGTCCATTAAAATAAACATTTTTTCATTTCTCTCATTTCCTTTTGATTATACTAATAAATTCAAATTATAAAGTGTTTGAAATTCCTAAAATCATTATATTTTATGTTTAATATATAAATAATGTAAAAAATAACTACAAATTTTTTTAACTTGGATGTTATATTTTATTCAATATTTTATCCTAAAAGCACCCCTCTCCTCAAGTATAAATACCCCTTTCCCCGTTGGAAAATAAATTTTGTTACAATTAATGGATCTAAATGTCTACCCAATTACCATCTCATAATCCCCTTACCATCTTTAGCTAAATTCTATAGTAATCTTAGTCTAATATTTCTAGATGTTAAGGGAGATAGAAAAGGAATTACTTCAAGAAAGAGGTAATGTCCATTGATATTTTTATTTAATTTTCATTTTCTAATTCCACGTAGTAATTTTATTCTCTAATCCAAAAATTATTAAAAAATTAAATAGTATATTAAAGTTATCCTTATAATTTTAAGATCCTATAAAAAATTTTAATCATATAACATGTTATATATCTCACACCTCCTCTTTGGAAAATGCCTCATTAACAGTCAGTTAACAGCCCACAAGGATGTTTCCAACTCTCTAATTATCAAAAAAAATATTCTTGATTATAATAAATTATTTATAATATATAAATTTATAAATATATGTATTTATAATATTTAATAATTAATATTAATATTTTATAAATAACAATAAATCATGATCATTAAATCGAAACAAGATGAGATATTTTTAAGAAACATGAATATCGAAACATTTCACCTTGAATAATGTCAATTAAAAATATAATAAAATTATTATAATTGATAAAGCGTGAAAAAATTAACATAATTCACTTCTTGTTTCATGTTTTAATAAATCTATGTTTATTATACAAGAGGCAAAAAAGTGGCGAAAAAAAGTAGGGTTTATGGTAAAGGGATTCTTGAACCTAACTCTACCTTTTGGGTTATCTGCTATCTCAAATTATTTTCAGTATGGATATTCCTAAAATGTACCTAATATTTATTTTCACTATTATATCCTTTTTCTTTATGGGTATATACTTGTTACAACCCTATCAAAATTATTCCAAACCAAATTCCAATGATTTTTCAAAATGAATTTATTTTCCAAAACAGCACATTGCCTCATCTTGAGTTGTTTATCTCCACTAAATAATGATAATTCGTTGTGTGAAAATATTAATTACCTTATTCATTTGGGAATAGAAAAATTTATTCATTAAATTATTCATTATTAAATCCTTATGAAACTCAATCCTTTCCATGATTTTATTTCATGACTACGATTATTATATAATCTCTTTCCATGTGGAATGCATTATTATGAGAATTTATGATGTGATGGGTGGTCATGAAATTATATTTCCCTCTAATTAATCGGTTAATGTTACA
The DNA here is from genome assembly GCA_963277665.1 of Viscum album. Classification (NCBI taxonomy): domain Eukaryota; kingdom Viridiplantae; phylum Streptophyta; class Magnoliopsida; order Santalales; family Viscaceae; genus Viscum; species Viscum album. The sequence continues at coordinate 1,184,914,206 of OY728165.1, forward strand.
TATCTCATTAGATCATCTGTATTATGTATGACCATGATTCTATCTTTGTTAAAAATTTTGATGTAACAATTTATATTCTTATGATATAGTGAAAATGACATTATCATTGCTCACAACATTGTGTGATGTTTTATTATTATTCACATACCACATTTCATGCCTTTTTCAAATGATTTCCTCATGATTATGATGATAACCCCATGATTATGTTATGATGATGATTATCATGCTCACCCATGTACTATTGATTCATGTCTCTTATTCATTCTATGTTATACCTCCCCTTTGATTTTACCTCACCCCTTTATTTGATGTATAACCTAATGTGACTACATGTACTAAGAAGAATGTGACAGAATTTTGGAGGATAAATAAGAATGAGTTAAATAAATATAATGTTTTAGTATAGACAATTAATGTATAATCCTAATTTTTCCAAGATACTAAACCTTTGGATCTTGGAATATATTACTATTGTGTGATTTATCATAAAAATTAAGTAATAGTCATGTAAAAAAAATTCCTTTTCTGTAATCGTAATAAAAATGACCTACTATGGAATGTAATATATGAATGGACTTTATCATCACAACATGTGAAAAAGAATCTTCAGAGCTAATACCCTAAATTTTCTTGTAACCCTTTTCATCAAGATTGCCTTATAGGTAGGTACTCTACCATACATGTCAGTTTTCTTATAGAAATCCCGCTTGCACCCTATGGGTTTCACCCCTTCATGTGCACCCCCCAAGGTCCAAACGTTGTTAGTGTGCATGGATTCTTTCTCAGATTATACAGCTTTTAACCATTTCTCATAATCAAAAGACTCAATGGCCTCATGGTAAGTAATGATTTCATCTCATATGAACATTGCTTTTCCATAATTTACCAAAATAAATTCATATATCTTAGGCTCCTGATTAATATTATCAGAACAGTGAGGTTCTTATATAACATGATTTTTCTCATCATCCATGACACTTTATAAAACCAGTTCAACTTCTATCTCTAGTAAACTTCCTATTTATTGGGCTTAAACTTTATAAGTTAAATATGTCTCCCACTAAATAGTCAATATGTATGTTTTCTCTAAAATAAAATATTATATAGATCCACAGACACATTTTTTTGTTAGGGTTTTAGAAATAATATAAATTGTTTCTTTTTGATTACCTAAAAATAATCATTTTTTGAATCAAGGCCAACAATATCATTAGTTAATCATCACATGAGTTCTTCACAAACCCAAATAATCACAAAAAACATAATTGGATGTTTCCTACTTCATATCTCATATAGTGTATTTATGATTACATTTTATAGAATTTGATTCAATTAAAATCTAATAGTCTCCGAAACCTAACCCAGGAATGAAATTAAAATATCTCATTAACTGACCATCAATCGAACCATATACAACAGGGTATGATTCCTCTTCTCAGACATGTCACGACCCGTTCGCGGGGCCCGTTTCATGACTACCCCAAGCCCGCCTTCCATACGCCAAGGGCTGGTGACTAGCATCAAAGGCGTAAATCCCGATAATAAGGGAAGGCATTTCCTTTATAAAACATAAACACAGACAAAATCAGAGAACAAAAGGAAGAAAACACTAAGTAAAGTAGTAATAGATATGCTGAAAGTACAAAGGGGCTGGAAGTACAGGCCCAACAGAACGGTATAGCTACAATAGAAGAAAGTAATACTGAAAAGACAAAAAACTGAAAGGTGAAGCAGCTCCTGGATCATCCTCCGGGTTCCTACATGAAAGGTAGGTACAAATGTTCTCCTCGGCACCCCATATCTATCTGTCTCCTCCGGGTACTGACTCGTCGTGAGATCCACCACCGGGTACCATCCATCTCTACCAGCCTCAACCACGACCAGTGTTGTCCATCGTCTTCAACCAACACAACGAGGTGCGGGCATAGCCCGTGCAAAGGTGAGTATAAAGATACTTAGTAGGGTCCCCGAGACCCTCAAAGTCTCACTAAAACTGACAAGGATAAACCACAATGATATATCTCAACATATATCCTTTACTTATGTATATTCCCATACATATACCTATGTTATCAAGTAACCCATCTCAATCATGGGGTAAACACAAAGGTCATAGACTCAGCTCAAACCAGGATTTTTATTCCCGATGACAATAACATGACTGCTGGAGAACTCCTCCTCTATCGAGCGTAGTAGTACTGTCTCGACTCCGAGGTTCTAATCACTAACCTTAGACTGCTGATGAACTCCTCCTATCGAGTACCGCGAGTCTTCCACCCCAACACAGTAGTGCTCCCTGCCATGGGTCTGCCACCTCAACACAGTAGTGCTCCCCTACTAGCCTATAGAGGTACTCCTCCTGTCGAGTACCGCGGGTCTGCCAGCCCAACACAGTAGTGCTCCTCCACCATGGGTCTTCCACCCCAACACAGTAGTTCTCCCCACTAGGCTAGTCAAGTCACTCCGATATGAATCAGACAAGCAGTCATCTGGTCTCATCCAGCTACAAGGTCACCGTACTCCCTATGCTCATCTCCAAGAGGATCCGCTCCACGAGCTACTTTTTGACACTCCAAGTTTCATGAAGTTCCATAATGAAGTATCTCAATGGACCTCCTTGTCATAGGGGTCTCCGCACAATAGACGGCGCACCAATCGGACTCTCGGTCTATGAGTTATTAGCCTTTTTGTCCCGGGGGCCCGGTTGGATTCATGTACAAACCAATCCAACCACATCTCAAATATACCCCGAACCCCCATGGGGTATACTCAAAAGAACCATTTCTCAACGAGATTACCAATGCCGCTGACGTTTCGTCAAATAGACGTCTGGTCCGAGAGTTATTGTCTTTTCCGTTCCTGGGGCCTGGTTGGTTTATAAGATAAACCAACTCGACCATACTCCAACTTCTTCCAAACCTAAAGTAGAGTATGCCAAAAGAATTGTCTCATCAAAAGCAATCCAGCATAGTCGACGACACATCAATCGGACATCCAGTACTCAAGTTATAAGTGTTACTACGCCAAGGGCCCGGTTGGTTTCGAATTCGAAACAACCCTGATGTACCCACAATTAGTTAAAACATTGAGTGTAATATACCAAAACGACCGTCTCGATCTAAGGAATACTACTCACCTAACGGTGTGTCAATAAGAGGTCCAAAACTCACGTTATCAGAGTTTAACTGAAGAAGGTCTGAAAATAGGGAGTCTGGGCCCGGTTCGACCCGACCCAACACCCCTTGGGTCAGCCCAAACCGGGTCAACCCGACCCAGTTCCTGGTCCAACCCGGCCGGTGCAGCTCGGTCCGCACGGGCCACCCCATCTCGGTCGGGGTAGGCTGGCTCGGCCAGCTGGCCGAGCGTGGGGAGGCACGACCTCCCCACCCCCAACTGGCGCGGCATTAAGCCACACCCCTCCGTATCCGAAAAGGATTAGTCGTTCCAGTTTTGTTGCGCCGTCGTGGCTATGTTGCGGCGGTCTGCTCTGGCGGCGCGCTGCCACCACCACTTTCTGCAGAACACCGGACGCACTCCGGTGGTCCGTTTCGCCCACCGATTGCGCCAACAGCCTTCTTGGGTCCCAAACATTACTACGAAGGCTCCAAAATTCCGTTGTGGCCCTGTTTCATTGTCGCCCAACATCCCGCGCACAAATGAAAAACTAGAGGAGGGTCGTAAGGCCGTGTTTGTTCGGCCCGCTCTCTCCGTGTTGGGAATTATCAAATGTAAATATTCAAACACTGAATTTCAACTATGGGAAGGGTATAATTTATTCAAGAATAAATTATACAAAAATCCTATAAATAAAATCTCATGCTCGAGAGTATAAATCACTTAAATGATAAATATAAAATATTCCCATACCTCTCAATAAAATCACATGTCGTCAAACCATGGAAGACGAACATCACGATGGTCAGACGTCACCGAAGAATGGTGTCGATTCCGTTGACGTCGGAGGAAGAGCCGTCGTCGTTGGCGACGTTCCCCGCAATGGTGTCTCCTCCCTTGATGTGGAGGAAGAAAATGAAGTGTGTCGTTGATCTTCATGGAACTGGCATTCTTCTTTGAAGAGGTGTCGTTCTTCAATTGAAGTGGAATTCTCTTCTTCTTCTTCTTCACAAGAGCTCTCTCAAAATCCCTTTATCCAACAAGTTCCAAAGTAAAATAATATGACAATCCTATTATTTTATTAACACTAGCAATTTAAATTTAAAATTTTAAATCACTTAATTAATTATTTGAATAGGTTCAAATTATTAAATAAGGTGTGTTGGAAAGAGTTAAAGTGGGATAAAGAGGAAAGGAAGACTTACACAATTAAAGAAGAGCTAACAAAATTAATGAAGGGGGTTTAAGGGAGTTTGGAAAAAATGGGAGGTTGGGGCTCATGTGGGTGCCACCTCTCAGATAACCACAAATGGGAAGTTGGGCGGGTGTGGGCACCACCATCAAATTCCAATGTGAGGGTTTATCTTCTAAGGATACAAAATAAAATTGTTGAACAATTTTATTTATTTTAAACTAAATCCCCAAATAAAAAAATTTCAACCCGCTTAAAACGCAACTATGGTAAAGGTCCCCTTAAGAAATTACCAGCACTGCGAGTTCATCGGTGGCCTCCGATTTCAATTCCGAGTACCTGTTCAAAAGATAGAAAAACCTGCTCATTCGTTTACTGAACGTACCCGAGCTATAGTTCCGAAATTGATTCCGGGCACACCGGGCCTCGGAATCAGGTGCTGTCAGAATCCACAGACTCGTAAAATTCCATGGTATTAATGAAAAAAAATTCCTTGAAATTTCCTGGTCTTTACAAGACAAACCATTCTACTATGATGTTCTAGGAGCAATGAGTTTTGGAAAAATTCCATAATCTCTAAGATGATTAGTGAATTGATGGCTCAAGTATTCACACACCCCAATCTGATTAGAGAATATTAATACTTTTCCTTACTAAATTTCGTAGTTAGTTCTAAAACTTATTGAAATTTTAAATGATTTTATACTTATCTCATTAGAAAAACATAACTAGTAAAACTAAAAAATTACACAAAACAACCACTTTTTGTTCAATCATTAGTCTATATACATCATTATTTATAAGATCCAACAAACCAATATCCCTATCACAATTTACATTACAATTTGTCTTATTTATCTTTCCAAATTAACAATATTCATATGTATCAAATGGTTCATATTTGAATTGTTCTGATAATATATCTCTAAATAGTCTTTGGATGCGTTTCTTGTATATATTTCCAATTCATCAATTCCAAAGGAAGGTGGGATTAAAATCATCCCTAAACTTATTATTCTAAATGTTATAAACACAATTATCGATACCTATATTGTACAAATTTATTAACTTATTATCGATGCCATAAAAATAATTCATATATATATAAAACTCATACTCATAATAGTGTATGAAAATACCATCATGTATAAACGAGATACAAAATTCAAATTTCTATTTATGGTGAGAATATAATAACAGTTTACAATTCTATGACTAATCCACTATGTATACATAGATCATAAGTTCCAACCTACGACTCAACAACTCTTAATCCATTTTATGCATGAATATCTACTAATACATTCATCAATTACCTCCTATATTCAATTATTGAATTATTAGAACAAATATGTGATGCACAGCTGGCATAAAATACCCATGAATCATAGTAATATAAAATGGTTTCTATAATATTCACATTAAAAAACATAAAATATTTCTCTGTGAGAAAACTTGTCAACCCTAGATACCAATCTGTAAATTTTTATAGGTCAAACCTATAAGAGTTCTCAGTATGATTATCATAAAATATTCCACAATCTATAACAAAGACATATATATGGATGAGTATCATTTTTTATATCTTTTCACTAAGGACTTCTAATTAAATTACACTCACTAAAAAAGATGATTCCATATATCATATCTATTTAGTGATCCAAGAATCATATTTCACTAAGTAATGACCCTATTTTTGTGTGAAACGTTGCACTTTAATTATTTTATATGGAACATATGACAATTAAAACTATTGTTATTCTAGGATAGTTAATTGGATAACTCTTTATCTATATCCATTTTATGGATAATGATCAACTTTATTCCTCTGGTATCATAACCCTTAGGGTTTGTTATCTTAGCGTTACCCAAATATCCCAATGAGATTTTGATTCGTGACACCTCTATGTCATGGTTGTATAAATTAATAAATTAATATAATTAATTTTTAACTAGTGGGGGTTTCTGAAAATTTTAGGGTGTAATTTTCTAAAAAATTAAGGTTTTTGGTACATCACCTGGTTTATGAACAGTTAGGAGTAACCGTCAGCTAACCTTGTGTTGAATTTATCATTGAGATAGTGTCATTTGGCATAGTCGGATCAAGATTCTTCCATCCATGTGTGCTTAGGAGAAACTGTGAAGGGTGGGTTTTTGGCTAGGCAAAGTCTATCACACGGTTGTCATATGGTTAGATGAACTGTGTAGCCTAACTGTGCATTTTTTCCAATTTAAAAAAAAAGTATTTATTTTTATTTTTATTTTTATTTTTTATCCTCCCTCATTTATTTTCATCCTTCTATGTGTTGTGGTGCATAGAACCCCTCCCTTCCTCCATTTCAAGCACCACCCCATCTAATTTTATCCCCTCTCTATATTGATTTCTCTAGGTTTCATGGAGATTCTTTGTCGATTCTATGAGGTAATATCACATCTCCCTTATTTCACCCTCTTTTTGAAAATTTATTTTCTCCCCATCACCCCATTTTCTCAGTTGAACCCTAGGTCAAGGGTTAACCTAGTTTTTGGGGATTTCATTAGTTTTTGGGGCATGTGATGTGTCTCTTGGGCCATCTTCATGCATGTTCCAACATCCACCACCAAACATGACGCATTTCGGTCCATTTTGGTTCACCCACCACCATTTGAGGTATGTTTTATTATAATATTTTATATTGGACCAATTTTAATTGGAGAATTTTGGTAATTTTTATATTCTTATTGGCTTTTTAGGTCGTCTTGTGGATTTTTGATGAATTTTGCACATAATTATAGGTAATAATATATACATTTATTTATTTATTTATTTCCTTCATGTGCATATTCCCCCATGGTGAGGGAAATATGAACATTGGAAAAAAGGGTGTATATATATATGTGTATATGTATGGAAGTGAGAAGTGGTTGTCATAAAAGGTGATAAGTTTTGACGTTCTTTGGATTGGTATTCCTCTCTTTGAGGTAGGTGTTACTATGAAATTTGTCTAATTTTGGAATTATGAATGTGATTACACTTTCCAAATTTCCTTTTTTTTGAAAGTATGAATATATATGATATCTTCATGGAATTTTAAACCATTTCATGGTATTTAAAGCTTGATATAAATAATATTTTATGTGAGTTCCATTTTTTTAGGATTGAAATAGATTTTTTATATATATTTATTCTTTTAAATGCACAAGGTATTTTTTAAATGTTTTCAAGATTTTTATCATATTTTAATCCAAGTTTATATTTTAAAGAGAAAAAAACTATGTTTTAAATGTAATTTGATCTTTAAAATTAGGTGTTGAACTTGAAATGATTTTCAAAATGGGTTCTTTATTATATTTAAGATGCTGGATTGATATTTATTTGTGATCCAACCCTTTTGAAAAATACATGGTGGATTATTTAAAATGGTTTGATATAAATTGGTAATAATTTTTCCTTGTACTAAATTTTAAAATATAAAAACTCTTGTTGGATAGTAGCTTTGAAATGTATTAATAATATGTGTGGTTTTATTTAACCACTTAAAATTTTATTATTGGTATTTTATAAAAGTTTGAGGGGGTTTGGAATTATGAGCTTTGTTTTAGTGTTAATGTCCCAGTTGGAACTTTGGTTTTTAAATGGTGTCTGTGAGAGACACCCTTTGGTTACCCCATGCTTGTATACCCCTTATTTTGGTTTTGATCACTATGTGATGCTTTTTTGTTCCCCTTGATTTGGAATGTTCTTGTTATTATGTGTGTTCATTTTACATTTATATGGGACTACTATTTATTGGGTTTTAGGTGTGAGTGTAGTTATGGTTGTTCTTGGTGTGTTAGACTTGTCTTGTTTTCACCACACCTCACTTCCATTTAATTGTTCATGGGAACCTAGATACTAGGTGGTAGTATAGATATCTAATACACTAGGGGATGCATACTACTAATGGTCCCTCTTGTGTGAAATAGGGTTATACTGGTTGTTCCATCTGATGATACTGGTGAAAACTACTCAAATGGGTCATTGTTAGGATGTAATGTATATATCAAGTTAGAATATTTGAGCGAGTCTAGGAAATATGCACATAAGGTTTCCTAGGTTAGATACCTTGACACATTGGATTTATTTGATAGTGATTAAGGGTAGTTTAATCTAGGGCTTATTATATCATCTCCCATGACTTAATTATTATGAAACTGTTCTTGATTATTTTAAATTGTTATATGAGCATGATACTTGGTGCCTTATTTGTTTTTATTGACCCATATGAGTTTGTAGGGATATTTTCTTTGTAAAAGTGAGTTTTAAAATATGTTATAAAACCTATTTTAAATTTAAATACTCTTTTCTAGGTGATTTAAAGTGAATTTAGAAATATGTGTATTGGTTTAAATGTTGGTTTGATCTTGAGGAATTTTTTTAAAGTTGGTTATTTCATTTAAATAAAACATATGTTGTTTTTGAAAAATGAAACACATGTGTGTGGATTTTTTAAATGGATTATGATGGTGTTTTTATTTTCATAACTTGTGTGTTTGATTTTTGAAAACAATGGGAAATGTTTTTAAGGAGAAATATGGAATTATTTTGACTTCCATACATGGTATATATGTAATGGTTACATTCTAGATTTATTTTAAAACTATAATTTTTGAATTACCTTATGAAACATATTGAATAGTTTGTGTGGGTTGTGGTAACCAAATGGAATTTTTAGTCCACGCCTATATCATTTTAGGTTTCATTTTCTCTATTGGGCCTTGTATATTTAGAGTAGCTATGGGGTGAGTTGGGTGGTGGTGACCCATGAGGTCATGTGGAGGTTTTTTTGGATTTCGTTTTTATTATAATTGTTCCTTTTGAGATATATTTAATTTTTTATGCCTATTTATTTTATTTTAGCTATTTTATTTATTTATTACACTATTGTTTATCTATTTTTTAGGTGAAATCATTCCAAGTTGAATTCTTATGATTTCTAGTCACTTATTACTATTCTGAAGGGGCCATAAATTCCATTCAGGGTGTGTGATGGATAGGTTCGGGTGCTAGGACAGATGGTAGCCTTGGATGGTTCATTGTAAAATGTTGTCCGAAGCTTTTGTTCTTTTTCTCATAAAATCCATAGTCTTTGGATCTCCATATATTATTTAGGGTGTTGGTGTCTTGGAAATTATGTTTTAGAGACTCAATAGGTAGGTTCAGGGAGAGTGTCTCAAGATAACTCACATTGGCCTCAGGATTCCATGGTAATTTAGGTTTTTTCCTTTGATTATTATTTTTCATTTAATTTCATTGTTTCATTATGACCGATGCCTATAAAATTGGTGATTTTATCCTTGTTGGTATGATATGAGTAACATTGGGGGGATGTATATGATGTTTTTGGGATAATGATGAAGAATTAATTCAAGATGTGAGGTCAATTCATATGGCCTGGAAAACCATGGAACAACCACACCATAGATTTTGTACACTCTTTAGCAACCAACCTTTTATTGGCATGTGGTCGTCAACCATGGGTCTATGTCAAGTGTGGTTCCACATCCTGATTATTTTTCTACCTTCAATAGTTGACCCTTTGATGGGATACTGTGTGTTTAGAAAATGGGATAAGGTTCATGGTTGTTGTTGTGATATATTGGCATTTTTGGTTGAGGCCTATTTAATGCCTCTATTTATGATATTTTTCATGTGATGATAAATTTATTTTGTGTATTATAAAAATAGATTTTTTGAGAAAATGTCTTTTTAAAATAAGTCCTTATATATAGTTTTTAATATGATAATATTTTATAATTTTTTTAAAACAATTGATTTAATTTGGAATTTATAAAAAAATTTGTGTGATTGGATTTTTAGTCATGTTTATATAGTGTTTTAATGGATAGGTTCCCTCTTTTAAGGAAAACATGTATTTACAAATTTTAGTTTACCCTGGTGGGTGTGTATTAAAAAACATAAGTGACTTGAGAACAATTTCAAATTGATACATTATGTTTTATTTTGAATCCAAAAATAGTATTTTGGTTTTAAAACAAGTGGTGTTTATTTTGAAAATTGGTTTGGAAAAAAAATTCAATTAATGAAGTAGTGTAAGGGATCGTTTTTTGAATTTTTAAAATGGTTTTCATTGGGTTTTGAAAGAATGTGGGGCCATTTTTATGGTATGCTTCTTGTTTTAATGTAATCATGGGTTTTTTTCCCTTGATTAATTTTTTATAGTTTGATTTAATTTTAGGGATATGACCATGTGAGGGTCTATGTATCATGTTAATTGTGGTGATCCCCTTTATCCCCTCCCTCTGAAAGGTGTACTATACAAGTAGAGGGTTATCTTAAGAGTATTTAATCCTTTTTTTGACACTACTGAAACTTATAATGGAGTGGAATGTTTCATTTATATCTTTGAGTGAGGTGCCTTGTATTTTTTAGAGGTAGTGTTTCTTTAGTGGTTCTTTGGATTGGTTCCAATGGTTTATACTCCTGAGTTTTTGTTGGTGAATGAATTGGTGTTGATTAGTTCTTCTTGGAGTCTTCTATTTGAGCTATATTTTGAGTTTTTATGGGTGTGTGGTCATCATTTAGTGTGACCTTTGGGTATTGTTTTGTGTTTCATTTGGAAGAGAATCCATTTTTGGATTTATTCTCATTGAGTTTTGAAGCGGTGTGGGTTGAGGAATCATTTTCCAATGTTTTTTTGGGTTCCCGTTGTGATACTCATTTATTTGGGGAATATATCATGCCTCACTGTTAATGTTTTTGGTTTCCTTTATGTGGTGTAGAACATGGGTCACTTTCAGATTGTTTCATTCTGTAATGTATTGAAATTGGGGTGCAAGCTAGGATTTTTGGGGTGTAGCTTTGTTTTTATGTGGGATATATATTCCATCAGCCTATGTTTTCTATCATAATTTAAATGGGATGGTGTTTTAGGGAGTTGAATTAAAACACCCTCAGATTCCAGTTGTGTCCCTTTGGTTAAAACCCTTCCATTTCTTAACAAGGCATTTTTTTCATTATTGACCTTCTTGCTGGGGTTCATTGAGATGTGGTGATTGGATTTGTGGTCCTTCTGGATTTTTAATGCTTGGGTTATTATTTTAGTTTTGAACCAGTATGTTATGGTTGGTTGCGAGCAGTGCAATTTTGTGAATTCCATTTTTTATTTCCAAAATTTAATTGCTCGATGACTTTCTCTTATTTTGTGGAAAGTGATTTTTAGTTGTCCCATTATTTTAGTTCATTCATAAATGGTATAAATACTGATTTTTGGTCTCCATTTATTTATATCCTTACTTTTATCTATGTGTTATTGTGTTTTAAGGTATTTTGGTTTTTTGAGGATTTTTTTAATGTTTTAGGACTTCTCATTTCCTTGGGTGTCACATTAAATCTCTTTTTCTATTTTGACCTCTACTTGGACTTGAGACATTATGGGGTAGAAAGTGGTATGGTGAGGATTTTATGAAATCCATTATGTCCCAGTGGAATTAATTAATTAATTAATTAAATTAATTTTCTCCAATGTGGGTTTCCAAGAATTTGAGACAGTAGTAATTTAAAAAAAATAAGGGTTTTAGTGCAGTGCGTGGTTTGCGCCTAGTTAGGGGTAACCATGGGTCGATCGTGTGTCAAGTTATTTCATTAGGATAGTGTCATTTGGAATGGTTTGAGAATGAATTTTCCATCCATGTGGATCTTATTGGAAATGATGTAGGATATGTTTTTGGCTAGATATAGGCCATTGCACAGTTGGTGCATGGTTGGAAACTGTGTTGCCTAACCATATGATTTTCCTTGTTAACTAATTTTTTTCTTTATTTTTCTTTTTTCTGCTACCCTTTTTATTTTCTTCCTCATGGGTCTCAGAAAACCCATCTCCCCTCACTTCCTCCATGTCATGTAAAACCCCCTCTGATCATCTCCCCTCTCTATACTGATTTTTCATGGTTTCTTGGAGATTCTAGGTCAGTTTCACAAGGTAATATTTCATATCCCTTATTTCTCCCTCTTTTTGATGATTTTATTTCTCCCCATAGTCATGTTCTCTTGTCCAAAACCCTGGTCAAAGGTTTACCCAATTTTTAGGGATTTATTCCATTATTATCACATGTAATGGGTCTCTTAAGTCATCCTCATGCATGTTTTGGATTCCTCCATTGAATATAAAGCGTTAAGGGTGATTCTGGTTCTACCACCACCATTTAAGGTACGTTTTCGTATACACTTTTTATTTTCCGATTTTTAATTGGATGTTTTGGATATTTTTAGTGTCTTCTTGGTTATTTATGGTGTCTTGTGACTCTTTTAAGACATGAACACATATACATAGGAATTTGTTTATATATATATTTTCCCTCCTTATACATATTCCCTCATGGAGAAAGGAATATGTGAATTATACTAAGGGATGCATATATATTGAGAGGATAATATGCGTATAATTGAGAAGTGGTCTTTGTCAAAGGCAATGAGTTATAAGCTAGTTTGGCATGGTCTTTTTCTCTTTATGGTAGGTGTTACTATGAAATTTGTTTCATTTTTGTTATTTTGAATTTTTTTCACACTTTCTAAATTCCATTTTTATGAAATTTTCAATATGTGTGATATATCCTTGGTTTTTTTAATCCATTTCTTATTATTTTGATCTTGACATAAAATGTATTTCATGTGAATTTCATGCTTTTAGGCTTGAAATGTAGTGTTTAAATATGTTAGTAATTTTTAAAATGCTATAGGGTAATTTTAAATGGCTTCATGATTTTTATCAAATTTTAATCCAAGTTTTTTTTTCCAAGAAGGAATACTATGTTTTAAAGGTAATTTTATTTTTAAAATGTGGCATTGACATTGAAATAATTTGGAAAAGGTGTTTTTTTATTATATTTCAAAAAATGATTTGATATGTTGGTGTGATTGACCTCTTGTGATGAAAATATGGTGAATTATATAAAATGGTTTTATATAAATGGGCGGGGCTTTGGCCATTTATTGGTATTTCAAAGAGGAAAACCCTTGTTGGAGGGTAGCTTTAAAATTTTTTAACAAAATTGGTTGTTTTATTTAACCTCTTAAAATTTTATAAGTGGTGTCTCATGAAATATGGTAGGGGATAATGGCATTCATAGTCATGTTTTGGTGTTAAAGGCCCGGTTGGAACATTTTTTTAAATGGTGTTTATGAGAGACACCCTTTGGTTTCCCCTTTCTTGTATGCCCCTTATGTGGGTTTTGATAAATATGTGATGCTTATTTATTCCACTTGTGTGGAAATGTGCTTTTTATTACATGGGTTCATATTAAAATTATATGGGAATATTGTTTATTATGTGTTAGTGGTCATGGTAGTTATGGTTGTTTCGGGTGTGTTAGACATAGGTTGTTTGCACTATGTCTCAATTCCTTTATATTGGTCATGGTAACTTGGAGTCTATGTGGTTGTCAAGATATTTGTCACAATAGGGAGTTTCACATTACTATTGGACACCCTAGCAAGAAATAGGGCTGGATGGTGTGTTCCATCTGATGAGGCTAGTGCAATATACTCTGATGGAAAGTTGTTAGGATGCAATGCATGCTAGCAAGTTGATTTTTTTGAGTGAGTATAGGACATCTACACATTTGGGATCATAGGGTAGAGTCCATGACACATGTTATTTATTTTTTAGTGATTAAAATATTTGTATATAGTGATTTTTTTATCATCTCCACTACTTTCATTATTGTGGAACCACTCTTGTTTATTTTTAATTATTATATTTGTGTGGTGCTTGGTGCCTGTTTTGTTGTGCATAACCCATGTGAGTGTGTTAGGCTATTTTATTTGGGAAAGAGAGTTTTAAAAGTTGTTGGAAAATCACTTTTTAATTTAAAGAGTCTTGTGTGGGTGCTTTAAATAGGATCTCAAAATATGTGTTTTGGTTTAAATGGTAGATTTTCTAAATCTATGAATGTGGATTTTATTTAAATGGATTATGTTTGTTAATTTTTTTTTAAAATGTGTGTTTTTTGTTTAAAAATAATTGGAAATGTTTTAAAGGTGAATTATGGAATTATTTTGACTTCCATATGTTTCACAACCCGAACTTTTAAATTATTTTATCTTATTTTTCTTGCTTTGGTTAGTATTTTAAAGGTGAGGGTTGGGTGCATGGTAATTTTTTTTGACATTTTATATTTTTGGTGAGTTTCGGAACGGTGAACAGCCACCACATGGTTGGCAGTAACCGTGTGCTCGGCCTGGATGCCCCTGTGGTTACCCATTACTTAAAATAATAAAACATTATCAGAATGAAATAAATTTAATGTTTAAGATATAATAATAATAACATTTTTTTGTAGATAAAAATGTTTTTTTTATTAAACTTGTTAATGATCTTATTATCATTAAAAGAGTTGTAAATATAATTATAATTTGGTTTCTTTTAAGTTTGTTATTATTTAAAAAAATTATGATTATCATTTTGATTATTTTTATTTTCATTATTAGTATCATTAAGAAAATTAATGGCGTTGTTATGATTATATAATAGTTTTAAAACTATTATAAATGTTTTCATTAAAAATTTTGTTGTTGTTATTATTATTTATATTATTATTATTATTATTATCACTATTATTATTAACATTTTTTTATTATGTGTTATTGTAAATTTTATTTTAATTGTTTATGGGGTTTTAGTCCCACTTTTTTTATTCTCCACGCTTCACACTCACACCACTATCCCCATAACCCCCCCCCCACACATCACCCCTCTTTCCCCATTTATTTATTTATTTATTCCTCTATCCACTCAACTTTCTCCAATCACACCCCACCCTTTTTCCTTTACCCATCACGCACCACCCTTCCCCATGATTTTTTTTCATGTATCACTTTTTTTCCCTCTTTCCACTCACCCCTCTCTCAAATCATGCCTCAATCCTCCTTTTTCTTATCCATAATGCATCTACCCCACTATCTCTCCCTATTAATTTTTTTTGTTTTTTATTCCCTCACAACTCTCTGCATGCATCTACCTCTCTCCCCACTTATTCTACCAGTCACGCTCACCCCTCTCCCTATACTCCCTTCCGCTCATCCTTATTTTTTTTATACATCATGCACTCACCCCTCTCCCCCTTCTTTATTTACACTCACACATATCTTCCCCTTACCCCCCCCCCCCCCTCACTCACGCCTCCTCCCATTCGGGACTCCTTTCGGCAGCCGCTCCCCCCTCCGGTGATTCATTCCGTTGTGTTATCTTCCCATTTCTCTCCTCTAATCACTCATTTTTTAGGGATTTCATGTGGGGTTTATTGTTGGCCAAAACCTAAATGGTAGGGGTAATATGTATCTTGGGTTTCCTTTGGATTTAGGTTGTGCGTTTTGTCTGCGGGGTGTCGTTCTTTCTCCCGTTGAAGTTTCATTCCAATCGCCCGAGGTTTTGGTAGGTGTTTCCATGTTTTTCATTCCTAAATCCTTTCCTTCGATTCTTGTCAATTTAAATAAATTTATAAACTAGTTCTGCAACTCTATGAAACCCTTGTTTAAATTATTATTATAAGGACACGGCCTTAAAACATTACATAATCTTGAATTAAAAGAATAATTCACATTGAGGATCTTTTTAGGCTTAGAGTTTTAGAGAGTTTGGCCATAACTATTAAAATTCAAAATATTTACAAGGTAGACACTTATAAAAAGTTTCCATTTTTTTACAAAACATGAACTCTTAAAAAAAGAGTCATGTATAGTTCCATGTTTAAGACAACATGACTTTTCCTTGATCCCATTCTCGACACTATTCCAAATTATGTCCTATGAAAAACATTTCAAAAACTTGGGATGAACATAGAAATCACAGTAAGGGATTCACAAAGAAGGAAAAATATTAGTTTTTCAAAACAACAAGTAAACCATTAATACTTTAACATAAGTAATAATTTTCACCTTTATGACTTAGTAAATACTCTTCACTAAATAAAAGATCATTACCTAGAATTTTTGTAACCAAAAGATTACCATAAAAACCATATAAAGAACACATAACATATAAAGGTAACTTGGAACATAAACATACTTAAATGGAATAACCATACGGTCGACTTCCACAGATATCACTAAATGGAATAGCCATACGGCCAACTTCCATAACCAATGCATTGGAGGTTATAATGTAACCACCTGTCCTGGTATTCACGACACCACTCGTAATTTGTTTTATCACGTAACCACCCGTCAAATGTCCATGTACCATCATAACACATAAAATATTTCAAATAAAAACATTTCACTAATAACATTTCATTTTCAATCGCAAGAAGTGATTTTATGATATTGAAATAGTCAATTGATTTTCAAAAACCTTTTAAAAATGATTTTTGAATCAAAGTGTTCTATACATCTTTGGTGATTTTAATGGAATTTAAATTTTAAATAATTAATTTCCATATAAATAAACAATTAAAACCATTTT
Source organism: Viscum album (assembly GCA_963277665.1). Taxonomy (NCBI): domain Eukaryota; kingdom Viridiplantae; phylum Streptophyta; class Magnoliopsida; order Santalales; family Viscaceae; genus Viscum; species Viscum album. Next base: position 1,184,930,955 of record OY728165.1, read on the forward strand.
TAAAACAGGGAAATTAAAGATAAAGATTTAGAATAATAAACCAGTAAAACATTTAAAAAATGACATTTTTGTTAATGAGTTTGTAACAAAATGAGAGACTCTTGAATACAAATAATTGCGGAATAACATTTAATCAGAATGTTATAATATCATGAGAATAAATTGATTCCTGATATAATACGAAAAAGGACATTATAAACACCATATAAGAGTGAATTGGTGTATAACAACAATGAATTCTAAATGGCAATGTAAATTGAGATGAAATCCCTTATAAAGACAGTATCCTTTGGTTAAGGATAAATCAATTTCATAATTATGTGTGATAAATTAAAATACACCCAATATAAGAGGATATTAATTTTAAAACAATCATAGGTCATTCACACATATTCATATGAAAAATTATTCAAGAAGTACAAGTTGAACCTAAAGAATTGAAATTGGGTTAAGAAGTTCCCTTGTAAAAATTCGACAGCCTAGCAGCGTCATTTTAAAATTCAGAAAATAAGTTGATGAGAGAGAAAATTCTATCTCATCACTTGAACATGAAATTTACATCAATAAGAATATAGAAGAAAAAATCCCAACATAATAATATGTAACAACAAAAATAAGTCTTTTAAAAAGAGGAGGGTGAAAGGTTCCCTTACCAATTTGGTAATTTACAAAACATATGCCACATAAAAGAAGGATCATACAAGGAAGATGTAAATACCCATAAATTTATGTATCTTTCACAAAGAATACAATCATGGTAAGTACATACACCACACAAAATGAAGTAGTGGATAATATAGCACGAATCTCATGGGGAAAAAAAGTGAGATGAAAAACCCCTTACCACATTGTAATCAATCTAGTCGTATGACCCAAAGTTAATAACCACCAAATGATTCACAGAATAACATGAATATAAATAGGATCATGATAATATATATCAAATCGCAGTAAAAAATAGACCACATTCAATAAATTAGTGGAGAACAATGTAAATCTCACCGAATCGAAAGTGAGAGAAGAAAATACCTTACCTCGTTGTCCGACTTGACCCATTGGTACTTTAATCTCCTTTAATTTGGCTAACTCCCTTTGGATTGAACCAAATGAATTGTTGAAGTGCCTTATTCCTAAGTAAAGGATTATAGGAGGAGGAGAGGGATGTAGGGAGCTTAATTGGGTAGATTTTGGACGATCCAAATGGCTTGAGAGGTGTGAGGAATTGGTTAGAAGTTTTCTCCTTTTATAAGGGATAGGAGGGGCTCTTTTGGAAAGTGTGAAAATATTATTTTATAATAAACTTATCTTCAGTTTCAAAGGGTCCAAAAATCAATAAAGATGAAGATAAGATGACTCATGGACGAAATAAAATCATCCAATAGGAATTGGACAGGTTTTGGATAATATTTTAAACATTAAATCTCATTTATTTAAATCATTTATTAATGTGGTAAATACTGCATCATTATTGTGTCATAAATAATATAATTATTTGATGTCTAAAAATCATAAAACAAATACTATCATGCAGTAAATAATTTTAGGTTTCCAATGAGTATTTATAAATTAAATTATGACTTATATAACACCATATACAAATTAATTACTAAAATATTTTTGTAAATGTCAATTTTGTCTTTACATTAAATTAATTAATCTAAATTGTCATTATCACTCCCAAGTGGCACAATGGGATCCCAATATTGACCCTAATATGTCCATGGTCGTTAATTACTCAACCAATAAGGTTTGGAAAAGTGTTATGGTAATTTTGAATTATTATAATATTTTTTTAACCTTGAATTATCTTATTTACCTTTAACTGCGGTAAATAAAAGGCAAAAGTTACTATTCACCAAAAATTTATTTTCATCTCAATGAACGAAATTTTACTTCTTGATAACAACCATGTATATAGGATTTTTGAAATTCAATTCACAGAAGTGGTAAATTTTCATTTAAATGAAAAATATAGTTTTTATAACTACCTCTAAGTGGTTTCACTATTCATAAAAAATTGATGTTTTTCAGAAAAATACCAAAAATTCATCCTAATCTATAGTTGATATTACAAATTCAAAAATGATGTTTTTTTTTCCAAATTCAAAACATAGAAGTGTCATTAATTAATTTTAAAATTAATTCCCATTATCAAAACAAATAGCGTGTTTTTAAGAAACAATAACTATCAAAAGATTGATACTTGTTTATGTCCAATTTCAAAGTGAAATTAATTCCAATGGACAACATTTGATTAAATGGTAAAAATATATTCTAATTAAACTTTAAAACCAATAAAAAATATAATATAACCATATAAATAAATTTGATTAAAATGTAGTTTTGAATTAAAATACAATATTTTAACTATTCATGAAAAAATGGACTTTATCGGAAAAATTACAAAAAAATACCCAAAGTAAATATTTATTTCCCCATTATAAATAAGGATTTTATTTGGTGATATAGAATTTATTAATGTGAAAAAACTAGATTTAAAAAGGGTTCACCATTAAATGGCGGTAAATTGGCCTTTAAATTTAAATAATGCTTAAAATTAGATTCATTCATATTTTAAGCTTCTAACATTTTATTGGATAATGTATGTATATTTAACAATAATGTATAATCATATTGTAGTTAGTTTTTTTCATTCCCGCCAATACAATCTCTAGGAGTTAACTACCGTTTAAAATAATAATATATTATTAGTGTGCAAAGTAAAATTTCAAAGAAACCCGTTGTTGCGTATCGGTTACGCTATCAAACATAGAAAACGTTTTAAAGTAAAATAAATATTTAATTCAAAAATTAATAAATATGAAAACGTCATATTATTTATTTACCTGGGATGTTACAATTATAGCAATTTGGAATTTATTTGATTTGTAAAAAAATTGTTTTAAACCAGTTTTAGTTTTAATTGCTTAGTTTTATGATACCTAGAAAACTTGTTCGAACTGATTATGTTTGTTTAAGAAGAAATTGGTCCCTTATGAAATGTATTACCATTATTATGTTTCAACGACATCTTTTATTAATGAATTTGGCTTTGTTTTGTCATGACTTAGCTATTGTGTTAAAACACTTCTGTAAGGGTTTAATGGATTAAATGTTTTTATTTGGCGTCCCATTAAAATAATGTTGGTCAGTTGTGATTTTTAGGGTAAGGATTTAAAATTTTTTCTTGGTGAGCATTTTAGTTCAAAATAGGGGTTTGGGTGTGTATGGTTTGATGTTATTATAGCCTGTTAAACGTGTTAAAATGTGTTGGAAAGGGTTTAATGTTTTTTTGGATTGTTTTATGTTCTATATATAAAGTAGGTGGCTAGTTATGGTCTTATAATAATTTGTGATTTCATGGATGTTTAGTTTTCTAAATGGAATTTAGTTTTCAAATAAATTTGTTCCCCTTGAGTGGTTTATAAAGTGTATTTTAGATGTGGTTTTGTAAAGTGTTTCTTTAATTGTTTTGGAAATCATTGTTTATAATGTGTTCTTTATGGTTTGACCATTCGGTTTGAGACATGTTTTGGTGTGGTTCAGAAAAGGGTAAAAGAATGTTTGATAACTGGGAAGTGTTTGACTGTGTGTTTAGAACATAAAGGCCTATTTAGCATTGTAAATGTAAGATTGGATTTTGTAAGATATTTTGAACAAATGTGTGTTCTCGATTGAAAACCTTAAATGGTTTTTTTAGAGAATAGTTTCGATATGAACATGATGTGGCAACCCGTTTGGCACTTTGTTTAATGTGAATGATTGAACATGTATATGAGGCACTCCTATCATGTGTAACCCTTTATGGGAGAATGTATAGGAAGGGTCTTTGTTTGAGGAAGGAAAGTGCGGTGAGATGAGTCATGCATGTGAGGGCCTTCCTACCTGCACAGTATTAATATAACCACCACGGGTTCTTGGGTGACTTATAGATTATCAAGTGACAATTTCTCACCATCTCTGATTAGATGGGTTGGGTCCCCCTGGTAGATAGAGAGTCCAGGTGGGATTTGCCACTGATTTTTTCATGAGGGCAATCAGTGGGATATAGACTATGGGGATTCACCATACGCGGGTAGGTGGTTCTAAACCGAGTGCATCCATGGGGTGTCTAGCGATGTTCAGGGTCACCCCGTGATATAGCTTTTATTTCTTGCTTATTTTCTGTTACATTGGTCTATTTCGAGCATGTATTGTTTATTTATTTTTCTGCGACACTGATTTATTTTTAGTATGTATTATTTACCTGTCTCCCTTTTTCATAACCCTGATATCACTTGTTTGGTTTTATTTATAAAATGGTAAACTATTTTTGAAATAATATATGGCATGAGTTTGTTCTCATTGTCGGAAAGAGGTGTTGTTTTTTTTAAATGGGAAAACCTTATTTTTATAATTGTATTTCCAAACATGTGTCATCAGACAACTTTGGGTAAGGAAACACATGGATTCAATTGTTTACTTTTTGAATCCCGGCTGAGTATTTTTTGTGCTCATGCCTATCCTTTACCATTTCAATTGCATGATCAGATGTTGTTCAGGATTCTTCATACTGGCTGCTCATGTGAGAGCAGTTTTTGGATTGTGGTTGGAGGAGACCAATGGGTCACACAGAGATCATTGTAGTTGAGTCTTGTTTCCAGTTTTGTTATTTTTAATGGTACTTTGTATCTGGATCAGTTCTTTGTTTATTTAAGATTAAGTTGTGGTTTTTCTACGGGCTATATCTGCTATATTTATTTATTTAGTCGTGGTTTTATCTCTTGGGATTAAATCATTCTCTCTGGTATATTTTGATGCTCGACACTAGTTGTTATCCCGAGGGGATTGAAAACACCCCTCAGGGCATGTCACAGACCGTCTCAGGTGACCAGTTCAGGGTCGACCTGGGTTGGTTCATGACAAAATTATATCAGATGATGCTTTTGTTATTTGGGGTGTTTGGTAGATAGATTTTAGGACTACCGGGACATGAGAGGTAGGTGCGAGAAGGGGGTCGTGAACCCATGTTTGTTCTGAACCATGAGTTTCCAGGGGCAGTCCGGGATTTGAGCCTTGTGTCTTTGTTTTGGATTGAGGGATGACAGTGGAGGCAAACTCATGTCACATCGTGACCTCACATAGAGTAGTAACCCATGTCGAGTCCAAGTGCACCGTTTAAGTTCCTCCTATTTGTTGACGCTTACTTGGGGTGTGGCCCACTACCATGTCACTGGGTTGAGTGTAACTGCTAGTTCCTCATTCCCATGGATCTTTGTAAGTTTTACTTCATTTGGTTTCGATTGGTGAAAGTGTTCATTTGGAAATGAAAGTGGGTTTTTAAATGAAAATGTCTTCTCTAAAATGATTTTAAATTGGTAAATGGAGTTTTAAAATTGTAATCATTTTAGTAAATGATTGGGTTTCGATGAGGAAAGGATGTGGCCCTTGGTACTCTTTATAGAAGATCACATGTGTGTGAGTGTGTACGGTATGTGTGTGGGGGATCTTGTTTATGGGTGATGTGGATAAAATCGGATATAAATTCATGTGATGGTCCATAGGATGCATTGGGTGAGTTTTAATATATATAAAGGCTTTAGAAATTTGTTTTTCCTTGAGGAGTGGATTTTTGTCCAGTGAAAAGTGGTTTTGGAATTTGAAAAATAATCGTGGGATAAGACAGTTCTAAAATTTAAATGAAAACGGTGAATTTGGAAAGGATGGTTTTGGCTGTGTTTATATTTGATTGGCTTCCTAGACAATTGTCTTGGGTTGACGTGTTCTTTTCGATTGTGTTTTGGCTTGAGGAATGTTTTGGTTTTGTGTTTATTGTGTTGTTCAGAGTATGCCACCAAGAAATATCTCTAGTGTTGCTGAGGAGTCATGACCAGGTTTTAGTTATTTTAAGTTTCATCCCCCTTTGTGGTGTTGGAGGTCTGTTAGAGGTGGTGGAATGACTTGAGGGAGGTGAAGTGTGTCTTTTTGTGGTTGGGAACTCCCTAGGTTATTAAGGTTCATGCGGATTCGGGTTTGTTTAAGGGTTCAGTTTGGGACCAGTGGAGGTTGGTTATCATGTCGTCATTGGAGTCTGGGGAGTAGTTGGTGATAATTGGTTTTTGTTAAGGTTGCCAATCTGGTGAGGAGTGCGTGTAAGAGGAACCTTCCCTAATAGGTTATCTTCGTTGATCATGGAACCTAGTTCGTTAGAATGCATTCGGGTGTGCCATCAATATGGATATTTAGGGCATTCCAAGTTGTCCAACTACATCCCACCTATGTCCTATCATAATTTTGGTCGTCCGGGTCACCAGGGGAAGTTCTGTGGGAAGTGTCGTTTGAGGAAGGAGTTCTGATTGGGGGATTCTAGTGTCTGACTGTGAGGCATAAGATGATTCCGCCATCAGAGCCCCAGCCTCAAGTCTCGGGGTGAAGCTCACGCATAGTCAGCATGTCAGAGGCATGTAAGACCTTGCTTGGTTCATTATTTTTCGTCTTGGAATAGAGACATTCAGGGTTTCCTTGTTCTTGTTTTCCTTCTATTTTAAGTTTATCTTTTGTGGTGATGGTTTGATGAACATATCATTTTGTGATCATAGTAGTTGTGTTCACTAAAATGTGACCTCTAGAATTGTTAGTTTTTCTTAAAAGTGTTTTTGGACCCTGTGTGGGTTGGTCTTGGTTTTATTAGTGATTGTTTGGAGATGTGAGGTGTTGGAGAGTTTTAGATCGGTGTGGGGAATTCATAGTTCTAGTGGTGTTGTTATAGGGAATTCCTTATTTCGGTGCCCCAGTATGTTGGGTGGCCTTGTAGTGGTTTTCTATTTAAGTCTAAATGGTCATGTTCAGCTCACGTGGAGAAGTCGGTAGGTTTGGTTGGGAGTTCGCATGATTTCCCATCAGGGTGCTATGTTTGAGTTATAAATTCTTGCATTAGGGGAATTCTTGTGGTGGGGATAACTCTCTCATGTTCTCCCCTTGATTTGTGCAGTGTTTTATCTTTGAGTCGATCAGGTGTTACTAGTATAGTGAATAGACAACTCGAGGCTAATTTTTTTCCCCAACGGTTTTGTTCGGGTTTTGACGTGATTTTTGGTTGCATTTCAGCTATGTGACTTTCATGGGGCAGAAAGTTTTTTGGTAGGGATAATTTTTACAGCCCGACCTTTAAAATTATTTTATCTTATTTTTTTGGCTTTGGTTTGTCTTTTCAAGGTGCGGGTTGGGTGCATGGTTATTTTTATTTTGACATTTCAAGTTTTTGGGGAGTTTCGGATCGGTGTAGGGGCACCGCATGGCTGGCGGTAACCATGCGGTCGGTCTAGATTCCACTACGATTACCCACTAATTAAAATAATAAAACTTTATCAGAATGAAATAAATTTAATGTTTACGATATAATATTAATAACATTCTTGTTCAGATAAAAATGTTTTTTATTAATATTTTTAATGATCTTATTATCATTAAAATGGTAAAAATTATAATTATTATTTTGTTTCTATTAATTTTGTTATTATTTAAAAGGATATAAATAAAATTATGATTATCATTTTTATTATTTTTATTGTTATTATTATTATCACTAAGAAAAGTATTGGCGTTGTTATGATTATATAATTTTTTTAAAACTATTATAAATATTTTAATTAAATTTTTTTTTGTTATTATTATTATTTAAATTGTTTTTATTCTTATTATTATTATTATTATTATCATTATCAATATTATTATTAACATTTTTTATTATGTGTTATTGTTAATTTTATTTTCATTTTTAAAGGGGTTTTAGTCCCTATTTTTTTTATTCTCCACACCTCACACTCACACCACTATCCACATACTCCCCCATCCCACATCACCCCTCTTTCCCCATTTATTTCTTTTTTTATTCCTATATCCACTCACCTATTTTCTATCCCACGCTACCCTTTTTCATTTACCCATCATGCACCACCCTTCCCCATAAATTCATTTTTTATCTATCAATTGTTTTATCCCTCTCTCCACTCACCCCTATCTCCAAACACGCCTCACTCCTCCTTTTTCTTATCCATCACACATCTCCCCCACTATCTCTCTCTATTAATTTATTTATTTTTATTCCCTCACAACTCTTTCCACACATCTAAATCTCTACCCACTTATTCTACCAATCATGCTCACTCCCTCTCCCAATACTCCCACCCCCTCATATATTTTTTTATGCATCATGAACTGACCCCTATCTCCCATTATTTCTTTACACTCACACCTATCTTCCCCTTACCCCCCCTCACTCATGCCTCCTCCCATTCAGGACAACTTCTGGTAGCTACTCCTCCCTCCAGCGATTCCTTCCAGTGAATTTGCATCCTCTTTCTCTCCTCTCCTCACTCATTTTTTAGGGTTTTCATGTGGGGTTTATTGTTTTTCGAAACCTAAATGTTAGTTTTAATATTTATCTTGGGTTTCCATTGGATATAAAGTGTGTGTATTGTCCGCGGGGCATCGTTCTTTCTCCTATTGAAGTTTCATTCCAATCGCACGAGGTTTCAGTAGGTGTTTCCAATTTATTATTTATTAAAGCCTTTCCTTTGATGCTTGTCAATTTAAATAAATTTATAAACTAGTTCCACAACTCTATGAATCTTTTTTTAAAATTATTTTAGAAATTTTGAATTTATATGATTTGTTAAAAATTGGTTTTAATGGATTTTTAGTGTAAATTGCTTTATTTTATGATACTTAGAATTATTGTTTTAATTGATTATGTTTATTTAAGAAGGAATTGGTCCCTTAAGAAATGTATTACCATTATTATTTTTAAACGACATTTTTTATTAATGAATTTGGCTTGATTGTTTCATGACTTTTCTATTGTGTTGAAACACTTCTGTAAGGGTGTAATGGATTTAATGTTTTTATTTGGCGTCCCTTTAAAATAATGTGGGTAAATGGTGATTTTTATGGAAAGGATTTAAAATGTTTTCTTGGTGTGTGTTTCAGTTAAAAAGAGGATTTTGGGTGTGTATTGTTTGATGTTGGTATAGCCTGAAAAATGTGTTAAAATGTGTTGGAAAGGGTTTAATGTTTTATTTTAGATTGTTTTATGTTCTATAAATAATGCAGGTGGCCAGTTATGGTCTTAAGGTGATTGGTGATTTCTTTGAAGTTTATTTTTCTCAATAGACTTTAGTTTTAAAATAAAGTAGGTCCCCTTGAGTGGTTTATAAAGAGTATTTTAAATTTGTGGGTTTAAAGTGTTTCATTAAGTGTTTTGGAAATCATTGTTTATAATGTTTACATTAAGGTTTGGCCATTCAGTTTGAGACATGTTTTGGTGTGGGTTGGAAAAGGGTAAAAGCATGTTTGATAAATGTGAAATGTTTGAATGTGTGTTTAGAACTTAAAGGCCTATTTAGCATTTTAAATGTAAGAGTGGTGTTTGCAAGATATTTTGAACAAATGTGTGTTCTTGATTGGAAACCTTAAATGGTTTTTTTAGAAAATAGTTTTGATATGAACATGATGTGATGACCCGTTTGGAACTTTTTTTAATGTGAATGATTGAACACGTATATGGGGAGCTCCTGTCTTGTGTAACCTTTATGGGTGAATGTGTAAGAAGCATCCGTGGTTGAGGGAGGAATGTGTGGTGAGATGAGTCACGCGTGCAAGGGCCTTCCTACATACATAGTTTTATTATAACCACCATGGGTTCCTGGGAGTCTTATAGATTATCGAGTGATGGTTGCTCACCAGCCCTGATTAGACAGGTTGGTTCCCCCTGGTAGATAGAGTGGAAAGGTGGGATTTTCCACGAATTTTTTCATGAGGGCGATCATTGGGCTATAGACTATGGGGCTTCACCATATGCTGACAGGTGGTTCCCAACCGAGTGCAGCCAGGGGTTGTCTTGGGATGTTCAGGATCGCCCATGGTTACAACTTGTATTGCTTGCTTATTTTCTATTACACTGGTTTATTTTCAGCTCATATTTCTTGTTTATTTTTCTGATACACTGTTTTATTTTTAGTATTTATAATTTACCTTTATACCATTTGTATAACCCTGACATCACTTTTTTGGTTTTATTTATAAAATGGTAATCTATTATTGAAATAATATATGGCGTGAGTTGGTTCTCATTGTGGGAAAGAGGTGTTATTTTGTTTAAATAGGAAAGCCTTATTTTTCTAATTTTATTTCCAAACTTGTTTCATCAGACAACTTTGGGTAAGGAAACACATGGATTCAATGGTTCACTTTTGGCAGCCCTACTGATCATTTTTTGTGATCACGCCTATCATTTACCATTTCAGTTGTAGGTTCAGTTGTTGTTCATGATTCTTCATAGTGGCTACTCATGTGAGAGAAGCTTCGGGCTTGTGGTTGGCGGTGACCAATGGGTCACACGGAGATCGTTGTAGCGGGGTCTTGTTTCTAGTTTTTTTAGTGGTACTTTGTATCTAGATTAGTTCTTTGTTTATTTATGATTATGTTTTCGTTTTGCTGCATGCTCTGTCTATTATATTTATTTATCTAGCCTTGGTTTTATCTCGAGGGATTAAAATGTTCTCTCATGTTTACTTTGATGTCCGACACTAGTTTCCATCCTAGTGGGATTGTGAAATCCCTTTGGGACATATCGCGGACCGGCTCAGGTGACCAGTTTAGGGTCGACCCAAGTTTTTTCGTGACAATACGTGATATATATGTAAAGTTTACTTTGTATTTTTATTTTCAAACTATAATTGATGAATTTCTTTTTGAAACATATTATAATTATTTTTGGGTTTTTGTGACTTGTAAGGATTTTTATCTCACACAAATATTATTTTAGGTTTCAAATTCTCTATCGGACCTCATTTAATCATCATAACTATTGGGTGAGTTGGGTGGTGGTGACCTGTGAGGTCACATAGAGGATAGTATATCTTTATTTTCTATTATAGTTGTTAATTTTTAGATATATATGCTTCTATAATTCCTATATATTTTATTCTATCTCTCGAATTTATTTATTCCACTGTCATTTATCTTTGTTTTGGGTGATATTATTTCCAAGGAGATACTTATGATGCTAGAGAATTGTTTTTCATCCCGTGGGGATTGGGAATACCCTTCGGGCTATATGGAGGACTGAGTATGGTGTTGGGTTGGATGGAAGCCCTAGTTGGTTCGTTATAGTTAACTAACGCTTAGTATTATCCACACTCACCATATCATACACAAGATAACTCCTGGGTACCCCACTTTAGCATGAAACTACCCAGTTGAGTGATTATGTTCTTGAAATATTCTACTTTGGAAGGAATATTACACTTAGTATTATGTGGATTTTTCTTGAAAAGTATAACCAAATTAATATACATCATATTTATATTAAATTAATAACTATTTCATTATATCCATTCATTATTATCTCATTTTTATTCAATTTTGTACGCATGCATCTTACAATTTAGTTTTGGAATCTCTATTCCATCCACTAATTTAATATGTTCACAAAATATTAAAGTGTATCTCTTTACAAAACCCATTTTCTGTGTTACTCACCCAAATATAAAATTAAAAAAATCATACATATCCAAATGTGTCATATTAATAAGGTACATGTACTCTTCATGTAAAGGCTGTTGTAACAGGGGGTTCCGTATACCCATCATGAAAAATACTTTTCAATTACCTTACCATGTATATAGTTAGTTATTCATGATGTATACTTACCATGATAGTGTTGATATTTATATATCCACTATTTAGATGGTAATTTCCATATATTGTTTGTTGTATCAAAAGGTTATAGTAGTTCCCATGATATAATGAGAACCATGAGATACTATGAAATTAATCTTAAATATATGCCTTATAATCTAGATACATCATTCTGACTATCAGGTGTTGGGGGATCGTACGAATTGAAACTACTTCTCATAATGTTCACACTTGGTGGTCTTGAGTGGATGAGTTCATGAGGACTGACCCACTAATTGGAACACCACCATTTTTAGGTGTGACTGGTTTTTCCAATCTGAGAACACATATAATGGTCCCTAGAAATGATATTATTATGGATTTTATCATTTTTTATGTACATTGACGAAATTAAAAAACCATGACATTGAATTCTTGGAGAGGTAGCTTTCATTGGCGGAATCGTTGGTGGTATAGAATTAATTGTATAATCAAGATAAAAATTGTCACTTCTGATTAGAAGAGATATCTCATGCCTAGTTGACCAGGATGGTATTATCTTCCCTAAATCCATGGCCATGTTAGAGAAAGGTAAGTCCATAAAATAAGGTAAATTAATAATAAATCAATAATGGATTATGACACAAAGTTTGCTTCCTACTTTGTGAAATATCCTTATATAAATAGATTATATTACATTGTGTGGTTTTATAGAAAGGTTTTTATTATTATGGATAATCCTCATCTCTTTAGGTTTCATGATGGGTTTATATACTCTGCTCTTGGTTTGTGAATAATATTCCATTTTATCTAGGTAAGGTATTAGGGGGTCACATGTGATGGCATATTCAAAATTCTACCATATTCGGATGATTGAGAGTTTAGAACATGGTGGCACCGGCCATAGGGTTCGAGATATGTTTGAGAATACATGATCATCAAATTAATAAATAAATTCATATTATTATTGTTTAGAATAATTGGTATTGAATTTATTTATTAAGTTTATTTACAAGTATTAAAGTAAATACACAGAAAATAGTATTTGAATGAATATTATTTTTAATATTAAATGTTAATTTAATACTTGTGGGAATAAAAAGTTGAGTTAATGGCTCTATATTATCAGGTAATATATTTATTATATTACAATTAAGTGATAAAAATATAAATGATATTTATTATTTAGTAAAGTAGTCATAAGAGGTCATTTATAATGAGTAATAAATATTTAGGGGGTGAGGACCCTTTCTGTGTAATTTGTGAAACTCACTATAAATAGGAGGAAGTGGATCTCATGGAAAGAAAATCCATCTCTCTAGTTCCATATCCTCTCTATCCTATCTCATACCTCTTAGACTATTATTATCTGGTTCCAAGTTCATGATTGATGATATACTTTGTGGATAGATGGAACATAGTAATGGTGATCATCAAGACGGAGAAGGCATCATTGGATCTTTACACCAGCTTCGAAAATTCAATGATTAAAACTCTCATTGGATATTGATGTGTGTGTGGATGATCTAGAGGGATTCGAATTTAGATCCTTTGAGAAATGATCACCAATAATGAGAAAATTCCGATCATGACTTCAGACCAAAAGAGTTATTTCTCCAGTTTATTTTTTTTTAAATTATTCACACAAAGATCCTAAAGAAGTAACCAAGACGTTCTTTAGTAGAAAATATTTAGTTACTGTTGTAATAGTGGATTCCCTAGACCCAACTAAATATTAATTTTTTTTGACCATGTCATAGATACAATGAGTTATACATGATGAACACTTGGTCTAATAGTGTTGATATTTATATGTCCACTATTTAAATAGTAATGTCCACAGATTAAATTTAATATTAAAAGGTTATAGAAGTTCCCAGACTATAATGAGAACCTCGAGATACTATGAAATTAATCTCAAACATATGTCCTATGTTATAAATACATCATTCTAACTGGACACAGTTGATGTCTAACTATCAGGTGTTAGGGGCTCATAAGTGTTAATAATTCTTCTCAGGAAGATTACGCAAGGTTATCTCTAGTGGGCGAGATCATGAGGACATACCTGCTGATAGGAACAAAACTTATATTTGGTTCCATTGTATGCTCCTATATATGTACATGTGCATTGGTCTCCTGACTTGAGATCATTATCAATGTGTTCTATTTGATCAGTTACATTGATGTAAGGACAAAACAATGACAATAATTTCATAGTGAGGTAGCTTGTGTTTGGTGCATCATTTGTGGTATGACATTGTTTAAATGATCAAGATATAATTTGATTCTTCTATTTTGAGGAGGTAATTTCTCAGGCCTAGTTGATATGGATGGTAGTGCCTTCATAAATCTTTGTCTAGGGTAGTTAAAGGTATGTCCATCCAATTTGATAAAAAAAATGCTATAAAGTATGATGAACCAAGTTTGAATCCTAATTTATGAGATATCTAATAATAAATAGATTATATTACATAGTGTGAGTTTGTAGTATGTTTATTGTTACTATAATTTTTCCTTGTCCTTTTAGAGGACTTGATGGGTTTTTAGGCTCCTCTCTTCATTTGTGACACTACTGAAAAATAGGGTTATACACATGGTTTTACGAAAACTGTGAGTATAGGGTTTAGTTCAGACCTATAGCCATGGTTTTTATAGAACCATGGGTGTAGCGTTTGGTTCAAGACATATACCCATGATTCTCCAAAAAATGTGGGTATAGGTCAAAACTATACCTATAGTTTTCTTAAAACCATTGGTATAGGGTTTATTTCAAAACATATACCTATATTTGTACATAAATCTTGGGTATAGGGATGACCTATACCCACATATTTGGTAAACCGAGGGTATAACTATCCCAGGAAAGTGCAATAAAAATAATTCCATAGGGAACAGAAAAATTTCTATGAGAAAACCTATTGCGGCGTTTTTTCACCTATATCCATGGTTTAGAAATATATATATATATAAGTAAATATATATTTATATATCGATAATCATAATTGGTTCAATGGTTAGGTTAATCGATATTATAAAGGCAGTCCATGGTTTGAATCTAGCAGTAGGCATTAATTTAAATCATATACCCATTGTTTCAGAATCGTGGGTATAAGGTTATTGACATTGTGGCCATACAACAATTATAATGGTTCATAACCGTGGGTATAGCATTTCCAAACTATTAATATAGCTCAAAGCTATACTGATAGATTAAGCTCCCACAATTCTCTGAACTGTGGGTATATCCTATACCTAGAGTTCCAAATTGTGGGTATAGGGTAATTTTCCAACAGTGTGAAGGTTATTCAATGCTATAGAGATAAGGGCTTAGGGGGGCACACACAACAGCACATTCACAATTCTGTCATATTCTGGTGAAGAAGAATATTAGACATGGTCGTCCCCACAACATGGTCTAAGAGTTGTGCAATTTATAGACCACCAATGAATAACTAAATTCATTACTTTTTACGATATAATAATTAGTTTAAGTATATTTATTAAAATTATTCACATGTTATTAAGTTAATACTGGAAAAAAATATTATACGAACAAATATTATTTTAATATTCAATGTTCGTTTAATTTTAGCAGGAATTTAGAGTAAAGTTAATGACTCGAGTTTATCACATAATATATATTTAACATATATTAAAATTATGTGATAAAATATAAATAATATTTATGACATGGTTAGATCTTTATAACTATGTATTTATTTTTTATTTACTAGGAGTTTTATTTATGGGGGTCAGGGAACCCAATCATGGTATTGGAGTCTCCTGCTATATATGTAGGATATTTGAATTCATTCAAAGACTACTCAATCATTTGGAACGAGATCCCCTCTCTCCTCATGCTTCCTATAGAGAGAATATATCTCTCAGAGTGTCCAATCCAAGAATTCCTTCGATCGATCAATGGGATGGGATCATGGTGATCATTGTGGAAAGAACGGATTATCCATATCTCTGCGCTAGAACACAAAATTTTATAAATGACAATCACATGGATTCTTGATGAGTTTTCAAACTATCTATATGGGTTCTTATTTGTATCCTTAAAGAAATAAACATAAGAAAATAATGCACATACTATCTTTAACTATCGTGGGATCCTCCCTTAGAAGCCACAGGTCACCGCCTCTCCCATCGTGCTAGTTCACTAGATTCGGTGGTTGTTGTCACCTCCCTAGGTTCCCACCCCGCAAGACCAATACACTCCAGATCAATCTACGTCACTTCCCAACCATGACTTCCCCACACGCTACCTTACTCGATAGACCTACACTATCATTGGCCCATCACACTACTTGGTGGAAAGAATAGATCGATCGTCCCTTAATGTCGGTCACCCATAGATGTGATAGTCCCTAGTAGCCATCTTAACCGCCTTCCGTGGCTAGCTTTCACTGGCCAAGCAATCCACAACCCAAAAGCTGACTGAGCCACTACCAATTGACCCTCCTACCCAAACGATCCACTGTCGAGTGATGCAAGCGAGTCCCATCCAATGTAACACCATGCCATGGACTCCCTCAGGTTTTATTGGACTCGATACACACTTTTGTGACTCAAGGTGGGTCTGCTAGACTCGGAATGAGTTAGGGTAGGCCTACCTAGCCCACAATAGCCCTATATGGGGTTTTTCTGCCCTAAAACAAGACTATGAGGTTATGACCCGACCCACAATAGGCTTGGGCGGGGTTTTGTGGCCTAGGAAAATTTAATATAATCAAAAATTAATTTAATTACTATTTTCTTTAAAAATAAAATATTTTAATACTCTAAAAAATAATTTAATTTTTTGTATTAAAATTAAATTTATATCAAGAATGAATGAAATTAAATTATTTGAATTTAATTAATTCATTTAATTTATTTAAATATCTCTCAAACATTGAATTTTTTTAAATTTAATTTTATCATCATTTTAATTTACCCTTTCACTGGTACTAAGCATTGACTGGTTGTGTATGCTTTTTTATTTATTTAATTTTGTGTGATACATGTAATTAATTATTTAAAAATTGGTATGTGCATCATCATTTTTTTCACATTTAATATGTATATGGGTTGGTGTGCCTAGATAAAAGTGAGTTATAAGTATTTTTCACTTGTGAGACCCACTCACCTATGTGCGAGTAATTTTTTATTATAACGATGATGGTGAAATATGTAGACAATGTCTAGATAAGGTGAAATTCCAAATGAGAAGTGGACACATTGGATGGGGAAAAAATTGCATCATGAGCTAAGACTCAACTCACCTATAATTCCCCTAGGTCATGGTTGATCAATTAAATTTAAATAGATTAAACAATAGTATATTCTCAATACCAGTCAGGTAATTTTATTTCCTTTATTAACTATTTATTATTTTATACATTTTTATGATAGCCGAAAATATATAAAATAATAAAAAGTAAAATGTATAAAGATGTGATGAAAGTTTTCCTGTTAATGTTTAGTTATGAGTGTGAAAACATAGTATGAACATACTAATAGAAATGTATTACATTCATTAGGAAATATTAACAAATCCTTAAAAAATATTAAGTGGAAAATGCCGTCTATCATTTTAATTTAAACAAATCTGAGTGTATAGATTGTTCTTCGTTCTAATTTAAGGGTGTCTCCTAATACCGGGGTGTTCTTATGAGTGTGATGGGTTGACTTAACTAATGTTGGTTATAACACCCCAAGATTTTATTGTATGTATACTCTTAAATAAATTCAATTCATTTGATAGTTTACATTGTACAAAAAACTATTTCATATAGTATAAATCATATAAAATTCAATAGAGGAAACAAAAAAACATTATAAAAAGTTATTAATGAAATAAGAGGCCTTTTCTATAAAGTAAGGAACACATACCAATGAAATAGTAACTTGACCATTGGAATAGTAATATGACCCTTAGGAATAGTAATTTGGCAAATAGAATAGTAATCTATCATATGAAATTATAAATAAAATATAGGTATCTTATAAATGAAAATATGATCTAATTATATCATAGTATAAGTAAATAAATATTTTGAAAATGATAAATTAAGTGTTAGTATTTTTATAAAACATAAATTTGTATTTATAATTTTATAATTAATTTAATGATTTTAAAGAAAAAAATCATAAAATATAATCATAAATTATTATTTTTTATGACTGTAAGATAATTTTATGAGACCTTAATTAATTTTTTAATGTGTTATAAAATCAGTTATAATTTTTAAATTGGTATTTTTCGAGTAAATGGTGATTATAATTAATAATAAAATTTTATATATTTAGAAAATTATTTTCATAAAATGGATTTCATTTTTTATCTAAATACATTGAAAAATAGTTTTGGTAATTTTTTGGGATTTTTCTAAAATATTTGGGGTTTTTGTGAATAGTGAAATACAGTGATTTATGATATAAGATAAATACATGAATTATTGAGTCATACATGATTTATGATTGATGTAATACCATACCCTAGAAATACTATTAATTATTTTAATATATTTAGTGATAATTCTCAAACTATTCGTAGTCTTGAGGAATATAATTAACTAAAGAATAATATAATGAAAAAACACCCCTCTCATCCACTATAAATACCATCCCTCACCACTGATTCTCCTCACACCTATTAAGCCTTGAACATTATCCAATTTCTACCAAATCCATTTTCTATGTAACTCCCCCAGATATAGAAGCTTTTGGTATCTATAAAAGACCAAAACCCAAGTGTCTTAAGGAAGTTATCGAGGATAATGAATTCAAGAGGTAAAAACCATAATCCTCATTCAATTACTTTCAATTTCATTTATTTTCTTATAATTCCCTCACCTCCCCAATCCAAACATTAATTATAACTCCAATATATTATATATACTACAATTTTGTTTTTCTAATTGAAAAAACATCATCAATCCCCTTCTCCTCTACCTTTTATTCTTAAAATGAAAATATTATCTGTGATGTGCCGATTTACCGCCATCATGGATGATGCATTTTCATTTTCCATTACCGACTTCAGTTATGGTCATAAAACCATTATTATGGTTAAATAGGATTTTATTATACATATTATATTTCATAGAATATTCTTGAACCAATATATTTACATAATATTAATCAATAAAACAAAACTAGTTCATGATAATAGAAAGTTCTTAAAAATAAACTAACATTCACCATAAATGTTTTATATAATTAATCATCCATATATATTGAAAAAAATTATATATAATACCATTTAATATTATTAAATTTATTTTATGACATATAATTTCAATTCTGGGTAATTAATACCATTTTACAAGAACTTTCATTCATGTATACAAGTGAACCAATCATGAAAACCAAAGAACGAACACCCCCGAATGAAAACGTTAAATTATACAACTCTTCCAAAAGGACATTAATGAACTTAAAAATTTATACTAAATCAAATACATGTTAAATAGGTTTTTAATTAAATTATTTATGAATCTAATTTCATTCTTTAGGACATTAAGTGAATGTGAAGAACACTTTTAGACATAAGGTATGAGATTATCCCCAAACCTCAATTTTTCATTTAGGATACATTTTATCTACATTTAACCCAATTTAAGTATTAATTAATCTTATTTAACCCTCCTAAATTCTATATTTATGTTTCAGATATATTTTCATATCCCAATTCTTCTTCCTTTTTTAAATCAAAATTCATGTTTTATAAGGTTCCTTTCTCAATTCCTCTCTATAATAAAGCCTAATTTAAGAGAACTTTCCAATTTCTTGCCCATTTAAAAAACCATACATAATCTATTTAAAAACCCAATATTTTTTTAAATAACTCATTTTATCATAAAAACACATTTTTCATTCCTGGTTTTATACAAACAATTATGCATTTTTACATTTTAAGGACTTGTTTATATTTTTCCTTTAATTGCACTAAAAAGACTCTTTTCTAAAGATTCTTAAAAACTATTTTTACATGTTATCACTTTAGATTGATATCATTTATCATTATATATAACTATTTTTACTTATTAATGCCTAATTATGATTTAAATCAATTATTTAATGAAAACAATCTGATGTTCCCTTTGACCACTTATTCATTGTGTGTGGTGGGTATATATTTTCCTTTTATTTATGATCAACATTCATTAAATGTCCATATTTATTTTATCGTGGATATGATTATTGTATTATCGATATACCATTTTCTATATATGGTTTTGTTATTAAAATGAGACTATGTATGCAAAATCCTTTAGAATTGCAGTGATGGGTGGGGCCCAATTATAAATATCCCCTATATGCATCAATAGGTCTCATTAGACAAAATAATTGGCGACAAACACTTCATGTTTTTTTCTAAACAGACTCAAATGAGTTTTTACCCAAAAACATAAACCATCTTGATAGTATAATGGTTCATGTTCCAAATACATTACATGAAATAAATAATAACTTTCTTCATTCAGTATTTAGATATTACTTTCAATGAAGTTTTAACAATAACAAAATCTATAGATTCATTTTCATTATCAGTGTATTAATGGACTTTATTTTTTAGATTATTTACCTTTCCATAATTGTTATGCCTTATTTACTTTTCTTTATTTATTATTATCTCATATACACCTTACTTAGAATTTTACCTCACACTTTTATTTTTCTTCCTTCCCTGGGTTATGGAGATGAAATCATTGAATAAGTTGAAAGAAGCAATTTATTTTATTTATTTATGTTTAATTACCAATGTAATAAGAGAAGAATGTATGTATATAATTCTTCAAGACAACTAAACTAATCTTTCCTTGGATATGTGAGCTCTTATATCTACTCTATTGTAATAAAATGACCACCGACTCTAGACTAGTGGGTTCAAGGTTGTCGCAGTTTGTATCAGAAAAAGTTTAGTAGAAACATTGGGAACTAGACATTAAATAAATATCAGAATTATAATAAATCCTTATCATGGATTTTTTTATCAATACTCATGATGATTATGATGGAGCCTAATGGTAGGAAGAAAATCAATACCCACAGACAATGTATAGATTTCCCCACTAAGAAAGACTACAGAGTTAGGGTTGGAGATGAGCAGATCATGTCCATATTAGGAAATATTAATAAGGTTATGATTAATAACCATACTAAAATTATGTTGGATCATTTTATGTGGAAAACCCCCATATTTTAGTGGGACTATTAATCTAATGTTATTTGAGTAGTAGATCAATTCTCTTGAAAAGAGATTTCTAGTATTGGGATGTAATGAAAATGAAAAGGTAATACTTACAGTATAATTCCTCAAGTCGATGATGATCAATAGTGGTATTTGATATAGAATACCAATGAGGAAGAAAAAAAAGAATACATAGATTGAAGAACTGTTAATGAAACATTCTTTTACAAGTATTTAAAATGTGAACAACGAACTAAAATGAATAGAAAATTCATTAGCTTAAAGAAAGGGGAAGAAGTGAGTGTTGATAAGTATGAGGATACATTCACAAACAAATTCGGGTATGTGATTGATTATATATGTTATTTGTAATAAAATACTTTTAATTTATTTTAAGGTATTAATCCAAGTCTCTAAAGGGCACTGGCTTCTCAAATATTTTCATCATACAATAAAATAGTATTAAGTGCCATCAAAATGGTGAAGGAATTTTATAGATATTATATGTTCAAGGTAAATCAAGAGATGAAGAAGTATTATGATAACCAAGAAAAAGTTGAATCATCAAATAAGAATAACTTAATGAATAAATTCCCATTATGTGGAAACTATAGAAAGAATAATCCTGATAAATGATTGAATGTCATGGGTGTTTTCTATAAATGTAGAAAAAAGGTAATTTAGCTAATTATTGAGAGGGGAAAAATAAATCAATTGTGTTCAGTGATCCAATTGTAATTAAATTGGGCATTATTCAAATCAATTTATTGATGATTAGGGGAATCAGCCATAAAAATATTCCAAGGGGAGGTGGCCAAGCTTATGTGATTACTATAGCTGAAGTAGAAGTGCCTAATGATATGGAGGAATGTACAATAATCCTATCTTAAAATCTATCCAATTATTTATTTGACTATGTTTTATCACTATCTTTTATATATACCAAATTTTATAAGGAAATTATATATTTCCCTTTTGATTCAATTAGGGAGTCTTTATTCAAAACCTTTATGGGTACTCTCATTGCAACAAAAATGTGTCAGGTAGTTTTCATTATGGCATATAAACATGATTTATTTTCTGACCTTATCATTATGCATATTGTTGAATTTGATATAATCCTATGTATGGAATGAATTTAAAAATATTATGTGGGAATTTATTGCAAGAAGAAAGAAATTATGATTTGTGAGGAATTTGAATAATCCCTTATCTTTAGAGCAGAATCTTAGTCAACTAATTCTTATCTAGATCCACCACCAATAGCTCTACTGAATGAAATTCTTGGAGAGGAAGATAAAACAAAATCTAGGGATGAGTAAAGTCGACTTCAAATTTATTATGTTCCATTTGTACAGGAATACATTGAGGTATTTTCTGATTAATTACCTCAACACCCCCCCAAGTGTGACATTGAATTTACCATTGATCTAACCAAGGATGGAAGATCAATATCAAACACTCCTTATATAATGGATATTGTTGAATTATAGTAGTTGAAGAATTAACTAGATTATTTGAGTAATAAAGGATTTATTTTCCATAGTTTTTCTCCTTGGGGATCCCCTATTATCATTGCTAATAATAAATATGCATCCTTGAGGATATACATTGACAATAGAGAAATCAATAATATTGAAAAATATAACAATTATCCTCATCCTGAAATTGATGATTTATTTGATCAACTTAATGAAGCTCAATACTTCTCAAAGATTGAAATTTGTTCTAGGTATCATAAATTGTGAGTAAATAAGGAATATATTTTGAAGACATCTTTTCAGATGAGTTATGGACATTGCAAGTTCACAGTAATGCCATTTGGATTGACTAATGCACACTCTATTTTTATAGATCTAAATAAAAAAGTATTCAAGTAATATCTTTATGATTTTTTTATTATTAATTTATGATATTATGGTGTATTCAAAAAGCTATAACCACAATGAGAATCACTTGAGCATTATTCTTGAGACTCTCATAAGGAAAGAGTTATATGGAAAATTTAGAAAGTGTGAATTTTGTCTTTAGTAAATTTCTTTTCGTGGAAATATTATCTCTAAGAATGGAATTTTAGTTGATCATGTGAGGATAATGGAAATCGAAGAATGGAATATTCCAAAGAACATGACCTTAGTGGGTTACCATCAGTATTTTTTTCAGAATTTTTCTTGATTTCCTAACCCATTAACCAAGATCGCATGTAAATGGGTTAAGTATGTATGGACAAAAGAATATAGAGAATGATTTGATAAATTTAATACAATATTAGTAAATTCTATAATTTTAAATATACCATCATGAAATGGTAGGTTTCTAATATACAATGATTCATCGAATACAGGACTTGGTTGTGTCCTTAAAAAAATGTTAAAGTTATTGTATACGCATCAAGGTAGTTGATGACTTGTGAGAAAAATTATCCAACTCGTGATACAGAGTTAAAATCCATAATGTTTTCGCTGATGATATGGAGGAACTATCTATATGGTGAAATATTTGAGATATATATAGATCAAAAGAGTTTTAATTACATATTTACAAAGAAATAACTCAACCTAAGGTAAAGGATATGGCTCAAATTACTCAAATATTATGATTTCTCAATACACTACCATCCAATAAAATATAATAAGGTAGAAGATGCATTAATTAGGAATAATAATAGACTTCTTACCCAAATGAGGATTGAGATAGATCCTATATTCATGGATTTAGTAAAATGTATATAGGTATTATTGAGGAAAGGGAAACATCAGTCATTTTTCAAATGATTTCTAAACCATCTTTACTGGAGAAGATAAAAAACTCTCAATATGATGATGATAATTATCAAATGAAAATTACACCCATTAAGAATGGAAGAATGGCAGACTACATGTATGAGGATTTAATATTGAAATTTTGAAAGAGGTTATGTATTCCATCAATACCTGAGATCAAAAAAAGAACTATTAAATGATGCTCGTAGCTCACATTTCTCTATGCACCCTAGTAGTACCAATATGTATAGAGATCTGAAGGAACATTTTTGGTAGGATAATATGTAGAGGTAAATTTCAAACTATGTGTCAAGGTGTATAGTTTTTCAACAAGTGAAGGTTGGGATGAAACATCCTAGAGGATTCAGGCAACCTATACCTATTCCTATGTGTAATTGGGATGAAATTAAAATTTAATTTGTCATAGGACAACCAAGGACACCTAGAATAAATGATATAATATGGGTTATTGTTAATGTCCTTACAAAAACAATACATTTTCTTTCTATAAAAGAAGATTTACCTCTTGAGTTCCTAGAATGAATCTATATTATTTATGTTGAAAGACATCATGGTGCACCTCTATCGATTGTGTATGATCGAGATCCCCAATTTACATCAAAATTATAGAATATTCATGAAAAGTATTTTGATGATAAGATTCATTTGAGTACATCTTATCACCCTCAAACCGATGGATAGTCTGAAAGGACTATTCAATCATTGTAAGACATGTTGAGATCATGCTCACTTTATATTCAAGGATTATGGGATCAATATTTACCTTTTGTGGAATTTTCATAAAATAACAGTTTCAATTCTAGTAATAAAATGGTTCCATATTAAGCAATATATGGAAAGAGATGTCAAACTCAAACTTTTTGTGATGACGTCAGTGAGAGGAAACTTATAGGCCTAGGACTTATTGAAGAGAAAATGACAATGGTAAAGAATATTTAGGCTCATATTAATGTAACTCAAGGTAGAAAAAATATTTACGCTGACAACTGATGTATGTATTTGGAATTTCAAGTGGGGGATCATGTATTTCTAAAAGTATCTCCATTGAAGTGTCTCTTAAGATTTGGTAAGAAAGGGAAACTGGGCCCTAGGTATGTTATACCATTTGAAATTCTGGAATGAATTAGAGATTTAGCTTACTGATTAGAAATGACGCCAAGTCTCTTCAAAGTTCATGATGTGTTCCACATATCACTGTTAAAGAAGTACATGTCATACCCAATGCATGTACTCAACTATGAAGAAATATAACTGGAACATGATTTGTATTACTATAAAGAGTCTATTAAGATTCTTGACATAAGAGAGAAACTATTGAGAAATCATAAGAATCAACTTGTAAAGGTCCTTTGGAGAAACCATAAAATGGAAGAAGAAACATGGAAACATGAGGATGTTATGAAGTAGAACCACCTATATCTATTTGGAGGAAAATATTCCTGATAAATTTCAAGGATGAAATTTTTGAAGTAGGGAAGAATATTACACCCTAATATTTTACGGTAGTAATCCTTTTAAATAAATTCAATTAATTTGATAGTTTACATTATAAAAAAATTATTTCATATAGTATAAATGATATAAACTCACATATAGAACACAAAATGAACTTTATAAATGAACAATGAACTAAATAAAAGGATTTTTCCTGAAATTAAGGAACATATACCAATGAAAAAATAACATGACCTTTAGAATAGTAATATAACCCTTAAATATATAAATTTGGCCAATATAATACTAACCTACCCTATAAAAGTATAAATAAAATCTATCCATCTTATGAATGAACGTATGATATAATTATATCATAGTATAAGTAAATAAACATTTTGAAAATAATTAATTAAGTGTTGGTATTTTTATAAAATATAAATGTTTATTTACAATTTTATAACTATTATAATGATTTAAAATTAATTTTATTTTCATGAAATAGAATAATAAAAAAATATTTTGTTTCCTTATGATCATATGATAATTTTATGAGACCTTAATTAATCTTTCATAGTGTTTTTAATTTATTTATAATTTCAAAATTGGTTTTTTTCGAGCAAATGATGATTTTAATTAAAAATAAAATTTATAGTATTCAGAAAATTATTTTCTTAAAATTGAGTTCATTTTTTTAATTATAAACATTATAAAATGATTAATGTTAATTTTTAGATTTTTTCTAAAATAGTTGATTTTTTGTGAATAGTGAAATACTATAATTTACGGTATAAGCTAAATACATGAATTATTGAGTCATAGATAATGTATGGATTATGTAATCCCATAGTCTTGAAATCAAATTCATTATCTTATTATATTTAGTGATATTTCTTGAACTATTTATATTTTTTAGGAAAAATAATAAATTAATGAATAGAATAATGAGAAAACACCCCTCTCCTCCATTATAAATACCACCTCTCATCACCTCTTCTCCTCACACCACTTAATATTTTAATATTGGCCAATTTCTACCCAATACTCTTCCCAATTCTCTCCCCCACATCCAGGGGCCTTTGGAATCAATAAAATACCTAAAAAAAGTGTCTTAAAGAGCTTCTTGAGGAGAATAAATTGAAGAGGTAAAACCCTTAATCCTTCTCTTTCAATTTCTTCCAATTTCATTTATTTTATTATCCTTTCCTAATATCCTATATAAAAACATTCATGATAACTATATTATATTATATATACTATAATTTTATTTTAATAATTTTAAATACATCATCAATACCCTTCTTCTCACCTTTTTATTATAAAAATAAAAATATCATCCGTGATGTGCCAATTTACCGCCATCGTGGACGATGCATTTTCATTTTCCATTACCACCTTCATGTTTGGCCATAAAACCATTATTATGGTTAAATAAAAATTTATTATAGATATTATAATTCATAAAATGTTCTAGAATCAGTATATATATATATTATTAATAAATAAAACAAAACGAGTTTGTGCTAATCGAAAATTCACCAAAACAAACTAATTTTCTTATTTAATGTTTTATCTAATGAATCATCATAATATTTGAAAAAATGATATATAAGACCATTTAAAATTATGTAATTTCATTACCAACATTTAAATTCAATTCCATATAATTAATCGCATTTTACATGAACTTCCATACTTGTATACAAGTGAACTAATCATGGAAATCAAGGAAACAAACACTCCCAAATGAAAAAGTTGAATCATATAAATCATAAAAAGTACCATAAATGAACCTAATAAAATTATAATGAATTGAATACATATTTAATATGTTCTTAATTAAATTATTAATGAATCTAATTTTATTATCTAGTACAATAAGTGCTAGTGCAGAATACTTTCGAACCTAAGGTAAGGGATTCTCCCCAAACCTCTATTTTTCACTCGGGATATGATTTCTCTCTCTTTACCCTAATATATATATATTAATTATTATTATGTAATCCTCTAAAATTCTATTTTTATGTTCCAAACATATTTTCATATCCCAATTATTCTTCCTTTGATGGGGAAATACATGTTTTATAAGGTTATTTTTTGAATTCCTCCCGATAAGCAATCCCATTTTAAGGGAACTTTCCAATTTATTACCCATTTTCAAGTACCATCCATAATATACATTAAGAAAAAAATATTTTTCGAAATTTTCTAATGTTATCATAAAAAACTATCTTTGTACATTTTTCATTTTTATACAAACAATTATCCCTTTTACTATTTTAAAAACTCTTTTATATTTTTCCTTTAATCACACAAAAGTAACTTTTTATAATGTTTCTTAAAAAATAATTTTTACATGTTGTAACTTTAGTTTGACATAATTAATCATGATATATTCCTATTTTACATTATTAATTTCTATGTATGATTTAAATCCTTTATTTTGTGGAAACCATTATGATATTCCCTTTGACCATTTATTCCTTATGTGTGGTGTATGTGTATTTCCCTTCTATTTATGATCATAATTATTTAAATATCCATATTTCTTGTATCATGGATATTATTATTGCATTATCCTTATATCATTTTTACATATGGTGTTGTTATTTATTGTAATCAATGTATGAATAGTTATTTTGACTTACAGTGACGGGTGGTGCCTAGTTATAGATAGCCCCTCGATGCATCGAATGGTCTCATGAGAAAAAACAGTTGACAAAAAACCCTTTGTGTTTGTTTCAAAATAAATTCAGAGAGGTTTTTACCCATAAAATTAAACCATATTTATGGTATAATGGTTTATGTTCCAGATACATGACATCCAATAAATAATCACTTTCTTCATTCAGTATTTTGTTATTACTTTCCATGAGGTTTTCACTGTAAAAAAATTTATGGACGGATTTTCATTCTCACTGTATTGATGAAAAGTGTTTTTTCAGATTATTTACTTTGACATAATTTTTATTCTTTATTTACTTTGATTCATTTATTATTTTTTAATATAACCCTTACTGAGTGTTTTTGCTCACCCTTTTATTTGTTTTCCATTCTCATGTTGTGAAGATGAAGTCATTGAAAAAGTGAAAAGAAGCATTTTATTTTACCTTGTTATGTTTTATTACCAATACAATAAGAGAACCATGTATGTATCTAGTTATTTAGGACTAATAAACAGATTGATCCTTGGTGATGTTATCTTTTGTATCTATTCCAATGTAATAAAATGACCACCGACTATGGGCTACTGGGTTGAGATTGTTACATTGTTAGTAAAGGAGTAGCCAAAGATAGCATGTTGAAACATTAGAGGAAAGCATTGAGTAAATCTTGTTTAGGATTTTATAATTTGGTACTTCACTCAACAGATCAAGGAGTCATGAGTTTATGTGGTTGGACAGTCAAACACTACCTAGAAACTCTCCAAGTAGTGGTGTATCCAATTCTTGTAGACTATCCGGATACTTTTCAAGGATCTTTTCTACTAGAATACCAAAGAGACATAGTATTATAATACTAATACAATGGGTTTCTAAAGATCTATAAAATAGTATGATACATTTAATGATTTAAATAATCAGTAATGTCTAATCAATAATCAAGATAATAGTATTAATCTGTTAGATTTTTTTGTAGAAAAATGACAACTAATACCATATGTACACTGTGATAATATTTTACAACGAATATATCCAAACTAGAATGAGTTTCCAAAGAGCATTACAAGATCTTATGAAAAGTACTACATCATCGAAAATTTGATGTGTTCATGTCCCCAATACCTATTATGCTTCCATAGGAAGTGACTGTGAGAAAAATTCTACAAGAGACTTACGTATTACGCATATAATGATTGTGTTATAATGATATCATAAACATATAATTCATGTTTTGGATACTATATCAGGACATTGATGATATTATATACAGTCACATCTTTGAAAATTGTGCGATGATATAGATAAGTAAAGATACGAACATGTGATGATTATATTTGATATGTGTAAATTGAAAGATGGGTCATCATTTTTCAATTCATCCCTTTATTATATCATTTTATCCCATTTAATATAGTTTATTTTATTATCACAAGATGTAAATTTTGGATAAAACACCTCATTACCTTTTGTTTAAGGTTCACCAAGTCAATAAGAACTTAAAGAAATTATAATATTTAATTCTTATGGTGAACAAGTTGAAATACAATGTGAAAAGGACAATGAAAGGAGAAATTCTAAGGGAACCTTCACAATGTCCTTCTAATAAAAGATGAAAAGAACCATACTAGAAGTTATTTTATTCTCATTTTATGAGATAAATCTATAGAGTTTTAAATAAAATGAATTGAATTGAATAAGCAAGTAGTAGATTCTTCTTTAGATATATTCATCAATTACATGTAATGTTTCTATTATAATTCTTAGGTATTGAATAAAATATGATAATCACATATTTGTATTGAAATTCATTAACCAATCAAGAAAAAGAAACATTATAATAAGTTAGGAGTTTTCTCCATGAGGTTTAGAATGGATGGATCCTAATATAGCGGTGATTTTTACCCAACTTTTAATTTCCAACTTTATTGATTCTGATTCTAGATATAATTTTGTTAAGTATTACCAAAACAATTATCTCACATGTCCTTCAGACATAAGGAAACATTATTCCAGTTCAGGAATTAATTTTTTTTTTTGGTGTTTGATACTCATCCAATAGTTCAGTAATGCTTGTATCATTTTCAATACCTGATGAATATAAAATATAATACTCGATTATACCCAGTTGTGGAAAGATAATACATTCTCAATAAAAACTAATTAATTTTTATGGATATACCCAGTATGGTTTTAGAATATTTGGAGTTAAATACCTTAGGTATTATCGACACACTTATGTTCTTAGTTTTGGACATAGAAGAGTTTAGAAATAATGTTACACCACAAAACTTTCAGAGCTGTGATGTAAGTAAAAGAAGTATCAATGTTACAAATTATATCCATTGCTGAAAATTATATTATTTTCAAACATGCATCATAAATAAGGAAATTATCCCATAATAATATGTCAAATATCATGAAAATGGATATCATGTGAGTTATAGTATGATCGAAATCCATTTATTCATAATAACATATGTTTTGATACAAAGTTTTTGCTAAGGATATAAAAAAACTTGAATCAACAAAAACACAATTTTTATCTAATGTAATTATCCTAAAAATTTTATTGGATATTACAGAGATCCCTATGATATAAAATATGTAGTCAAGTGATAGAATATTTAACTATAAAGGGTTTTCAATCTCTACTTGTTATAGTGGGAGCAATATTTACATGGGTTTATTCAATTCTAGATACACACTAATAGTTGTCATAGGTACAAGTTCCACAAGAGCATGTGGAAAAGGAATTCTCAAGAGACACATACTATGTAATAAGGATAAAATCATCATAATCATTTTATATTCATTATGGTCAGTGATAAATTATTCATTGAGAATAATAATTTCTATAAGTAAGAGGTATATATAAACAAGCTAAAATTGAAAAGTTCAATAAAAAATAAATAATGGATTCCTTGTATCAATGTATAAGAGGTACATCATTTTGAATATGGTGGTGGGTATTCAAGTGAGACTATACATGGATGGTACAAGTGTAATAACAATAAGGCTCGATTGGTAATACCAAGTCATTATGACTAAATACAATAGAATTTTACTTGTCATATCTACATTCTATGATCATTAAAATTGGGTATTGGATATCAAGACCACCAATATTAGAAGGAATATATATGATGCTACCAGAAATGGACAGTGACACCATAGAATTCAAATATGTCGTGAGAGTAACTGAAATCCATTTTAAGATTTAAGTAAGAAAAATGGTCATATAATATACATTTGTAATATATGTTTTCCATATTTATGAAATACGTTGGTGGGAGAACCATGGTTTTCCATGTAAAATATGTTTGGTAACATATAGAAAACAACTATTGTTCTTACAGTTAGTTAAGACTGGAATGAAATTTTCTCTCCAATGATTGACTTAAAGTACCAACCAAAATTTTAGGGGACTCCGTCTATTGAGGTAGATCAAAAGTTTTCATAGACCAATTCAAAGTATATATGATGACAATTTAATAGAAAATACATGCCGGAACAATTTGATGGATAATTGTTACTAATGTCACATGGAATAAATCTATTCAAGAAGACATGCATGGGAACAGGAGGAGATTAATACAATGAGTTAAATTCCGAACACTTATGAAATAGATCAATCACATATTCCATGATATGTACAAGAAATGATATTACCAGTGTATAATTTATGGTAGGAAAATATCAGTTATATCAAGTGGAACTGCAAGGGAAGTAGTCATAACTATATAATTGTACCTGAGAATGTACAAAAGGGATATGTACATAGAATGTGGAGAGGAAGGGATACTAGTTAGAAGGGGACATATACTAGTTTTCCTTTAGATTGATATGATCTAATATCATATTCAGGATAAGGTAATGAGAATGATAGGCTCATACAAGCTAGTGGTAGCCATCACTACAAATATTGAGTACGTTTTAGCTTCTAAGGTAGCTAAATAAGTAGTGTATATTATGAAATGATTTGTTATGGTGATTGTAATCACACCTTGTAAGTAAAGTATTATCATGATGATAATTATTTTACTAGAATTATCTAATATTTTATGTTTAGGTAGTGGAAAAAAGGGAATAAAATTGAGGATATCATATCTTGAGAAGTCTTACTCTAGAAGGTAAATTCATAAATAGAAAAATAGTTGCAAAACATAGACGTGGAAGAACCCGCAACTAAAGACATGGATCAGTAGAAATATGATCTTAATCATGTGGTAACTAACAAGTATAGTTAGAATGTTTTCTATAGTGTAAGTGGAAGTATTATAATAGTGGGTTTCCTAAACCCAACTGAACAGTACTGTTTGATTACCATATCATGGATACAGTGAGTTATACTTGATGCGCACTTACCATAAAATTGTTGAAATTTCTTGCATCCACTATTTAAATGGAAATTTCTATATATTAATCATCATATCAAAATTTTATAGTAGCACTCATTCTATAATGATAATCTCAAGATAATATGAAATAAATCTTAAAAATATGTCATATGATCTAAATTCATCATACGTGTTGGAAACTTTTTATTTCTAACAATCAAGTGTTGGTGGTTCATAGGCATTGAGACTTCTTCTCATTATATTCACACATGGTGATCTCTAGGTGAGATCATGAGGATAGACCTACTAATAGGAACACCACATGTTCCAGGTGTCATTGGATATTCATATCTATGAACATGTATACCAGTCTTCTAACCTGAGATGATTATCAATGTGTTCCATTTGATTCATACATTGATTCAAGGGAAAAACCATGAATATGAATTCATGGTGAGTTAGCTTGTGTTGGGTGTGTCATTGGTGGTATGACATTGGTTGAATGATAAAGATAGAATTTGTCACTTTTATGTTAAAGAAGTAATATCTCAGGCCTAGATGATCATGACGTTTGTACTTCATAAATAATTGTCCAAGGTAGTTGAAGGTAAGTTTGTCTAGTTTGATAAAAAATAGTAAATCTAGAATGAATGATGACACAAGTGTTTGTCTCGTTATATGATATGACTCAAGACAAATTTATTGTATTACACATTTCATGTTCATAGGATAGTTTTCATTTCTATTAATTTTCCTTATCACTTTAGGATCTTTGATTGGTTTTTACACTTTGATTTTGGTATGTGAAGAGTATTCACTACAATCGAGATAAGGGCCTAGAGGGTCAAACAAAATAGCGCATTTAAGATTTTACCGTATTATGATGATTATGAATATTGGACTTTGTGGGTACCACCACTGGATCCGAGAGTTTTCAAAATAATAGATCAATGAAAAATAAATATATTCATTATTATTTGAGTATAGAATAAATACATTTAATTTATTTATTTTTAAGTTTTCACGAGGTATTTAGTGAATACAGGAAAAAATATTATATGAATGCATATTATTTTAACATTCAAGGTTCATTTAATATTAAATGGGATTTTAAGTTGATTTAACGGCTCATGTTTATCACATAATATATATTTAATATATATTATAAGTACATGATAAAATATAAATAATATTTATAATACACATAGTTCATCAAAACTATTTATTTATTTATTATTTAATAGACATTTTATTTTTAGATGTCGGGGAACCCTTTCTAGGTATTTGGGCCTTACACTATATAAGCATAAGAGATTAATTCATTCAAATACTATTTAGTCATTTATAATTAGATCTGCTCTCTCCTCCCACTTCCTAGAGAGAAAACGTATTCACTTTGAGTGACCGATCAAAGAATTCATTTGATGGATTGATGGAACGAGATTGTGTCGATTTTCATAACACCGAAGGATTCGTTGGAGCTCCATGACAGAACCTAGAATTCAATGAATGGTGATCATGTGGATTATTAAAGCATGTCTGGATGATCTAAATGGGTTTAGATTTAGATCCTTTGAGCAACGATTTCCTGCAATAAGTTGTTGTCATGCACGATTCATTTTCAAACAAGGTATTTGTTCAGATTAATTCTTTTGCTTATTAAATTCATGTGAGATCCTTATATCTCTATTGAATCTTGGATTACTAGAGAATACATGTTTCATATCTCTAGTGGTAAATATATTTTAATTATTTGGACCATCAGATTTCGTTGTGTGTCTCCGTACCATTAGTTATGTTTCTCACAGGTGAAAAACATTAAAATCATGATTTTTGGGGATTCTGTTGTGTGTCATGTACCAAATATTGGTATCAGAGGGACCACATGATGATTTAATCCAAGAAAAATCAATTTTTTAACAAATACATGCTGAGGGCATTGTTACGGCCCCAATTTCAGAGACATCATTTCAATCCAACATCGGATAGTCAGGTTGTTTCTATCCGAATTTTTTTAATATAGATTGAAATGGATGATTTTTGGGTTCTAAATATGAATAACACATGTGTTTGTGTTAATTTTAACCCCAATATCCTGGATCATGAGGAATTCTCATGAATCAGAGTATTTTGTCTTTATTGTTGTCGCCCCAATAGAGTTATCACATTCATCATTAATTCCATCATTATTGAAAAAAAATTATTCAGTATAAAAATAAATTATCCCAACATTTTGGATTTTTGAAAAATTTTCAAATGGGGCGGTGTTTTATCATATTACCAAAGGGTTAGGCAGACAATGATTTTTTCCTTATTTAAAAAAACAAGTGGGTGCATGCAGTAGATCAACCTTTTATTATTTAAAAACTTATAATCGAGGTTAGATGGTTGTCGGTAGGGATTTAAATCATCTCAGGTTCACTTTTGAACCGGAGGGTCAGGTTGGCCAATGGATTGCCGCCACGTCGGAGGAAATTTCCTGTGGAAATTTCCAGTGAAAATATGACGGGAATTTCCAGTAGAGGGAAGAAAAAAACCCCAAAAATGCATAATGGGGGAATTTTCATCCAAAACTCAAATTGAGGGTCAGGTTCTGGTGCCCAACCTGAGACGATTTAAATCCTTGTTGGCAGATAGATTGAAGAAAAAAAGATAAAAATTATAGACTAAAAAAATGGGCCAGCTTCTCCGTCATTTGACTTTTCTGACTTCTACCCTATCAAGTCAGCTTGATACCATGCCCCCGGCCGGCTGACACGCTATCCCAATGCCCCTCCACAATGCTCACCACAACCGTCCACCTAGGTTATTGTCGATTTCAACCTCACCAAGACATCACAGCCACCTCCATGTGACAGGATAACCTCACCCAAGCTAGCCACCTCACTCAACCACCGACCAAACCTCTACCACTATCGCCTCATCTAGGCTATAGTTCCCCCTCCTATCATGGATGGCCCTAGCAGACCACCCTAACTCGATCCCTGTCAGCCTCCCTTCCTAGAAACCGCACCGATGGTTATACCTCTGCCCTCACCCACTCCACATAGCCAGCACTCCCCTCTACGAAAATCCAAATTGGCCGCTATCGGATCCACACGCACCCTATCGTTCGGCTGATGTAACTGATTGACTTTAGCTCAAGCAACCTCCTAACACTGAGCCATTCCCTCTATGGAAACCGACCTCCATATATTACCCCAGGTTTGACCTTCCTTAGTCACGCCTTCTATGATGGATTCCTCTTCCAACAAGTACAATCAGATTAGGTAACCCACCACCTACCTCTTCCTTCAGTTTGACCAAAAATGGGATGATCAAGTCCCGTCAATTCTGAAATGGGTATGGGCAGGTCCCACTATAGAATATCCTAGGTACACAGGGCCCATGATACAAATATAAAAACATATATATTTAAAAACATTACTTATTTAAAAATAATAATTAATTTAATAAGTAATATTTCAAAATCGAGATATAATTTTGAAATAAAACTATATTTATTAGTGGGGTCGCATGACATAAATTTATGAATTAAAATAAGAGAATTATTTTAATTCAATATTATTTTCCTAGACAATAATTTATTGCAAGTTTAATTTTTTTGTATAATTAATTAATATATGCGAGTTTAATGTATATCGGTTGATTATGAGTCATAAACCGACCAATCCATGTCTGGTGTTTGATTGATTATTTATTCATTCAAATATTGTAATTCACGTATATAATTATTATTTAATAAATGGAATGTGAATCATCTTATACGTCATTATTTATATAAGGGAATCTGTGCCCATATAAAATTTCTTAATATGTATTCTGCATTCCTAAGATCCCCTTACCAGCATGCGAGTATTGTTGTATAATGATGAGGATGAGCAGTGACTTACTTCACACCGAGATTTAGCGATGCATCAAATCATAGTTTGACACATTGGATGAGTGAGCGCTGAAACTCAATTTTCATGCATAGAGACTCAAGGAGTTACCCCTAGGGTCTAGGTTGATCCATTTTCACTTAGTGGATCAACCATTAGTATCATCTCCTGATCAAATTATTTAATATTATTTTTTATTGGCTTCTTATTTTATGTATGTGCAGTTATTATGCGCAATCACATAAAATAATAAGAAAGCATGCATAGATAAAATGAACATGTGACGTGGTGAATGTAATAAATTTATTGCATAGTCAGTTTCAAGTGAGATCAAACAGTATGTGCTTATAATATAGAGAATTATTTCATTTCATCATGTAATAATAATACCCTCAAAGAACTATTAAGTCTCAAATGTCTTCTATTTTTTGTATTTGAAAAAAACCAGTGTGTATGGGGTTTTCAATTAGTTAAAGTTGAGGGTGAATCCTACTATAAAGGAGTTCTTATGAGAGTGTTGGGTTGACTTAACTAAATTTGGTAGAAAAGGAATAAAAAATCTAGTTTGTTTCAACTTCTGTGGAAAGCATCGAGTAAATCATGTTTTTGATTTTAAAAGCTGGTACATCACTCGATAGATCAAGGAGACGCGAGTTAATGTTATTGACCAGTCAAAGTCTTACATAGAACTCTCCAAATAGTGGTGTACACATAGATTGTAGTCTATTAGAAGAGTTTTTAAGGATCCTTTCTTCTAGAATACTCAAGAGAAATAGTATTCTGATTCTAATATAAAATTCATAGCGTTTGGACTTCTTACCCCAAAATATACCACAATAGGTGATGGTTTCCCATATACTTATATTTATCACCATGAGCCATCCACATTTTGATGTGGGATTACCCAATAGTAATCTATAATAATGTAATTATATTCAATCAATTTCAACATAACTGTTTGTCTTGGAAATGTGAAGCCATTTTTTTCTAGGTGTTGTACCTTCCATAAAAGAAAAATCATTCAAAACAACAAAAAATAACTGAATGAAAGATTATATAGTGTATCCTAAAGACTCTAAGTAGTATTATTAACTGACTCCAGATGAATAAGTGTGTAACAAACACTCACATATGAATAACTTTGATTATTTTGTGTAATAATAACCTACGGGTTATCAAATTTCATGTAAGTTTTCCATAAGAGCATTATGTAAGTAAAGAGATGAATTCTCAAATTCTATCACTATTCAATGGATGTATTTGCAGTGGTGGTGACACATTGGTTGCATCCATGATCAAGTAGAGGGTCATCAATAAAGTTAATATGGTTTTGGAACTAGTTCAACAAGAATATTATTGTGATATTAATCTATAAATAGATAGAGTGTGATTACTTTAATGAGGGTGACTTGTATTTGTACCACTTTAGCTTCTGAAAGCTTGTGATTTGAAGTGTTTCACTATAATATATTTTTTCATCTTCTATTAAAGTTTATATTTCCCATATAATAAGACTAATCTCCAAACCACATTAATCCTCATGATCTTTCATTTCATATTTTACTTCTATTGGTTATTTGTAAGTTTGGGTTATCTATTTTCCATAAAATGTGTTCAAAAGTTTCATGTATGGGGTAATATAGTTTATATATTTTGGATACACCTCTCCTTTGTGTCAATAATTAATACCTTCTACTGTTCATTTTTTTTAGTTGAGGTTTGAAAGAAACTTATGACAATCAAAAGGTGGCAGTTCTAAATTTTCATATCTGATGTAACAAGTGGTATCAAATCATGGTTCAAATCTCTAAGGGGTTACTCCAATAGTGAATTCATGAAAACATGTGTTATCTATACTTTACCCATTTCTAAATTAGTGAGATAATTCTATTTATGATGATAGTGTTGTAAGAGTGAAAGGTGAATCTGGATATGTTTGATGGATTAGAATTTAGTTTCTAGAATATGGAGGTGGGGAACAACCTATTCTAGAGGGATCATAATACTCTATTGATCGATAAGAAACTGGAATCAATGGATAATGTGTATTATGAAATATTCAATAGGAAATAACTTGCTATTTTCTATATAATTTTGTCCTAAAACATGGGCTTAATATCTATGATGTGAAGAAAATTTATGAATTGTCGGAAAATCATGTGAACATTATACGAATCCTTTTGCAAAGAATAAATTATTTATGTTGTGGTGGATTTTCAACATGAAAATGTTAAAAGGTTGTTTATTGTAAGATCATTTAAATTTATTTGACATGATTTGATGCCAACTCAAATTGGTGATTTTGGAGTTCGCTGAAGGCATGTGGGACTAATTTCTTCTATCATCACTTCCAGAATCATGGTTTGTGGTTGTGAATTTCCTGAGTTATTACTATATAAATAATTAATTTCTTTTCAAGAAAATTTATATTCTAATCCTAAATGATGATATCCATAAGAATGAGGATTTAGATTCTACTAGAAGTTCTTTTAGTGCTGCAAGAAGGGGATGCTACCCTCAAAGGATTCAGATAAAGATAGGGGAAAGAAAAATATTTAAATGTTGAGGGAAGATGATTGGTCCAAGGAAGCCACATGTACAGAACGATTACTATGAGTGGAAACTCAACACTAGAAATAATTATATTTTTCATCCATAAACTCCACAACTAAAGGGGAGGAAAAAACATTAATTATAAGTGTTGTGATCTTGATAGAATCATGGATCCTTAATTTTGGATCCTCATTTCATTAAAATTCTGAAATATTATGTTTGGAAACCATGGAAAGGTTTATCTTATAGATAAAGGTTTTTGAGGTTTTTAACAAAGGATATGTGAGTATTTGAATAATGAATCGATGTATACTACATTTTAAATGCATCATACATGTATTTGGTTTGTGGAAGAAGATAATTTATATTATTGAGTTTAATGATGGGTGATTTTGTAATTTCTTTGGGAATGGTTTGTAGAAAATCACACAATGTTCCATGGATGATTCCCAAGTTGTAAAAGATGAAACATTGTACCTAACTGGAGTTGTAAAAGTTACCATTCATTCTAGAGAAAAAAATTCATAATTTCAAAAATATGGCCTGATCATCTTGGACACATTAGTGAGAATGTTTTCTGAATGTTGACTACTAAATAATTATTGAAATTCGTTATCATGGAGTTTGTAACATGTGAATTTTGAAACCCAAGAAAGCATCAAAAAGTTTCATTCAACATAGATAGAAAATTAATTAAAAATTGAAATCTTGATATGGTTGATATGGATGCATATGGAAAAATATTAGATTGATATCATATATGTTTATAGTATTATATCAAATAAATTGATGATTCCAAAAATAAAGTTTGAGTATTTTATTTCAAACACAAGTATAATGTTTTTCATACTTTCATAAGATTTAGATTCATTGTAGAATATGTTGTTATAATAGAGATAATATTTATTTAGTTTGATAATGTATATGAGTATGCGGGAAGAGAATTATATATTTTATATTTGATCATGATATTCTAGAAGGATAAGACTACCCTTATAATTCTAATTAAAAATGACATAGTAGAATGAATGATTTATATGTTGAATGAGATATCCAGGTGCATGTAGTGATGTTTTGAATTATCAATGATGTTTGGGCACATGCATTTTTTAGTATGAGTTATCTCATGAATAAAGTTCCCCCTAAAATAATGGGGCAACAAATTTTAGAAGAACCCTTGTCTGGAAGAATGGTGGAATTCACTCATCTGAAAGTTCACAACTTTGTTTCATTTTCCAATTTCAATTCTAAGGATAAGGGAATGTTTGAAGATATGTCATTTACATGTCTCTTTTTTGTCCACGGTGAAGAAAAATTTGGATTCATAATTTTGTATAACAATCAATGGAAGGTTATCAAAGTCCAAAATGTACTCTTCAATGAAATGATTTTGTGACAATATCGAGACTAGGTGAAAGATATTAATGGGAGAAAGGAACAAATAAAGCATGGTGAGGTGGAGATGATCATAGGTCTGGTGGTGTCAAGTTGTTCAAGTAGTACAAAATATTGAGTTTGAGAGGTTTAACCATGTTATAAAACAAAATGTTTTGATCATGTCTTAGAAGTACCATTTCCCAATGTACTAAAATGATCAAGGATATCAGAAACTCAGGGTAGAGTTTTAGAATTTCGATTTCTTGAAGGAGCTGAGCCTTATGATTTGAGACGGTCTACTAGTGTTGGAATACATTCTGAATGGTTTGATTTGAGAATGCACTTTCTACTTCTCATAGATATTGGGGGACCCAAACGCCTTCGTAAGGTCAGAAATCTAAGTGAATTGTTTTAGTGAGAGTTATTAATGAAAGAATAGATTAATTCCTCACATGTTTCTAATACATGGAAGATAATATAATTACCACAAGTAAATAAAGAACTCTATAACAAGTGGGTTTATTATCTAATTGAGGAAGAAATTTGAATAATATGATAAAATGAATATTTAGTTGTTAAGGGAATTCAATAATAAAAAGGTGCGGACTTTTGATATATTTTTCACATATTTTTTAACAGACAACAATTTGAATGATTCTCAAACAATTTTCCATGGAATATTATTTTTGAATAATTGGATATCAAGAATAATTTTCTTTTTGGGTAATTGTAATAAGAAATATACATGTATAAATCAGAGGGTTTCATACTAAATTGAAATGTGGTATTGGTGATAAAGATCAAGAGAAGTCTTTACGAGATTAAGCATACACCAAGTTAGTGGAATTAAAATTTTGATAAATTTATAATGGAATTAACGTCCATCTGAAGCAATGTTGATCATTATTGTTATAAAATGTAATATGTTGATGAGTGTTTTTTCATATTTCTTCTCTTCATTTATGACTAACTCTTAGTATTACATGTGATGGAAAGGCTGGAGGAGTTTATGTTTAAAATGAATGAATATTTCAAGATGAGGGATCATGGTTTTTATAAATATATATTGGGGATAAGTAATAGAAGAGACTTGAGTTATGAAACATTGTTATTATCAAAGTCAATGTATATATGGAAAGTGTTTTTCAGATTTATAATATCTGAGTCAATGTCTGTGAGCATCCCACTTGTTGGAAATTATAAAATTTTAAATGGGAATACACCTAAAATGAATTAGTAGGAAAAGTGTATGGTGAAGGTTCCATATTAATTAGTAATGGGAAGTGTAATGAAAGACATGGTATGTATGAACCCTTATATCACTCATGTAGTTGGTGTGGTTAATAAGTTTATGGATATTCTAGGAAAGGATAATTTTGAGTCTTTTAAGTGGATCTTCTGATATCTCAATGGAAAAATAGATCTTGTACTCCATTTCAAAATAGATGATCCTTTATAAAGACTTTAAAATGACAAATTTGGTGTAGATACAAACTCATGGAAAATAACCACTAGAATTTTGTTTATATTTAGAGGCATTGTAGTAATCTGTATTTCTAGTTTATAACATGTAACTACAATATTGACTATGATGGCTGAGTATATTTCAATAATGGAAGTAGGGAATGATTTTGTGTAGTAAAAAGGCTTGTTGGAGTAGATCTGAAGGAGGAAATAAATCAGAATGATTTACCTTGACATCCAAAGTATGTTTATCATGGACAATAACCCTATATACCACTCCCAAATTAAGAATATTAAAATAAATCACCAATTCAATTGGAATCTCATAGAAGATGAAGTGCTATAACTATTAAAGGTTGAATATAATTATAATTTGAATGATATGCTTACTAAAGTTATAGCTCAATAATGTTTTGATCACTACAGTACTTTCATATGGATTGGATAATGTGGAAGTCATAAGAACCCATAAGTATTTATAGAATGGATGAGAGGAACTAAATAATGGGTTTATAGAACATGGTGACCTGGAGAAATTGGTATTAAATCATAGAAAATTGATTCTCAAGTGGAATATTGTTTGGATTGGATATGAGAAGTTGATTTTTAGATTTCTTTTTTTTATTTTATATAGTAAAATAATTCATAACTACATATAGACATTGAATGAAAGACAGTATAGTGAAACATAAATTCTAGAATCAGTATTTATATTTGACTATGGATGATAATGTGTGGAAGATACACTCTCATGGGAATAATTATCAAGGGATACATAAGGTATTCATCATGTAAGAGTAAATGCAAGCATTCTTGGATGATTACACTATCCACGGGAAGGTTGAGTTGAGGTAGTTTTGTTTTGGTGGTGGTAATGATATGTGGAGATTAGATGGTGATGGAACTGATTTAACTGGAAGATTACTTCAATTAACATTTATAAATATATAGAGTGGAATCACTTGTTTGTGGTTGTAAATTATGTTTATTCCACTTTAACTTCTATTACCTTGTACTTTGGAGTGTTAAAACGTAATCTCATATTTCATCTTCTATTGAATTTTTTATTTCCCATGGAATAATATTATGTGATGAACCAGGTTAATCCATGCATTCATTTGTTGTATGCTTTACTTCAGTTGGTCGTTTTTACTATTTGGGTTGTTTATAGTGGGTGCTTCAGTGTTCCGAATCTATGCGGATCGGTACTTTAGTTTCTAAGTTTGAAAAAAAAATCTATCAATGGAATCAAGAATTTAGACCTTATGGTGTCCTTGTTCCACAGTTGAGATCAGGAAGGAACTTTTTGTATTTTGAAGTTGTGGGTTCCAAAGTGTTTCATTTGTCGTAACAATAACTTATCTGCAGAATAAATCATTACCTAGTGCATTAGGGGACTATGCTTCTGGGAAACATATCATCATATGTAAATTCTAAGAACTGTAATATTAATAAAACACAACTGATCATTCATTTTGATCCATAAGCATAAACATCAAAATTAACATCAAGGAAATAAACTAAATAAAATAGAATGAATTGATCAATTCCTCATCTATAGTAAAATGAAAATGAATCAAATCATAATGATGAATAAAGATATTATTTCTATAATAAGAAAATGAAGAAGATTATTAGAAAATATTTTAAAGAGAGTTAATAAAAACATATAGTGAATGATTAAGAAATAATAGAGGAAATGATTAAGAAACCCTTTCACTTCAAAATAAATTCTTGAGACTTTTCATATATATATATATATATATTGATGTTTTTTTATAAACATAAAATAAATTTATTGTCCAATTATATATAATTTTTTTAATTCATTTAATATCATACATGAATCTAAATTTAATGTTCCTTGTTTATAATATTCAAGTCTATTGAAGTATGATAGTCATGATAGATTAGAATACCATCATTATAGAATTTGGTGTTTTTGTTTTTAAAAGATTAAATGTAAATACAAAAATGAATTTTATTGAGGAATTTTATCCATATTAATTGTATGTTTACTTATTATTAATATATTATCATTAATATATAATTTAATCAAAAATATATTTTTTTCAAATTTTATATTTTCACTATTGAACATATATATAAGTGTATGACTCAATTTTGGTGATGGTAATAAATGAAAATTTTCATAATGTTTATCAATTCATTCCTTGAATTTACCACATTAATTTAAAAATAAAATTGATATTGTAATATGTTTAGTATTTTGGTGATTTTTGGTCACAAATGTGATTTTTATTGATTATAATTTTATTTTTCCCGTAAATTATGTCCATACCTCTTAATTATGTTATTTCATATTTTTGAATGCCTTATGTATGATATGACTCATGCATAAGAGTAATGAGATGTCTATAATTATGAAACATGTAACTAGACTTATATTTAAGATTAAATGGTGCAATTGACCAAATATATAAGAGTAAAAGTCAAAGAACCAAAGCTATATCTTGCCTATGTGAGCTAATGCAGCACTCAGACCCTAATGTGAGAAGAAGAAATCCCATGAATAAACTCACATTCACCACACTATAACTCAGCTCCTAACCTAGTCTACCTACTAACAATGAGAATATATAGTCAATATATTCTTCCCCACCAACTACATTTGACCCATTTCCACACAAATTAATTCCATAATGGTGGTATCCTAGTCTCTATAGAAGTAAGAATACACATTGAAAATTTGAATAGAAACCCAAAACACCACTACCTCAAGATACAGATCTAAATCCTCCCAGGTTGAGATTCTCTCTATTGGGGAGGAAACAGATCGTTCCCAGGATAATAACTCGATTGTGACAAAATATT
This sequence comes from Viscum album, assembly GCA_963277665.1. Classification (NCBI taxonomy): domain Eukaryota; kingdom Viridiplantae; phylum Streptophyta; class Magnoliopsida; order Santalales; family Viscaceae; genus Viscum; species Viscum album. The sequence continues at coordinate 1,184,975,127 of OY728165.1, forward strand.
GTGATAATATCCAATGAAAATAGAAGCCCAAAAATAAATATCAAGAAATAAATTGAGACTTTGATTTTTCCATGGGAAACCCCTACAGAGTGGAACCATGAGGAAAATCTGAGAAACTACACTATGAATTAGATAGTGAAAAATTTAAGTATAATCCTCTAACTTGAAATTTATAAAGCAATGTATAAAATCTATGTGAAAATACAAACCCAAATATGCCTTTGTATTCTCCCTAATAATCATCCGTGAAAAATCATCACCCCTCAGAGATAAAAACATAATGCATGATATCATTTCAGCAGCAAAAAATAATTTGATGCACAACCCGATTTTCCTACAGAATAGTTTTTCCCATTCCCCAAATACTGATGCTCATGTATCTAATGAAGTTGTTTCCTAGGAGATGCACATTCCTTAGTCGCAACCCATTTTTATTCCTAGAAAACCCATGTATCATCTCTTCACCTCATATTAAATATCATATTAATATATATATAATATAACTCTAAAAAATCCCATGAACCCATGATTATCACAACCACCACATGTGCACTAAAATAAGTGGTCTGCCATCCTTTTAATTTTAAAAAATTATCTTCAAAAAACAAATATTCCCACTATTTGGGATGAATCTTATAATAATCCTTGTTCATCCCATAAAATAAAAATATTAATTACATAAAACTTATTTGGATCGAAATATGGTTGGTTTTACACTATCCATCAACCGATGTAGGAAATATGATGACACTCTTTTGCAGCTCTAAAAAAAAAACCCAAATGTTTTCCTATAAAACAAATATAAATGTAGAAGTCTTCATCATACTCATGTATATGTAGCCATACTAAATAATACTATAACCAAAAACATATGGATCCCCCATAATATTGATCTACACATAATCAAGAGTACCTACAAAAACTAATTCTCTCTTTGATCAACATCCTCCAAGTAGTCTTTAACTCTCAGCGCATCAACTCGATCATTGATTTAAATTCCTTATTCACTAATGACACTCTTTGGAGAAAATAAATTAGGTTTAAGACATGAAACACCTAACCAAACGTTCTTTATCTTCTAGTCATTCTTTATATTAGTTTATGGTCTTTGACTCATGAATTAATATCACATGTGCCACACATATGTCGAATTCCTCTTCACATATGCATTTGGCACTTCATCACACACGTCTACATTGGTCTTATAAATAATTTCATCCATTCTTCCTCACACATATATAATCGATCCTTGATAAAATTACCATATTCAATTACTAAATGAACTCCTCAACCCATCATTGTCAAGAGTACAAGAAGATAACAAATTATGGAATATACCTGACACTTGTCACACATCCCTCAACCATAGCTCAAAAACAGCATAAATTGTTATAGTACCCCCATTTTTAGTATATAACCCTTAATTGATACTTTTATGTTTATAAAGTGTAAGGGTGGAGGTTGGGAGTGTTTTGGGAACTTTTTATGTGTTTTTTGGTCTAAATGACTGTGGCATGGGTGTCACACGGTTTGTCCAAACCGTGGAGAATTCCTAGGAGAAACTATGTGCAGTGTTCTTCATGTGGTAGTAGCTCTATAATAGTTGGAGCATGGTTTGGGGCGACCATGTAATGGGAGGTTGTTCAGGAAGTAGCTACCACATGGTTAGCAAAAAAATTTGCTTAACCATGCAGCCAAACCATGTGCAAAGTAAAATCTAGATCCTTAAAAATATGATCTCACTCATTTTTTCATAACTCGTTCGTTTTTTCTTCTAAGCAGCCAAAACTTGGGATTTATCTTCCTTTAAGGTATAATAACCTATGTTAAGTAAAATGGAGTCAATATAAAGTCTTCCCTTGGTTTCTCAAACATATATTCTTGAGGTATGTTTCTATTCTTCGACGTTCTTGAATGGTTTCTTAGATATATTTAGATCTAATTATCCTATATTCTTATTTTATCATATCTACAACCTTTATGGGTTGATATGTGATTTTGGATTCAAAATAAGTTGATATTTAGTCTTGATCCTTCTAGGAGAAGAGATCTGAGAAGGTTCCATGAAGAATCAACCTGGTTTTCTTAAGTGTTCTTCATCTGTTATCAAGTTTCATAAAAACCTTTGACGTAGGTGGTTTATCTCTCACCTAATCTTAGTATAACTGATGGTAATTCTTTCAAATTGATTTACTTGTGATAAATTTATTGTGAATTGACTAGTTCTGAATTGTTGGAGACCTTCTTTTGTGATGGTTTCGTAAATTGTAGAAATCTAGAAAATTGGGTGTTTTAAATAAAGTTATTTTGTTCTTGGTTTTAAAATATGGATTTTAAATTGGTTATTTTATGAAATTGTGGCACATGTATTTTATTAGATGTTTTAAATAAAAAGGATTGTTTTATTGAAATGAAATGGCTGTTTTGAAATTGGTTTTCTCTTTGGTTTTCAACAAAATTATAGTTTTATTAAAATGTTTTAAAGTGGATTATTTGAATGGTTTTGGCATATATTGGGTTTTTTGTGATTTCCTTTTTGTTGTTCCCCTAAATAAGGGACGTGTACCATTTGGTTACAAGGTGTGTTACCCTAGATCAGGGGCGTGTATCATTGGGACGCAAGGTAATTGGATGAGAGACCACTCATGAGCATGGAACTATCGAACAAAGAATGCATGGGTGGGTGTGTTGTGAAATATGGAATGGGTATGCCAAAATGATGAGAATAACTGATTCTTAAGCAATTATTGGTTATATTTTAGAAAAATAACTTTCTGGAAATTGTTTTTATTTAGTTTTTTTTCACTTGTTTGTATAAGGGTTTTAGAACCTTTTTTATATTTTGTTATAAATTGTTTTGGTAAATTGTTTTATTTAAACTATTTTGTATAATGTGATAACCATTCTCTCTTAGTTTCATGAGTAGGGAAGTCACTGGGAAAACCTATTGAGTTTTATACGCACCCCTGCTTTGAATCATTGGTGATTTTGTAGATATTATCTTCCGGGATAGGGGAAATGGTAATGTTTCACACGTGTTTAGTACCACCTCGTGATACTTGGGTTGTTCCGTGATTATGGAACATGGAGATTATGGATCATAGAGTCGTGTGGTCTCTTGTGATTCTTTAGTTTTATATTCACTATTTACTTTGATACTTGTTTGTTCGTCCTTTTTTTCACCCTTTGATGTAGTTTTGAGATACATGAAGTTGTTTACTTGTCTTTATTTTGTTCATGAATAATTTAGTGAATAGTTTGATTATGTTTTGTTGGTTTACTTGTTTATTTCATAAAGGGTAAATCGTCCCCCACTCATATTCGAAACCCTTCAGCATTTATTTCCAGTCTTTGTCTCCTTGGGGATATCACTTAAGAACCAATAATGACTCGTTTTACTCTCAAGCCAATAAGAATTAGTGGGTCATTACAAATGGTATCAGTCTGGTCCTTACTTTGTGGTACAAATGGTATCAGCTTGTTCGATCTCTGCCTAAAAATTAGTCATCAATGTTCTTGGTCTTGGAGTTAAAATTCCTTCTTGTCTATTCCTTGGGTTGGAATCATAAAAATGAGTAGGATTGTCAGAAATTGGAATGTATAGCATAAAAGGATGCAACTATCCATTTTAGGTTGAACTTCAAGTTACTAGGGAGTTTTCTACATAAGTGTTTGGAGACACTTCCAAGATTTGGAAATCTCATTTTTATAGGTTTAGCCAATGAGACGAGCATAACATGCATTGTAAAGGAATGAATTCCCATTAACAGTGCACACATCATTTCAGGTATTGATTCATGTTGTGAAAAGGTGATGATTTTTTTAAAAAGTATGTTTTTTTCAAATAAATGATTTTGAAAAAGGGAATTCTTATGTTATTTTGAAAATGGTTTAATTTTCAAAAATCAAGTTAAAAGTTTCAACAATGGCAGAACATGAAAAATGTTGTTTTTGGAAAACAATGTTATGATAATCGATGTGATAGAATTTGAAATGTTTAGCCATCAATTGCTAGAGAGTGAGATTGATGGAGTTTATTTTTGGTTTAGAGAATGACACTGGATATGTATGGTTGAATCCAACCCAAACAAGCTGTGGAGAATGTGGTTTCACCTAAACCACGGGTGAACCAAGAGCTATTTCAAATTATTGTCTAAGATTTTCAAGTTGTGGATATGGGGAACCAGAGGAATGAACCATGACATGTGGATCCTACCATCTAGTTCATGAAACAGAATCCACCAAACTTCTGGGGTGATGTTGAACCCAAAAAAGTGGATGTGTAGCAAATTATGATGAATCGTATCATCGATTTCATCGACACACCATCAGAGCTCAATGTCAAGATGATGAATTATATTCTCTAGGATCTTTCATGCCAGTGGTGGGATTTTTCAGTGCATGAAAAATTTGATGAAGGACTTATATGAGAGGATTTTGCAGAATTGTTTGACAAACAATTCTATCCTCATACATTCAAAATCTAAAAAATGATGATCTTATTTATCCTAAAGCAAGATAATCTCTCTCTCACAGATTATGAAGCTAAATTCATGAATTTAGTGAAATTCACATCAGAATTTGTGGCAAGTTCCTCCTTAAAGCCACACATCTTCGAATCGGGGCTAAGGTAGGAGATTCAATCAATGACTACGATGCTATGTATAACTAATTATATAGAGATGGTGAATAGAGAGACAAAATCTGAATGTGATATCTCAGGATCTATGGGAGGAGGTATGATGATACCTATAGGAAATGGTGGGAACTCAAATGTTGGGAGAAAGTGGAAATGGGACACCTATTTCCAAGGTGGAAATGGAAATTAGAATCAGACAGCCGGATTAGTGAACCTTCCTTTATGACCCAAGAGAAAAGAAAGTTGTTTTAAATCTGGTTTTATTGACCACATAAATACAGAGTGTATAACAGAACCTATATCATGTAATAACTACAAGAATATGGGGCATCGTAAGCACCATTGTTGCAATTATCAAAGGTTAGGTGTTCGAGACACTTCTCAGGCTTCGCAAGCAACATGTGATTTGGCAGGGAGAGGACAATAGAATCAGTCTCATAAACATATCATAGCTAGCCATAGTGAATCTAAAAATACCATGACTCCTCCACCAGGTCCACCTAAGCAAGGAAACAAGTAGAATAATGCATTGATGAAGCAATTGTATGGAGTTGAGCAGATGATTGTCGATGACCATGTTGGACCATCTACAGTGATAGGTACAATTCTTTTGAATTCTACCATTGTGCAAGTGCTCTTCGATACTGGTTCATTTCATTCTTTCCTTGCATCCCTTGTAGTTTATTTTCTATGTTTATAGTTGTAAATTATTTCTTCTATTTTAAATCTCCAAAATCCCTTTGGGATAATAGAATGTCAAGCCTTTGTGTGTAGAGAATGTGCTATAACTATTGATGAAGTTGAGATAAAATGGGACTTCTCAATGTTGGACATGGATGTATATGATGTATTACTAGGTATGGATTGGTTGAAAATTTTTAAGGATCGCGACTATTTCTATTGGAGAACATATAGTTTCATGATTGAGGATGACATCGAGCATCTCCTCATAGGATAGAATATGGTAATGAAAGTTGAAAAGATATTGTTGGCCCCAATAGTGGGAAAGATCTGATACCATTTGGCGGTGTTGACATTGGAATAAATGGAAGAGATCTAGGAAAATAGTCTTCCAGTAGTTATGGATTAATTTACAGATGTCTTTCCAAAAAAATTATCAGGGTTAACACCTCTAAGGGATGTGGAGTTTATGATTGATCTCATTTTTGGGACCAGTCCTATTTCCCTTACGTCTTATAGGATGGAACCAAAAGAATTACAATAATTTAAATTACAGTTGGAGGAGCTGAAAAGAAAGTGTCTCATTCAGCTAAGTACATCTCAGTGTGCAGCACCAGTCTTGTTCTTGAAGAAAGCAGATGGGACTCTTTGGTTGTGTGTTGATTATTGTAAGCTTAACCAAGTTACGATAAAGAACATGTACCCCCTCACACGCATTAATGATCTATTAGATCAATTAAGAGGAGATCATTGGTTCTCCAAAATTGACTTGTAATCAGGATATCACCAATTGCATATTCAGAAGGAAGATATTCTAAAGACATATTTTAGAAGTAGATATGGCCCCTACGAATATATAGTCATGCCTTTCAGTCTAAAAAATTCACCAATGGTCTTCATGGATCTTATGAATCTGATATTTCAATGATATCTAGACTCTTCTAGTGTGTTTTTTGTCGATGACATCTTTGTGTATTCAAAGACAAGGTCTGACCAAGAGAACACCTAGAAACAGTGTTAAAAATATCGATTGATCACTGTTTATATTCCAAATTATCAAAGTGTGATTTTTGGATATTGGAAGTACGTTTTCTTGGCCATGTAATTTCAAATAAATGAATTTCTATTGATCCTGAAAAGATATTAGCTATTATATTAGGAAAACCACTGAAGAATGTTTTTGGGATACGATGTTTTCTTGGTATAGCTGGTTACTAACAATGCTTTCTGTATGATTTCTCATGGATAGCTTCACCAATGACAACTCTGACAAAGAAGAATTTTCCATCCCAATGGAAAGAGAAATTCCATATGTCTTTACAGGAACTAAATGTTTGTCTTAAATCGACACCTATCTTTATTTTTCTAGAATTAGGCCTGGGGTATGTTGTGTATTGCAATTCTTTAGGATCAGGGTTGGGAAATGTTCTCATGCAAGGAGACCATGTGGTTTCTTATAGTTCACAACAGTTGATGGTACATGATAAGAATTACCAAACACATGATTTGGAGTTAGCTACAATCATCCATGATTTGAAAACATGGAGACACTATCTCTTTGGTGAGAAATTCAATGTGTTCAAAGACCAAAAAATATTGAAACACATTTTCTCACAATGATATTTGAATCTATGTCAAAGGAGATGGACAGAGTATCTCCATATGTTTGACTTTGACTTGATGTATACAACGGGAAAAGGGAATTCAGTGGCGGATGCATTGAGTAGAAATTTTTATGCTCAGTTGGAGAAAGAATATTTATATGAATGGAAGTTGATGTCGGTCCTAGTTTACTTTCATGTGGAATGTGAAGACCTAGGTGATGTTGAAGTTTTATTTTTAGCTCTTCTTGTTCCTGGTTTGGTAAATATTGAAGGACCTACGAACACCCTGAGAGGGAGGGGTGAATCAGGGTGTCAAATTTTTCTTCTAAAACTTGATGGATCTTGCTCCCACATTGGTAGGAACCTATTAAACCTATCTAAAGAGTAAGATCATAAAACAAATAATCACATGCAAAGCAATGATGCAAAAATTTTACTTGGTTCACCGCCATGGGATACGTCCAAGGAGCATACGCCGATAGTGTATCGGTCATACCAGAAACCAATAATATTCTTCATGTTTTGGAATACAAGAGTTTGGGCACAGTCACTATATTCCAAGAGCACATCCTTTACTAGGTTTTATGGATATCACACTACGTCCCTCAAATCACTTCTACTAACTCCCCCTTGCTCACTACGTTGGAAGAATCATCACTCAATTTACCGAATTGAAGGTCACTCAAATATTTTAGCATTAAATTATGCATCCTAAACTATAAATGGATGCTCTGTTGAAGTATTTAAATCACAAAAAGATTTAATTTATTTTTCCATACACTAATAGGTTATGGAAATTAATTTCACAAACTCATTTGGTCAATTTTCAGGCTTCCTTGGGTGTTCTGCGTACTGTGTTCTAGGTATGGTTTCTGGACTACCTTCTTCACAGACCAATACTGTTTCTGTATACCATACTTCTCCTCTAATAACTTACATGCTCCGCATACTACCTTACTCCATGTACCACCCTAATCTTCATGCTTCCTTGCTCTGCAGCGTTCTGCGAGAGCTTCCTCCGCGAACTGCACTTTCATCCGTGAACTGTTTTTCTTACACTGATGGTTCTCTCCATGTACTGTCTTATCCTTCGTGAACCACTTCAGACTTTACCAGATTTCTTCCTTAAATTTTAATCTCTAATATAACTTTTTTAATGAAGGGGGTTACTACTCCTTATATAGGAACATAACTCCACAAATTTCATTAATCCGATTTACCCAAATTTTCAATGTGGGATATTATTAACTGTATATTCAACTCCATCCATGTACTGTTATCCTCAACCGAATACTACTCATGTTTCATTAATTGCATTAATCCCTCCAACCTTCATCATTCCATGTATTGCACACCTTCACTGAGAACTGTCACTACAAACCGTTTTCGGTTCTACGCACCACTACGCGTACCATTCCAGCTGCTAGGTATGCGATCACGAACCATTCTCGAATCATGGTACGCGGTCTATGTTTTGAGGTATGTGGTTCCCTTATTTTTTCAGATTCTCTTTTTCATTTCATATACCATTTACTTCTATGTGTAAAACATTTGTTTTCTAACATCAAACTCTCGATTTGGAGGCCTAAAAATTTGGAAAACACTAGGAATCTGCACCACCTTCAACGCTACTTATGGATAGAACTGCATGATCCCTTTCCTTGAAATATACTTGATCATCAGTTAGGGGATTTGAAAAAAAACCATATTAAATTTAGAAAAGAAAAACCTTATTTCCATCAAATATGGTCAAAGTGGCACAAACATCTGATGAAGAATGCCTGGTTATGAGTTCAAAACTCAATGGTGGGGAGACCATTGAGGGCGGAAAACTTAATGGGAGTTCAGTTTTGTATTTTAGAGATAAAATGGTTTTAACTAGGGATTATAAATAACAACTCCTTCATGATTATCACTATTTGAGATGGGCTATACATCCAGGCACACTGAATATGTATAAGGCATTGAAGGCATGATTTTGGTGGAGAGGCATGAAAAAAGGTGGCCAAGTTAGTCACGTGATGCTTAAATTGTCAGCAGGTTAATGCATTGAATCAAGGACCTATAGTTATATTTAAGTATTTAATTATCCTAGTGTGGAAATAGGAGTAGATATCAATGGATTTTGTTATAGTTTTACCAATAATGGTTCAGAAACACGATGCCATTTGGTTGATAGTGAATCAGTTTACTATGTTAGCCCATTTCATCCCTATTAGAGAAACAAATATGGTGGAGGATCTATCCACAATTTATATCCAAAATGTGGTAAAAAGACATGGTCTACCAATTTCAATCACGTCAGATAGAGATTCAAGATTCACGTCTCATTTCTGGAAATCCTTATAGAAATCCCTTGGCACTTAGTTGAATATAAGCATGGTGCATCATACTCAGACGGATGGGGAATCCCAACAGATGATACAAACTTTGGAAGACATGTTGCGGGCTTGTGTAATGTATTTTGGTGTCTCATGGGAGGAGCACTTACCCTTAGTAGAGTTCTCATATAATAACAACTATCGGGCCTCGATACATATGGCTTCATTTAATGTATTGTATGGGTGTCTTTTTCGTTCTCTACTATACTGGGTGGAAACGGGTGAAACTTCACTAGTTGGGCCGAGTCTTATCTATGAAATAAGGGAGAAGATATAGTTAATTAGAAAGAGGATGGATATGGCTCAGAGTCTTCAGAAATCATATGTAGATCATTATCAAAGGTCGTTGTCGTTTTCCATGAGTGATCATGTGTTCTTAAGGATCTCTCCAAGACTTGGACATCTTCATTTCGAGAAGTAGGTAAAGTTATATCCTCGATACATAGGCCCTTTTGAGATACAAGACGGGTCGTAAGAGGTGTAATATCAGTTTTCATTACCACCACAGTTCAGTTTGGTGCATAATGTGTTCCACATATCTTAGTTTAAAAATTATCATCCTAATCCTGACCATGTGATCAGATGAGATCATGTTGAACTTGAACTAAATGCTTCCTTGATACATATCTCAGTACAAATTTGGGATAGGAAAAATAAAGTCTTATGTGGAAAACTCATCGGTCTATTATTGGTTTTATGGCATCATGGTCAGATTTAGGAAGAGACTTGGGAACGTGAGAAGAAAATAAAAGAGCAGTGGTTGGAACTCTTTTAGGGTATTGAATGTTTTATACATTCTGAGGATGGAAAGACCAATGGTGGGGAGAATGTAGTACCCCAAATTTCTGTTATTTAACCCTTAAATAATAAATTTATGGTTAGGAAGTGTAAGGTTAGAGGTTGGGAGAGTTTTTAAAACATTAGAAGTTATTTTGGGGCTAAATGAATTTTGTATGGACGACACATAGCTTGTCCAAACCGTACGGGATTCCTAGAAGAAACTATGTGCAGTGTTCTTCATGAGGTTTTAGTTCCAGAATAGTTGGATCACGGTTTGGGGAGACCATTCATGGGGATCCTATGCAAGCAGTATCTACCGCATGGTTATCACACGGTTTTCCTAATCATGCAGCCAAACCGTGCGCAGAGTCAAATCTAGATCCTTAAAGATAGGATCTCACTCGTTTTCTCCATAAATCACTTGTTTTTTCTCCTAAGTATCCATAAAATTTGATTTATTTTCATTGAAGGTAGAATAACCACTCCCAAGTGATTTAGAGTTAATCTGGAGGCTTCCCTTGGCGTTTCAAACATGGATTCTTGAGGTATGTGATCATTCATCATCGTTCTTGATCAGTTTATTTGATCTACTTAGATATATTTCTCTACAATTATTGGTTTCTCATATATACACCCATTATGGGTATATATATTAGTATAGAAGCCAAATAAGTTGACAGTTTTCATGATATTTCTAGGAGAAGAGATCTATGGAGAATTTGTGAAGAATCGACCCGGTTTTCTTAAGCGTTCTTCGTTCGTTGTCATGTTTTGTCAAACAATTTGAGGTAAGGGATTCTCCCTCAACCCCATTTAGTAGAATCGATGGGAATTATTTTAAATTTATTTCTTTATGATAAATTAATCATTAATTGAATGGTTATTAATTGTTGGAAACCTTCTTTTGTGATGGTTTGGTAAATTGTAGAAATATGGAAAAATGGGTGTTTTGAATAAAGTTCCTTTGTTCTTAGTTTAAAAATATAGATTTTTAAATTGGGGATTTTCTATAATTGTGGAACACGGATTTAATTAGATTTTTTCAATAAAAATGAATGTTTTATTGAAATGAAATGGCTGTTTGGAAGTTGATTTGGTCTTTGGTTTTTAATAAAAGTACAGTTTTATTGAAATGGTTTCAAGTGGTTTAATTGAATGGTTTTGGAATACGTTGGGTTTTGTGTGATTTCATTTTCAAAATTCCCTTAAATAAGGGATGTGTGAAATTGGGGTACAAGGTGTGTGACCCTGGATCAGTGGCGTGTGTCATTGGAGCACAAGGTAATTGGACGAGAGACTACTCATGAGTATGGAACTGTCGAACAAAGCATGCATGGGTGGGTGGGTTGTGAACTATGGAATGGGTATGACAAAATGATAATAATAATTGGTTCTTAATCCTTGATTAGTTATATTCTGGAAAAATAACTTAATGGAAATTGGTTTCATTTAGTTTTGTTTTCACTTGATTGTAAATTGTTTTTGGAACATGTTTATATTTGGTTATAAACTGTTTTTGTAAATTTTTTTATATAAACTGTTTTGTATAATGTTCTAACCATTTTATCCTAGTGTAATGAGTTTGGAATTCATTGAAAAACATACTGAGCTTTATACTCACCCCTTCTTTGGCACATTGGTGCTTTTGCATATGCTGTCTTCCAGGACAGGGGCAAAGGTAACGTCTCACACATGTTTAGTACTACCTCATGATACTTGGGTTGTTTGGTGATTGTGGAGCTTAGAGATTGTAGAGAATGTAGTCTTGTGGAATATTGAGAGTCTTTAGTTATTTATCCACTATTTACTTTGATATTTTTTTGGTCTTCCTCTATTTCACCCTTTGATGTAGTTTTGAGATACATGAATTTTTTAAGTTGTCTTTCTTTTGTTCATGCATCATTTAGTGAACAGTTTGGTTATGGTTTGTGGGTTTATTAGTTTATTTCTTAAAGGTTAAATCATCCCCTACTAATATTTTAAACCCTTAGGCATTTATTTTCAGTGTTTGGTGCCTTGGGGATGTCCCTTAAGGCCCAATGATAACTCGTTGTACTATCTAGCTAATGAGAATTTGCGGGTTGTTACACTAGTGATACAAATATCCCCAAAACACTAACATCAATAGAATATACATTTTCCATATTCAATCTACCAAAGTTACATTCATCATATAAATAGAATATTTCCCACTTTGGTGAAATATGGTATGATGCTACTTAATGAACCACTCATTCATTGTACAGATCTAAACTATGGCAATCAACACTGACTAAAGGTAAATCTACCCCACCCTATATAAGACTTATGATGGAATCCTCAGAATTGGTGTTGTGGGTCTTCTTTTCCTTCTTAATATTTTTCAAAGTGCAGTAGTTTTCCTACACATGAACCACCTTTCCACAAAAGAACAACTTGACCTTTCTTCTTGTCATTGACTAACCTATTTCATTACCGCATCCATTGGTCATGTCCAGAATACCACTGTTACATGAAGAATCACTATTATTGGTGCCGAGCATCATTCATCAACAATGATTAAATCACATCATCAAACTTCAAAGTTTATTTCCCTAACAAAAATTTAGTGATGATATTATTATATGAATCTATAAACAAACCCAAGAGATGAAAAACATTGTATTCTTCTTCCATTTCAACAAGTATTTTGTTACCTTTATTATTGATCTTAACCACCACCAAAGATATCCCTATCAAAAGATTGGTGAATTTCTTCAGATAGTTACCTAAATATTTATTCTCTGGAATTCACAAACAATTCAGTTTCTTTTTCAGATATAAATTATTTGTGAGATATTTTAATTTATAGCTGCTTTCAAGAATCATTTAGATCTCCTTGAGATCTATCAAATTCATCATCTTCCTTTTATTATTATCAATAAAATATATATGTATTATGTTTGTTTCTAAATCTATCATGTCCTTCCAATCACCGACTCTCATGGTCTCTGGCTTCTCTGATTTTTTCTTCAACTCCTTCATTGCCTTCCCACAAACCAAATATTTTTTACACGTTGGCTTCATGGATTTAAATCATTTTTATCATTAAACGGTTTGATGTAGGAAGAAACCCCAGTGTAAACCATGCATATCCAATTAGCAATAAACATAGATAAATCCCGCTAACACCAGTTATTGGGGAAGAAACAGATCTATCTCAGGATAATAACTCGATTGCAACAATATATTTAAAGAATATTCAATGGAAAAGAGTGTGAAAAAATATATGGTAGGATATAAATTGGGATACATATTTTAACATGGAAAAACCCTTCCAGGAAATGGATTAAAAAAACATAGGAAAACATTGAGACATTTACTATTACAAAATAGGCTTTTAATAGTTCTAAAGAAAGCTATTAACAATACTTAAAAAGCACAAATAATCAAAGCGTGGTTAAAAGGGGGTACCTTTTATCAATACTAAAAATTGCTAATAAATGACCCTTTTATCAGCGTTAAAATAGGAACTAATAAAAGGGGACTTTTAGAAGTGATTTTTTAGCATTGATAAAATTTTCCTTTATCAGTGGTAAAATAAAAGTTCTAATAAAAGTAAAAAAATTAATTTTACAAAAATTAGAAAATTAATAATAAAATTTAGATCCCTTTTATTAGCGATATAATACCCCTTTAATAGCACTAAGCCCACCTCCCCCCCACCTTTAACAGTGATAGACCTCCCACCTCCTTAAATAGTGTTTATAGCCCCTTCACCAGCCCACACACCTCTACTGCCTCCACTATGATTCAAACTTGAGAATTCTCCCTTGCACGCATGCAAATTTACCACTCATCAATCTTGTTTTGTTCTTCATTTTATGATATATCTATTTTTTGTTTATATATATATATATATATAGTTATATTTAGGAATATATTAATATATATTTAGATTAATATATATATATATTTAGTTATCTATATATATTTATTTATTCATTTGTTAAAATATATATTAAAAATATATATATAGTTATATTTATATATTAATATATATATTCATATAGTAATATATATTTATATCTATTTATATATATATATATATTTAGTTATATTTTTTTATCTATTTATTTTTTCATATATTAATATATATTTATATGATTAGTTTTAAATACATTTATAAAATATGTTTTTGTGGGTGTTTATAAATAAATAAATACATACATACATATATGGAACACACACACACATATATATATTTATATGTATATTATATATATATATATATATATATATAATTATAGGTGCTTCCATGTCGAGGTCTCAAAATCCATCATGATCCAAATGCTCCCCGCATTTGTACAAGTCGAGCCCTCAAAACATATATTCGCTTCAATGTTGATCAAATACCTCTAAAACTTCATTTTATGCTTGGGTACTCTTGAAATCAATCAAATGTAATGACCCAACCACATCTCTCTCATTCCACCATGAAATCCATATGTATTTCATGTAGTTCAACACTGATTGAAATCTCAATTTAAGAAAACTTCACTTGACAGAACATGACTCGAGTAACGCACACCATATGTTCACCAGAATGCCAAGCCGATCCAAGAATAATGAAGATATCATATCCTTATCCATCGAACCAAACCCTCAATGTCTCTAAACCACTAAATCTCATAATACCTAGATTTGAACAAATTATTTCATGGCCCGCTATTTTTGAATACCATCACTCAAGTATAATTTTAGTAAACCCAAACAAGCCAGCACTTTCATGACTTTTCTCAACTTCTCTCACGTGAGGCTCACACATCCAATTTCCACTACAACTATGAAGTATTGAAGCATGTCACCTTCCGATTCTTCTTGAATGAGTATATATCTTAATCATGAGATAATATGGTATGAAATTATGTTTTCAAATTTTTTCTATGAATATAAAGGTGAAATGATTGTTTATAAAATGGTTGGAGGGGCTAGAATTAGCAATTTTCTTCTAGGAGTTTTTGAGGACCAGTTTTATTGTATTTATATTTCATCATATCAGTGTCATGTGAAGATAAATTATGTTAATTATTCAAAATATTGTTCACTTCTCATATTTTATTTTTCCCTTTAGGTTTCTTATCATTTTTTATGTTCCCATAATATCATACCTCATGATGGTGAAGTTATATCCCACTGTGGGTGTTCCACATAGAAATCACAATGGTATTCTTGAATTTTTGTATTCAATTTAAAATACGAATTACTTTATAATGTTGGGGCATTGAAGGTAGGATTTATATATGGTGATAATCACTACATGTTCCTTCAACATTATTACATTATTTCACTATTTTTAACTTCACAACATCCCAAATATTGATTTACTCACCATACCTTAGACAGACCTAAGACTCGCAATCCTGGACCTGGTGTTAAAAACAAAAACATTACATTTATGTATTGACACCAATAACATGAACCAATTTCAAACCATTAAAATATAAAAAATAAATCTGAAATAGTGCATCATTTATACAGTCAATGATCTTGTAAGTTTATAATTTTGGAGGATTGAGAAAAATTAATACATATCAGAGTTTATAAAGATTTCTATAAACTCTTATCTGAATTTACATGGGATCAAATTTTAATCGAAATTATTCACCATTGATATTCCAATCATCACTATATCTGTGAAACTCATTTTATTACTCGTGGTGAAATAAGTAAGGGGTATAAAAACATGAGGTGAAATCCTTCTCTTTTACAACTCATTGGGCAGGTGCGATTCTGCGAGAAATGGAATGAAACCAAAGGATTGAAAGTGATATCCCTATTTGGAGACATCAATTTCAATGGAGATAAATCAAAGGTGGATAAATAGGGAGAAAATGATTTTTCTTGGACTTAAGAATTCAAATAACCCCACAATTGGGGTGATTCCGAAGGAAACAAGTAAAAATGTATTTTTTTAAAAATTATTATGTTATCCTTCAACATATTTTATTTTATTATTATGTATTTATTAATAATTAAATGAATTATCATATTTTTTATTATTAATAACAATAAAAAACAATTATTTTTTTATTTTAACATGATATATAATAAATTTTGATAATTTTATACAAATAGTTCACAAATATATATTTTATGTTTTTTATATAAATACTTTCGATAGTTGTTGAAATATAATATAATATAAAATTATATTTATTCATAAGTTATATTTATTTACAAATAATATTTATTCATAAATTATATTTATAAATTTATATATTCATAAATTATATTTATTAGTAAATGATAATGTTATATTCATTTAAATAATTATTCACAAATTATAAGATTGTATATATTCATAAATTTTATTTTTATAAAATTATATTTATTTGTATATTATATATATTCAAAAATTATATTTATTTCATATTTATATTTACTCATAAATGATAAAATCATGTTTATTTTAATAATAATTCTTAAATGAAAAAATTATACTTATGATGATATTTATTTGTAAATTGTATAAAATTATATTTACTCATAAATGATATTTAATATTTAAAATTATATTTATATTAATTTATATGTAAATAATTTTTTTCAAGTTTTGTATTTTTTCATATTAACATTTTTTATACTTATTGAAATTAAAATTTTAAAAAATTAATCTGTAATTAAAAATATGTATCAAAACAAAATATAAATAATTTAATATAATTGTGTATAAGGTTTATGTAATTTTTTTAATTAATATACAGTCTTTTGTAACTAAACAATTTGTTCAGAAAACTAATTAATTGTATTAATATATTTTTTGATGTTAAATGTATATATGATTCTTGCGATATAAAAAATGGTAATGAAAATTGGAAAAAATATTGTTTTTTTAAAATATTGGGGAAAATTGACAAAAATCTAATTTTTAATAATGGTTATTTGTTTCATTTATATCAAAATAATTTATTTTCTTTGGTTATAAAATTTTTACCAAATAATATGGAGAAAAATGGGAATCATTTATTTTCTTTTATTAAATATTGTATGTAAAAAAAAATGAAGACAAATAAAAATCAATTCTTTTCTTTTTGTTTTCTCATATTAATTATGAAATAATTTCTTTTCATTTACTATTATATCACCAATAATAGAGTTAAAATGATGTATATATTTTGAAAACCATTCCTTTTATATCAAATATTTTTTTGGAAAATAAAACATTTTATAAAACACATAAATTTTCCTAAATTTAAATTTAGGGTTTTTGAAATCCATAATAAGAGGTAATTTCCAAAACATTTAAAAGACATATTATTTTGAAAGACCATTTATTTTTAAAATATAATATTTTTCTAATAGATCTTGATTTCTACTTTAATATATCTAAAAATTACTTTTTAAAATGTTAACTCTTTATGAAATACAATGATACTTAGAAAAAATTAGGAAAACCATGTGTGCACTTGGAATATTAAAGGTTTTAACATAACTTTTAGGAAAAATTCCCATTGATATCATGAGTTCAATATCCATTCATCATCACCATAATCAATACTCAAGTGTCAAATTTTAAATAATTTTTTTTATAAAGCTTCACTTTCTCATTATAAATAAATTAAAAAAACATTAAAAATATTCAATTCTATGTAATTTATTTTCAAAGAGGAAAATGATTACATATCTAATAAACTAAACAAAATTTGTCTTAAAGGAAAATTTGTTCATTCATAAGGATTAAGAGTAATCCAAAAATTCATAGGCAATAGTTTTAAATCATTCTTGTAAATTGAAGTTCACCAAATAATTTTCATGTATGAAATATTTATGAGAAATATAGTTCATGACCATACAATACATGTAATAATGAATGACATATAATATATTAAAATAACATTTTACACATAAAATTATTATTTTAAAGTTTGTTAAAAAATCATTGAAATCAAAAAACATTCACAACAAAATTATACTTCCTTCATAAAGGCAAAAATAAATTTATCTTAAGCATTCAAAACACTTTTTATAAAAGGAACTTTTACAAACCAGAACCAGTCCTGCTTTTGAGAGTAATGAAATTTATTTGAAATCATAAAAAGAAAAGTTTGAAAAAATGATTTTCCTTTACAATAAGGTATTTTCCTTGAAATCCTAAAACAGAAGATTAAAATCATATTCCATTTCAAGAAATGGTTTTGGAAAATAAGAAATATAATAAAATCATTTTTTCCATACCTTACAGTAGTTTGTTAAATTTAGTTTCTTTCTAAGGATCACTTTAGAAAAACCCTAGAACTTATTTTATAAAACATTACTTCTTCAAAGATAGGATTCCCACAAACACTCTTATTCTTTGTCATTTTCCCTCTTCTGCTCAAAACTGAAGGGATATAATGAAGGATTCTATGAGGTACATAATATGGTCTGTATCCCGAAGAGAAGTTCTCTTTAAATAGCTAGCATTTACTGTATATTCATAATTAAATATTATATATATTAAAGACTAGTTAATTAACCTTTAAATTTAGGATATTTTATATAATTTCATTTACAATGATGTTTATAAATAAATTGTGTTATTATTATCTTCATCGCCCAAGGCCTCACTATACGACACCTCCATAAAATTACTACATCTCCAACTTATGGGAAAAAACATGAATGTCCATATACATCTATATAAATATACGTTAAAAATCAAGAGGATATCTTGAATTCATAACACTAACCATTTAATAATCCATAACCCTCCAAAAATGAAGATTTGAGAGTGGTCGAGTTCTTGTTGGCTTATAGACCAAGCGGGAAGGTTATTACAAGGTTATATATATTGATGTTTATATCTGAACTGGGTTTCAGTTATCTTAATCTATTATTCCAAAAAAATCGTCATTTAAATTGATATGATAATGAGACAATATATATATATATTGATTTTATCTGATGTTTTTACATGAGGAATAATTTGACGTGATAATAGGTTTAAATTTAAGAGTGTGTGCTTACCATTATGTGTCTTTACCTTTACGTTTACATAGAATGGGGTTTACATTTACAAAGATTTAGGGGTGTGGGATACCCGTATATATGCTCGGTCTTACCCTTATGTGCCCTTTTATTTTGAGGGATGACATTTACGTCGGTGGTGTCTACCTTTACGTGATGTTTTGAACACCCTTATGTAGGTTCAATTTTATTTAGCCTTGGTAATGTTTGGGATACCCTTATATACCCCGTTTATTTCTTATATTACCATTAAATGAGCATCAAACTACCCTTACGAATGTAGGATTTACCTTTATGTAGTCAGGTATTACCCTTATGTAGTTTCCAATTATTTATAATACCTTCACACTGAATGTCTTGTTATAAATTTACCTCTACAAAGTTAGTTACCTTAATGTAAATTCATTTTTTATACAAAATAATATTTTAAATATTAAATTCAATAATCCAAATTCTATTAAAATTATTATAATCTATTAATATTAATATATTCAATTTATTCATTATTAATATATTTATTATGTATATTAAAAATAATTTTAATTTAACAACATTAATATTATTTCATGATATTCATTTGTTACTAAAATTTATTGTTGTTTATAATTAATATTATAAACTGTCATTTTCATAATATAATATATTTATTTTTATCTTCTTATAATTATATTCACTTAATAATTTTATTTATGATCATTTCGTATATGTTATAATACTATTAAAATCAAATTAATATTTTATTAACAATAGTATTTATATTTTTCAATAAATATTATTTTTCAGTTATTAGATGCTTATATTAATCCTAAATGTATAAATTAACTTTATATGCATATGTAAATAATCATCCTTTTTATTATAAAAAAAAAATTATGATTAAATATAAATTTTGAAATGCTAAGATATGAAATGTAACTTTATGTATATAGACCCTATCCATTCACACATATCATTACATGATATTAAGAATAGTAAAGAATCATATTACCAGCAAAGTATCATAAAGTCTAGTGTCTTGTAATACTAGGTACATAAAACTTAAAATATTGAACTAAATATAACATTTCTTTATTTAGTATTCATAAAGAGCCCCTAACTTCCATTGTGCCCATACATCTTCATAGGATAACCTGAGGAAAATATTAACAATGGTATGAGCTAAAAATCCAAGTAAGGGAATAGACATACGAATAAATCTTGAGCACATGGGTTAGAAGGCATGACATAATGATATAAAAAGGCATGGAACATATGGAATCATAATATATAAACACGAGATCATAAAAAATGGATTCATAGTAATGTGTAAGAAACATAAAACATAAATTTATCATGATTCAATGATATTTTCACATTGAGGAACACAAGTCCAGGTTAACCACCAAGACTATTGCACATGGTAGCATGAGTTAAGGCTAACAGCCAAGACCATTGCACATAACATCTCATGATATTAAACATTACCCAATGAATTGTAGTGATATATGAGTGAAACCATCTTAGTATGTTCATGAATATGTTTTCCATATAAATAATCATACATAATCAATCATACATAAACACAAGGTTTACCCGTGAAAAATAACTAGGTATCATATTCTTGTCCTAAAGCATAACAAATGGGGATATCATAAAAGAGTTCATGAAGGAAAGAAATTAGATCATTTATAGACATTAATAAGGTATAATATGCATATATCATGATAATTTAAGTCAATTTTAAGTGATAATATGAAAAAAGATCACTTCAGAAACTTTATAATTAAATCATTTTAGTGCGGTTTAAGGAAAATATCAAAGATCACTTAAACTATAAAAGGGAATAATATTTTATATAAAACCAGAGGTGAACTAAAATTTTTTTCATTATAAAAATAGTTATTTTATAAAAATAATGTGGTCTTAAAAAAATATTATATAGTTTACTTGGAAATGGGTAAGAATTCAGGAAGTTCCCTTAAAACATGTTGCCTTATCAGGAAGTATTGAAGAGGAAATCATTTAAAAACATGTATATAACCACAATATAATGATGAATGGATCATAATGAATAAGTTCTGAGAATAGAAACATCACATCTAATATGTATTTAAAAAGAATATATAAGTTAATTTGGGTAAAAATAACGATAGAGAAACCTAAAGGAATAAAGGAGGTTTAGGTAAAATCCCTTACCTTATGTCTGATGATGTACTTCACTTGATTTTAATGTCAGAAATAACCAAATTACATTAATTAATTAACATTTACATTACCTATTATTAATTTAATTAATTTATTATAACCTTATTAAGAATATTCATGGTCTTTTTGATGGGTTAAGAGGTTCAATTTCATTCATTGGGAGCGTTTGTTTCCTTGGTTTTCATGATTGGTTTACTTATATACATGTATGAATAAACATGTAAGATGAGAATAGTTGTCCATAATTGGAGTTATATGTTATTACTGACCATAAATAATATTACATGGTTATAAAATTGATTTTCTTATTTGGAGTGATTATGAATCAATATATAAAACTTTAATGATAACGGTTTTGGTTAATTGGCAGTTTTCTGATCCCATCGAAGACAATTTTCTTTATAAATAATATAATGTTTAAAAAATATTAAAAAACATAAAATTATACAGAATAAATATATTATAGTTTGTTTAAACCATAAAAATGCTTTCATGGATAAAATTGAAGATGGTAATAGAAATTGAAAACCCGTCATCCATGAATGTGAGAAATTATCACATCTCAGATGGTGTTTTCATTTCTAGTATAAAAGGAGGGGTAAAGGTGAAATTATGATGAAATATTATATTATCATAACAAAATTAAAGTTCATGTAAGTTATTGGTGTTGTCATAATATTTTTATGAAAGGAGGTGAGGAAAGAAAAAGAAAGGAACTTGATAGAATATAAAATAAATGAAAAGAGGAAGTTACCTCTTGAATATATCTTCCATGAGATCATTTTTAGGGGAGAAGTTTTGTTATTTTGAAGATACCATGGGATTTTAGATGTGGGGAGGAGTTTATAAGGATATTTTAGTAGATTTTATACAAGTAAAAATCCCTGAGCTGAGTAAATAGAAGAGCTAATAGAGGTGTGGTATTAATAGTAGAGGAGAAGAGGGGTTTCCCATTATCTTAATCATTAGTTTAATATTTTTTCTCAATCCTATGAATATTCTTGATTATTATTACCAAAAATAGTAAATAGATCATTTTAGTTCAAACCAAGGGTTATTACATCATAAATGATGCTATAAATAGTCTATTTAATTCATAATGTATATATACAGTAAATTTCCATATTTCACTATTCATAAAAAATTTATGTAAGTCAAAAAAATACCAATAATTCACCCTAAACATTTTTTGATTTGTAAAATAAATAAATTAAGTATGTTTGATGAAAATAATTTTCTAAATATGATCAATTTAATTTTTAATTAAAATTATAACTTACTTGAAAAATAAAAAAATTAAAATTAAAACTGGTTTTCTAACACTTTGAATAACTAATTAAGGTGTCATAAAATTATCGTATAATAACATGTAATAAAAATTCATATTTATAAATACATTTTATGAAAATAAATTTCATTTAATTTATTCATTTAATTGGAAAATTTAAATTAAATATACACGACTTACAAAAATACCAACACTTTATTAATAATTTTTAAAATATCTATTTACGTATACAATGATATAATTATACCATATTGTCACTTATAAGACTGATAAATTTTATTTATGAATTCATTGGAGAGGTAACTATATATTGGTCAGTTTACTATTCATAAGTGTCACATTACTATTTCAAAGGTCAAGTTGCTATTTCATCGGTATACGTTGCTCAACTTCTAGAGATACCTTTTATTTAACTCATTATTAATTTATAAGGTTTGTATTGTGTTCCATGTGTAATATTATATTATTATACCATAAGACATAATTATAATAAGGGAATTCCATTGATAAAACATTGGGTCATTACATTCTTCCCCACTTATGAAATTTCACCCTCAAAATTTCATTTTACATTCTAAGCTATAAATAGGTGTGGGTACTTTTCCTTCATCGCTACCTCCAGTTCCCATGTTCCCTCTCCGTACTTATGGTTTTTCCATAGTACTTTAACTAGGTGAGTAGTCTTGTTACGTAGAAATTTATCTCTATGATCCAAGATCTTCAATGGATGGTCCTCGTAAGAATGATCATTCTCCAACTATACCGCCTATGAAGACAGTACATATAAAGGATTCAGTATGTACTTTTTTAAGAGGAATATATGAAAGTCATCATGTACTTTTGTCATGGTATGTATAAGTGCTAGTCGATAATCTGAAACTATGATGTGATAATGAATCTTGAAGGGGCCGATGTACCTAGGTCATAGCTTTCCTTTCTTCCCAAACCTCATGACCTTCTTATATGGAGATATATGGAGGAATACCAAGTCTCTAACTTTGAATTCATGGTCCCATCATTGATTTTCTACATAACAATTCTGTCGAATTTGGGCTGCCTTGATGTACTTCTAAATTTCTTTCACCTTATCCACCATTTCATTAACCATTTTAGGTCCTAGCAGCATCCGCTTACTAAATTCGTCCCAACATGCCGATGTTCTGCACCTTTTTCCCATGAAAGGATTTATATGGTTCCATTCAGATGCCAGAGTGGAAACTATTATTATAGGAGAATTCGACTAGTGGAAGATTTTGGTTCCATCCTCTTTTGAATTCCATAGAACACTCTCTCAACATGTCTCCTAGTTTTTTAAATAGTTCACTCAGATTTGCCATAATTTTGAGGTTGATAGTTCTTACTAAAGTTTAGTTCATTACTTAGAGCATGCTAAAGACTTTTCTAGAACTTCAAGGTGAATATTGGATATCTATCAGATACAATAGATAGTGGTACTCCATGTAGTATTACCACCTCTTTGATATATATCCATGAAATTTGATCCAATGAGAAGTCCTCCCAAATATCGATAAAGTGATCTGTCATTATAAGATGCTCCACAATGAACCATATAGAATTCTTTCCTCTATATGTTTTTGGAAGTATAATGACAAATTTCAGGGTAATGTTCTCCAACTTTCATGTTGGTATGGGTAGTGGTCGAATCATACACATATAATTTTTCATTTTAGCCTTCACTTGTTAACATACCAGGCACTTTGATGTATACTCAGCAATCTTCTTATTCATATTGTCCCTATAATAGTTCTCTTAGAGTTCTTCATACATCATTTTTCTCCCCATGTAAATAGATAAGGTTGAACTATGTGTGTCATTAAAAAGATCCTTATTTATATATGGATCAGATGGTACACATAATCATCACCCAAATATTATAAATACTTCCTCATAAATCTTGAACTCATATTATTTCCCATTTCTAATAGCTTCTACCCTTTTTAGACTGTCCACATCTTTTCTTTCAGCATCCTTTATTTTCTTCATAAGGGATGGTTGAGAAACCATTTGATAAAGAGTTAATGATGTTCCTCTCTTAATGATTACCATTTCAATCCTCTACAAATCCAAGAATATTAGATCCTTTTCAATTCTCATCATTGCCAAATATGCAGGATCCATTCTACTTAGTGTATCTACCACCTTATTTAATTTACCAGAATAGTAGTGGATTTAACAGTTATAATCCTTTATGAGATCTAGCCATATTAACTAGTGCATATTAATTTCTTTTGGTGTGAATATATATTTGAAACTATTGTGATCAGTATATATCTCACACTTCTCCTCATATAAATAATTCTACGAAATTTTCAATGCAAAGATCACATCTGCTAACTTAAGATCATGCATGGGATAGTTTCACTCATGGATTTTCAGATGCCTTGAGGCATAGGCTATCAATTTATCATTTTTCATCAGCTCATAGACTAAGACCTTATTTGAATCATAAATATACCAATAAATATTTCTCCACTTATCAGGAGTGTGAGTATTGGTGCAGTGATAAGCTTATTTTTGAGATCCTTAAAGAATTATTCACATTCTTGAGTCAAGGAAAACTTCACCCCCTTCCATGTCATCTTGGTCATTGGATTTCAAAATAATTATAATTTCTTCACAAATTGTCGATAATATCTATCTCGTCCAAGGAAGCTATGGATATCCATTACAGATTTTGGCCGTGGGAACTCTTTGATATCCTTTATCTTAGAAGGGTCCATATATATTCCTTTTTTAGTGATAACATTCCCTATGAGTGATACATCCTCTATCCAGAACTTATATTTACTGTACTTTTCATAATGTTTCTCCCTTCACAATGTCATGAGCACAATATTCAAATACTCTTCATGTTCCTCCTTATTCTTGAAGTAAATCAGAATATAATTGTTAAAGACTACCCAAAAATTTTCAAGGTCATCTCCAATGACTCTATTCATTAGATCCATGAACATTTATGGAGCATTAGCAAGTTCGAAGGGAATCACTATGGCCAACGAGCCCGTACACGAGTGGTAAGGGGTCTTGCTTGGCATCCAAGAGACCCAGGTTCAAAAATGGTTGGAGGTGAATTTATGGGGGTGTTGTAGAAATAATATAGCAGTACTACAACATGCATTGTAGAAGGCACTATTTGGTACTGTATCAGCTGAACTATTCACCTGATTTTGGCTTTCGGGCCACCGGTTTGGGCCTATGGGTCTCAGGGCCTTCAGGCCATCAAAGGCCTTCGGGCCACAGGGACTTCAGGCCATTGAAGACCATGATGTAGCCTAGTTCACATAGAGTAGGCCCTAGATGAGGATCAGAGCCCCAGTAGTAGTCAACAGAAGCAGAGCTAACCGGATTGGAAGAATGAGAGGGTATGGCAACCGCCATCGGGACCAGGCACCGTGCAGCTTTGTATGGGGAAATGCTAGCTGATTAGAAATGCCGGTGGGGAGCTAAAGGAAATAAATTATGTAGAAGATAAAGATGGGCAGTTCTAGTGGGCTGGGCCTACGGGTCATTTATTGGGCATGGTATGCCTCTGGGCATTCGGTTCATGTACTACGGGTCATGTCGTGCCTTGTGCCTTGGGCCTACGGGTCATGTACGAGTTCCCCTTCAACCCTTAAATGGGGAATTATGTATAATAAAATAAAAATAATGACTTAAGGCCATTCAGGGGGAAGGGAATCTCTATGAAATCATACTTTCCATACCACTTTGGAAAGGAAGTCTTGGGAATATCTTCCTTCCACACATTTAATTGGTGATATCCTAACCAAAGGTCCACCATAGATAAATAACTGGACCCATGAAGCTGATTGAAAAAGTCATTTATCCAAGGCAGGGAATAATTATTTTTAATCAGGATTTTATTGAACTCACACTAATCATTGCATAAGTGAATTCAACCAGTCTTCTCCTTGATGAAGAGTATTGGTTATCCCCAAGTGGGGGCACTCGGGCATATAAAACCCCTGTCTAGATTCTCCTATAATAGTTTTTTCAGCTCTTCCAGCTCAATAGTGGCTATTCAATAATGTGTCTTTGATATAGGTAGGTATCCTAGAATACGTTCAATTGAGAACTCATCCTCTCAATCAGGAGGAAAACTATACAGTTCTTTGAGAAATACACCAGTTTAGTCCCCTATAATGGGAATGTCTTCGAGCATGATTCTCTCCTTTGCCTTAATCATTTCATCTATATGTGATTTCTCATAAGGTAGTAATATCCATAATTGAGACAATGATTCTAAATTAGATTCATGTTCCTCCTTACACTTTTATATAATTAGATGATGCTTCAGGATGTGAAGAGTGATATCCCTTTCCCGACATTTGATGTTGGCTTTGTGTAAAGATTACCAATCCATGCCTATGATAACATCAATCTCCACTAAAGGAAGTATAATGAGATTTTATGGGAGGTTCAGTCCATAAATGATAACTGGGGAGGAGTTATATACTTTGGATGTAATATTTTTACCATTTATTGTTCTCACAGATAACTCAATCTCAAAATTTTGAGTTGGTATTTGAATAGTTCTTCTAAACTTGAAAGATATAAAAGAATGTGTAGAACCAAAATCAAATAGAACGTTCACTATTCTTGAATGAATAACTGGCGTACCTTTCACCACATCATTGTCTAGCTCCACCTTAGTTGTAGTGATAACATAATTCCTTCTTTATTTTCATGGAAGTTATTGTTGATTTCCTCTGACAACCCTTAGATTAGGGTAATTGTTTACATAATTCCCATGTTCCTTGTAGTTGAAACACTGAACTAGTTGAGCATTGATATAAACCTTAATTTCTTATTCCAAATTAATGGGATTATTCAAATCCCTTTGATAGTTCTTATCCATATGTCCCATTCTTCGACATTTGAAGCAATTATTGGTATCATTTAGACAGTTCCTAGGATGCTTCTTCCCACAATTTAGACACATGGGGTGTTTTATCTTTTTTCTATTTTGGGATTTATTTACCAAACCACCTATATTAGACCCCATTTTATACTTTTTGTCAGTAAGTCCATCAGTCCATTGCGAGTCTCTAATCTGTATTTCAACATTGAGGGCACAACAGACAATATTCTCATAACTATTAAAGTCTCAAATCACCAACACTTTTTGTAGATTTGGGTTTAGTCCACTAAAGAAGCAGTCCACCTTGCTTTTGGTGTTCATGACAAAGATGGAGGTGTATCTTGAAATCCTTGTGAATTTTTTTCATACGCCCTGATGGAATCATCCTCCTTCTACCTAAGTTTGAGGAACTCCCTTTCTATCATGAGATAGAGGGTTTGAGGAAATTTTTTATTGAAAAACATTTTATTAAATTCCTCCCAGTCCATGGAATCAGTTTCTTCATAGGACATCGTATTCTTAATCAGTTTCCACCACTGATCAGCTTCCCCATCAAAATGATAGAACTCCAAAATGACTTTCTCTTCTTCTGAGAACTAGAAGGCAGAGAATATATTTTCAATAGATTTAATCCATTGTTCCGTGAGGAAAGTATTGGAATATCCACTAAACATGGGAGGCCATTTTCATATGAATTATTCGATGGATGATTTCTCTTTCCTTGGAGGAGGAGGGAGTTCTAAATGATTAAAGTTATTATTCATAACATGATCCAGCTGAGTAAGTACTATCATAATGTTTTGAGCACTCATTCCTATCATTTCAGGAAGATCATTGGGGAAATCATCACATTTCCTATCACATTAATTGTTGGAACATGTTCTACTATTTCCTTCCAATAACTAAGAAAATGAACGTAAAATTATCGGGATTTAATACTTAGCTATTAAGGATACAAAAGGATACATTAAACATAAAAGGATAAACTCTTAAAGGAAAAGTATATCCTATCTTCTGATTCCCTAGGTTTCAATCTAGGTTATCCCTCATCTATTTCCTAACATATATTCGAATGGGATTCTTTTTTTCCCTTGATAATGTTTCATAATAAAAATTTGAATTTAAAAAATCATATCCCTTAGTAGTGTCAAACTAAGAGTGCAGAAATCCTCATTGTCGTGCACCAGTTAATATTCGAGTCTAGTTCAAAGTGGTTTTTTCAGTTTTTAACCCTAGATACATCTGTTCCAGAGAAACCTCCACTTATCATTATCCAAACTAATTTATTTTCTTGATAAAACACTTACTCCATACTTTCCAAAATTTAGAGATGTTTTATTAAACTTTGTCTCATCCCTAAGGTTCTTACTAAAGTTCTCTATTCCTAATCTAAAAAAATAACTAGACCATACTATGATAAAAACTATAGAGAACCTATCCTTTTACACATATCATTACATGATTATAATCATATAAAATCATCATATTACAAGATAAGGATTGTATAGTCTAGTATCCTAGAATACTAGGTACATAAAACTTAAAACATGGAACTAAATATAACATCTCTTTATTTAGTCTTTATAATGTCCCCATAATTCCATTGTGGTCATACATTTTTATAGGATGACCTGGGGATAACATTAACAAATGGATAAGCTATAAATCCCCATAAGGGAATAAACATAAGAATAAAGCTTTAGCACATGGGTTAGAAGTCATGACATAATGATATAAAAAGGCACGAAACATATAAAATCATAACATATAAACATGGGATCATAAAAACATGGATTCATAGTAATGTGGAAGAAAAATAAAACATTACTTTAGCATGATTCAAGGCTTGTTTCATAAAGAGGAGCACAAGTCAATGTTATTCACCAAGACCGTTGCACGTGGTAGCACAAGTCAAGACTAACCGCTAAGGCCGTTGCACATAACCTCTCATGAGACTCAAATTTACCCAACGAATTGTAGTGCTATCTGGGTGCACCCATCATAGCATTTCCATGAATATTATTTCCAAATAAATAATCATACATAATAAATCATACATAAACACAAGGTTTACTCATAGAAAAGAACTGGGAATCATATTCATGTCATAAATCATAATAAATGGGAATATCAGAAAAGTTTCTATGAAGGAAAGGAATTAGATCATTCATGGTAATTAATCAGTTATAATAGGAATATATCATGATAAGTGATGTCAATGTTATCTGATAATATAAAAAATTGATCATTTAAGAAACTTTAGAATTAAATCATTTTAGTGTGGTTTATGGAAAATATCAAAGATCACTTAAAATAGAAAATGGAATAATATTTTATATAAAATCTGAAGTGAACTAAGAAGGGATTATTAATATCAATACTAATTTTATAAATAATAATTTTTTCTTAAAAATAGATTATATGGTGTACTTGGAAATGGGTAAGAATTCGGGAAGTTCCCTTAAAACGATTTTGATTATCGAGAAGTATTGAGGAGGAAATCATTTAAAAACATGTTCATCCATAAAAGAGATTGATGAATGGAAATTGATTCATGAGTTTAGAGAATATACACATCATTGATAATATGTACATAAAAAATAAAAAATATCATTATTTCGATAAAAATAATGATAGATCAACCTGAAGGAAAAAAGGAGGTTCAGGTAAAATCCCTTACCATAAGTCCCATGGTGTCCTTCCACTTGATCCTAATGTCCTAGATAACCAAATTAAATTGATTAATTAATATTTACAGAACCTATTATTCATGAAATGTATTTATTATAACCTTATTTAGTTCATTAATGATCTTTTTATGGGATTAAGAGGGTCAATTTCACTGTTTGGAAGTATTTGTCTCCTTGGATTTCATGATTGGTTTACTTATATTCATGTAAGGATAAACATGTAAGATGATAATGGTTGTAAATAATTGGTTTTATATGTTATTAGTGAATATCCGTAAGGTTACATGGTTATAAAATTCATTTTGTTATTTGGATTGAAGGTGAATCATTATATAAAACATTAATGATAACTGTTTTGGTTAATTGGCGGTATTTTATCACATCTAAAACATTTTACTTTATAAATAATTATAATGTGTGAAAAAGATCCCAGAACCCTAAATAAGAGATAATACGTATATTATAGTCTACTTCAACCATAAAATGGTTTCATGACCTAAATTTAATACAGTAATAGAAATTGAAAACCCGTCATCTTTGAATGTGTGAAATGAACACATCTCAGATGGTGTTTTCATTTCTAGTACAAAAGGAGGGGGAATGTAGATATGATAATGAATTATTACATTATCATAACAAAATTATTGTAAATGTAAGGTACTAGAGTCATCATAACATTTAGATGAAAAGTGTTGAGGAAAGAAAAAGAATGAAAGGAAATTGAAAGAAAATAAAATAAATTTAAAAAAAGAATTTACCTTTTGAATATATCTTAATTGAGAGCCTCTTTAAGGGAGAGGTTTTGGTCTTTTGAATAGAACATGGTATTTTTTAAACGTGGATGATCTTGGGATGATATTTTAGTAGAGTTTATACAAGGAACAAGTCCTGAGAGTAGTGAAGAGAAGAGGTAAAGAGGGGTGATATTTATAGAGGAGGAGAGGAGGGGTTTCCCTTTATTTTAATCATTAGTTTAATATTTTTTCTCAAGACTATGAAAAGTCTTGATTATTTTGACCACAAATAGTAAAGATACACTACTAGAAATATGGCCTATACCCACGGTTCAAAACCATGGATATAGCCCCCAAAACCATGGGTATAACCTATACCCACGATTTTGGGAACCGTGGGGTTGAGAGGTGTCACAATAGGGGTCTAAGGCTATACCCATGGTTTTCCCAAACCGTGGGTATAGGGATGTCACAGCGTGGCACCCCGATGTACCAACATGGCACACCACTGCTCCCATGGTTTAAAAACCGTGGGTATTTATATTCCCGAAATGGATTTCGTGGGATTCGAACACAGAACACCTCAACTGGATGCGCCCCTCTCTGAACAACCGAGCTATCAACATGTTTTATATATAAGTATATATCTATATTAATATAATAATATCACAATATATCTAAAAAGGAGAATGGCGGGATTCGAACATAGCACTTGTTGCAGGATATAAGTCACCGAACCATCTATGATGCGGGAATATTGTTAATTTACTCAGACATATATTTACATATATTAATAATAAGTAATTTATTAGAAAAAAACTTTGTGAGATTCGAACAGTGGATCGACTCAAACGACAATGTACCTGACCAACCAAGCTGTGAATAATTTTGGTATTTAGTTGTGAATGTTTGTAATTATAATAATGAAAACCATATTTCCAAAAAATATTGTTCTTCCCCCGCGAAATTTTTTTCCCGCCATATTGCAGGAACCCTATACCCACGGTTTGGCTAAACTCTGGGTATAGGTCTTCTGAAAAAAAGCACCAACACCCACGGTTCTTCAAAACCTTGGGTATAATCCTTTTGAGAAAACCATATACCCACGGTTTGAAAAAACCGTGGGTATAGGCCTTCTGAGAAATCCCTATACCCACAGTTTGGGAAAAACCGTGGGTATAGATGACATATACCCACGGTTTTGGAAAACCATGGGTATAGGGTCCTATATAATCTTTATCCCTACGGTTTTTGAAAACCATGGGTACAGGGAACCCTATACCCACAGTTTTTTGAAGAACCGTGGGGATAGGTCCATTTTCCAGTAGTGAGATCATGAGATTTCAAACCAATGGTTCTTACATCACAAATGATTCTAGTAATAGTTTATTTAACTCATAATGTATATATATGCTAAATTATCATATTTCAATATTCATAAAAAAATTCAGGTATTTTAGAAAAATTCCAAAAAATTCACCCTAACTATTTTTTTCCATTTCAAATCCAAAAATGAAGTACATTTTATGAAAATAATTTTATAAATCATAAATTTTAATTTTTAATTAAAATCATAATTTACTTGAAAAAATATTATTTCTAAAATTAAATTTTGTTTTCTAACAATTTGAAAAATTACTTAAGGTATCATAAAACTATATTGTAATCATAATTAATAAAAATAATTATTTATTAATTCATTTTATGAAAAGATATTTTCTTTTAATTTATTAATGTATGCATAAAATTGTAATTAAATATACACGAATTACAAAATACCAAAACTTTATTAATAATTTTAAAAAAATATATTTACTTATACTATGATATAATTATGCAATATTGCCACTTATAAGATGGATAAATATTATTTATTCTTTCATTGGTGATGTTACTATTACATTGACTGGTTTACTAATCATAAGGGTCACATTACTATTCCAAAGGTCATGTTACTATTTCATATGTATATGTTCCTTAACTTCTAGAGATACATTTTATTTCACTCATTCTTCATTTATAAGGTTTTTATTATGTTACATGTTTAATATTATAGGATTATAACATAAGAAATAATTATAATAAGGGGATTCCATTGATAAAATAGTGGATCGTTAAATTACATTTAATAAAAATCAATCCATATTATTCATTAAAAAATAACATAAATATAGATAAAAAATATTTTTATAACTTGAATATTTTAAATTAACTTATTTAAAAATTTATATATCTTATAGATAAAAATTTAATTTTGTAAATGTAACTTTATGTTAAAATACATTACAGTTTGTTTTAATTGTTAAAAAAGTCATTTAATAAACATTTGTTTTAAAATAAATATATGCAAAAATTATTGTAATATTATAATACCAGTAGTGGTGAGTGAATTGAGAGGCTCTATGGTATGTGATGGCTGTTAGGTGGGTAGATAGGATCACTTTCTCGATTGAGGAGTCTTCTTACCCATTCTTTGAGGAGGATAAGTGGGTTACTTTTCTAATTGAGGATTTTTATGTGTATTCTCAAACATTAGAAATAGTGAGAGTTAGGTAGTTGAATAGTATTGATTCTAATTATTGAGTTATGTAATTTAGAACTATAGATAATGATGATGGAACACATTGAAATTCATCGAAGAACTATTCACTATTTTGCTAATTCATTGTGTGTATTGTTTTATTTTATTCAAATTTTCCAAATATAAACCCCCATCTCACAAATTTTCCTACTTGAATTTTAAATATTTAAAACTCTAAAAAATACAAATATGTGACAAAGTCAATGAGTGTTTGAGAGGTTCCTCAAGGAAAAACCTGTGTCTGCTACCATGCTACTCATTAGGGCTTTTTAATTTCTATTTTGACAGCCCCACCTAAAAAACCTGTCAAATTTCAATCCATTTACAGGGATCCTACATTGAACACTCAATCTTTATTTTATCACTTCTATAAATATCAATAATTTTTTGTAATGAAAATTTAAAAATATTTGAAAATATTTTGAGCTCACCTTCTGGACTTCGTGAGATAGTGGCTTTTATTTCCATATAGATCAAGGGAATTCATGGATCCACTAATATGAAAGATGTGTCCAGACAATTATATGAAGATATAAAAGAACACCTAGACCATTATCTCACAGAATTTGTGGCTATAGAATTAGACAAATTCTATATACTTTCCAAAATTTTAGCAAGTGGCAGAAGAACCTATAGATTCACTTTATTTCCCTCCATTTGTGGAACAAAAAATCAAATACATTGAGGCCATGATTTATGATCACCCATTTACCATCATGAATAATTTACCCAATGCTTTTCCATTTGGAATAGTGACTACCAATCAATTCATTTAAAAGATATTACATCATTTGTGATCCATATTGTTTTAATCATGTTGACACTGAAATTATCACTTAATATTCTTATGATGATAGTTATAATACATTAATATCTTCATATTCCTTGGATGAATAAGTAGTGGATTATTAAAAATCTATGTTTGATATGGCATATTTTGAAGAAAGATAGAAGACCCACTGAATGGATTTTCAGAACTGTTGTAAGAAGATTTGGAGGATTTTGAAGCTGAAGATGGCATAAGTAAAGCAACTGAAATGGAAGAGAAAAATGGAGGGGTGTGATATGGTTGTGTTTTTCACCCTAGGAAAGAACTTTAATTGGGAAGAAAAGTGTTTTAGACTCATGGAAAATAGGATCTCTATATTTTGGTCCTACCCACACTGCCTTTCAAAATCAACAGTAAATAGAGGGTGGAAAACATGCACTATCAATAAGGGGACTACAGTGAACCATCTCGGATCATCCATCTATGAAACACCCAAGATACCATGATATATAACCTAGGTGCATTCCCAGTCACCTAGGGATGGAAACTAGTACTAGACTCTTAGAATGTCATCACTGGGATGGATTTCACCCTGGAATAATGTAATTGAATAATGATATCCTAACTACATTAGAGTAAACATCATAAATAAAAGAGAGAAACCGAAGAATAAATAATAAATGAAGCATAATATGCATAAGTGATAAGCATAACATAAATGAATAAACATCAATGCCTCACAACCATCGAGGCTAGGGAATAGTCAAGAAAAAAACTCAACAAAACAAAACTCAAAGATAGATCCTCGTGAGATAAACTCTTTGAGATAATGCCTCCTCAAATATAATGAACTTAGATGGAATGAGTTAGGAAGAGTCACTGAATAAAGGTTACCTTTACTTTATCAGTGTCCTACAAAACAAAGTCTACATAAGCCCAAAGGAATATGGAAGTTGTGAGGCACAAAACCCAATAGTATACCACCCTAAATATGTATAATTCATTTACCCATGAATACTAATAAGTCTAGTTTGAAAACCCCATTTTCCAAAACCAAGTTCACTTTTAAAACAATTTCACTTGAAAGAGTTTCTTTATAAATCATTCTGGGGTTTATCAAAAACAAACCCTCTTTCAAAATCAGGGTTTCCAAAACATGTTTTCCAAAACATTTCTCTACATGGATCAATATTATAAATAGAGCCATCCAGCAAAGCATGCTCATCACACCCAAACAAGGCATAAAAAATAGGATAAAGAAAAATCATTACGTAATCAAGTAATGTAAAATGGGTATAAACATAAAAATAGGCCGCATCATTTTTAACAAAAAGGGTTTTAACGTAAATGCATGTTCACGAAATCATCATATGACTCATAATAATAATGAGGGAAAGAAAAAAATCATAGTGTAATCACACATGGCACTAACATCATGCATAATACATATAAAATCAACCAGGAATAAGTAATGTACACTAGGGGAACTAACAATAAGGGTCTAGTGTGCCTTAATCTAAAATAAAGTTTTCTAGCCATCTAGACATATATAATAAGTTTGGAAGCACTCACAATGTTCATTGGGCCTGACTCCCAATATCTCTATTAGTATCTTTGACAAAATTTGGAAGCTCACTTGGTCTTCCTCCTCAATGTCTCTCATGATACCTTGAAAAACATTTAGAATCTCACTTGGTCATCAACTTTAAAGGCTCTCATGGAATCTTAAACAACATTCAGAACCTCTCTTGGTCTTCCTCCTCAAAGTCTCTCACAGTCCCCTGAACAACATTTGGAATCTCACTCAGTCTTCCTCCTCAAATTCTCACATGGTCCCTTGAAAAACATACCCTATCTAGTCCTTGATATAGAATAAGGTCCAAGTTTCTAAGTCACCACACACACACCCAAGGACTACCATGTGCTGATTAATGCCAAACACACAAACAATCAAAAGTTACAACACACAAAATCCATTTTAAAAGTCGATTTAACCATCAAACTTTACCTTTTTAAAAGAAAACCTTTTCCCAAGGTAGAACATTCCCATTAAAAATACAATTACTTCTTCATGGAAAAACCCCTTTTAGAAACCTACATTGAAATACATTTAAATCCATAACAAATGCTCCTCATATGATACATTAAAAAAATAATTTCTGAACCATTTATGACCAAAACATGTCAAGAATTCAACACCATATAATACCACATTTAAAACCAATTTAAAAATATCATTTGATAACATAAAACCTCTTTGATCCATTTTATCAAACACTTGCGGTGTATTAATACAAAAACCTTTAGAAAACACACTCTAATCATCAAATTTCCAATACAAACCCCGAATATCATAAATAATGGATACATTACAGTTAATAAAAAATTTCAATATAAATTTAATAATAAAAACTAGAGGCAACTAAGAATAAAAGGTTAGCAATGAAAAAAGACCTTAAATATAGACACCTACACAAAAACTTAATAAAAAATGTCATCTTTGATAACAACAACTGTAATCAAGCAATAGGGATCCTCACACACCCAAGACACAAAGAAACAAACCTAATACCACATTCACAAACCAATATTTGGACAAAAACAGAGCTAGGGTTTCATTCTTCCTTGAGAAAAGAAGAACAAAGGTATAATAGGGAAAGAGGAAGATAAATCATGAAGAATAGGGATTACCTCCATCCAAACCACCAAGACATCAAGGGGAAACCACCATAGATCCAAGAGGAGGATATCCCAAGAATAAAGAGAGGGATACAAGCATGTGGGAGGAGAAATGAGGCAAAGGGGTGTTAAATCGATTAAAGGAAAAGTATTGTTTCTCTTATTTTTAATGAATTTGACCACCTACACAGTTTGGTTGTACAATTATAAAACCGTGTTACAACCATGTGAGGGATATTGTCTCCAAAAAAACAAAGTCACGCGGTTATTACTAGATTTCACACAGTTTGAAAAATCGTGCTTAAGCTGTGAAAAATGAGATTGTCCCAAAACCATCACCCTTATATGGTTAGATGTATGGTTAAACAGAAAGTGTTCCAACCGCGCGATGTAGTTTTCTTCCGAAACATCCTAGTTTATAACCCCAAACACCTATGAAATCCAAGAATAGAACTATGAGTAAATTAAAACCCAAATAAGTCATATCAGTAACCCAAAGATTATCACATGGACCTCAAAATGGAGAGATAGAAGAGTCATTGGGGAATAAAAATGTAGGGGTCCTTACCACACAATCCCAACCCACCACCAGATTGAAGATAATCTAAAGGTTTTCTGGTTGTGGGTGGTATAAATCTCAGTACCTATTTGGGGTTTTTACCCATGATACATCTTCTCTTTCCATTTATTTTCTTTCATTTTTAGTTTTGATTATTTATTTATTATAAATAAATTAATATATTTAGATTTTATTTGCAGGACACAAGACCGATAGTAATCACTGGTCCTTATTGAAGATCATTAGAATCCAATAAAGTGGCAATAAAATCTTCTCAATGTTGTCCAATGCCTGAGAATAACTGTATCCAGGTGAACTCTTTCCATGTTAGTCATTTTTATCACACCGTCTCATTAATAATCTACATGAAAATTATATTATGCCTCTTATATGATACTAGAGATATATTGAAAATTTAGTGGTGAGGAGGGGGTAGGTAACTAATGATTCATTTTTTTATTTTATTACTTTTCTTTTTCTTTTTATTTTTTATTGTTTATTTTAAAATAAAGAATAAAAAATTATGTACTATTTTAAAAAATTCACAATGCAATATTTATAATTTTTATGTGTATTTTTGAAACACTCTATGAGCTGATTTAAATACTCTAAATCATTTTTCAACTCCCAGTTGATTGTGGGTAATTTGATCTTATTATTAAATGCTAAAAAAATCATATGACTATTGATATGTATTTGATTTATTGGGTATTATTTTCATAATTTTTCATAATATTTAATTATAAATTGAAATCCAAATACATTTGTGACTTACCATATTAAACTACTGATCCTGATATGTATTCTAAACATATTTGACACCATCATTCTAATACTCTCGCTATAATGTTTCTGAAAAAGTGAGACTTAAAACACAAAATGTTAAACTCATGT
This sequence comes from Viscum album, assembly GCA_963277665.1. NCBI lineage: Eukaryota > Viridiplantae > Streptophyta > Magnoliopsida > Santalales > Viscaceae > Viscum > Viscum album. The sequence continues at coordinate 1,185,013,439 of OY728165.1, forward strand.
CCACAAGGTGTACCTTTCTTTTCATGTACCTACCTGAGTAGAACTCCAAAGTTAAACATTCTTGGCATGAAGTAGTGTTAGGACGGATGACCTCCCTTGACGTTTCATGGAGTTTGTCGAAGTGAGAGAGAAAACACACTGAAAGAACCTGTGTTGGCTCATGGGGACAACCATTAGTCTAACAGGTCAACATGGTTGGTGATAACCCATGGTGTGATGAGAAGACAACCATTGTGTTACTAGATATCCACAGGGTAAGATGACCTGGTTCATGGCTTGAGGAGTTTGGAACATTAAAATGGTATAAGATCAAATTCTCAACCATAAGTATAGTAACACTTATTAAGTTTGAGTTGTGGGTTTCACAATTAGGGTGTTGTTCTGTAAAGATGGTTATAGTGTAACATCCCAAAAAAAATGAGACTTAAAAGACTAAATGTAACCACCCATGTCAATAAGGTTCATCTTTCTATTCAGAATCCTACATGATTAGAACATCATAATTAAACATGTTTGGTTTAGAGTAGTGATTAGGACGAGTGACCTCTTGGGATGTTTCCTAGGGGGTGTGTGAGTGTGGAAAAAAGTGCACTAAGAAAATGTTTGTTGGCCGGTGGAAAACCAATAGTTTGATAAGTGACCACAGAAGGTAATAATATGTGGTGTGCTAGGAAGGAAACCAAGGTATTATAAGAGGCCCATGGGGTTTGATGACTAGGTTCACAGATTGGGAAGGTTGGGTCATGAAAAATGGTATTAGAGTCAATACCCGACCAAAAGTAATGTGAAATTTCCTAGGTCTGTGCTGTGAGGTCCACAATGAGGTCGTTTTACTTTAAAGGGGTGGAGAGTGTAATTCCCCTGAAAAGTTAGACTTAAAAGTATAAATGTTACCACTCATGTCAAAAAACACACTTTTTTTTTGGAGACTACATAATTAGAACTCAATAGTTATGTGTGCTTGGGATGGATTAGTATCATGATGGGTGACCTCATGGGATGTTTCTCAGGGTGTGTGCGAGTGATGAAAAAGTGAACTGAGAGAACATGAGTTGGTCTTTCAGGACAATCATTAGTCTAAGGATCCATTTGGGCACGTGGGTGGGCCCTAGGACGAGAACAACATGTGTTTTTGGGATAACTAGTGGTCTATGGTGGGCAAGGACCTGAAAACCATATTAAAAACTAAGGGTTCTTATGTTTTCAATGGGGCCTAACTTGAAATTTTTTTGTGAACTTGTACTTGTAACTATTCTCTTTCAAAACTTTTCTATTCATGAGAAGTTTTCAACATGATTTAGACATTCAATTACCTATCCCCTCACATATCCTTGATACCCACCATGAACATCAGCCCTTATTAAGCCCTTAAATATCCTAGAATTAACATATATATTTAATCCATAATAAAAGGCTATTAATCACTTATCTCTCCTCTCTCTAAAGTACAGTTGCATGACAAATTCAAGATTATGTGTTGTCGAAGGACATTCATAAGTGTCTTTGGGAAGTGTTCCATGTTAGGGAAAACTGATATGTGTGTGTGATCCTTTTGGGGTATTTGAAAGAGAGAAATGAGCGTGAGTCATAATTTTTCATTTTACTGCAATTTTATCATCTTATTCTCCTAAAAACGTATACAAAAAGATGAAAAAAATAAAGGGATGAGATTAAATCATTCATTAATGCCAATTATATAATTCATGGCCCTAATAAAAAATTGCATGAATCATTGTTCCTTCATTACATTCCTTGTCTTCCCATTCACCTCAGAAAATATCTATATTAAAAAACATGATAAATGTGGAGAATATTGATGAAATCATTCATCAAACTCATGTTCATGACTCGTGGCCTAAAAAAGTAAAAAAAGTGATTATGGGAGTCAAATCTTGTAAGGGGAATTGAATAATGGGGATCTTCATTTCTTAACATGATTGATCATGCATTGTATCTAAAGAGTAAAACTTTTCTCTTTCAGGCTAGTGTTTTTTAAACACTTACCCACCAACCTTATGCCACCCGACAATCATTTTAAGACCTCAGGATTGATTTCATTTTCATGTCCCATAGTGTGGAGAAATGAAAATTTTGACACACCTATGGTAAAAAATATTTATCTAAGTATGTGTATAACTCCATATAAAATCATTTTCTTATGTAAAGAGTGGTAGTTAATTCCAAGGGAGGATGGTCACAAAATGGATTTGAATGGATATTGAAGGTTGAATTTTACATGGTTATGAAAATTGAATGCCTTTGGAATGCATATATGAATCATGTAAAAATATTATCTGGAAATAACTAGAAACATTCCCCCAATCTTCATTTGGTAGTTAGAATTTTCTATGAGTATGTGTTTTCATGTTTATTGATTGAATTTCATTATTTTTTTTCAGATGAGTCTATTGGAACATGTTTTTTCATTGAAACATTTATAATTGAGACAAAACTGGGTTGGTTTGTGTTAGAAATGTTCCATTGAATAGTTCATATGTTTCTTAACTAAGCTAATTTTTTTTACTGATCTCTCCATTGGATGTGCATTCAAATTCTGAAAATAGAATTTTCATGTATATTCTTTTGAAAGTTAAATTGCGGTTTTGAAATTACATTCTGAAATTGAATCTCTGTCAAATAAAGACTAAACATGGGAAGTATTGAATTGGAACTATGTTTCACGATTTGATTAATCGTTAAAATCTTGAACCTTTACCGCCATTTAATGTAAGAAACTTGTTAGCTGAAAAACTTGGGTGAATCTTCTTAGATAAGTTAGAGTAATGTATATTGTGAAAATTTGTAAACAATTGAGTAATTCTTTCCATAATGTGAAAATACCCACTGAATTATAAACATATCATTTCACCATAAAATTAATGCATTACAAATTGTGAGATGCTTAATCATGCCTTGATTTATACATGAGAATGTTTTTTATGTGAAGTTACTGGCTGATTTTTGAAAGTGAAAATGCATCCTGAATTTGGAAATGGTTGAACTGTTTGAATCAATTTGGGAAGAACACTGTGAATTTGTTTGAAAAGATGGAAACATAATGCAGTAAATTGGTCTAGTACTAGCCTCAGTGAAAATGTGCATTGACTATGATTGAAATATAAAACTTGAAAACTGTTTTGTTAGAATTATTATAGAAAATCTAATAATCTGTATTGTTATCTGGGTTTCTTCACTTCACACTTGAAATCCTGGCTGTGTAAAAAGATTCCTTCCATGGAATTGGAAATGTGTAAAGTTTGAACTAGGATTAAGATGAATTATTCCTGAAAATATGATTTGGGTAGGTTTGCATTGTTCAAATTGGGAATTCAATGATGGTGAATTGCTCAAGAATATAATATTCAATTGTGGGGAATGATGATATGTGAAATTTCATAATATTTATAGATTTATTCCTCGATTGCCCCAGAAAATGTGAAAATCAGAAGCCAACATATTCTTCCCCACCAGATGTGCATAACCCAAGTCCACATAGCTCTATTCCAATAATAGCGATAGCCCGGTCTCCACAGGAGTACGACAACACCTTGAAAAATTCTCTAAGCAACCCAAAATTACACACGCTCGAGCTGCAAATCCAGATTCTCCTAGGCCAAGATCCTATCCACCCTACTAATCGAGCATCGATGCCACCTACTTTTAATCCATTCATCATACTCGACAACAAGATCAGAACATTTTTCCAGATTTCCAAAGATGTCATCTGGAAGCCACCAACTCTGACCAGCCCAGGACAAGGGAACCAGTTGTGTAGTACCAGTCGATGTCCCAGGCCAAGGAAACATCACCCTGCAGAACCGGACTCAAACAACGCACCCCATATGTTCACCAGTATTCGACCTCTAGCTAGGCAGCATACAGATCCGATATTAATCCATTGAACACAACTGGAGTCCATAATACCTATCTTTGGACCATGTATTTCAAGGCCCACTGTTATTGAATCCCGTCACTCCTACTTGATTACAGTAAGCCTGAACCATCCATCACTAGCACCACTTTTCCCGAACTCCTCACACGAGGCTTTCACATCTTATTTCCACCACATCCGTGAAGCAGTGAAGCACATCATCTTCTAATTCATTCCAAATGACTATGAAGCTCAATCATGGGATAATTTGATGTAGGATCCAAGTAATGTAAATGCCTTGAGAGTGGGGTTGAATTAGGGTGATTACTTGGTTCATCTGCACATGACTAGTTCAATAAACATATAATGATGATATGTCACTATCAGGGCCGGCCCGAGCAAAATGATTGCCCAAGACAGGTGTTCAAAATGTTTCCTTCCAGCTTAGTACCGAAAATTAGAAATCCAGAAAATGAAAATCAACCAGTAAAAATTATAAATTTAGAGAATCAGAAGCAGGATCTTCAAAAACCAAGAACATTTAAAAAACAAAGAACACCATTTGAAAAGATTTATAGGAAATCAGATCGTAAAAAAAATGATGATGATTATGAATTTGAACAACAAAATTGCATCAGGATGAACTTGGGATTGAGTTTACCTTACTAGGTTTGACACGCTCCAGGGGAGATACATCAAAGAAGGGATGGACTTGCGGTGGACCTGAATCATCCCATCAGATTCCACAACCATATTCCCAGGATTTAACTTCAGTGGTCACAAAATGGATACAACGGTGATAAAGGCAGAATAGATCCAAGCGCTAATAGGAAAACAAAATTTGGCTGAGCACAAAACCTGATGGCCATTATTGGATTTTGAAAAACCAAAAAAAATTGTCCTAAAATTTATTCCATCAGGATTCATGCATCTTGCTTTTTCTCCCTCTCCCCAAACCCTGAAATTTCACTCCCTCCATCCGATCATCACCACTCACCGTCTTGTTCCCCAAACCCTAACATTTTACTTACCTGTCATCGCCTTCTTGTCTGTGTCCCCCACACATCATTGATCGATGATGTATTTTTTTTAAAAACACGATGTCACAGATGGGAGGAGCCATGGTAGGGTGAGGAGGCATGGTGGGGTGAGGAGTCATTGTTGGATGAGGCAGTAAAGAGAGGCGCCATCACAGGGGGATAGAAGGGGAAGCTTGGGGAGGTGGAGGGTGTTGCCGCTTTTCATTTGTTGCCCGAGCCCAAGGGCTCTCCAGGATCGCCCTCAGGCCAGGCCTGGTCAATATATCTGAATCACTAAGCACACTACTTATTTACTATGTTCAGAGCAGACTTGTTTCCATTGAATTACAACTAATCACTTTGAGAACTCACCACTTTCTCATAATTTTAGTACATACTACTCTATCAACTGAATTGTACTCATTTTTTTTTCAGAATATTCCTTAGATAAGTTGAATTAACTTTTCTACAAAAAATTTTGTGTGTAATGAAGCTCTAATTTTATACAAATGTTGAAATCCATTTTACTATAGAAATTCTAAGCAATTTTGATAAGGTTCATATAACCCCTTTTATGAAAATGTGATGTTTGTGCAATACACATTCGCACAAACACTGCTTTATCTCTATCACAAAACAGGGTCCTCGCAGCACCACCCTTTAACAGTGTTAAAAAAAGCACTGATAAAGGGGGGACTTTTATCAATGCTAATAAAAGTGTTGTACTTTTAACAGCACTAAAACACACTATTAAATGTATCCAATTATCATTGTTTTTTTAGTGCTGATAATAGTCCACCTTTTATTAGTGATTTTTTTAGCACTGTTAAAGGGTCTCCATTTATCATCTCTTTTTTTAGTAGCGCTAATAAAAGAGGTATTTATCAGAATATTTTAGTAGTGATGATAAATGATATATTTCAAAAAAATCCCAATAACCCCCCTTTAGGTTTGTTGACAACACTTGACCATCTTGCTGACAAATATTATGCATTTTCTGATTAGAAAACCATTCTCCCTATACAAAACTAGATAGTGATCAAGGATTCAATCAACACACACTATTAGGCCACACGATTCAATCTCAGCATGAGAGACAACAGTAACATGCAATGTTTATCAATGAATCGCTTCACTCAACCTGTGGTCTCCACTTGATGTTTGGAAACCATTATAGCCACAAATTCACTTCTCCAACTATATATTTGATCACATTTATTTAAAATTGAAGATATCTCCCCCCTTAATAGATTTACTCACCCCCTTAGTGGGATTGAATAATCTCTCCCCCTTTCATGAACAATATCTCCCCCTACCCAACAAACCCGAGCGCCACTCTTTCATGGGCTGTAAGAGGAAAAGAACAATGATCAACACATTGTGAAATTTATACCATACTTTAGGGATTGGGGGTCCCACATACACATTATTTATGTGTGGGGGTTGACTATATGATGCCTCTCAAACATATCCTTCAGTAAGGCCTTTTTAATGATTTATGTAACTTAATATTTGGTATGAACATGGTCCAATTTCACTAACAAATGTTCAAATTTCTCATTGATGAAGTGATAGTTAATTTCAATGTTCTTCATTTGTGAGTTACGAATGATATTTTTACTAATATTAATAGAAATTGATTTATCTTAATTGAATCATATATGAGACTTTATTTCAACACCCATATCTTCAGGTTATTACTTCATCCACAATAGTTGTGTGCACTATTGATTATTTATAATATATTCATCTTCTGAAATGTTTAGTAAAATGAAATCGTGTTTCTTGCTATATCAAGAAATACATAGTTCTATAGGATAAAATGATCCACATGATGTTAACATTATCTCATCTGTTGAACCAGCCTAGACTTCATATGTATATCCCAATTTCCCCCAGTTTAATATTTCATTGTAAAGCAAACCAAAGCCCATAGTGCCTTTGATATACCACTGTATTCTCTTCACCACTAGAAAATGGATCTCCATGGGATTAATATGGTACCATGAAGCTTAACAAGTTGAAAAATAAATGTCATATCTTATCATTGTTAAGTACATGAACCTCCCAATGATCTGCATATAATACAATACATTGACCTCTTTACCATCGCCATCCCCAGACAACATCATTCAGGTAGAAACCATTGCTGTATTTACCCTAGAATCCTCCAATCCAAATTATTTCAAAACATCATCGGTATATTTGGATTAAGGTATGAATGTGTAATGTCTTCCATATATCATTTGTAAGATAAATAAAAAATGTAAATTCTCCAATCAACGTCATTTAGAACTCACACCTCATAAATTTTGTATACTACCTACACTATGCTTTTTTGGTCCAACAATGATGATGTATTCAATATATTCAAGAACAATCATCCATTGATCCCTCCATTTCTTGATATAGATATTATGATCAACTCTACCATGTTGGGAATGAATCTTCGTCAAATTATGATTTAGTCGAGAATACCATTCTCTTAGTGCTTACTTTAGACTGCAAAATTCCTTCTTCATCCACTAAGCCTTATTCTCATCTCCACGCATAATAAAACCATATGGATACTAAATTTACACCTCTTTTTCAAGTAACCCATTTATAAATATTTTCTTGACATCCATATGGAAAACCATGAACTCCCTTTAAACTACTACGCCAAAGAATAATTGAATTTCTTCCAACAAATCCATAGAAGAAAATGTCTCATATACCTCAATAACATTGATTGTAAGTATCCCATACACATCTACCATGACTTGTTTCAAATAACCATGTCTCCTTAATTTAGTTTTTGTATAGAAAACTCATTTGGTCTTGATGACATTCTTACTTTTCATCCTCAAAATAATCTCCCTTTTCTGATTATTTTCTATTTGATCAAGATCTTCATATATTTCATGGAACCATTTATCAAATTTTAGCAGTACCTAAAAATACTTTGGATATATATGAGTTATGTTTGATGTTTTCTATAGAGATTTTATTCTCCTCTTTTTCACTTCTTTTGTTTAGTCACCGATGATAATATGTTAATCTATTTCAACACTGCTTATTGAATTCTATGAAATTGGTGATATAACATCATTATAACCATCATAAATGAAATCTTTATAATATGAATTATCCCCTTGTGCCCCTTGAGTTGCTCAAGTCTATATCACTCTCTTCCAGAATCTTCTCACTGCCTTGATAATGATTCTACTCAATTTCTACTATAGTTACATATTTTAATATACAATATTTTCCAGTAGTTTATTGAAAAAATGGAATTTTTCCCCTTGTTGAGTAACCAAGAAAAATCCCTTCATCTCTAAAAGATAAAAAGTTTCTATGTTTCTTCTTATTGAGAATAACACACTTACTTTGAAAGATTCCAAAGTATTTCAATATTAAATTCTTTTCAGAACATATCCCATGTTGTGTATTTTCTTCCCTCAAATAGAAAAAAGGATATGTTAAAAATATAGTCTGATGTCATGACCACCACTTTCCATAACTTCTTTGGTAGGTATTTTTAATGAGAATCATTCTCAATATATTGTTTATGATCTAGTTTCTCTTCTCAACTACACCATTTTATTGATGAGTTGTCACTATTGAGGCATAGTGCCTTATCCCATGTTTCAGAATATAATCCTCTAACTGGATAGTGATAAAATATGTTCCCATACTTGCATAAAATTTTATAATTTTCTTCCCATTTATCATTTCATCCTTTATCTAATAATAATTAATATTATTCGACACCTCAGAATTGTGGGTGATGACCATCCACTATTACATCATGAAATAATCATCATTAATATCCCATAATATATTTTCCCATCAGTGGATCATAGTTCTATCTGCTCATACACCTGAACATACATAAATTCATACAACAATGTTGACTACTTATCTCTAAGCTTGTATTCATTCTGAATAATATTTTGTATTTGATAAAAATCACATGGGTGTGCATGATCATGTGATAATCTAGGTATACAATGAGCTCCATCATTATTCACTGGATCTTCCAAGGACTGATGTCTCATGTGACCAAACCTTTTATGCCACAATCAATTTTTTTCTTCCTTGAATAGAAAGAACATATTATCTTCTCCATCAATGAATCTGGGACTCCTTTTGGAATGCATCCTATTCATCACAATTGTATCATCCAATATATTGAAGAAACAATTATACTTTTTGAAACTCACTACATATCTTGAGTCATACAGTTGACTGATCCTAAACAAGTTTCAACCAATTCATCCTTTCATATCTTGTCTCTGACCCCAACATTGGTTTTTCTTGATTCAATAATTTCTAGTCCTTCATGATTTCCAAATCTAACAATACTTTTGTTATATATGATACTAGTGACTACATCCTTATTTCATATCACTTGTGAAGTATATCTATTATCCCGGACCCATACACAAGAATGATCTGATGCTTTCAGAGAAATCTATGTAATTACTGCCTTTTTTGCTATTTTCTTTTCAATACATTTATTTGAATTAATTCTAGATGGCGATTTATAAATTTTATCCCCATCCTAAGGTGATGAACCAACTTCATGTTACAATTATTGAAATAATTTTTTTATTTTATCCCACTTAACGATTCCTTCCACTCTTGTGCATGACTACTATGGGTATTCATAGGTGAATTACATTGCATCATAAATGAGAAACACTTTCCCATATATCTAGATCCACCACACCATAAATAGTTTCCATATAATCATACTCGAAATATTGAATTGTTCTTAGATTGTTTAATTTCACTTATTCCCTATTGTACTTTTTGGCCTTAGATTACACATTTTGGGAATTTCTCATATTTATACAACAATAACACCTGATATGTACTTCCATCTTGTGTATCTTTTCTAAAACCACAGTGGTATTTTGGGTTATTTGAGTCTTATTATTTTTAGTTACATCAATATCATCCCTCAACTTTAGAGTGCACACTTATGGCTTGGCATCAACCAACACTTCCTTTTTCTTGTGAATAGGCCTCATACTAAATTTTCAATCTTGATGCATTTTTTATTTTTCTGATAACCCTCTAAATATTTATATAGACCTCTATGATTATACTTTACATTTTCTTATTCCCATTATAAATAATTTTTAATTTCATACTAGGAGTCTAGATTATTTGGATCTTTTCTTTATTCCCCAGGCTGAATACGTCTCCCTTAATCAATTTGATACTTTTGACTCGATCTTTCATTGTGTTAGTCGAACCATAAATAATCTAGGTCCTTTATTCAATATTGACCTTGTACTCAACAACCCTCTCAAATATTTCCAGATTTTCATACATAAAAAATTCAATTTCTTCCTTTAACTCAAATTTCTCTTCTTTTAACTAATATATGTAGTGTTTGGAATCACAAAAAAACTCCATTGAATTTATTTTTCATGGCTATCCAAACACCTATATCATCAATTACACACTATAACTATGATTTGAGATATACAATCCCTTCTAATTCCCCTTTATCAATATCATTATCTTCTTTCATCTGTGAATTTTCTACAACAGCCACGAGATCATCTTCATTAATTCATTTTAATTCATTAATTTATTTTTTTCTTTTCATTTGAATGATAATCCTCTTTTCAAGGTTGTTTATTATTCTTGAATAAGTTTTTATCAATACTCATCATACCTTTAACATTATTTGAATATTTACTAATGGGAACATCATCATTCTAACCCTCATATTGAAAATTATTGGGACACTTTGTTATGAGGTTCCTAAAATTTCAATATCAAAATCATGTAACTTGTAGTTTCCATTTGAACATTCCTTTCCCCCTTTTTAGATTTGTGGAATGGAATGAAATAATATTATCAACATTTTCTTCTTACAGATTGTTCTCCATGTTAACCTTCTTAAATTCCTTGAATGCCACTCCCCGAGACATCCACTTTTCAAATTCCATGTTTTTGGTATTCCTCATCTCATACACAAGAAGAATACATTGAAGACTATACAACATCATTACCTTTGGATATTTTTCCTCGATCATTAATATGTTTATATAAAATAAATGTGGGAATATTATCAAGATGTGATTGATGATTTTTACATCATCTAGGGTTTCTATAAATACATGATAATCCTCCATAATCACATTCACTCGATCCATGAATTAAAAAATAGATTCATTTGGGTGCATCCCTAATTCCTCATACTTACTCCGTAGAACCTATAGTTTAACTTCTCGTACATTTGAGTCACCTTCATCGATATTATGTGGATTTTCCCACATGGTATATGAGGATTTAAATGATATCATCTTCATATAGATTGTGTTTTCCAAATACCCCCCCCCCCCCCCGACACATTAATGCACTTAGTGTCATTAACCAACTCTTTGTGATATTTTTTATAGGATTCCACATTCCATTATATTTTTGATCCCTTGAATAACAACTATGTAAACATCCATTACTCAATAACTAAAATAGTATTTCATCCAATTCATCAAAATATGAACGTTATTTTCATCTAAGTTGAGAAATACTTTATGATATACTTCTGTTACGGCTTCCACTGAGAGATAATTCCACTGACTTAAAGCTTTGTCTATGATACCACTTATTAGTCCCAAGAAAGGTAAATACCATGGGAGGGGGTGAATTAGTGTATGTTAGTTTCTTTAATTTACCCTCACTAATAAACCCATTCCACTTTTAGTAAGAACAATTCATTCCTTCATAACAAATATAAAAAAAATTAAAGTAAAAATAGATATAATAAATTTTAATTTGGTTATCCCACACCAGGCTAGTATAAGGGTCAAACAAAAATGACATGTTTATGTACTTGAATAAAAAAGTGAACTACTTGTTTATAATGTTCATAGAAGAATCACTACCCCCTATTTTACAGCCAATCATATTGAGAACCCATATCTTTCTAGGAATTTAAAAACTCACCACTCTTTCATCAAAAGTCTGCTCACACTTTCTTCAAATTATTCCTTATATATGATGAATCAACTTTGTTTACACCATAACTGGTGCGTAATGAAGATTATATTTTATAAACATGACGTACTCTATTTTAAGACTAAAATTTTAGGCAATTTATTTAAGGTTCATATAACCCATTTTGTGCACAAGTGATGTTCATGTAAAACACATTTTCATAAACACTCATTATTGAAACCCTCTATCTACATGCAATAGTTTTTCATGTAAATTCTCTCATACAAGGAATACAATCATGTAAGAATTTCACAAAAAAATTTAAATATTATTTAAGCCTACCTCTCTACTTAATCGTGAAATTATTACCCTATTTATAGGGAAAAATAATTTCTTATTCAACCCTTTATGAAAACATAATACACATCACCTCTGTTCATGAACATCACTATGTTATCCAACTCCCTTCTGTGAGTTTGTCGGCTTTGTGTGAGAGTTTACCTTACTTGAATGAGAATCCTTCATTTGTGTCAAATCTATATGTAATCACCTTGAATAGAATCCAAAATCCACTAAATCCCTTTATTCCTGAATACCCCATGGTATTATCCACTCTAAAACATTGACAACATGATTTATCAACAAAAAAACCCCACAATCTCTAAAACACCATCATGAATGATTTTTTCCAATATTTGGTATGAAAATATGTTTTATAATTTTTTCTGTGACATAGAATGGGAGGGGAAGATTGTTTATAATGTTGTAGGAGGTGAGAGAATTATCTATTCCCCTCCATTGTAGTTTTTGCAGACTGGTTTAGTTCTACATTTATTTCATTATATTAGTTCCATGTGAAGTGAAATTATATTCATTTATTCTCTAAATGTATTCTTATATTATACTCTTTTCTATTTTATTTATATTTATCAAACTCCATGATTTTATTATGATCTCATAATTTATGATAGTGAATCACTAATCCATTTTGGGTGGTCTAAATGGGAATCACATAGTTATTTTTAAAATTTTATTTTTAATTCCAAATTTCCCATTACCTGATTCTTATGGGGTAGTGGAGGTAGGATGACGAGGAAGTGAAATTACTCTATGTTCCATCAACATTATTGTATCATTTAACTATTTTACCTTTATAGATTTCTAACTACTAATTTACTAACCATACTAGTGGAGGTGAATGAATTGAGAGGATGAATTGTATAAAATCGTTGTCAAGTGGGCTGCTTCGGTTGAATTTATCGAAAGAAAGGAGTTCTTTATCAGTCACTGATGAGGATACATGATATACATGTGTGCTTGAGGATCCTTGAGTATACTGGTATTCTCATACTTTATATATAGTGATGGGAAATTACAATAATGGTATTTTTAACATCATAACCCCATCTTATTGGATTGGGAATGATCAAGATGCCACTAACCTTAGGTGACGACCCCTCAACACTAAACGCTGAAAATAAATTACAAGGGCTTTACCAGATAGCAGGGTACAATTTCCCCTTACGTACATAACACAACCTATAATGGGAGAACATAATTTTATAAAGAAAATATGTTAAGTGATAACTAAAAAATACCAAAACTCAATGACATAATATACCAGAAACTTAATCAGAGTCGTAAAAAGAAATATATACATGAACAAGTCTATACAAAAACCCAATTAAACAAGGCACCAATGTTACAACTTGACTAACACGAATCCAAGATCATCTCCAAACTATATCTCTAAAATGATATGACTACAACATCAAGGTGCTCCACTAGTAAATTAAGAGACTTTACCCTTACCAGTATAATGGTAGAAAAATAACATATATACCAAGGTGCATATTCTATGGGTTAGTATAAAAAACAAGTATGAAAACCCTAATAATTTCCATACACACCACTGAGATAAGAACTAGTTAGCTCATAACAATAGAAAATATTATTAAAAAAATTGGAGGATAAAAAATCTAGAGGATAAGATAGAATGAAATATTAGAGAACATAAATCACACCATGATGGTCCCACATGTCAAGAACCCACACACCAAGGAAACTATCCGACTAATTAATTACCAATCCACAATGTTCTCTAAATAGTATATACTCATAGGTGGTACCCATCCCTACAGACCCAATTCATCATCTGGAAGTATAATCTAGTAGGACCTAACTCTAGAACATATAACCAATTTTAAACCAACATGGCCCCATTAAATATCATGAACTTATTCATTCCTATCCATTCGAAGTTCTCACACCCAATTTTTTTTTTAAAACTAGTCTCACTTTAGAATTTTTCGGAACATGTTGTGGATTTCACCCATAACCCATGTTCTCAACATCAAGAGACAAGATGGACCATCCAAGGGTTTCCATTCTAAAATATAATTATTATATTTAGAATACAAATGCATACAATTTCCATGGAAAGTGGAGTGGGATAGAAGCCACCTACCTCCAATGTGTTTATTCCAAATTATCATTACGCGACTTCATATATTTGGACTCTCCTCGCCATTCCATTAAAAATTGATAATTAAACCGTAAAAAAATTCATCATAGACCCTAGATCATAGCATTGGAGTTATAGTCTAGGGTTTATACTAAAAGATAATTAGAAAGGAAATTAAGATAAATAGAATCTAAACTCTTACCATCAATTCCCTAGATCCAACATGTTGAGACTTGATGGAATTAACCTCAGATGTGAATAGAATCAATAAATTCACATAGAGGAACCCTATGGATCAAGATAGCAAGACACAAAAGTAAAAGTAAGGGTTTTAGGGGAGTAACAGTGATTAAAATATAATTTTTAGTCTTAATTAATTAGGTTTCACGGTTTGGACACATGCTTTGGAAAACAATTCTCCAACCCTGAGAGAGCTACTGATGACACCCAAGGCGACATGGTTCGGCCACACAATTTCAAAAACCATGCACCAAAAGTGTAAATCATCATTATCCAAGTTAATAAGAGGCCATGCGGTTAGAACATGGTTTACATAACCAATTTTCCAATAGTGTGTCTTCCCCTATGTCCCAATTTTAAATCAAACAGTTTCCCAGGGATAATATAATGATTTCCCCTAACCATGTGCTAATCATGCACACATCAAAAAGTATCCAAAAACTCCTAAAATCTCCTTAAACTTTACAATAATCAACCCAAAGTCTTACAAGACATGAAATTAAAGTATAAAATAGTAACATGCCTAAAACTCGAGGGTGTTACATTTTCACCACCACTGGGATTTCAATACTTGGAAATATAGAGATTGTCGATGAATTGACAAATCTCTATCCATTGCTCTACCATATACTTCTCATGTTCACAAGTATCTTTCTATATTTGACCATGTTTCCATAACACACACACTAGAGATATAAATCTTCCACACAATACATCATCGTGCCTATCTAGAATATAAATCAAGGAGTTCCCAATAGTCACATAATGATCTAGAGTGACATAATCCCAACTAATCACATGACTCGGATCAATCAAAAAAATTTAAATTGAGAAACATGAATCATATTATGAACATATATATTTGTTATTGTTATAGATAACTGATAGAAAATGTTACTAATACATTCATGAATCTAGAATGGTCCTACATATTGAGGATCCCACTTACCTTTCTTTCCCAAACGATGATACCTCAACCCCATAAAAACTCACAAGAATACCTAATCATTAACATCAAAAGAAAAAGGATGCAAATCAAATTTAACATAATATTTATGAAGGATTTAGGTTGTTTCCATTCTCTTTATGATCACATGTATCTTTTCAATAGACTTTCACATGAGGCTTTGTCTAATTAGTGAAGTTTTACAAGTTTCAACCAAAAAAAGTGAAAAAATACATGGATGAACATACAATTCTTTATAAGGGTCCATATGTACCATGGCCCGATAATAGCTATTATATGAACACACTAATAATGGTAAATGATCTTCACTTGAATCACTAAAATTCATAACATAGGCCCTGATCATATCTTCCAATGTATGGATTGTTTGTTCTGACTTCCCATCCATTTAGGGATGATTTTTTTGTGTGTTCATAGTAAATTGGATTCTAAGGGCTTGTTGAAAAGGCTACCAAAATCATGAGGTCAATGTAGGGTCGCAGTAAAATATAACAGAAACTCTAACCCCATATATTTTCAAAACTTCATGAATATAAATATTTTCCAATTCATCTACCATGTTCATCTATCATATTGGAATGAAGTGTTCTGACTTCATGAGTCCATCCATAATAACCCAAAAATGGTGTAATGCTTTAGAAATGTTTTTGGTAGACCAGTGAAAAATATATAGAAATTTACTTCCAATTCCACTTGGGTGTGAGCAATGATTGGAACATGCCAGTTGGACGTTGATTTTCAAATTTCACCTATTAATATGTGAGAAATCAAATAACATACTAAACCAACATCCATTTCATACTCGACCACTAGAAATAGTTCATCATTGCCCTGTACAATTTCTAGGAACCCTGGTGGATAACCCATTTTGAATGATTATAAAAAGAAATAGTTAGGTCATAGAAAGATATAGGAAATAAAATTTGATTCTAAAAGAGAAAACCATGTTTTCATCTTCTATATATCTATCATTGGCCTAACTTCCATTAAGGTTTGACCTCATTTTAATACAATCAAGGATTTACTATCGAGTCTCCTTGAATTATTCAATTAATTTAGGGATCAAAGTAACTGAAAAGAGAATAAAATATTTTTCTTTCTCAACATATTCAATGTGCATGTCAATTATTACCCCCAATAACTTCCATTAGTTTTAGGCCTCTCTAACCAATTGGTTATATGAATTCTAGCTTAATGTATTAGCCACTAAATTCCATTTAGCATGTGTTTAAACCAATTTGAATTCAAACATTTATAGATATTCCATACATTTTCTCTATCTAAAATTCAATTCCCATTGTGAAAATATTTTTTTTCAAACTTTTGTGATCTGGAAAGTGAACTTTTTTCATCAAAAAAGACTATGAATATTTGTTTTTAAGACATGGAGAACCAAAAAAAATTTCAGGTCATGATTTGGATAGTTCTTTTTATGCATTCTCAATTATTCTAGGTTGTCAGCAATGAAATTACTCATACATGATAAAATAGCCCAAATCAGATCCAAAAGCATCACATAATACAAAATATCCCTAACCTAGTTTTGGTAAGATCATGATTGGTTTGAAAGTGATTTGATACATTATTTCCTTGAAGGATTTATGAAAATCATCACTCTAGTATAATAGAATACCATTCAGTGTCAATTACATCATGGGAGAAGTGAGATCTGAGAAATCAAAAAGTGATGGTAATAGCTTATTAATACCCAAAAACTATTTATATTAAAGAAATTCTTAGATGGTTTCAATGATATGAATAACTCAATTTTAATAGGGACAATTGATATGAGTTTCTATGAAATGAAATGCCAAAAGGGAAAACCACCTATATCCAGAAGTCACATTTGGATAATTTATCAAAAAGTAAGTGATATCTAAATTAACTCAACATGATCTATAAGTTGATTTCATGGTCATATTTCATGTGATAATATACTAAGATGACATAAAAAATCCATAATGAAAGAATCCAAGTATCTGTGAAAGATATTATTCATTAGTGTCATAAAGACTAATAATGCACTATCGATACCAAAGGTAATGAACAAATACTCATGATGGTTGTAACAACCCCTGAACGTTATCTTTAAAATATCTTACTTCTAGAATAAAATATGGCGATAGCTCGATCATAGATAAATTTTAGAGAACCATTTACCTCCCTTAAACCAACCAAACAGATCAACAATTAAAATAATTGGGTATTAATTATTTATCAAAAGATGGTTCAACTTATGTTAATCAATAAAAATATGAATAGAAAAATTATCCTTCTTGAAAAATAGAATTGGAGTGTCCCAATATGATGTAAATGGTTTTAAAAATCCCTTATTTTCCAATTATTATATTTGATCCTTCAATTATCATAATTCTATTAGTACCATTATATATGATGGAAGTAAAATAGGATTCATTCGTGGGAGTGAGTCGATAAAAAATTTGACTTCTCTCTCAGGTGATTGGAGTGTCCCAAGGTGATTGCTTCCAATTAATATCAGATGTTAAAAACCACTATTAATAATGGAATTTTTCGTCCCATATTAACACCAAATTACCATTTTAATAACTTAAAAACTCCATTAGGATATGTAAAAGTCACTCATTGAGTGTATCAATCAATGATAGTCATTAATTATACTTCCCATACATTTCCAAGATGAGATCAACGATGTCTATTTCTATGATAGTTAACTCCCACAAAAAATGAACTGTTTAAATAGTTATGAAAATTGATGAAAATTTTATTTCTATAGTCTCCCATTACCAAAGATGGGCCTTGATTATAATGACATGCGACATATTTTCCATATAAACTCTTAGTTGTTTTACCACACAAGAAGAAATAAAAGAATATGAAACACATGCGTTAAACAAAGCATACATTAAGGTAGATTCATGGAAGGTTGGTACTTCACATAATCGAGGATCTTGCATATTTGGTTGGCATACTATATCACCTTGATATTTTATGAAATATTTTTTTTTCAAATGAATTTAACTCCTTCTATAACATATATTACATGCAACAATGAGCTTTAAAAAACCAAAATATACTATAAATATTATTATTTAAATATGACGATTATAACCATGTCATAAAATTTGGTGGTATCAATAGGAATAACCACATTTTTAAAATTAAGTATGATGGTTTTATAAATATAAAAACATATTGATAAATAGGTACTATATTTTTTGTAATTTCGTTATATTTTTTGCGAATATTATTTTTTCAAAAATTGATTTTTATTACATTTTGTGAACAAATAATAAAATTTATATTTCCACTTTTATATTTTTTTTAAAAATTTAAATTAATTTTTTAAATTAACATGTAAAAATTATCTGAATATTTTTTTATAATTTTTTGAAAAGATTAATTTTTCAAAGAATAGTGAAAAATACTGATTTTTATGAAAAATTATCTCTTCATTTAAAGAATTTACAAGTTTCATTTTTTTAATAGAGTTTTAAAAGAAAAATTAGTTCAAATATATTATTATTAATCCAATTTAGGTCATAATAATCAATTTCATATTGAATTATTATATAAATACTTTTTACACTTATGAAAACTTTTACTTTGGAAAACTGTTTTATTGCGTTTGTGGGTTAAATTTAAATTTAAATTATACCACTTGTGTGAATTGAATTTAGAGAAAATAATTACATATTTGTAATAATCATAATTAAAATTATATAATAAGTTTAACTCATTTTATTCCCATAATTAATATTAAAAACAATAAAAAATTAATTATAGTGGTTAAGTTAACATGAGTTTATCGTGGTGGGGGGTAAACCAAAAGATATGGATATGTTTTTCATTAAACATTGTCAAAATCCTATTATATAGCAATATTTTAAATTTAATATATCAAAAATATGAATATATGGTCATTAATAAGTGTTTTTATTTGGATGGATTTATCATTTTGGACTCTTTTGGGAAATTTCCATGTAGTTTCCATGTGGGTTCCTTTCCCCACTTATGAAAGGACATCACCAATCCTCTCCTCTCCATAATCCATGATCCTTTTGTTTTGGTAAATACCTACCCAAATAATTTCATTAATTACCTACCCATCTTATTAAGGCTTTATATTGATTATGAAACCCCCCTAGTAATTCTTTTAGTGCAAACCTGACGAGGTTGCCCAAAGAAGAGGTAAAATTATTAACCATGTATTTTCATTTTATTTATTCTTCCATTTACTTAAAATATTATTCAACCATTATGATATAATAACATCATAATATTCCAAATACTAATATTTTATTATGTTAATGGTATACCCTATATCCATCTCCTCCTCTATCAAATGAGAAATGAAACCACCAATCATGTGTATGGAAGACTATCACATTGCAAACTGATGTAATTTGTTTTCCATCACCGCCTATTACAGATATAGATAATGATGTATTTATTGTTTATATATGGTATTTATGAAATATTTTTTACTTCTATAATTATAATATCACATCTACCATTATACATTGAAATCCATTGGAAAATGATAACGTCGCTCGCATCGTCATGTGGATGAACATCACTACGAAGCGATGTGATTTTTTTTCATATTATTTTGACATGGATGGTAATAAGGACAGATTTAATGAATATATTTGATATATATGAAATAGTTGTTTTTTCTATAACGGTGATATAATATTTACCTTTCCTTCATCCAGCCCTTCCAGAAAATAGAAACAACATTCATGCATACATACCCATCTCCACGAACGATGTAATTCATTCCCTATATATAACATTTATAGGTCAATATAAATACGTATAAAATGAATATAAATTATATTTATATCATTTTAAACATTATAGATATAATGGAACCATGATCAATGTAACACCCCGAGCTTTCACGATACGCTTCTCTTTCAATAATGCAATAGCTTGCATTGTACGCAAGTTTGAGATTATAACACACTGCAACTAATCAAAGTAGCCGTTATGAATAGTAATACCCACTTTTTAAAATTATAGAAATTTTATATTTCAAAATGGACTTCATTTTTGTATTCATAATATCTAAATTATCCAATGTTGAATTTTTTTTTGTAATTTTCTGAGAACATCCAATTTTTATGAATAGTGAAAAAATACTTAATAACAACTTTTTTAATCAAAATATTTTATAGTGATAAATTATACTATTGAGTGGTTTTAAAGTATAATTAGAATATATTTTTACTATTTTATCCAATTGTGGTCATTATAATTAATTTCACTTTGAAATTGGACATAAACAATTGTCAATCTTTTGATATATATTGTATCTTAAAAACACTCTATTTGTTGTGATAGCGGGAATTAATCATAAAATTAATTAATCAACTTATAAGATTGGAATTTTTTAAAATAGACATCATTTTTAAATTCGTAATATAAATTATAGCTTACGGTGATATTTTGGCATTATTCTGAAAAACATCAATTTTTGATGAATAGTGAAACCACTAAGTGGTAGTTAAAAAACTGATTTTTCGTTTAAATGAAACATTACCACTTCTGTGATTTGATTTTCAAAAATCAGACATAGATGGTTTTCATTAGGAAGTAAAATTTGGTTCAATGAGAATAAAATAATTTTTTGGTGAATAGTAACTTTTAAGTTTAATTAATCACGATTAAAGGTAATTAGTGAAATTTAAGGTAAAAATGATATTATAAAAATAAGGAATGACCTTGAAACTTTTCCTAAACCTATTGGATGAGTCATGGACGACCAGGACAATACATGGGTCATCTTGGGGACCCCATGGATCCACATTTCTAGGAAAATGACATAAATAAATTTTATTTAAAGTTAAAATAAAAATGTCAAAAACATAAGTTGTTTTACTAAAACAATTTTTAAATGGAGTTATACAAGTCATATTGTTGACTATTAATATTCATTAGAAGGGTAAAATGATTTCTTACATAATGATAATTTTTTTATAATTTTTAGACATTAAATAAATTAAATTATTTATGACACCATGATGATGCAGTGATTACCTCATTAATTTACAATTTTAATAAAATAGAAGAATAATGTAAAATATAAGAATTAAACTTCTCCAAAGCCTATTTTATGAGTATATTTCGAACCCTTATAACCTTGGCCTCTAATTTTACAAGTGTTGGACCTTTAGAATCCGAAATTCATTGTATAATAAAGTAACATTTCATTAATTTCCAAGAGTGCCCCTCCTCTCCACTTATAAAAGGCCCCCACCACTACCACCTTACTCACACTTTCAAAGACTTTTGGCTCGGCCAACCTCTGCCCAAATACTCTCCCAAATTCCCTCCATTACTCCTAGAAGTCTCACTTTGGGAATAATTCTTCCCAAGGAATCCTTTGGCTCAAATAAAAAAGAGTTACCCGAATTTAAGGTAATGTCTTCTCTAATGTTGTTTTGTTTTATTTTGCTTCTCCAACCCATTAAACTCTTTTTATTCCATTCTTTTGTAACAACAACAGTATCTACAATATACTAGGATGTTGTTATGGTAAGGATTTGGTTTACACTTACACACAACTTCGTCTAATGGTTAAAGAACATACTGTTTCTGTGGGTGGCGAAATACTGCCTCACGAAACGATGATTGTTCAATATTCTTTTAACACCTCTAATGGTTGCCATTTTGATGACTCTATTTTCATATATGATATATATATATATTATGTTTATTTTTTCCTTATTCTTTTTTATTTGTCATTTATGGCATACTTTATGATTCCCATTATGGGTAAACGCGATAATTTCATTTTAGGAAGTGCAGACTACCGCCCCCTCAAAGTGATTTGAATCATTAATGCCATATGTGGGATGTATAAAGGATGGAGTAAATGATATTGTATATGATATTATACTGGAATTATAATACACCTTTATACTATTATTATTTCATTCCATTAAATACTAAATAGAAATGAAAGTAGCGTTCATGCGTACGTACGGCTTACCGTCTCCATGAACGGTGCATTTCATTTCTTACCTCTAAATGTTATGTAATATTATAAATGAATGTATATACTGGATATATATGATATATATGATATCTAAATCATGAATATAATTCTGGATATAATGTATATTTCACCACATGAACAACTTGTAATTATACGAAGTTTATTTTTGACTCAAGTACCTAAGATCGACAAAACGACCGTTATAAACTTAAATAATTACAAAATGTTCATGACATGGTAATAAATGATATAAAAGGAATATTGAACTTGAAAAAGGTTCTTATGAAGTTATATATTAACTCTAGTTTATTATTCACGAGATCAAATAACGGTCGAGTGAATTTGGACACGAGGTAAGGGAACTTCTTAACCCAATTTCTATTCTTTGGGTTAATCTCCTAATTTCAAATTATGTCATGATATTATTATGTACTATCTTGTATTTGTAATTTTTTTATGTTTACTTATAGTGAATAAACATAATAGATCTACTTTATTTTAAAAAAATTATCTTTGTAAGTGTCTTCGTCTCAATCTCCTTTCATTGAGACATATTTTGTTTTATACACAACTTTCTTTTATACGGTGTATAAACCCCTTTGACTTTGACTTTTATTCAAAAATGAATCTTTTTTTAAAAAAGTGTTTTACTAAACGGAAAAAGGAATGTTTTTGTCTTATGTATGTGGCGAAAATGACTTCTCTTTTTCCGTGACCATTATTTGTGTTTCGTCTTCCTCTACAAGCCATAACATTTTAAATGAAAAATAAATACAATGTTTTAACTTTCGTTTATTTTGGTATTGAAAATGGAATTGAAATTGTTTTTATTATATCCATGTGTTGTATTGATATATTGTGATTGAAATGTGGAAATTTTATGTTTCCTTTATGCACATTTTATGTGATATGATTATGTTATGGTTTATGATATGTTTAAACCTGTTCATATGAGGAATGCATTGGACTTAATAAGTGACGGGTGGAGCCCGCTATAGCTCCCTGATGCATCGGTAGGTCTCATGAGGAAAACTAGTGTCTTGGCACGAGGCCTTGACAAAATCTTATTTGTGGTCTTGGCACGAGGCCTTGGCTACGTGGTTATGATAGTCTGGCATTATGCATTCCATCATTATGAAAGTGGTTATTGATATTGCATGTGATTATTCCACTAGTAGAATATCCATGAGAGTAAGTAAATGGCATTATTTAATTTATTTTTGCCATATTATGCTGAAGTTAAAGTTTAAAAAGGCCTTTGTTTTAGTTATACATTTCCTTAAATGTTAATGTTTATTTACGAAAGCTTCCGCGATATTGTTATCCTTACTGAGCATCTGAGCTCACCCCTTTCAATGTTTTAATATTATCCAGGATGTGAAGAAGTATTTTATTAATGACCTGCAGGGATAGTCAGAAGAGGATATGAGTGTGGACTATGGAGACTTTGTTATTGTAGATTTTCACTTTATGATGTAATGTAACATTTATGAATGTATCTAGTGTTTCCAAGGCTACTAAACTAATCGGTCTTTCGAGACTTGTTCTTTTGTGACCATGCCAATGTTACAAAGTAATGCACCGACTCCGGGTAACTGGGGTCGGGGCGTTACAGTTGATATCAGAGGAAGTTTAGTACTAACCTTTGAAGCTAGATTTAGATAAAATCTGATTAGAGCACATATCCCAAAGATAGTCTTCGAGGATTAGTATAGAAGAACTTCCTAGAATTTTGGTATTATAGAGATTTTGTGAGTTTTCCGAGCAATACATCCCTGTCTGGATACGAGTAGGTAGAGGTGGCTCTGGCACAGATGTACCTAGGGGTAAAACCCGAAAACACCGCTTTGAGATAGACTCAAACGGGAACTGGTGCACGACAACGGGCCTTGCTGCACTCTTGGTTACGACACTCCCGGGGGATATGCTTAGGATAATTCAAATTTTCTTCACAAACCACTATGAAGGTTATGAGTATATACTTTCTCAAAGAAAACTTTTTTTATGATTATGGATTATATCCATAAATAGTTCAATTAGTGTTAAGTGTTTTACAAGTATGGAATTATGTATTTTGATTCATAAACTAATCTAATTTATGCCATTGTTTATAAATGGCGCCTAGTGGAAGGAATGGAAACTGTATCAATGCACGCACTCCATGTAGGGATTTACCTCCTGCTCAAGATAATTATTATGGAGCTGGAGATACAACTGGTGCTGATAAACTTATTACCATACTGGGACAGCTCACTCAGGTTATGAATAATAACCTTAGTCGTATGGAGCACCCTGATCCGCAACGTGGAGGGTCAATGTTAGTCCTCTTCATGAGGCAACAACCACCAACATTTAATGGGGGTACAAATCCATTAGTAGCTGAGTAATGGATAAACTCCTTAGAGAAAATATTCCACGCCTTGGGGAGTAGCGAAAGGGAGAAGGTTTTCATGGCAGTTTATCGGCTCACCGGAGATGTAGATCAATGGTGGTCTCTGATTCAAAACACGAAGGAAGATGAATAAGTATCAAGTATGGAATGGAGGGAGTTTAAGGAAATTTTCTTAGAAAAATACTTTCCTCGTGACCATCGAGCAGATATGGAAAGACAATTTTTGAGTCTGAGACAAAAGGAGGATGAAAATGTCGCAAAGTATGAGGCCAACTTTACAAGGTTAGCAAGAAATGCTGAAGATTATATACGTAACCCAAGTAGTAATATTGATCGTTTCTTGGATGGGTTAAAACCTTTTCTCCGTCGAGCTTTAGTAACAAAATATTTCACAACGTACGAAGATATAGTCTCGTGTTCTATCAAGACAGAAAAGGAATTCTATATGTATTATGAAATCAAAGTAAAGCAAGAGAAGAAGAGAACGGTGGAACAAGAGACAGATAAAGGGAAAAATGGAAAGAAGGATTTTCCATTATGTGATAATTGTGGGAAGAATCACCCTGGTACTTGCCTAAAAGGAATGGGAGTTTGTTATAAATGTGGAGAAAAAGGTCACCAGGCTCGTGATTTCAAGGGAATGAAAGAGGATATCAATGTTGAATGCTACAATTGTTGGGAAATGGGGCTTTATGCAAATGAATGTCCAAAGCCTCAAGGAAACTTACCTCAGAAAAGGCCAAGTGATCAAGGCCAATCTTGTGCTGTTACAACAGTTGAAGTGGAATAATTAATGTGCTGGTGCTTTTGGACTCAAAGATTATATTCTGGTTGTAAGAATAATGTGATATATATAAGGATTGTACTGTAGTTTGTTTTCATTAAGGTTTTAATATGATTAAGGTAATCATATTTTAGTATGTGAAAATAAGAGAAAATTTACTTTGTTTGGGGAATCTGATGAATTGATTTTTGAATTGAGAGACCTTTTAGAGAAAGTCTGGACAGAGGTATGTTGGATAATTATAAAGGTTGGAATGGAATAAGATGAACTTTGGATAATATTGTTTAAGGTTAAAACATTTCTGAAAATTATTTTTTGAATATTATAATACTAAAGTTTTAGGAAAAGGACAACCTGCAGGTTGGGGGATATCCCGTCGCGTCGAACAAAGCTGTAGGAATCGAACCCACAACCATAGTGCGACATGCCTTTATTACCTACCACTAGCCTAGAGGAAGTCCCTGGTTATTAAAAAATAGTTTTACTAATCTAAATGGTATGTGTTAATATTTGGAACCTTATAAAATTAGGATAAATAGAATATTTTTGAGTTCTATTTCCTTTTAGAGTGAAAGATGGGTTCATAGTAAAAATATATTAAAGAATGAAAGCCTGCATGACAAGTAAGTATATTTCCTTACGTTCTTAGTAAATCTCTTAAATAAATTCCTCAACTTTATGAAAGGTAACGTAAAAAAAATGTTGCCGGTTAACTTTTCCAACTGGGGATTCAATGACTATTTAACTAATCACAAGTTTGTGATTTTCTTATGGTTAACATTCTCCTAATCCTGTTTTCTATAACTCTCCATAAGACCTTGATGGTTTGTTTCCCCTCCATATCCATATTTTCATAGAATCCTAGTATGGGCTATCTCGGGTGACCTTTGTACTTCTCTCTCTTTCTTTTAATGTTATATTCTTATTAACCCTATTTCCGATGTGGGTTTTCCAAAAATGTATTTTCAATTTTCAACCTTTTATTTTCAAAGAAAAATTTCAAATTGTGAGGACGCAATTTATTGATGCAGGGGTGAATTTAACACCCCGAGCTTTCACGATACGCTTCTCTTTCAGTAATGCAATAGCTTGCATCTTACGCAAGTTTGAGATTCTAAAACACCGCGACTAATCAAAGTAGCCGTTATAAATAGTAATACCCACTTTCTAAAATTATAGAAATTTTATATTTAAAAATGGACTTCATTTTTCTATTCATAATATCGAAATTATCCAAAGTTGAATTTTTTGTAATTTTATGAGAACTTCCAATTTTTATGAATTGCGAAAAAATACTTAAAAAAAACTTTTTTAATCAAAATATTTCATAGTGATAAATTATACTATTGAGTGGTTTTAAAGTATAATTAGAATATATTTTTACTATTTTATCCAATTGTGCTCATTAGAATTAATTTCACTTTGAAATTGGACATAAACAATTGTAAATCTTTTGATATATATTGTTTCTTAAAAACACGCTATTTGTTGTGACAGTGGTAATTAATTATAAAATTAATTAATTCAACTTATATTTTTGGAATTTTTTAAAATAGAAATCATTTTTGAATTCGGAATATCAATTATAGCTTAGGGTGAAATTTTGGCATTATTCTGAAAAACTTCAATTTTGATGAATAGTGAAACCACTAAGTGGTAGTTAAAAAAACTGATTTTTCATTTAAATGAATCATTACCACTTCTGTGATTTGATTTTCAAAAATCTGACATACATGGTTGTCATTAGGAAGTAAAATGTGGTTCAATGGGATTAAAATAATTTTTTGGTGAATAGTAACTTTTATGTTTAATTAATCACGATTAAAGGTAATTAGTGAAATTTAAGGTAAAAATGATATTATAAAAATATGAAATGACCTTGAAACTTGTCCTAAACCTATTGGATGGGTCATGGCCGACCAAGAAAATACATGGGTCAAATTGGGTACCCCATGGAGCCACTTTTCTAGGAAAATGACATAAATAACTTTTATTTAAAGTTAAAATAAAAATGTCAAAAACATAAGTTGTTTTAGTAAAACAATTTTTAAATGGGGTTATACAAGTCATATTTTTGACTATAAATATTAATTAGAAAGATAGAAATATTTCCTACATAATGATAATTTTTTTATAATTTTTAGACCATAAATAAATTAAATTATTTATGACACCATGATGATGCAGCGATTACATCATTAATTAACGATTTTAATAAAATGGAAGGATAATGTAAAATCTAATCATTAAACTTGTAAAAATCCTATTGGATGAGTATATTTCTAACCCTTATCACCTTATACTCGAATTATATAAGTGTGGGACCTTTATAATTCGAAGAGCATTGTATAATAAAGTAACATTTCATTACTTTCCATGAGTGCCCCTCCTCTCCACTTATAAAAGGCCCCCACCACTACCACCTTACTCACACTTTCAAAGCCTATTGGCTCGGCCAACCTCTACCCAAATACTCTCCCAACTTACCTAAACTACTCCTAGAAGCCTCACATTGGGCATAATTCTTCCCAAGGAAGCCTTTGGCTCAAATCAAAAAGAGTTACCCGATTTTAAGGTAATGTCTTCTCAAATGTTGTTTTGTTTTATTTTTCTTCTCCAACCCCTTAAACTCTTTTTATTCCATTCTTTTGTAACAAAACCAGTATCTAAAATATACTAGGATGTTTTTATGATATGTTTTTGGTTTAAAATTACACACAACTTTATCTAATGGTCAAAGAACATATTGTTTCTGTGGGTGGCGAAATACTGCCTCACGAAACGATGATTGTTCAATATTCTTTTAACACATATAATAGTGGCCATTTTGATGACTCTATTTTCATATATGATATATATATATTATGTTTATGTTTTCCTTATGCTTCTGTATTTCTCATTTATGGCATACTTTATGATTTCCATTTTGGGTAAACGCGATAATTTCATTTTAGGAAGTGCGGACTACCGCCCCCTCAAAGTGATTTGAATCGTTAATGCCATATGTGGGATGTATAAAGGATGGAGTAAATGATATTGTATATGATATAATACTGGAATTATAATACACCTTTATACTATTATGATTTCATTCCATTAAATACGAAATAGAAATGAAAGTAGCGTTCATGTGTACGTACAACTTACCGTCTCCATGAACGGTGCATTTCATTTCATACCTCTAAATGTTATGTAATATTATAAATGAATGTATATATGGGATATATATGATATATATGATATATACATAATGAATATAATTCTGATATAATGTATATTTCACCACATGAACAACTTCTAATTATAAGATGTTTATTTTTTACTCAAGTACCTAAGATCGACAAAATGACCGTTATAAACTTAAATAATTACATAATGTTCATGACTTGGTAATAAGTGATATAAAAGAAATAATGAACTTGAAAAAGGTTCTTAATAAGTTAGCTATTAACAGTAGTTTATTATTCAGGGGATCAAAGAACGATCGAGTGAATTCGGACACGAGGTAAGGGAACTTCTTAACCCAATTTCTATTCTTTGGGTTAATCCCCTACTTTCAAATTATGTCATGATATTATTATGTCCTATCTTGTATTTGTAATTTATTTATGTGTACTTATAGTGAATACACATAATAGATCTACTTTATTTAAAAAATATGATCTTTGTAAGGGTCTTCGTCTCAATCTCCTTTCATTGAGACATATTTTGTTTTATACACAACTTTCTTTTATACGGTGTATAAACCCCTTTGACTTTGACTTTTATTCAAAAAGTAATCCTTTTTTACAAAGCATTTAACTAAATGACAAAAGTAATGTTTTTGTCTTACGTATGCGGCGACAACGACTTCTCTGCCACCGTGACCATTATTTGTGTTTCGACATCCTCTACAAGCCATAACTTTTTAAATGAAAAATAAATACAAAGTTTTAACTTTCGTTTATTTTGGTATTGAAAATTGTTTTGAAAGTGTTTTTATTATCCATGTGTTGTATTGATATCTTGTGATTGAAATGTGGAAATGTTATGTTTCCTTTATGCACGTTTTATGTGATATGATTATGTTATGGTTTATGATATTCTTAAACCTGTTCATATGAGGAATGCATTGGACTTAATAAGTGATGGGTGGAGCCCGCTATAGCTCCTCGATGCATCGGTAGGTCTCATGAGACAAACTAGTGTCTTGGCACGAGGCCTTGACAAAATCTTATTTGTGGCCCTGGCACGAGGCCTTGGCTACGTGGTTATGATAGTCTGGCATTATGCATTCCATCATTATGAAAGTGGTTATTGATATTGCATGTGATTATTACACTAGTAGAATATCCATGCGAGTAAGTAAATGGAATTATTTAATTTATTTCTTCCATATTATGCTGAAGTTAAAGTTTAAAAAGTCTTTTGTTTTAGTTATACATTTCCTTAAATGTTAATGTTTATTTACGAAAGCTTTCGCGATATTGTTATCCTTACTGAGCTTCTGAGCTCACCCCTTTCAATGTTTTAATATTTTCCAGGATGTGAATAAGTATTTTATGAATGACCTGCAGGGATAGTCAGAAGAGGATATGAGTGTGGACTATGGAGACTTTGTTATTTTAGATTTTCACTTTATGATGTAATGTAACATTTATGAATGTATCTACTGTTTCCAAGGCTACTAAAATAATCAGTCATTCGAGACATGATCTTTTGTGATCATGCCAATGTTACGAAGTAATGCACCAACTCTGGGTAACTAGTGTCGGGGTGTTTCAATCAATGTAAAAGGACTGAAAATAC
Source organism: Viscum album (assembly GCA_963277665.1). Lineage (NCBI taxonomy): Eukaryota > Viridiplantae > Streptophyta > Magnoliopsida > Santalales > Viscaceae > Viscum > Viscum album. The sequence continues at coordinate 1,185,043,891 of OY728165.1, forward strand.
CAAACCAAAACATAAATGAAAAATGAAGAAGCTATTACCCAAAACAAGATGTTAATAAGGAATTTTTAATAAAATAGTAATAAAATGTTATAAGGAAATAATATATGATATGATATTTATGAATAAGGTTCATTAATAGATTAATAATAAACAAATATTTATTATAAAAGTGTTTCGAATGTGTATGATGAAATTAGATACATGATGTAAGGGATTTTCATATCACTTTTATTTATGTGGGAAACATTCCCATATTTTCCACCTGTTTATCTTATGTGGTGTATATGAAAATTATTGGATATAAATATTCATCCAAGTTTCTTTATTTCATAGGGAATATGATTCAAATTCTACCAAACTGGTAAACCTTTTATGTTACAATCTCATTGTGTATCAGGATTATCTAGGATTAATTTTATAGTGATGAAATATTATAATATATCTCTCATGAAACACATGAATTTTATTGTCATTTGGCTATTTACGGAGGATACATGTTTTTATTATATATTATTCTCTTTATGAACATAATATACTAAAAGAATTTTTTTAAGAAAAAATAACTCTATCTCTCACTTTAGTTGAAAATATTTTTTCCTTCCATGTTCATGATTTCTAAAAATGTTTTGAAGAAATTTTTTACTATTCTACAATTCATATTTAATGAAATTTTTAGCATGCTCAACTTTTTAGAAAATGGTTTTAGATGAATCTTCTTATAATTTTTTGAACAAGTAACTTTTGAATTTTTTCTGAAAATATGAATGTAATCAACATTTTAACATGTATGACATGAGAAGTATTTTCTGCCATTGTGACCAATCAATGATTTAATGCTTCATATATATGTTTACAAGGTTATTTTAAAAGAAAATGTTTTCATTAATATATAGGAAATTTTTAGATTTTAAATTATTATTTTAAAATTGTAATGTATAATTTTCTCAAGAAATATTCTAAGTGACCCCTAAAAATCATTTTCTATTTAATATGACATTCTTTGATGTTATATAATCTTTACTGGGGATATGATCCAATGATGTCATCCTTATTCTTTCATTGATTGATTTATGATTATTATGAAAATTCATTTATAAAACCCATTTATTTAACCATAGTTTATGATATGATGAAATGTTTATGATACTGCTTTCTTTTTATGGGTTCTGATTAGATGAATGTATTATGATATTGTGGAATACATATGTATGATTTTCATACTATGAAAGGTGAGTCCTATATCACCCACTAATGCATTAGGAAAATATTGATAACTCGTGAGTTAATTATTTCATGCACGAACCTGATTTCATGTTCACATTGTTATGTATAGACCTGGTTTGATGTCCATAAGGTTATGTATGTACCCTATTTCATGAACATAAGTTTATGTGTGGACCTTGTTTTCTATCCACAAGTTTATGTGTATACTCGATTTCTTGTCCATATGGTTATGTGTGGACCTTGTTTTTCATGTCCATAAGGTTATGTGTGAACCTATTTTTATGTCTATAGGGTTATGTGTGGACCTGGTTTCATGTCCACATGGTTATGTGTGGGCCCAATTTCATGTCCACAAGGTTATGCATGAACCTGGTTTCATTTCCATAAGTTTATGCAAGGGCCTGATTTCATGACTTTAACATAATTAGTAGACCTATTTCTATTTATACATATTTAAAATGTTACAATATTATGTTTTGACACATTATTAATTATACTCTATGCTCTCATGAATCTTGTTCATTGATTTCCTTTATGATTTATGTCTTACAAACTGCTATGATTTTTTTATGAATCATGTTTATGATATATGGTATGCAGGGTTTGGTTTTTCAAATGTTATTATCATTTGATAAAACCCATATATTCTTGTTATGTTTATATCTACCTTTATTACCCTTAACGAGCATATGAGATCAACCTTTCTAATGTCTCATTTTCCCAGGTTATAGAGAAAGGTATTATGTATGACATATCTAAGAGGGGTTATAGTTATGAATAACATAGTAGGAAATGATGTAGTTCACTTATGAACAATTTTTTTTATATATTCAAGTTTCCAAAGTCACTAAACCTATAAAATTGTAGTTTGAATCATTATGTTATGTAATGAATATTCATCTAATGAGATTTTATATTTATATCTGAAAAGTTTGGCTCATTGTAGTTGGTGTCCAAGCTTGGTTGAGTTAATCACTGGAAATTAGGATGAAAAAAATTTAGTGATATCCCTAGGGATATGTTTTGGATTATTGAGTGTATAGGAAAATTTCCTATATTTATAGAAAATTATAGACCGAGTGGTTTCAAAGAAATTAAATCCCTGTTTGGATACTATAAGTTGACGCACCTCTAATATAGTTGTACAAACAGTTTGTAACATTGAAAAGGGGACATTGGGCCTTAACATGATTATAACACGGTGCATGCCAATGAGCCTTTTTACACACCCAATTTGACACTCCCATTGTATATTTTTTGTAAATTCAAAAACTCTTTACAAACCATATGTAGGATTTGAATAGATGATGGCCATGGATGAGCAAGATTAAACCTAAGGTGTCATATAATGAAAAGAAGGTTTCACAACTTAGAAATCCTATGAATTATTTTTCATGATTTATCACTTTGATAAAATATTCATGATGGTCACACAAATGTTTTTTGTTTTTGTGTGGGATTAAAGATATAATGATAAAGTTGAGGTGGTAATAGGTATGGTAAAATATTTAATTACCCTGTTTGAGATTAGTTATATGAATTCATGAACATTAGGAAAAGTATCAAGGATTGTTAATTCATTTACTAAATGATTATATATTGAATTAGTAGTAAAACAGATAATGTTATAATGATTTTATATCTAGTACATGATTATTCTCTAATTAATTTTTGTTGGAATTTTCATTCAGAAAATCTTTTTTTATTCATTTGGTTGAATTTGATGTTATATTAGGCATGATTTATCATTCTCTACACAAATCCCACACCAATTTACAAGGAAGGGAGGTCACATTTAATATTCAAAACCAACCTAGAATCATCAATTAGTGAAATGATAAATATGAACTTTTGATGGAAATAACATCGATGGTATGGGTCTTGATTCCTAATACAAAAGTGTATTTATCTCATATGGTTGGGGAGAAACACAACATCAATGACATGCATATTGAATAGGACTTTATTAATATTTTTCTATAAGAGTTTCATGGTATTCCAAAACATCATTAATTAGGGTTTTAAATAGAATTCATAATTGGTGCTATGTCCATTTTAAAGACACACTATATGTCACGACCACAAAGAGTAAAAGCGAATGTAAAGTAACAACCACTATAAATGATCACAAAGAGTGAATCAACCTCTAAACAGTACAAAGAGAGTGCTAGAGGTAAACTTAAAAGAAAAGGAAAAAACACACACCCAACCAGAAAAGTTCTACAACCCGGCAACATGTAAACAAAAGTAAAACAACTAGGAGAGTCCCAAACCTAGAACCCGACTACGACCACCACACGGGGTCCAAGCTCCCAAGCTCCTAAGCTCCTCTGTAGTCACGAGAAACCTGTCTGTTGTCTGCAAGGGAACACCAAGTGTGGGAAATTCCCAAGCAGGGGTGAGTATAGAAATTCTCAGTAGGATACCGCGAAGGCTCAAGGGAACAACAAAGGGGGTACCAAAGAGTGAGAAGTAGATCGAACAGGTAATAGTAAACGAGTACAATAGATAGTGAAGTAAAGAGTAAAAATCAACCCATCAAGAGGAATGAAGTAGACTTGTCCAAACACAGGGATCTAGAAGTGGTGAGAAGTTTAAATTCTCATCGAGTCTTCAATACCTATAGTATGAGAGTAGACTCATCCAACCCTGAGAAGCTAGACACGGAAAGCACGTGGCATACCCTGCGCGTCTTCTCCTCTCCGGAAACGAGAGTAACCAAACCCAATGAGTGGGTACTAGAACAAGGTATACACATATCCATATGCTCAATCAAGAAACTGGAACACGATCGTGAGGGGATCTACACCCCGTAGCTCAGCCCAATAATGTGAGTCGCCAACAGTCTCAGAAGTAACCAACATCGATGCCTAACATCCTACCTGTCTACCCTGAACTGCAAGTTAAGGGGCTCAAATCACCGCACCTTGAAAATATCTTCTTTGGGCGGCACTGACTCACCAAAATGGATTTAGGTCGCGTCTTGGTGGGGAAAGCGCTCCTCGTACTTGAGAGTTCTGGGGAAACTCAAACCACACCTCGTCACTGTCAGACAGTCGAGAGGTCTGCTCAAATTCAAGATGCCACATCACTGACCCATACAATTCAAGGGTATCTCTCTTGTAGTCATGGAGAAAATCCACAGACTATCCTAGTAGAAAGGATTGAGTTTTAAAGGAGTCGTTGGGTAACCCGCTGCCCAGCCCCGCTGGAGGGTAAACCAAAAGAGGTTGTCAGGTAATCCACTGCACAGTCTCTGTTGGAGGGTAAACACTAAGAGGTCGACAGGAGACCCACTACCCAGCCCTATGGGAGGGTAGACCTAGAATAAGCTGAAAAGTGAGCCATTGCCCAGCCCTGCTGGAGGGTAGACCTGGAAGAAGTCAACAGGTGACCCACTGCCCAGCCCTACTGGAGGGTAGACCTGGAATAAGTCGATAGGCAACCCACTTCCCAGCCCTGCTAGAGGGTAGACCTGGAATAAGTCAACATGTGACCCACTCCCCAGCCCTGCTAGATGGTAGACCTGGAAGAATTTGATAGGGGACCCACTTCCCAGCCCTGCCGAAGGGTAGACCTGGAAGAAGTCGTCGGGTGACCCACTGCCCAGCCCTGGTAGAGGGTAACCCTAGAAGATGTTGACAGGGGACCCACTGCCCATCCCTGTTGAAGGCTAGACCTGGAAGAAGTCGTCGGGTTACCCACTACCTAGCCCTACTAGAGGGTAGACCCTAATGAGTCGTCGGGTGACCCACTACCCAACCCTGCTGAAGGGTAGACCTAGAATTGGTCTGATAACACTGCACTGCAACTTACATCACTGCGTGATACCAAAATCACTACCGTTCCTTCGTTCAGAGTATGTCCAAAGAAGCCTCCGACCAACGCCCTTTCATATTTCGACATTTAATAAGATCACGTAAGAGGCTCCTCTCACCTAAACAGATTACAGCATTGTTATCCTAGTGAAAAAACAGGTGAGATGGACTACTTACTCACTGTAAACGGTCTCCCGATGAAAAAGTTACTCGACGCCACTTTACGCCCATACGTATTCTCGTGGGGCCCGCAACTCAGTTCCGAAAGAGTTCGGGTGAACTGCGCCACCACGATGCTCTCGAAGAAGAACTCTAAATGGACTTTTCATACGCCCCAAACGGACGCCTAATGAAAATTTCACAGTATGTTGCACAAAGCATAAGAGACGGCTCGTGGGGCCCACGCCTCAAGTATGGCTTCAATGCCAGAAACCATCCTGATCAACTTCACCTCGATGGTGGGGTCTCAATGTTGTTGACGACACCTAGAACAAACTCCAGAGGTAGAATATGCAGCTCCCCACGATATACGCATATGGGGCCCTATGGGGCATGCACTTCGAGTCCGAATTTAGGGGGGAAGATTGCGCCATTTCAATCCCCTTGGAAAAACACTCCGAAATGAGTACTCAATCACCCTAAATAGATTTCGGGTGAAAAAGTGGCATTCCACAGTAAAACTTGCGAACTAGGATCTATGGGGCCCACACCTTCTCTACATCCCGAACGCTTCAGAAATCATCTCAAAAAGTCCGCACGAGGACTGGGTTGACACTGCCGCTGATGACGCATAAATCTGACATCCCAAGCAGAAGTTAGGTCTGACGAAACAATTAATTTATTTATATATTATTTAATTAATCCTTCTCATTAAGCGTTTCATGCTTCCGAGCAATGAAACCAAACCATAATGGATCCAAATGAACTTTGGAAGGTCCGTCTCAACCCAGGACCATAGTGCCTCTAACGGCACGTCAAACGGATGTCCGGCTCGCGAAGTGCGTCCATCGCGGGTTTTATTTAATAATTTATTATTATTAAATTAAGGTTTTTCGTGTCACCCATCTTTGGGAATAGAATCCAAAAACCCTGAAACCCACTTTAAAAATACCGTTGTTCTGATACGATCCCACAGTCACAGATGACACGTCAAACAGACACGTCGTTTAGGAGATACGGCTCCCCGAATGCAAGGGTGCCTAATCGGGCTGGTTCACCCTGGCTGGCTCGGTCCGAAACACCGGCCCGCGGCCCAACCGCGGGTCAAGCTCCTCATGTTGCGGCCTGCTGGCCGCTTCCCTCCCAGCAGCACCGGACATGACTGGGTCGGGTTTTCTCCACACAGACCGACCAACTGGCCGGTCTTCCGCGTCGCGTAGTTGGACCTGCAAACCGCAGGTCCTTGTCCGCGGTTTCCTCCCCTTAGGTCAGCTCCTGAGGGGCCTCCTCCTTCAACCGTGATAGGTCGGCGCACCCTAGTAGCATGACGTCATGGCTTTCTGCGGTTGACACCGCCCGACGAAGCACCACCCCGGTGCTCCCCTGCGACACTCGTGGCGCCCGCCGCCTGGACCCGCTGATCCCTCTTCGGCCTCGCCTTCCCGCTATGCCGCACACCCAGCCACCGCCTCAGCTCCTTCGGTGGAATCCTCCAGCATGACCACCCCCGCTACCTGACGGTCCCTCGTGATTCCACGATGGCAGTTCCCCTCTACTCCTCCGTCAGACTCCTCTGTTGTGCCACCCCGAACTCCGACCACCGTCCTTGCAGGAGACGAAACTTCCGATGACTGCCACCACTGCTCCGGTGTCCCGAATTCAAAAATAAAAGAAGATTCGGGATCCATGGGGTGATGACTTTGCAACACCTATGTTTGATCGATGATCCGATATCCGGTTGGAGAATCCAAAAATTATGGTGGGTATTCGCGAAGAACGGAACGAAGAACGGGGTTCCAAACATAGATCGATGGGCGTGTTTGTGCAGCCATCGATGATTTTTTAAATTGAATACGGAAAACAAAGAGAAAAATAGATAATTGAAGTGGAAATTGAATCAGATCTAAAAAAATGGATCCTACCTTGATTCTGATGTGCGTCGTAGATGATGCGTCCGCGAGGCTCCACCTTCGAACCACCAACGTTTTGACGAAGATCGCTCCTCGATCCGGTGAAGAACGATGAAGAACAGCTAGAGAGATAGAGAGAGAGGGAGAGAGAGAGAGTGAGAAGGAAATGGGTTCTCCCGTACAACACTTAGTGAATTTATAGAAATTCACTAAAACTCTCCCAACAGGTGCGGATTTCGAAACCTCCGCGCCCACCTATTTTATCTCACACCTAGGCAAAACGCCCCATTTTGAACTCAACAAAAGTCTCAGATTTGAATTCCGACACTTCGTTCGAAAGTTATTCAAAAAGAATTCCAGTGATAAAAATCACTAAGTGGACATTCAGAAATGACCATTTTTCCCCTGGGTGACATCTCTCATAGCAGGCCCGCGCCCGTAACATTTACACCCCACCTAGGGTAAACGGCACACTCCAGACTCAACGATGCCCTCAGTTTTCCCATCCGAGCAACTGTTTAGGTGTTACTCAGGTTTGAGATGTTAAATGAATAATTTAATTTAATTTAACCATTTAACACACCGCTAACGAGAGAGGGGTCCGAACGTCCCGTTCCTTTTTATTGTATATCGCTCCTTGGGTAAACACCGTGTTCCAGACCCAAACGTGGTCTCAGATTTCCGATCTGATCAACCATCTAAGAGATATCACATTTTCTTTAGTTAACCAGGCGTGCATAATATAAAAACACTTAACATTTTTATATAATTAATTCTGGGCACGCCGGGCCTCGGAATTGCACGCCATTTTAAGGCACTGCTCTGGAATAAAATCAAGAATATTCCAAAGTATTTTATAGAAAAAAAGGTTCTTAAATCATTCCCTCCTTCAATATTTTTTTCCCCATAAAGCAAAACCAGTGAATAACTCAGGGTACTAAGCCTGCACCTGGCTCTTCCATACCCAAAAGAACTCTTGCACAGTCCTACGCCACCACACACAGACCAAAGGATTTGATCGGTTCACGCGAGGTCTGCCCTCACCGATGACGTGCATAGGAGCATGCACACTTCCTCTCAGGTATGCCATGTGGGAGACGTCATGTACCTACTCCAGAATTTGGGGGGGGGGGGTTAGGGAAAGGAGGTAGTGAACCTTGCCATCCCTTCGCACGGTCTCAAATGGCCCGAAGGCCCTCCGGGGTAGCTCACCTCCCCTGCCGAACCCCTACGCCGCACGCCACGACTAGAATAACCGTTTGGACCTGGGAGAAAGCCAGATGAATCCCTCCTTCAGAATATCCATATGGTGAATCACTCAAGGATATCTGGTCACACAAGTTTTCACATTTGATGTCCCATGATCAAGACTCTCTTACATGATCGGAAAGCGATGGAGTCGACACCATCAACAAAAGAGGATGGTTCCATGCCTTCTACTCTACCGAAACAGGGTTACACTGATGCCCCACGTCACCCCGCTAACACCTCGAACATGGAGCATGGAGAAAAGTATTTCTCATTAAGAGTCTAACAATTCTACAGCAAAAAGTAAAAGAGTGGTAGAGAGTACCTCTTATCACCTCATGCTTTGGAGGATCATAGACATCCAAAGCTCACAACTATCTGTGGCCCAAACTGTCAGCTCTTGGAGCCTAATGTGGACTTCCTGGTGGTGATGGAAAGACCTTCTAACGTCGTCCCCCACCTCCAGCTCCTCCCGCTCCTCTACTAGCACCACCTCTCTTGGCGCTACTCCGATCACGGCACTGCCTACCCGATATTCTCAGCATGGCTAGTTGGGCAGTCTCGTTCCAAGTGACCTTGCTCAACGCAAGCATAATACCGACTCTCTCCGGGCTGCACTGGTGCCTTCCGATGCCACTATGGTGTACGACCATGCCCCAGAGTCCAGTTATCGGAAAGCTACCTACGTCGAGGTTCTGTTATCCGACACCCACTAGTTGCGGTAGATATCTCAGCTCTATCGAGCCTACCACAACCAACAACTCTAGAGCAGGACAAGAAGCACTCAATCACCAACGCCTGCTCTAGCACCTCAGCATAAGTGGAATGCCCAAGGGTACTATGACAACTTGAATCTCTCTGCGGAGACCCTACTCGAACTTCCATGCTCAGATGTTGTCGGCGTGGACCAAGTCTGGGTAAAAACATTCACGGTCCACGAACCTAGTTGTGTACTTAGTCACTGTCATCCCTCCCTGCTGAAACTACAGGAGCTCTTGCATTCAAACAAAGCATAAGCAGGAGGGTTAAATATCCTCATGAAACAACAGCTGAAATTCATCCCATGAAACTGATGACTCGTCGAGTAACTGAGTCACCACACTCCACCAACGCCCAGCTGTTTCGTGGAAAAGGCCGGCGGCCAAAGTCACCATTAGATCTGCTAGCGTTTGCACAATATTGAAGAGGAAAATCACTATCTCGAGCCAAACCCCTGCTACCTGAGGGTCTGGCTCACCACTGAACCTCAGCGGTCTCTATCGCTGGAACTCATAGAGCGCACTCAACCTGCGCTCAAGCTCAATGTGATGTTCACCAGGAGGGGGTGGTACTACCGGCCCACCCGGAGAAAGGGACTCGCATAATGAGTCATGGTCTGAGGCCTCGTTGCTTACAGGGTCATCGTCACAAACCAATGATGGTATCCTAGCTATCTTTCATCGCGGAAACATCCTGAATATTATCAAGGAGTGTCGCGGTCAGATGAGCATATGTGTATATAACAATAACACCAATAGGGAGATGACTCAAGAAGGACAGTCAAAGACTCAATCCTATGTGATGCAAAAAACCAATTTTTCCTTCAACAGGTGTCTCAACATGCTGAGTCGACAAACGGGTTATCCGGGTCCTTGTGAATGGATATGTCGGCCGCTGAACCATCACTGTACTCCCCGACCTGAGAGCTACTGTCGAGACACATTGACACGGTTTCCCTAGATCCCAACCAATTCCCTTTTACAGTCGTCCTAAAAACGTCCCAAGGAACGAGCCACATCTGATACGACTATGTCACGACCCGACCCTACTCTAGATCGAGATGTAACTACCCTAAGCCCGCCTCCATAGGCCAGGGGCTAGCGACAAGTGACGACGGCTAACTACTCAGAGAGACCTTTTCTTAAGTACCTGTACACACACACACAGCCCAACCGATGCAATAGTTCAGAGTAAAAGATAATGTAAAGTACCAACTACTATAAATGAACACAAAGAGTGTATCGACCTCTAAACAGTACAAAGAGAGTGCTGAAGCTAAACTGAAAAGAAAAGGGCAAAACACGTGCCCAACCGGAAAAGTGCGACAACCCGACAACAGGTAATCCAAAGTAAAATAGCCGGGAGAGTCCCACACCTGGAACCCGACTACAACCACCGCACGCAGTCCGAGCTCCCAAACTCCTAAGCTTCTCTGTAGTCATGAGAAACTTGTCCATTGTCTACAAGGGCACACCATGTACGGGCAAATCCCAAGCAAGGGTGAGTATAAAAATACTCAGTAGGATACCCCAAAGGCTCAAGGGAGCAACAAAGGAGGTACCGAAGAGTGAGAAGTAGATCGAACAGGGAATAGTAAAGGAGTACAACAGAGAGTGCAGTAAAGAGTACAACTCTACCCAATAAGAGGAAGGAAGTAGACACGTCCAATCAAAAGGAGTTAGAATTGGTGAGAAGATGAACTTATCGTCGAGTCTTCGCTACCTATAGTAGGAGAGTAGACTCATCCATCCTCAAGAAGCTAGATACGGAAAGTAGGTGGCATACCACATGCGTCTTCAGCTCTCTTGGAAGGAGAGTAACCAAACCCAAGGACTGGGTACTGGAACAAGGTATAAACATATCCATATGCTCAATAAAGAAACCTGAACAAGATCGTAAGGGGATCTCCACCCCGTAGCTCAGCCCAAGAAAGTGAGTGACCAACAGTCTCAGAAGTAAACACCATCGAGGCCTAGCATCCTACCCGTCTTCCCCGAACTGCAAGTCAGGGGACTCAAACCACCTCACCTTGAAACTATACGCTTTGGGCGGCACTGAATCGCCCACATAGTTTTAGGTCGCATCTCCAGGAAGCTTCTTGGTGGGGAAAGTTCCCCTCGTACTTGAGAGTTCTGGGGAAAGTCGAACCACACCTCATCACTATCACACAGTCGAGAGGTCTACTCAAAGTCAAGCTATCACATCACTAAACCGTACAATCCAGGGGTCCCGCTCCGGTAGTCACAGAGTAAAGCCACAGACTATCCTAGTCGAAAGGAATGAGTCTGAAAGGAGTCTTCGTGTAACCCGCTGCCCAGCCCCGATAGAGGGTAAACCCTAAGAGGTCATTGCGTAACCCACTGCCCAATCCGTGTTGGAGGGTAAACCCCAAGAGGTCGACAGACGACCCACTGCCCAGCCCTGCTGGAGGGTAGACCTGGAATTAGTCGACAGACAACCCACTGCCTAGCCATGCTAGAGGGTAGACCTGGACGAAGTCGACATGTGACCCACTTCCCAGCCCTGCTGGAGGGTATACCTGGAATAAGTCGATAGGCGACCCACTACCTAGCCCCACTGGAGGGTAGACCTGGAAGAAGACGACATGCGACCCACTCCCAACCCTAATGGAGGGTAGACCTAGAAAAGTTGACAGGTGACCCACTACCCTGCCCTGTTGGAGGGTAGACCTAGAAGAAGTCGACAGTTGACCCACTGCCCAGCCCTACTGAAGGGTAGACCTAGATGAAGTCGTCTGGTTACCCGCTTCCCAACCCTGCTGGAGGGTAGACCATAAAGTGTCATCATGTGACCCACTTCCTAGCCCTACTAGAGGGTAGACACAGAGTTGGTCTGATAACTCAGCACTACAACTTATATCACTGGGTGTTACTAACATCGCTACCGTGTGTTGGTTTGGAGTACGTCCAAAGAAGCCTCTAACCAATTCCCTTTCAAATTTCCACATTTAATAAGATCAGATAAGATGCTCCAATAACCCTAATAGATTACACCATTGTAATACTCATGGAAAGACACACAAGATAGACTACATACGTGCTAGAAACTGGATCCCGATGAAAAAGTCACTCGACGCCACTTTACGCCCATAAGACATCATGAGGCCCACACATCATTCCTGAAAGAGGTTTGGTGAATTGCACCACCGCGATTCTCTCGGAAAAGTGCACTGAATCGACTATTCATACGCCCCAAACAGATGCCTAATGAAAAAGTCGTAGTATGCTGCACATAGATTAAGAGACGGCCCATGGGGCCCATGCCTCAACTCCAGCTTCAATGCCTGAAACCACCCCTGTCAACTTCGCCTTGTTGCTAGGGTCACAACGCCGTTGACGGTGCCTAGAACAGACTCCGGATGTAGAATTTGCATCTCCCAGCATTATTCACAAATGGGCCCCTGTGGGGTCCACACTTCGAGCCCGAATTTAGGCGGACAGATTGCGCCATTGCAATCCCCTAAGAAAAACATTCATAAATGAGTACTCAAACACCCTAAATGGATGTTGGGTGCAAAAGTTTCATTCATCTGTAAAATGTGCGAACTAGGACCTGTGGGGCCCGCAACTTGTCTCCATCTTGAATGCTTCCGAAAGCATCTCAAAAAGTCCGCACAAGGACTGGGGCCACACTTTTGCTGACGGCGCATTAATCGGACATCCCATGCAGGAGTTAGGTCTGACGCAACAATTAATTAATTAATTAATCATTCACATTAAGAATTTCGTGCATCCGAGCAACGAAACCAAACCACAATGGTTTCGAACAAACTTCGGAAGGTCCATCTCATCCCAGGACCACAATGCCTATGACGGTACATCAAATGGAAATCCGGCTAGCGAAGTGTGTCCATCGTGGGCTTTATTTAACAGTTTATTATTATTAAATTAATGTTCTTTGGGTCACCCATCTTCGAGCATAGAATCCAAAAACCCTGAAAACAACTTTGAAAAGACCGCCTTGCCGACACGATCCGGCAGCCGTAGACATCGGGTCAAACGGATGCGCTGTTAAGGAGATACAACCCCCTAAATGCAAGGGGACATAACGGGGCTGGTTCACCCTGGCCGGCCCGGTCCGAACCGCCGGCTCGCGGTCAAGCCACGGGTCCGGCCCATCACGCCATGGCCCGCTGGCTACTGCCTGCCCCGCTGCATCAGACCTGAGCGGGTCCGGTTTTCTCCACACAGACCGGCCAACTGGCTAGTCTTCCGCATCGCGCAGTAGGAACTGCATACCGCGGGTCCTTGTACATGGTTTCCACCCCTAAGGTCAGCTCCTCGGGGGCCTCCTCCTTCGAACGTGACAGGCCAGTGCTCCCCACCAGCATGCCGCCGTGCCACGCCGCGGCCTGCGCTGCCCGACGCAGCCCCGCCCCGGTGCTCCCCTGCGACACCCGCTGCGCCCGCCACCTGGACTAGCCAACCCCTCTTCGACCTCGCCTTCCCGCTGAGCCGCACACCCATCCGCCGCCTCGGCTGCTCCGACGGACTCCTCCGGACCGACCGCACCTGCTTCCAGATGGTCCCTCGTGATGCCACGCTGGAAGCGCCCCTCTACTCCTCCACCAGACTCCTCCGCCGTGCCACCCAAGACAACGGCCATCGTCCTTGCCAGAGATGAAACATCCGACGACTGCGGCCACTGCTTTAGTGGCCCGAATCCAAAACCAAAATAAGATTTGGGATCATCGGGGTGAGACCTTCGACATTCCTACCTCAGATCGATGATCCGACGGCCGATTGATGCTTCCGAAAATTATGGCGGGTATTCGCGAAGAACAGAATGAAGAACGGGGTTCCAAACATAGATCCATGGTCGTGTTTGTCCAGCCATCAATGGTTTTGTAAATTATAGATGAAAAAAAAATAGATAAACTGATAACCAAAGTGGAAATTGAATCGGACCTCAAAAACAATAGAGATCCTGCCTTGATTTCGATGAGCATCTTAGGTGATTCGTCCGCGAGTCTCCACCTTTGAACCGCCGATGTTTTGACGAAGATCGCTCCTCGATCCGGAGAAGAATGGAAAAGAACGACTAGAGAGAGAGGGGGGGGGGGAGAGAGAGAGAGGGAAGGAAATGGGTTCTCCCTTCCAAAACTTAGTGAATTTATAGAATCTCACTAAAACTATCCCAACTGGCATGGATTCTGAAACCTCAGCGCCGCCCTATTTTATCTCACGCCTAGGCAAAACGCCTGATTTCAAACTCAACAGGACTCTTGGATTTCAATTCTGTGACTTTGTTCAAAAGTTATTCAAAAGGAATTCCAGTGATAAAAATCACTAAGTGGACATTCCAAAATTACCATTTTGCCTATGGGAGATATCTCTCACAGCAGGCCCGCGCCTGCAACTTTTACACCCCGCCTAGGGTAAACGACACGCTCCAGACTCAACAGTGCCATCAAATTTCCTATCTGAGGAACCGTTTAAGATTTACTTTGGATTGAGATATTAAATGAATTATTTAATTTAATTTATCCATTTAACACACCGCTAACAAGTTAGGGGTCTGATCATCCCGCACTGGGTTATTTTATGTCGTGCCTAGGGTAAACACTTTATTACGGACCCAACTATGGTCTCGTAATTCCGATCCAATCAACCATATAAGAGATACCAAATTTTCTTTAGTTAACCACACATGTGTAATATAAAAACACTTAATATTTTTATATAATTAATTCTGGGCACACTGGGCCTCAGAATAGCACACCGTCTGAAGGCACTACTCTAGAATAACATCAAAGAATATTCCAAAGTCTTTTATAGCAAAAATAGGGTTCTTACACTATAGAATGAACCCAAGAGAGTGAAATAAATTGAAAAAGAATCTCCAGGATAATATTTCGAAGAGTTTTATCTGGTCAAGGCTGTCACCATGGGGTTCATATATTATTTTTGTTAAGAATAATGATTTATAATGTGACTCTATATTAATTATATATAATATAAAAAGATTATAATCAATAACAAGTATCATATAACCTATTTTGAGGACTTTTCTGATCAACTGTGCGGATATAAATACATTTCTAAGACTTAAATTCATTTTGGATATCATCAATTCAGGGTCAAGAAGGAGGATATACCCATGAAAACATTCTATACATGGTATGTACAATATGAATATATAGTAATTCCATTTGGTATTACAAATTCCAATTTTATCTTCATAGATTTAATGAATAAAGTCTTTATATATTACCTTAATTAATTTATTTTATTATTTATAGATGATATTCTTATATATTCAAAAGGGAAATGATGGACATGAAGATAACTTGAGAATTTTGATGAAGACCCTAAGGGAGGATATGTTGTATGAATAATTTACAAAGTGTGATTTTTGGATAAAAAGGTTTTCATTTTTGGTTCTAATAATATCAAGATAAGGTATATCTATGGATCCATCAAAGATTAAATTTATTGAACATTGTGTAAAACAACCACAATGACTGAGATCTGTAGTTTTCTTCATTTGGCAGGATATTATGGAAGATTTTTGGATTATTTATTAGAATTATCTAATCCACTCACCAATTCAACTTGATAGGAAACCAAGTTCATTTAGAAAAATTAATGCGAAGAAAACTTAAAAGAACTAATGACAAGGTTAGCCAGTGCACCTCTGCTTACATTACACTACAATGGGTAAGGGTTTGTAATCTATAGTGATGCACTGAATAAGGGAATTGGATGTGTTCTCATGAATAATGACATGGTCATAGCTTATGCCACATGATTATTTAATCTTCATGAGAAAAATTGTAGAACTCCTGATTTGGAGTTAGTTGTGGTAATTTTGGCATTAAAGATATGAAGACATTATCTTTACAGAAAATGGTATGATATATATACTGATCATCAAAGTTTAAAGTATATATTCATATAGAAAGAGAAGTATATGAACCAAATAATTTGGTTATATTTAATTAAATATTACAACTACTCAATACAATACCACCTTATGAATGTGAACATTGTGACCGATGCTTTGAGTTTACAGGATCATTCTAGCTTATCTATGATGAGGAAAAAAATATCCAATATTTATTGATTTGAAAAGGGTAGATCTAGAAATCTTGAAGGAAGGGGAGGAAAATTTTCTTTCTCAAATGAGTGTTCAATAATATATACATGTGAATATTAACGATGTTTATAAAGAAGATGTGGAGTTTTAGGATAAGGTGAGAAATGTTAATGAGTTCAACCATGTTTATGATGAAATAATAAGGTTCAAGAACTATGTATGGATTCTATACACATCCAATTTGGAGAAGTATAAATTATAGGATTCTCATAGTACTTTATTCACTACTAGAAAATAGTCATATACCCACAGTTTTGGGAAAAACCGTTGGTAAAGGAGTGCCCTATACCCACAGTTTAAGAAACCTGTGTGTATATGTATAGGGTGAGAACCAATACCCACATTTTTCCACAAAACGATGGGGATAGAGTTTTTTCGAAGGCTTATAACCATGGATTTGTAAAACTGTAGGTATATATGTTTATTTCAAAGCCTATCCCCACGGTTTTGGAAAAACCGTGGGGATAAATATTTTTTTTCGAAGGCATATACCCACGGTTTTCTAAAACTGTGCTGATAGCTTCACCACATTATGCTAGAAAAAAAATGCACAGGAAAAAGAAGAAATTGGTGGGAAAAACTATACCCACGGTTTGAAATAATATATTTAGGTTGATAGAAATTTAAAAACATAATAATTATTTGGCTTTGTTGGTTAGGCATCCCTTATTCGTTGAAGTGGTTGAGGTATCAAATCCCACTGGATTATTTTTTTTTTTAATAAAGAGATGCGAATTAGTATATTATTATTAATGCAGACATATATTAGGTAAGTTGAGGTGAAATAGTTGTTTAAGCGTCGAAGGATCACTGCATTAGACGCGGGTTCGAAACTCACTATCTTCCTTTTTTCGTAACACGATTAGAGATTAATATATATTTAGAAATATAGATATATATTAATATAAATGGTGTAGCAGATGTGGTGAAGACTGTTGAAATGCAGGAACAAGTCGCGGGACATTGCTGGTTCAATACCAACTGGCTCCATGTTTCCAAAATTTTCACCCACGGTTTTTAAACCATGGCTATAAGACATTGACACGTGGATGAGGCTTTGACACGCTAGAATAGAATATACCCACCGTTTCCAAACCGTGGGTATAGGATATACCCACAGTTTTGAGGGCTATACCCATGGTTTTGAACCGTGGGTATATGTAGTTTTTCCAGTAGTGATTCTTTATTCATCCTTGAAGTAAAAAGATGTATAGAGATTTGAAAGAGAATTTATGATGGTATGGAATAAAGAGAGATATTGTAGAGTTTATATATTGGCACTTTTTATGTCAGCAGGTTAAGGTTGAGTGGAAAATTTAAAAGGGGATTTTACAACCACTACCCATACCAGAATAGAAATGGGAAAATCACTATGTATTTTGTCATCTGACTCACCAAAACATCTATAGTGAAAATTTATATATGGACTGTAGTCGATCTCCTTATGAAGTCATCACAATTCTTTAATATGAGAGAATATTTATCTCTGGACTATATTTCTCGGATATTCATTAATAAATTGTTATGGTTTCATGGAGTACTGTATCCTGTTATATTTGACCAGGATATAAGGTTTACCTCAATCTTCTGATGATGTCTTTATCAAGATCAAGATACAATGTTGAGTTTCAAAACTTCATATCATCCTAAAATAGATGGTTAGTCAAAGATAAACATTCAAACCCTACATGATATGTTCAGATCTTGTTCTATGTATTTCAATGGTGTTTGGGATCAACACCTTCCTCTAGTTGAGTTTTCATACAACAATAGATTTCACTCATGAATTCAGATGGATCCTTTTAAATACCTATATGGAAAGAAGTGTAGAACTCTAATATGCTGAGATAAATTTGGAAAAATAAAGATATTTTTATATAATCTAGTTAAGGAAATGGTAGAGAGAGTCAGATCTATTCAACAAAACATCAAGGCAACTCAATGGTGATAGAAAGGTTATGCTGACAATCATCGATGTGATATGAAATTTAATGTGTCTGAGAAGGTTTCCATGCAAATTTCTCTATGGAATATGGTTATGATATTCATAAATAAATAAAAATTTAGCTTTTTATATATTTTCCTTCTGATATTCTTGATCAAGTAAGGATAGTTTCTTGTCGCTTTATGCTTCCACCGAACCTATCTCCAGTCCAGGATGTGTTCCATATATCTCTTACGAGGATGTATATATTTAATCCTTCCCATGAAAAAAATTAGATGTCATATTGTTGGATCATGATATTTCTTATAAAGAACAACCTATAGAGATTATGGATTATAAATATAATGTTCCACAAAATAAGATAACTAACTCTATCAATGTTATTTAGAAAAACCTACAACTTAAAAAATCTATGTGGGAACATGAGGATATGATGAGACAATAGTATCTACAATTACTTTTTTCAAAGTGATATAATTATGAGGGTGAAATTAAACTTAATGGAGGTAGAATTTAATACCCCTATATTTTATGAAATATATATATTTCATTTAAAATTTATATCTTCGATATCTTGTGTTACACGTAAGAATGAGTATTGAAAAACCACAATATACAATTAATATTATTATTTAAACATTAACATCATAACCTAGACATTAAATATGGAAGTATGAATAATAATTACCATGTTCTTAAAATTAATCATGAATGTTTTACACAATGAAAATATATTGAAAAATAAGTACTAAATTTTTGGTAAAGTTTTTATATGCATTGAAAATACCATTTCCTTAAAAAATGATTCTTATTGATTTTTGTGAATAAATAATAAAATATTTTTATTCAATTTTTAAAAATTTATTCAAAAAAATTAACTTTATTTTTTATAAGAACATGTCAAAATTATGTTATAATGATTTTTTTATAATTTTCTGAAAAAATTGTTTTTTCGATGAATGCTGAAAATACTGATTTTTATTAAAAATGGTCTCTTAATTTCATGAATTTGTAATTTTAATGTTGTTTTATTATAGAATAAAAAAGTTATATCAATTAAATTATATTATTATAAATCCAATTTATTTCATTAAAATCAATTTCATATTGAATTTTTGATATAAACTATTTTTCTTTGGTAAACCATTTTTTTATCACGTCTGAGGGTGTAATTTTAATTTAAATCCTTCCAATTATATGAAATAAATTTGGAGATATAGATTTAAAATTTGGAATAATTGTAATGCCTCTACCCCAATTACCCAGAGTCAGTGCATTATTATATAACATTGGAATGATCACAAAAAATCAAGTCTCAAAAAACCGATTAGTTTAGTAGCCTTGGAAACACTAGACACATTCATAATATTTTCATTACATCATAAAATGGAAAACTACAACCAAATTATTTTCAATGAAAACACTGATATCCCATAGAATATCCATGTAGGTCAGTCATAATATACTTCTTCGCATCATGGGAAAACTAAAACATAGAACGGGGTGAGCTCAGATGCTCAGTAAGGATAACAATATAGCAGAAACTATCATAAATAATTATAAACATTTAAGGAAATGTATTACTAAAACAAAAGCCATTTAAACATGAACTTAATAATAATTTGGAAAAAATAAAATAAAATAATTCCATTTACGTATTCACATGGATATTCTACTAGTGGAATAATCACATGCAATATCTATAACCACTTTCAAAATGCTGGAATGCATAATGCCAGACTATCATAACCACATAGTCCAGGCCTTGTGCCAAGACTACAAATAAGATTTTATCAAGTCCTTGTTCCATGAAACCATTTTGTCTCGAGAAACCTACCGATGCATTGAGGAGCTATAGCGGGCTCCACCTGTCGCTTACTAAGTCCAATGCATTCCTCATATGAATAGGTTTAAACATAACATAAACATTCGTATTAAAACTAGCATATGAAATGTCAACACTTTATCCACAAACCATGAATGGTATAAAAATAAGACAACCATAGTCAAACATATCACAAAACCTTAAATACTATATGGACGTTTTGTATCATAATAAATCAACTTCAAATAAGCTTAAAATCCATCAAAGGACATTGACATAGATGAAATCAAAACTATTTGAGAGAAATATCTCCTTTTTTGAAATCATTTAAAAGGTAAATAATTATAAAATAAAAAATTTACTTTGAAAATATTATTATAAGCTTTTAAGGGAAGCTTCAAAAATTTTATAATGGCGGAAAATAGCCGCACACGCCGTATAAGTTAAAAAAGACGGTCTGACCTTAATTTTTTCAAAAAGGTTAAAAAAGACCTTGTTTTGAAACTGTCAAAAAGATTCCTTTACAAAAATCTTATAAAAATTCAAACAAGGATACAAATTACTTTAACCCATAGTTTATAAAATATTAAAAATGTTTTGAAATACATTTTTAAGAAACATGGATGTGGATGATAAAGAGGTCCCAGTAGATAATTACGTATAAACAACCTCCTATAAAGAATAGATTGTAGAATTAACCCTTACCTTGAACTTTTCCTTGGTCTAGGGAAGGTTAAACTCCTGTATAATGGTGAAATAATTGTTATTAAATTATACAAGAATCATATACATTAATATGATATCATATATTATAACTTAAAATTGCTTTGTTAATAATATCTTAGTATTATCGTTGTTTCTGGTGTTAATAGATTCGTTTTCCTTTATATTATTTCTTATGTGAGCCATAATAGTTATGGATGGGATGTATATTATTCATATCTAGAATTATATCAAGTCTTTAAACATTATTTTTAATCATCAAATGAAAATTAGTCTTGAATGGATATGATGGGGAATGAATCTCATCGCTATGTGGATACGGTAATCCGTACGTATGCACGAGCGACAATATCATTCTTTTGATATTAAAATAATATATAATTAGATGGTATATAATATATACATAATCATTGTCATGTAATCTTTATTACTTACATCAATTACACATCATTATTATACCAATCCAAATAATAATGCATTGAAAAACAATTACACCACGATGTGGAGATTGTAATCCGTACGTACACACGTATGGTGACTTGTCTTTCAAAAGATGAATAGAATAATGAATAAAGTTGTACCATATTTATAATAACATCATAGTATATATATGATACTATAGTTATTATTTTATAATGGAATCAACAAAGAAAGGGGAAGTGGAAGAAGAATGGAACTTGAACGAGGTGTTGAAATATTTACCTCTTCTTTGGGTTCTTCCTTTTGAATTGATCAAAAGGGCTCCTTAGGTTGGATTTATGACTAAATTAAGGCCTCTAGTATAAATTTAGGATAGTTGAGATGGTATTTGGGTAGAGGTTTTCTGATCCAATTGGCTTTGAAGATGCGAATTAGAGAGAAGGGGGAGTGCCCTTTTATAAGAGGGGTGAGGGGCACCTTAGGAAAAGTTAGAAATATTATTTTATAATAAATTAATTTTTGGTTTATAGTGGATAAAAAATTTATTATTTAATGTCTATGGTGGGGATGGGTCAAAAAACACTCAACCAATTTGTTTTTGATAGGTTAGGGTAACTATATTAACATTATCTTTTATATTTTACTCTGTTAAATTTTTGGACATTTACCATGTTTCTTTGTATTTTTATATTATATGGTGAATAAACTTACTATATCTTTCAAAGAGAATACCAAGTGGTTAATTAATGATACAACTATCATTATATAAGTACTTTGGCTGAACCTTAGATTTTTAGGTATATAATATCAATTAATAATATCATATTTGTTTTAAAAACTCTTTTATGTTAATTTTGACACTATTTAATAATTGATTTTTGTAAAAGTCCTAAAAACTTTATTAATTCTAAATAAATTCATTTAATCCATCATAAAATTTCATATTAACCTATAAAATTCGTGGATGTCATCAAAACTTTTTAATTATATTTATTTTAACATTTATAATACTATTTACTTGATTCTTTCATAAATATGGAAAATACTGCATCATCATTGTGTCATAAATAAATTTAATTATTCAATCTATAAAAATTATAAATAAAATATCATTATGTAGGAAATATTTCTATATTTATAATTAATATTTATAGTCGAAGAGATAACATGTATAACCCTAGGTAAATGTTTTTTACTAAAAGATATATGCTTATTTTATTTTTGTATTTACTTTAACTTAATCAATATAAAGTGTCATTAACACTTACAAGTGTCTCCATGGGGTCTTGAAATCGACCCAACGATGCCCATGTTCGGACATGAATCATCCAATAGGTTTAATATACGTGTTAGTGTAATTTAATATTATTTTAATATTATTTTTTTACCCTTATTTACCGGATTTACCCTTTAACCATGGTAAATAAAATAGTTACCAATGTAATTTTTCAAAATGTCTAAAAAACGTTACCTATTTACACAATTTGGTCCTCCTAATTCTAAATATGGAATCCATTTTTCTAAATTCGAAACACAGAAGTGTAAGAAATGAATTTAAAATTAACTGCCATTGTCAAAACAGAAAGCGTGTTTTTAAGAAATAATAACTATCAAAAAATTGACACTTGATTATGTCCAGTTTAAATGAGAAATTAGGTCCAATGACCAACATTAGATTAAATGGTATAAATATAATCTAATTATACTTTAAAATATCTCAATTTTATAATTTATCACTATAAATTATTTTGATTAAAAAAGTTGTTTTTAACTAGAATTTAGTATTTTTCACTATTCATCAAAAACTGAATGTTTTCAGAAAAATATCAAAAACTCTTTCTAAGATAATTTTAATACTCAAAATCTAAAAATTAAGTCCATTTTTAAAGATAAAATTTATAAAATTTCAAAAAGTGTGTATAAGTATTCATAATGGCTAGTTTGATTGGTTATGGTGTGTTAGAACTCAAAGTTGTGTACAACACACACTATTGTATTATTCAAAGAGAAGCGTACCATGAAATCTTGGGGTGTTAAATTCTCCCCACCTTAAAATAACTTCAACCTCAAATTTCTAGAATAATACTGCATAAAAAGACTCAGGTGATTTTTCATCATAAGTTCCCCGGGTTCCCAAGTTGCCTCTTCAAGATTTTGGATTCTCCATAGAACTTTTACCAGTCCAGTCATCTGGTTTCTCAGAACTTGTTCTGTCGTATCATGAATCTTGACAGGCTCTTCGCAATAAGATTAATCGGGTTCCAGTTGAAATTCCTCATAGGCAAGTACATGCATTGGGTCAGGCATGTATTTTCTCAATGGTGATACGTGGAATACATCGTGAACTTTGGAGAGACTTGACGGCCTTTCCAAATGGTATGCTATAGCCCCAATTCATTCTAGAATTTCGAAAACTATGATGTACTTGGGAAAAAAATTAACCCTTCTTACCAAAACATATAACACCCTTTCATGGAGATACCTTAAAGAAAATGTGATCTCCAACCTAAAATTCCAAATCCTTACTTCGGTTATCCGCATAGATCTTCTGCCTACTTTGATCTGCTTTGATGTGAGATTGGATTACCTTCACCTTTACCATCATTTCCTCAACAAGTTATTGGCCTACAAGTTTTTTTTCACCAACATCACCCCAACATGTTGGTGTACGACATCATGCTTCTTATGGTTCCATCTGAATACCTGAATCGAAGCTATTGTTATAGGAAAATTCTACCAAAGTTAAATATTGATCCCACATAACTTGAAAGTCAAGTGAGCATGATCTCAACATGTATACTAAAGTTTGAGTACTCCGTTCTTATTGTCTATCAGTTTGGGGGTGGTAGGAAGTGCTCAAACGAAGTTCAGTATTCAGGGCATTCTGAATACTTTTATAGAATCTTGATGTAAAATGTGGATCATGATCAGAAACAATCGATAGGGGTACTCCATGAAGTCTCACAACTTAATTAATATATAGTCTTGCTAGAAATTCAAGTGGTAGATCTTCTATTATAGAAAGAAAATGTGCTGACTTGTTAAGATGATCAACAATGACCCATATTGCATCATTCCTTCTTGGAGTCTTTGGTAGTCCCATGACAATGTCCATCGTAATATTTTCTCGTTTCCACTCTGGTATGAGAAGAGGTTGCATGACTCCTCCAGGCTGTTGCCTTCTAGCTTTCACTTTTTGAGAAACCATACATCTTGACAAAAAATCAGAAATCTCCCTCTTCATGTTGCCCACCAATAATGTTCCTTCAAATATCTATACATTTTGGTGCTCCTAGGGTGTATATAGAAATTGGAACTATGAGAATCATCTAAATATTCCCTTTTTAGATCAGGTATATCAGGAACACAAAGTCTCTTCCCAAATTTCAAAATTCAATCTTAATACACATAATCATTCAATATCCCATCATTCACAGCTTTAATCTTATTTTTAAACTCTTCATCATCAGTCTGAGAACTCTTTATCCTTTCTAGTAAAGATGGTTTGGAAACCATTTGAAAATGTATTGATGTTTCACCTTCCATGGTGATTCCCATATCCATCTTTACTAGATCCATGAAAATAGGGTCACTTTCATCTATCATCTTGTTAAAAACTCCATGATCCTTTATACTCATAGAATCTGCCACCTTATTTTCCTTCCCCAGATGGTAGTGTATCATGACATCATAATCCTTGAGTAGTTCAAGCAATCTCCTTTGCCTCATTATGAGATCTTTCGGTGAGAAAATATACTTCAAACTCTTGTTATCAGTATAAATCTCAAATTTTTCACCATATAGATAGTGTCTCCAAATATTCAAAGCAAATATTATAGCTCATAACTCAATATCATGAGTAGGATAGTTTGTCTCATGAATTTTCAGTTATTGTGATGCATAGGCAATAACCCAATCATTCTGTATAAGGACACAACCAAGTCCTTTCATTAAAGAATCACTATAAATAATGAACCAATAAGTCCCCGATGGTAGAGTCAAGATAGGATAATTAACTAATCTTTTCTTCAATTCCTCAAAAAATTCTTCACACACTTTTGTCTAAACAAAGATAACCCCTTTTCGCATGATCTTTGTTAATGGGTTAGCCAACCTGGCACAATTCTGGATGAAACGTCAATAGTAACCGGATAAACCAATAAAACATTGTACCTCAGTTATACTCTTCGATGCTAGCCATTCTTGGATTGCTCTTGTCGTAGAAGGATCAACAGATATTCCATCCTTAGAGGCAATATGGCCATGAAAAGAAATCTCCTGATGCCAGAATGAACACCTGCTAAACTTCCCATTTAATTCGTGACTACTAAGAGTCTTCAGGATAATGCACAAGTGATTTTCATGATCTTCGTAGATTTTAGAGTATACCAAGATATATTCAATAAGTACCACTACAAATTCATTAAGATATTCCATGACAACTCTGTTCATTAGATCCATGAAAAAAAGGGTGCATTAGTCAGCCCAAAAGGCATTACAGTAAACTCGTAATGCCCATACCTGGTTCGAAATGCTGTTTTCAGAATGTCATTCTTATTTACACACAACTGGTGATATCCAGATCGAAGTTCAATCTTTGAAAAGTATTGTGCTCCATGAATTTGGTCGAATAAATCATCAATTCAAGGTAGGTGATACTTGTTCTTTATTCTTGTAGCATTAATATTCATGTAGTCAATGCACTACCTCATATATCCATATTTCTTCATAACAAAAAGGACAAGGGCTTCCCATGGTGAAACACTAGGGCGAATAAATCCCTTATTAATCAATTCATCTTGTTGTTTCTTTAGTTCCACTAATTCCACAGTGGCCATTCTATAAGGGGTCTTCGATATGGCCTTGAACCAATAATTAAATCAATGGAAAACTCAATTTCAAATTCTCGAGGATGTCCCGGTAAATCTTCTGGAAACACATCAACATATTCTTTCACAATAGGTACATCCTTTATTTGAACATTCCTTTTCTCACCCACAGTTATTTCATTCTCTTCCTCCCTGATAATTGAATTTATTTGAGCTACTGGGGGTGGATCTAGATAAGAATCTGGTGGTGATGATTCTGCTCTAAAGACTAGGTGTTCTTTATCATCATCATCAAAAAACATAACCTCCTTCTTATAATAAATGTTTGCATTATGGTCTTAAATCCAATCCATACTGAGGATTATATTAAATAAAATCATGGGTATGATGATGTGATCAGCAGATAAAGACCATTTATATGCTCTAATGGGAAAGGATTCACATAACTTTGTTGTGATGATACTTCCATTAAGATTATTAACTAATAACTCCCTTGTTACATCAAATTAAAAATAACTAATTTTATTAGAAAAATTGGATGATATGAAATAATTCGATGATCTAGAATCAAATAAATAATTTTATACACTTGAGGAAACCATTAAATTACCTGACACCACGTCTTTTGGAGATTCTACCTCAGCAGTAGTGATAACATAAGCATGACCTTGATCCCTTGGCCTTTTCTAAGGTATGTTCCCCTAACGCTTAGGATATTCATTTGCATAATTCCCATCTCCCTGCAATTGTAGCACTGAACATCGGTAGCTTCTTTCTTCCCCTTGCAATCACGAGCATGGTGGCCCTTTTCACCACACTTGTAAGAGACTCCCATTCCCTTCAAGAATGTACTGGGGTGTTTCTTACCACATTTACTATAGGATGGATATTCAACTTTTTTTCTTTTCCCCTTATTTCCATTTCTAGAGTTATCAGAAGATCTCTTTTTCTCTGTCTTTGCTTTAAATTCGTAATACTTAGTGAATTATTTTTCTGTCTTGATAGCACATGAGACAATATCTTCGAATGACGAGAAGGATTGTGAGACTAATAATCGATGGAGAAATGGTTTTAACCCATAAAATAAATGATCAATCTTACTTCTTGGGTTACGTATATAATTTGCAGCATGCCTTGCTAACCGTGAGAATTTAGCTTCATACTTTGCAACATTCTCATCCTCCTTTTTCCTCAAACTCAGAAATTGCTTTTCCATATCTGCTCGACGGTCACAAGGAAAGTATTTTTCTAAGAAACACTCTTTAAACTCCCTCCATTCCATTTTTGATAATTCATCATATTCCTTTGTCTTTTGAATCAATAACCACCATTGATCAGCATCTCTAGTGAGGCAGTAAACTGCGATGACAAATTTTTCCCTTTCACTACTTCCCAAGGCATGGAATATTTTCTTTAAGGAATTTATCCATTTCTTAGCTACTAATGGATTTTTACCCCCATTGAATGTTGGTGTTTTTTCCTCATGAGGTGATCTAACATTGATCCTCCACATTATGGATCTGGGTGCTCCATATGGGTAAGGTTATTATTCATAACCTGAGTGAGTTGTCCAAGTATGGTGGTACGTTGATCAGCACCAGTTTTATCACTAGATCTACTATAATTATCTTAAGCAGGAGGTAATTCCCTACATGGAGTGTGTCCATTGATACAGTTTCCATTCCTTCCACTAGGCACCATTTCTAAACAATGGCATAAACTAGATTAATTTAGGAATTGAAATACATAATTCCAAACTTCAAAATTACTTAACATAAATTGAACATTTTATGGATATAATCCATAATCATAATAATGTTTTCTTTGAGGTATTATATACTCATAAACCCTTAATAATGGTTTTTAATGAAAATGATAATTATCCCAAAAATATCCCCCAAGAGTGTCATAACCAGGAGTGTAGTAAGGCCGGATGTCGTGCACCAGTTCCCGTTCGAGTCAAGCACAAAGCAGTGTTTTCGAGTTTTACCCCTAGGAACATCTGTGCCAGAGCCGCCTCTACCTGCTCGTATGCAGACAAGGATTTATTGCTTGGAAAACTCCCAAAATCTCTACAATACCAAAATTCTAGTAAGTTCTTCTATACTAATCCTCAATGTATATCTTAGGGTTATGTGCTCTAATCAGTGTTTATCTAAATCTAGCTTCCAAGGTTTGTACTAAAATTTCTATGATACCAATTGTAACTCCTCGAACCCAGTTATCTATAGTCGGTGCATTATTATATAACATTTTCATGATAACAAAAGATCATTCCTTGAAAGGCTTATTAGTCTAGTAGCCGTGGAAACACTAGATATATTCATAAGGTTTTCATTACATCATAAAATGGAAAACTACAACAATATTGTTTTCAAAGAAAACACTGAGATCCCATAGACTATCCCTGCAGGTCAGTCATAATATACTTCTTCACATCTTGGTAAAACTGAAACATAGAAATTTGTGATCTCAGATGGTTAATAAGGATAACAATATAATAGAAACATTCATAAATAAGCATAAACATTTAAGGAAATGTATAACTAAAACAAATTCCTTTTAAACGTGAACATCAACATAATATGTAAAAAATAAAATAAAATAACTCCATTTACTTTTTCAGATGGATATTTTACTAGTTGAATAATCACAAGCCATGTCAATAACCACTTTCATAATGATGGAATGCATAATTCCAGACTATCATAACCATATAGTCAAGGCCTTGTGCAAAGAACAAAAATAAGATTTTTTCAAGGCCTTATGCCAAGACACTAGTTTGTCTCATGAGACCTACTGATGCATCAAGGAGCTATAGTAGGCTCCCCCCGTCACTTACTAAGTCCAATGCATTCATCATATGATCAAGTTTAAACATAACATAAACATTGGTATTAAAACTATCATTCGAAATGTCAATACTTTATCTATATACCATGAATGGTATAAAAATAACACATCCACAGTCAAACATATCAAAAAACCATCAATACTATATGGGTGTTTTCTATCATAATAAATCAACTTCAAATAAGATTAAAATCCATCAATGATGTTGACATAGATGAAATCAAAGCTGTTTGAGGGAAATGTCTCCTTTTTTCAAATCATTTAAAAGTCACATAATTATAAAATAAAAAATTTAATTTTAAAATATTCTTATAATATTTTAAGGGATTCTTCGACGATTTTATAATGGTAGAAAATATATGCACCCACCATATATGTTAAAAAATACATTCTTACCTTAATTTTTTCGAAAAGGTTAAAAAGGGACTTGTTTAGAAAACGACGAAAAGATTCCTTTGTAAACATCTTACAAAAAGTAAAACAAGGGTATAAATGACTTTATCCAATATTCTATAAAATAGGAAAAATGTTTTGAAATAATTTTTAAGAAACATGGATCTAGATAATAAAGAGTTCCCAATAGATAATTATGTAAAAAAACCTCGGATAATGAAGAGATTGTAGAATTAACCCTTACCTTGTAATTTTCATTAGTCGAGGGTAAGTTAACCTCTTGTATAATGGTGAAATAATTGTTATTAAATTATGAAATAATCATATACATTAATATGATATCATATATGATCTTTTAACATTTCATTATTAATAATAACATAGTATTATCGTTGTCTCAGGTGTTAACAGACTCATTTTCCTTTACATTCTTTGTTAAGTGAGTCATAATTGTTATGGATGGAATGTATCTTATTCATATCTAGAATGATATCAAGTCATTAAACATTATTTTTAATCATCAAATGAAAATTATTCTTGAATGGATACGATGGGGAATGAATCTCATTGCTATGCGGAGACGGTAATCTGTACGTACGTGCGCACGAGTGAGAATATCATTCTTTTGATATTAAAAATAAAATATAATTGGATGGTATATCATATAAACATAATCATTATCATGTTTTATTTATTACTTACATCAATTACACATCATTGTTATACCCATCCAAATAATAATGTATTGAATAACAATTAAACCACGACGTAGAGACGGTAAGCCATACGTACGCACATATGGTGACATGTCATTCAAAGGATGGATAGAATAATGAATACGGTTATACAATATTTATAATAAAATAAAAGTATATAGAAGATAATGTAGTTGTTATTTTCTAATGGAAACAACAAATAAAGGAGAAGTGGAAGAAGAAAGGAACTTGAAAGAGGTGATGAAATATTTACCTCTTCTTCGGGTTTTTCCTTTTGATTTGATCAAATGGGCTCTTTAAGTTGGATTTATGAATAATGGAAGGCCTATATGATGAATGGAGGATAGTTTAGAGGGTATTTGGGTAGAGTTTGGTAAAGACAAATGGATTTTATGGTGTGAATTAGAGAGAAGGGGGAGTTCCCTTTTATAAGAGGGGTGAGGGGCACCTTAAAAAAGCTAGAAATATTATATTATAATAAAATCATTTTCGGTTTATAATGGCTCAAAAATGTATTATCTAAAGGATAAGGTGGGGATGGGTCCAAAACCACTCAACCAATATGTTTTAGATAGGTCAGGGTCACAATATTATCTTTATCTTATAGATTTAACTCTTAGTTAAATAGTTTGACATTAACCATGTCTCTATGTATTTTTATATTATATGGATAATAAAAATACTATATACTTCCAGATGAAACCAAATTTTTTCATTAATAATAAAAAATATCATTATATGAGTCCTTTTGATGAACCTTATATTTTTAGGAATAGAATATCAATTAATAATATAATATTTGTTTTAAAAACTCTTTTATGTCAATTTTGACACTGTTTATTAATTGATTTTTTTAAGTCATAATAACTTTATTAATTCAAAAGAAATTAGTTTAATAAATAATAACATGTCATATTAACCTATAAAATTCCGGTATGTCATCAAAACTTTCATATTA
The DNA here is from genome assembly GCA_963277665.1 of Viscum album. Classification (NCBI taxonomy): domain Eukaryota; kingdom Viridiplantae; phylum Streptophyta; class Magnoliopsida; order Santalales; family Viscaceae; genus Viscum; species Viscum album. Next base: position 1,185,074,790 of record OY728165.1, read on the forward strand.
TATTTATTTTAACATTTATAATACCATTTACTTGATTATTTCATTAATAAGGAAAATATTGCATCATCATTGTGTCATAAATAAATTTAATTATTCAAAGTATAAAAATTATAAATAAAATACCATTATGTAGGAAAGTTTTTATCTTTATAATAAATATTTATATTCCAAGAGATAACATATATAACCCTATGTAAATTTTTTTTAATAAAAGATATATTCATATGTCATTTTTGTATTTACTTTAACTTAATTAATATAAAGTGTCTTTATCACTTACAAGTGGCTCCATGGGGTCCCAAAATCAACCCAAAGATTCCCATGGTCATATATGTATCACCCAATAGTTTTAGGACACGTGTTAGGGTAATATAATATTATCGTAATATTATTTTTTATCCCTTAATTACCGGATTTACCCTTTAACCATGGTAAATAAAATATTTACCGATGTAATTATTAAAAATGTCCAAAAATACAAGTTACCTATTTAACCAATTTGGATCTTCTGAATCTAAATATGGAATCCATTTTTTTAAATTCAAAACACAGAAGTGGCAGAAATTAATTTAAAATTAATTCCTATTGTCAAAACAAAAAGCATGTATTTAAGAAATAATAACTATCAAAAGATTGACAGTTGCTTATGTCCTGTTTAAATGTGAAATTATCTCTAATGAAAAAAAATTGGATTAAATGGTAAAAATATAATCTAATTATACTTTAAAACCACTCAATAGTATAATTTATCACTATAAATTATTTTTAATAAAAAAGTTGTTTTCAATTAAAATTTAGTATTTTTTACTATTCATCAAAAACTGAATGTTTTCAGAAAATTTCCAAAAATTAATTCTAAGATAATTTAGATACTTCTAATCCGAAACAGAATTCCATTTTTAAAGATAATATTTAGAAAATTTCTAAAAGTGGGTATTACTATTCATAACGGCTAGTTTGATTGGTTGTGGTGTGTTAAAACTCGAAGTTGCGTACAACACACGATATTGTATTATTCAAAGTGAAGCGTACCATAGAAGCTTGGGGTGTTACAATAATAATAATTAATATTTTATAATATGTTTTACTTATGTTTTTATCTTAATGAATAGTAAACACAATAAAAATTTAATGAGCGTGATTATTAAAATGGGTTTACCAGGGGGAGGGTTAAACCAAAATAGAAGGGTATTTTTTCCAATAAAAGTTGCCTAAATATTATTATTTGGATATATTTCAAAATTATCCAATAAAAAATTAGAATCTATGGTCATTTTAAAGCATTTTTCTTGTGAATGAATTTATCATTTTTGATTCCTTTGGAAAATTTCCAAGTAGTTTCAAAGTGAGTTACTTACCCCACATATAAAAGGAAATATCCTCTCCTATCATAGAATATCCACATTAAAATATCATTTTGGTTCAGAGAATACCAAAAAAATCAGTTCCTTACTTCCCTCCATATTTCCTAAATCCCATATTTTTATTATTAAATCCTCTTAAGAAGGCTTGTGGATAAAATATAAAGAGGTTTCTCGAAGAAGAGATATAGTTCTTAACCATGTGTTTTCATTTTATTTTTTCTTCCATCACCTTCAAATATTCTTCAAATAATATGATAAAATAACATAAATATCTTAAATATAATGATATATTATTTTGTTAATGGCATATCCAACATCCATCTCCTCCTTCGTCAAATGGGAAACAAAACCATCAATTGTGAGTATGATAGACTACCACCTCACGAACTGATGTAACTCATTTCCCATCACCATATCTCATAGATAGAGATAATTCCGTATTTAATGTTTATATATATATATATATATTTATTAAATATTTATACTAATATATTTATAATATCTCATATATCTTCTTTCCTTCCAGTCTATTGGAAAACAATAACATCGCTCGTGTTTACATGTGGACTACCACCTCTACGAAGTGATGTGATTTGTTTTTTATTTCATTTTTGTATGGATGTTAATAAGGATATATTTAATTATGAAATATTAATTTTATGACATAAAAATGATTTTTTAATATTTATATATTATTTACATTTATTTTGTTTCGTTCGTCGAGAAAATGAAAGCAACGTTCATTTATATGTACGACTTACCATCTACATGGATGGTATAATTCATTTACTATATAGAAATTTTATGGATGTATATAAATACATATATAATGAATATATATGATATTTATATCATGGTTAATATTATGGTTATATTAAACAATGATTAATATATAAGGGCTGAAAATACTGAACCAAAACATACATGAAAAATGAATCCATTATCACCCAAAACATGATTTTAAAAATGAAATGTTAATAAATAGAAATAATGGGTCATAAGTAAATAATATATGGTATGATATATATTTTTAAGGATTAATTATTGATATATAATATACCTATATTTATTATACAGGAGTTTCTAATGTGTTTGAAGAAAGTCAAGACTTGAGGTACGGGATTTTCATCTCATTTTTATTTCAACAGGACACATGCCATATTCACCACTTGCTTGTTTTGTGTGGTTTATATAATTCCCATGAATGAAATTTATTATTCTCCTAATGAATATTATGGGATATACATTTCTATATAAGGATATTTTTTTATGGTATTACAATTCAAACATTACCAAATTGGTAAATGTATTATGTTACAATCCAAATATCTGTTGGTATTATTTATGATTAAGTTTATTATGATGAAATATTATGATATAAATCTAATTAAACTTATTAATTTTATTATCCTATAAAAATTTATATAAAATTTATTTTTTCCTTCCATTTTTTCTCTCTTTAATAATGAAATATATAGAAATAATTGTTTTAATAAAAATCAACTTTATCACTATCTTTGGTCAAAAATCCACTTTCTTGCATGTACATGATTTCTAAAAATGTTTTAGATAATTTTTTTACTATTATAAAATTACTTTTATGGAATTTATATCCATGTTTAAATTTTATAAAATATTTTAAAAGGAATATTCTTACTGCTTTCTAAACAAGGCTCTTTTGACGTTTTATTGAAAATGTGAAAAGAATTTTCCTTCAACATATACAGCCTACACAGTATTTCACTAATCCAATACCACCCAATTATTTAAAGCCTCCATTATATTTTTCCAATTTTCTTTAAAAGAAAATTTTTTCTTTCATATTTTTGGGATATTTTAGATTTTAAATTGGTGATTTCAATATGGAAAGGATACTTTCCTTATGAAATGATCCATGTGATCCCTCAAAATAATTTTACATATAATATGAAATCATTTTATGTTACATAAGATTTTCTTGGGATATGATCCAAAGATTTAATCATTATTATTTCACTATATGGTTCATTTTTTTTATGAAAAGATGTTTATAAAACCTATATCTTTTTCACGGGTTATTCTATGTTGAAATGTTTATAAAATCTATTTTTTCATGGGTTCTGATGTGATGAATGTTTTATAATAATGTAGCACACATATGTATGATTTTAATTATGTGGTAGGTGGGACTTATATCTCCCTCCAATGCATTGGGTAAAAATAGATAACTCATGTGTTAATTATATCATGTGTGAACCTGATTTCATGTTCACAATGTTATGTTTGGACCTAGTTTCATGTACATAAGGTTATGTGTATAACAAGTTTCATGTCTATACGGTTATCTATGGACCTGGTTTCATATCTATAAGGTTTTTTGTGGACTTATTTTCATGCTCATAAGGGTTTTTTGGACCTTGTCTCATTTCCATAATGTTATCTGTGGACCTGGTTTCATGTCCATAAGGTTATGTGAAAACCTTGTTTCATATCCATATGTTTATGAGAGGTATTGATTTATTTTTCTTTACTTAATTAGTAAACCTATTTCTATTTATACATGGTCACAATGTTATAATCTTATGTTTTTTCACATTCTTATGTCTATGATATGCTCTCATGTCTTCTTTTTATTGATTTTTTTATGATTCATGTATTACAAACTGCCATGATTTATGCAATGAATCGTGTTTATGATCTATCATATGCTAGGTATGATTTTTCAAATGTAAAGCACATGTTCATGTACTCTAATGCTCATTTTATGTTGATATCTCCCTTGATTATCCTTACTAAGCATTTAAGCTCACCCTTTCTTATGTTTCACTTCCCCGGGTTATGAATAATGGTATTATGAATGATATGGATAAGAAGGGTTTTTATTATTCAGATCATAGTGGGAAATTATGTAGTTCACCTATGAAATAGTTGTTTATGTATCCATGTTTCCAAATTTTCTAGAACTATATGACTCTAGCATGGATCATTATGTTATATAACAAATATTGATCTACTAAGATGTAATATTTATATATGAATGGTATGTCATGTTATACATACTCTTCATAACTCTAAAGGGTTTTCAATATATCCCCCCTAGCCAATTCCTATTCACATGTTGTGGTGGTGTCTGATGAGGTACCATGTTATTTTTAAAATCATCCTGAGTACCTCAGTTTTGAGGGTGCGAAATGTTCACATGAGATTTTCCTAGTTGGGTATGAGAAGCTTGAGACTGGTTGGATCTATCACCACCATTTGAATCAATGGTATTTGTACAATAGTTTATGAGATTTTCAACATGACCATAGTTATAATATACTCAAGGAAGTTTTATATAATCCATTTTCATGTGCCCCAACAAACCACATCTGAATTAACTCGATTGATTACTGTGATGGGGAGGGAAAGAAACAAATTCAATGGATTAATTTTCTTATTCTTTTTTAGACTAAGAGTAGTTATCCCATCTATGAATATTACCAACACTGGTGTTTCCGTCTGTGTCTAGGAGGAAAATGGCGCATCCCCCATTTAGGTTCCAAGTTATGTCTTTCATGACCACTATATCCTTGTTCGCAATGTCTGTGTAATTCTTGATTCATAACATCACCAATCTAGAATTATTTTATTATCGAAGGCCCACTTTGAACATCCATACATTATGTGATTTACTAGCTACGACCTCTATTGAAAAATGGTAAGGGTATCCACACCTCATCAGAAAGAGGTTTTCATGATTTAGTTTAATGAAGTCTGTTGTCTGTGATACTATGAAGGTATTTGGATAGAATTTTTTTATAAACAAATTATTAAAAAACCCTCACAAATAAGGCCATAGTCTAATTTAGCTTGAACAATAAGGTCTCACATTTTATAGTTGGTGTTCTAAAGCCCACTATCTGTACTTTTGATTACATGTATATTCTAATATTTGATTATTAATAAAATATTTTATTTCATATTATTCATTATTCTACATGAATTTTATATACTAATTTCTGAGATTACATTTCACATTGAAATGCGCATAAAAATTCCGCACTATTATGAGAACCTTGAAATTCCATGATGAAATTATTAAACCTAGTTCTGCTGCCGAATATCATTCTATTATGGGGTACACAATATATTTACTATTAGGTGTGAGTACTCATAAGTAGATGAGAATTTATCTCATGATGTTTGCACATGGTAATCTCCAAGGTGAGTGATTATGAGAACAATCCCGCTAATAAGAATTACACATGTTTTTGTGCCATCATATATTCCTATCATGGAGCATGTGTAGTGGTCCTTAGACATTAATATTATCAATAATGTATGTCATGACTCACAAGCCTAGATTAAATGACCAAATATATACTTCCATATGTTTGTGGGAAGTAGGGTATTTTGGGTCCATCATAAGTGACATGTTATTAATGGATAAGTGGAGGAAGGATTTTTCCCTTCTATCATTATGGATGTTGATATCTCATCCATTTGATTGGAATGTGACCATCACCTTTAATTCCATGCCCATGGTGTAAAAACATGTTTATTTCAGATAGTCAATGAAACTCATATCATGTATATAGGTTGATGCTATGATTTGAAACCTACTTAATGAAATTTTGAGATAAAGGGATTATATTAAATAGTGAGCCTTTGTATGTGGTTGTCGACGTTGTGACATTAATTTCTTTCTCTTTGGTTACTTGACCAATTTCTAGAAAATATTGTTGGACTTTAAGCATGCCCACCTAATGTGAATGAGAAAAAATCCTAGACGGCCACACACTAAGTGTTTCCATTGATCTCGATTAAATTCTATTTGAATTTAATTAATGAAATAAATATTATTCTCATCGCAAATGAATAATTTTGTTCATGTTTTATTCATCAAAAATATAAAATAAATATTTATTCACGAAACCATGAATATAATTTTTTTTATTGAATAGTTAATAAATATTAGTTTATCAAATTTTGAATAAAATATTTATTTATGAATAATTTATTTAATTAAATATTTATTCAGGTATTCAATAAATGTTGAGGAAGAGGCTCTGACTAAGATTTTATCCAGTGATAAATATTAAATTTCAAGATGGTAAAATAATATTATCATTATGCTGGTTAGTGTACACCATAAAATAATAATATTATTATTTTATATTGAATGGGGTAAGATTAGGATTTTTATATTATTTAAGGGATGTTTTATAATTAACTAATATTTTATCTTAAACATAAACTCTATAAATTGATAGCTATATCTATTATATTGGGTTAATTGAGAATTGTGAATCATTTCACATAAAATAATTCTCTCTTGAATTCTTCCTTCTCTTCTCCTATCAAGAATGAGAAGAAAGGGAGAGAAATCTTCATTCCCAAAGGAACTAGAAGTTATTTAGATGAATAGAGAAAGATAGTTGATCCACAATGGTAGCACCCGACAATCCATCAGTGCTATTTGGAGATCAAATGAGTATATGTGGATCATTACTATAGGGATTCTACCGATTAATCCTACAATAATAATGGTGATAATCCAAAAAGGGTTTTTTTTAATTATCAACAATATCATCATCAATCAAAGTTCCTAAGCTGAGGTATCCTTTCATTTTATATAAATTAAATTAATTATATATTAATGTGCATTATATCATCTCTTAGGGTTCTGGGGTTTTCTATGTGAATATTTGATGGAACTTTTTTTGGTCATTATTTTTAAAGATTGCACAATTGGAGAATGGTCCATCGAATGTGATAAAATATTGATGTTTATTCTCCCACAAGGAGCTTCCCTAACATAAAAAACATTCAAGCCGTATCAGAGTGGTCATATTTAAATTTACAATTATTTATTTATTTTTGATAAATTATGCATAATAGTCGTAAAATTTTCATTTCTATATTATATTTTATTTAATACTATTCTTAATTAACATGATTTATACATTTTAAATATTTTGTTCAATATTCATATTTTCTTAAAGGTCTATGAACAATTAATGAATGATCAAATATTCTATCAGGAAGTTCCAAGGATTCTGGCTAGTGAGACTGGCTTACATGGTGTGTAGCTGAAGTACATGCCATGTACCCAAGTGCACTACACCAGGATGTGTTGTGGGATACATGACATGATGAACAGTTATTATACATAATGCATTTATTGTACGCTGTTTATAGACTAGGGTAACCTGACAGACAACATTTCAGATTACACGACATGTAGATTGTATACATGTTGTGTAGTCAACATGGTTTAACAATGAAATTCATGATAATTGTTTGGTCAAATACATGGTTACTGACCATGTGAGACTAGAAATATGTTTAATTAGTTAAACACGTGGTTTTTATCTAGCATACATGGTTTATAGTCTTTTAATTATTTCATCTTAAATACAGGAAAATTTATTTGGAAGGTTATATGGACAATAAAGCTAGATAAACTACATTTATTTGGTTAGTACATTCCATGTTGTCCCATTTATAAAGAAAAATCTGATTCGTTATGCTGGTTGTGCGAACACATAATAAGTGTGATACACAATGTCTAGATAGTTAGTACACATCGTTTAGTCCAACTAAGATACATTCTGAATCCCCATGTGTTTATCTTGGGTTCATGACAATTAAGGAATAAGACATGTAACTTATAATTGCACTCCATGTACTCCCCTAATAAAATAGATAATTAAATTATATTAAAATAATTAATTATAATATGAAAATGTAATTAAACTATTGGAATTAGATGTGTTTGACTATATCATAAAGGTTTTAAAGAATTAAAAATTATCAGTTAATTTATTATAATTACCTATAATTATTGGATATTCCATTCATTTTCCATGAATTCATTTGTAATGGGTACCTCCAAGAGACTTTAGATGGTCATTAAGATAAACGAAATTAATTAATTAATTAATTAATACAAGTGTATTTATATTAATAATAAGGTATGGATTGAAATGAATGTTAGTCACTGTATTTTTGTGTATTTGTTCATGTGTATTACTAATCATGATTTGACCAAGACTTGTATATGCATTGATTTTATTTAATTTAATTTATTAATTTTTTTTCAAATTATTTAATATTAAATAAAATATGACGGTCAACGTGCAATCCCTCCCACCTTTATTATTTAAGACAAGTGTATCCAAGGTTATTTATGTAATTCCTCTTAACTAATAATTTGGATCCTCTCATATTTACATGATTTATAAATACATGTAATAAAAGGAGTATCCCAGGATTTGTGGAGGTGGTTCAATATAGAACAAAGATGATACTGACCTAGTTGATACACAAGTGTATAGTTTGAATGATGCAACTCATTCCAAGACTCTCATAATTACTTTTCCCTTAGGTATTAGGTTGATACATTATCCAATAAATAAATAAACTATTAGATAAGATCATGGTCAAGTAATTTATTTATTTATTTCTATCTTATGCATTAATTATTTTATAGATTCAAGACCACAATCACATAAATAAATAAACTAATATGTTAAGATTGAATTTAAATAAATGGATTATGAATAAATTTTTCATCAAAACTTGATTAATCAATTAAATAAAATTCACTTAATATTAACAATTCATGTAAAAGATAAAATAAGAAATATTTTATTCATAATTAAATAAAATACCTCAACATAATATTAAGTAATAATTGGCCTTTTATTACATGATTATGAATGAAATTACTATAACTAAGTGTTTTTCCAACCCATGTTGGGACACTTACTTTTATCATGGAGTTTTTATGAATGTTTTGGGTTGACTTAACCTACTTTCATAAAGAAGAGTATCCCATGATAGACTTGATGTGACTTGGAGGTAAGTGTTTATGAAATATGATTAGATATTTTTTGGATCAGGGAGTCCAATCAACAGATCAAGGGGCTACAAGTCCATAGTCGACAAAGACCTACCTACATAAATACATTCATGCAGTTGACTTATCTCATTCTTGGGTTATGATTTGGGGAATATGGATCATTGCCACTAGATTTTCTAAGCATATGGACTTTATGAGTTCAATGGTGAGGGCTATTGGGACTTGATAAAATAGTTATAGACTTAATAAAATTAATTTCATTATGTATAACATAAACTGTAATCAATTGGAGTAAAAATATTCATCTCTTTTATAATTTTAGAATAATGTAAAAAAAATTCATCCACATTATCCCTTTGATCAATATTAAAGAAATATCATCTCTTTACAGGTAGTATCTTCTTAAAATAGTTCAGATGCATTCGAGTTGTGTTTCACCATCAACATAAATCTTATGTGCTAGAATCTGTATTACCTATTCTACCTGTATAAGAGGTGATTGATGTAGAGTTCATTTTCTATGATAAGCCCTTGAGAGACACAATCAATTTTTAGTGTTTAATTCTTTCATCCATATCAAGTAAACTCATGAAGTATTATGAAGAAATAGATTCATATAGAATTATCGAGCATCTCTATGGTTTATACAATGATAGAACTAGATAAGAATATTTTGAGATATCCATGGTGCTTTTTCAGAGTAATCTTGGAGAGGGTGCTCTAACTAGGCCTCATGTAGTCAAACTAATTATCTACATTGAGCGGCTAAAGGTTATGGGGTTTAAATTGTATAAATTACCACACACTAATCTCATGCTTGCATTAATGTCTAAGTGATTCTAATTTTTTTTATTAATTTTTATAACAACAACATTGAGAAGTAACTTCAAAATATTATCACATTACTTTTCAGAGTTGATAAAGAGATAGTGCATGAAAAACCTTATAACATTATGGTTAATAAAAGGATAGGCATGTTAAGATATCTAATCCCAATTATTCATTGCAACCACTTCCAAGAAAAGAATGATTAAGCAAGAACAAATGGAACATGATGCATTTTGTTTCGCATATGGAAAGTAGGGCCACTGGAACAAAAGAGAATCACCCAGAAAAAGAAGAAATGGAAGGAATCAGGTGAATTTTTTATCAAGTAAAATCTATCTATTACTAAAAATTTGGTATTTGATAAAAAATATGATTTTCACACATGTATTCAAATATAGGAACCATATAGATTCTGGAAGATTGACCATGTTGAGGTAGATATATGATTAAACAATGGATCCATACTTATTTTTATGGAAATTGGGGAATACCACATTACATTTCCAACAAAAATGATATTGGTTTTAAAATATTTTTATTATGTTCTATCTATTACCAAAAAACATTGTTTTTGTATCAAGACTTGATAAAAATGGATTTACTATCATGTTTGGAAATAAATATTTATTCTTTTATAAAGATAGAATATGTTAGGGTAATACATATTAAAATAATGATCTTTCATCCAACGGACCAAAGGCCTTATTTTTTATTATAAGAAATACCCCTTTAAAGGGAAGAAGGGGGAGAACCCAAATAGGCATCATGGACTTAAAACAAATCACTACCCGAAGGTCAAGAGAGACAAACCAAAAATACAACATAGAGCACCCCTCCCCATCATAAAATCATGGTAAATATCTTCATTGTTGCATGGCTGAACGACAAGAAAGTGTCCTGTGTCAAATCATAGGCCCAATCCGATGGCTGGAGCCATACCCTCTAAAATATCCAAATTCGTAAAGCACTGCAATGATGAACAACTATCTCTGGAACCACCTCTGAGGATAGATCCATGTGGTCAAGTCCAGGTTCATCTCCATTCTAACAGATTAAAACCCCATAAAAACATCACAAAACTCAATCATAATTTCAAACCATTCAAATTGTCACCAAAATTTCCCACAACCCAGAACCAACGCTAGAAGAACATTGAAACCCCAAATCCAACTCATACGAACAAGAATAACCAGCAGATCACAAAAATCATAGCTAAACGAACCAAATAAGAACATAACCAAATCTTAAAACCTACCAAATCATCACAAAATCTCTGAAAACCATTACCTCCACCATTCGAGCCACTCATATCAATTTCCTCCTATCACCAGAATCATGCCAAAAGTGGATCCTAGCCACTCAAGATCGAACCAAAGACGGATCCACTTCACATCGTCCACACGGACTGAGCCCTATCGATCCAATCCACACGCAAACCTTTCATCGCCAACCTAAACCAAGATTAATTTGGTGTTTCACCAAGACATGAGTTTTCCAAGTGTTGAAGACACTGTTGAACCAATCTTAAACCCCACCACGTCGCACTATCACCAAGCCGCGACTTGCCGAGATGATCCAGAGGAATGAAGATTTAGGGAATAAAATAATAAATTTGATAATCATATTGGAATTAAGATTAAGAAACTATACTCAGATCGTGGTGGAGAATTTCTTAATCCAGACTTCATTGATTAATTATGGGAGTTTAAGATTATATATCAACTAACTCCTCCTTATAATACAAAATTTAATGTTGTAAGAAAAAATAGTAACCACCCTTTTTTTGACATGGTAATATCAATAATGAGTCATGTGAGTGTTATATTATCCTTTGTGGGATACATGTTACAAGAAATAACATACATATTAAACTGAGTTCCAAATAAAGTGTCAAATAGTATTCTTTATTAGTTTCAAAGTGGAAGGAAACCCATGTTGTCCTACTTACATGTGTGAGTTTGTGAAGAGTTTTTAAGGCCTATTTAAGAAACAATCATGGACCCGAGTCCTAATGTGTACCTTTATTGGATACCCTAAGAGAAAAAGGTGATATTACCTATATGACCTCTTAGACAAAAAGGTAATAGTAGAAAGACCCAATGTGTTACTTTAGAGGGAGAACATATTTAAAACAGATAGTGGGTAAAAGACAGACATTGATTAAGTCTAGTTTCAAGGTATACAAGAGTTGGAAAAGGAATAGATTTCATAATTCCCCATGGAAGTAGATATTCTAGTGACACATGTACTGTATTGGAATAGGCAAGAGGTTAGAGAACTTGAACACTATGGTTTTCAAGTCACTAAAGTTTTTGACTCATTATTATCTCATAATTATGATCTAGTAGTCTATAAGGATGCATTAAATTCCATTGATGTTGCTAATTTACAAGAATCTATAAATTTTGAAATGGATTCCATGTACCAAAAGAAAGTATGAATTTTTGTAGTTCTTTTAGTGTATGTAGATAACATTGGTTATAAATGGTTATTTTAGAATAAATTGGACATGGATGGACAAGTCATACTTTTAATTCATGAATGGTTGAAAATGGGTTTAAACAACATCAAGGCATTAACTACGATGAAACTATTTAACGAGTTTCTACGATGGAATCTATTAGAATTTTACCTGCCATTACAACATTCCTTGATGACGAGTTTTGAAAAATTCATGTCAAAAACCACTTTCTTTAATGTGAACCTTAAAGATGATGTCTATATGACATAAAATGAAGGGGTTTTCACTCTAAAAGATGCCAAAAAGGTATAAAAATTTCAAATAACCATTTATCTATAAAATAAATAAGCCATGTCATTGGAAATTCAATTTTATGAATCCTTAAAATAATTTTGTTTCATAAAAGAATAAATGTGATCCATATTTTTTTATATGGTTTAGTGGTAGTGTGATCATTTTCTCAATAGTTTATATCGATGATATTCCACTTATTGGAAACTGAATACCGGTCATCACGTTTTTTAAATATTTGATGAATAAATGTTTCTCCATAATGTACATAGGCATAGTATGATATATTTTTTGTGTCAAGATCCAATGTGATAGATCTAACAGGTTTCTCAGATTAAGTCAAGGTATATATATTTATAAGATACTGAAGAAATTATGTATGGAACAATACAAGAGGAGATTATTTCCAATGTCACATTTTATGCATATTTCTAGGAAAATGTATCCTTGGACACATTAAGAAAGATAGAGGATGGAAAGGATTACATACACATCTGTGATTGGGTCATTCATGTATGTTATGTTATGTACTAGACTACATGTAGCGTACATCATGAGTGTGGTAGGATGATATCAAGATGACCTAAGTCATCACCATTGGGTGGAAGTCATGATTATCATTAAGTATCTAAGGTATACTATGGATATCTTCCTAGACCATAGAGGATACGGGGAACTAGTCATAATAGGATATAAATATTCTAGATTCCAAAGAGATCAAGATTATTTGAAATCACAGATGGGATACATCGTCACACTCAATGAAGGAATTATGAGCAATATGATCTTAAAGAATGCTATGGTCACAAGTTCTATAGTAGTGTCTAATTATATTATGGATTATAAGCTAGTTATATAAGCCTTTTGGATATATAACTTTCTTTAATATCTTGATGTGGTAGGTAAAATTAAGGAACAATTCACACTCTACCATGAAAATACTACAACAGTGGCTCTCACAAAGAAGATAAGGTAACATTATTTGACAAAGAACGTACTTTGGAAGTATCATCTCTTGAGGTATGTTTCTTAGATATGTGAAGTTTCAATGGGAAGAATATCCTTGGAAGAAAACATGGCAGATCAATTGACTAAATCCTTAACTCGTTAGATACATAATCATTTTGTGAAGTCTATCAGACTAAAATTCATAGAAAGTTGTCTCTAGTTCAAGATATGATTCTATTGGATATGGTGTTTTAGAACTAAATATTTTTAATTTCAATTACATTAATATTCAAATATTCAAATATTAATAAAATATCTTATTATATACTGTTCATTATTCATTATGAATTTGATGTAATAATGTCCTAGAGTATCTACCACATTAAAAATGGCATATAAGTTCCACACTATGTTGAGATCCTTGAAATTCTAAGAAAATATTCTTAAACATAGTTTTTTATAAGAGAACATTATATGATGGGGCACATAGTATGTTGACTGTTAGGTGTTAGCACTCATATATAGATGAGACTTCATCTCTAGATGTTATCACTTGGTAATCTCCAAGATGGGAGATTATGAGAACGAATCTGCTAATTAGAATTCCACATGTTTATGTATCATATGATATTACAATTACTGAGTGTGACTAATGGTTCTTATAATTTAATATTATTATTAATGCATTTCATTAATCATGAACATCGATTTAGTGACCAAAAATATGATGCCATATGTTCATGGGAAGTAGGGTATATTGGGTTTGTCTCAAATGATATATTATTAATTGATAATTAACGGAAGTATTTTTCCATTCCATCGTTATGGAAGTTCATATCTCACACATTTTTTTGGAATTGACCAATTTCCTTAAATTCTGTAGTCATGGTGTAACATGATACTGATTTTAGATAGTCAATGATAGACATATCAGGCATATAGGTTGATGACATGGATGTGTAACATTGATGATGAGTTATTGAGAGAATGATATTATATTATATAGAGAGCATTCATATGTGACTGTCAATTGTGAGATATTACGTTTTTCTTATCTAGGGCGACTTGAAACATTGATCGCCAGTAATATTAGGTATTAGGCAAGCTCATCTAATGCCAATAAGAAAGAATCCCAGAGGGTACCACACTAATTATTTTGATTGATCTTGATTAACTTCCATTCTAATTTAATTAATGTAATAAATATTATTCTAAAGACTGAGGATTATGTTTTTTCATGTTTTATCGATCGAAAATAATAAATAAATATTTATTTTCCAGACTATGAATAGAATATTCACTTTTTTTATTAAATATTTAATAAATATTTGTTCACTTGATTTTGAATAAAATATTTATTTATGAATAAAATATGTAATAAAATATTTATTCTAGTGTTCAATAAATATAGAGGAAGATGGGAAGACCAAGATCGTGTTAGTTAATGAATATTAATTTTCAAGATGGTAAAATAATATTTATCATTCCCCTAGTTAGTTCATGTAAAAATAATAATAGTATTAATTTATATGGAATGTGGTTTTATTATGTTTATTATATTATTTAAGGGTCATTTTGAAATTAAATAATATTTGAACATAAACCCTAACTCTATAAATTGATAGTTATGTCTATTGTGTATAATTAATCAATAACATAGAATCATTGTGCACAATAGACTTCTATCTATAATTTAACCTTCTATACTACTCTCAATAATGAGAAGAGTAAGAGATAATCCTCTAAGGCCAAAGTAACTAGAAGTAATAAATACAAAAAACACAATATGATAGATCTGCCACACCAACACTCTACATTCCATTAGTTTTGTATGAAGATAAAAGATCATGTGGATCACCACTGGGGAGATTATACAATTATATCCTACATACCCCACAACAGTAATTAAAAAGGGGGTTTTAATGATAAAAAACATCATCATCAAAAACATTTACTAAGATGAAGTATCCTTTCTTCAGATCTAAAATTAATTAATTATAAACTAAACATGCATAAGATCCTCCCTATATGTTCCAGGATTTTATATGTCAATATTTTGTGGAAATATTTCATTGGTCATGACATTTATATCATGAACAATTGTAGAATGATCCATTTAATTTAAAAAAACCATTATGGTTATTCTCTCACCAGGTGCATCCACATCGTCCAAAACCATCACAACCTTTGTCGTTCAAGATCCTGAAACATTTACACCATGAGATTCAATTTAATTTAATATAGGGATCCTATGAAATTAAATATTATATTCATTTATCCTAACCACACTTCTACTTTCTAAAGTCTTGATCACCATAATAGATCAATGAAATATTCCTTTGGAATTCGAGTGAGCGATCCACATGACGTGGTTCCTCTAGTCGATTTATTATTTTAGTATCTTGGAATGCTTCCATGATGATTTATATGAGGAATTGATTGAAATGTGGTTTTGCTAGAACCATGTTCTCATTAGAACCATCTTGATCATCTCTATGTCTTCTAATATGTGGCATCTTCCTCAAGTCATAGAAACATCACCACTCAATTTGAACCCAATTATTTCAGGTCACATATTTTGGACCATATACCAAATCTAACAAATTTTTTTATAAAATATAATATGAATGATGAAAGACTAGTAGGATGTCATGTACTATTTCATGATTCTAGGATCTCATCGGCTAAACCCATGATTATGAGATGATGATAGTCCTAGAAGTGTTTGTAAAAAAACATACACAAACTACCCTGTTAACTATAATTACATTATAAATAGGATATATATTGCTTTTAATAATTATATTTCATGTACCGACACATATTATATCTACAGTTATCATTCTTGACTGTCATACCAGACCAAACTGATACCATTTGTAACATGCTTACCCTAACCCATTGGCTAGGGTATGATTAAGATGCTGCTAACCTTAAGTGATGTCCCCTAGACACCAAAGGCTGGAAATAAATGCTATGTGATTTACCCAATCACATGGGATGATTTTCACTTATATATATAACAAAACCTTTAGTGGATAGACATAACCAAATAAGGTAAACATGATGCATGAAAAAAAACAACAACCAAAACCCAATTAAATAATAAACTACAAACCTAAGTAGAGTAACAACTATAATATACACAACAAAAATTCATTGAAAAATTGCAATGGCCTAAAGACATGAAGGCACCAAAGTGGAACCATGACCAACCCCACTGAAATATCGTCTCTAAGTTCTAACTCTCAATGGAAATGACTTTAACATCAATGTGATCCATTAGTAAAATATGAGACCATTCCATTTCTTGTATCATGGTATAAAACATTTTCATATGTACCAAGGTGAATATGTAGGGGTGAGTATATAGACCCAGTAAAAAAACTCCAAGAATTCCCACACACACCACTAAGAGAAGAATGAGTTTGATGATAATAACAAAAAATATTAGAAAAAATATGAGTGGATAAATGATCTATGTGATAAGATACATTGAAACAATAATGAACATAACCCACACCGTGATGGTCTCCCATGTCATAAACTCACACACCCTTTCACATATCCAAACATTTAATTACCAATCCATAATTCCCTTTGAAAAGTATATACTCATGAGAGGTACCCATACCTTTAGACCTAAGTCATCTATTAGAGGTCTAATCAATTGAATTCAAAATCTGTCATTGATAGATAATTCTGAACCAATAAGGCCATTAATATACATCATTAACTGATACACCCATGTCTATGCCATGTTATCACACCCAATTATTTTTAAAAAAACAACACTTATCATTTTGTCAAAAAATGTTGTGGGAATAACCCAAAACCCATGGTTTTTAAAAAGGACTAATTAGGATCAATGTATAACTGAGAGGGGGATGGGGTGAAAATTTGATAAATTTTTCATTTATTTTAATTTTCTTGTGAAATGACCTTCACATCCTGTTAATGAATTATGAATTAACTAAAAAAAATAATCATTAACACATCCATAATAACATAATTATTAACAGGTTTCACTACACGGTTTGTTTAAATAGTCCATGGCATGGTTTGGAAATAATACAATACAATGAAATACACTATAAAACAATCCTTTTATATACATACAACAAGTAGGAAATACACTTACACTTGTGTAACACTATGATCGATAAAATAGTTCATGGGATTATTTTAGCATGAATGATGTAAAATAATATTTTTAAAAAGTTAATAAAACTTCAACAATTATTTCTAAACATGTCATTATATTGATTAAACAAATTTCACATTATAATTCTTCAAAACACAATTCTTCACTTTATTATTGAGAAGAAGGTAGAAATGAACTTTTTAGACATTGTAAAAAAACATAGTCCAATGGATCGGTTTAATTTGTCAATTAAATTATTCAGTCATGAAAAAACGTTTGAAAATAAACGTCATAAAAAATTCTGGACCAGTTCTTTATTTCATGGAATTGTTAGCCTAATTGATTAGTTGGACCTAGAGAACTTTGAACACTTTTACTTCCTTGCACTTATTCTACCCAAAAAACTTTCTCAAGAAAACTTTGTCTAGAAAATTCCACTACCAAAAAACATTCCACACAATATGTATATTATAAAAATTAAAAATGTATTCATTATAAAGTATGTTGTACTTCCACTTATATTTATAGGTGTTCCAGAAATGGGCTAGGAGGAAAACCACTTTCATCTTCCTGCTTAACCTAATTTCCAAAAACAGAAATTTGAATTTAATTTTTTCTTAGTATTTGACTATTTCAGTGCTTTTAAACTCATATGAATTCTTCTTAAAACTTCTAAAAACATATCAGAACGTCAACCATCTTCAAACTTATAAAATTTATTCAGTCTGATAAAAATCACCATTAAAATATAGTTGTTAATTCTGATTTTCTTAAACCACTTGAGAAAATAAAAAACCAATGACTTCCATTTTGATAATCCATCTGAACTTTTTGTACCACAAAAATCATTGAGAAATCTAGAAACACTGAATCCCATTAAAAAAACTTCATAAGTAGATCCATAACATTTCATGTTTCCTTCATTTATTCATCAATTACTCATACTTATGGAAAAATGAATCCGACGTAGTCCACTATCTGATGACTTAATGATGTAAGTATGTGCCTAATGGAATGGTCTCTAATATCATACAATGTTTTGGCATGAAATATTATTAGATAAAACTTGAACCAATTAAAAAACACTGCTTTATATCTATGAAAATGGTTGACTACATTGTTCATCATCATCTGATTGATCAGTCTCGGATATCATCTGATGGATCGGTCATTGCAGCTCTTCTCAATCATTGGTCCCAAAAACTCCAACATAATTATCAATGAAAAAAATGTATCTACTTATTCAAAATAAATTATGATATTCACACGATAAAACTCTTCATACAATGACCTATTGAAACCAATAATGAGTTCTATAGATCAATGTCAAAATTTATCCGATAGATCAATGTCATGACGAGTCCGGTGGACTGGTGTTAGCAGGAACTTGTTTATTTCAAACTATTTCCAACTGAAGATTGATCTTGTGACTTGTTTTATTAGGTGGATCGAATAATCTGAGGAATCAATTAGTTTTATGGATCAGGTAGTCAGTACTTCAATAAAACATTAACTTTAGAAATATCAAACTTCCAATCCTTTAGACAAAAACTATGTTTGGTGATTCTCACAAAAATGAATTTTGACCATAATACATTGAATTCATAACCATTAGTATTATAAATAATCCTACATGTGTCATGAATTAATCACGATTCATAGAAACATTAGATCAATATAGAATCAAATGAATTACAAAACATTTTGTCCTCCATTCTTTCACAATGAATAAATAAAATGTTTTCTATACAACTTATGATTTTTAAAATTTAACAACTATCAAAGAATTATCATATTTGGTACCTAATATCTTTTAAATAAATTCAGTATCTGATTCAATATCCCAATTAAATTGAAAATTTCATTATAGACACAATGTGAGTCCAAGAAACACCTTCACTTAGAAAAAAATCCAGAACAAAAAACTGAAACTGATGGATTTTCTTATCAAACATGATTATGATATTCTTTTATGATTCTCCATTTATATAATCATAAAAAACATACCAATTGAATTTATTTTTTTAATGAAAACAAAATAAAAAACAATCATCAAAGAATTCTTTCAGTATTAAAAAACCACTTCTAGTAAACTTGGTCCCAACAATCTCCCCCTTTGGATTTTTTTAACCACGTTAATAAATCACTAAACATTGTAAACACAAGTAGTGGATCACATAATCAATAATTATTGGCCTGTGTGAGAAAAATAATTATAGTAAATGATAACCATTAACAACAAAACCATGATTTCAAAAAGTAGTGACTTAAGAGTGATCACCATTAAAGTTAAAAACCATTCAAAATTTCCAACACTTCACACCTTCTTGTAAAAAATAGATCCATACAACCACTTCATAAAACTCTTAGGACAGTTTATAAACATACATCTTTAGTTCATAACATACCCAAAACCCCCTAAATACATACCTCCTTAAATGGTGTAGCACATATGAATGGATATATTTATGAAACATCATTTCTCTCCCCCTTGAAAAAACCAAAAAACTATATGAGATAGGGGACAAAACACACACCTCAACCTTGAATAAAAATAGGTTGGATTCACATATTCAACCTTAGTTTAAAAAATTCTTCCTTTAGTAAAGGTTTTGTGAAAATTTCAACATATTTTTACATTATAGGAACTTACTCTCTATTGAGTTCATTATTATCCACATGATATTTGATGAAGTTATGTTTTATATCAATATGTTTTAAACAAGAATGTTTTATCGGATTTACATTATGGTTTATATCACTCTGATTATCACAAAACAAGAGTAGAGGTAACTTCACATTCAAAAGTAAGTCTTACAACTATGTATTCATAAAAAATTTTGTGTTACAGCTTGAGTGGCAGCAACATACTCAGATATATCTATTTTGAGAGTTACTGAATTCTTTTCTTAGCATTCCATCATACACAGCATTCCCAAAAAAAACTCCACTAGATATGGATCTTCTATCATCTACACTTCCTTCCCAATAATCATCTATATAACAAAAAAACAATTCTTCCTAATCTATTATACCTTATTTAGAAATCTATTATGCCTTTGATATATCTGATAATTCTTTTTCTTTCCCAGATATGTGGTTACCTTGAAGCACTTTGGAATCTTTTACTTAAGGTAAAAACATAAACAATGTAGGGTCGTGAGGAAGTAAGATACAAAAGACTTATAATTATCTTTCAAAACTCCTTGTAGTCAACTTACTTACCATATACATCTTTAGTGAAATTGGTCCCAAAAAAATTGGTGTGAAAATAGGTTTGGAATTTCCCATGCCAAACTTCTTAAGAAGTTCCTTAGCATAATTTTCTTGAGAAAGAAAAATGTACTTATTATTTTGTGATATTTTTAACCCTATAATGTATTTCATTTCACCATGCATGAAAATTTCAAATAAATTCATCATTTCGTTAGAAAATATCTCACATGTTCATAGAAAAGGAAATTCCATAAACATAAATAATAAAAATGATGGAAAACTCTTGAATTTCTTTAATTTAGAGATTACAACCTACTCTTCTTTTATTAAAGTTTATATTTATTAATCAGGTATCCAATATGGAATACCATTCCCTTAGATCATTATTTAGCCTATATAAGGATTTTTCATCTTTCACACATAACTTTCATCCTTCCCAATAACAAAACCACATGGTTATTCAACACAAAATTCTTCAACAAGTTGCCCATTCAGAAATTTTGACTTCCAATCCTTATGAAACTTTTTATAACTTCACTATGAAATAATTGAAAGGAATATTATAATTGTTTCTAACCCTTATATAAGGGAAAAAGTATCATCCAAATCAATACCTTCAATTTGTGAGTAACCCTTGCAAAACAATCTTGATTTGTTTCTTAACACTTCACCATCTTTCTTGAACTTGTTCCAGAACACCCATTTTGTACCAATATCATTTTTTCACATGGTTTGGGAATAAGTTCCCATGATTCATTCTTATCATTTTTATCCAACTATTCATTAATAACATGAATCCATTTTTGATACTCAAAATCTTGATTAATATATTTATGCTCAACTTTTGAATACAATTATGTATGTGTACCAACTCTTCATATTATTCATTTTTGAAACATTTAATGTTGATCACCAATAATGTTTTGAGAATCCATATTTTTCCTCAACCTTGGGTGAGAATACAACATTCTTCCTCATCACTGGAAATATCTAAGTCAGATTATTCCATCTACCTAGTATCATAATTTTTTGAATCCTCTTCACATTGTTTAATAGAAGTTGTTTTATCCTATTCATATTCCTTATCTATATGTGTTTTTAAAACATATTCCTCACATTTTTCAAGAACTTTTACATCAAAAAATATAATATTATTTCTATCTTTTTATAGATTCTTATATATCCTCTTCCATCTAGAGTATAGCTAAGAAATATTCCATATTCACCTCTCTGATAAAACATTACAAGGTTTCCACCTTTTTAATTTATGATAAAAGTAATCCCAAAAACTATTAGGTGTTTCAAACATAGAGTTTTAGCATAAAAAATTTCATAGGGATTCATATCATAATGTGGTCTGTAGAAACACTGATTTTGAATATAAATATCTGTGATAATTTCTTTCCTCTAGAAATAGTGAGAATGACTATGCTCAATTAATATGGTATGCCCCATCTCAAATAAACTTATACTCTACCATTAAAAAATACATTTTTATGGTGTGTATGGTGTACTGAACTCATGCCAAATTCCATGTTTTTCAAGATATCTTCTAAAATCATCATTCTTGTATTCACGACCATTATCAATTCTCAAATTCTCCATATAATACAAAAATTCCTTCTAAACTCTTATTTTGACACTCTTAAACAAATTTAAATCTTCTTGATTTTTGTTTCAAATTCATTACATAGGTAATGTTAGTAAAATCATCAATAAAAGAAATTATGTATTTGTCTATGAATGTTTATTACTTTTCATTGGCCCACAAATATCAAGATTAAATAACTTACAGGGGATAAATTTGAATTAATATCAACTTTCTTATGCACAATGTTTTTTACCATCATTTTTTGAAACAGTGAGAAACCCTAATATATTTTTCATGAAATATCATGAATATCAAAAACATGTCTCACTTTGATAACTTTATCATATTTCTATAACACATATATCCCAGCCTTTTATGCAATAAATGTTTTTCTTCTATCATTATTAAGTAACATGAATTATGTACATCACCAACATGAAACATGTTTTCCCTTGTGTGTTGTAATTTTGAAAAAAAAGACCATCTACCTCTATTTTCACAAAAAAAACCATATTTTCAAAAAACAATATAATTTCCATCATAAAAAAGCTTGGAAACAATCAACTAATTGTGTTTCATCCCATTAACAAACAAATATATATTGGATTTATACTTTTCTTCCCCAATAATACCAGACCTAACTCATTTGATTCTAAGGGATTCATCATTTCCAAACATTTCTTTTCCTGCTTTGAAATATTTCACATTCTTAAAAAATTGAAAATATTCTATTATATTAGATGAACACCCACTATGAAAGATACATGGTCATTCTTCTTTTGTAGTTTGAGACGAGATTCTACAAAAATATAATTTCCTTTTCACTTATCTTTATTCACATAAGACTTTTGAGAATATTTATAAATATATAGTTATGTTGTTAACAAAACAAGAAATCCTTTTTCAAAATGTCCAAGTCGTTCAGATGTTTCAAAAATATCTTTTAAAGGCTAGAACCTATTTTCAATTTTATCAAAAACTTTCTCATAATTATTTCTTTGAGGGGATTGAATCCCCATTAAACTTTTATTCATATAATTAATGGGATAATTTTAATGTTTTTGATTTAACCAACATGTATTTTCATATTCCTAAGTCCACCACAATACCATCAATAACTATAAAAAGAATATTTAACTTTATAATTTAAAAATTTTCTCGAATTTTGAATACGTTTTCCAATAAATTTATTATATTTCTAATTAGAACATTATTGAGGCCCATACATTATGTTATCACTTGGACTCATCATCTTTAATTCAGAGTTCTTCCCAATTTTATCAGAATCAGAAGAGGTAGAAACTTTTTTATTGGACTCATATTTTTTAGAAACTTATAAAATTCCAACCTTGTTGGTTTTAGACATGAATATGATTTAACATCCTTCATTTATTAAAGAAAAGTATTAACTTTATTTCTAATCCTTAAAGGTACCTTTTGTAGATCTGTCATAGGTTCTACTTTTCTAAAACATTCAAAAACATTATATAGAGAGTTCTTGAAACTTGTAACTCCCTGCACAGCTTTTAAAAACTTTTTTCAAAGAATTTATAACACTTCTCCTTTGATTTTAACTTTACTTCAAGTTGTTCATTCTGTTTCTTTTATTCTTTAATATACTTTTTCTAAAAATAAATCTATTCCACTAGTTTAGATTTCTCTCCAATATTAAATTCTAGATTGTTTTTTATAGTGATTCCTTCTTTAACATCATGATTTCTCTTTCAATTATAACAATATTTTTGAGACATTTATTCAACTCTATCTTTATGTGAAACTCTATCACAATCTATTCTTCTTAAAAACTACAACTTCCAAACTCTTCATTGTTAACTATTTCTATAATTTTATTTTCACCAGAAACATCAAATATATTTATCTTTAACTTCAATATATTCATCTTCATCATATTTAGACAAAAATATAATCTTTATGGATTTGGATATATTTTTATATTTTACCTTTTAATAGGATTTTGGCTTGTCACCATGTTTATTCCAAGATATTTTTGTCCTCCTGTCATATGCATCACTATATTATCCATTCATTCATTAATAAAAATTACTAGAAAAGTTACTAATGGATCCATATTCAAAAACTTTCAGGGGTAGCTTCACATTATACTTTCCTATACCACTTTTCACTTTTATATAAAATAAGGATAAAAATGTATAAATATTTTTACTAACCCCTTTTTTACCCAGAATCATCAACTTCTTAAACTTCAAGAATATTTTTATTCTTTCCTTACATGATGGATTTAAAGTAAATTTCTTGATCGAATTTTATTTTTCCTTTAATATGTTTATCCCTCCTCATTTCACAAGTAATGAGAGAATTATGAAGGATATAAAAAGATAGTGTTTCTGGATATATATCTTCCAAATATGAAACTTTAGTATCAAACATGTTTGGAATAATTCTCAATATATTTTCAAAAATAGTTGAACCTTCAATCTCCTCGCCAAGACATATTATGGTGCTATAAATACCATTCACCCTTGTAATGATTTAACCAATAGATTCATACTCACCCATTTTGAGATCTTCAATCTTTAACCTCTAAATTTTTAACTTGTATATCTTTACTGTAATATTCCCTTCATAAATATTCCTAAAATTATCCCAGATACCTTTGATAGTAGAAAGTCCCTTAACTCTAAAGAATTCACTTTTTGAAAGTAATGAGAGTAAAGCACTCTTGGATCTGACATCATTCTCCGAATTCATCTAATCCATAGATGTAAGAGGAGTATTTTCAACAAGAGGATGAAATCCATCTATAGTACCTTCTATAACATCATACCCATGTGACATAAGATATGGATACAATCTATCTATCTAGATATGAAATTTCATTCTATAATATACTACAATCCATTTACTATTTACATAATTTATATTATCCATCACAACTTCTCTTCAAAAACGTAATCATAGATTAAATAAAAGGAACCTTCACACTAATACCACTTGAAATGGCCCAACCATGATCAATGTATCCCTGAGATGGGGATGGGTTGTATTAGTGATAATTTATTATTTTATGTTAATATTATTATGAAACAAACATATCCTACTATTAAATAATTATCACTTTTTTAAAAATAAAACATTCACACATCTACATGTACAAGATTATTTAAAATGTTCACTAATCAATAAGAGTAGACAGCCCATTGAATGGTTTGTGAATATTTTATACCACAAAATCATCTATAATATAATTATTTTATGTGAAAATAAAAAATAGTAAATAAACATACACTTTTTTAATACTATGATCAATATAATAGTGCATATGTTTCATTTATCATGAATCATGTAAAAAGTTTTGTTACAAGATAAGAATCATTCAATTGTTTGTTCTAGAAATATCTTTGTGATTTTTCAATAAAATCTATTTTTTATTCTTCAAAAAAAATTCTTCACTTTTCTACATAGAAGAAAGTAGAAACAACCATTCTGTACATTGTATGACAACTCAGTATGATGGATCAATCTGATTCTTCTATCCAGAAAAAAGTCTTAAACGATACTCTCGAAAAAAGTATGCACCACTTATTTATTTCCTAGAAATTTCAATCTGATTTCTCGGTCATATTTGGAAAACTCTAAACACCATCAATTCCTTAAGATTTTTCAGTTTAGAAAACATCCTCATGAAAAATCTCTCCCAAAAATCCCCCTATGATAAAACATTCAGCACTCTAAATCTCTTATTCACATGAAAAATTTCTTCATTAGAATGTACATTGTACTTCCAATTCAATTATTAAGTGTTCCAAAAATGAAATTTATGGGAAACAACATTCATCTTCCCACTCAACCAAATTCCCCTAAACTTGAATTTGATTTTAATTTCATCTTCACCATTTACAATTTTAGTACATCTAAACTCTTCCAAATTCTTATCAAAACTTCTTGAAACTTCTCACAACTTCACCCTTATTGGAACTTACAATAATTTATACAGTTCGATAGAAATCGACATCCCAATATAGTTTTTCATTCTATTTTTCTTGAACCACTTGATAAAAGACAAATCTATTGAATCCCATTCTGATGCTCCAGATGAACCACATATTCTATAAACATCGTTTCACCTTATAAAAACATCAAAAACCCTTTGAAACAACTTGAGAAAATTCTTCATAAAATTTCACTCTTTTTTTTGTTAAGAAATCCCTCAGACTGATGATGAACTTCATCTAATGAAGTTTAACATCTGATGAATTATTAGTATCAATATTCCTCTAATGGATTGGTCTTTGATTCCTTCTGATGTATTGGCGTCATTTATTTCTTGATGACTCTTTAATCAATTGGAAAAAACTTTCTATGAAAAAGGATTACTACATTATTGAAAATCATCCAAATGATTGGTCTATGATATCATTCGATGGATCGGTCACTACATATCTTCTCAATCATTGGCATAAAAACATCAACTTTATAATTAGTGACAATGACTTATCTGCTAATGATTACAAAAAGACTCTTATCTTCCTCTAAAAGAACTCTATATTTGATTCCCTATTGAAACCAATAATGAGTATGATGGATCGATATCATAATTCATCTGATGTATCGGTGGCATGATGTGTCTGATAGAATATTGTAAACAGTGAATTATTTCGTATAGACCCTCTCCAACTAATGATTCTTCTTGTGACTTGTTCCATTTTATCGATCAGACAATTCAATGAATTGTTCAGTCTGATGGATCGGTTGGTTAATACTTCATAAAAACTTCATCTTTAGTAACTTGAAACATCCCATCCTTTTGATAAAAACTACTTCTAGTGATTTTCACCCTGATGAACTATGACGAAAAGATATTAAATTTATATCCTTTATTATTCTACAAAATCATTCTTGTATCATTACTTCATCATTATATTTATAACCTTTAGACCAATATAACATCATCTGACTTACAAAACCTTATCTCCCCATTTCTTTCACGTATCATGGATCACATGTTTTCTTGAAATCATATGAATTTGAAAAATTACAAACAAGAAAAGCCTAATAATATTTGGTACCAAATATCTTTTAATGACATTCAAACTCATATTCAACTTCTCACATTGATCAAAAAATTCCTTCAAGATGCAATGTGATTCAACGAAACAAATTCAATCTGAAAAAATAATTTGAACAGAAAACCGAAACAAATGGATTTTATTTTAAAAAATACACCTGATATTATGAGTACGGTACTCTATTAATATGATCATTAAAACATACAAATTTAAATTATTATTTTTAATCAAAGAAAAATTTAAAACAATCAGCACAAACTTATTTTATCATTCAAAAACACATTCTAGCCAACATGGTCACAACAGTTTCAACATTAAGAGATGAGAGGGATCATCACAGGTTTTACATTATAACATATAAAAAATATATTTAGAATATCAAATCCCTTATGTTATAATAAAAATCTAAGTTATAGAGAAGCTGCTTACCTCTAATGGGTTCATTCTGAAGAATTGTTTTGAGACCTCATAGATATGTACTCTCCTTACCTTTCCTTTAATGGGTCACAAGTAAACCCTATTAAAATATATCATAGACCATAGATATGGTAATGTTAGATCCATTATATGATTTAGACAAATGGAAAATGTGAAGTGAGATAAATAAAAAGGGAATTATAACTCTTATATTTGATTCCCTAAACCCAATGCATCTATACTCGATGGAATTGACCTCCAAGGTGAAGAGAATCAACAAAATATTAAATAGGAACCATCTTATTTTATATCCATAGAAACAAGATGAAACATGTGTATTTTAGGGGTAATCATAATTAAAATATAATTTTTATACATAATTAATTATTTCACACCATTTGGATACATGATTTGTAAAACAGTGCACCAACTATGTGGGTGCTACTGAACAACACGTGGATCTGCACAATTTGGATACATAGTTTGGATAACCATGTTCTAACTATAAAAATAATATATTTCTCTATTTTTATGAGTCTAACTGATTACAACATGTTTTACCCAAAACATTCACCGATTTTGAACCTTCACCTGAGTCCCATTTTCAAATTTCATGGATTCTTGGGTAGAACGGCAAGATTTCCCCTAATCATGCACTAATAGTGTACTATCCAAAAAGTCTCCAAAAAACTATCATCACCTCCCAAAACATCCAAAAACTCAACCAAAAAAATTTAAAGTCCTAAAATTATAGTATCAAATAGAAACATACCTCAAAAAGGTGGGGTTATAGTATTTATTATACTTATTGAGTTAGGTAATTTAGAATATAAAAGAATGATTATGTAACACATTGGAATTCACCTGATGACCATTCACTCTTCTTGATAACTATTTTCATGTGTTTTTTTATATTATTATAATTTTTTAAAAATAAAAAAAATGAAATACCAACCATATTTCTTCTAGGTATCCATTTTATATATAAAAAACTCTAAAAAATTAGAAATACATGGGGAGACCAGTGAAAGTTTGTGAGGCCCTTCTAGGCCAAACCCATGTCAGATCATTAGTCATTCATATGGTATTTAAAATTTTTATTTTGATAGCCCTTAGAAAAATGAAATTTCATGATGATACCAAGGTGAGGCTAAAATATACATATATTCACAATGTAACCCACCATTATGAGTGCTTTCCCACACATGGGAATTTAGTTATATAAAAATTAAAAAGAAGAAAAGTTAAATGATTTACTAAAAAATTCATTATGGGGATTTAATTAATATAAAATAATATTTAATTTTATGAGTATATATCCCCCACATATAATAATTATAATACCATTTATATTTAATATAAATGTATATAAATACTAATAGCCTATTCAGAAGAGGCACAACCTTCTTGGAAATGGATTATAAAAATAATGAAAAGTAAAGTAAAGAATGTAAAGGAATAGAAAAGAGAATATAAAATGAAACATAATTAAAATATACACATACAGAGTTCTAATTTGTATTTTTTATCTTTTAATAATGAAAAAACAAAGGTAAAACTCTTTTTTAAACATTTTAGGTATTCAAAAAATATTTTCACCCTACTAAAATAGAAAAATATAGAGATTCCTACAATGGAAAGAGAAAGGTAAATCTTACCATTATAAATATTTAAAAACAAAAAATTTTATTTATTTATTTGATTAGGAAATGAATTTGATAGAGTTTTTCATAAAGAGGGAAATTTTTAGAGGATTAGGTGATAAAAAATTAAAGAAATCCCTATCTCAATGTAATTGGTAGACAAGAGATAGAAAACCCCCTTTTATAGATAATTTCTTGTTTAATATTAATCATTAATTTTATAAATATTTGAAAAAAATTCGAATTTAAGTATTAACATTATAATACTTTCTTATCCACCATTATTATTCCTTATAATCATTTATAGCCTTATTCCCTGTAGCTGGCCAGACCTTTCCAATCCACTCCTTTGTGAGATTTGTGTGTTGGAGGCATTAGGAGGATTTTGGTGGAAGGAGTGTTATGTTGGAACTATAATTTAATTTTTCAGAATGATTTCAGGATGAAAGAGGATTAGAATTTATTTATGTATAGGTATTTAGTCATAGGTTGTGATGAATAGGGGCATGTCACAACACAAAGTGTTCGAATAAAGATTTTGGAATAGTGTGGAACCTATGAGGGTTTAATGAACCTTATATTGGTTTATATTAACCTTACAAAAATTATATGTTGATTATTTGGTCATGGAATTGTGTCTAAGTCCATGATGAAATGGATTCCAAGGGGATTTTGATATTTTCTATGAGGCAAGGTTCATGGTGTGACCCTATTCCCCGATGTGAGGGCTGCGAAACCAAAATTTGGCTATTATATTTTATGTATAGTTATAATGAGGTGATGTGGGTCATGGAACTAATCATCCTTGATCATATCAAATTTATAAAGTTGATCACTCCTTGAAAATGAGATATATGTAAAGAATAACAACATGAATGTCGAGTGTAGTTTGATTCAACTCAGTCACAATATGAACATGTCTTATCACATTGCAACGGGTTGTTTTTCCCGTTTGATATAAATTGAAAAACCGTTTGTTTTTATCCTATTTTCCTTTTAGTTATATCAAACAACAAGTGATCATATAATTATTTTTAAAGAGTCATGATCCCCCTTGGATAGCTTTTGATTAATTGCTTTATATAATTGAGGATTTCCTTATCCAGGGTGTGTTCTTCCTCTTTTATTATACTTTTCTTATCTATCCTTTGTTTGGGGAAGGCTATGTAAGAGTTTATGTGTTTTTGGGGGACACTGGGTAATATTTGAAATGAGTATTGATATGTTCTATGTTTATGAGGTTCCCTTGTGTGATTTGTTCTGTGAGATCATTCCATATCCAAATTAATATTTCACAATGATCATCTAAGAATAAGTTGAGGTAGAGGATTCAATAAATCTTTTATATTTTTTTAATTAATATGGAATTACCTTTCTCTTATTTTATTTTAGTGAGTATTATGGAACATAATTTTAAATATATTGAACTAGACCTAGTGAATCTGATTTAATGGGGTGTTTCACATGTTTTTACATGACTCAAATGACATATCTCATGTTTTTGATGATTTTCTTATACTACTAATAAAACTTATGTCTCCATTGATCCTTGTGTGTTTTATTAATTATTTTTGAGAAGCAACATCCATAAAGTTATAAATACTTAAAAATGGTAATGAATTGCTTGTCTGGTAAATGGGAATTGACTTGAAATCATGTTTGAATAGGGTATAATGGGGATTTCTTACTTCTGAAATATGTTTTCTTGTGTTTGTGAGACTATTATTATTTATGGATGTGATTGTGTGGTCTGGTGCGGGAGGATATATGGTGAGTGTGATTTTTTAGTTTTTGGTATAGAATGTGAAGTATATTTTCAATCGTTGATATATATATTGGGTAGTCAGGCTACGAAGGATGATATGTGTTGGGCGGTGGGGCAGAAATTATTAACTTGAGATCCATTGAAGAATGGTTATGTGTTGGTCGATTGATATCGATTGGGTTATTTGTGTGGTTTGTGCAATGGGGCGGTGGTTTCATTTATATGATTAGAAATAATAAAGATAGATATTGTTGTGGAATAATTTCATGGATGGTTGAAGATATTTTTTAGTTGACTAGTTATAGAAGAATATATCTGGGAATGTTTACATGGAAATTATAACGGGTTGTAACATAATTAATGCATGATTTTAGTGAAATATTAATGAATCAAATGATTAGTAAATGGATGAAGATACATATGAAAATTGGATAAAAATGATTTTTCAATAAATATGAAATTGAATGACTTAATGAATTTAGATTTGATGGTAAATGGTGACATGAGAAATGGTGCATGGTATGACAAAATGAGAGTTGGTGAATGTTTTTTTGACAATTTTTTGGGAATGTGGGCTATTTGTCCTGTTATAGATGGCTATGGTGGCGGTGTGTGGAGATGGTTGTGCAGTAATGATGGTGGGATGTGATGGTTCAATTTTTATTTGAATCAACTAGTTTGAGCCTGTGTGTGTCTACATTTATGTATGATTCATATTCTTTTTTATTTCATTACTCACCCCATCCAAGTTGGATAACCTTGTCATTGCTCAAATGTTTTGGGTCCTAACTGTTTTCATCAATATCCAAGATGGTGAGGATGGATGGATGACTACCCCCACTTCCCCAATCTCCTTTCAAGTGTAGTGATTATCATATTGGTATATAGTGGGGGTCATTCAATGGTAGGAGTAGGAAACATAGTTGATATCCTTCATGTTCATAATGTCATACAGTGATGAATATAGACATGATGATGATGTGGTATTTTTAATAGGATTCATTCATGGCTGGAGGAGGGAACAAGATTGATGTTCTTCATGTTCATGATAACCTACTATACAAGATATTTGATTTTTGGATGCGATATGGTATGTGGTGGAGGATATGGGTGGTGGTGTTATGATATGGATGCAGTTGAACTGTTGATGGTTGGATGATTGAGAGAGGTTGAGAGTTTATCTTTCTTGTTATGATGATGTGATGATGGATTCAAACTATCTTTATATTTTATCCTTTCAGAAGTTTGGGGTTGGTAGGGTTGTGACTAAACCCACATCATTATAGGAGGAATTGAGCACAAGACATTTGATGTTGGGGCATGAGAGTGAAAAATTAGCATTGAAGTGGTTATGGGGTGCAATATTTTCCATATGATTGATAATATATTTTTATAATTGAATATGATACTTTTTGAGTGTTCCTTGGTGAGGATGGGTGGTAGTTGACCTTTTATAGGTTACTTTCTATTTTTTTATCTGTTCACTGAAGCATTATTATGATTCTTCCACATTTATATGAGAGATCATGAGTATGATCGAACTAATTATACATTTTATTCTCAACCATAAATATAATAACTAATTTCAGGTTTCTAGGGAAATTTTAGTGACTAATCTGAATAATATTATATTAGATCTTGGGAATGGTTATAGAGATACTTCATAGGACATTTCTCTATATTTTATTTGAATAATTATATTCTTTAGGACATATTCTTGCATTATGAGATTATTTTGGATCTTTTTTCTTTTATATTATGTTATATATTGGTGGTTAATTTGTTTATTACTATGATATATGTGGGTAAATCCTCCCATCATATGCTTTATACCCTCAGTATTAATCACCAACCCATGGCCTATTAGAGGTGGGATTTAGGGATCACTTGTATCTTCACTATAGGATGAGGAGGTGTTTCTGTTGGGTAAAGGACATAAAAAAGTAACATCAAAGAATTTGGTTAGAAGTTATGGTGGGTACTTAAGTTTGGAACTCATGACGATTTCTTTAATACCTAGTGAAATGGTACTAGTTGTTATTGGTGCATGACATAGGCTTGGGAGACCAGTTAGGAAACAACATGTTAGAGCCCCACATGATCCAATGAAAAGACTTTGAGTTTACCTAATGACCAAGTGAAATGTGTTTTCTCTTAGGGTATAAACCTAGGAGAGGTACGTGCATCATGATTATTTGAACTTGTGTTTAAAATGGGGTGTTTTGGGGAAATTAAATGAATTTGATTAAATTAATTTAATTATGTTAATTTTGTGCTATTGGGATTTGGTTGTTTTATATTTTTAGAGATAAATGTTGGTTGATGTTAAAAAATGGTTCAAGTTAATAAGGTTAAAAGTTTGAACCAATTGACTATATATTGGTTTATCTAGTTATTGAGGGTGAGGAGTTAAAGAATTAACTATAAACGTTTCAATGTCAGGGGTTTTCCATGTATGAGGAGAATAAATTTGATTTGGAGATTGGGTGTTGGTTAAGGGATCTTGATATTTCCTTTAGTTTGATCTGAGATAGGGATGACTATCGGGTTTCACTAGTTATATTTATATGTATAGAGTAGTGAAACAATGATGAATCTTGTATCTTAGAGAGAAGAAGGAGTCAGATGTTCTATGGGATGATTTCAATAATAAGTTTCATGTTGAGTTTTTATCATCCATGATGATGGTGGTAGAGATGCATGTGTTACTCTATCTTTAGAAGGGGATCTTAATATCTTTCCAAATGAGGATTTTTGATCTTGGATCTTGGAGGAGGCACTTTATCCTATTATTAATTGTGCAACAACCCTAATTTTGTTTCCTATATACTTGGAGGTAAAGAGGAAGGTTGTGGCCATTTAGTAGATACATGCTTAGTTAGGATCATTTCAAGAGGGGATCTATTAGTGTTCCATGGGATGTTGATCTGTTGGTAGAGGATCCTTTGTATCCATACTATCAATGTTTCGACCAGCAGGAACTCATCTTTAGCAGTTTTCCTCCTCCCATTTCTATATGGTTAACCGTTCTCATTCCCCCACTATGAACATTATGACATTCTTATTTTTTTGTGTAGAGGTCATGGTTATCTATTATCTTAGTTCCTGACTATTCTTGGGTCCTAGACTGGTATGAGAGGACAGATCCCTTATCACATCCAACAATAATTTTTGTTAGAGTCCAAAACAATGGTCTTATTTTTCATTGAGAGGATATGGACATGTTAGAGGATAACCCAATGATATTCGATATCATTATGGATAAATTATTGAGTACAACCATGGTGGTGGTCATCAGTAGTGAGTGAGGGGAGCTGGACATGGAAAACTTCTTATAATGAATGTATCAGCATAGAATATGACAAATATTTTTTAGGTATTATTTTCTTATCTTACACATAGAGGTATTATTTGTTTGATTCTATATTGTCTCACTCATTTGTTTCACCTAACATAGATTGTACCATTGGAAATAGGGTGGAGGGGATTCCAGTATGCCTGGTGATAACTATACCAGTTGGAGGCTAGATGAGTCTTCTTGAAATGTGTTGAGATTGTGATATGATGATGGGAAAAAAATCATTTCATAATTCTTTTCATTATATTTAACCATACAATCTCATATTTTTCATTGATTGGTTGTATTTTGTGTATGCCATTATTGAGTACATTCGGAGCATGGTTGTGTGCTGTGATTAAAAGGGCTATTTTATGGTGTTCATTGGTGAGTGGGAGTATCAGATGAGTTATAGATGTTCGGATCCATTATTATCTCAACTACTTGTGTTGTCCTTGGATTCAATATATCCAAAAGTGGTGTAATTTTCTAGAGTCATAAAATAGTTCCTGGATTTTTTTCTTGATTATTTTTTGGATTTACCCCCTCTATGTGAAATTAGTTAGGGATATAATTGTTGATGAGTTATTCTTTTATTTTTTTGTATCATTATCGAGTGGAAACTTCTAAGCTATGGGAGATAGAGATTAAAATTGGTGATCTGATGTAGTAGGGCTTCATCTAGCCTTGTGTATCACTATTGGGTGAAATTATATTGTTCTACAAGAAGGTAGATGACAGTCTGTGATTGTGTATATAATATCAACTATTGAATTTGGTGATAATTAATAATTATAACTCTATTTTAAGGATCGATGATTTTTCAATGAGCAAAATTGATCCATCTATTTTTTGAAGATTTATTTGTTTTCTAGATATCACCATATGAGGATGACGGAGGAATATATCCCAAATACAAGTTTCAGGTTTTTTGGGTAATTTTGAGCTTGTGGACTTGTAATTCAATATCATAAACACCATAGATATTTTCATGGGACTCATGAACTCTAATTCTTAGAGTTCTTATATTAGTTCTTGGTAGTGTTCATCTTTTACATACTTGTATTCTCAATGTCATAGGTGAATCATGTTGAGAAATTTGGGGTTGTTTTTAAATTCCTTTTAAACTATATTCTTTATAAGAATATGTCCATGTAATTGTTTTGGATGTAGAAGGTGTACTTCATTAGAATTATGTTGTCTCAGTTTGGGGTGATAGTCGATACATTGAAGACTGAGGTTGTTATTTATCTGGAGTCACCCAAGAATGTTATTGAGGTCCAAATATTTCTCAAGATTGTAGGATATTATTAGTAGTTCATGTATGTTTTATCTCAGGTCAAGGATTCATCAACATCCTTGAACATGAAGGATTAGGCTTTCTTATTGACTGATCAGTGTCAAGAAACCCACGACTAAATGAGGGAGAGGTTGATCATTTCTCATGTTCTCCAACTAGTAGGGAAGGGAATGATGTTTGATGCATTATATGATGCATCCCATACCATTTTGGGTTGTTTATTGT
Source organism: Viscum album (assembly GCA_963277665.1). NCBI lineage: Eukaryota > Viridiplantae > Streptophyta > Magnoliopsida > Santalales > Viscaceae > Viscum > Viscum album. The sequence continues at coordinate 1,185,111,196 of OY728165.1, forward strand.
TGCAGTTGAGAGAAGTGATATCATATGAGTTTAGGCAGTTATGTCTCCATGAGAATAAATATGTAATCAATCATATCATATTGGTGGTGTTGATTTATTTTCTTTGAAGTTATAGTTTAATTAACTCATCGGTGAGTGATTTGTTTTTCACATATCACAAGATCCTGAGGTATTTTTTTCTATCATCGGGATTAGAATTTGTGATAATGTATGTGGATAGAGTTTCTCCAGGACTATGACTTTGATATCTCTTGCACCCTGGGGAAGGGGAACATATTTGCTGATGTGTTGAGAAAAGTTCATTGGTAGTTGTTTTTGGGAGTCTGAAAATTCATAGAGAGTGATGATAGAGTATTTTGTGATGCATCTTGGTGAATAGTGGAAGTACAGGTTTACTGTTTCAAATGATAGTTCAATTTTCATTAATGCAGTGGGTGGAGAAGCATCAATAGGGATTCTTAAACATAGAGGTGATGCATGGATATATGCTTCATGGTGATTCTCTAGAGGGATGGTTAGAGGATGACCTATATTAGATGTTTTTTTAAGAGAGTCTATTTGTTGCATTGGTGGTGCATGAAGAGGTTCATCGAGAGTTTTATAGATTGGTAGTGTAATTTCATCATGGTATATATTCAAGATGTATCATGCCTTGAGGTGTAAAATTTGGTGTCCTGGGATAAATTGGTTTGTACTGGTGTTTGTACCATGATCCACCAGTAGCTAAAGGTATATCGTCCTGTTCTATGTGGTTTTTTATAACCATTGGATATCTAGGAGTGTAAATTGGAGGACATAATTATGGATTTAATCACCATTCTACTGTGATCATAGGAAGGATTTGATTTAATTTGGGAGATTTTGGATTGATTGATGAAGTCAACCTACTTGGTGGTGATTATAGAGATGGGTTTTGTGGAGGTCTTAGAGAGGTGGTATGTGGATAAGTTGGTCAAACTTCATGGGGTAATGAGGATAATTTTTTTATCAAGATCCTCATTTAACCTCATGACTCTAAGAGTATTTTGGAATGATTTTTTCTCCTATATGTGTTTTATCATTTCTTTCCATCCCTATATAGACGAGCAGACCTTATAGACCATTAGAACTATAGAGGATATATTGTGCGGTTGCGTTCTGGATTTTAGTGGATTTTGGGTGTCACGTTTTCCCATGGTTGAATTTTCTTATATTAATATGTATCACTATTCCATTTATATGTTCCCATTTTAGGTGTTTTATGGTTAACCTTTTCAATCTTTGCCATGCAAAATTGATGTTGGTGAGTCAGCAGTCATTATACCTGATATGTTGTAGAATATGACCAATACGATTTGAAGTATTTGGGAGTGGATGAGGGTAGTGAAAGAGTATCGTAATTCATATTATGATTAGAGTTTAAGACCTTTTTATAATGAGTATTGATACAATGTGTTCTTGATGGTTTTCCATAATTATGGGTAGTGGAGGTTTGTCTAGGGGAGTAAGCTTTCTCCCTAATTCATTGGTCCCTTTGAGGTGTTTCAATGTGTTGGTGTGGCGGTATATTAGTTATTACTTTCTCTTTAGATGTATTGGATTCATGATATCTTCCACATTTCCCAAATTTGTTGATATTTTCACAATGAGTCACATGTTATTGATTGGGAATATTTTTATGTTGGGGATGGCATAAAATTTGTGGGGTGAATGATTGAGATCCATCATCATCAGGAGAAGTTATTGCAAGGGTTTTTTATTCCTCTAGTTCATGTCATATGGAGGAACAATGGTATTTATGAGAGTACATGGTAATGAGAGACATAGATTCACATTAAGTATGACAAGATTGTTTATATTTTCTTTGATATTTTATCCTAATTTGATGATATATTTGATGTATGATCAAATTGTTTGAGATGGTTGAAGTATATATTTTTCTAAATTTATTCTCTTGGTGACGATTTATTCTTAGAAAGTTCATTCTTTTGTTTGAGAGTTATCTCTCGAGTAGTGTGTATGTTCTCATATTTTACTAGGTACATCTCTCTTGAGTTTTTCTTAAACCAATTTTAGTCTGGTATTCTTTTCTTCTTTAAAAAATGGTGGTTGAGTTTCAAATGTGGATGAATAGATTTTGTTAGGTAAAATGACGTAATGTTTATGGATATAGATTTGTTTGAATCAATGGATTAAAGATATAAAGGGGTTAAATACTTATCCGGTTTATTTGAGGGTTTGGAATGATTCAGAGGTATTTTGGGGTTTTTCTGCTGAATCTGGATGTGATCTATTTGTAGGAAAATTTCATATCATGAATGGTTTAAAATATATTAATATGATTCCAAGAAAATTTAATGAACTAAATAATATTATGAAACATTTAAATTCCATGAAACCAATTCACTTCCTGAAATATTTGATCAAGGTTATTTTAACCCAAGGTGATGTGTTTCTCGGCATATATTTTAATTTGGAAAATTCATGTCATGAATGGGGTTCATGTCATGAATATCATAGGATCAATAGTTTTAACCCAAATTGTGCATATGAATTATTTTCATTCATGGTTCAACCTTCCCTATGAGAGAATAAAGATAATCCATGTGATTTTGTAGTGATTCCATCATTTCTATACATATCGGTCTAGTGTTTAATCTTTTATGAGTTTCTTTTATTGGTTTTCTCCTTATATTTTTCTCCATTATTATGAAATTCTTAATTTAATACCATTGAATTAGGTTTTTATCATGATGTGTGTTATATAGTTTTTTCATTATGATCACTATCTTATTCATTATTAATTTGAGTTACCTGTTGAAAAAATTTATTTGATTTCCATATTATGGTGGGTGTTCTAAATCTTATCTATTTTTCGAATTAAATTATCTATAGTATGTGCAATATTTCTGATCACACAGGGACACCATGTCCACAACCTAATAAATTGTATAAAACCTATTAAATATTGATGCTTTATACTTTTAGACCACCCATTATATATCATTGGGTCTATAGGCATAGAGACTGAGATCTGAGGACACCCGATAGGTGTGCCATCCATGGACCTTGTTAAGAATTTGTTACTTGATATTAAAGCCCTAAAATATTCTTGAAAAAGTGATTAACTATTGGATAATATTATGAAATGGCAGGACATATAATTTTTTTGATTTATTAAGGTAGAACTAGCTAAGTTAAATCAGGTTAAATGATATGTTAATGATCATAAGGTTAAATGATAAATTAAAAAATTTTGATTTATTTATTAGTATAATTGGAAACCTAGATTTATGAAACATAACAAATTTGAAAAATGAAAATTTGAGGAATTTATCATTGTTCCTTGTGGTGATATAACTTTTATATTTTATTTTGGTAATTAAAATTTTCTTTCTTATATTTTAAGGTTATGTGACATCGATTGTGATCGATTTCTTAGGATGAGATTCTTATTGGAACGTTGTATTCATCTAGATATGTCTCCTGATTTATGTTGATGGATAAGGGCATGGTGTATTATTTTTTACCACCTAAGGGATAAGCACACTATAAATTGATGCATGAGGACAATGTGTATGATTATGGGGTGCCTGAGGACCAGATGCACTGTCTCTGGATGCGTGCGGGTGATATTTGGGATACCCAATGGAAATATTACATTTGTTAATGTGATATTGTGTGTTTCATTCTAGGTGGGAGAATCTACCACTAGTTGGTTTATCCATCTTAATGAATTAGGATTCAACATTATCCAAAGATATCTAGAAGGGTGCCAAATGGGGTTTGGATGACCATGAGGGTCAACCTAGAGCATAGGGGATCAATGGGATTACTTGGTGCATAACATTAAATTAATAAATTAATACCTTTATTATCGCTATATTACATGAATTATATTTCCCAGACAAGATTTTTTAGACATGGTAGAGTAAATCTACTGAGTTTTACTCATGCCCTGTATGGGCCTCTATTTGGTACCCAGACAGATCTTGTTGATGTAAGTATGAACAAGGGAAATATACCATATTGTTGGTTTATGGATTCCGAGATGGGTTGGAGAATGGTGATGAGATTAGTATGAGGCTTGGGACTATTGTTTTTGGAGTCTTTATTTGAGTCTATTTTTATTTTTTCCATATAAATCTCAATACGTCATTTAGTTACATTTAGATTGCCATTACATCTTAAAATATCTATTTGGATTTATTTAGTTTTCCTTTCAATTCATGGGATTATTGTTAAATTATTAATATAATTTCCATTATTTCCACTTATATGTTATTATTTATCCACTCTCAATGAAACTATTTACATGGGGGTATATTATCCCCACTATATTCATTACACCCTCACTACTAGTTGAAAACCACTAGTGTATAGGGAGGTTCACATGAGGTTATGTAGCCAATCAGATCAGTCACATGATGATTCACTAGGTTGGGGATATTACAAAGTGGCATTACAGCCATCATGTTTTTATTTTATATTTCTTCAATATTTCGGAAAGGTAGAAAAGATAATTGAATGTTTTGGGACTTGTAAATGATCTTGTGCATGGGAGTAGCTAACCCATGTATATAAGAAAATCTGAGTTCTATAGGATGAGATTTTTTTTATGATGTTCACTTGTTACGGTTGATATTATTTCAGCTTGGGTGATGTTATTATTTCTTGAGATTTATACTAGTGGCCTAGTATGGAATGAGATGAGAATGAATGTATCATGATAGGAACATAAGAATATATATTGACATTCATTTTTCATGATAGGGACATATTTATTACAAGTGATATATTTTTCTGTATGAACCATTAAATTAGATACCTATTATATTTGATAATAAACTATTATTTCATTCTAATTTACTTTTTAATCCATGTTTAGAGAGACCATGATATAAAATTTCTCTGTTATTGTCTCCCACTAAGGTTGACCATGATGTTTTCTAATGTTCCAAGGAGTTCATTTGTCTTGTAGGGAAAATTCCTCCTAGTCATCTTTGAATTAAGCATCGGGAGAGCACTAATTAACATGATTCTAACATAGATGAACCATAGATTCCTATCGATAATGAGAAACAGATGGATGAAAAACATTGTGATAACTTCCATAGGGCCATGAAATCCATGGAATGGGATACTATTTTCACTATTCCTTTGATGTTTGAGATGTTGAGAGAAATCCAAATACAAAATCCACCTACATTCATGGTGGATGGAGGACCCTAGGTAGTTGATTTCTAGATTGAGTTTGCTCGGATAATCTTTAAGACCCCTAATAAATAAAAATATAAGAGGTTTATCCTTGATGTATACATTCTTCATGGACTTACCAAGCATTTGTGGGACATTATAGTGAAATTAGGGTAGCTAGGGGAGTTATCCTAGAAACAATTTGAACAAAAGTTTCTTAGACTCTTCTATCTTGATATGTTATGGGATGATAAGGCTCACAAGTTCATGCACTTTACATAGGGGAACCTTTCATTGATGGACTACACCACATTCTTCATTTATTGGTAGTGTATTGATCTAACCTTAACAGTTGATGTGATATCAATGGAGAGTCATTTATAGGATGGTATTATCTATGATAATATATTTTTGGCTAACATATTTCACTTGAGTATCCTTTCATACATGAAAAAGTAGACTCCCATCATAGAAGGGAATTTGAGAAAGTACCTGAGTGGCATCTATGTGGTTTTAATAGGGTGATATGATAACTCTTCTTATAGTTTAAAGAAGCATCACTTCGACAATTTTCTTCAAGGTAGTATTGGAAAAGGAATCCAAGGGAGTAGAATTCCACCTCAGGATAGTGGTTCAGTGTACTGATTTAAATAAGGTAGGTTTGGAAACAAGCACCTTCAGTTTTATCACCTCACAATGGAGTGTCATTTCTGTTGAAGGCTTGGTCATATCTAGAAGTTTTGTAGAAAACTTCCACAATAGAGCTGTGGAAAGTTTATAGGACAAGCACCTGAGTCTGGAAAAGACTTAACTACCCCTTAGTAGACTAGTTTTTTTTTTAAAGTTGGGGCCGAATCCTCATTTTTTATTATTAAAGCAAAGCAAAGACCTCTTTAACTGGGTAGAGGGAGACCCATTACATAGCCCGAAGGCCCAGTGGGCATTTATCCCATTACATGACCCGTAGGACCATTCTTTTTGGCCCAAAGCCCATTCTGTGAATATTACTGCTATAGTACCCGCGTTGCTACAGTACTGCACAGTACCCGCCGTCGCTACACCCTTTAGTAGACTAGTATTTGGATTTCCACTAGCTATTTAGTGCGAGGAATATGATGATTTACCCTAGTATAGAAGTGAAAAACCCACTAAGAGGGGACTTCATAGGGGAGTCATACTGGATCCTAGAGTGAAGGGGAAATTTATACTCTTGTTATACAGTCTAATCCAAATGGTTTTAATATAGAACCTTCTATTGGAAGAGGTTTAATTATTTTATCACCTATTTTAGCTTTATTTTTTTGATACTAGAGTATTAGATTTATTTCTATATACTATTTTTAAAAATGGTTTGGGTTTTTATGTGGAGAGAAAATATGAGTTCATGAATATTGACACATCATTGAGAGTGCAGTTAGAGGGTATCAAGCATCGAAAAGAGTGTTATATTGAAATTAGTAATTTCTAATTCTTTTGGGAAAATTATTTTATAAAAATGTTAGGATTTTATTTGATTATAGGTATGGAATGGCTAGTTCTATCCCTGGATAATATCGATTGTTACCAGAGGAGACTTACCTTTCTATCTCTAGACGGAGGCATCTATTTTCACCAGGATGAGCGGGATATTCAGGCTGGTCATGCAGGACTAATTCAGTGAAAATTGGATTGTATCATGACCTAGAGAGAAATCCTTGTTCCGAATGATGGTGGAATGTAGTAAGATACTTTTCCTCTAGTGATATACTATTTTCAGGATGTATTTCCTAATGTGTTCTATGGATTACCACCTGAGCTAGAGATTGAGTTCGTGATTGAGTTATTAAGGGAGTAGAGAAAGTTTATATCCCACACTATAGGATATAACTAGCAGAGATTTGTGATTTAAAAGTTTAGTTGGAATTTCTATAAGATAAGGGTTTCATATATCATTGTACATCACCATGGGTTCTCCTGTACTTTTTTCCAAGAAGACTGATTGGACTTTTAACATGGTTGTGGAGTGTTAGTGATTGAACCAAATATTAGTCAAGAACCATTATCCCCTTGCATGAATCGATGATATCTTTGAACAAATGAGTGGTTCAAAGATCTTATCTACAATTGAACTGAGTTTAGGGAACCACCCGCTGAGGTTGAGACCATCATACATACCCCAAAATACTTTTAGGAGAAGGTATGGCCTGTAATATTTCATATTGATTTCATTTAGTCTCATGATCACGCCAATTTTATTTATGGGATTGTTGAATCAGATATTTCATCCATTGTTGAATAAATTTGTGGGTTTTTTCATCGATGAAATATTAGCATACTCCTAGTGAGTAGAAAATCACACCCAAAATTTTGATATCATCTTTATTACATTGAGAGAGCATAAAATTTATTCCAATATATCCTAATGTAGTTTTTGGATTGATAAAGTGAACTTATTGGGCCATGTTATATCAGAGTCTGGAGTGTTAGTAGACCCAAATAAGGTTGCATACATTGTATCTTGGGATTGAACTAATGATGTCATCAAGATTCATAGTTTTCTTAGTCTGGAAGGTAATTACAGGTGATTTATCTACAACTTCTCCCATATCACAACACCGATGTCTTGGATGGCCAAGAAAGGGGTGAAGTGTTTTTTCACATGATTTTGATAGTGTTTTCTAGGAGTTTAATAGAAGGTTGACCTAATTATAAATCACAACCTTAACTGATCTTGATAAGAGGCATATAGTGTATTGTGATTTATCCTGTGTAAGACTCAAAGAAGTTCTGATTCTAGAGAGTCGAATAGTTTCTTATGGATCCAGCCAACTGTGACCACATGAGAGGAATTATACTAATCATGATCTGGAGTTATATATGGTGGTACATTCCCAGAGATGATATAGACACTATCTATTGGGTGATAGGTTTGTGGTGAACATGACCACAAGAGCCTCAATTATATCTTTTCTCAGTGAGACCCAAACCATTAGCAGGGGACGTGGGGAAAGTATCTATAATATGTATAATTCAAGCTAGATTATACACTGGGAAAGGGAAATGTCATTTCTGATTCCTTGAGTTAGAATACATAGACAGATGCTGTGTGGAAATATTACAGTGAGTGGAAGATGATGGAACTATTTTCAAACATGCATATAGATGATCAGGAGTCCTAGAGATAAGTAGCTCTAACTTTTTCATATGATATATTAGTAATTCTTGACCAGATCAATATAGAGTAGTTATATAATATGGTTGGATTTTCACTAGAGGAATACTTATATGGTGGGGATCCACTAGTAGGATGATATCTTGGGGGTAGTGTCGTTCTTCTTATCCATGGTCGAGTATGGGTTCATAGGGAATTGAAAATGGAGATGATGAGAGATTTCCATGATTCTATATGGGTAGTACTTCTAGGTTTCAAAAATATGTATTGTGATCTCCATAGAGATTATTTGTGTCTAGGAATGAAAAAATAGGTAGAAGGCTTCATGGAAATATGTCTCACCAGTCAACAAGTTAAGTCCAAGCATCAGAGGCCTACTGGGTTGTTTCTACCACTTCCCATTTTAGAGTGGAAGTATAATGACATCACTCTAGATTTTGTGATAGGATTACCCAAGAACACCTCACAAGAAAAATGTTGTCTGGGTGATTTTGGACCAACTTATTAAGGTATCCCACTTATTATTTATTAGAGATACCTTCTCCATGGATGACATTGGTAGTCATTATGTGCAAGAGAATATTAAATTGCATTGTGTTCTGAGGAGAATTTTTTTAATGAATATCCTCACTAAACTTATCAGTTATGGAAGGGTATATAGAAGGCCTTAGGAACATAAGTTATTTTGAGTACAACCTACCATCCCCATAATGTTGACTAATCTGAGTGGACTATTAAAATTCTGGACGATATGATATGATCCTATGTTTTGGATTTCACTGGTTCACGGGAGTACTATTTCACACTTGTGGAGTTTTCTTATAATTACAACTTCCAGGAATCTATCCAAATTAATCACTGAAAGTCTTTGTATTTATGTTCATTTCGTTTACCACTTTATTGGTTGCAGGTAGGTGAGTTAGAAAATGTTGGATGTAGTCTTGTGCAGGAGATGTTTGAGTAGGTTCTGTTGGCTAGGAATTGTTTTGGTGACTGCACAGAGCCATAAGAAATCATAAAATGACTGCTGATGATAACTTTTGGAGTTTGAGGTGGTTCATCATGTTTTCCATTGATATTCCCCTAGGTTGGGGAAATTTCGTATCTGAAAACATGGGATGGTCGCACCCAGGTTTCTAGGTCCATTTGAGATAGTGGGATGGGTCGATCTAGTGGGATATCAATTGTAACTTCTAAAACACTTCAATTCCGTGCACAACTTCTTTCACATATCACATCTTCAAATATATCATCTAGACCATTATCACATGGTAAATATTGATGATGTTGATCTTTTTGTAGATGATTCCATTGATGAGAATTCGATAAGGATTGTGAACCATAATGATAATTATATTTTTGGAAATAATATACTTATAGTATGAGTGTAGTGGAAACATGGATGTGTTCTAGAGGATACTAGGGATAGGTCATATGTTTTGTGATCACAGTGGTTATACTTGTTCATTAAGACTGAATAGTGATGCTTTGAGCATCTCGGGGATGAGTTGTCATAGAGTGGGTAGGTTTTAAGATCCCATCTTTTTCCTGGTATGTCCCTTTTATATTTTGGTTGAACATCTTTTAGTTGGGAATTATTTTCTTCTTTAAACCTTGGTGTTTGAGTTTCTTTTGAGTAAAGAGAGATTTTTCCTAGAAAATAGACTGAAGTTCATGGATGTATGTTTTTTTTGAATTAATGGACTCAAAGTATAAGGGGTTTAAAGAATGATGAGGTTTATCTGTGGGTTTGGAAATATTTAGAGGTGGTTTGTGGGTTTTCTATATAATCTAGATGTGATCTATCTTCCGGGAAATTTCATGTCATGAACATATTACACAATGTGAACATGTTTCCTGGCACATGTTGTGAAGTGGTTCAGATCAGGAAACATTTGCACACCATGAGACTAGTTCACATCATGAAATGGGAGACCAAGATTATTTTAACCTGTGGAATTGTGTTTTTTGGCATATCTTATAAATTAGAAAACTCATTCTATGAAAGGTGTTCACATTATGAATATACTAGGATTGGTAGTGTTATCCAATGATGTGTGTATGATTTAGTTTCATTCATGCAGAAAACTTCCCTCTAAAATTCTATGGTCACACCAGGTGATTTTTGAGGGATTACATGTTCTTTAGATACATCATTCTAGTGTTCAATCTCCAGTGAGTTCCTTTCATTGGTTTTATCATTAGGTTTTTCTCCATTATTGTGGTGTGTTATCTTGAACACCATTTAATTGTGTTTTGATCAGGATTTATGTGATCTTGATTTTTCCCTTGTGATCTCCATAACCTTCATTCTTTATTGGCATTACCTATTGAAAGCATTGATTTAAACTCCATATCAAGGTGGGTGGTCTAAATATTATCCATTATCTATGATTTAATTATCCATAATACATGCAATATTTGCGATGTCGTTGGAACGTCGTGTGAACAACCTAATAAATTGGATAAAACCTATTAGATATTGATCGTTTATCCTTTTAAAGTATCCATTAGATCCCATTTGGCCAATAAAAATAAATAATGATACCTACAACCACCCAATATGTGTTCCATCCATGGAACTTATTTAGACTTGGTTAGTTGATATTAGATCCCTGAGACATTTTGGAAAATTTTAATGATTTTTATATTAATCTTATGAAATGGAATAACATGTCATTTATGTGATTTATTAAGGTAGAATCACTTTAGACAAATTTTTTAAACTGATATGTTAATAAACATTGGGTTAAATGATAGATGAAATAGGTTTTATATATTTATGAAGGTAATTGGAAACTTGGATTTATGAAACATAATTGGATAGAAAAATTATAATTTTATGAATTGATCATCGTTACTTATGGTTATATATCATGTATGTTCGATTTTGACCATGTGTATTTTTTTCTTAGATTTTAATCTTATGTGACATCGATTGTGATTGATTCCATAGGTGCTATGATTATTGGAATTTTGAGTTCATCTGGATATGACTCATGATTTATGTTGATGCCTGAGAGAATGGTGAATGATTTTGTACCACTTGAGGGATAGATGAAAAATTACTTGATGCATGTGGGTAGAGTGTATGATTATGAGGTGTCTAGGGACTAGATGTAGTGTCTCTGGTTCCCAGAGTGTGAGATTTTGGATAGCCTGTGGGAAGAGATCATTTGTTAATGTGATGTTGTGAGATTCATACTTGGTTTGAGAATCTACCAATACTAGAGAACTGGGCTATATCCACAGACCTATAGCCATGGTTTTGGAAAACTGTGGCTATAAGTATTTATTCCAAGGATATATCCATGGTTTACATGGGATATAACCATAGTTTTCCACCATTGAAATAAACCCTATAGCCATGGTTTTCCACCATGGAAATAGACCCTATATCCATGGTTTAAATCATTGTTATAGACTTATATCCATGGTGGAAGGCCGTGTAATCTATTGCCACACTTTCCAAAATCATGTCTATAGACCCTATAACAAGAATTTAAACCATGAATGTAGCCTCTTAAAACCGTGGATATTTGTTTTTTTTCAAGGACTCTATACATGGGTTTCCTAAATCGTGGTTATAAAGTATTTTTATTTTATATACCCACAATTCATCAAAACCGTGGCTATAGGTCTCCCACCCCTGCGTGGGAAAAATTTAACCTGTAAAAAAATGGAGAGAAGGTCTATAGCCACGGTGTAAATGCTATAGCCATGATTCTTAATAATATATATATATATATATAATATTTATACAAACAAATGCATCTATGGTGTAGGGGTAAGGTGAAAGGTTTAGATATTGGAGGTAAGGAGATCAAATCCGGATGGGCCCTATTGATTTTAAATCTACAGACACAGTTTACATAGGCTATAGTCACAGTGGAAAACCAAGCGAGCTATTACAATAGTCTAAACCATGGATATAGATTTTTTATATATCCATGCCAATACGTTCCACGACTAGTAAAATTGGGGCTATAACTTATTTCCATAGTTTAGACCCCTATAGAAATAGTTTTGAACTATAGATATAGTTCAATTTTCTCCTTATGTACCACCAGATGGGTGATCCATCATTATTTAGGAGGATTCAACTTTTTCCAAAGATACCCAATAAGGTAATAAAGTAGGTTTGGCTAACCCCGGGTTTCAATCTAGATCTTTGTGGATCAACATGTTTACTTTTTGTGAAGTATTAATTTATTAAATTAGCACTCTATTTATCGCTATATTTCATGAACCATATTTCATAGTTTGGAATGTTTAGAAACAGTGGTGTTTAACTACTTAGTTGTAATAACACAATAGATGGGAAATCATTTGATGCACAAATTAATCTCATGAATGTGGGTTTGGACAAGGTAAATGGACACTATTATTTATTTGCGGCTTGTTGGATGAGTTTTATCTTAGAAAATAGAACATCATGGGGTTTGGGAGCATGGCCATTGGATTATTTATTTAAGCCATCTTGTATTTTGTTTGTATTAAATTAGTTATATCATTTTGTTACATTCAGCTTGTCATTACATTGTAATATTCTTATTTGGATTTATTCAGTTTTCCTTTCTGAACTTTGGTTTCCAGTTAAATTATTCATATTGTTTCTTCTATTTCTGATACTATAATATTATTTTTCCCTTCTCACTGAAACAATTTAAAAGATGTTACAGTCTCCCCACTATATCTCCTACACATTTTCTGCTAGTTAGAAGCCTCTAGCATACAGGGAGGTGAGCCTGAGGTCATGTAGCCAACTGGCTCTGATACTCTATAAAGCACTAGATTGGGGACATTACAAGTGATTGGTTGGATAGTGTGGGGTTTTCCATTATAGGTATTGTTTTCATTCTAAATGATGAGAATTTATTAATAGGTGTATGATGTAGTAGGTTAAAAAATTACTTCTTACTACTTTATGATATTTGGGTATTGGATTTACTGAGAGGAGTTTGGAGGAAGGATATTTATTTAAAATCAAAAACTTTTTATAGGAGTAGGAGGTTATTGTGTAGCTACTGAAATAAAGGAATTAGGATTGGTATTTGTTGATGTGTAGTTTTTTAATCCACATTCATGGTGTTTTAGAGTTTTTCATGATGTAATGAGTTCACAGATGGATTTTTGGAAAAGTGTAGAACCTTTTTAGGTTGTAATGGACCTTACACATGTTTTTCTTAACCTTAAGATGATGATTTTTTGATTCCATTATAATAGTTTGGTGGATGATTTTTTTGTGCGATGGAGTCCTAAGGGGATTTGTGAGTTTTACATGAGGCGAGGTTCACAACGAGACCCTAAGTCACAACATGATGGCTTAAAGGTTGGAATTTGGTGATTATTTTTTAATATAGTTTTTGACATGGTAATCTAGGTCATGGAAAACACCATCCTTGACCACATAAAATTTTGAATGCTAATTGAACCTGGAATTGGGCAGACATGTGAGGATTCATGACATGAATACCAGGAGTATTTTTATTTGAAACAGTCATAGCGTAAATATGTCTTGAGAAATGGTGATATTTTTTTTCCATTATGACATAAATTGATAGGGCCATTAGTTTTTCCGTATTTTACTTATAATTATCTTGAACCTTGAGAAATAAGATGTGTATTTTTAGAGACTCTTGATCCCCATTAAATAGATGTCAGCCCCTTGTTTCATAGGATCAAGGATTACATTATTCAGGGTGAGTTATTTCTCTTTTATTCTTATTTTATTCTCTTTCCTTTATCGATAGAAGCTCACTAAATGGACTACAATGTAGGGTCATCCCAATAATTCCAAGATAAATCACCAATATCAAATTTATTGTGATTCTAGATGTATCCATCAACCTTAATAACTATAAAATATTATAACTACAGATAAGTTTTAATTTCGTACAGTAGAGGTCCAAACTCCACGAAAGTGACATCAAGGTGTAAGGTGTACCAATTTAATTTCTCTTTGTTGAGTTCTTCAATATATCTCTAGAGACCAAGTCTATCTCACTCTACTTCATTAAAAATGAAATTTAGATTCTTTGTCTTTATGATTTCTTCATTTTTAGCCTTAAAAAATGTGTAATAAGTAGAACTACTATATATTTGGGATTATTCAGTGCAACCCTTTATCAAAACTAAAAAAACGCTAATAATGAGGGTACCTTTATCAACACTAACAACAAACATTGATAAAAGGTACTTTGATATATGTTAAAATGAATGTTTTTAGCATTTATAAAAGTTCTATTTCATAAAAAAATTAAATATCATTTATGAATAATATATTAATATATAAATATGAATATATAAATATAAATCATATTATATTTTATATAATATGATTTATATAATACAAAATATGTAATCAAACTTAATATATAAGATATTTAGTGAAATTTTTTTATAAAATAATTAAAAAGTAATATTAATGAAAAAATTTCTAATTATTATTAATTAATAGTCATTTAATATAAATTTTATGATATATTATATCAATAAATCAATAAATGATATAAAATAAGTTGAAAACATGTTTCAAAATTCAAATGAACATATATTTTGATCTAGGTGTCCGTTTGAGATCTACCATATATCAAATTTATGTTTACAAAAAAATATACAATACGGTGACTAAGGTAACATCCATCAACATTATTTTAAGGTAAACAAGACAAAACATACTCTAAAATTGAGTTTTTTGTTGGGGTACCTTAATTTTTGAACATTTTTTGGGATTCTTACCTTGTTTAAGTCTTAAAATCATATGGATATTTTGGAATTAATGTTTACTAATTTTCAATATAATTGTATTATTTACGATAGAAAATATGCACATATATACATGCTCCTCCAATGGCCCGAAGGCCTTCATTTTTTATTGATGTCTCATAATCCACCTTTCAAGGGGTGAGGTGAAACCCTTATAAGGACCGTATGTGTAATTATTACATGGTGCATAGTAATTATTGCAATTCATTACCTGTAGGCTTAAAACATTACATACAACCAATAATAACTATTTGGAATTTCTCTTCCCCATCATCTTCATCCTGAAATCAGTTCTCCAACTTCACATGACTGTTCGGCTAGGCTTTACCGTGCATGAATAGGCTTGTCCCGATGATAGGTGTCATACCCTCTAATTCTTGAAATCCATTTTAGCTTCTGCTATGGTGAAAGATTCATGCTCATCATCCTTCTGGAGCATGTTCCTTGCAGGTTGTCTAGTTTGCATATGCACTTAAGGTGGCCTGAAGGCCTTGATGGACTCGAGGACCAAATCGGTGGCCCGAAGGCCCAAATAGGGGAAGGGTCCCATCTGCTATAGTGCCAAATAGTAACTACTGCAGTTCCCACTATAGTACCCTAGAAATATGCCTCCTTCTGGATTTGATCATGGGTCACCTGGATGTACTTAAAGATTCCTCACCAACTGGGGTTGAGGCTCATGTGATATACACATATATACACATTTTTATAAATTTACACATAAAATTTTAAATTTCTAAATAAATATGTAATCATATTTATATAAAAAAATATTTATAAATATATAAACGGTATCTAATTAAAAATATTTATTATTTTTTTAAAATAAAATTTTATGAATAATTATATACCAATATAATGTACAAAATATTTTTAAATAAAAAATATATTTGTGAGTGTCTAACAAACACACACACACACACACACATATATATATATTCTATTATATATATATAATATGTAAATAAATATAAATATTTATAATAATATTTATAGTCACATACATATATGTATAAATATATATGTGTCTATGTATACATGTATGTATTTATTTATTTATTTATAAACACACACTAATTTTTTTTATAAATGTATTTAAAAAATATTATATATATATATATATATAAATATATGGATATAAAATGAAACTCAAAATCTATAAATTAATTTATATTTCATAAAATATTGAATATAATAATATAGAGAAATGGAAAAGGGATAGGTAAATTAGTGTAGAGGTCCTTAGTCCAAATCCAAGTGAAGGCACATGCAGGTGTGGGTAAGAGTGATGATCCAACACTGATAAAGTGAATGTGGGGCATGATGAGTGTTGATAAAAGAGGTGAGGGAGGAATAAATATTTATTAAAATGGCCCTTTATCAGTTGTTTTTTTTTGCACTGATAAAATTGACCCTTTAATCGATATAGAGAACATCATCATCTTTAAGCACCGATAAAGTGTATTTTCTAACACAAATAAAAATTGGTTTTCTTCTAGTGATTATATCAAATTACGATTATGGATTGGGGGGAAAATAATGTCCCTGAC
This sequence comes from Viscum album, assembly GCA_963277665.1. NCBI lineage: Eukaryota > Viridiplantae > Streptophyta > Magnoliopsida > Santalales > Viscaceae > Viscum > Viscum album. Next base: position 1,185,127,840 of record OY728165.1, read on the forward strand.
TATTCCTATTTTTTTTATAGAATCACCCACATTCCTAAGACTATAGTCTTTAGGAACATTTGAGTGTTCTCCTATAGTAATCGAACCGGATTTCATACATCCCTATGATCTCCGATCTATAGATTCATTAAAGGAATAAATCATCACAATTGATATAGTCATCATGGGTTTTGGAATATTGGAGTAATATTTCTTTTTATATGTTTCCTCTTGGTTTCGGCTAATTATTCCTTGGATTCTAGAGATTTCTCCCTCTCCTTCGGCAAAATCAGAAAAAATATTCAACCTACAAATCCTCTTCAATATTTAATATAGTTTGAGAATATTCACCTTATCCTCTTCCATAAAGTGTATCTTCTATTATAAATTTCCCATTATGATCTATCATCACATATATTTCCTCATATATTGAGGTTTATCTTAGGTTTTTAAAATTTAAAGGTAATATTTTAAAATTTGAAGTGGGGCCAGTCGATATGGACACTTTTAGTTTAAAAAATGGGGATATGTTTTATCCTATATTCTTTAATTTTTAAACCCAATGTGTGAGAGTTTTTTTGGGTCTCTAATAGTATAAAAGGAAGTGTAACATTCTACTTCTGGTGGGGGGGGGGGTGCATAGTGATGCAACAAGAAGTTTGGGGTGAAACCTTTTTCAGGGCATGGGCTCCAACGATCAAAATAAAATTGGGTTATGAAACTACTTGTTCAAGGTTCCACAATGACGCTACATGTTCATTTTTTATCTTAAAAATGTTAAATTTTTTCATAATGTAAAAATATAAGAAAATTATTTAGGTATATCAGTGTGTGTTTTTACATATAGGTCTTATATGATTTCATTATAATTCATGTTTTTAGATTTTACTTGGATTTTTTAGACACTAATTCTTAGTGGAATTCTTAGTTTTTTTCCATGGGTTTTTAATCCATTATATTGAATTATTTTACCATGTTAAAAATATAAATCACATTATATTTCTTACTATTATTTTCCAGTGATTCTTTTTTCATTGGATATTCTCACAAATTCTATCGTAATGAAGTTTTTATCATGGGATTGATCTATTTACTCCCCATTAAATGGTATTAGAGGTAGGTTATCCATGTTTATTTCTGATTAGATATGGGTGATTTACATAAAGGGGGGGTTTGTCCAGATCAAACTATTTAATAGGAAAAATTATTTCACTCTATGGAAGAAATGAGTAAAAAATATATTGGTTCATGAGAATATAGTAAAGGCATTAGAGAAAAAATCAGAGTAGCTAGAGAATATGAGTAATGTTGATAGGAATTATTTAAGAGAGTTAGAGATAAATAAATTAAGATACATTTTAATAATAATACTATGTATTAGGTAACGAATTTGATAGATTTATAGGAGAACTTAGTGAATCATAATACCATGTATAAATAAAAATATCTCATAAATCATTTATATCTACAAAATGATTGTATCATTTGTAAATGTCAGAGAATATATATTTATGTAACCATATAGAATATTTTTCAGAACCTTTGATGGATCTGTCTTTGGTGTTGGTCATGATCGATGATAAAAGTAATGTGGTAACTATTTAAATGGAATAATAAGAATAATATTTACATATTTTGGGTTTATTACCAGATTCATATGATAATATCATCACCAATTATTATTTTGGATAAACACTCTAAATTTGGATGATTTTATTTTATCATTATTGAAGAACAAGATTTGGTTGAAGACTAATTATAGTCATTCATAGTGGTATATGGTTTTGATAGATGGATGCGTTAATCAGAGTTGTCAATCAAAGGAAAAAATAAATTGTTAATGACGCTGTTTCGATAAGGAGGGTCATGTGAAGAGGTTCTATAAATCTACGAAAAATAAGATTAATTAAAATATTAAGAGGTATGTCACTGATTTTGAGGATTCCAGCCTATGTATTATACATGGTGAGAGAGATTTACTTTCAGATAGTGTTGATTTTCGTAGGTCAAATCTATATGATGAATGAGTGATTTATTTAGCAGCCTCATACTATATTAAACTAAATAAGTCATTATTTTCTTCATATAAAGAAGGTGAGTTTGTTATATTGAAGATGGAAAATGTATATTCTTCTGTTTTCTTTGGTGTTGTTGATATTTGTATCACAAAAAATGAAGGTTGTATATTGATGTTGAGGGATGTGTGACATGTGTAAGGTATCTTCCATAATTTGTAATCTTTTTGTACTCTTGATGATAATGGGTTCACAAGTTCATTTGGAAATGAAAGATGGAAATTATTCAAAGGATCTATGGTATATGTGTGAGGAAGAATGGTTGACACGCTTTACAGGATCAATGTAAAGGCATGAAATAAAGTGATGAATGCATTTGAAAATTTGACTTCACTAGATTTTTCACACATTCAATCATCATGCATTAGTAGTATTCAATTGATAGGGATGATGAATGTTTGGAAGATTAATCATGTTCAGTCATGAATTTCAAGTCTTAAACCTCATTAATTTTTTTTCATATTGTGTCACTAGTGAATAAGAAATTAAATCAAAGATTTAGGTGATACAATTGGAGTTAAAGACTACTCATAGGATGTTGAACATATTGACCAATTAGTTTCTACAGGTATTCCTCATTATATAGATATTAATTTTATGGGGAAACTAGCTATTTTTAGTTCTAGTCTTATTTAGTAGGTAAGTGAAAACATAGGTATGTTGATGATTTCATGATTTGGATTTATTTTATGGGGGTATATTTTACATTTATCTCAAATATTCAAAAAGGGATGTTATATTTTATGCAATGGGTGATCATTGGTGTGAAACCAACTAGTTTTTTCCAACTAAATTTTCTGGATGAGGTGTCCTTAAATGATAGGATAAAGGGTGATATTTTTGAGATTCAACATAGGTCTTAAATATATAAAGGTAATGTTTTAAAATTTTAAATTAGGATCATCTATATAAAAACTTTTAGGTTTAAAAATTCAGATAAGTTTTATCGTTTTTGATTGAATTTTTGATTCCATCATAAGATAGTTTTTTGGGGGCCTCCTATGATATAAAATGTAGAGCATGATACCAAAGGGGGGAGGGGATGAGTAGTGATGTCGATAGAAGTTTGGGGTGAAAAAGGTTTAAAGGTGTGGGATATAATGAGAAGCAACAAATCAGGTAGCATAATGGATTGTTGGAGGTGAAAAAATGATTCCACATGTTTAGTTTTAATCTCTAAAGGGTGCTGTCTTTAAATGAGATGATAATAAAATAAAAAAAACAATGTATTAGGGTATGTTTTGAACTTATATTTTCTATGTGTTATTTTATGATTCATAGGGAAATTAAATTTAAATTACTTTAATCTCATAATTTACTTTGATGATAGTGACTTTTATATACTATGTTTTATATGATGTTTTCATCATGATTCGTTATTGATTTTTTTCACTGCTTTAATGAAATACCTGTATACAAGGATACTATTTGAAACTAAATTTTATGAATTACCTTGAATTTATTTTTCCTCTAGGATTTGGTTTCCCTTATTAGTTAGTGGGATTAATCTAGACCGTGGATCATTTTTATCCAATGACTATTGCTACTCCCTAACATGTTTGTTTTCCTTGACTCAGATTCACATCACTCCTCATGTAGCCATTTGTGTTCTTCCACATGTTTGCCCAGATATTCTTCCTTCTTTTAGGTGAACCTTCTATACAATCTGATAAATTCATCTAGCATTCATCCTGAGGCTTCCGTCGACACCACTTGACATTTCCCAGAAATTCCATATTGGTAGTCCATTGATTTTTAGGGTAGGAATGCTCTATCTCCTCATTCGTTAATTGTCTAGTCTAGTTCTAGGATATTTGAGAGACTGTTCCGAAAGCCTTGAGTGTATGAACTCAAAGAAGATGAGGGAAACTGAGTTTTCCTAGCCATCATAAGTCCCCTTAATCCTGTCTATGTTGATCCCTACAATTGGAATTCTCTTTAAATGGAGACTTGGCTGAAGAATAGTTGGATCATGGTTCTAGGATGAATGTGAACCAGAAGGAGTTTCAGATCTTGGAACCTTTTCATCAAAACGATGTTTTGGATATGAATCTTGTATCTATATGATATTTAAACTCTTTCCATCCATGTTTGATATTGTTTATTATATGGGTGTGTGTTTTAGTCCACACAGTAGTGGATGGAGTTTATTCTACATGGAGGGTTTGGTCACCTTCACCTAGTTTGATAAGGTCATCCTCTTTTTATAATTTATTTAGTTATCTTCTATGAATTTGAGTCTCAATTTCCCAGATTGGTTCCATTTCGTAATAAAATAAATAACCTTGGGTGGTGTTATCGTCATGCTTGTAGGATCACAATAATCTAAATCACATTAAATATTTATGTTCTTTGATATTTTATATTTTATTTTCTTTTAGTTATTATAATCAAGAAGCTCAGTTTCAAGTAAACTCATTCAATTTTATTTTAATTAACAAAAATTTATCATTTTGTAAGCCACTGATATGAATCAGTGGATTCTTGGTCATTCTTAGGGACAACCATAACAATTTTTCCCCAGAAAATTGGTACCAAGGACTACATAAATAATGAGAATGTGGTCTACAATGTATGATGTTGGAAAATTTTATGGTGAAAATGATTTTAACTTATGGAGGACTAAAATGACCTCACATCTGGTTCCGAATGAATTAATTGATGTTCTTACTAGAACAAAAAGGAATGTGACCACCCTTTCCTTGGACGGATAGATCGTTGTCACCTATGTTGATGTTCCCAAATACATAATTAGGAAAGACCACAATATAATATTTTTGTTGTTAGGAGATAAGGTTCTTAGAGAGATTTCATATGAGTCATCTACAATCGATATATGATTTAATATTGAATCCATTTACAAGAAAAAGTCTCTTTTTAAAAAATTGTATAAGAAAACGTGATTATACACATTCAAAATGCACCCTGTAACTAAAATAAGGTCACACATTGATAAATTTTAGAAAATATTTTTAGAACATGCCAATATTGATATTAAATTAGATGATGTAGACCAGACCATAATATAGTTAACATAATTATATGATTCCTTTGACTTTGTAAAACATTCTATGATGTATTAAAAATATACTCTTACTCTTGTGGAAGTTAAATATGAATTTCTCTCCAAATATCTTCAAAAGAAGGTTAGTTTTATGTTAGAGGATGAGGGTCTGAATATCCTAGGTTAAAGTGGGTATAGGGGTGGAAGCAGTAATAGAGGTCAATCAAAGAAACGTAGATCTAAATATAAAAGAAAAATAATGAAATATTTTCAATTTAAATAACTTGATCACAAAAAGAGGAACTGTCCTGATAGGAAGGGTGATTATAAAGATAGTATTGATAACCATTACTTACTAGTTGAACAATATTTTGATACTGATGATGTGTTAAATGACTCTCATGTTGCTATCTATAAGGAAATGATCCTTGATTCCAGATATTCATTCCCCATGTATCCTAGGAGGGAGATTTTCACTAAGTTAAGGGAAATAGAATTGAGTGAGGTATTCTTAGGGAATAACAAAATTTTCCATATCATGAGGATATGATAATTTTCTTTAGAAATTCATGAGAGGAATATTAAAACACTTGAGGAGATTAGGTGGTTACCTAATTTAAAAGGAAGCCTCATTTTCATAGGTGTCCTCGAGGAAAATGGATACACCTTTACAAAAAACTTTGGATGTTTGAGAATTTCTCAAGGATCCCTCAATGTCCTGAAAGGAAAAATTTGAAATGGTATATATGTGTTATATGATAGGGTTCATGGGAATCAATGACATTCCTCTAATGATTTAGGTCTAGATAACGTCACCCTTTGACCTAGGATGTTAGGGAATGTAAGTGTCAAAGTCTTTGATAATCTTAGAAAACAAGGGATTTGAGTAATATCAATTCTAACATTCTTCCACTTTGTAAAGATTGTGTTTAGGAGAAATCAAGGTGCGCCTGCTTCCGTAGGTCAATGTATAATGCTAGAGAACCCCTTAAGTGTGTCTAATCTGATCTTTGGGGTCCTTCTTGGGCCACCTCCCATGATGGAGGCTGCTAATTTGTATCCTTTATTGATGAATACTATAGGAAAGTATAGATATATATATTTAAACACACATTTTATACTTTTTCAAATTTTTATGAAATGGGAAGATTGTATAGAGAACGAATCTAGTAAGAAACTCAAAGACCTATAACATGATAATGATTTATAGTATCTATCAACTAAAATCAAAGAATTATATGAATATGAGTGTCTTAAAAGGTATCAGACTATTGTGAAAACCCAACCACAAAATGGATTATTAGAGAGAATGAATAAGAATGTATTATATTAGAGAATATTTTTTTGGTCCCATTCTAATATCCTTACATCCTTTTATGTTGAGGTTGCGTCTATGACTGTCTATGCGATCAACCATTGATCATCTTTTTATAATTCTTTTTAAAAAACATACGAACTCTTAAATGGTTCACCCAAGTCTTAAACACCACAGGATTTTTGGATTCACAACTTATTCTCATTCCCAGAATGATAATCCAGCTCATAGGGCAGTGAACTGCATATTTGTGGGATATCTAGAGGGTATTGAAGGATACCATCTATGGAAGGAAAAACATGGTTATCAAAAATGTATCATTAGGCATGATGCGCTATTTCATGATTCTACACTCTCTAAAAGAAAAGGAATAGAGTCTAAGAGTCTTTAGAGAATGATGATAAGTCTTATAATAGAACTCTTTCACCCATAGGTGTTGAAATTCCATTAGAATCTATAAACTAGCCCTAGTCTGAGGCTGACTCTAACTCAACTATTCATTAGAATCAAGGTGGATTCAATACTGACTCATATTCTAAACATTAAACTGAAGATAAAGAAAATATTACAGATTATCAGCCTACCTGAGATAGAGAGGGAAGAAAAATAAATCCTCCATCCCGATTCAACCAAGATGATGTGGCTACATATGCGTTTAATGTTGCTTAGGATTTATTTAATGAGGAACATCAATCTTATAACCAATATATTATGTCCAAAGAATCTAGGTTGTGGATGGCTACTATGAAAGAAGAGGCGAACTCACTTCTTAGGAATAGAACCTAGGATGTTCACTATTAAAAAATAGACCTTTAACAGCATCGACCTTTATCATCCCAAAAAAAGCATGGATAAAGTGTACCATTTAGCAGTGCTAAAAAGAACTGGTAAATGGTACACTTTATCGGTGATTTTTAGCACAAATAAAGGGTACAAAATATCATCACTTTTCTATAGCATTGATTAAAGGTACCCTTTATCAATTCCTTCACTTTAGCACTGATAACGATCCCAAATAAATAAAATTTTAATTAATTAATTAATTATTGATAATAATGAATAAATTTAATATACATATATATAAGTTGTAATTATTAATAAAAAGTATATATTAAATTTTTAGATATGTAAAATTAATAAAGTGAAATAATTAAACGAATAAAAATTAAAAATGAGTAAATTAAGAAAAATATTAAAAATATTATTAATTAGATAATTATTGAAAAAAGGAATAAATATAATATAGATATATATAGATTATAAATATTAAAAATATGATATATTTAATATAGACATATAAAATGAATAAATTATAGCAATTAAACAAAGAAATTAAAAATGAAAAAATTACGAAATTTTTAAAAATATTATTAATGAAATAATTATTAATTAAAATGAATAACTTTAGTATATATATATATATATTAATTATAAATATTAATAAATAATATATATTATATATAAATATAGAAAATAGATAAAATGTAATAATTAAAAACAAGCATATTAATGGCTTATTCATTTTTAATGATCTTTATACAAAGTTATTCATTAATACATTTAATATAAAAATATATTGATATATATATACATACATATATATATATATATATTTCTATATTTATTTATATCAATGTGTATAATATTTTCCAAAATATGATTTATATAATAAAAAATATTTATGCTTACATTAAATAATATATTTAGTGAAAAATGGTTTATAATTTAAAATTAATATTAATTAAAACTACTAACACTAATTTTATCGATTAATGAACATAATTGAATGTTGTTTTATTTTTAAAATTAACATATATCAAAATTGTGATACATTAATTTTACAGACATATACGTAATTACTGCATTTTTATATACAATGTACGCACACAAATATTTACATAATGAAATCTTATATAAAAACCCATACAACTAATATTTATGTAATTTATTTAAATTTTAGTATTCATTTTTGAAATTCATTATAAAATTATTCATTTAATATATTATGTTTTTAATTGGTAAATTTTAATTATTTTTTTAATATTATTTCAGTTATGTATTCTTTAATTATTTTTAATATTTAATTTAATTTTTTTTTAATTTCTTTTGAATGTAATCATTTTATTTTATTTATTTATATATTTTTATTTACTATTTTTTAGTATTTTCAATATGTATTCATCTTTACTTCAATATATGTCCATTTTTTTATAATTTATATTTAATTTATAAAACTTATCTTTTTTTCAATTTTTTTAAAGTGTACTCATATTTAATTATTCAATTTCACTCATTTTTATGATACATGCATTTAAGATTATATATTTATTAATAATGTTAAAAATATATTTTTAAATAAATATTTATAACTAAATATATTTATAAATGTATAATTACTATATTTATAAATTTATATATTTATAATTATAAAAATATATACATTATTTTAAAAAAAAAAGTATTTATATAAATATAATAGAAAATTATAAAATTATAATAAATTTATTTAATTAATGAATATATTTACTACATTTGAATTTACATTTATATTTATTTAATAAATATAAATATATATATAATTTTATAAATATATATAATAATATAAATATATATAATGATATAAATATATAAAAATTATTTTTTAAAAAAGTATTTATATATTTATAATGGTATAAATATATTTAAATAATGAATATATTTACTATATTTATATCTATATTATATAAATATTATATATATATAATTATATTAATATATATAATGATATAAATAAATTTATAATTATTAATAAATAACTATAAATATATTTTCAAAGATGGAGCTTTTTCAGCGCTAAAAATGCACTGACAAAATGTATCTTTACCAGCTCTAAACCATTAGAACTGATAAAGATGTCCTTTATTAGTGCTAATAAAGCCCGATCTCTTCCAGCGCTAAGAAAACACTGATGAAAATATATTTTACCAATTCTTATTAATATAGTGTGGATAAAAGGTATCATTATCAGTGCCTTTTTAGAAGCACTCATAAAGGTCTCCTCAATCTAATTAAAATAACCTAACCACGACTGATTCAGTCTCGATTCTCAATCTCTCACAAAACTCCCCTACAGACGCTCATCCTCTACATTCTCATGGACAAATTAATACTAGAATCCAAGGTATGTTATTTTCTCCGCCTCATCTCTCATTAATTGATTGTTTGGGTTCTGTGGTTTATGTTATTACGATGTTCTCAACCATGATAAACCCTAGATCTCTTATCATATAACTATAGTCATGACTGGTATCTCTCATTCTTTCTTATTGTTGCTATTCTTATCCCCACCTCCATTGATGGCTCTTTCTATTTTTAGCACTATCACTGTTATTATCACCACTGTCATCATCAACTTTCCATTTTCTTCATCCTCCACCACCACTTATCTTTGATAATTTTCCATGGTTTTTAATCATAGTTATGATTTTTCAACCCATCGAAGGTTTCTTTTATTTGATAATTTTTTGTTTTGGGCTTGTGGCTTTCTTATATAATTATTTGATGAATGGGTGTTATAAATCATGTTCAATTTATTATAAATGGGTGTCTGAGGTATGTTCAGTAGGTGTTATCTTTGACAAAATTATTATTTAATGAGTGTCCGGACAAGTAAGGAATGTTTAATTTTTATGAATGATTAGTTTAACGTTGTTATATTTGGGTAATTATTTTTTAATGAATGAGTGTATTTTATACATTTTATTTCTATTTCAGAACATTTAAAATATTTTTAATTTACATAGTAATTTTTTAAAGCTTGTAAGGGATGTTTAATTTACCAATTGAGTGTTTGGAATATCAAGGAATATTGTTTTCTTTCTTTATGAATTGGTGTTCTGAAGGTATAATAGATTATAGAGTTTAAATATGGAGTATTGATAATATATATATATATTAATGATCATCCTAGTAATATTTTGATTGTATTGATTTCAGTATAGGGGAGTTAGTTTATAATTTATTATTAATAACACAAGAATAATATAAGAGTTATTTAGTGTTATCCCTTATTTATTTTACTTTATATAGTTTAATATTTATATACTATTCCTTATGGAATTTTTCAACATAACCCACCTAAGGAACTATAACTATTTCATCCAAAAAAATTGTCACTTCTGTAATGTTACTTTCTACATCATCATTATTCATAGAGTACACTAATATTGACCATTCTAAAATGATCTGATTATGAGAATAATATTGCAATTTATTTTTAATATAATTAGAAAAAAACAAAATAAACTCTGTAATTAATCATGTTCATATTATATATCACTTCGTATTTACTACATGAAGTGACATTTTCATTTTCAAGATGATGTATGAAATTATATGCCTCATTTTGGATTATTATCGTGATTGAAACTATTTTAATCAATAATACATTATTTGCAATGTTATTTTATAATTTATATTTATTTATATATTATAAAAATAATAATTACAAAATTATATAATGGAAATATATAAAAGTTGAGTTTTATTTTTGGTCAAACTATTAAAATAAATGTTAAGATTTATTTTATAGAATTGTTTCTAAATGGATTATAATTAAATAAGTTTAAGGTGAAAAATTTTGTTTAAATCAATTACTTTTATTTTATTTGTGAAATATTTTTCATTTATTCTGTTTTTTATATATATAAAGGTAAATTTGAAATAAGTTTTCAAAATAATAATAATATTTAATACTTCAAATTTATTATAGGAGATAGTGATTTTCATTTGTATTACAACACTATGAACAAGTTATGAATATGAGGAACGATTTGATGTTTGTTTAGAATTTTCAAAACAAAATATTCCAAAAAATGACCTGTAATTCTATATTTTGTTAAAACATTTACATACGACAGAGTTAAAAAGTAGAGAAATTAAAGACCAATTAATTTTTTATGGTTTGAATACATGTTATAGTTCTTGCATTTGACATTGTGAAATTGCGTATAATTCATGATTTATTAATGGTGTGGATTATCAGGTTGTGATGTTTGATCAAATTGAGTAAATTATTTTTGATATTGATGTACTGGAAATTGAGAAGACACCAATGATCACACACTTATATAGGGATACTGAAAAACCATTGTATCTAGGTTGTAGAAAATATATAGTTCCATTAATGAATTTATATTTCAAAACTTAAGTAATTTTTTGGATAAGGCATTAGGTTGTTTGTTAATCATATTTAATTCTCTTGAATGAAAGAGGATATGAGATTTATAGAGAAGGATACCAATAAAATTAGAATATAGAAAACTAGGACTAATAGTTTGATCTGGTTTCCAATTTTATAGTTTCACCCAATGCGTCTGGACTGGAAACTATATCTCGACCAAGGAGTGGTTCCCAATCGTAGAAGATTCAATTTTCTAGAACAAAAATTTGACATCTACATTCAATATGTATCTTAAAATGATTTTGATACTATATAATTTATAATCATGAACTTATATAAACCAAAGAATTTAAACAATTTAAGAACACATGCCTAAACATTAACTTCAAATAATAAATAATTTTCAAACAAGAAAACATGTTTAATAGACTTTACACAATCAATTAAGAATAAATGTATAATATAGCTTATATTTTAGTACCTTATATTATAATATGATGGGTATTATGTGAGGGATTAGTATGGTATGTTAGAATTTTAGTTATTGTAGACATGTTTGTGATTCATCGTGGGATAAGGTGGGGGCGATGTGACATTTGTGTTGTTTTTTGTTGTTGTTTATAGTTTTTAAGAATTTTGGTATAAATATTGTATTATAGAACCCATTGTGTTTTTCTTTCCTATGGGAATCTATTATGTTAATTCTTCCACATATTTCATATTAAATTCCAAAAAAATGAATAATTTATACCCATTCCATGATGTGGATGCAATAAGTACATGTAATGGTTCTCCCTGGTGGATAGTCTTTGATGATAGGGGTATGAGGTCGAATCTCATGGTCCTTAGATTGTGATTATTTATAGAGGGAGATAAATAATTTTTTGGCCTCCTATGATTCAAATATTTACCTCTTATTAGTGAAATGATTTTAATGTTAGGGAATAACCAGAGTATAAAATTATTGTTTGATTAGTATAATTCACTAGTATGAAATGAAGTAGGCACATTTTATTTTAATGGTGTATTGGTTTGTAAAAAATTACATGAATTACATGTGTATTTTTAGATTTATGAATTTGAAAATATACTCAAATATATGTATTGTGGTATATTATAGGGGCCCTTTTTGTATTTACATGTTGATTTTTACACTCACACCCTTCACATTAACCTCAAGGGGGATAAATCTCTTATATTTGAAATAAATGTGAATAAAAATAACTGTTAACATAGGTTAGAGTCAGTGCATCTTAGTGAGGATGATTTGATGTCCTTATGGTAGTGTCAGTGACCTTTTAGCATTTTTATATGATATTTGAAAATTTTAATTAAGATGTGGTAATTTAAAAAGTTTTAGGGACACAACTTTCATCCTCATCTTCTTAATCTCTCAAAATATTATTATATTTTTCTTCTTGAGACTCATCCCCCATCTATTCTATGTTTCTTGATCTACTCTGAGGAGTATTCATTCAAAATGGTCACAGGTACATGGTATGGAATGACTACTACTCAGAGTATTTCAACCAAAATATGTGAATGTCTAGAATAGATGGAGGATGAGTCTCAAGAAAAAAAATGAAATAATAATTTTTCAGGAAATGAAGTTGATGAGGATGATGTTTGTCTATAACTTTTACCTCCAGATTAATTCATAAGACAACACCTATCATAGTGGATTAATTATTATCGTAAATTCAATTAACCATTTCCTTCAAAATGGATGAACACTAATTGTTTTACAGAAGAGTTTGAAGTTGGAGTTAAAGAGTTCATAAAGTTTTTAATTAATCATGAATATGACCCTTATAAAATCATTTTTCTATGTTTAATTTGTTGTCAATTAATAAAAATTAAATTTTTGACTACTCGTGCAGATAATGTCTTCTACACATGATGATGTTACCAATCCGTAGGATGAACAGACTATTGATGCTGAAACTACATAATTATTAGTGGATCACCAACATGTTGATTAAAAAAACAAGAACTATGCAGCATCATAGTTTTGAATAAAATTATCAAGAAAATAAGTAAGGGTATAAAATTTGAGGTTGGTTAGAATCAACCTTGCCAAACTGTTGACCCCAAAATGTCAATGTTCATTAGTTATCTTAGGGTCACAATAAGGATGAATGTTTTGATTGATATTGATTCATGGATCCAATTCCATCCTATAGTGAATGATAATTTTTAGGAAGATGTAAAGGTACTGTTATATTATAATTTCTCTATTTTACCTAAAATATATATATCTAAATATTGATTTAATTTTCTTTATCTCTTGTAGAGTTTGTTTATTTTAGAATATTTCAACAATAAATTTTTCTTAATAGCCACTGAAAACTACAATAGAGGCTTCTAGACTCTATTTACCATGTTTTTCCTTAAGGATGTTAAGGGGAAAGTAAATCCCCACCCACTAGTTTGTTTTGTACACATTATAATGTAAGAAACATGTAATGATTTTCTCAGTCATCATAATGAGAAATATTATTAAGTGCATTGTAGTTGATAATATATTATCTAAAATTATTTATTTTAATCAATTTATTTTATTTTTTTAATTTATGAAATATCAAAAGAGTGCTAAAAATGAAGAATGTGCATAAGATGCAATATACCCCTATCACAAATCATGGATGGGGTACACTTCACTAGATAAGAAAATGATATGTATTTTAATTCAAAAAAAAAGTTTTCTGTTATATGAAACTACATATGTTCCTTTGTTTATATGATTATTTATGAATAAAAATCCAAATCCACTTCTATCCGACGTCATGTGCTATAAAATGAGGCTCATGTAAATAAAGAGTGTAAACTAGTGTATAAATTTTTTTAAAAAAGTATGGGAAACATGTGTAAGTAATACATAATAGTAATTTATTATGATTTATAATAGTATTACATAAAAATATCTATTTGTGTTCACATTTTTTATACATTTTTTGGAATAAGAATAAGAAATGACCATACTTGATGAAAAACGACTTTCAACAGCTTTGAAGCGGTTGAAACAATATGGTTGTGTTAGTAGTTTTGGTTTTGGAGTGTCTCCTCAAACATATTTTGAGAAGATAAAACCACATGGATATATATATAATTTTGTTAAATTATTTCATAAAAAAATATACTCACTACAAGATATTATTGTGCTATCTAGTTTGGCAGACCAATGTATGTGAAAGGACTAAAGTAATCTGGAAGTGGAACAAAGATCTTCACATGAACCAAATGACTCCACTAGCCTTGAGGCTAGTCATTCCACTCAACCATATACCTTACCTGAGGTAATTAATATTTTCATTACTCTTTCTCCTAAATGTAAATCAAACAACTTCTCATAACTTTATATTAATAAAATTTTATAGGGTAAAATTGTATGTGATTTAAATCTATTAACACCCACACACTACCTTAGTGTGATGGGTACGACACATAATACCACATGAGATAAGATAAACCTGAAATAACTCCCATAATATCACATGAGAGTGTGGATTGAGGTTTCTCATGAGCTGACTAATGAGTTTCCTATTCCACTTAAAGATCCAAATATTACCACAGTCAATGATGCTATTAGAATATTTATATGGATATCTAATATTATAAAGATACATGAGTTATGTTATGATAAACCTATAAATTTGATATTAAATATGGATAATGTAATGGGAAAACTAAAGGTAAGATCAAGACAACCTGGTGTATTGATCAAGATTTCAAAATGACCTTTCGAGAGTACCTTCTCCCTACCAGTTCCATAGAAACATTTATTATCATTAAAACTTCTAGCATAGACCACATTTAAAGATGAGAATATGTCTTACATTCTAAATGAATAAATATATGGAAATTTCATGACAATTGTAGTAGGTATCGGGAGTATAAATGCGATTCTGAATCATGAATGGCTTAGAGTATTAGTTGTGAATAAATACATATGGTAGATTTTTAGAACACGTATATATAAATAGTGATCTAATATGATCATTAATGTTTATAAATATTCATATTTTCTATAAAATTTTATATTAATACTATATAAATTGAAAACCATGGGACGAATGATTTGGATTAATTAATCCATGTATCATTACTATGGAAAAACATACTTTTCTAAATAAAGAAATTTAGAAGAGGAAAGATGAACTATGTAATAAATTTCAGAAAAAAATAACAAATGACATACTATTTTTGATACCTAAAATATAGAGGTAAAACTCTAATATCTAATAACAGAAAATATATCTTTATCTTTTTCATTAATTATTTTTTTTAAGAAGAATTGGATGCTGATCATAGTCAGTTTGGATTTTGGGTCCAATTCCTAGATACCCAACAAATTAACCACACATCATGTGTATTTTCAAATTTTAATACATTATAATCTAAATTTTTTTGTAAACATAAAATTTTATATTGAAGTCTGTGTTTTAACAATAATTTTTTTTTATGATTGGGCAATACCTAAATATTCCATAACTCATGGAATAAAGTCGGTGACTATACATATAAAGGCTATATAATTCTACACATGGAAACATATTAAGGTATATATTGAAATATTTAACTATAAAAACATATTTCAAAACATTACTTATTTTTTTCAGCGCTAATGTAGATTCTGAAGCAAGATAATGACATTGATTGTGGATATTATGTATCAAAATTTATGAGGGATATCATAAACCATCAAAATACCAGCATACCCAAACATGTAATTTCTGAATTTAATTAAAATTTAATTAAAAATATTTCTTAATAACTTATTTTTCTATATTTTCCCCATATTACCATGATTTAAAACAACCTTCATACTCAAAATAATAAGTAATTTTTTAAAGATGAGTGGGTAGTGTACATGCTGTCAGAATGTTTTCTGACAATAAATTTAGGTGACTACCTTCTATTTTTGTGATCTATTACTATCTATGACACATTAGAAATATTTTTTTGGGTGTGATGAATTAATGTTCGAATGATTATATATTATTTTTGATCTATTTATAAAATTGAATTATAATGGAGGAAATCGATTTGTTTAGAATATTTGGACATCAAAAAATAAAATTGTCAGGTAATAGAGGTGGCACATGAGGAGGTGAAGGTGGAGGAAAAGACATAGTAAGAGGTAGAGGAAGTTGTGATGGTGGATTTGGAGTAAGAGAATGTGGTAAAGGAAGAGTCATAAGAAAAATCAAGGAAGAGAATGAGACAGAGCACTGTCCTACACATAATAAAATTATTGGGAAATAGAGTGGAATAGGGATCAAAAAAACGTTTTTTTTTGATAATAATTGATAAAAAGCATACACAATATGTTTCACTTAAGATAATAGGCATTGTACATGTGTTTCAGGTCGATTTTTTTTAAAAAAAATTCACCACTTGTTTAAGTAATTTAATATAGGAATTTAAGTGGCTTTTTTTGAAAAAAATTAACATCACTTATTTTTTAAAACTGATTATCATAGGCTATAATTTCTATTAGCATATTACAAGTACTATAAAATTTTATTGACGTGTGAAAGGGTCCCCTCACCAATAATAATCTGAAAAAAATATATAGAGTTTCTTGACCAGGGTTTCACTAAACTTCAATGGAACGGTCTTAGTAGTAGATCCAATAGACACTTGAGAGTCATAAAACACCAATCCAATAATCAAAACGGTATATAATATATCTTAAATATTTGAATAAATATATTTGTAATCAACCACTAAATCCAATAGTATTATGAGAAAACTATTAGAGGACAACCAACATTGAGGGATCATAGTCATTGACTAAATCAATGATTTTAAAAAAAAGAACAATATAATGATTTCAATTTGGTGGGTGGTGGAATTATTTGATATATTCAATCATCAATTATATCCATGATATAATATCAATAATTCTTTTGAAATCCAAAAAAGTAACATTCATTATAAATTTACTCATTCATTATATAAATTGATCAATGGTCAAAGGATAATTAATGAAAAAATCATCATTATTCTCAATAAAAAATACATGATAATAGGAATATTCCCATTTTGATGAAAAAATAATGATGATGTTATGTTAGAGTTTATTATCATTCATAATTTTGAAAAGGATATAGTAATCTATCACACAATCCAGTAAGTGTCAATGGATGTGCTCTATTTTAGTGTCCTTTGGATGATATAAAAGGTTATACTAATGTTTAATACTATCAAAACCAGTAAACAATTTATAATTGAGTTTAGTGTCTTCCAAAAATACATAATGGGTCACACTGATGTTTTTACCATCAAATAAGGTAAGTGGATTATCATGCAGTTTCTACTCCCTATGATGGTGAAAGGGAAAGTTTTATTTTATTATATTTCATAAAAATTCGTATATAAATAATTATTTTAGTGAAATAAATGTATAAAAATAGGTTTATACTAATGGTTAGCATTTTCTATGAAAAAATCTCTTCATCAACAAGTATGATTCAATCATTTACTAGGATCATGCACTTCACAAGGATGATTCACCCATATTGATGCTATTTTATTTTTATTCTCCAATGCATTCAACATTTTGGGTTATCAGACTACAATATTGTAAGATCACCAATAATTTCCAATGTATTGTAGTATAAAAATAAACATCGGAATCAATAATAACTCAAAAAAATACACGGTGTACCTGGTATGACTCAAATTGAGCAGTTTTAGTTTAAAATTGACATTTTATTAATGAATTGTTTCATATTTACGTTTAATTTCTTTCTTTATAGTATTTATAACATAAGAATTTTTTTCATAAACAAGTGGATTAATATTTTTTGATTTGGGGTTGTTTGTTTGAAGCTTCTCATGCTTTTGGGAGATTATACTTCAAGGATGTAACGAAGATATCAACAACAATGAAATGGGTCAAAAATATATACAACTGTCAAAAAAAGGTGAATTCCAACAACTTAACTAGTTAATTTTTCCCTATTTTTTCTACAATATTTATGTTATTTTCCTTTTCATTTTTATGAAATAATTTTTTTCATAGATCTTTTGGAAAGTCTTATTTTTCCTTCCATTGTCTGTAATTGGTCAAGAAAGTGAGAACATGTTGATTTTGGATGTGATTTTTTAAACCACAAGGGGTTTATTCCTCCATCCAAATAAAAAATTTATTTATTGTCTATCATGGTACAGATGGTTGGAAAAACACAGACTTCACATACTCAATCATCCACACCTCAATCCAACGCTTGATGTGACAGTATGACTAAAATTATTTGTTTTTAGTTTAAAATTTCCATTCTAGATCAAAAACACATACCACGTACCAAAACAAATAAAAAAACTTATTGTATTTTTATAATTTAGTAAAATGATCCATAAATAATTTTGAGCATGTAGTAGTTAGCCTCACATCAATTTGATTCCTGATGTGTCTGGTATGACTCATAATGTTAGTTATCAGTTTAAAATTGACATTTCAGTTCAAAAAGTTTCACCCACTGAAAACTAAAAAAACATTCTCATATTTTCTTCATAATTTAGTAAAATTATTCATAATTAATTTTTTACATATAGAAATAAATCTCACATATAAACAACACACAATGTTAAAGGTATGACTCAAACTATTCATTTTAAGTTTAAAAATAAATTTTAGTAAAAACCACAAGTGATATACTCAAAATCATTAAAATTCTTTTATATTGTTCTGATACATTATAAAAATGATCCATATGTAATTTTAGATTGGTAGGAATTATATGAATATAAATCTGATGCATGGTGTGATCAAAATGACTCAGAGTGCGTCTTTTTATAAAAAATTGTCATTAATTTTAGTAAAAAAGAAAACTGGCATACTCAAAAGGGAGTAAATGGTTTCAGATTATTTTTATAATTTAGTAAAATTATCCATAAGTCATTTATTATGTTTAGGAATCATCCGCACATCAATCAAATACCTGATGTTCTAGGTATGACTCAAATTTTCCATTATCAGTTTAAAATTGACATTTCAATTCAAAATGTATCACCCATTGAAAACCAATAAAACACACTCATATTGTCTTGAAAATTTAGGAAAAAAATTCATAAGTAATTTGTGATGTGTTGGAATAAGTCTCATATCAGGAAAACACATGATGTGACAGGTATGACTCAAAGTGCATGATTCCAGTTCAAAATGACACTTTAGTAAAAAAACATAAGGGACATACGTGAAAATAATAAAAAAAATCAATTTATTTTTATAATTTTTTAAAACTATATATATGTCATTTGTGATGTTTAGGAATTATTTGTACATCAATAATATGCACAGTATGGCCAATATGACTCTAAGTGCATCTTTTTATTTAAAATTGACATTAATTTTAGTAAAAAAAGACTATCGACATACTCAAAATAGATATAACACATTAGGATTGTTTTTAAAATTTATTAAAACGATCTATAATTCATTTTTGATATGTTGGAATTACCCTCACCTCAATTTGATACATGATGTGCCCAAAATGAATCAATGTGTCTGTTATCAATTTAAAATTGACATTTGTGTTAAAAAAGATTAAATCATTTAAAACTAATGAAACACACTCAGATTGTCTTGATAATATAAATAGTTATTTTTATGATATTTAAAATTTGTTTTAATCACTTTCACTTAAAAATGACACATGATGTGACTGATATGACTCAAAGTGCACGTTTCTAGTACAAAAATATATTTTAGAAAAAAAAGTGACGTAATCAAAACTATGAAAAATATTGTTTATTGTTTTTATAATTTTATAAAATGATCCATAAGTCATTTGGGACATGTAGGAATTATCCGTTCCTGAATCTAAGGCACAACATGTTCGATATTACTCCAAGTCTGTCTACTTATTTAAAATTGACATCAATTTAAGTAAAAAATAAATCTGGCATACTCAAAACCATGAAAAAAATTTGGATTGTTTTGATACATTAGAAAAATTATAAATAAGACATTTTTGACATGTATGAATCAGCCTCACCTTAATCTGAATCACAATGTTCCCAGCATGACTCAAAGTGACCGTTATCAGTTTAAAATCGACTTTTTAGGTCATAAAGTGTCACTCACTGAAAATGAAGAAAACATGCTCAAATTGTCTTGATAATTTAGGAAAATGATTCATACGTCTTTTTTGACATGTAGGAATTATTATCACATCAAACCGATACATGATGTGACTAGTATGACATAATGTTTGTGCTTCTAGTTAAAAATTATATTTTGGTAAAAACACAAGTGACAAACTGAAAACCAAGAAAAAACATTCATATTTTTTTTATAATTTGGTAAATTGATCCATAAGTCATTTGGGACAGGTATGAATCATCTTCACCTAAATTTTAGGCATGGTGTGACTGGTATGACTCCAAGTGCGTCTTTTTATTTAAAATTGACATTAGTTTTTGTAAAAAAGACTACTAACATACTCAAAACTGAGAAAACACATTCATATTGTTTTGATATTATTGTAAATGATTTATAAGTCATTTTCAGCAAGTAAAAATCATACACACCTCAATCTTATACATAATGTGCCAAGTATGACTCAAAGTCTTCGTTATCATTTTAAAATTGGCATTTTAGTTCAAAAAATGTCACCCTCTAAAAACCAAGAAAACACACTCAAATTATCTTAGTATTTTTTGAAAATTATTCATAAGTCATTTGTGAGGTATATAAATCAGTCTCACGTTAATATGACACATGGTGTAACAAGTAAGGCTCAAAGTGCGTGTTTCCAATTTAAATTAAAATTTTAGTAAAAATCCCAAGGGATGAACTCAAAACCAGGAAAACACATTCAAATTGTTTTGATACTTTAAGAAAATGATCCGTACGTAATTTGTGATGTTCATGAATCATTCTCACCACAATCCTATGCAATGTGTGACATGTATGAATCCAACTATGTATTATCAATATATAAGTTTTATTTTAGTTTAAAATGTGCACCACACTGCCAAAAACAAGAAAATGACCCTAGACTGTATTCTCATCATTTTATATTCTAGAACATAATTAATTTTCTTATAATTTTAATCGTATACTTATTTAATTAATTTTTAGAGAGATAATTCTTGAAGAAGTACAAGAAATGGTGCGACTTGCAAGAATCAACCACAACTCAATCTGATATACTGTGTTCTATGTTTGACACATATTTTAGATCAAAATTAATGATTTTTATTTAATCTAGTTATTTATATTATTACTAACATAATAATTGTTTTCATATACAAGTGTTTTATTTAGAGAAATCATCGGTGGTTTGTTCTTTTATACCGGTTTGTTCATTTTCTCTATAATATAGTGTTTTTTCTTGTAATTATGTTTTAAACATTAGTCATTTGTATTCTATATTTCTATAGGATTTTTCTAATTTCTGCTTCTATAGTGTGCTGTTACAACACACTATCCCATTTTTAGTCTTACAGCATGCTATTAGATCACTCTATATAATTATCCTTTATTAGCACTTCAAAATACAGATGAAGTGAGCCTTTATCAGCACTTTTAAAAGAACTAATAAAGGGTCCCCATATCATCAATTTTAAAAGTGATGATAAGGGAGTCTATTTTCATAATTTTTTTAATACTGTTAAAGGACCCCATTATCAACACTTTTCTAGCCATGATAATCTCCTAGGTATTTTAATCACGCTCCGACAGTCAGTGCTTCTCTAGGACTGATAAACACCATTTTAGCACTATTAATGGACTATTTTGTTGTATTGGTTGTAACCCAACCTAACAATCAGAAAATTATAGGTTCTAAATTAATATTTAAGAAAAAAGAGAACAATATTCAAGAAAACAAAATAAATTACAATGCCCTAATGGTAGATAAAGTTTTCCTTCAAAGTGATGGTATTGATTATTGTAATATTTTCTCCCCTGTCATCAAGCATTCATGTATTATGATTCTTCTTTATTTTGTTTCCAATTTAGATTTTCATGTTGAACAATTGGACTTAAAAAATACATTTTCATGATATTCCTGATGGAATAATTATTATGAATAATCTCGATGAGTTTTTCAAATATTTTTAAACCGAATCAAGTTTGTCTCCTTAATAACTTTTTTTATCGACTTAAATAATATTCAAGAAGTGGTATAAAAGTTCTGATGCATTAATGATTGAAAACGATTTTTGGAGTAGTAAATTAGATTCATTTTTTCTACATCAAATATGTTAAAAATGATTTTTACCTACTATTATATGTTTATGACATGTGGTTAATCATTAAAAATATGAATATTTTAAATTCTATCAAGACCCAATTGAAATATATCTTTGAGGTGAAGTACATTGGAAATGATAATCAAATTTAGGGTATGAACATAATTTTAGATATGATGGCATGTACTGTGTACCTTTCTCTGTATTCTTATATAATGAAAGTGTTAAAAAGGTGCCTCTTCAAGCACATTAAACCTCCTAGTATTCTCTTTGTTTGAAGAATCCCCTAAAAATGATAACCTTGATGCCTTCATGAATAAGAACTCATATTATAGTATTATAAGAAATATTATATATGCAATGGTATTATCTAAACCATATATTGTGTTTTTTGTGTGAACTTTGAATAGGTTCATGGGAAAACATGATAGGCCTCATTGGTAAAATTTAAAGTGGTCCTTTAGTAATTTTTTTGTATTATAATCTATGTATTCTATTTGGAATAAATAATAGTTTAAATTATGATATCTTTAGATTTGTTGAGTCTGATGATGATACAAACATTGATACTTATAAATCTCTCACATGTTTTGTATTTATAGAATATGAAGGAATGATCTCTAGGAAATAAAACATGAAATCTATGGTTCCAGTCACCATCATCAAGGTAGAGTATATATCCTTGAATGAATCAATCTAGAAAGCTACATGGTTATGATGTTTGATTATGGACTTATCATAATCTGCTGATAGCGTTGTATTTTACTGTGATATCCAATCTAAATTTCACTTATCTAACAATTATGTATTCCGCGGTATATAAAAAAACATTGACATTATAATGCATTTTGTTAGGTATATTATTGAATTTGGGATAGTGAGTGTCACCATGATTCCCACTAAAGATAATATGGCCGATAGTTTTCAAAGGTTACCAAATTATCTAAATTCATACATTGTTTAAAGTTGATGAATTTAGTCATGATTATATAATTTAGGTTGTGATAAAACCATACTTAAATACATTAATCTTCATGGTGCATATTTTTTATTCTATCCCCTAAAAGAATTTTTCATTTAAATTCATTTATGCATGTAATTCTCTTAGAAGATTTTACCTTTCATATGATGCATTTTACATGTTGTATTCATTATGTTTCGTCGTTGGTTTTCTTTACACCTTTCATGAATTACCTATATTCATGGCTTCTATGTGCAACTATATTTTATGAATTACTATGCATTTTATTCCTTTGGTATTTGGTTTTCCATACTAGTTAGTAAGATTAATCTGAACTGTGGATTGTTTTGATACAAAGACCATTATAGCCCCATGATGTGTTTTTCTTCCTTAATGGGGATCCACATAGAAACATATATAGCCATTTTTGTGCTTCCATATATCCTCCCAGTTGTGCTGCCATCTGTTTGGTGAACCATCTCTACAATCTTTGCCTTCTATATATCATTCATCCAATGGATTCTATTTGCACCACCTGGAGCTTCCTTTAAACTCCATAATGGAAGTCTCTTACTTTTTCTGGGGTATGAATTCTCCCTTCCCTCATTTGGTAATCATTTTTTATGGTTCCAAGAGCTTCTATAGATTTTTTAGAATGCTTTGAGGTGAAGAAATCAAATAAGAAGAAGGAAAATGAGATTTCCCAACCATCCACACTCCCCTTCATACTTTTTATGTCAATACTTTCAGCTTGTGTTTTATTCCAATGGATACTTGGATAAAGAATGTGAATATCTTGGGTCTAGGACTACTACACACTAGAAGGAGTAACAGATATTGACACCTTTTCATAATAAAAATGTTTCAGATTTTAATATTGGCTATTTAATCAATTTGCATTCCTTCCAGTCATGTTTGATATGATATCCTTTATAGATGTGTATATGATTCCATCCAAGATTGGACTTTGCTGATTCTACGTGATATGTTTGGTCCTTTCCACCTAGTTTGACAAGGGAAACATCAGATATTTTCTTTGGTTAACTTCATTACATTCAAGTCTTTATTTACCTTTGTTGTTTCCATTTAGTAAAAGAAAAATAACCTGAGGTGGTGTTATCATTGTTAACATAGGATCAAAGTGACCTGAATCACATTAAATCTTGATGTTCATTATTCTATTCTCTTTTCTTTTCGTTCAATTCTTGTAATCCGGAAAAAAAAATTCAAGTAAATTCATTCAATATTATTTTAATTAAAAAAATTATCATATAAATTTGTAATCCATTGATACACATAATTGGATTTTCAGCTATTCTTGGGGACAAACACAAAAACGATTCCCCCGATACAGTGATTTTATATTAATTCATGTTTTGGGATTTTACTTTGATTTTTTAGACTCTAATTATTAGTGTAATTATAATATTATCCCTATGGTTTTTAATCCCCCATATTTTAGGGGCATTCCATGTAGAAAATCCACAACTCAACTTATTTCATGTTATTATTATTTTCCTCTTCCATTTTCACAGGATATTCTCATATTTTCAGTCGTAATAATGTTTTTATCCCAATACCAATCCATTTACTACCCAAAAACATCTACCCAGGTCTACTTATTTTCCCTCCTAGATCTTATTGAGCCCTAAACATCCTTCCCTTAAATGTTCATTGAGGAATCTCCTAAGACCACAAACACATTATGTATCTGAACCCCTCTAATGACACTCAACCAAGATATGAAATTTATATATACTTTCTATGGCCGTAACTAGATTATTAAAAATACAAAGAACCTCTCCATGAATACCCTTAATCTAAAATAATTTCATGAGATCTGTCAACACCCTGCATATTGTTTTAGACCTCCCATGACCATTCAATCCACTATGATTCAATGAATTTTATTTTAAATTGAATTTTAGCCCTATAATGATATCAACAACTCTAGGATCCTGTTTTTACAGAACTGCATCTTTCAATATCTCAATGAGAGGACCACAATAAATGTTAGAACCATCATTATTAGACACTATCCTAGAACCCCTCACCCCAATAGAAGATACTCCAACAACATTTTTTTGTATGATCATCCTTTGAAAGATATTTGGAATTCCCTGGATAGGCTCACCTGGTATTTTCAATACCTCTCTAAGAGCAATAACAGTTCCCTTGGGGAGAAACTATGGATTTTATCAGTGGATAGATGGTTAGATCAGACCACAAGTGATACTCAGTCCCCTATGTGGGATACCAAGGACGATCTTGAAGGTTTTTGTCTTCGCACCATGCCGAGAGTGATACTTAGGATTCATTATATAGATCGCCTTAGAAGTGCTCTTTTGGTTTGGGGTATTGGTAGTGATCATTGTAGGATAATTGGCCTCTCTAATATAGCTTGTATTATAAGGGCCTAGGATTCCAGTTAATCATATTCTAGAGATTACATCTATATAATTCTATAAAAGCTAATTTATTAAATTAATGGATGCATCCAAAAGGCCAAATAATATTATTGGGTTTGGTCCATGCGTGATACCTATTTTATGATGACTTATTATTACAACCATATCATATCAGTATAGGTTCACCATGGTTTAGAGACATACAAATTATGATGAAGTAGGTAGTGTGGATCGATTATCCATAAAGAACCTGGACTGATAACTTTTACTTATTTATTACCTTCCATTCATTATGTAGTTTCACACTAATCATTTTATATGCATAGGATGAATTTTAATTGAAACTATTGGATGTGGACTACTGAGTATATCTAACACCCTACATAGTCCACCCTTTTCACCCAAGTAGATTTCATGATTTTTGGTGTTGACAATGGGATGTTCCCAACTTCAGATGATTTATTTTTGATACTATGATGGAGTATGGGAGTAGAGGACCAAGCCTATGCTAGTTATTTTTTCATTGACATATTTTAGTCTTTTATTTTTTTGTATAACATGTGGTATATGTATGTTTCCCCAATATCTCATGTATCTCATTTTGGTATAGCTACATGAAATAGTAATCATTTTTTATTTATTTTATTATTCAGCTTCCAGCTTTTCATTTATAATATATGATTTATTATTCCTATTCCACTACTGCTTGTTTATTACTATGTCTATAGATTATATTTATTATTTTCTACTTTGATACACTCTAACTCAAGAGGGAATAAACTACCCATAGAAAAACCCTCGGCCCTAACTACTAGTCAGTAGCCTCTGTTGTATGGGGAGGTTCATTTGAGGTCATGTGGCCAACTGTCTTGGTAAATCGCTTAGTGGCCACAAAGGTGGGATGCTACAAAGTGGTATCAGAGATTATTTTCCTTTTTTATTACTATTTGGTTATTATAAATAAGACTAGGATGTATCAATATTTGTTAATGATCTTGTTCTTATGAGTATCTAACCCACATACAGGGAAAATCCAAATTACATGGGATGGGATATTGATGTTTGGTTTGTTTCATTTATAGATGTACTAATTTCACCATTGGTAAAAAAATGTTTTTTGTGATGTTATCATTGTTGATATTATTAATATTTTTTTCCATATTCCCTTATCCAGGTATGAAAATGATTTAATATATCATGGATCATTATATTTACATTAGGACTTATATTCCATGCATTTTTCCATGCCATGTTTACTTTATGTGAGCATTGTCTGTTGTATATAGCCAGTGATTAGATTATTATAGGTGGAATTTATTAATATTTCTTATATGGATTAAATTATTCTATTAATAAAATTTACTAAATTCATATAAAGGTATTTTCCCACATAGATCTATGCTAACACCATAATTGACCAATTATACACCATTTGAGCCTTGAACCACTGGTTCTATGGACCTGAACATTAGAGGAATTTATTTTTAAATTACAAATATAATTTATGAAGAATGAACTTCTATTAATTGGGAATGGTAGTTCATTAAATAAAATAATTATGAAGAACTTGTTACATCCTGATACCAGATGTAAAGGTCATGTCGTAGTTACATGACACGCCAAATGAAATTTATGAAGAGTGTGGGACATTATAAATTGGGAATGTTGTCACATCTAATTGGACTATGATATCAATATATATAAATGAGTATGACATTAAATTAGTATAAATTTTAAAATGAAACAATTATTAGTAATTGGAGATTCCTATTTATAAGTAAAGGGTGGTTTCTTTTATACTATGAAATTAGAACCCCATATATCGGAACCACTTTTGTGTGGTGTAAGGACTTGAACCTTACTCGAACTTAGTAATGGGCTAGTAGGCCGTGTCTCCTATGACGTCTTTGATATTATTATTACCATCACCTAGATTTAGGAGCATTAATGGAGGTGTGATTCATCTATAGGAAGGCCTTTAACACATCCTTTCCCATCCTTGTGGTTCCTATCTACTACCAAGTCATATCTGAGGTGTGAATTTAGAAATTGTCAAGCTATGCCCCCACAACGTCCTCAATTTGTACACAAGAAGGATGGAAATGACCATGATCATGGGGTTGTGGGACCAGATCCACTACTATTACCTCCTGTAGCACCACTTGAGGCACCTTCTATTGGTCATTCACTGGGAATTGATGCTCAATATCGAGATAGATTCTTCTACTTTATGTCGTCTTTAAAGGGAGACCCATAAATTTACCCTACTATGGTAGAGTTGATGCAGGTATTCTAGCAGTAGAATCCTCCTTACATTTTAGGGGATGGTGGTCCTTAGGATTCCAAGTCATGTATATAGGCCATGTTAGCAATATTTATGAATTTAAAGACCCCTACATAGAATAGGGTAAAGATTACTACCTATATGTTTTGTGATTCAGCTAAATGTTAGTAATATTTCATCACTTGGACCACATGTTATCATTGTATGGTCTCGGTGGGATTCCAAACAACATTTTTTGATTAACTTTTCCCCATATGTTGAGAACAGGATATGCTCAATAGTTTATGCATCTAAAGTAGGGTGCTAGGTTAGTGATATAGTATTTTGATCATTTCATTGATCTTAATCATTTTCACCAACATTGTCCGGTGATGAGTTGAAAATTGATATATGTTTTCAGGATGGGATTACAAACACTATCTGATCAATGATTAACATTTTCTGGCTAACCACCATTTTATAAATAGTGAACCATTCCCTCAACAAAGAACAAAACCTAAGGGAAACCTACAATGTAAGAAAGGGTGGTTTAGTTACCCGGCTGAGAGATAGTTTTTATACCAGTAAGAATTGTAATTTCAAGGATTCACGTAGGGGAAATTCAATCGAAATGTCACAAATCAATATCTTTGTATTATTCCACTATTTTGGTATGGTAAGCCATAAGAAACACGAGTTTATGAGGAACCAAATCAAGTGACATCCATGAAGAATGATGGGTAACCTTCATAATTTCTTCATAGTTTTCCATCTAGTACCTAGTGGGAATGGATCTATACAGACACCACATTCCTTTACATGTTCATTAGCTCCATTTTTTTCTTAGAGATAGTCTATTACTATATTATCATGCTAAGAGGATGGTTATGGCTGAGTTAGTTAGACATTAGTGGTTTAGCGCTAGCAGAGAAGACTTTCCTAGGTTAGTCAGGTTGTATCATAGGGCCACAGATTTGGCCATATATATGTTGTGAATCCTACACATGAGGAGAAGAGTCTAAGTCCTTCTACAGTACTAGGTACTATTATACTATCACCTACATTAGTTTCTTACGTGTTTGATACATGTGTATCAAATTATTTTATATCACCAACAATTATGGAAATTATTTGCCTAAAAATAAAGTACATCCATGGAATCATGACTCTTGACATACCATTAGGGGTTAGATAAGATAATATACACCAGTGCAAGGAGGTCCCCCTTGAGATAGGTTGGAACCATTTCTTATGGAATTTATTTTTTCCTTGAGATAATGGGTTTCAACTTCACACTCATAATGGACTAGATAGTTCCTTATCATTCCCATGTTTACCGCTATAAATGGAGGGTGCTTTTTCATCACCTAACAGTAGTGTATATATTCATAAGGGTGAATGGGATATCCAGGTAAGTTGATTTGGACATGATCATTGTGAGCTAGGTGGAGTGACAGCCCAGATGGATAGTCTCTTTATGAGTGATCAGAGAATATAACTTTTATAATTCCCTCATATTATGGATTGTTTTAGGGGAATATTCTATAATTATTTCTCTAGTTTAACTCATATAAGGGA
This sequence comes from Viscum album, assembly GCA_963277665.1. NCBI lineage: Eukaryota > Viridiplantae > Streptophyta > Magnoliopsida > Santalales > Viscaceae > Viscum > Viscum album. The sequence goes on from OY728165.1 coordinate 1,185,157,792, forward strand.
GGTGGAGTTCACCATTGTTATAATTCTAGGTTTGACATCAATGTCCATTAAACCCTATAGGATGACACTTACAGAGCTCCAAGAACTCAAGAAACAGTTGGGAGGCTTGGAAGAAAAGGGTTTTATATGCAGTAGTACTTTTACTTGGGATTCATCTATCACTTTCACCAAGAATGAGGATGGTATGCTCAAGGTGTTCATGAATTACCTTCGATTGAACAAACTTATGGTTAATAATCTTTATCCACTACCTTGTATAGATGACCTCCCCAACCATATTCAAGGAGAAATTGTTTTCACTGAGATATATTTGTGATTGGGCTACCATTAGGTTCATGTGAGACCATTAGAAATGCCACATATGATGTCTTAGAGTAAATATAGCTTATATGAGTACTTGGTTATTCTATTTGGCCTTATGGACATGTCATCAATTTTTATGGCTCTACTAGATCTATTTTTTCACCTATACCAAGATTTATTTATTGTAGTCTGTGTAGATGACATCTTAGTTTATTCTCACACTAGACACAATGATTACTAACACCTTGAGATCATGTTGGACACACTAAGAGAGAACAAGCTATATGATAAGCTCAACAAGTTCCCCACTTACAGTGACAAGGTTCACTTATTGATTCATATTATCATAGAGGTCAGAGTGTCTATTGACCTAGAGAAGGTGAGCAACATAATTTACTAGGATAATCTCAAGAATGTATTTGATGTACATAGTCTTTTATGGATATATTTATATTATAAAAATTACATATATGACCTCTCACTCCTAGAAGCTCCTCTTACAGGCTTGACAAAAATGGGTGTGAAGTTAATCTTTTCTGAAATTTGCAAGACAAACTTTCATGATTTGAATGGAATACTGACATCAGCACCAATTCTGATTCTACGAGATCTAGGAAGAGGATATAATGTTTACTATAATGCTTTAGGAATTTTTTTTTGTCTATTTTGTATGTAGGTTGATCGAGTTGTTGTATATATGTCCCACCAGTTAGGACCTCATGAACGAAATTACCCTACACAAGACCTAGATCTAGCGTTTGTGATTTGTGATTTATGATATTGGAGGCATTATCTATTGGGTGAGTAGTTTTTTGTTTACAAATATAAAAAAAGTCTGAAATATATTTATACACCACATGAAATTAATCTTAGGTAGTGTAGGTGGGTAAAATGCCTGTCGTATTTTGATTTTGATCTTTCTTATACACTTGGAAAGTGAAATGAAGTCAATAATGCACTGAGTTTGATGACTTAGATTCATGATGTCCAAGAGTCTAGTGGTGAGAGGTATTTGTTGGGAATATTTTTTTAAGATGTACTTAGAGGTTTATAAATATCATTGGAAGCCTATTTTAACATCTTTAATAGTGATATCCTTCATTATGGATAGAGGAAACATGAGAAAACTTTATGATCCCAGGGGATTAGTCCTAAGGGAGAGTGTATCTAGTGAAGACCCACCTCCTGGTTGGGTTATCGATAATAATTTTATCCTGCACTTCCCCAGGAGTGTGTGTATGCCTGCTGACATATAGGAAGAGTTGTTCCTAGAATCTCACACCTCTTTTTTGACAAGATCACCTTGGGATTAACAAGATTCACTGATACATACATCAACAGTCTTGGTGGATGAATATGAAGAGATAGATTTCATGTTTAATCATGATGTGTTCCACCTATAAATAGGTGAAGGATCAACACCAGTGACAAGTTGTACTTAAAAAATCTCTATCAATTCTTGAGTGGAAAGGGGATTCCATCACTATGGGTTTTTAATGGGAATTTCAAGATCACATCGAGGCATTGATGTAGTATGGGTGATCATTTATAGGTTAACTAAGGAAATACACTTTCTACTTATCCAAGATAACTTCTTAAATATAGATCTTGGGAGGTTTTTTATTTGTGAAATTTAGTAACTTCATGGTGTTCCTTGTTCTATCATATCAACCAAGATGCCCTATTTACATCACAATTCTAGAAGGTTTTCAAAAATCAATGGTTTTATAGGTTATATTGAGTATAATATTTCATCCTTAGAGAAAAGTGTAGTTTGAGTGGATGGTATGGGTGTTAAAGAACATGGTTTTATCATATGTCCTTGATTTTGAATGTTTTGGGGATAAACACCTACCTCTCAATGAGTTTTTCCATAATAAAAGTTTCAAGTAAATGATTTAGATGGATCCTTATGAGGATATCTATGATAGGTCATGAAATTCATCCTTGTGTTGGTTAGAGGTGGGTGAGGCTGTTCTATTGGGTCCACATCTCATTTAGGAGACTACAAAGCAATTAAAACTGATTTAGAAATGTATGGATATAGATTAGTCCAAGAAGATGTCTCATACCAATCGTTGCCATGAACCTATAGATTTTGAGTTGGGATATTAGGTATTTCTATGAGTTTCACCTATAATGGGTGATTAATGGATGCAAATATAGGTAAATCTATTTCCTCATTATGTTGGTCCTTTTGACATCATGGAGATAGTTGGGTTGATAGCCTTTCATTTGGATTTACCTTAGAGGTATTGGGCCATGCATGATGTCAACCACATAAAATAGCTTCACTTTTATCATTCTATACCATTTCATTCATTTTACCCTGGGGATATTGAGTTGTACGTAGATGAGTCCTTTGATTAGAATATAATACATATCATTGATCAGAGCATGATGTCTCTCTGAGGTAGGTCATTTTATCTAGTGTAGGTAATATGGAAGCATGACCATATAAAATATGATACCTAGGAGTGAGTGGCTGATGTATAAGCTCAGTGTCCAAAACTTTTCTTAGATGATTCTTTACTACCATTATAAGGGAAACTAAGGTATGTGTTGTTTTAAGGATTAGAAGTTTTGATGTATTGTATTTTTAAAGAGGCACTAGAACTTCTTACACTATTCAAAACCTATTTTTAAGTTAATAATGCGCTTAGGAGGATACAGAGGGGTTTCTGAGAGTCTGGGTCTTATTTGAAGCCTAGAGATATAGAAATTAGAAGGAAAAATTGATATGCATATCTAGTGCATGGCTACTGCTAATTTTTTGATTCATCAATTTGGGTTGATCAGTGCACTGCAAGAGCCTTCACAATTTTACATTAATATAAAACCCATGATACACACCCATGTGGGTGTCATAGAATTTTTGATAGAGTTATTTCACATGGGCTACACATGGTTAGTCAAACCGTGTGCCTAGCCTCTGTAATGGGGTTACCTGGGTAGTGTTGGGTGCATAATTGGCACACAATTTTTCCAATCATGTATCCAAACCATGTGGCCCATTAATAAAGGTGTAAATTACCTTTGTTTCCAAGAAATGTTTTAAATATTTAGACCCTTTATTCTCCCTATTTTTTATAGTGTTCTTAATTCTAGGAGAAGACCTCCTCCCTCCAAGATAGACTTCAAGCTATCTCTCTCATCCGATCTCTATTTTCTTCACCGTCAGGTTCATTTTCTCTCAGTAACCCATCCAATCCCCTTAATTTTTTTACTAGTTAATCTTAACATCTCTAATTATATTTTGTGGCTATATTATATTCCCTATTTTCAATTCATTGGTTTTTTCTTCGTATTTCTCTCATTCCAGATTTATTTAAGGACCGACACTGGATGATCAGTGTGCTATGGGCCTAAATCTGGTGGTATATCTCTTTTCGAAAAAGTCTCATTATATTTATATCATGTAAATTATTCTACATGAACCAAAGCTCCTATAATTGCCTCCATATTTTTCAATTAATTTAATTTATGGTTGTTATCATGTATTCCCAACCCTATCTACTTGTGAAAAAATGTTATTGGGTGTTTTCCTTGACATGATCCACCCTATGGGTGAGTCCCTTACTTAAGAGCCAAAATTCCCCTTCAAATTAAATTTTTTAAACACCTGTGATGTGAGTGATTTACCCTGAAATAAATACTTTTTCATGGAATATTATTTACCATGAGTTTGGCCCATTAATTTATTCTATAACATTAATTGCCTAATTAAATGAACTGTACAACTTGATTAAATTATCTTGATTAAAATTCCTTGATGAATGGTTTTTGATATTGATTGTTCACCATGATATTCTTGTTGTATTGAGGAAAATATAGTGGCCCTGACTTAAGGACACCTTGTATGGGTTTATCACAATTTAAAATTAGAATTTTTTATGAAATGTAAATACTTTTAGAGTGATAGTTGTAATGACTTGAGTGGGATCACCTGGAATTTTCTCTACCTATGTATTAGAAATAATGGGTTTCTAAGATAAAATCAGGATGGGATCAGTGGATATATGGTTAGACCAATCCATGAGTTAGAATTCGTCCCCTATGTGATATATAAGGGACAGGTTAGAGGGTTTTGAATTCACACAATTCCAAGAGTGACACTTTGGATTCCATATATAGATAGCCTTGGACGACCTCTTATGGTGTTGGGTATTGGTAGTGCTCGTGGTGTGATACATCGGTTCCCTCATACAGTTTGTGTTGGATGTTCCCATGATTCATCTATTTTAAATTCTAAAGATTCCTTCTATATAATTCTAGAAATTCAAATTTATTAAATTAAAGGATGAAACATCCCTGATTAATAACATGCTTGGGTTTAGTCCACAGTTGATAAATGTTTTATGATGACTTATTATTACACCCATATCATATTAGTATAGGTGCACCTTGTTTCATAGGAATCATGATTAAGCTGAAGAACTAGTTTTGGTTGGGTATCCATAAGGAACCTGGACCAATATGTTTTAATTAATTATTTCTTTATATTCATTATGTATCTGTAAACTACCCATTTAATATACCATGAGAAGATTGTTGTAGACACAATTAGTGGTGGCCTACCAAGCATATATCACACCCTTCCTTCACTACCCTTGGTACCTGAATAGACATCATGAATACAGGTGTAGACATATTGAATCACCCAACTTCAGGTTATTGATTTTTGATACTAGGATGGAGCATGAAAGAAGATGACTGATCCTATGGTCATGATGGTAGTAGTGATGGATTTTTGGTATTTTTGGTATTTTTTATAGAATGTGGTTTATTATTGTTTCACATGTGTCATTTGTAACTCATTTTTGTATATTTACTTGATATCATCATCATTTTGTATCTATTTTTTTATTCAGTTTCTTCCGTTACATTTATATTGGATGATTTATTATTTCTCTTCCACTAAAACTTATTGATTACTATTTCTTAATCTTATCATTATTATTTACCCGTGTTATCTACTCTGGTCATGATTTAATAGTCTCTCCAAGAACACACACTAGGACCTTTGTTCTTATCGGTAGCCTCTAGAATTCATGGAGGTTCACTTAATGTCATGTGGCCAATCATCTCGGGGAACTGCTTAGTGGTTTCCAGGGTGGGATGCTACAAAAGGATACATAAATAGAAATTGAACCCATCAAAAGAAGAATGGGTAAGATTCATATTCATTCATTATTATGTACAATATTTCCATATCTACAAATTGGCTATTAGGAACTACATGTGTTTGTCACATTTGTATCCAAATATAGGAACCAAATAGATTTTGGAAGGTTTCTAGAGATGAGGTGGATCTACAAGATAACAATAGAAAAAGTTTGGATACTATATCCATTGGAGACTACCGTATCACATTGCTAATATGATTGATTTTGGTATTAATAAATTTTTATTATGTTCATAGTGTTAGCATGAACATTATTTGTTTTTTCTTGTTTAGATATTGATGATTTTTTTATAGCTTAGGAAATAAATGTTTTTAATTTTTTAATGATAAAAAATGATATTGTATGAACTAATTGAATGAATGTCGTTTTGTATTAAATTATGAAAAGAAAATATTATAAAATTTCAATGGAAAAAATAAAAACTAATAATTTAACACCCAATTATGGAATCACTATATTTTTCACATAAATGAGAAGAATATGATAAAGATAAAGTAATATTTTTACTTAGTTTCTTTTGAGATTAATCGACTTCAAAGATATGACACTTATTTATAATGGAAGATAACCATACCATCATTAAGTGGTCAAGGTTAAAGACACATAGAGCTTCTATATTTGGTACACACTAATGTTTGCATACCATTTTAAGTAGAGGATTGAGGTATATTCTAAAAAATTATCACTTTTAATGATGAATAGAGTTGGTATGGCTATATCAAATGGATGAGGTGTAAGTTTTAATCCTTTGAAAAGTTCAAAGATTTTAAAAATTATGTTTATAATCAGTTTGGTAAGAAGATAAAGAATCTTCGATCAGATAAGGGTAATAAATATCTTAACTATGATTTTATTGACATTCTAGGGGCATTTGGGATTTTATCCCATCTCACTCCACCTTATACACTATAGTGGAATAATGTTAGTTAATGGACTAACCGTAAAATACTGTACATGGTATGGTCGATGTGATCCATGTAAGCCTGTAATTATTTTTTTAGGGATATTAATTATAGGAAAAATGATACTCACAAAACTGAGTACCAACTAAAGTGGAAAAAGTTATTCTTTTTGAGTTATAGAGTGGAAATAAAACCATTTTTTCACATGTTCACACATGGTGTTGCGATGCATTTGTTAAGGATAGATAAAGTAACAAAATAACAAATCCAGGAATAGAGTTTTTCATTATAGGATATTCCATGGAAATAAGGGTATAAAATCTGTATAAACTTTTATACAAGAACATAATATTGAAATAAAATACATCTTTATTAAGAGGGACTAGATCCTCAAGGAGGATAGTGGGAGAATGATTGAATTTGACGAAGTTGATGTGAAAGATACAAAAGAGTTAGTACAGGAGAATATTCCAAAGGTCACCATGGAATATGTTTCTCATAAAACAGAAGTACTATTTAGAAGTTGTAAAGAGGTCAGGGAACTAGAGATATATAGTTTCTAGTCACTACTGATAGTGAATGATATCCCCATGGGAAACATTAATTTTCACAACGTTATCCAATTTATAAATTTAAAACATGAATCTAAAAAACAACTAAAATATAGTGTATTATAGCATATGTAAGTCTAAGTTCTATCCCATACAGACATGTTTTGAGAAAATATTAATATAAAAATGAAGACCTAAACTAATTACAATTTTCAAAAATTGAATCTAATCTATCGAGCATGTGATTAGTTAATAATGTGGGCGATGAAAATATAAAAAGGGAGCTGGGAAAAAATAAATTTAGGTTCATTTTATATGAAGGAATAAAATAATTAAATAAAAAACTATTAATTTTCAGAATTAGGTTTTAGCAAGTCCAATAGTCATGGTAAATTATCTGCATCACAAACTCTTCTTTTCTCATTGTTTGGTCCTTTAGATTACAAAGGATGGGTAACCAAAAACCATATTAATAGATAAGGAAATAACCAAACCAATGCTAATTATGGAATTTTAAACCCTCGATCTCACATTAAATAATAACATTCAATCAACCTAGGAAATGGTTTTTCTCAATGAAAGAAAGAAATTAAATCCACTTCTCAACCCTGCTCAGAATGGTCATTCAAAAAGGAATTAGGGAAGAGATTAAAATTAATTACAAATATAAAATCCCAAAATTAATTTCCTTAAAAAATGATATACCTTATACATTCAATCCCTGCTCATTAAGCATGTCATGATATAAAGAAATCACCCCTCATGGTATCCATGAGAGGGTGTAGAAAAGAATAACCGAAAACCTACAGAGAAGCAGGAGAAAGGCTCTGCAATGAGTATGCTCTGTTATAACATCATCTATATTCATGTATCCCTCATTCCCCCATTCCTCAAATCCGTGTCAATAGGGTTTATAAATAGTTCGAAGAGTCAAACCATCATATTGGGGCATATATTTATTTTATGGGTTCCTTAATGTTTCACGATGTGTATATTTAAATAACTTGCAATCAACTACATCTATGAATTCTTCATAACATTCTGTAACCTGAACATTTTGGTTGGGTATAGCTAACATGACGTATAATGTATTTTCATGGAATGTTATATGTCACAACTTGAAATGGTGGATGTAGATCCTCCTATTGAACTCAAATTGTGTATTGAAATACACTATGTGTAAATGCCTTCTTATTTGTTCTAATATTCACTATATCATCAAATTTTGGGTATCACACCAATTCTCTAATTCATCTATTTTTATTACATTTTCCAATATAGGGTGTATCCTACAATAAAATATAAATTAAATAAAATATTTCAAAAATTTGAAAGAATCATCAATTAAATGATGAAATAAATAAATTTAAATACAATAAATCACATGCATGAAATACAATTATTACCGACTCATTATAAGTTTAAAATAATATTAATCTCACTAACAAGGAGGCCATTGATAGATCAGAAGATTTAAGAAGACAAGATTTCATGAATTCTGAGATGTATTCCATAAATCAAAACCAATTTTGGGTTTTGATCAATCCTCCAGACGATGTAACGTCTCTTGTGTGTAAATGATTATTCAAGAGAAATATATAATTGGAAGGTAAATTAAATGCCTATAAAGCATGGCTATTGGATATAGGGTTTAGAGAATTTATAGTTATTTAATGTGATAAAACCTTTTCTCATATTTTAGTGTTTATGTCCATCATAATTTTGTTTTCCATATTAGATTACCATGATGATGAGATTTGGAAAATGTATGTTAAAATTGTGTTTCATAATATGAAACTTTATGAGGATGTGTTAATGACACAATCAAAAGATTTTGTGACTCTAGATAGTGATAAAAAGGAATACTTGTTATAGTGATCCATTTATGGATTAAAGTAAGAATCTAGGTCATGAAAATTTAATTCAATGAAGCCATAAAGGAATTCTATTTCATTATGAATGAATGTCTGCATTACATTTACAAATAGTTTAGTGGGAGTATAGTTGTATTCATTTTAGTATATGTTGATGGAATATTACTAATTGGAAATGATATACTATCCTTACAAGAGGTTAAAGTGTGGAGGTGAAAGTGATTATCCATAAAGGACATTGGAAAATTTTCCTACATTCTAGGGATCAATATCATGACTAATAGATCTAAGAGGCTTCTAGGACTATGTCTAGGTACATAACTTTACCAAATAATGAAGATGTTTAGTACGATTAAATCCATAAGGGGATTGGTTCCAATATCACATAGTATGAATCTATCGAAAAAAGGACTCCTTAAACATAAGAGGAAAGAGAGAGAATGAGAAAGATCACATATGATTCTGTGATAGGATCTATCATGTATTCCATGTTATGATCATGGATTCATATTTCCTAGCATTTGAGCACGGTAGATAAATTACAAGAAGATATAGGTGAACAATATTAGAATGCTAACATAGATATCCTTATGTATTTTAAGAGAACTACAGATGTGTTCCTAGTGTGTGGAGGATTTTTGGAGATAATCATTCAGGCTTATACATATTATATCTTTCATATAGATTATAATGATCATAATTCATAGTCTTGATATATCTTTTATCTCAATAGAGGATCATTGTGCTTGATGAGTATAAAATATCCTATTGTTGTTGATTCTGTGGTGGAGTACGAGTATATTGCAGATTCTGATGCATCTAAGGTATAAGTTCGTATTTGTAAATTTATCTAAGAGATTAATGTTGTCCCTAGAAGTAAATACCCTATCATAGTTTACTATGATAACACTATGGTAGTGGATATCTCTAACGAGCTAAGGTCACAAAAAAGGACAAAGCACATGCTTTAGAAGTTTAATCTCTAGAGGGATTTTTTATCAAAGAGGTGAAGCTCGAGTGAGAAGAGTATCCATGATGGAAATCATGGTGGACCCCTTGAATAATGTTTTTGATCTAGAGAGACATGAGTACCATGTGAGATCCAGTGAACTGATTTTTTTTAGTTGGCTCCAGTGTATGTGGGAGTCAGTTGCTGTTAGTGCTCAAGAATTGAATATTTTAGTAATTCATTAAATACTATTATAGCAACTCACAATTTTCATGTATTAATTTTAAATATTATATGGAATTATTTAAAAACTAGATTATGAGATGATGTGCGATTCTGAGGCTCGGTGTGTCTAGAATGATTGTTTGAAAAATGTTAAACATTAAATAGCACATTCAAGTAGTTTTCTTGAAAAAGTGGAATATATTATAAATGGGTGACCAAATTAGAAATCTAATGTAATCATGTCATTCAGAGTAATGGGTTTACCCTAGGTGATGGATAACATTGGCCAATGGGGGTCAGCTATGAAATTTAGTTTTTGAAAGTATTTGTAATAAAATATTTAATTAAAATAATTCATTTCAATTCAAATACTCATTTTATTTTTATTATAGTTTTTTTGGAATCCAGGGTCATCTACATAACCATATAATTCCTCTGAGATGTGGTAATGAAACCCTGTTGACAAATGGTGATAATAGATCGAGCAAATCCTATCCCGTTGCACCAGTGGAGTTTGAGGATCTTATCAAAGGTGAAAATGAAATAATTTTTCATAAATGATCAATCCAAAATCAAGGTAGGGTGTTATTTATTTTTTATTTTATCTATTATTCAATTCAATGATGAACACATACCAAACCAAGAATAGTTTGAGCCACGGTTCAATTGTTTGTAATGACCCAAAATTTTATTAATGGAAGTTACTCTTGATCTAATTAAATGTATTATTATGTGAAATTATTATATAATGTATGAACTTCATGGGTTTTATGGTTTTGGATTTTAAAATACCATTAAGAATTATTACAATTTATAATATATCCTTTGAACAATGATCACATGGTTTGTATAAATATAGGGATTTAACACATCCTATTTACTTAGACAGAAGAAGTAATGTCTTCATGTAGTAGACTTGCCCCGTATAAATCCTATTTGTCAAAACATGGAAAAAGGGTGGTGTTATTTGGATTCTCTCTTGACCAAGATCAATCTGAGCTTTAACATGTTAAGCTCGAATAGAACAACCAATGGGAGAACTGGAAGTTGATAGAGATTACCACGTGATCGATGTAATCTGAGCCACCCCAAGAGTCTGTCACCATTTCACACCTTAAACATTGGTATTATACGGGTATTTTAAGGGGATATGTAACAAGACCCTAACAATTTGATTATTGCTCTATTTTTTTATATAATAAATAATATACATTCATTTTATTATCGTTACTTTGGAAATCGTTTTTAAACCACAAATAGTATTTTTAGTTAATAATCAACTATGGAATATATTTTGATAAATTAATTGTTTTTTGAATTAAATAATATTTTTATGAAATATTATTATTATAAAATTACATTTTATTAATTATAAATGATCGTATGATTTTGATAAATACAATTGTAATTTTTATTAAGGTTTGAAAGCTTTTTTTTCCAAACCCATAAATTTTCAATAAGATGTCTAATTTTATTTTAAATGTAAAAATTCAAATATTTATAAAATTATTGGAATAAAATTAATATTATTTTTTGAATCAGGATGTAAAAATTACTCAATAGTGAATTTTTCATAATTTTCTGAGATAATCAAATTTTTGGGTAAAAATTAAATACTGTTTAGTTATATAATGTGTTTTATGACATAATAATGACCCAATAGTGATGTAATAAAATACTATAAACATTATGTTTGTAAAATATATGTTTTACATTAAAATAATGTGATTTTATTTTTATTTTATTTAGTTTACAAAGCCTTAGTGAACCCTACATGACTCATAAAACATTTTATCTTTTTAAAATGTTTTCCTAAACAGTATGACTCACCTCCACATAAGCAAGCCTAATATATTAAGAAGTTATATCATTGGGCTTATAAAATTTTTTTCCACTCCCCGTTGGAAAAAAACATGGGTAAAAACCATTGGCTGGTTTGTGGTTTTGATTAGTTTAATGTGTGGTGTCCCAAACGTAAATAATAAAGAATTACCTCTCATTTCATATATAAACCAACCCAATATCCCACTTCCTCTTCACTCAATGACATTTCAGTTCATCAAACCTCTTCCCTACTATAAATAGAATCCTTAAAAGGCACACCAATCTCCCAAGAATCCTCTCTCAATCCCCTCCCAAGCCTTTGGGATCAGAATTCCAAGTAAGAGATTCATTCTTTTCTCATTTTATTCATGTTTTTTAATATTGTTAGGCCCTTTTATTTTCAATAATAAATGTTGGGGTATGATTTCTCACCTCCCCCAAAATTCCCTATCTATGTTTTAATGATTAGAGACCCCTTTCTCTCTCATTAATGCCTCCCATGTACACCCGTTACCACGCCGAAATTCTGTAAGGAATTTATCTCTCCTCATTTACATTCAAGCCATTCCTTTATATTATGAATCGAAAATTACATTACCCATATTGGGAAATGTATCTATATAAACCCTTACTATCTATTTCATATAAGTATAATGATAAACCCCATTATCTCTCATCAACCATTTTTATGAATTCTTATGTCACACTGTTATGCTGCCGAAATTGCACCGCAATTTTCCAAGCCAAAGTCATTGTGTAGTGAATACAATACCCATTTCTATATCAAGGGTATTACCCTTTATGAAAATTTACTTATTGATTAAATAGTATCATGTATGTATTACACATTCTTTTATCATGGAATTAATTATTATGTTGAATGATTCAATGTTGTATGATTCATGTGACACACTTATTCATGAAATGAGATGATTAAGAAGGGTGAGCCCTGATAGCGCTCCAATGTATTGGTTAAAGATTAGTATCATGATACGTCAAGTGAAATGAGGGTTTAATCATTCTAATTAATGTTAAATTAGGGTTTACTAATGCTAATTTTAGTGCAATGAGGGTTTACTAATGCTCGATGTGCAATGAGCCTTGGCTCATGATAATACCATGTTAAGTGTTGTTGCCACATTTCCATGTTATGATAATCATGCTATATAATTACATTATGTTCGAGTTTCTCTTTCACTCTATTTATATTCCTATTTCTTAAAATGTATTTTAATATTCATGTTATACCTTCTTTACTCCCCTAATGGGCTTTATAGGTCACCCTTTTCTTATCCATATCCTCAGGTTGTCCCATACAATGCGTAGTATGAGGGAATGTAGTGGTCATGTAAAGGACGTTTTCAATATGACGTTGCATTCAATGTTTAATGTTGTTATGTAATGTTACCAAGCCCCAAATACACTATAAATGTCATTCTTCTATGTTTCATCAAGTGAATTTTTTATGTAATAAATCATGTTTAAGTATGTAATAAATATCATGGTTGTAATAGTTGGTATCAGAGGATAGGTTTAGTTATTTTTGAGATTAGGATTAAAAAACCCTAGTGAAAGACTTATTGATAATAATAGTATAATAAAAACATCACTAAATTTTGGTGAGTATTAGGTAAGTGTTTTATTAAGAAAATACATCCATGTCTGGATATGAGTAGAGGAAACTCGGGCACAGATGTACCTAAGAGTGAAAACCCCGATAAGGAGTTTCAGGCACGACTCGGGGTATCCTGGTACACAACAACGAGCCTTGATGCACTCTTGGTTATGACACTCCCAAGAGATATTCTTTTTTAAATTTACAAGCTTAGTATGAACCATTATTAAGGGAATTTAAAAAAAATCCCCTAATATTATATGTTTGCAAGTAGATCATGGATAAAATAGATTGAAGCCTATAGATTCATAAGTTAAGGAAATAAAAGTTATTTATAAGTCATCTGTTTTGTCCTTGGATTCCCCTTTATGTGTTTAATAGTTTAATGTACCCATCCCATTTCTGTATTGGATAATGTAGAACCAGATTCCAAAATTGAAAGGTAGGTTTATCGTTCATAGTTTCAGACAATCTTTTGTATCTTGAAAGTTTAGTAGAAAAATACCAACACCACCAAAAATCATTGAAGTAAAGATGTCAGTGAGTACAAATAATGGGGAAACTATTTCATCCCATTAATATAACTCCTCCCCTGTCATAATTTGTGGATTGAACTTAACGGAAAACCTCGTCATTCTCCCTATGGTGGAATTTTATGTAATTACCTACATGGATTGGCTTTCCCTATATAGATCCAACATAAATTCACGTGAGAGGGAAATCACTCTCCATATGAAGAATGAACCTACAATTCTATACAAGTGCAAGGATGAAGATGAATCTTCTTTAGCAGCATGATCTCAAGTGTGGATATTACTTCTCTATGAACACACGTATCTGGCTTAGATGGTTGAGTTTAAGGAATAAACTATCCTCGAAGCCATGCCTATTGTGAGGGAATTCACTGAAGTGTTTCCCGAGGAATTTCCCAGTCTTCCTCCTAGAAGAGATGTTGAATTCTCAATTGATCTTATACCTGGGGTATTGACAATATCCAAAATTCCATATAGAATGGCTATTGTGGGGATTGAGGAGCTAAAGAAACAACTATAGGAGAATCTTGATAAATGGTTTATACGCCCATGGGCTTCTCCATGGAGTGCACCTGTCCTATTCATCAAGAAAAAGGATGGGTCAACGCACCTTTGCATAAATTATTGTGATCTTTACAAAATCACGATAAAGAACTAGTATCCTCTCCCATTAATTTATGACTTGTTCGATTAGCTGCGTAGAGCACAATACTTATCCAAGGTGGATTTGCGGTTGGGATATTATCATGTATGGGTAAAGAAGGAAGATATCCCCAAGATCAATTTTTGTATAAGATACAAGAACTATTCGTTCATATTAATGCCTTTCAGAATCACTAATGCTCCATTAATCATCATAGGCTTGATGAATAGAGTATTTATAGATTACCTCGAAAAAAATGTGGTAATATTTATAAAAGATATTCTAATATACTGCAAAACCAAGTAGGATCATGAGGATCATCTAAGAACTGTACTAGATACCTTGCGAAAGGAGAATCATTATGCAATGTTCAAAAAGTGTGAGTTCTAGTGGAAGGAGGTATCATTCGTAGGTCATATCATCATATGCAATGTTATATCTATTGATCCATCCAAGACAACTACTATTGAGGGATGGATGAGGCCAACATCAGTAATGGATATCCATAGATTCTTGGGGTTGGCTGGATATTATCACTGATTTGTGAGAAATTTCACATGATTGTACAACTCTCTTACCAAGCTAACTAAGAAGGGAGTAATGTTTTCTTAGAGTGATGAATGTGAATAGAGATTCAAGGAGTTAAAAAATAGGCTTATCACTTCACCCGTACTCACATTACCCATGAGTGGAGAACTTTTTGTGGTATTTAGTGATGCTTTAAAGAGGGTCCTAGGATTGGTGTTGATGAATAATGATAAAGTGATAGCCTACACCTCAAGGCAGTTGAAAATACATATGAAAAACTATCACACACATTATATGGAGTTGGATGCTATGATATTTGCATTGAAAATCTAGTGGTATTATCTCTATGGTGAGAAGTGAGAGATATATACTAATCACAAGAGTCTCAAATATATATTCACATAGAAAGAGATTAATATGCCCTAATGAATATGGATACAGCTAATCAAGGATTATGAATGATCAATCCACTACAATCCCGGTAAGGCAAATAAGGTGGAATATTCTCTAAGTAGAAAGGATCCCACATCTTCATCAATGATGAGAATTGAAAAGGATAGAATCTTCTTAGATTTTCAACGGATGGACATGAGAATAATTAAGGGAGGAACATCATCAATCCTTTCTGAAATGATTTCTCAATCATCCCTTATATAGAAAATAAAGGATTCTCAAAGAAAGGATGTGGACATTTTGAAAAAGGTAGAAGCTATTAGAAATTGGAAATCCTTAGAATTCGTGTTTGAAAAGTATGGAATTGTGAGATTTGGGTCACGATTATGTGTACAATATGATCCATAGTTAAAGAGGGAGCTTCAAAATGATTCACATAGCTCAACCTTATCTATCCACCCAGGGAGAAAAAAGCTGTATCGATATCTCTGAGAAAACATTTGGTGGGATAATATGAAAAGGGTGATTGATAAATATACATCAATGTTCCTGGTATGTGAATAGGTGAAGACTGAGAGGTAAAAGTCTAAGAGGATGATTCAACCACTACCCATACCAACATGGAATTGGGACAACATTACCATGGACATTGTCACTAGACATCCATGGAAATTCATAGGAAACAATGATATATGGGTCGTTGGGGATTGTCTTACGAAGATAACTCACTTTATCGTGATTCAAGAGGACTTATCATTGAATAAAATTGCACAGATTTACCTCAAATAAGTGGTAAGCCTTCATGGAGTACCACTATCTATTATATCGGATCATGATTCTAGATTCACCTTGATGTTCTGGAAAATTCTCCAACATGCTATATGCACTAAACAGAACATCAGTACAGCCTATAATCCTCAAAATGATAGATAATCTAAGCGACCTATTCAGATTCTAGAATATATGTTAAGATCATGTTCTATGGACTTCAAAGGAGGATAGAACCAACATCATACACTGATTGAATTCTCTTACAATAATAGTTTCTAATCGAGAATCTGAATGTCACCATATGAATCCATTTATGGGAAAAGGTGTGGAACTCTGGAATGTTGGGATAAAGTCAGTGAGCATAAGTTTCTAGGACCTGAAATGGTTTAAGTGATGGTGGAGAAGGTGAAAACCATTAAGCAACATATCAAGGCATCCCAAAGATGACAGAAGAGTTATGTAGATAATTTTCGATAATAAATTGAGTTTAAACTTGGAGACATGGTATTTCTATGCATATCTCTATAGAATAAGGTCATGAGTTTTGGAATGAAATGGAAGTTAACTCCTAGGTACATCGGATATTTCGAGATTCTTGATCATGTCAGGGATGTGGCCTATCGACTAGAACATACACCTACCATGGCCAAAGTACATGATGTCTTTCATGTATCTCTCTTAAGGAGGTATATACCAGAACCTTCACTTGTACTCTCTTCAGAGGTAGTATAGTTAGAGGATGACCTTTCTTATGAGGAGCAATCAGCGATGATATGATATCATAGATAAAAAGTTATACAAAATTAGACAATGCACCTTGTAAAGGTTTTGTGGAGAAACCACAAGTTTTAAGAAGTGACTTGGGAATCAAAGGAAGTGAAGAACCAAAGTTACCCACATCAGTTTTAGTGTGGGAAAAGGAAATTTTGAAGGTGAAATTTCTCATGGGGGGAAGATTGTAACGACCCATACTTTTATTAATGTAAATTTCTCTTAATCTAATTAAATGTATTATTATGTGAAATGGTTATTTAATGTATTCACTTCATTGATTTTATGATTTTGGATTTTAAAATACCATTATGAATTGTGACCATTTCTAATATAGCTGATGAACAATGATCATATGATTAGTATAAATATTGGGCTTTAAAAAATCCAATTTACTCAGACAAAGGAAGCGATGACCTCATCCAGTAGACTTTCCCCATATAAATTCCATTTTTCCAAACTCAAAAAGGATGTGGTGTTTTTGGTCTTTTCTCTTGACCAAGAATAAGCTGAGATTCATCATGTTATGCTCAAACAGAACCGTCTATGGGAGAAGTGGATGTTGATAGAGATTACCAACCGAGCGATGTTATCAGAGCCACCCCAAGAGTTTGTCACCATCGCACACCTTACCCTTCGGTCTTGTACGGGTGTTATAAGGGATATGTAACAAAACCCTAGCACTATTATTATGTGCATTATATTTTTATATAATAAAGAAAATATATTGATTTTATTATAGTTACGTTGTAAATAGTTTTTAAAGCACAAATTGTATTTTTAGTTAATATTCAAATAAGGAATCTATTATGATAAATTAATGGATTTTTTAATTAAATATTAATTCAATAAAATATTATTATTATTTATTACTTTTTATTAGTATAAATTATGGTATAAGTTTTATGAATACAAGTGTTATTTTTTTTAAGGTTTGAAAGCTGCTTTTGTCAAAACCCATTATTTTTTAATACATGTCAGGTTTTAATTTAAAAGTGAAAATTCACATATTTAGAAAATTATTTAGATAAAATTAATACTATTTTTGGAATCAGGCTGTTGAAATTACCCAACAGTGAATTTTTCATAATTTTCTAAGACAGTCGAATTTTTAGGTAAAAATTAAACACTGTTTAATTATATAATGTGTTTTATGAAATCATAATGACCCAATAATGATGTACTAAAATTATATAAACATTATTTTCGTCCAATATATGTTTTACCATTAAAATTATGTGATTTTTGGTTTATTTGATATATTTTACAATTCCTTAGTGGACTCTCCAAGACTTATAAAAAATTTTATCTTTTTAAAACAATTTCCATAAGAGTATGACTCACCTCCACATACAAAGGCCTGATATTTTAAGAAGTTAGAAAATTGGACTTGTAAAATATTGTTTTACACTCCCCTTTGTAAAAAAATGGGCAAAAACCATGGGATGGTTTGTGGTTTTGACTAGTTTAATGTGCGGTGTCCCAAACCTAAATAATAAAGAATTCTCTCTCCTTTCCTATATAAATGCACCCAAGATCCCTCTTCATCCTCACTCAAAGCCTTTTGATTTCGTCCAAAATATGACCTCTTCTATCTATAATCCTCCCAAGGTTCCCCAATATCCCATGAATCGTCTCTCAAGCCCCTCCCAAGCCATTGGTATCACACTTCCAAGTAAGGGATTCTTTTCTTTATCATTTTATCCAAGATTATTAATATTGTTATGCCATTTTATATTCAATTATAAATGTTGGGGTTTGATTTATAACAAACCCAGTTATTCCCTATTTATGTTTTAATGATGATATACCCCTTTTTATCTCATTAATGCCTCCCATGTACACCTGTTACCATGCTGAATTTCTGTAAGGAATTTCCCTCTCACCATTTACATTCAATCCATTCTTTTATATTATGAATCTAAAATTCCATTACTCATGTTAGGACATGTATATATTGGACCACCTTACTGTCCATTTCATATAAATATTATGAGACACCCCATTATCTCTCATGAACCATGTTTATGAATTCTTATGTCATGTCATTATGCTGTTGAAATTGCACCGCGATTTTCCAAGCCAAAGCCATTGTGTAGTTAATACCATGCCCATTTCTCTGTCAAAGGTATTCACCTTTATGAAAATTTACTTATTTTATAAAGAATTTCATGTATGTATTACACATTTCTTTATCATGGAATAAATGAATTTGTTTAATGATTCCATGTTGTATGATCAATGTGGCAAGCTATGCATGAAATGAAATGATTAAGAAGGGTTCACCCTGACAGCGCTCCAATGCATTAAGTAATGATTAGTATCATGATATGTCATGTGCAATGAGGGTTTACTCATACTAATTCAAGTGAAATAAGGGTTTAATTGTAACTTCCCAGACCCGGGGCCCACTCAACGGGTGCCTCGAACCCGCTTGGTCACATGACCTCAAGCACATTTCTCCAAATGCTAGAGGTTGCCGACTAGCAACAAGGGCCCAAGTCTGAGAGTGGAGAATCTATGCCCTCAATTGTCAAAGTGTAGCATAGTGGAAAAGAATTATATAACATACAACAGTGGAAGAGGTAAACAATATATAACTGAAATGGATGACAGATTTAAAAGAGAACCAACAGTCATATATATGAGATGCATCATGTCACTATTCTATGAAAATAGCCAAAATATGATATTATTCAATACAATACAATACATTTCAAGTATGAGGTACAACCAAATAAAACCCAATCAGAGTACAAAAAACACAATGGTATCGCAAGACTAGGATCAGTCCCATGCTCTCCGACTCCTCTACCACAATCATGTACCTGTATGGGTACAAATGACCATATCTACACCTGCAACAATATAGCCTATTTGGGCCAAAGACATAAACCAAACTGGGTGTGAGAAATAAATCCCAGTAGGCACCCACCAAAGGCCCATTCCCAACTATCTGTGAAAAAGTGAAACAAAAATTTCCAAAGGTAAATGCAATAAATTATGAAATACTCAAAAGTAACTAACTACTAGTTATACTGCCATTTTAATATTCATTTAATCCTTCAATTTATGAAAATCACCAAAGTGAATATTCTAAGTAAACAGTCAGTGTCCTCATCCATGCTATCCCTTACCCTCAGGTAAAGATAATCCAAACCCACAGGAGTCTGCCCACAGTAATATTGAATAATGCCCATAGGAGCATGAGGTGTCGCCCACATGCACAAAATCTACTTCCCACAGGCACGGAAGGAGTTTCCCTCGGGATAAACAAAACACTGCCCATATGAAAATCACATCATTTCCCTTAGGCTAACACATAACCAGGACATGCCCAACATATAAGTAAGAAATTTATATACAGTTCTTCTCAAGTAAATTTAAATCATGCTAAAATTTACGGTCTACCCTCGGGAAACCTGGCACAGCGGCTAAACAGAGGAACAGACCCCAGGGGTGGTCCTGGATCGAAGCAGCGATCCCAATCAACAGTTTATAATTACATTCAATTACCTATACAATCCTAGGTATTTAAAATAGCCAAGGCCTCAGCCATAGGACACCCCAACATGGGTTAGTAGCACAACGATACACAAATTCACTATAGTAGCTGGAAATAAACACTAGACCACCTACCTCAATCGCCCCTGATCAGTATATGTGAACGATGCCTCCTGAAACACCAAATAATGAAGTTGATCTAAGAAAAAAACAACATGTTCAAACCTAAATAACTTTCTATTAGGAACGAATTGGTACGAACTGCACTAGGAGAAGGGAGAACCTACCCGAACGGTCCCAACATGATTAGCGGAAGTAGAAACAAATTCCCGGTGTGCGATCGAGAGATCTATGAAGCTCCGGCCGTCTCTCCCGCTCTCCTTCGGTGTTCTAAGCTTCCTATGTGAACAGAGGAGGCTACTGCCAATTTTAAGCAAAAAAATAAAATAAAAAAACAAAATACACGACGTGTACTCTCATGAACAAGGAATGTACTTTCCATTTTTTAAACTGTTACTCTTGCGGTTTTTTTTCCACCATGGCACTGTTCATTTGTCGACATGGGTACACGGTGTGTATTTTATGAGTACACGGCGTGTACTGTCACTCCACTGGCGGCTGCTTCCACCACCTTACTATTCACCTTCTGACTGATTACACGACATGTAAATACCAAGTACACGACATGTAGGCAGTTTTTACACCCTTCATTGCCAAAAGGCCTACACGCCCTGTGTACTCACCCCATATGGCCAAAGTACATGACCTGTGGAAAATTACATGTAATTTACCCACAAAAATTGGGATTTTCCCCATTTTCCTTATTTTCTCAAAAAAACTTAAGGAATAGGGAAAAGAAGAAACCCATACCTCAAAAATAAGAACCGGGTTCTTACAAACATCCCCCCTTAATGCAATTCGTCCTATAATTTATCATCCATGGGTGGTGAAGATAGAGATGTGAAAAACTCTGGCCACTAATCAAATAGTTCGGTCTCCCGCTCCTAGGTTTTTTCCTACACTCGGCCATGCTGCCATAACACCCGTACGAGATGAATTGACCAGCCTTTAAGAACCTTCATGCTCCTATCAAAAATACGAATCAGATGCTCCTCAAAGGACACATCGACCTGATGTTTAACATCCTCGGGCTGAAAGACGTGAGGCGAGTCTGAATGATAATGGCACAACTGAGATATATGGAAGACGTCGTGCATGTCTTGGTACCTCTGTGGTAACTACAACTGATAGGCAACCGGCCCGACTCTTTCAAGAATCTCAAACGGCCCCACATACCTCGATGAATGATTACCCTGTGTCTTGATACACCTGTGTCCCAACCTCAGTGAAACATGCAAGAAAACTTGATCCCAAATGATGAACTCCAAGGTCCATCTACAATGATCAGTGTAAGATTTCTGACAAGACTGTGCAGTAGCCGTCCGCTTCTGAATCAACTGGACTTGCTCTGAAGTCTCCTGCACAAGCTGTGGTCCTAGTAAAACTGTCTCACCTGTCTCCAACCAGCATAATTGATATTTTCATGGCCTACCATATAAATCCTCATAAGGTTCCATATCAATAGATTCATGAAAACTATTATTATAGGAAAACTTTACCAGGGGTATATGCTTCTCCAAAGAACCCCCAAAGTCTAGACACATGCACACAACATGTCCTCAAGAACCTGTATCGTACGCTCTGACTGACCATCGGTCTGAGGTTGTTAAGTTGTGCTCAGAATCACCTGTATACCCAGTGCCCTCTGAAAACTCTTCCAGAAAAGAGACATAAAGTGGGAACCCCTATCTGAAATTTTAGAATGAGGGACCCCATGAAGACGTACGACCCTTCAATATACAGCTTCCCGAGCTCATCAACTTAAAAGGTCTCATTGATCGGAAAAAAGTGATCTACCTTTTTGACTCTATACAAAATAACCCACATGACATTATTTTCTCGTGGTGACCTCAACAACTCGGTCACGATGTCCATCGCGACATCATCCCATTTTTTAATCCGAGATGAGTAACTGCTATAACAGTCTGGCTGGCCTCTGATGCTCTGCCTTCACCTGCTGACAGGTGGAACATCTCGCAATAAAACTAGCTACCTTTCGTTTCATACCTGGCCACCAATACTGACATCTCAAGTTATGGTACTTTTTGGTAACTCCTAGATGAACATTACAAGCTGAAGAATGAAACTCTGGCATCAACTCCTCGAGTATATCCCCTAGAACCCACACTCATCCATGGACACATAGTACCTCATCATCGCCTATCATCCAACTAGGAGGAGGGTCCTCACTAGCCACCGACTCCCATAGAACTAGGCCTTCATGATCAGATAGATGTCTCATCCTCGCTCTATCCCGGAGGGTAGAAGTCACACCTAAGGATGAAAGATAGGTTTTCCCTTGATTCTTCTGCACCTCCAAATGTATCTCAGAGAACAAAGTTATAAGCATCCACTCACCACTGGCCTCTTACACTACCTGTATCTGAGTCTTCTTACTCAATGCATCCACAACTATGTTACCCTTACCATGTTTATAAGCAAGCTCGAAGTTGAAGGATTAAAGGTATTCAACCCCCCTTCGTTGTCTCAAATTCATGTCACGCTGGGTAAAGATATATTTGAGACTTTTGTGGTCCGTGAACACCAAAAAAATCTATCCCAAGAGATAATGTCTCCAACAACGTTACACATGAACAACTATAACCAACTCGAGATCATGTGTCGGGTAATTCCTCTAATGTGGCCTCAACTACCAAGACCTGTGTGAAACTACTCGATCGCCCTGCATTATCACTACTACCAGCCCAAAACCTGATGCATCATAGAAAACATTATATCTCTCAGCTTTCTCTAGAAGTATCAAGACTGGTGTTGATGTCAACATTTCCTTCAGCTCCAAAAAGGATATCTCGCAAGCTATTGACCAAACGAACTTCTCACCCTTCTTATTCAAACCCATCAATGACATTGCTAAGTGGGAGAAGACCTGTATAAAGAGCCTGTAGTAACCAGGTAGCCCCAAAAAACTCAGTATCTCAAACAACTTCTAATGCTGATCCTAGGAAAATACTACTCTCACTTTCTCTCGGTCTACTACAACTCTTGCCTCTAAGATAATATGACCCAGGATGTGTATCTGGTCCATCCAAAAGTGGAACTTTGAGAGCTTAGCATATAGCCGATGCTCTATCATTGTACTCAATATGATCTCAAGACGGTCATCATGGTCATGTCGAGCATGAGAGTAAACCAAATTATCATCCATGAATACTAACACAAAAGAGTCCAGATAGGAGTGGAACACACGATTCATCAGATCCCTGAAAACTAATGGTGCGTTCGTGAGTCCGAACGGCATCACCAAGTACTCATTTAGACCATACCTACTCCTGAAGGCTGTGAGAGGTATATTAGATGGTCAAAAATGCCACTGATGATATCTATATCTCAAGTAAATATTTGAGAACACTCATGATCCCCATAGTTGTTCAAAAAGATAATAAATAATTTTTATGGGATATCAGTTCTTAACCGTCAACTAATTCAACATCCTATAATCCACACAGAGTTTGAGGGTACCATCCACCTTCTTAGCAAATAGGACAGGAGAACCCCAAGGAGATGTACTGGGACAGATGAAACCATTTTCCTGCAACTCCCTTAACTTTCTCTTGAGCTCCTGTAACTATAGGGTAGCCATCCTATAAGGAGTAATGGACACCAGTGCCACTCCTAGCGCAAGCTCAATAGAGAAATCCACCTCTCGTTTTGGAGGTAGACAAGAAAATTTGTCCGGGAAGACATCCCTAAAATGATCAACTACTAAAGGGAAATCCTTCTGACAAGTTCCCTGGTCATCCATATACAAACTCTCAATCTGGGATGTCACACCACCTCACCCACAATGCTCGGGTCCATCTCAACTTTCCAAAACATCCAATTCACCCTTTTATTGAAACTCTCCGCCCCATGGTGACATGAAAATCACCCTGCGATGATAGCAATATACAATGGATCAAAAGGGTACCAACCATTCCATATCAAGAATGACATCATAGCTTATCATCTCTAGGAGATAGAGGTCCCATTGATAGTAAAACCCACCAACCTCAAGGGGCACTCTCTGCACTGATGGACACCAGCCGTTGTAGTCCCCAACGGAGTGTCTAGCGTCATGACATCAGATGAAGACGAAACATAGAGGCCAAGGCTATCCACAGTGGGAACATATATAATGCTATTTGTATCACCCATATAAAAAATTACAGATGATAAAACAGATGAAATGAGAATATTACCTCTGACAGTGGAAGGTCCTAGATTTTTCCCTTGTTGGGTCTGTTGCACTGCATATGCCTGCCCAGTGCCGCGGCCCTATGACACAGCCTGGATACCCTGACCTGACGCACCTTACTGCTCCTGAGATCCTGGTGTCTGGCTAACAAGGCCATGACCACCATTTCTGCCTACATGCCCTGATGTATTCCAGTTTCCCAACTTGTAAGATGTATCCGGTCCTTCTCCCACCCGCAGAGTCTGCACAGAACCTCTCTCACTAGCCACTGGTGGAAACACCCTACAAAAGCACTGTAGATTACCCATCCTGCCGCAAGCTCGGCATTGCACTAGGTCACATGGACACTATGGTCTCTTGTTCCCCTCCTTACCACACTAGTAGCACATGTCCTAGCCACCTGAAGTCTTCTTCTGGGTGGTACTGGCACCGTGAGAGAAATCCATCTATCTCTTCTTCTTAATGGTTGAAATAGTACTAGAAACTGGAGTCGAACCGCCCTGGCCCACACCACATGATTCTCCTAGGTTCCTCTTGGTAATCAGTGCCTGATTTATAATAGAATGTACAGAAGGAAGCCTGAAAACATTCAGTAGTGATCAGATGTCATATCGAAGACCATCCTCAAAGCATCAAGCCCTCAACATCTCATCATCCACTAGAACATGTGATAAACACTGATGCTCAGTGAAGCAAGCACAATAATCCATCATTGACATAGTTCCCTGCTTCAGATTCATGAAATCTCGAGCTCGATCTGCCCTCAATGTCTCTGGGAAAATGAAGTCATAGAAGGCTGTCTAAAAATCTTCCCACGCCTTGTCTCTGTGATGCTCATATTGGGTGGTAACATCCTACCACCTCTTAGAGGAATCACGCAACATGTATGTAGTGATCTTGACCCTCTGCCCTGGAGGCATCTCCAAAATCTCAAAAATAGTCTTCATCAACCCCAACCAAGTTTTCACAGCCTGTGGTCCACTATCCCCTGAAAATGTAGGCGGATTATGCTACTGGAATATACGAGTCAGCTCAGCCATAGATGTGGCAGCCGGTGTTGCTCCCTGAAAGGTCTACATGAATCGCATAAAGCCTTCACAGAACTACGCATCTGCGCCTGTGTCTGGTATAATGGCTGGCACAACATCGGTCTCTACTGGAGGATCCATCAGTAGCCCATGGCCTACCGTTTTCAGAGTATAATCGTTGCTTCTTTCTTGGCGAACAACTGATGGTCGTCTCGGAGGCATGAATCTACAAGGCCAAAAACAGGCCTCTGATTTATGTTTATCTAAGTCAGAAAACTAGGGGAGCATAAAGGGAATAGGGGAAGAAGGCATTCATGATTTGAAAAACAAGACTACACGACATGTATATAAACTACACGTCATATACCTGACTTTTCTTCCCCTTCCTGGGTCCTTCAACATGGCATTGCCACATGACTCTCTTCTGAACAAGACTACATGACATGTATAAAATCTACAAAGAATGTATAGCTTAATTTCCAACTTCCAATGTCATTCATGACACTTACTACTACTCGACTGACTCTACACGGCATGTTACACTCGCCCATGGCATGTACACCACCCCTTTTCCCAAGACACACGACTAAGTCCACATGTTCTCTCAGCGGTCAAGACTACATGGCGTGTCCCATGGGCACACGACGTGTACTATGTTGGGTAACACCATCCTATGTTGTTAGTGACAGGTCGGGTACCTAGGTCAGACTACACAGCCTGTTCAATGTGGACACAACGTTTATGTCTTAAGGTTTCGCCATCCATGCTGTTAGTTACACGGACAGTCTCCAGGTCAATACTAAACAACGTGTACAAGTGGTACAGGACGTGTATTCCCAAACCATTCCCTACATCGTGTCCCCGCCCCCACAGCCTATTGCACGAGAAGGGACTACACAGAGTGTACTTAAATTTTTCTCTTTCTTCTCGAACAGAAGATTAAACTGTGTGTAATCAAAACTACACGATGTGTATTATGGGTTTTTCGGAACAGTAATCCTCAAAAAATACTCTAGAGCCCATAAAACACTGAAACGAACACCTATGTGCCAAATTCCGATCCATGAGGGCCCATACTCCCCACGAATCAAAGCATGACATCTTATACGAGTTATAAACAAGGTAAACAGTTAATGATCCACTAAATTTTAGTTAATGAGGGCCCATACTCCTCAACAACCAATGTTTGGAATTCATTCTATAATCCTTACATAACAATACCCTATCAAATAGCTGGTATTTTATGAAGGCATCTATCACAACAACATACTTTTACTAGGACAATATCTATCACAACTGCATGAAATTTCTAATGCATCTAGATGTCATAAAAACTATTCATTGCATGTGATTCTAACATCTTCCTAAATAATGCATGAGACGTCATACCCTTATCTCATCAGGTTGAAAATAAATAGAACCCAATAAAAAATATAACAACACACCACAAGTGCATCACCCAACTGTGAAAATCAAATAAACTGTAAATTGAAAAATCCGTAAAATTGAAACAGAAGGTAAATTGGCTTTTCCTTCTTCATGGGTTAGCTACTCCTAGGCACAACTTATTACCAAACACCATTTCTGTCCTATCCCTAAATATAGTCTCCAAATACTATTTCATAGAAAAGAATCCCGTTTGATACCACTTTCTAACATCCCGTTCCGAGGGCCCACTCAATGGGTGCCCCGAACCCAGTTGGTGACATGACATCAACTGCATTTCCTCAAATGCCAGAGGCTGCTGACTAGCAGTGAGGGCCCATGTCTGTTAGTGGGGAAACTATGCCCTCATTTTTCAATGTGTAGCGCAGTGAAAATGAATTATATAACATACAACAATGGAAGCAGTAAACAATATATAACTGAAATGGATGACGGATGTAAAAGAGAACCAGCAGTCATATATATGATATGTTATATGTCACTATTCTATGGAAACAACCAGAACATGATATACTGCAATACAATACAATACATGTCAAGTACAAGGTACAACCAAATAAAACCCAAGAGTACAAAAAACGCAGTAGCATCAATAGCCTAGGATCAGTCCCATGCTTTCTGACTCCTCTACCATAATCATGTACCTGTATGGGTACCCATCCCCTATCTACACCTGTAACAATATACTCTATTTGGGCTGAAGACCTGACCCAAACAGGGTGTCAGAAATAAATCCCAATAGGCACCCACCAAAGGCACATGCCCAACTGTCCATGAAAAAGTTCAACAACAGCATGCAAAGGTAAATAAAATAAACTAAGAAGTACTCAAAAGAAAATAACTTTTAGTTATACTTCCAATATTCATTTAATCATTAAATTTAAGAAAATAACCACAGTGAATATTCTAAGTAAACAGTATGTGTACTCAGACATGCTAACCATTACCCTCAGGTAAATAGAATCCAAACCCACAGGATTCTGCCCACCGGGATATTGAATAATTCACATAGGCGCATGAGGTGTCTCCCACAGGCACAGAATCTTCTGCCCACAGTCATGGAAGGAGTTTCCCTCAGGCTAAACAGAACACTGCACACATGCTAATCACATCATTTCCCTTAGGATAAACAAGTAACCGGGCCATGAACAATATATAAGAAAACAATTTATACAAAATTCCTCTCAAGGAAATTTATATCATTCTAAAATTTATGGTATACTCTCGGGTAACCTGGCCATATGGCTAAACAGAGGAACACACCCCAGGGGTGGTCCTGGATCCAAGTAGTGATCCCAATCAGCAGTTTATAATTACATTAAATTACTTATAGAATCTTAGGTATTTAAAATAGCCAAGGCCTCATCCATACAACACCCCAACATGGGTTTGTAGAAAAACGGTACACAAATTCACCACAGTAGTTGGAAATAAACACCAGACCACCTACCTCGATCGCCCCAGATCGGTATACGTGAACGATACCTCCCGAAACACCCATGAATGATGTTAATCTGGGAAGAACAACCACATATTCAGACCTAAATAACATTACCTCCGGAAATAATTGGTAATAACTTCACAAGGATAGGGGATAACCTACCCATATGGTCCCTACGTGATCGGCGAAAGCGGAAATGGATTCCTGATGCGCGGTCAGGAGATCTCTGAAGCTCCAGCCATCTCTCTGGCTCTCATCCAGCATTCTAAGATTCCTCTATGAATAGAGGAGGCCACTACCCATTTAAAGTGAAATAAAAAAAATACATGACATGTAATCTCAAATTCACGACTTGTACATTCCATTTTTTAAACTGTTCACCTGGAGGCTTCTTTCCACCACGACACTATTCATCTGTCGACATGGGTACATGGAGTGTTTTTTATGACTACATGACATGTAATGTCGCTCCACTGGCGGCTTCTTCCAAAACCTTACTGTTCACCTGCCGATTGATTACATGGTGTGTAAATACCAAGTACACGACGTGTAGACAGGTTTTACACCCTTCATTGCCGACATGCCCACATGCCCTGTGTACTCACCCCATACGACCAAATTACATGGAATGTGGAAAAGTACATAGTGTGTAACTATAGAATTTGGGATTTTTTCCAATTTTCCTTATTTTCTCCAAAAAAATTAAAGAAAATCGAAAAGAAGAAACCCATACCTCAAAAATAAGATCTCGGTTCTTACATTAATCTTGGTAATTCAAGTTCAATGAGAGTTTACTCATTCTCGGTGTGCAATGAGCAATGGCTCATGCTAATTCCATGTTATGTGTGGTTTCCACATTTCCATGTTATGATAATCATGTTATATAATGTCTTTATGTTCATGTTTCTCGTGAACTCCATTTATATGCATATTTTCTGACATATATTGTAATCTTTATGTTAAACATTGTTTACAAACTTACTGGGTTTTATAGCTCACCCTTTTCTTATGCTTTTCCTTAGGTTATCCCATCCAATGCTAAGTACGGGGTAATATAGTGGTCATGTAAAGGATGTTTTCAATATGATGTTTCGGTCTATATTTTATGTTGTTCTATAATTTTCCTAGGCCCCAAAGACACTACACATCTTGATATTCTATGTTGTATCATGTGAATGTTTTTTGTTATAAATCATGTTTAAGTATGTAATAAAAAGTAGGGTTGTTATATTATTCTTACAGGATGGATATTTTTTGCAGGTTTTGACATGTGATATATCTTTGTGATTATCATTCTTCATTCTAATGATAATAGATCGAGGAAGACATGAATAGAGGCCAAGGTTCATTCTTCTGGGTATTCTTGTTCTTCTTTTCTTCAATGTTCTTAGCATTATTATCTATTGGAACCTCTTGGTTGTTGATCAACTTTCTATGAGTCTCTGAATGTGATCAGACCTCTAGAGATATGGAAAGATGAATTAGAACTAATAGAATCGTAGAATTCAACCTGAGGATCGCACAACCAGTTTCCATTCAAAAAATGGAGCATTAGGGAAACATCAGTGGACCATAGATACAAGGGTTTCAGTGGCGCATGACAATGCACATAGGTACAGTGCACCAGTGCCACGTGGGAGGTGGCTCTCCCATATGGGAATCCCACGACAACAGTGAGGTTCTGGGGGTAGGTGAAGCGTGCGGGGCATGGGGGCCTGGTGATGTCGATAGGTGGAAGAAAACATGATTGTGAGGGGGATGTGATGAGTAGACTATGTATGCGGTAGGAGGGGCGTGTGTAGACTGTGGTGGAAGTGGGTCTATGAGGCTGGATCATCGTTTGGGGAACATGTTGAGTTGGTAATACAATCACATGGGATGTAGCAACACCTCAGAACAAGGTGGGTAACACTGTTAGGACAAACCAAATGCAACAAACAAAGTCGGCCTACAGTGCGGGTCAGACCAAGGGAGTCATGATAGTCTAGGAGGTCTAGTGGGACAGTCTAGTTTGAGTCTGCCAGACCTGTTTAGGCCAGTCATACCGGGTCAGGTCAGCCTGCAGGTCAGGTCGGGTCAGACCCGAACTATCCCCTGGTCAGACCTTTTTCCCCAAACGACCATAACATTCAAACCATGTGTTCGTTTAATGATCCATTTGCGATGTTGGGTAAATTTATATTAGAATTTCCTTTTAATAGACTATAATTTAGTTTTTTTAAAAAAAATTTAATGCAAAATATTTGGTATTGAGGAGTGAGTTCTCCTGGAACAAGTATATTGTGAGCGGAAACCTATGGTTGGTTGTGACCTTGAGACTACGTGACTTTTAGAGACTACATGTCTCATCAAGACTAAGCGTATCATTAGGAATAAGTGTATCCTTGGGAATGATTGTCTTATTGGGGCTGAGTTTTTCATTGGGACTAACTGTCTCACTGGGTCTACATGTCTCACCAGGACTATGTGTCTTATTGATACATGGTGTTTTGTGGATTACGTAAGACAATCCTCCTTCGCATACTATAGAACTATACCTATGTGAGATGACTATGTATCTTCATTTTGGAATACTTCAAGCATTTCATTGTGGCTTAATTCATGTATTTCTTCATGGTATACTTTGTTTATTTTTTAGTGGTATTCTGTTATGGTTTCAGGGTGACCTAATAAGTGTTGTTTTACTCACACCTACAAGGGATTTCCCCACATGTGTCATGTTTTGTGTATGTCATCAATTCTTTGAAAATTTCCTAGGTGGACCCAGACCAGGTGGTGCTTAGAGAGACCAGACAGTCGAGGTATGCTCCTATGGTTTCAGAAAGCTGTCATGTATCCACCCTTCAGGTACGGTTTTCTGAGGAAGAGTTTAAAAAACTTATGTATTCACTTTACCGACTCATTTTTTGGTAGGATTGTATTATAGACCTATTTAATTTCTATTTCTCTGCAATTTTACTCTATTTTTTTTATCTTAGTGATATTCTTGATTTTTTACTTAGTATTTTGAATTTCATCATTCCGGGCTTGGAGATGTGTGTGTGTGTGTGTACATGTATTTAGAAAAATGCCTCCCATTTGTTGGATATTCCTACTCGGTGCTAGTCACTAGCCCCTATCCTATTAGAGGTAGGCTTGGGGTAGTCATGTAATGGGCCACATTGGGATGGGTTGTGATAGAGTGGTATCAAAAGAGGTTGGTTATACCTAAAGAACAAAGAGTTTGTGAGATTGGTTTGGGGAAACAATGTTATGTGTTTCATGTTTGGATTTTAGTACATAGAATCTGGTGTTGGTGCAACGACCAATGTATCTATACACCAAACTCTGAATTATTCTTTTCAAATCAGTACAAGAAAATCGAAGTTTTCAGGAAAACAATGGAACATGTATCATATAAGATTTGGGTGTGTTCTCATGTCCTCATTGAAACAACTCACCAGGTATAATCTATTGACCATGATGAATCTTGTACTATTTTAGGATTCCTCCATGAAAACAACCATCTAGGATTCCATTTCATGATCATGAAGATGATATTCCTACTTAATAGGTGTCGGTATAGGGGAATGTACTAGAGATATCACCTCCAAGTGGTTTACTAGTGATACCACCACTCGTCAAGCAACAATTACTACCAGTGCTATTGGTAGAGGATACACGCAGGATGAGCACATTACATGATTTCCAGAGGTAGTGACCTCATATATTTTAGGATGGTACATTCACATAGGTATATAAGGATTGGATGGAGGTTATTACACATGTATTTCACCCAGTGAGGATGTCTTCTTACCAGATTAAAGTCCTAGCAGTGAGTCTTCTTCAGGGATCTGCAGGACGATTGTGGAGCTTAGTTACCCAGAAACAAGATAAGATGATTCAATCTTGGGTAGAATTTGAGAATCTCATCATAGAGTAGTTTTTTTCAGCTACATTACACTCAATGCGTATACAGGAGGTTCTGCATCTACATTAGGGTAATCAAATAGTGGCAGAGTACTCGAGGAGTTTTACTGATCTTTTTTTTTCTACTCCTTGAATATGGTATGAGACATATTCTTTTGGGATATAACCTTTGATCTTGGCTTATTCCAGGAGATTAGGTAATCCATGATATCCCTTATTATTTTAATATATACAAGGGTAGTGGAACAAGACATGCTAGTGGAGAGCCTTCTAGTAGGACACTCATCGATAGTGGGAGATACCACTGGCACCAGGTAGTTGTTTTTTTGGAAGTAGGAAGCCAAAAGTAGTCTCATTGACCACCTTGTAAGAGTAAGAGGAAAGATAAAGGTGGTAGGTATGCCAAACGATGTGGAAGAAGAGCATAAAATGTTGTAAGAGGTGGGCGAAGGTTTGACGTATTACCACCCCCACCCCAAGTGGTCCACGATAGGCTCAAAAAGGTGGTGGACATGGATAATGATAGCTTGAGGTAATGTAGCCTTATGAACCTGAGGTTATAGATAATATTAGAGTTATAATATATGTTTTTTACAACATAGCCATAGTTTTTATAGACACAAGATCCATTCATTCTTTTCTTTCCATTACCCCTGTTCGAGAATCGAAGATTTAGGTGGATCCATTGAATCAAACCTTACATTTAGAGACTCTTACAGGAGGGGATTCAATGATCACACAATGGTTCCAATAGTATTACCTTACTATTAAAGGTGAGTGTCTTTGTTGGGATATCATGGTAGTGTCGTTGAGTCCTTACGACGTCATTCTCGGTATGAACGGGTTATCCACAGTCCTTGCCTATATTAACTGTTTTAGGTGCAGAGTGAGGTTTTCCTGTGGTGTTGGGACCAGGTTTTAATTTATTGGGGAAAAGGAAATGTATGCTGCATAGGATGGACTCAAAAATATGAGGGTGAAAATGATGACACATTAGTCAGCTAGCCTTACCCTCGGTGTTATGGATGAGATGAGTCCTTAGTTTTGTATAGTGGTGGAGGAGTACAGGGTAATATTTCCTGAGGAAGTTCCAGGATTAACTCATTGTAGAGAGATAGACTTATGAATTGATCTATAACCGAGGAAAAAACATATATCTACACCTTCATATCATCTGAATTCCGTAAAGATTCGTGAGCTGAGGGTGCAGTTGGAGGACCTACAAAGGAAGAGTTACGTGAGACCTATTTTTTCACCATGGAAGCCCCAATTTTGTTTTTCCAAGAAGGAAGAAAGGATATTGAGGTTATGTGTGGACTTAACATGCTTAAAACAGGTGACTTTGAAGAATAATTATCCACTACTGAGGAAAAATTACATCTTCGATTAGTTGAATGGGTCACAGTTGTTCTATAATTTTGACATCCTATCTAGATATCACCAGCTTCGAGTACGGGATGAGGATATACTGAATACAAATTTTAGGTGTCAGTACGGCCATTAAGAATACATAGTGATGCATTTGGGAATGAAGAACTCCCCGACAGTGTTTATGGGACTCATGGAAAGGATCTTCCAGCCATACTTAGACCGGTTCATAGTGGTATTCATTGATGACATCCTAGTGTACTCGACATCTGAGGAGAATCACAAGATACACCTGAGGATGGTCCATGACACAATTTAAGAGAACCAACATTACATGAAGCTCTCAAAGTGTCAATTTTGGATGTGATAGGTCCATTTTCTAGGACACATCATTTCATAGGCTGGAGTTATGGTGGATCCAATGAAGATTGAGGCAGTTCTTTCTTTGGAGCCACCCAAGAGTGTTACCAAGGTGTAGAGTTTTCTTGGTTTGGATGGGTAATACTGGATTTTTATACCTAAATTTTCAAGATTAGGAGAACCATTGACACCTTTGACATGAAACAAGAAACTTTTTTTTGGATGAAGATGTTCCAGGAGAGTTTTCAGCAGTTGAGGTAGATTTTGATGAGTAATCCCATCATGAGATTTATAGAGGAGGGTGTCAAATACATAGTATTCTATAATACATCAAAAACATGTCTTGGTTGTGTCCTAATGTAGGGTTATGTGGGGATTTCTAATGGTTGACAAAATTTGAGGCCACACGAGCAAAAAATACATGATCCATGATCTTGATTTAGTAGTGGTAGTCTTTGCACTGAAGATGTGGCGATACAGCTTGATGGGAAAGCAGTTTATCTTATACTCTTACCACAAGAGTCTCAAGTATATATTATCTCCTAAGGATTATAACATGAGATATATGTGAAGTCAAGAGTTCCTCCAAAACCATGACATTGTGATTTTTTATACTCTTGGGAAGTGGAATGTGGTGGTAGATGCTCTTAATTGGAGATCGAGTTCACAGTTACTGAACAAGGAATCATAGTAGCTAGATTTGTTAAAGGTATTCTTTATGGATGGAGATGGAAAATCTTACCTATAGTAGATGGTGGTAACCTCTCCACTCTTATAGTGAGTTAGGGAGGCATAGCTTGGAGATACTCACTGTGAGGTTTTACATGCTTAGATGTCCACATAGCCTGCTCGTGATGCATATTTGAAAGGTGGGGAGCATGTTGTTCTTTTATAAGGAAACATATAGGTACCAGTGGAATTATGAGATGAGGTATTAAGGGAGTTCCATACATCACCTTTGGTGGAACATCCATGTGTGTAATGTTTGTACAAGGACCTATTCTGTCAGTTCTGGTGGCTGGATAATGAAGGAAATTTTAAAGTTCATCTCTCGATGCCTCACTTGTTTGCATGTAAAGGTTGAGTAGTATGTTCAAATGGGTTTTACTCGACCCCTTGAGGTTCTATAAAGGAAGTGTGATGGGATATATATTGAATTCATTATATTTTTACCATGTAAGTCTAGGGGGGATGATACAATTTGGGTGATCATTGACCGACTCACCAAGTCAGCCCACTTCCCAAAGAATCTAGAGCAGAGTTCATTAGATATCTTGGGATGCCTCAACAGTCAATAGATAGTTAGACTCAATGGAATCTCATTGACAATAGCCTCAGATCCTGAATCTCGCTTTACGTCCCATTAGTGGAAGGGATCACATGAGGTGTTTGGTACTCAGTTGTGCTTGAGCACAACACTTCCCCCACAGGTGGATGACTGGACTGAGCGGACCATACAGGTTCTAGAGGACATGATATGTGCTTACATTTTAGATTTTGGTATTAATTGGCAGGATCACCTACCTCTAGTGGATTTTTCATACAATATTCTCTACAATTCAACCATCAGTATGGAACCATTCAAGGCTATGTATGGGAGACCCTACAGGTCGCCACTTTCTGGAGAGACCCATGTGAGTCAGTGATCCCAGAGTTAGCGCAGTAGTGTATAGAGAAGGATTAGGCCATCCCCAAGATGATTAAAACTGAAAAAATCCATCATAATCCTTACACTGATATGTGATGAATTCCTTTGGAGTTTTAGGAGGGAGACCATGTGTTCCTTAGGGTCTCTCCTTGATGCGGTAAACATATATTTGTCCAGGGTGACATGGTGTCTCCAAGATTAATCGGCACATTCTAGATACTATGTAGAGTATGAAATGTGGCATACCACTTATTTCTACCTCCATAGTTAGAGTGGGTGCACGATAACTTCCATGGGTCACAACTGTGGAGATATGTGCATGATATATCAGACGTCATTGACTGGGATGAGTTGAACATTAATGATGGGGAGACTTTTTTGGAGTACCAAGTAGATATTGAGGATCAAAAGGAGAGGATCATTCGTGGGTAGTGGAATCTTCTGGTACATGTTTGATGGAAATACGGGAATCTCCACGAGAGCACATGGGAGAAAAAGGATTAGATTCGGGCTTGGTACCCTCATTTGTTTGTATAGCCTTTTATTTTGTCTTTAGGGGATGTAAAAACCTATTGTTGGGAGAATGTAGCATATCATAATTTCCATGTATTAATTTTAAATATTATATGAAATTATTTTTATACCAAACCCTAATAAGACATGCAATTCTGAGGCACAGTGTACCTAAAACGATTGTTTAAAAAATGTTAAACTACTAATATCATGCATGAGTAGTATTCCTGAAAAAGAGGAATATCTTCTATAAGATTAACTATATCAGAAATCCAAGGGTAGCATTACATTCAGATAAATGAGTTTACCCTAGTCTAGGAAAAATAATTTCTAGCATGGGTCGGCTGTGAAAGTTAGTTTTTGGATGTATTAGTAATAATATAATGAATTAAAATATTTTATTTCAATAAAGTGACTCATTTTATTTTTTTAGAGTCTTTTAAGAATTTATGGTCATCACTATAACCCTAAAATTCATCTGATATATGGAAAGGAAACCCAAAAAACAAATTATGATGATAGACTAAGCAAATCATGGATCTTTGTGCTAGGGGAGTTGGAGGATCTTATCGACGATGAAAACACAATTGGTCTTCATCAACGATCGATCCAAACTCGAGGAAGGGTGTTTTTTATTTGTGATTATTTCCCCATTCTTAAATTAAATGATAAATGTAGACCAACACACAAACATGTTGATCCACAGTTCAATAATTCTTGATGGATGGATATTTGTTGTGGGGTTTAATGGGTGATATATCTTTGTGATTATCTTTCTTAATTTTTCGTTCTAATGAGAATGAATCGAGGTTTACATGAAAAAAAACAAGGTTCTTTATTTCTGTTAATCTTGTGCTTATTGTCTTCCCCGTTCTTGGAATTCTTCGGCATCAGATCCTCATGATTGCCGCTTGACTTGTTGGGAGGTTCTGAATGTGATCAGACCGCCGATGTTGTGGCAAAATGAATCAGAACAAAGAGAAGTGTGTAGAATGACATGAGGATCACAAAAATACCTTAATTGTTGGAAATATATCACTGGAGAAACATTGGAAGCCTACATATAAAATGTTTGTTGGCGACCGGTGCGGGCAACGTACTGGCGCTGCATGGGATTAAGCTCGGCCATGTGGATAGCTCACAATGGTGGCAGGGCCGTAGGGAAGCTAGAGAGAACATGGCGTGCAGTTGTGGTGTCATTGATAGGAGGAAGGTGGCGAGACCGCGAGGGGGATGTGGTGAGGAGGCTACATATGGGACATGAGGCCTACGTATGGGGCAGGGGGCCCGTGTAGAGCCAATAATGGTAGAGTTGCCATGGGGCAGGTGCAGTGTATGGGGATCACATAGAGGCAGTATGCCGACCGAGTTGGATGACGTGACACCACAATACTAGATGTGGAATGCGGTCAGGGTGGACCATGTGTGATGAACAATGCCATACCACTGTGCAGGCCAGGTCAGCCGACCAGACTGGGTCGGGTCAGACATAAGTCAGAAATTTTCACAAATACAACTACAACTTTCAAACCATGTATCATTTTGATGAGATGTTTGCAGAATTGGGACCCTTATAATGAGATGGTAATTTTGAGATACTCTAAGTTATTTTTTTGAAGTTGGAATGTGAATGTTTTGGCTTGAGGAGTGATTTCTCCCACAAAAATCATACTATAAGCAAAATCCTATGGATAGATGTGACCTTGGGACTAAGTGACATACTAATTCTAAGTGTCTCATTAAGACTATGTGTCTGATTAGGACTGAGTATCTCATTAGGACTGAGTGACTCATCCAGACTGAGTGTCTCATTGAGATTGAGTGTCTCATTGGGACTTCGTGTCTCATTGGAACTAGGTGTCTTATCGATATAGGGTGTTTTTTGGATTACGTTAGATTATCCTTTTTTGTATACTATAGACCTATACCTATGTGAGTTAACTTTGCATATTCTATGTGTAATATTTCATGTATTTATTTGTGGCATACTTCATGCATTTCTTCATAGTGTACTTCCTGTATTTCTTAATGGTATTCCTTTGTGTTTTCGAGGTTTCCTATTGAGTATTGTTTTACTCACCCCTACATGGGCTTTAACTGTATGTGTCATGTCTTGTAGAGACGATCGATGCTTTGATGGAGTCCTATGTGGACAAGGACTAGGTGGTGATTATAGAGACTAGACATTCGATATAAGACCCCAACCTCAAAAATTACATAATCATGAGTTATGTCAAGAATTCACATTGAGGATCTTTTTAGGCTTAGATTCTTTCTTAATTAGGCCATTACTATTACATTACATCTCAAATGTTACAAGGTATACACTTCTACTCTATCCAATTTTTTTCACAATAATAAAAGTCCTTAAATAAAAAAATAATTCTTTTCTTTATAAAAATATTTTTGAATTATTCCATTCTCTCACCATTCATTATACTATGTGAAATACATTTCAAAAAAATGGGATGAGCCTAAAAATCTCCATATGGGTTATAAAATAAGGAATGAAAACATTAGTACATGAATATTTACCAATCAATGATATTATACTTTTCACTCATAAAATATAATCTCTTTAATATACCTCATGAAATCATAACATTTATGAATAACTCATAGAAATAATGAATAATAAAGTTTACTTGTGGCATCGATAACATAATTACTTTGTATCTTTCAAAAATCATTGGGAGTAACCTCCATAGTTACATTTGGAATAACCAACACAGTATATTCCCTAACTATCTTAGGAGAAACCATAACATTTTCCTCTTTCATGTTACCCAATGCATTGGAGAGCTATCAAGGGCTCACCCACCCATGGTTTATCACGGAACCACCCATATTTAGTTTATCACATAACCACCTGTCTATTTTCCATGTACCATTACATAATAATAACACATAAAAGATGAAATTTTCAACATTTCACTCATAAATCCCATGAAATCAATTCAATATATTAAAATATTGAATCCATCCTCAAAACCATTTAATACATTTAATAAAGATAATTTTGAATAAAAGTGTCTCATACCGCTTTGAAACTTATAAATTAAATTATCATTTTAAAACATTAATGTATATATATATAAATTATTAAAATCTGTTTTGAAAATAAGGAAAATAAGTAGAAGGTTTTAAATGAATAGATCTGAAAACCTTTAAAATGATATTTTAGTTAAAGAGTCTCTTAACAGTTGAGAAAATAGTTGAATAAAAATAATTAAAGAAAAACATTAGAAAAACTTATAATATCATGAGAATAAATATATTCCTGATATAATATGTCAAAGGAAAGTATATAAACTATAAAAAAGTGAATTGGTGCATAAAAATAAATAAGTCTCAATGGAATGTAAATTGAGACGAAATCTCTTATGAAGATTATATCAATAGATTATGGATAAATCAATGACATAATCATGTGTGGAAAATATATGTAAACCAAATATAAGTGGTTATTCCGTGTAAAATATTCAAAGTTCATTTAGAATTTTTTTTGGAACTATCAAAACCAATGACATTGATATTTACCTAAATAAATGAAGATTGATTTAAGATTCCCCTTACCTTGAGTCTAAATCATCACGTATGTTACTTGTTATTAAAAAATATTAAACTTCAGTTAATTTATAATTTTTTGGAAACTTTTTCATGTTTTTTATTCCTTTTATATTACTTATTACCTTGTTATAACTATTACATAATTATTCAAGTTCATATCAGTCGTTTTGTTAATATTCGATACTTGAATCGAAAATGAACTTGTTTTGATGTAAATTGTCCATGTAGTCAAAAATAAATAATATTAAAAATAAAATTCCTGATTTAAATATAATATATATCCATTATATATGTATTTAAAATAGTCTATAACATTTGGAGATAATAAATTAAATACAGCGTTCATGGAGACTGTATGTTGTAGGTACGAAATAACACTACATTAATTTCTTTGTCATATTAAAAGAATAGTAATCAAATGATATAAAATTATATTATAATAAAATTATTATATTTATATAATTTATATCATATATGTTTATAAAACCATCATTTATACGTTCCATTTATATCTTGAATGAATCATATCACTTTTAGGGGGCGGTAGTCCACTGTTCCTCAAATGAAATTATTGTATTTACACATCATGGAAAGAATAAAATTATGTTGTAAATATAAATTACATAAGAATAGAGTAAATATAAATACAATACATATTATATATAAATACAGTTCTATCATAATGTCGATCATTAGAGGTGGTAGGGTAAAATTGAAAAAACATCATTTTGTGAGGTAGTAGTTTGTCAAACACAGAAACAATATGTTTGTGTCCATTAGATAGAGGTGTGTGTCTGTTTAGTTTGAATAATTCTCATAAAAGCATCCAAGTATATTTTGAATAATGTTAGTTTTATGTAATCAAATAATAATAAGATCACATGAAGTGGAGGAGGAAAATAATGGAAAGTAACTTTAGAGAAGACGTTACCTCTAAATCGGGTAAATTCATTTGACTTGAGCTAAAAGGATTTCATGAATTGCCTTACTCCAAAGGTAAGGATTGTAGGATGAATTTAGGGATGTTGGGAGATTATTATAGATGAATTTGGATCGGAAAATGGGCTTGATAGGTGTGAGTATGTGGGTAGTGGTGGTGGCCTTTTATAAGAGGGAGGATGGTTTCTTTAGGAATGTCATGAAATAATAATGTATTAAAAATTTAATTTCTATTAAATATTTTCCTAAAATCATTTAATTAGAATATAATATTATTTTGGTTCTAATATCCACCATACAATAATTTTTAGACAATTTTTTAATATTTTTGTATCCTTATCTTATTGGTTTAACCCCTATTTTACCATTTTTAATCTTATAGTGATATCAAGTTATTTACACATTGTGGGTTAATGTAATTACCATATCATTTCAAAAGACCAAAAAAAGTAATTAGTGATATATTTAGACGTATATTAACTATTTATCTAAATCATATATTTCTAATAATTTAATATAATTTAATAATCTATTTTATATTTTATGATATGAATTATGTGAATTTTGGACACAATTCTTACTTGACATTTTTAAAAATTCATAAAAAAATAGATTCCTTCAAAAATACATTTAATAAATCCTAAAAGTTTAAATTCACCTGGATAATTCATGGATGACATCAATTATGTCACATAATATTTCTTATAATATCTATTATAATATTTATAATATCATTTATTTAAATCCTTTATTAATGAAGAAATCACTACATCATCATTGTGATATAATTAAAATTATTTATTTAATGTCTAAAAATTAAAAAAATAATACCATCACATAGTATTTATTTGGTATTTATAATGAATATTTATATTCAAATAGATAGTTTATATAACCCAATATTAAAATTGTTTCAGTAAGAAAACATGTTTATGTTATATTTTCTCTTTACATTAAATTAATTATTAGAACATGTCATTATCACTCTCATGTACCTTTGTGGGGTCGCAAAATTGACCCAACAGTGGACATGGTTGAACATAACTTGTAAAATAGGATTATTACAAATTTTATGGTAGTTTTTTATTATTATAATATTATATGTTTTACCCTTATCTACCTTATTTACCCATTTACCATGGTAAATATGAATAATTAGTGAAGTTACTATTCACAATGTTAAAAAAGGTACTTAATTAAAAAAATGTGGATCTTCTGATTAAATATATATTATCCATATTTCTAAATTAAAAACATAGAATTTCTAGAAATTAATTTAAAATTAATTCTTGTTGTCAAAACCAAAAGGAGGGTTTTTAAGAAATAAAAACTATCGAAAGGTTGAAATGTGTTTATGTCAAATTTAAAAGTGAAGTTAATTACAATGATCAAAATTGGATTAAATGGTAAAATATTAATCTAATAATACTTTAAAACCAATTAAAATTACAATCTATCAATATAAATAAATTAGATGAAAAGGCAATTTTGAATTAAAATGTAGTATTTTTCACTAGCCAATGAGTCTGTACCCAAGTGGTAAAGGTTCCTTCCTGGAATCTAAGAGACCCAGGTTCAAAAAAGGGTGGAGGAATATTTATGGGGTAATGTAGCAGTACTGTAGTAGGCACTATAGTAGTACTGTAGAAGGTATTGTTCGGTACTGTAGCAACCAGAACTATTCACCTGATTTGGCCCTTTGGGCCGCCGGTTGGGGCCTACGATTCTCAAGGGCCTTCAGGCCATCAAAGGACTTCTAGACATAAGGAATTCGGGTCACAGAGACCATAGAGTATCCTAGTTCACAAATGACATGCCCTAAAAGAGTATCAGAGCAACAAGATTAGCCGTCACTAGAAACAGAGCTAATCGGATTGGAAGAATGAGGATTTGATCACATAATTCAAAAATGATGAAATATATATATTTAACCTATATTTTTTCATTAACAAAAACCAAAATGGTTGGTATAAGATCAAATAATCATAAAAAGAATAATCCTTTATAAAAAGAAATACTAATCTTAATCTCCAAAATAAAACAAAAAATACACAAAGGTCAACAAAGACCATTCAATAAATAATTGTTCATATAATTCTGAAAATAATAATAATATTAACTAAAATTAAAACCTATAATTTATAAGGATTTGATCACATAGTCTTCCATGATAAATATTAACATTTATATCCATATAACATTGACTACTCTTAAATTCTCATAGTTAAAATTAATTAACATAATCACATATTCTCCAGGACAGGTTAATCATTTTCATAAATAACCCGAATCACCATATGTCCTTAATAAAAACATCGATTCGTTGAAAATAAAATTCAACCATAAATCCTTAAAATAAATTCCATTGTATTCTATTTTTCTTAGGGATATAGTGTTCCCAAAACAGTGAACGTCTTCCTAAATAACATTTAT
This sequence comes from Viscum album, assembly GCA_963277665.1. Lineage (NCBI taxonomy): Eukaryota > Viridiplantae > Streptophyta > Magnoliopsida > Santalales > Viscaceae > Viscum > Viscum album. The sequence continues at coordinate 1,185,201,334 of OY728165.1, forward strand.
CACTTAATAACCAAATATTTTTATTATACTAAGGATATACATTTGATAAAGCATAAGTTCTCAAAAAAAAACTTATTCTTGATCCATAAAATAATATAATGAAAAAGAATAATTCATACTAACCGGGGACTTCATGTAGGGTAGTGGTAGGTGATGTTCCCTTGTCATCCTTCAGTTGTGGGTTTGATTCCTCCGGCCCTTACAGACACGATGGGTTGTCACCCATCTTGCGGTAATCCCTTTTTATAAAATAAAAATATAACCCTAACATGTTTAAACTCAATGGTTGTCTTATAATTCTCTTTTTACTCCCAACTCATAATAAACTCAACATCTTAATTCATGAAGTCTTATATATATTTACATATTTTTCACCTCCATATGATAAATTAAAACCATTCTCTAATAGAAAGAACACCATACCTTTATCATGGTGTCCAACTAGTTTCATCATCATCTTATTCACATAAATAGAAGGACCATGAAATGAAATAATGATTTAAATATTCTTCAAAATAACATCCTTCCTTTATCCAATTAACCATTTACAACTTAGGTCATATGGGTGTTCAGTGAAAAATAGTTTTCAAAAAAATTCTTTTATGATATATAATTTTAAAAAATATGATAAAACATGATTTTTATAAAACAATTGGACTTAGTTTTAGTTGAATAATTCAACCAATGGTCCTTTTAAAATACCCAAAGTATGTGTTTAAATACCATATTTTAAAATCAAATATAAATAGGTTGTACACGAGTATCTTTCTTCAGCACCTTTTTGAAAATCGTAATATACTTAAAAATATTATGATATGGTAAAATATTTGAAAATACCTTGGTAATATTTAATTTTCTTCAAAAGATGAGAATATTTAGAAAATATAATTTGATTAAATACAACCCATGGCCCACGATGGTATCGAGGTATTGTGAGGGTGTTTGATATATCAAACAACTTCTTCCAAATAAGTTTTCTGTAAGAAAAAGATTCACAATCATCCAAACATGACTTTGCAATAATTATTGCAAGAATATAATAAGGAAGATATATGAATGTTATTTGATATCATCATCATTCCATTTTTAACTAACTTTCATTGATCTAAAAAAGTTATAAAACAAGGATTTTTCTAAAATAATAGACATAGTGAATTACCGTGTAGTTTTCCAAAACACATAATCCCTAAAATTGTCAAAACCTTTCCTCTGATACCAACATTAAGGTCCCATCCTTAAACATTACATAATACCTATTTAATTAAAGAATTCACATTGAGGATATTTTCAGGTTTAGAGTTTTAGAGAATGAGGCCATAAATATTACATTACATCTCGAATATTAAAAATTATACACTTATACTCTATCCATTTTTTCCCAAAAATAAAACATCTTAATTGAAACAATAATTCTATTCTTGATAAAAATCTGGTTGAATTATTTCTTTCTCTTACACTTCGTTATACCCTGTGAAAAAGATTTCAAGAACATGGGATGACCAAAAAAAGACGAGTAACGGTTATAATATAAGGAATGATAACATTAGTCGATAATACATAAAAATCAATAAAATCAAACTTTCACTCATAAAACATATGATCTTTAATATTCCTCATGAAATCATAATTTTTATGAATAAATCATAGATATGGTAAATAATAATGGTAACTTGTGGCATCCATAACATACTTACATAGTAGATATCACAGCTATATAGGGAGTAACCTTCATAGTTATGTTTTGGAATACCCATCGGAGTATATTCCCAAAATCTCTTAGGAGAAACTTTAACGTTTTCCTCTGTCACATTACCCAATGCATTGGAGAGATATCACAAGCTCACCCACCCTATATTAATCATGGTACCACCTGTATTTAGTTTATCATGTAACCACCCGTGAAATGTCCTTTTACCATTACATAATTGTAACAAATAAAATATTGAAATTGTCAGCATTTCCCTCATCAAACATAAGAAATAAATTCAAGACATATAAATATTAAATCAATTTCTAAAACCATTTAATACTTTTAATAATGATAATTATAAATACAAGAGCCTCATACCACTTTGATAATTTTGAAATAAATTATCATTTTAAAACATTCATTTATATATAAATAAATTCTTCAAAAACATTTGGAAAAAATGGACATTAAATAGAAGGTTTTAAATTAATAGATGTAACGCCCCGACCCCAGCTACCCAGAGTCGGTGCATTATTACATAACATTGGCATGATCACAAGAAAGATCAAATCTCGAAAGACCGATTGGTTTAGTAGCCTTGGAAACACTAGATATATTCATAGGTTTTACATTACATCATAAAATGAAAAACTACTACAACAACATAATGTCTCCATAATCCACACTCATATCCCCACATAATATCCCTGCAGGTCATTCATAATTTACTTCTTCACTTCCTGGGAAAAATAAAACATATAAAAGGGGTGAGCTCAAATGCCCAGTAAGGATAACAAAATAGCGGTAACTTTCATAAATAAGAATAAACTTTTAAGGCAATGTATAACTAAAACAAAAGCCATTCAAACATGAACATTCAACATGGTATGGCATAAATAAAATGAAATAATGCCATTTACTTATTCACATGGATATTCTACTAATCGAATAATCACATGAAAAAATCAATAACCACTTTCATAATGTTGGAATGCATAATGCCAGACTATCATAACCACATAGCCAAGGCCTCGTGCCAAGACTACAAATAAGATTTTGTCAAGGCCTTGTGCCAAGACACTAGTTTGTCTCATGAGACCTACCGATGCATCGAGGAGCTATAGCGGGTTCCACCCGTCACTTATTAAGTCCAATGCATTCCCATATGAAATGGTTTAAACATAACATAAACATTCGTATTAAATATAGCATACGAAATGTCAATAATTTCACCATAAACTATGAATGGTATTAAAATAGAACATCCATAGTCAAACATATCACAAAACCTTCAATACAATATAGAAGTTTTGTATCATAATAAATCAACTTCAAATAATCTTAAAATCCATCAAAGGATGTTGACGTAGATGAAATCAAAATTCTTTTTAAAGAAATATCTCCTTTTATTTTGAAATCATTTAAGATACATATAAAATAAAACATTTTCTTTGAAAATATTCTTATAAGCTTGTAAGGAATGTTTTGAAGATTTTATAACGGCGGAAATTAGCCGCACCCACCGTATAAGTTAAAAAAAACATTCTTACCTTAATTCTGTCGAAAAGGTTAAAAAGGACCTTGTTTTGAAAACGACGGAAAGATTCCTTTATAAACCTCTTATAAAAAGTCAAACAAGGGTATAAATGACTTTAACCCATATTCTTGTAAATAGTAAAAATGTTTTGAAATACATTTTTAAGAAACATGGATGAGGATGATAAAGATATCCCAGTAGATTATTACGTATAAACAACCTCGGATAATGAAGAGATTGTGAAATAACCCTTACCTTGTACTTTTCCTTTTTTGGGGTCGGTTAACCTCCTGTATAATGGTGAAATAATTGTTATTAAATTATACAATAATCATATACATTAATATGATATCATATATGATCTTTTAACATTGCTTTATTAATAATATCTTAGTATTATCGTCGTTTCAGGTGATAATCGATTCGTTCTTCTTAAATGTTTGGTTACGTAAGACATGTTTGTAATGGATAGATTAAATCTTATTCATAATCAGAATTATATTAATATTATTTTTAACCCTAAAATGAGAATAATACTTGAATGGATACGATGGAGAATGAATCTCATCGCGTTCGTGGAGACGGTAGTCCGTACGTATGCACGAGCGACAATATCATTCTTTTGATATTAATATAATATATAAATGGATGGTATATCATATATAAAGAATCATTAACATGTTATATTTATTATTTACATTAGTTACACATCATTATTATACCCATCCAAATAATAATATATTGAATAACAATTACACCACGACGTGGAGACGGTAAGCCGTACGTACGCACGTATGGTGACATGTTATTCAAAGGGTGGATAGAACACTGAATATGGTTGTACCATATTTATAATAACATCACAGTATATGTAATATACTGGATTTATTATTTTAGAATGGTAAGAACAAAGAAAGAGGAAGTGGAAGAAGAAAGGAACATGGAAAAGGGTGGTGAAATCATTACCTCTTCTTCGGGTTCTTCCTTTTGATTTGATCAAAAGGGATCCTTAGGTTGGCTTTCTGATCAAACTAAGGCCTCTCAGTTGTAGTGAGGGATGTTGGGAGAGTATTTGGGCAGAGTTTGGCCGAACCAAAAGGCTTTTAAGGTGTGAAGAAATGAGAAGGAGGAGTGCCCTTTTATAAGAGGGGTGAGGGGCACCTTTGGAAAAGCTAGAAATATTAATTTATAATAAATTCATATTCGGTTTCCAATGGCTCCAAAGTTGATTATTCAAAGGTTAAGGTGGGTATAGGTCGAAAAACACTCAACCAATAGAATTTAGATAGGTTTGGGTACTTATATTAACCTTATCTTTAAGTATTAACTCTAAGTTAATTAGTTTCACTTTTACAATGTCTCTTTGTATTTTTATATAATATGGTTAATAATCTTACTATATACATCCAAGAGACCCCCAAGTGGTACATTAATGATGAACCTATCATGATATAAGTCTCTTGGCCGAACCTTAGATTTTTAGGAATTTAATATCAATTAATAATATAATATTTGTTTTAAGAACTCTTTTTTGTCAATTTTGACACTATTCAATAGTTGATTTTTGTGAAACTCATAAAAGATTGATTACTTCGAACAAAGTAAATTAAATCAATCCTAATATATCATATTATCCTAGAAAATTAGTTTAATTCATTAAAAGGTTCATATTATATTTATTTGGGTATTTATAATATCAATTATTTTAATTTTTCACTATTATAGTAATTACTGCATCATCATTGTGTCATAAATAAAATAAATTATTTAATGTCTAAAAATTATAAATAAAATATAATTATGTAGTAAATCCTTTTAGATTTCTAATGAATATTTATAATCTAAAATCCAACTTATATAACCCTATGTAACAATTGTTTTTCTAAAAGATATATGCTTGTGTCATTTTTGTATTAATTTTGACTAAATTAAAATAAAGTGTCATTATCACTTACAAGTGGATCAATGGGGTCCCAAAATCGACCCAAAGATTCCCATGGTCGACCATGTAACAACCAATAGGGTTAAGACACGTTTTAGGGTAATTTAGAATTATTATAATATTATTTTTTAACCCTTATTTACCGGATTTACCCTTAACCATGGTAAATAAAATATTTACCGCAGTAATTATTCAAAATGTCTAAAAATAAAAGTTACCTATTCACACAATTTGAACATACTGATTTGAAATATGGAATCCATTTTCCTAAATTCTAAACACAGAAGTGGCAGAAATTAATTTAAAATTAATTCCCGCTGTTAAAACAAAAAGCGTGTTTTTAAGAGATAATAACTATCAAAAGATTGACACTTGTTTATGTTCGGTTTAATTGTAAAATTATGTCCAATGACCAACATTATATTAAATGGTAAAAATATATTCTAAATATAATTTAAAACCACTAAAATTCATAATTTATCACTATTAATTATTTTGATTAAAAAAGTTGTTTTTAATTAAAATTTAGTAATTTTCACTATTCATCAAAATATGAAAGTTATCCGAAATGTACCAAAATTTCACCTTAGGCTAAATTCGATATTCCGAATCCAAAGATGATGTCCATTTTAAAATAGAAAATATATATAATTTTAAAAAGTAGGTATTACTATTCATAACGGCTAGTTTGATTGGTTGTGGTGTGTGTTAAAACTCAAGGTTGCGTACAACACACGCTACTGTATTATTCAAAGAAAGTGTACCGTGGAAGCTTGGGATGTTTCATTTTAAATTTTTGATGTCCCCATTTAGTCAAAAAGTTTAAAATATTGTATTTAAAAAGGGTTCACTATTAAAAGTTGATAAAAGTGCAATACTGAAAATGAATTTGTTCTTGCATTATATCTAAGAAACTCATAATATGGATTCTAAAATTATAAGGATTATATAAAGTTTAAAATTTAGATAATACTATTCATAACCTCTTTTGAATGGATTTTTTTTGTAAGTGATGGTGTGATTGAACTCAGTGTTGCGTGTAGTGCAAGTTATTGAATTATTTTGAAGAAATAACACACTATGAAATCTTGGGGTGTTACATTCTCCCCTCCTTCAATAAATTGCGTCCTCGCAATTTGAAATTGTTCTTCGAAAATAAAAGGTTGAAAATAGAAAATATATTTGTGGGAAAACCCACATCGGAAATTGGGTTACTAAAATTTAGTCTTAATATGAGGAAAAGAGAAATGAAAGGGTCACCACCAAATTATGATCTTGATTAGGAGAACATTGGTGGAAATTAGAGACATATAATTGGAGGAAAAACGTAAATATTTATAGGCAGTGATTGAGGTCATCAATCACAAAAAGTATAAAATTGAGGTCCTTAAACTCATCAATCTATGATGATTTGAAGTACCATCGGTACAACAAAATATAGGGTATTGGGATAACACATTTTTGACGTTTCAAAATATCTTAGTTGAAATCCCACATCGAAAAATGAATTAATGAGGCCTCTATTTAAAATAAAGATTGGAAAGTATGAAGATTACCGAAAATAACACATACTAGGGTTCCATGTAGGAAAATATGGATATGGAGGAGAAATCTAACCATCAATTATCTGATGGAGAGTGGTAGAGAACATGGCTATGAAAAGGCCAACAATCCCAAAGCCATAAATTAGTGATGATTTAAGGTACCATCTAGGGAAACATTTTTGTTCTAAGTTCCTTTTATTAATGTTGAGGAATTTATTTATGAGATTGGATAAGATCATAAGGAGATATACTTACTTTATAATCAGAGTTTTATCCATTAATAAGTTTCTACCACAAACTCATCTTTCACTCTAAAAGATAATAGAATGTAATTTTTTATTTATTTATACTATTCGTACAGGGTTCCAAAATAAATGAATTTATAATTCATCTACCAGATCTTAAAAAAAACAACATTATTTAATCGAAGACATCTCATGGGCCAGTGGTAGGTGATACACCCTTGTCGCCCTTCAGTTGCGGGTTCAAGTCTCGCAGCCTTGCCGGACGCGACGGGTTGCCGCCCAACCTCTGGGTTTTCCTTTTATGGTAATCCAAAATAATCCAAACTAGAACTATCCAAAATACTTCTGTCCAAACTTACAGTTCAACATTTATAAGGAAGGTAAACATAATATAGATCCTTTTTACCCCGCAAGAGCATATGAATACCTTCATCATGTATTACCATATTCCTTATTGATTACATTCATGCTCCCTTATTCCATATAGAATGATGGATATACTTCATTAATCCAAAAATGTTTTAAACCCCAACAATGATGGAATATACAAATCATTAATCAGTTCCAAGGTAGTCAAGAATATCCAATATAATTTATCCAAAACAATCACATATTATTCCAAAATCACTACCTCAGTATCAGAACTATATTATGATTTATCATTCTTTCAACCATATATTTTCCAAAAATTTATCCTGCTATTGAGTCACTTTTCTTTGTTCCACACAATCTCAAGTCCTTAATGAAATAATACTGCAGTACAATCCTTAAATACTCCATGATTATTGTAACAAGTACATTGTTGATACAACACTCAATTGACATAATCAACATAAGAACTCTAATCATCCCTCTTCATCTGTGGTAGTATCATAACATGATTATTATCCAATAACATCATTTGCGGCATAGTCTGATGACTGGGACATAGGTTCGCGTAGTGTCCAAACTCCTTGCAAATGAAGCATTGTACATTTGAAACCATTTTCTTACCCTTGCAGTCACGTACTTTGTGCCCTTTTCCTCCACACTTATAAGAAACTCTCATTCCTTTCAGGCAAGTTCCAGGGTGTTTCTTTCCACAGTTACCACATATGGGAAAATTCTTCTTTTCCCTCTTCCCTTTATCCATCTTTCTCTCTTCCATCCTTTTCTTCTCTTGCTTCCCTTCAAAGCCATAGGACTCAGTAAACTCTTTACTTATCTTATCAACACATGATATTATTTCTTCATATGATGATAATACAAGGGAGACTATTTCTCTTATAAATTCTAGTTTAAGACCATGAGAGATATGATCCTTCCTTCTCTTTGAATCATGTGCATTTCTGGAGTTATCATTCCTTCTACTGGGCGCCATTTCTATACCATGGCATAAACTAGATCACTTTATGAATCAAAACACATAATCCCATACTTATAAAACACTTAACATAAATTGAACTATTTATGGGTATAATCCATAATCATAAAAATGTTTTCTTTGAGGAAGTATATACTCATAAACCCTTCATAATGGTTTGTAAAGAAAATTAGAATTATCCTAAGCATATCCCCCGGGAGTGTCGTAACCAAGAGTGCAGCAAGGCCCGTTGTCGTGCACCACTTCCCGTTCGAGTCTAGCTCAAAGCGGTGTTTTCGGGTTTTACCCCTAGGTACATCTGTGCCAGAGCCGCCTCTACCTGCTCGTATCCAGACAGGGATTTATTGCTCGGAAAACTCACAAAATCTCTACAATACCAAAATTCTAGGAAGTTCTTCTATACTAATCCTCAATGTTCATCTTAGGTCTACGTGCTCTAATCAGAGTTTATCTAAATCTAGCTTCCAAGGTTTGTACTAAACTTCCTCTGATACCAACTGTAACGCCCCGACCCGAGCTACCCAGAGTCGGTGCATTATTACATAACATTGTCATGATCACAAGAAAGATCAAATCTCGAAAGACCGATTGGTTTAGTAGCCTTGGAAACACTAGATATATTCATAGGTTTTACATTACATCATAAAATGAAAAACTACTACAACAACATAATGTCTCCATAATCCACACTCATATCCCCACATAATATCCCTGCAGGTCATTAATAATTTACTTCTTCACTTCCTGGGAAAAATAAAACATATAAAAGGGGTGAGCTCAAATGCCCAGTAAGGATAACAAAATAGCGGTAACTTTCATAAATAAGAATAAACTTTTAAGGCAATGTATAACTAAAACAAAAGCCTTTCAAACATGAACTTTCAACATGGTATGGCATAAATAAAATGAAATAATGCCATTTACTTATTCACATGGATATTCTACTACTCGAATAATCACATGGAAAAATCAATAACCACTTTCATAATGTTGGAATGCATAATGCCAGACTATCATAACCACATAGCCAAGGCCTCGTGCCAAGACTACAAATAAGATTTTGTCAAGGCCTTGTGCCAAGACACTAGTTTGTCTCAGGAGACCTACCGATGCATCGAGGAGCTATAGCGGGCTCCACCCATCACTTATTAAGTCCAATGCATTCCCATATGAAAAGGTTTAAACATAACATAAACATTCGTATTAAATATAGCATACGAAATGTCAATAATTTCACCATAAACTATGAATGGTATAAAAATAGCACATCCATAGTCAAACATATCACAAAACCTTAAATACAATATAGAAGTTTTGTTTCATAATAAATCAACTTCAAATAATCTTAAAATCCATCAAAGGATGTTGACGTAGATGAAATCAAAATTCTTTTTAAAGAAATATCTCCTTTTATTTTGAAATCATTTAAGATCCATATAAAATAAAACATTTTCTTTGAAAATATTCTTATAATCTTTTAAATAAAGTTTTGAAGATTTTATAACGGCGGAAATTAGCCGCACCCGCCGTATAAGTTAAAAAAAACATTCTTACCTTAATTCTGTCGAAAAGGTTAAAAGGACCTTGTTTTGAAAACGACGGAAAGATTCCTTTATAAACCTCTTATAAAAACTCAAACAAGGGTATAAATGACTTTAACCCATATTCTTGTAAATAGTAAAAATGTTTTGAAATACATTTTTAAGAAACATGGATGAGGATGATAAAGATATCCCAGTAGATTATTACGTATAAACAACCTCGGATAATGAAGAGATTGTGAAATAACCCTTACCTTGTACTTTTCCTTTCTTGTGGTCGGTTAACCTCCTGTATAATGGTGAAATAATTGTTATTAAATTATACAAGAATCATATACATTAATATCATATCATATATGATCTTTTAACATTGATTTATTAATAATATCTTAGTATTATCGTCGTTTCAGGTGATAATCGATTTGTTCTTCTTAAATGTTTGGTTACGTAAGACATGTTTGTAATGGATAGATTAAATCTTATTCATAATCAGAATGATATTAACATTATTTTTAACCCTAAGATGAGAATAATACTTGAATGGATACGATGGAAAATGAATCTCATCGCGTTCGTGGAGACGGTAGTCCGTACGTACGCACGAGCGACAATATCATTTTTTTGATATTAAAATAATATATAAATGGATGGTATATCATATATACAGAATCATTAACATGTTATATTTATTATTTACATGAGTTACACATCATTATTATACCCATCCAAATAATAATATATTGAATAACAATTATACCACGACGTGGAGACGGTAAGCCGTACGTACGCACGTATGGTGACATGTTATTCAAAAGGTGGATAGAATACTGAATATGGTTGTACCATATTTATAATAACATCACAGTATATGTAAGATACTGGAGTTATTATTTTAGAATGGTAAGAACAAAGAAAGAGGAAGTGGAAGAAGAAAGGAACTTGGAAAAGGGTGGTGAAATCATTACCTCTTCTTCGGGTTATTCCTTTTGATTTGATCAAAAGGGATCCTTAGGTTGGCTTTCTGATCAAACTAAGGCCTCTGGGTTGTAGTGAGGGATGTTGGGAGAGTATTTGGGCAGAGTTTGGCCGAACCAAAAGGCTTTTAAGGTGTGAAGAAATGAGAAGGAGGAGTGCCCTTTTATAAGAGGGGTGAGGGGCACCTTTGGAAAAGCTAGAAATATTAATTTATAATAAATTCATATTCGGTTTCCAATGGCTCCAAAGTTGATTATTCAAAGGTTAAGGTGGGGATAGGTTGAAAACCACTCAACCAATAGAATTTAGACAGGTTTGGGTACTTATATTAACCTTATCTTTAAGTATTAACTCGAAGTTAATTAGTTTCACTTTTACAATGTCTCTTTGTATTTTTATATAATATGGTTAATAAACTTACTATATACATACAAGTGACCCCCAAGTGGTACATTAATGGTGAACCTATCATGATATAAGTCTCTTTGCCGAACCTTAGATTTTTAGGAATTTAATATCAATTAATAATATAATATTTATTTTAAGAACTCTTTTATGTCAATTTTGACACTATTCAATAGTTGATTTTTGTGAAACTCATAACAGATTGATTACTTCTAACAAAGTCAATTACATCAATCCTAATATATCATATTATCCTATAAAATTAGTTTAATTCATTAAAAGTTTCATATTATATTTATTTGGGTATTTAAATTATAAATTATTTTAATTTTTCACTATTATAGTAATTACTGCATCATCATTGTGTCATAAATAAAATAAATTATTTAATGTCTAAAAATTATAAATAAAATATCATTATGTAGGAAATCTTTTTATATTTCTAATGAATATTTATAATCTAAAATCCAACTTATATAACCCTATGTAACAATTGTTTTTCTAAAAGATATATGTTTGTGTCATTTTTGTATTCATTTTGACTTAATTAAAATAATGTGTCATTATCACTTACAAGTGGATCCATGGGGTCCCAAAATCGACCCAAAGATGCCCATGGTCGACCATGTAACAACCAATAGGGTTATGACACGTTTTAGGGTAATTTAGTATTATTATAATATTATTTTTTTAACCCTTATTTACCGGATTTACCCTTAACCATGGTAAATAAAATATTTACCGCAGTAATTATTCAAAATGTCTAAAAATAATAGTTACCTATTTACACAATTTGAACATCCTGATTCCAAATATGGAATCCATTTTCCTAAATTCTAAACACAGAAGTGGCAGAAATTAATTTAAAATTAATTCCCGCTGTCAAAACAAAAAGCGTGTTTTTAAGAGATAATAACTATCAAAAGATTGACACTTGTTTATGTTCGGTATAATTGTAAAATTATGTACAATGACCAACATTATTTTAAATGGTAAAAATATATTCTAAATATACATTAAAACCACTAAAATTCATAATTTATCACTATTAATTATTTTGATTAAAAAAGTTGTTTTTAATTAAAATTTAGTAATTTTCACTATTCATCAAAATATGAAAGTTATCCGAAATGTACCAAAATTTCACCTTAGGCTAAATTCGATATTCCGAATCCAAATATGAAGTCCATTTTAAAATATAAAATATATATAATTTTAAAAAGTAGGTATTACTATTCATAACGGCTAGTTTGATTGGTTGTGGTGTGTGTTAAACCTCAAGGTTGCATACAACACATGCTACTGTATTATTCAAAGAAAGTGTACCGTGGAAGCTTGGGATGTTTCATTTTAAATTTTTGATGTCCCCATTTAGTCAAAAAGTTTAAAATATTGTATTTAAAAAGGGTTCACTATTAAAAGTTGATAAAAGTGCAATACTGAAAATGAATTTGTTCTTGCATTATATCTAAGAAACTCATAATACGGATTCTAAAATTATAAGGATTATATAATGTTTAAAATTTAGATAATACTATTCATAACCTCTTTTGAATGGATTTTTTTTTTGTAAGTCATGGTGTGATTGAACTCAGTGTTGCGTGTAGTGCATGTTATTGAATTATTTTGAAGAAATAACACACTATGAAATCTTGGGGTGTTACAATAGATCTGTAAGACATTTAAAATGATGTTTATTTAAATAGTCTCTAATAACTTGAGAATGTAATTGAATAAAAATAATTAAGGTAAAACATTAATCAAAACTTATAATATCATGAGAATAAATAGATTCATGATATATTATGTCAAAGGGAAGTATATACACCTTATAAAAGTGAATTGGTTTATAACAACAAATACGTTTCAACCGTATTTAAATTGAGACGAAATCTCTTACGAAGATCATATCATTAGATTAAGGATAAATAGATTACATAATTATGTGTGAGAAATATAAATACACCCAATATAAGTGGGTATTCAGTGTAAAACAATCATATTTTAGTCACACATATTCTTAGAACAAGAAAAACCAATGACATGGATATTTAACTCAATGAATGGAGATTGAGTTAAGATTCCCCTTACCTTGAGTCCAAATCATCAAGTATGTTCCTTGTTATTCTTGAATAATAATCTTAAGATAATTTATAGTTCTTTAAAACCTTTTTTCAATTTTATTATTCCTTTTATATCACTTATTACCTTGTAATAAAAATTACATAATTATTCATTTTCATATCGGTCGTTTTGTCAATATCTGGTACTTGAGACAAAAATGAACTTCTTTTAAGGTAAATTATCCATGTGGTAAAAAATCCATTATCTCCAGAATATAATTAATGATTTAAATATCATATATATGTTGTATTAGGGTCATCCTTGGGGAAATCCCCATGATCCCTCAGGCTAGGTCAATATACAAGCAAGGCAAATAAAATACAAAGGAAGGGAAAACATTTCACCCTTTTACTGTAGATCTTAATGAATTTTAGGGAAATATTTATTATTCTGGTCTTGGGAGAAGGTATTTACCCGGAAATTATTATCTAGTATATATGTATTTATATTAGTCCATAAAATTTGTAGATAATAAATGAAATTCACTATTCAGGGAGATGATAGGTCGTACGTACACATGGACACTTCTTTGATTTCATTGTTATACTAAACGAATTATAATCAAATTGTATAAATGTATATTATACTAATAGTATTATATTTATTTCATGTATTTCTAATAGTTTTAATAAAACCATCCTTTATACGTTCCATGTATATCATGAACGATTTATATCACTTTGAGGGGGTGGTAGTTCACACTTCCTCAAATGAAATTATCGTATTTACACATCATGGAAAGCATAAAGTTATGTTGTAAATAAATATTTCAGATGAATAAAGACAATATAAATATAATATATATCATATAATAATATAGTTCCATCATAATATCCACCATGAGATGTGGTAGGGGAAAATTGATCAATCATCCTTTTGTGAGGTAGTAGTTCACCGTTCACAAAAAAAGTATGTTCATATCCATTTGATTGAGGTGTGTGTAAGCTTAATTTGAATAATTATCATCAAAAAATACAAGTATATTTAGTATAATTGTGTTTTTATGTTATTAAAGAATAATAAATTTATAGGGAGTGGAGATGGAAAATAAAGGAATGCAACTTGAGAGAAGACATTACCTCTAAATCGGATAACTTCTTTTGATTTGAGCCAAAAGGCTTTATTGAATTTTCATATTCCCATGGTAAGTATTCTTAGAGGATGGTAGGGATTTTCTGGGATGATGTTTTCATAATTTGGATGAGAAAATGGGCTTGATATGTGTGAGTAAGTGGGTATATATGGTGGCCTTTTATAAGATGGAGGATGGGTACTTTAGGAAGGTCTTAAAATAATAACGCAATATAAATTCAATTTAGATTAAAAATGGTCCAAAATAATTTAATGCGAATATAATATGATTTATATAATAATAAATATCATAAAATGTTTTTAGACAAGTTTTGAATATATTTTTATCTTTACCTTTTTGTTTAACCCTTATTTTACCCTTTCTAATCTTATCGTGATATCACGTTCTTTACACATTGTGGGTTAATGTAATAATCATATCTTGTCAAAAGACCCAAAAAAAGTAATTAATGACATATTTGTACTTATATTAACCATTTTTCTAAAACATATATTTATTTAACTTTAATTTTATATAATAAACAATTTAATATTTTGAGTTATGAATTATATCAATTTTGGACAATATTCATACTTAACTTTTTTACAAATTCATAACAACTTGATTCATTATAAAAAACATTCAATCAATACTAACATGTCATATTAACCTATATAATTCATGGATGACATTAATTATGACAAAATATATTAATTATAATATTTATAATATCATTTATTTGAATCCTTTATTAATGATGAAATCAGTACATCATCATTGTGTCAGAGTTAAAATTATTTATTTAATGTATAAAAATTATAAATAAAATTACATGATGTATTAAATATTTTTTTTTATAATTAATATTTATATTTAAATATATCAGTTATATTATACCATATTAAAATTGTTTTAGTAAAAGATTCACGTTTATGTGATAATTCTCTTTACATTAAATTAATTATTATAACATGTCATTATCACTCTAATGTGGACCCATGAGGTCCAAAAATTGACCCAAGTATGTCCATTGTAGTAAATAACTCATCCAACACAATTATTACACGTTTTTGGGTAGTTTTATATTATTATAATATTATTTGTTTACTCTAATTACCATATTTATCCTTTGACCATGGTAAATAAAAATAACTAATGAAGTTACCACTCATAAGGTTCAAAAAATAAAAGGTAAATATTTAAATAATTTTTATCCTCTTATTCAAAATATGGAATTTTTTTCCAAATTCAAAACAAATAATTTTTAGAAATTAATTTAAAATTAATTCTGATTGTGAAAAACAAAAAAGAGGGTTTTTGAGAAATAAAAACTATTGAAATATTGACATGTTTTTATTTCAAATTTAAATGTAATATTACTTACCATTACCAAAAATGGATTAAATGTTAAATAATTAAACCAATTGCACATTAAAACCAATTAAAATGACAAGCTAAATATATAAGTAAATTAGATGAAAATGCAATATTTTTCACGATTCATTAAAAAATGAACTTTATTAGAAAATTACAAAATATTTTAAAAAAGAAAATTTTGATGTCCCAATTATATATAATAATCTTATTTTTTCAAATATAACTTATAAAAGTGACAAAAATAGATTTAAAAAGGGTTCTCTATCAAAAGGCAGTAAAGCTGCACTTTTAGAAAAATACCACTTTTATCCAAAAAATTGATGTTGTTCTTATGTCATATCTAGTAAAAATATAAGATTAATTTAAAAAATTACATTGAATATATAACATACATTTTTAATTAAATAAAAATCCATAAAGTGTGATATGATTTTATAAACCCAATTATTCACTTTTAAATAGGATTTCATAAAAAACACTTCCTTTATATTCCATTGGTATTTATTTCCATTTCTAAAAAATTTGGTAACCAATGAATCATTATTTAAACATGTGTAAACTATATTTCAAAATTCATTTGATACTATTCATTATCTCCATTCCAATTTCTAGGTGTCAACTACAATTTAAAATAATAATAATATTATTGTATTATTTTATTATTTAACTCAATGTTGTGTGCAATGTAAGATTTCGGAGAAACCCATTGTTGTGTGTCGAGTACACAATTATAAAAAAAGTATCATTTAAAATAAAATTAATATCTTATTCAAAAATATTAATACATATAAAATAGTATTATTCTATAAATACCTGGGTCGTTACAGTCGAGGTGTGCTCCTGCGACTTCAGACTGCTTTCATCTACCTACCCTTCAGGTAGGGTTTTCTACAGATGAGTTTTAGGAACATGTGAATTCAATTTCAGGATATATTTTTTGGTATGATTTTTATTCTATCCCTATTTACTTTCTAGTTATCTACTATCATATTCTGTTGTTGGTATCTTAGTGGTATTCATTCTTGTTTACATAGTGTTTTATATTTCTGCATTTTGGGCATGGAGTTGTGTGCGTGTGTAAATGAAAGTAATAAAATTCCTCCCATTTGTGGGATATGCATACTCAGTGCTAGCCACCGACCCCTATCCTATTAGAGGCGGTCTATGGGTAGTCACTGCATGAGACCCTTTAGGATGGATCCTGAAAACTATTTTTTTAATAAGGTTTTATTATAACATTATTATTATTCATCTATAAGAAACTTTTATATGGTAATTTAATAAGAATGTATGTCCCAATGAATGGCTGCAGAAGCTCCTCGCTATGATGAGAACTTTGATGTTCCATGACTGTATTCTTGAATATAGTTATATGGCTAGGCAATATTGTCTAATGGGATGTAGATGATACATGATATCATGGATAAGAGGTTCAATAAGACATTGAGACATATTATCACGGTGTTCACCCTTAATATTAACTAAAAAAGTAGGTAATGAGAATATTCCCATTAATAAGAAATCCATATTTATCTATTTCATTAGATGTTCACATCTATGGATGTATATATTGATCATTTAACATTAATATTATCATTTATGGATATCATGAATCATGTTCTCTGATGTATTAATAAAAATCATGACAACATATGGTTGTGTCATATTAGGATATGTTGGAAACATCACGGGTGATATTGCATTAATGGATAATGTGACAAATTAATTACCCCTTCTATACCTTGATAGAAGTTAAAATTTTAGATCCTTTGATAGTAATGGAACTAACTTCCTCAACCCATGACTGAATCTGAGTTTCCATGGGTGGTTATAAAAACTTTACTATGTCCAAGACTTGGTACTTAGGTTCATTTGATTGAATTATATTATAATTTTATTTTAATTAAGCTATGTACAATGTATGGAGACATGGTGTGTGTATGTTCGTCTGAATAAATAAAGTGGATATTTTATTTATATGGATCGATTATTTTCAAAATGAGTTACCTTTTTTGATATAATTTATAATTTACATTAAATTATTATATTCATAAATAATTGTTTAGGATTCAAGAAGTTGGTTCAATGGTTTTTTAATTTTCTCATGACTGATTGGTTATTTTATTTTGTTTAACTTACAATGACTCATAGAAGAGATCTTCCAAATATGAGAGTGGAAGCCATGAGACAGGTTCCACATGTGGATCCTCTAGTGGACGCTTCATTGGTTGATGAAGTGATCCATACCATTCAATATTTTGGATCAGGTGGTGTAGTGAACCTGAGACAATTAGTGGATCATGGATTAGAATTTACCAAGAAGTATCCACCTATCTTTTGTGGTGAAAACGGGACCCAATAATCAGAGGAGTGTCTTGAAAATATTGAATGTATCTTCAAATTTTTGAATAATCCTAAAGATTATCATGTGAGGTTTTCGATGGATATGCTTGAGGGGTTAGGAAAGAGACACTGGTACACTATAGTTGAAGGTGAAGTTTCATTATGGTCTTATCTAGGATTCTTTCCAAAAGACATTTAATCAAAAAAATTATCATGTGACTTTATATGCAGCAAATACCAGGGATTTTCTAACTTTGGATCAAGGGGAGCATACAATTTGGGAGTACTCCTCCCATTTTTCTAAGTTAGTGTATCTGGCTACATAGATTGTCACCAATGATAACCTAATGGCTCAGAGGTTTGAGATGGGGTTGAAGGAAAATACTCAGTTAATGCTAGTTCATCTAGGACTTATTAAATTTGTGTGTGTGGGGGGGGGGGGTAGTGGATAAATAATAATTGGATAAGGTAGTCATATCTGAGAGTATAGGTTTTGGAAGAGCTTTGGTAGGTGTAGCATTTTTCTAGGGTGCTTCATCTGGTCCGAAAAAGAATTGAATGAGTGGTCAGTTTTCTTTAAGACTACTTTTAGGGTAATTTTAAAAGAAATAGAAAGTAATTTGAAACAATTTTAGGAGGAATGGTTATTCCCAGACTCATTGTACAGAGGATCATATGACTTTTCATCTTTATGGGTGATCTGGGCATCTGAAATGTTTCAATGATAAGACATCCCAAAGAAGTGTGGTGGGATCAACTTTCTACAAGGGGTCACAGGTTAACTTTGATGCTCCCAAGGGTGGTGGGTATCATTCTTAGGCCACATGGGATATCTAGGTGGATATGTCCAGATCATTATATGAGGAAGAGTGTGTGACAAAGGAATCTAAATTAGGCCCATCTAAAATTAGAGGTAATGTTTTAATTTCATCTTCTATGGTGCTAGATTTGTTTGATATAGGTGATACTCATTATTTTATATCATCAAAGTTAGTTTAAATGTGGGGTTTGTGTTTAGATATTATACCATTCTTGATGGATATCTCCATGCCTTTGGTAAAGAGTTCTGAATATGGTTTCAAGTTCACCATGTGTAGGGTGGAAATAGACAATGTTGAGGTGGTTTGGGATTTCATAGTGCTTGATATTTACATATTTGACTTGATTTTCATTATTTATTGGATGATCAATGTGAAGGACCAGATAGACTATTATCACAGTCAGGTACATTTAATATCTACTGATGGGGTCAATCATGTTTTTTAGGGTGATGGGGCTATAAAAAAGGGTGGGTAGATTTCTTTCTAATGTTGGTATAATAAATTGACAATTATTAGAAATATTTCTTGACATAGCTGACCCATTATTGAGAGGTAAGCAACCTAATATTATTTGTGCATACCCTAAGGTCTTTCTGGATGATTATTATATTTTAACACAATAAAAAGCGGCTGAGTTTACTATCAACCTACCCCCAATTATTATTCCTATTTATATTCCATCCTATCAAATGAAACCTGATTGGTTGGAGGAAATTAAGGCCATGTTTGAGGATCTGTAGGTCAAAGGATTTATTCATCCTATCATGTCACCATGGGCATCACCTATACTCTTTTTTTAAGAAGGAATACATGAGCCTTATACATTGTATTGACTATCAAAATCTTAATCAAGTGACCATTAAGAACATGTATCCTTTACCTAGAATTGATGATTTGATTGATCGTCTAAGAGGGTTTTGATGGGTTTCCAATATTGACTTGAAATCAGGGTACCACTAGTTGAGATTCCTAGAGAAGGAATACCAAATAGAGTGTTTTGAAGAAGATATGATAATTTATAGTTTCTAATTATTCTATTTGGACTCATTAACACTCCAATGTTATTTAGAGATTTTATAAACCATATATTTCATTGGTTCATGGAATCTTTTGTTGTTGTGTTAATAGATGATATCTTGGCGTACTTCATGTTAAGGGAGAAACACAAAGACCATTTGGATATCATTCTTCGAACCTTGAAATAACATCATCTATATGGTAAACTTTTAAAGTGTGTATTTGGAATCCAATAAGTAATGTTTTTTGGGAATGTGATATCTGAGAGGAGTGTATTAGTAGTAACTGGAAAAGTACATGCAATTATTTCTTAGGAGTAGCCCATAAATGTGTTTGGGATCTGGAGCTTCTTGAGTTTGGTATGTTACTAGAAACAATTTTTTCTCAAGACTTCCCCAATAAAGTATCTTCTATGACAATATTAACCTTAAAGAGTGTAAAATTTTAATGTAATGACAAGTTTCAATGATAATTTTAGGAGCTACAAATTAGGTTGATTTGAACACCAATTTTGATTATTCCAGAACTAGGGTTGTGATATGGTGTTTTCTGAGATGAATTTAGTAAATATATGGGTTGTGACTTGATGTAGGGGAAAAATGTTTTGGATTATAGATATCACGAGTTATTCAATCATGATAATAACAAACCTACCCATGATCTTGAGTTCATAGGTGTTATTCATGAACTCTAGACATGGCATAAAAAATCATTAGAGAGCCATTTATGGCATTTTATGATTATAAAGCCTAATATATATATATTTACTCAGACATATATGAACTTGTGATAGAGTTGTTGGGTTGATTATATTAAGACATTTGATTTTGATATTGCATATACCCCCAGGAAAGGAAATGTAGTTGCTGATGCACTAAGTAGAAAATTACAAACACAAGCTATGCAATAATTTGTTGAGTAGTGGATTCTGATGAGTTTTCTTCTAAGATGATCTTGGGAGTGAAATAGGTTAGTGGTCAGGTTTTATTGACTTTGATAAAAGGTGACTTGTCTTTTTATGAGGGAGTTAAAATTGAGAAGATGACAAAAACTGGTATTCGACACTCAAGAGAAATTCAGAGTGGTGGGGATACATCATGTGAGTGGTCTGAGTCTCCTAGTGGATCTATGTGATAACGAAAAAGATTGGTATTTTTGTTTTTCTTTAATTATAAAGTTTTTACACAGTGGACACTAATCATATTGGCCCATGCACCCTAGGGATATAAATATGTACCATGATTTTAGGCATTGGTATTGGTGTTGAGGGACGAGTTGGTAAGTTGGGGATTTTGTATTATAATGTCTTACTTTTCAAAGCATTAAGGAAAAACATCAGACAGCTTCAGGTTTTTTGTATACTTTACTCATTTGGGTATGGAAGTGTGATGATATTTCAATGGATTTTTTCATTGGTTTACCATGGAATCCTAGTGAGATAGATTCAATTTGAGTGATTATTGATACACTCAATAAATCAATTCATTTGTTACCAATAATGGAAATGATGAAATTTAAACAACTCAGGGACTTATATGGCTGAAATATTATAAGACTTCATGGGGTTTACATTGCTGTTGTTTCTGATATAAAATTGAGGTTCATATCCATATACTAATTTTTTTTTTGGAGGAAATGGGTTCCTAGTTGAAATTAAGCATGACATTTCTTCTACAGATTAATGGATAGACAGAGAGGGCTATTCAGGTTCTTGAAGAAATACTCTAGGATTATGTTCCTGAATTTTGTGGATCCTAGGACAAAAATTTGAATTGTTTTATGTTTTCCTAAAAAAAATTATCTATATTCGATCAGGATGGCACCCTTTGAGGCTTTGTATGGACTGCCATGTTGATCTCTTTTTTTCTTGGAAGATTTGGGAGAGAAGTCCTTGGTTGGTTCGAGAGTTCATTAGGAGATGAAAGATATATTGTAGTTGATCCAGAGGCATCTAATCATGGAATTGAGTCATCAAGAAATCTTATGTGGACTTCCATCTTTAGCCACTGGAGTTTGAAGTTGGTGATCAGGTCTTTCTAAGAGTTTTACCTTGTTTGGGAAATCATTAGTTGGGTAAGCTGGGAAAGTTGTCAACAAGGTGTTTGGGCCCCTTTTAGATCATTTAGAGACTATGAATGGTGGACTATCTATTGTTTTTATCATATGGAATAAATTATATATAGGACGTGTTTCATGTTTACTAGTTGAGGAGGTATATACCAGATCCTTCCCATGTGATTCGATGGGAGGATTTTGATCTTGAGCCCAATAACACTTTGGTTGAAAATAAAATTCTAATTATTGATTGTCTGGATAAGGTATTGTATGTTAAAATGATCCCCCCACTTCGGTTACAAAGGTAGTGTGGAAAAGAACTCCATGAGACATGAGAGTAGGAGTTGTTAACGAGGAAACAATGGACTTCTCTTTTTGTTGATCTAAATCAAAAAATATTTCTAGGGACATAAATATCTTATACTGGTGAGATTGTAACACCATGTTATCCTACGTTCAGGTATGATATAATATTAAATTTTGATTTCATTTTTTAGGGAGAGTATTTATGACCTTGAATTGAGAGGATACATATAGCAGTGAAGTGAAATATTTTTTATAATTTTCAGCAAAAACCTATAGTTCTTATTACTTGATGGGCAGTTAAATGATGTTTAATGGGATTACATGACATTTAATTCCTTCTAAGTTGATCTTGTGAAGGTATTTTATATCATTTTAACTTTATAAATCTTGAAAGGGTTACATTTCTTATAATGTGAAATTATGGGTTTTAATTAAAAAGTAATGCATTTTTCAGTGTAACTTAAAAATAATATGTTATAGGATGTTTAAAATATTACATGCTATTTTTTCCACTATGTTTCATATTTTTGGGTTTTTTATGGGTGTTTAAGGCCTCATTGGTTTTTTCAGCCATCTTGTCTTAGCCAGATCACTAACCCTAAGAATTTTAGTGTGATTCCTTCCCATCTGGATCACTTTTTTTAGCAATTGATCACCGTTGTGGTTGGATTTTCCTCTTTGGATAAGTGTTCCTTTGGTTATTCCTTAGTTTTTCATGAGGATGTGGTTTATATTTGGTTTTGTAATCAGATATTATTCTATATCAATCCTTTTCAGTCTCCTATTGTGCTTGTTTTTCCTGAAGTTAGATCTTATGGTTTTTAACGCTCGTTGTTAAAGGTGGTTAGGTTTTATATGTTCTTAAGGTAGGTGGATCTGTTTATGTTTTAAAATTTCATTAATTTCTTATTTTTATTATTTATTTCTGGATATTTTAAATTGTATTTCATGTGCTGAAATTGAAAAGGGAACCAGTTCATGACTTAAATGGATTTTTTCCCTAAAAAAATAATTGTCTTAATTTGAAATGGAAAATAGATTTTCAATCCCTCAAGAAGATTAGATTGGCTTTGATATGATATTTATAAAAATATGAGCATGGTTTTTTAAAAACATAAATTGACAAAACATTCACAATGAGAACCTTAGGTGAGTTGAGAAAGAGACACGTGTATCCATAGTGTGTGTGACACCACTAGGAGTTAACTGTTTGTATATCGAGGGACTATGGAATGAATCAATATTCATTGGATCAAAACTTATACCATTTTAAGACCATGAGTGTCTAGTAAATATTGTCCCATAGGCTAAATCCTAAATGGAAGTTGAATTTTTTTCTTATTGTTTGTTGCATGATAGATTATTTGATGGATGTTGGCTAACATGGATGTTTATATTTCCGCATCTTTAGATGCATTATTCTAGATTTTGATAATATGACATGAAATTTGATAAAAAATAAAGGATAGTTTGAAAAAGTATTTCAAATTGTTTTATTTATAAAAATTATTGTAAATCTATTTTTCTTTAAATATTGTACATATGAATTCTTATTATTAGAAACTATATAGATATCTTAGTAGTAACTTAATAAGATATATTTCTCTCGCACTACTTCTTCCTTTGGGTGACTGTAGTCCTTTTTTTAGGAAACAGGTAAAGGGAATCACATTCTATTGTATGGAAGATTATCGTAATATTTCTGTTTCAGATTGGAGGTGATGATTGGTCAGAGGGAGACATGTTTTTTAGACATGTGATGCTTCCCAGTTTAGACAGTTTGGCTTATTTTCATGTCCCTTTGTTCTATATGGGTACTTTGGTTGTATATATTGTTTTACTTATATATGATAATTGTTTATTTATCTCTTTTTTACCTCATCCTATAATGGGATGACTTATATGACTTGTCTAGTTAGCCTGAGTTGGTCTGTTAAAATAACCGATGATGATGAATCAACATAAGATCCCCTAGTGCTAGATGACGATAATGAAAAAGCACCATAATAACTGTCAGTCATTAATCAAAAACTAATACCAACAACTCAGCCTTTCTCGAAAGCATACGCAGTTGCCTGTATCCATGATGCATAATAAAATCCTAACCCCTAGTGGCCTAACCCTCAGTCTTGTCCAAACTCTCATCTTGTGAGTGAGAATTCGCAACCTTATATGACAACTTCAAATGTAATTGAAATTAACATAGTTAAAATATTATTTTAAATTAAATTTAAAACTAGAATAAATTAGAAACCACAATCTAAGGCTATCGACAACTAATTATATCATCCTAAAAATCATTTTTTTATTGTCATAGAACCCACTTTAGGGTACTAGGAACTGACCGAATACACCGTTCAATGGGACATTCAAAATTCAAAATACCACAAATCACGCAAATCAACGTGAAATACCACATATCACGTGATCCTGCCAAGAAACCATGAAACCAAGGCATCAACATCATCATAATCACTACATAACTACCTTTAGTAGTACGTCTCCTATCATTTTCATCATCTACATAGGAAACTACAGCCGTCATTTTAGCCTATCACTAAAGTATAAAAAAATGCATCCATCAACTATTTTCACTGTCGACCTTCAATTAGAGTACCTTAGAAGACCATAAAACAACTATAAAACATCACCACTTTTTTGTCTTCCAACCAATACAAAAATCATCCA
This sequence comes from Viscum album, assembly GCA_963277665.1. NCBI lineage: Eukaryota > Viridiplantae > Streptophyta > Magnoliopsida > Santalales > Viscaceae > Viscum > Viscum album. Next base: position 1,185,226,379 of record OY728165.1, read on the forward strand.
CATCACCATCGTTACGCCTTTATTTTCATTTCACAAAACACAAAAAACACAAAAACCAAATACAAAAACCATAGAAATAATTAATAATATCAAGTTAATAATTAAATAATTTTAAAAATATCTATTATATATTTATGTATCATCCATTGAAAAAACATGTGATGATAAACATGAAAGGTAATACGATCCCACGTCACCCATGCTTCGAAAAAATATGTTAATTGAATTTCACAAACATGTTCAATAGCTTTATGAAAAAAACTATTGAAAAAAAGAATAAATAACAAATCATTAATAAATAAATAAATAAATTAAAACTAATGATAATTAAAATTAACTAAATTACACAATTTAACATAGATCAATATGTGTGGATTGAAACAAATATGTTGACATTGCTTAGGAATCGGTCTAAGAAACATCAATATTTAAAGTCCTGAGTATATCAAACCATAATTTACATAAATTTATATTACATAAAAATTGAAGAATATTCATTACGAAATATAAGAAGTCCATGACAGGACCATATAGGTATAGTGTCTTTAGAAATTGAAAAACACAAACAACTAGTTCATAATACATCTTCATTGTCTCCCACTTATTTCATTATAACTGGACACCTTTTTGAGATATCTTACTTAATACCCTTCTTTATTACCTTGGGAAAAGAAAGATATGAAAGTGTGAGATTAGATGCTCAGTAAGGGTAAACGAGGAATATATCATTCATATCATAATAATAACACATAAGAACATAACATTTCAAAATATTATCCTACATATGAAAGATCATGATATCATGCCATGGAATAAATCACAAAAGTTCATAAGAATCAATAAATGTAACAACAAAATTCATAACATATGAGAGATATTTGTGGAAGTGGAAATAGGTAAGCTAACTTCCCAAAAAAATATAATATTTCAAAAGGACTAATATATCTAGGGCTTATCTTTACCTTATCTTCAAAGCTTACTACTCCCTTTTAGGGAGATATTTGTAGAAACACCTTCTCTCCCACTTCAAAATTTATGTATTTTAATCGGTTTTCAGTATAAATATTTTATTTACTATAAGACAATCTTATATTTTGTTGAATAGATTTGACCTTTTCTTCTATTTCATCAACAAGATCATGTCTTAATATATTTACTTCCCCAAATTCATCCCATAATGTTGGAGTTCTGTACTTCTTTCCATAGAGGTCTTCATAATGATCAATCTAAATACTGAAGTGAAATCAATTATTGTAGGAACATTCCACCAAATGTAGGTTTTGATCCCAAAAATCTTGGGAAATATATATATAAATATCTCTACATGTCTTCTATAGTTTGAATTTTCCTCTCAGACTGACCATATATCTAACGATGATAAGTAGTGATGAAACATAACTCGGTATCCATATCTTTATAAAGACTTTGTCTGAAATTTTATCTAAGCCTCAAATCCCAATTAGATATAATGGAAAGTGGTATTCCATGCAATCTTACCACATTCTTAACAAATATCCTGTAAAGTCGATCAAGAGATAAATCATCTCTAATAGAAATAAAGTGTGATGACTTCGTAAGGTGATCAACTATAAACCATATATAAATATAGAAATTATATGTTTTTTGAGGTCTAATAACAAAATCCATAGTGATGTTTTCCCATTTCCATTCTGGTATGGGTAATTGTTGTTACATCCCCTTAAAATTAAATCTCTCATACATAACTTGATGAAAAACCAAGCACCGGGAAACATATTTGAAACGAATCCTTTCATGCCATCCCACCATATATAATCATTCATGTCCCTATACATCTTGGTGCTTCTAGGGTGAATAGAGAATGAATAACGATAAGCCTCATCAAATATCCCCTTATTTAATTCTATTATGGGAGTAATACAAACCCAATTCCTTATTCTTATTCTTCCATCGTAATCAAGGTTGAATTGAAAAGATTTCTCACCTTATTTTGCAGCTCTACATGTTCCTTCTGAGCCTCCTTAACCTTCACTTGTATAGATGGTTGAACATTAAATTTTGGAAGATAATATTTCTACACTTCCTTGAAAATTTCATGATACCTCCTTTGAAAATACAAAAAATATTGGATATTTTTTAATCCTCAATATAGATAGGATAGCATGGTCCTTTCAACTCAATGCATCTTCCACCATGTTCACTTTCTTAGGATGGTAATGTATTGATAAGTAGTAATCTTTAATCAACTCCAAACATTTTCTTTAGCGCATATTCAACTCATTTGGTGTAAAAATATACATTAAACTTTTATGATAATTATAAATATCACACCATTCACCATAAAGACAATTCCTCCAAATCTTTAATTTAATGATTACCACAACAAACTTCAAATCATGAGTTGGGAAATTTTTTTCATCGATTTTCAATTGTAATGAATCATAATCTATGACCATATCATTTTTCATGAGAACACATCCAAACCCCATTTGGATGCATCACTGTAGATCACAATCTTTTGTCCACTACAAGGCAGTGTGAGCACGTGTGCACTAACTAACCTTCTTTTGAACTAATTTAAATTCTCTTTACATTCCTCAGTCCACATGAACATAACTCATTTTTGTGTAATCTTTTTTAGTGGATTAGATAATCCTGAAAAATATTTCAAAAAATATAGATAATATCTATCCAAACAAAGAAATCATTGGATCTCAGATACCATTTTTGGTCTCTAACATCATTCAATAACATCCATTTTTATGAATCTACGGATATCCCCTCTCTGGAGATTTTGTGACCCAAAAACGAAACTTTATAAATCCAAAATTCACTCTTGGTAAAATTTTCATAAATATTCCCTTTTCTTGGGGTGTTCAGTAAAATTCTCAAGTTAAATTCATGTTCTTACATTATTTTTGAATAGAAAAGAATACCATCTATAAAGACCACCAAAAACTAATCAAGATAGTCTTTAAAGATTCTATTTATCAGATCCATGAATATAACAGGGGTATTAGTAAGACCAAAATGCATCACTATAAATTCATAGTATCCATATATTGAATTTAATTCCACCTTTGGTATATACTCATTCATTAACCTTAATTGATGATATCATAAACAAAGATCAATCTTGGAAAATTATTGAGCTCCACATAGTTGGCCGAATAAGTCATCGATGCATGGAAGTGGATATTTGTTTTTGATTGTGATATTTTTAAGTTCTCAGTAATCATTGTAGAGTCTCATTGATTCATATTTCTTCATAAAAAAGAATAGGTTATCCAAAAGGTGATGAACTAGGGAATATGAATCCCATTTCAAGATTCTCATAGAGTGGTTTCTTCAATTCCTTCAACTAATTAGGGCTATTCTAAAAGGTTTCATAGAAATAGGAATAACACTTGGTATGTGATATACTGAAAACTAAACTTCACAATTTTGTGGAAGACCAAGTAATTATTCTATAAGGACATCATCAAACATTCATACAATGAGTATATTATTAATTGTGAGTTTCTCTCTATCAATTTGAGATAAATAACCTTCATTTATAGAGATTAATACACATTAGATTGAATATATTTTCACAATAAGGTCATAATAATCCTTGCATCGATAGATGATCATAGATTGATTTGGAATATGTAATGTGACTTCCCTTACTTGGAAATTGATGTGAACTTAATATAGAGAAAGGCAATACATTCCTAGAATCACATCGAATTCCAATATAAGAAGGATCACATGATTTATAGGAATCACATTACTGACAACTTCAATCGGAGAATAATTTTAATCTTTTGATGTGACTATTGTGCCATTATGAGTTTTCATAGCTAAGTAAACATCTATTTATTGAGGTAATATGAAGATACCCATATAAAATTCTTCGAAAATAAAATAGCGGGTGGATCCAAAATCAAATAAATCATTTTCTAATTTAGAGTGGATGGTAAGTGTACCTTTGGCCACTTCATTATTGTACTCCACATCACCGATAGTGATCACATATGACATTACATTATCTTTGGCATTAAGAGTTTATTGATGTTGATCATCATACATGACCCTTGGATTTGGGAATTTATTGGAATAATTCCTCATTTCATTGCACTATTAACATTAAAGTGTAAAAGGCGCATTATGTGTAGCCTTTTCTCTATTCAGATCATTAGACATCATTTCCCCATCACGTTGGCATTCAACTGCACGATGACCTTCTTTTCCTCACTATATATATTTACTAGTCCCTTTACGAAAATTTCTCCATGTTTCTTTCCACACATTGAGTATAAGGGAAAAATCATATTCTTTTTAGTGAAGTCATTAGATTTTCCCTTGAATTCCATTTTTCACTTCTTATAAAACCCATAGGCCTGATGGGTTACTCCAATATTTATCTCAACCTTGAGATCACATCAAATGATTTATTCATAGCTATTGAAGTCAATTATTGACATTTACCTTTTGAGAATTGGTTTTAATCCACTAAATAATCGACCAATTTCACTCTCAGGTAGGATAATAATTCCAGAAGCATACATTTCAAGACTTATAAAAAATTCTTCATAGGTATCAACAGATTCATCTTCCTTTTGGTTAAGTTCAATGAACTCATTTTCCATATTTGTTCTAAGAATACGAGGAAAGTACATATTAAAAAATATGTTCACGAACTCGTCCCATTTATTGGATTAATTTTCATCTCATTGCCTTATATTCTTGATATGGTTCCACTATTAATCATATTAACCTTCCAAATGATAGACTTGTAAGATGATATTATCATGTTATGAACATTGGAGAACTGAAAATATATTTTTAGTGGTATTGATCTATTGTTCATCGACTAAAGGATCAGAATAACTGCTGACAGAAGGTGGAAACTACCTCATGATGGAATAAATATAATTTTGTTCCCTCATTTTCTCATTTGGAAGTCCTGCCAGATTCAAATCTTGATAATCTTGCGAGAGTGTACGTATAAATATTTTCATTCCAGATCCCATAACATTTGGTTTCTCAGGAGGACAATCATTTCATTTCCCATCACATTCAACATTAATGTGGTTCCTCCAGGTTACAGCCATAGACTAAAACAAATAAGCATGGTGTGATAAAAATTAATCATAATTGAAAAAAACATAATCCAGAATAAAATTTCAATTTCAGAAACATTAGGCTTTATTATAGGTTATTCATGAACATTTAAAAACACTAGGATTGAAACCTATACTTCGATATATCCTTTGGGTTCTTACTGAGGATTTCTCATCCTAGTTTCCAAAGGTTAACTATTCCATTACTTTGATACAATATTTAATGACCCATACCTTATATACATTGAAATTACATCGAAATTCAATAATTTTCATTACAATATATAACAAAGACATTATAGAACAATATTTGTATAATTTTTCAAAAATTGGGAATCATAAATAACTGGCTCATAATAAATCTTCATTGTCTCCCACTTATTTCATCATTACTGAACCACCTTTTGAAATTTCTTATTTAATACCCTTGTTCATGACATTGGGAAAAGAAACATATGAAAGGGTGAGATCAGGTGATCAGTAAGGTCAAAAAATGGAGATATCACACATATCATAATCATAAGACATAAGAACATAACATTTCAAAATCTTATCCTGCATATGAAAGATCGTGATATCATGCCATGGGATAAATCATAACAGTTCATAAGAATAAATGAACATAATTCCAAAATTCAAAACATAAGACATGGATTTATTGTGGTATACACATAATCATAGAATATAATTTCATATTAGTCAAGTCTCATTTCCAAGACCATCATTGAGGACAAATTCCATTACTAAACTGTGTTCACTCCCCGTTCCAGCCCTATATTACTGAACCGAGATCATTTTTAGTTCCAATCATGTCTATATAATGAGATATAAATCTTTTCCCAATTAATTAGAGGGAGATATAGGTCCCACCCATCTCATAATGAAATCATTATTATGTGTTCCACAAAAACACAAATCATTCATCATAGCATAACCCAAGGAATAAAATGGGTTTCGTAGACATCAATCCATCATAACTTAATACATATAAAACAAATGGATTTCATAAATATAAGTTCATTATAAATATAAAAAAAACATTAATACTAGGTATAGAAACATAACCTTATTTAAATAATTTCATTTATTATTGAAAATAATTTCGATAAAACACTTGAAATTAATTTTTGAGGAAAATCTCATTTCTTCTTCTAAAACATTTTCTGTTATCAAAATGCTATGTAATTCTCAAATAAATTAATTTATTTTAAAATAACCTTGTAATCTTATAAATGAATATTCATGTAAATAAGGCATTATGAATATGTAAATATCCATTCATGCTGTATTAGTTAAAAGAGAACATTCTTCTCGAACTTTTGTCAGAAATTCAAAAAGCACATAATAACAGAAACCACAATAAATTACTTTTATACCATTTAAGCCAAATTCACAAATGGGTAAAATTGAATTTAAAATTTTTTATAAGGATATAAATAATATTTTGGAATAAATAATTAGGAAACATGGAAGTTATTGATAAATATATCGTAGTAAATACTTACAAATAAGCAATATTGGATATTAATGAGATTGCAAAATTGTCCCTTGCCTTAGATTCAATTTCCTTTGGATGTATCCAAACCTCCCATATAATGATTTAAATAATTTTATTTAATTATTTTAGAATCCTATTAATTTCTATGATTTCATTTATGATCTTATTATCATCCATTTGTAAATAACATTTCATTATTACTTGTTATTCGGGTATTTACGACATCATCTTCTTATACATTTTTTGTTGAAAAAGTTATGATTCATCTTCAAATGCCATAGTTATATCATTAAAAATATATTGAAATTATATATATCATATTTATTCATTATATACATTTATATAATCATGCTTCAATGAAGGTCTTGTATAATTAATCACATCGCATCATGGAGATGGTAGGTTGTACGTATGCACAAGCGATGATATCATTCCCATAATTGATGAATGATATTGAATTTAATTGTGTATAAATTTTTTGAATCAATATAATGTTATAATAATAAATTATATCTATTATTTTCATCATTATTACCATCATAGTAAGGTGGTGATGAAAAATAGATTACACAATGACGTGAAGATGGTTATCTATACATATGAACGGATGTTGATTTGGTTTTTCTTAGAATGGATAAAACTGAAATATTTTTGTTCTATAATCATAATAACATCTCAGTATATAAGTGATACTAGAGTTATTACTTTATAACGAAACTTCTCAGGAAGAGGAAGTAGAAGAAGAATGAAGTTCGAAAGAATCAGTCGAGGAGATTACCTCTTCATCCCCATGCTTCCTTTAAATCACTTCGTAGAGCACTAGAGTTGGTCTTTGAAGAAGATCAGAACATATAAAATGTAACTTCAGAAGTTTATAATGGAATAGAGTATGGGATGACCAATATTTAAGGATAAAAGTGAAGTGAATAGGTGGGTGAGGAGGTTCCCTTTTATAATTGAGGTGAGGGGCGCTTTTGGGATATCCAAAAATAATAATTTAAAATAAAACAAAACCACATAAAAAACCAAAAAATGTCCCAATTTAAAATATAAGATAAGATAGGGTTGTAATATAATCAACCACTATATTTTTGAAATGTTTTTATATCAATTTAAACCTTATCATTTTAAAAAACACTTAGTTATCTAATTTAATTTTTAACTATGGTAACATATATTTCAATATTAAAAGGGTGACATATTTAATTATTAGATGTCAATTAGACAATAAATAAACACTATAGAACATTTTATACCATATAAAAACTATTATTTATTTTTTAAAATGTTTTATTATTTTTAAATAATTTAATAAAACATTAGTTTGATAAATAATCAATAGTGTCAATTTTGACACTATTCAATTCATTGATTTTAGAAAATATCATGTTAACAATTTAAATTAGAAAAATCTATTTTTTATATTACTAAGTGGTCAAGTTAATATATAAAATTCATTATGCATATTAATTATCCCAAATTATATTTGTTTTAATATTCTTAATAACAGTTCTATTTTATCTCTATTAATAATATAATTACTACATTAATTTTGTGTAATTATTTAATATACATATTTATTGAATAAAAATTACTATTATGAACAAAAATCTACTATATTTAAGAATAATATTTTTAGTGGAATTTAAATTTTGTAAAATCCAACATTTAAAATGTTTTACTTATTAAATTGTAAATGTGACAACTTTAACATCACTTTAAATAAAATAATATAAGTGTCACAATATCTTCTATAAGGATCTAAATGATCAATAACTTGTCCCTTGGATGTTTTTGGTCAATATATAGTCGACCAATACGTTTTTTCATGTTTTTTGGCCATTTTATGGTTAATATAATTTTAATAATAATTGTTTTATTGATTTCTCATTAATTAATTAATTTTTACATCATCAATGTATAATTCATTAACTCAATAATTTATTTCTTTAAAATTACCAATAAATTACCATGATAAATAAAAAGAATTATCTTTAAAATGAAAATTTAAAATTAAATTTATCTCTTATATTACATTATATTAAATATAATATAGTTATTAAAACATTAGTGCGATATATTTAACTTTTTAAAAAAAAAATTAAATATCCTAATCTCATCAAAGTGGATTACAATGGACACCATTTCGATTAAAAGATGAATTAGGATTAAAAACACTAATAAAATAATAGTAAGAAAAGTGTTAGGGTAATTTTATAATAGTATTTTTATCCTTAATTACCCGATTTACCCTTTAATCGTATTAATAAAAATTACCAAAGTTAATATTCATAATGTATGAAAATAAAATAAAGGTATTTACATAATTTGGACCTAATGATTCAAAATATGGAATCCATTTTTCATAATGTCAAAACAAAAAAATTTGTGTTATTAATTTTAAATTAATCCCATTTTTGGAAAGAGAGAACGAGTTTTAAAAGTTAAAACATCACAAAAGATTGAAATGTTTTTACATCTAAATTCAATGAAAAATTATTTACAGTGACGTACATTATATTGAAAAATATATTCTATTTTTAATTTAAAACCATTCAATATTATAATTTTATAAAATAAATTTCTACGAAAAATATTTTTTTTCAATTAAAATTATGTGTATTTTTACTATTTTTCAAAATTTGAAAGCTATAAAAAAATATTAAAACAAAATCCAATGTAAAATTTTATACCATGCATCAAAAAAACAAGTTTATGTTTTCATATAAAAATTATTAACATTTCAAAATTTTTATTTAAAAAGGGTTCTCCAATAAAAGGCGGAAAATTACCATTTTGAAAAATATTAGTTTTTATACATCAAATAGGGTTTATTCATACCCTATGAAAAAATATGTATTAGATGAATATCAAAAATATATTTTTTAATTATTAACATATCTATTTTATTAATTTCATTTACTAATAGAAATTCACTGAATTTATTAATACAAAAATTCAAAAACATAATTGATTTAGATTTTTTATAAATAATTGGTATTAAATGACTTCACCATACATTTCCATAAGATAGTTATTTTTATTCCCGCTAACCTAACGGCTAGGGTAGAATGGTAACTTTATACTAAGGGTGTATCATAGTTCTCTTAAACTCCCGATTGTATCCAATGCATGATATTGAATATTTAAAATTATTTAAAGAAAATATTTCATAAAAACATCCTCGTGTTACACACAGACCCTCTAAGTCATTTGTGAACTACCTATAACCAATGTGTTAGTTAAAAAAGCATCAAACGCATCACCAAAAGAATAAATTCCTCATGGATACAAAACATCTCATCAAAAGTATCTTCAACCATATGAAACATGAATAGAATTGTGTCAGTGAATAATTGAAAAAGAGTAATATAAAAATATTAATTATGAAAATAAACAACATGTAATTTGGTATTTATTAGTATTCATCCTCATATTTTTATATGACAGTGTAAATATATTCAATTACTCTTCAATATCATCAATTTATATAGGAGATTCATCTTTATCATCCAATGTTAATTCAAATCTATTTTTTGCTTCATTATCACCATTTTCTCCAACGACTTGTAACTATGGGGTGTCATCATCGATATTTATGTATATTCACTGAAAAGATATATTTGGAGCAATCTATAGAAAAAATTCAATTCATTTAAATTAAAAATATCCACACTCTAATTTCATAAACTAATTTTCATGGGATTTAATTTTTATAATTCCCCACTAATCAATTAACCGTATTGAAGCAACACATTAATTTGAATAATAAATTTTATGTGTTTTATGAGTCAATAATAATGGTTCATTTACAACCATAAGGATTTTAAATTTAATTATCGATGAGTCCATTACACATATGAACACACAATCCTCTGTCAATATATACCCAATGAAATTCAAACTGTAATACATATTGTTGTCTTAGATAACAGAATTCAATTATCTCATCTAACATGCAATGAAATTCAACTTCACATTCTCTATGATAAGATTATATCAATAAAAAACAATAATTCGTTGTTTTTTATTCATCATTTGATACTGTAAGAAATAAAAAACCATTAAACACATATGTTTGATAATATTTTACTATTTTGGATTATGGGTTACTCAATACATTCAGTCGATTATCAATTTTATTGACATTTTTTGATACCAAAATTTTTCCAATTATTTAGCGATATAAAATATAATAAATTGATTTTATATGTTAAAATATAGAAAAATAAATTTAAAAGTCTTTGAAATGAGTAGGAAAAATTATTATGTTGACATTCTTCATGGAACCATGTGTAATTTTTGGAAACTATTTCTTGATACTATTATCATATAATAAATAAATAAAATAATATTAATTATTTTATGAAATATAAAATTAGTGATAGTATGACTCAATTTACAAATCATGTCATATCTTCATAGTTGAGAAGAATATATGTATGATCCCAATGATGTTCATCACCTGAAAGACATCATTCAAGAAATCCACTAAATAAAAGTTCAAGATTATTAAAAAATAATAAATGAATATCCATTACATAATCGGAATTTCCTTCATTATGTCCCACTCTGTTTTTTTGAAGGATGTTCAGGATTTAAATAATGGGAGAAGAAAGATGAAAATTCCTTCCAAAAGTAATTTTTTTGAATTGACCCTTCAACCGATTCTTTGTTACATACATTTTTCTTCATTTTCATTATGAATATGTCATATGGGTACTTCCATTGAAACTATAATATCCCTCCATCTTTTTCTTTATGTGGAAAATATATTATCAAATGATTTATTGAATAAAAAAAATCATGTATATTTTTTATTCTAGTTTTCATAAAAATAAAAAAAAGATTATTTCATTCTACTATTTGAATTATAATATTTTTTTCCTCACAAATATCTTAGAGACAAATAATATTTCTATTAGAACATCCCAAATAAAATAATTCAACATTACTATAAATATAATCAGTAGAAGTCTTTCAATTATAACATGATAACCATAAGTTTTTACACTAGTAATATGACTATTTTGAATCTAGACATATTTGATACAAGATAATATGGTAACCTCAAATCCACAATCCACTAAAAATATAATAAAACATTTTCTTTGGAATGTGTATAAACCTATTTTGGACTCATTATCATCTGTCATATTTCATTTTTAAACAACTTACAATCTGGTCAGCTGCAAATTTGAGAGATATCTAATCATGACTTTGTCATTATCTTTGAACATACCACTTGTGTCCAAAACTATATAAAATTTATTATCAGAAATGTTATTCTCAATACTCATGAAATCTAAAATGTGATAGACTAAAAAATCAAACTAATATAGGAGATCCCAAAAAATAATTAATTTAATCCAACTGTGATATTTTCCAAATCCATCTAATTTTTGTTTGTTTATCGTTGGTCTAAATGTAATGTGAGGTAATTAAGAGTTAATACATTTTAAATCAATACCTGATATCATTGCTAGAGGATCATCTCTTTGAATCATACCTTTTCTAAAATTATTTCTGTTACATTGGAAAGGATGATCAATATGAAGAAAACTACGATGACGATAAAAAAAAGGTTTTCTATAATTTATGAGCATAAATTCTTTGTTTTCACTCATACAGTATGTACATGATTTTATAGCATGTGTACTCAAGGCATATAACATACATATTCCGGAAAGTTACTAATTATTCATATTATTAATGCTTTCATTAGGAATTTTTTTATCAATAACATCATATGTACTAACACCATTACCCTATAATAAATTTAACTCATCAATCAATGAATTCAAATAAACATCAGTATTCTTTTTTGAATGTACAATAATTAATAATGTTAAAAAGTTATATGGTTCCTTCATCAAAATCTATGGAGATAAATTGTACAATGTTATAAATACGATCAAAAAATAGTATTGACTACGATAAGAACCAAAGGGATAGAAATTTTTAGTAGAAAAACTTAAATGCCTCTTACAAGATTCTAAAGAAAAAAAAGGATGTAAATGGTAAAAAAATTCCATTAATCACCTTAAAATATTGGATTTTTTCCATGAAATCAATGACACATTGTTCTAAGATATTAATAAATTCTACAATCTATGTGTAAGTGGTAAATACCTTAATTGTTCAATGAGAACCCATCCAAACATCCCTTGTTGAGCCTCCTTGTTCCTATATTTTATACATGTAGAAAAACTAACTAATATCCCATTATTACCATAATATATGTTGAAATCATTTGAACATGTATGAATCTTCTAATAACCAAGATGTAAAGTATAATCTAATATAATGGCCATATCCATTTACACATATTATTACATGATTTTTCCATAATTAACCATGAAATACAAACCAAGTATCATAATTTTTAGTGTCTTTGAATGACTAGGAATGCAATTATAAAGTAGGACACCAAAATAAGTACATATTTTTTTTAGTCCTTATAACAAGATAATAACTTTCTTTTATCTCTTACATCTGTATAGGATAACCATGGTAATACATGAAAAATGGGATGTGCTAAAAATACTAGTATGGTAATAAATGTATTAATAAAGAATATCACATGGGTTATAAGGCATAACATGATGAAATAAAATGGAATGGACCAAAAATAGACATATGGAATCATAACATGTAGATCATGGGATCATTTAATCACAGGAATGTGATAGAAATATACAACATGACATAAACATGCGTCAATACCAACTTCCAAGACTATATCATATGGTGGAAAATTCCCATAAAGGAATAAAGTTTACTCCCTATCCCAACATGACGTCTCATGAGACTAAAACATTTCACAACACATTGGAGATCTATATGGGTGAACCTATAATAAAATGTACATGAATATGTGTGAAACATAAATAATCAAACACAATGAATAAATATAAGGGCTACCAATACAAATAGAATGAGTATCATAATCATTTCATAAGGCATATCCAATGGAATCATCATAAAGGTCTCCATAAATTAATGTATTTAATCAAAACATGAACATTAATAATAAAAAAAATAGGCAAATATAATGATAAATTATGTCTAAATGCAGTGAAAATACTCAAAAAGATTTTTTAAGAAACTTTTAGAAATGAGCCACTTTAGTGTGGTTTATGGGAAAATATAAGTGAGACGTTAAAGCGTACAAAGAAAGAATTGTTTGTATAAAACCATAAATGAAATAAGTTAGTATTTCCGGATAAAAATATTGGTGGCTTAAAATAAATTATAGAGTGTACTTGAAATTGCATATGAAATTGGGAAGTTCCCTTTAATCATGCATGCTTATCGGTAGAAATGGAACCTTATAAAACATATATTTCCCCATAAAAGAAATAAGAATTGATCTAAGTACATATTTTTTAGAATAAACACATAATTTAGGATAATTAAATAACAAAAATTATTACTTAAATTGGGTTAGCGAAGGAGAAAGTGTATCTCGAAGGAAAAATGGGGGTTTAGAGAGAATCACTTACCTTATGTTCGAAAGTGTTCTTCACTTGTACTTAATGTCCTGGATAATAAAATTAATTAATTAATTAATTAATTAAAAACATATTATACATGTATTTAATTAATTAAAATTTTATTAGGTTAATTTATGGTTATTTAATTGACTTATAGTATTAAATTCATCATTTTGGGAGTGTTCATTTCATGATTTTATGATCCGTTCCCTTGAGTTTAATTATTGGGGTTATTTTAAAATGGAAGAAAAACATAGAAAGTAGAATTATATGATATTGATGTACCTAAATAATTTTAAATGGTCCTATACATCATTTTTTCATATATGCGAAATATTCATTAGGTGACATTTTAATGAAAAACTACTAGTTTTTTATGGTTCTTCGATCATCACGAAGTCAATTAATTATAATATTTAATATTATGCATATATATTAGTTTTAGATCCTAAAATTATTTATAATATAAATTATAAAATCCATTTTAACCATTATAATGGTTTTATGGCCAGAATAGATGATGTTAATTGAAAACGAAAAAAAACATTATCTCTGAAGGCGGTGAATCAACACATCACAGATGATGTTTTAATTTTTAATAAAAAAAGAAAGGAAAATAGATTTGATGATAGATATTACATTAACATAATAACATTAACTAATATATATTAAATTTGAGTTATCATACTTTTGATAGTGGAGGTTATGGAAGGATAGGAAAATAAAATAAATTAAAATAGAAATAATGAGGGGTTTAACTCTTGAGTGTCGTCTCCTTCAAAACCTCCTTAAGGAACTTGGAAATGGTCTTTTGGTGAGACCAGAAAGAGAAGAACATGTGGAAGTGGTCTGGGAGAAGAATTCGTTACAATATTGTTAATATCCAAGTCTTAGAAGGTGTGAGGAGAATAGGTGGGGAGTTGTGGTATTTATAGTGGGAGGAGAGGGGTGTCTTTGATTATTTTATTCTTTTGCGTATTATTTTCCTCCAATACTATCAATATTTTTGATTATTATGACAATATAAAGTAACTATATCTTGTGAGTTTGAGATAATGACCACTTAAATAATCTATGACTCAACCATGACTCAAAAATTCATATATTTACTTATAATATTAAATACCGTAAATTATCTTACGTCACTATTCATAAAACATTCAACTATTTTAGAAAAATAAAAAACCACCATAACTATTTTTTAAAATATTGATTTATAAAATATATACATTTTTTAAAAAATAATTTTTAATATATGAGGAATTTAATTTGTAATTATAATTATCATTTATTAGAAAATTATTCATTTTTAAATTATAACTGATTTTATGAAACATTTAAAAAATAATTAAGGTATCATAAAAATATATTATAATTTTAATAGAAAAATATATTAATTTATGTACCAATTTTATTAATATAAATTTTATTCTTAACCATCATATTAATTATAAAATTGTAAATAAACATTTCCATTTCAAAAAAATACCAATACTTAATATATTATTTTAAAACATTTTTTTTGAATGATATAAATATATTATATTATTATTCATAATATACATAGATTTTATTTATAATTTCATAGGTTATATTACTATTATATTGGCCACATTACTATTCCTAATGGTTATATTACTAATCCAATGGTCAAGTTACTATTCCATTAGTATAAGTTCATTAATTTCAAGGAATAACTCTTATTTAATTCTTAACAATATTTTTATTAGGATATCTATGTGATTTATTTGTTTTATACTATATAAAAATGTTTAATAATGGAAATTTCATTTATAATATTTTGGGTTGTTCCTATATTCACCCTTATAAAATTACACCCTTGAAATTTCATTTTACATACTATAGTGGAAACAAGTGAGGAACTTCTCATATTTACCACCAATAAATAGAAAAGTCAAATAAAATTGGGGGCTTAAATACTTATATAATAATTATATAAAAAGGAAAATTTGAACATAGAAAGATAAATTTGTAATTGAAATATATATCATAACTTGTTATTCCCTAAGATTAAATCGTGGCTATCCATTGTGATATAATAATCCATAGTGTCCTTGAAAATGTTTTCTATTCAAAATATCAAAAAATAACTAGACCTCTATCAGATACCAACTATAATGTCCCTATCCTTTTACACAAATAATTTAATTAGTTCAATCACAATTGACCATCAAATAAAAAACAAGGATCGTAAAGTCTTGTGTCTTTGGAAGATTATTCACATAATTAGAAAGAAATATAAAAAAAATAAAGGCATATTTTATTTAGTATCCATAATGAGCTCCTAACTTCGTTTGATATCTTACATATATAAACAACAACCTAGGGAATACATGGAAAATGGGATGACCTAAAAGTCACAGTACATGAATAAACATAGGAATAAAGCATAGCATATGGGTTAGAAGGCATAACATGATGACATAAAAAGGCATGGGAGATGAATAAACATATAGAATCATAACATGTAGATCATGGGATCATGTAATCACTAAATCATAGAGATTTGGAATCAATATAAAACATTACAAAAACATTAGGTAAGGCTAGGTTCCAAGACTATATCAGATGGTGGATAAAGTCCCACAATGAAATCAAGTTTACTCTAGGTACGAACATGACAACTCATGAGACTAAAACATTACACAATGAATTGGAGTACTATGTGGTTTCACCCATCATAATATGTTCATGAATATGTGTACCACATAAATAATGAAACATAAGGTATAAAAATAAGGGTTGCCCATAGAAAGAAAATTGGCATCACTATCATGTCATAAGCTGTAACCAATGGGGGAATCATAAAGGTTTCCATGAAATAATCGATTTAAATCATAGATGGACCTTAATTAGGGAAAAATAGGCATAAATAATGATAAATTATGTCCAAATTAATTGAATATATATAAAATTAGTATTTAAGATACTTGTAGAAATGAGACACTTTAGTGTGGTTTAAGGGAAAATATCCAAATTCTTTAAAGTGGAAAAATGAATAATTGTTTTCATAAAATAAAAAATGAAATAAGGTAGTTTTTCATGATAAAAATAGTTATTTTAGAAAAATATTAGGGGCTTAAATAAGATTATGGATTGTACATGAAATTGGGTATGGAATTAGGAAGTTCCCTTTAATCATGCTTGCTTATTCGCAGAAAGGGACCTTATAAAACACGTATTTACACATAAAAGAAAGAATAATTGATCAAGGTAAATATGTTTGGAGAATACAAATAGAATTTAAGAGGATTATCCAAAAATAATTATAACCGACCAACCTAGGCCAACCAAATCAGTCACCCGAGACAACCCATTATGAGGTGGGAAAAAACAGAGATAATGAAAGAAGTATTGAATAAATAAAAAAATGACATAAAAATTGAGCATTATGTGGAAAAAAATGAATGATACAACTAAGACAAACCATATACACCAGAATAACCCAAATATTATACACAAAAAGTCTCAATCTGACTAATCATCACCACAAAACTATCACTAAATGAAATAGTAGCATAAAAAGATACATGCACCCTATATGATGCTATTACCTATACTTGAATATAGAAAAAAAGGTCTATAGCTAGCCACATAAAGATGTAGTGTGTGAGAAACAATGATCAATAGGATACCACTATAATATCTATACAAAATTTAATTATAATAATTCACATTTCAAATCTTTAAATCAAAAATATTTTTATAAGATGTTTTATAATCAAATAAAATTAAAATACATTTTCAGAATATCCATGAGTTTTTCTCCAATTGAACTCTATATCTTCCAAAGAAACAAAAAATGAAGTAAAATATAATAAAAAGTAAATATAAATGTGATCCAACATCGATAAAATAATCTATCTTGTAATAAACAACAAGAAAAAAAAATGCACCTTCCATCTGGGGTCTAGCCTATAAGAAAATATGTACTAGACACTCGTAATCACAAAAAAGGAATAAAGATGGATACAAAGTAACATATAAGACTACCATAGACAATCTAAATATAAGAGGTTAACTCCTAGTTGTGTCACACACATTAAATCTCCCCGTGTATCTATATCAATGTACCTAAGGTTCCTACTATGAAATGTTTGTCAATTTAAATTTTAAAAACCATGCACACATTTTTATAAAACAATTTCAAAGAAAATTGAATCTTCTTCAGGGTTTGAAAATCAATTTTTGATTTTAAATTAAAGAAAATTCCATTTTCAAAGAAAAAACGCTTTCAAAAATGAACCCATACAATTTTCAATTTCAATACATTAAATTTTATTTATAATATCAAGGAATCAATAAGAAGTACAATCAATTCAAGAAATTGGAAAAATTTAATAGATCCTCCTACCTTAAGAGCCTAGGAAACCTGACCGCCATTGAAAATTTGGATTGGAAACTACAATATCTACCTTCTAAAGATAAGGCAGAAACAATGACTAAAAAGGATTGATTGAAAATACAATCCCATTACTAATCCCTATAATAAACGATGCCACAAAAACCAATGAGAGAGAAACCAAGAGTAGGTCTTACCTGAAGAGATGAAGTGCCCAATCCTACTAATCAATCAATGAACAATTAAATATGGAATGAAGTAAGACTCCCAAAATTACATAGGTTAATAACTCATTCCAAGTGGAGGAGGCTGAAAAAACAAATTATTACTTACACACCTGCACGACACTCAAAAAACTAGAGCTCATGGAATTACATGGAGTGTAATATTTTACACATCATGAATACTTTTACTATTGATTTATGCTAATAAATTCTTCACCTTTTTAATTAAAAAAGTATTTCACATAACATGATGTGTAAAAATTACCCATTTGAATTCAACTTTTAGGATGAGTCATATCAGCACCATACGCCGTGAAATCCATTTACATGGAAGGAAAATAACCGACAAATAGTATAAAATCAAAGAGAAAATATTAAAAACCAAAAAATACATGAATTCACTGTTTAAGGTATCCTCAAAATTTAGGGTTAGAAATAATATCCCAATAAAAAAGGGAAACCAAAGACAAAGATCAAAATAGACCTACAAAATGGTAATGGGGTGTTAAAATCTCCCACCATAATTTTTTTTCATCCATAAAAAGTGCTCAATATCCAAGATCCACAAAAATAGTTAGAAACTACTATCACATAAACAAATATCTCTCCCATGTATCATGGTGATCCTATAAACCCTTTCATCATACTTGGACTAGGGGAATATTTTTACCATGCAATACCTTATCTCGACGATCTATAATCTGAACTAGATGCTCACCCAATGTGGTACTAAGCT
Source organism: Viscum album (assembly GCA_963277665.1). Classification (NCBI taxonomy): domain Eukaryota; kingdom Viridiplantae; phylum Streptophyta; class Magnoliopsida; order Santalales; family Viscaceae; genus Viscum; species Viscum album. The sequence goes on from OY728165.1 coordinate 1,185,245,780, forward strand.
CAAGTGCAACATCTTCCCATATAATCACATTGGGAAGGATGTAGTATATACCTCCTCAACTGGGAAAGGTGAAACTTGTTCTGCATATAAGTCAATATATATGTTAACAACAACCAATATGACACCCTCTATATCCACTCAATGATCTCATAGGAGTGCAAAAACCACAGTGCCAACTTACCCACTTACCCAACCAACGATGTCCCATGTGAGGTGAAACCCTAATAACAACCTGATCACAATCCTCAAAATCCAGCGTCTAATGAAAATGGATTGTATAAGATTTATAATGACTTAGTTCCATGATCAAACACCTCTGGATCAAATGAACTACCTTTTTCACCTCTGAAACAACACTCATTCCATACAAGGATCACATTCCCAACTCTTCCCAGTAAAAGGGAGATCAACATGGATTCCTATAAAAATCCCCAAATGAAACCATAATAATCGAATTATGATAACTACTGTTATAAGAAAACATGAAAAGAGGAAAATTTATGTCCCAATATCCCTCAATATCTGTCACACAATCCTAGATCATATCCTCAAGAACATGGATAGCCCTATCCATTTTCCCATTTGTCTATGGATGATAACCTGTTCCTAATTTCAACTGAGAGCCCATTAATTCCTATAATTCATTCTATAATATGGATGTGAAAATTGATTTTATTTTATGAAAAACTATAGAGGGATATCCATGGAGATTTATAATCTCTCAGATGTACATGTTCCAATGTTGTTTTACTATTATCATATCCTTTATTGGAAATAAATTAGTTGACTTGGTGAGTTTGTCAATAATAATTCAAATTACATCCTTCCCCCTAGGATTATGTGGTAAACCAATGATGAAATCCATCGAAATTTCATCCCACTTCCATACCAGATAATGTAAAAGTTGTTACAAACCTAGGGGTCTCTAGTGCTCCACATCAACTATTTACCAAGTGAGACACCAAGATATGAAATCTACAACTGACTACCTCATCCTCAACTAAGAATACTGACATCTCAAATCACGGTACATCTTTGTATCTACAGGGTGTACAAACCAACAAGAATAATTTCCAATTCATAGAAAATAATTCCTCAAGGAAACTAGAATAACAAATATTCTATAGAAGCAAAATGCTCTATAAGGAGACTAGGATAACTCACAAATGGTATCCCCACCATTTAAGATTTCTCATAATAATCACCTCTTGGTGTTTAACATATGATTGATTTGAACTCACTCATAAAAAGGTGATTTAGCCTTTATCAAATCCTAAAGCACATGTCGACCAACCTCCTCTGCTCCCAAGCTCATCTCAGTAAACAAACTCAACAATGACCACTACTCAACTGATTCCTTCATATTTTGTGTCAGTAATTTTATGATAAATGCATCAGCCACCACATTCCCTTTCCTGAGGGTATATACAATATCAAAATCAAATTTAGGAATATATTCAACCCGACGTCTCTATCCTACATTCAAATATCTCTGAGTATATATATACTTCAAGAGTTTTTTATCAGAATACACCATAAACCACTCTCCAATTCGATAGTGACACCATGTTTTCATTGAATTCATAATAGCTTCCAATTAAAGATCATGGTTTGGGTAGTTATTCTTGTAAGGTTTACTGGCATGATCCATAAACAACAACATATTTCCCCTCTATCAAGTCACATCTCATACCTATAATAGAAGCGTCATTGAAAACACCATAACTGTATTCCTGTTCAACAAAGAATAAAAAATGGTTCTAAAGTCAACCACATCTTTAGATCCTCAAAATATCACTTACACTTGTGTTTTCAATCAAACATTACACCCTTATAGGTTAAATATGTCATCAAAGACGCAAGCTTGGAGAAGTCCCAAAAAACTGTCTATAGTATCCTACCAAACCTATGAATTTTTTGATCTAATTTTTTTATAATATTCTCCTAGGACATAAATTTAAACAACTTTTCATGATAAATTAATATTCTCATCTCCAACATCAAATTCCCTAGAAACTTCACTTCCTTGGTCCAAAACTCAAAGTTGGAAAGATCACCATACATATAATGTTTCCTCAAAGCTCTAAGAATGATATTAAAGTTATCTCCTTTCTCCTCTTATTCCTTATATTACACTAAGATATCATCTATGGACACAATAAAAAAGCCTCATAGAGCCAATGAAAGATTCAGTTCATCAAATCTCTGAACACCATGGGACAATTTGTGAGTCTGAATGGCATAAACAGAAACTCGAAATTACCATATCTACTCTGATATGATGTATTAAGTATATCCTCTTCTACTAATCTAAATTGTTGGTACCTATACCACAAGTTAATCTTATAAAACCAATGAGTCCATCTAAGTTGATCAAAGAGATAGTCAATCTGGCGTAAAAGATACTTGTTCTTAATAATCACCCGATTGAACTTCCTATATTCAATATGATTTCTGATAATTTTGCATGAATTATTATCAAAGAGTACAAGAGAAGACCATGGTGACATTCTACGAAGAATAAATCCATTCATGTCCAAGTACTCAATCATGAATTTATGTTCTACCAACTCAACAGGTGCCAATCGATATGATGAAATAGAAATGAGTATCATTCTAGGTAACAAATCAATAGAAAATTGGACTTATCTCTATGAAGATAAGCTAGAAAAATCATCTAGAAAAACATAAGGGTACACACAAAAAATATCAAGGAGTTGACTGACTAATCATGGGTAAACTACATCTATATTTTTTTAAAACGGGCATGAGATTAAATAAGGATAAGGAACAACCAGTCCTGGCCATCCCATTCTTGTGTCCCACTCACCCTAGAAAACATGAGTGACCCCAGCAGTATATAAGAACTATAACCGATGGTGATTAAAGTATATCTAGTTTTTTATGATAATAATCCAATAAATTTTGATGATCAAGTCAATGATATTAGGATCAATCACTATGATGTCCCAAACCACCTCACAGTTATTGTTCACCACCCAAAACATGGGAAATTTGAAACCTTGTTCGGACCTCTTTAACAAAGTCATGGAATGATACAATAATATCGAAATAATCTATGAATGTATGCCCACAATTTTAAACAAATTTTATGATATAAATGAATGAGTAGAACATGTATCAAATAAATCCAGTACAATAGAAGAAAAATAAATATTGTACCTATAACTATAGCTAGTACTTCTTCATATTCTGATAGAACACACTTATCTGTATAAATTAATTTAGAAATAGATACCTAGATATCCCACTTGTCCTAATAATGAGTCCCACCATCTTTTTTCTAGTCCTTCAATCATATAAGTGGGAAATCCCACATGAGAATACTCACTAGTCACCAAAAAGTTGAAGATCCCCTCAATACATTGAAGCCACTCATTTGACTACTATCTTCAATTTTCACTATGAGAAATTGGTGGATTCTTCTTGGTAAATTCTAAATCAAGATCCACTACCCAACCTAGGTTTACTGTAACAACTGAATCCAGAGTCTGAATGCTACATATCATTGCTTCAACCAATGATAGTCCCACCAGAGGATCCCCCTATAGAACCTTCCTTGCAACTTATCCTCTTGTAATTGGAAAAGATTTTATAGGGGGCATTATCTATTAAACAAATGAATATAACAAATCCTACATGAGAAAATTTTAAAACCATTGAACTAAAAATAGTAATCCAAAATAATGATTTATGAAAATAATAATTTACAGTAGTTATCAATCCTACCATAAGAAGGCTACACCTCCTTAAGGAAAATTTCCTATCCAAATAGACTCCCTTCTTAGTTTAGTCAAATGAACTTACACACACTAAGTCCCCATACATTTTAGATATGGTTATTTAAATAATTTTCTCATTTAATTTATTCAAATAAACCTAAATACTGGGTCTTGACCTTAGTAATTTTTTTTACCACCCATGACAACTCAGATTTAGTAATGAGAGTGAGTTGGCCAGACCACCTTTTAGTACCTAATGCTCAAATAAAGACGATCCTACTCATGTCTACCCAAGACATATAAAAAAAATCACGATCTGCTGACACACTATAGGCTGAGTAACCCCATTGATACCAAATTGTAACATGCCATCTTAGGCCAAATAGACCAGTCATGTGAGCCATCTCCTTACAGGGTGGAGGAAAAAGAGATAACAAAAAAAGTCTTGAATATAATAAAAACACGACAAGCAACCAAAATACTATGTAGAAACAAACGAAATATAAATCTGAGCCAAACCATCTAAACAATAAGAATATGACAATCCCTGAAAAAATACCTCCATTTGACCAATAATCTCCTCCAAACTATCCTAAAGTGAAACAAATTTACATAGAATCAATCTCACTGCATAATTACCCCTATTAACCTAAATACTACCAAACATGGTCTATATCCACCCACAGGAAGAAGTAGGGTGTGAGAAACAAAGCACAGTAGGATACCACCAAAATATCTATATAGGCTCTAATAAAAATAATGCACAAGTCCAAGATTTAAACAAGAAATAGTTTTAAAATTTGTTTTATAAACAAATAAATTTGAGATACATTTTCAAACCATCAATGAGTTTTTTCACAAATTACATGCTATGTATTACAAATACAAAAAAGAAAAAAAATATATTGAGAAGTAAATATACACATGATCCAACATCAATGAAAAAAAATATCATGTAATACCACCAGAAACAATAATTCACCTACCACCTAGGCATTATCCTATGGGATACTAAATACTATAAAATCACAGTACAACTCAAGTAATAATGTCGGATCTAAATTAACATTAAGGCCTACTATTTACCATTGAAATATAAGTTCTTACCTCTGTTGTACCCCACACTCTTTGATTTTCATGATCACAATCACTTTCATATGTGTCTAACATTGTTTTTAAGTGTTGTGGATGATAGGAAAAAGATTGCCAAAGGATTGGCCCAAGAATGGACAAGAAATGGACTGAAATTCAGTCCACCGGCCAACCGGTGTGATAGCACCGGCCAGCCGGTGGAACTGGCAGAGGGATTGCCCACTGCCAGGTTCCACCGGTCGACCGGTGGCTCTGTCACCGGTCGACCTGTGGCATCCAGCCCAAATAGTGTTTGCTACTTTCTTGCCACCGGCCAGCCGGTGGCTCCTCCACCGGTCGACCGGTAGAGCCTGGATCAAGACTCTTCTTCACTAGCAAGGCACCGGCCAGCCGGTGGCCTTGTACCGGCCAGCCGGTAGTCCAGTCAAACTAGCCGTTGGCTTTGACCAGTCAACCTTCTTTTGGCCTCCAACGGCTCCGAGGACTTCTCCAACGGCTCCGAAGGCCCCCAATGGGTTCCATGCCTATAAATAAAGGCCAAGGAATCCCCGGAACCCAATCGGATCACATACAAAGCGCCCGGACATATTGTTGCACATTTGGCGAACCTCCGGCGCTCCACCTTCAAGGATCCACAAGTGCTCCAACCATTTTCCAATCCAAGGAGCACCTCAAGAAGCTTGGGAGAGCACGCTACATCAACTCCATCATCCAATTGGCGCCCAAGTCTTCCTCAATTACGGTTTTTCATTCTTTATTTGTTTTTGAGCTTAAAATTGGGTTTGTGCCTACAAACCCCAAACCCTTTTCTTATCCCCCTTTCTTTTGGGTTTCACACCACCATTAAGGTGTGAAGAGGTTTCTTCAAGCCTTTCCTTTTAAAAGGCTTGTGTTTCGGTGAGCTAGCCTTCACCCGTTAAAAAGGCTAGTGGGTTCTTTCTATTCCATTGAAAGCAAGTGGGTTCTTGCTTAACCATCAAAAGCAAGCTGTAATAGGTCCTAGTGCTACCTCAAAGCCTAGTGGGTTTCTTGCTAAAACCATTGAAAAGCAAGTGGTAGGAATCTCTCAACGGTTGAGTTGGGAGCGGAGACGTAGGCCGGGTTTTTGGCCGAACTCCGTTATCAATTTTGTGTGTCTTGCCTCTTTATTTCCGCTGCACTTTACTTTGATTTTTAATTTGTTAATCAATTTTTTAAAAGGCAATTCACCCCCCCTCTTGCCATCAATTCCCCGTTTTTTCCGACCCAACAATTGGTATCAGAGCGAGTATTTGAATAATTCCCTAAAAAGGTTTCAAATTAAAGATCCTATTTTTTTTATGGCTTCTACCGCTTCTTCCTCTCAATCCCCCGAAGGACATTCTTTGGATCGTGCTCCATTCTTTGATGGAGCCGATTATAGTTTTTTGAAAACCCGCATGACCACATTTCTTAAAAGTATTGGATATCCTATTTTTAAAATTGTCATGCATGGTTATACTCTCTCTTGTAAAGATGAATCTTAATGGACCCCCGTAGACATTGCAAATTTCGAGCTTGATGGCAAATCCATGAATGCTCTACATTGTGGGTTAGATCGTAATGTTTTTGATCATATTTCTTCTTTCTCTACTTCACATGATATTTGGAAATATTTAGAGCTAACCCATGAAGGTACTAGCATGGCTCAAAAGCAAGAACCCGCTCGAAAGCAAGAACCCGAGGCAAAATCCGTACCCGTTTTCCCATCTCACAAGAAAAGGGCCAAGAAGGAGAAGAAGAAGGCTTCAAAGGCAACAAGGAGTGATAGCTCCACCTCTTCATTCTCCTCCTTCTCCTCGAGCGACCAAGGTAAAAAATGCCTAATGGAAAATCATGAGGTATCATCTTCCGATTCCTCTTCCTCATGTTCTTCAAATTCAAATTCTTTCAATCATTTGTCATATGAAGAATTTCAAAACATTAGAGACCAATTAGAAAATGGTTTTCATGAACTCTGTTCAAAATTTGTTTCTTTGAAAAAGAATTTCAAAAAACTTTCCTCCGAAAAAGAACAACTTCTCAAAGAGAAGGAGGAACTCTCCCTAAAAATCCAAAATTTCCCAAATGTTGATTCTTTGGAATCAACCATCAAGGACCTTAGAGAATCCCTAGCCAAATTCACTCAAGGGGAACAAAATCATTCAAAATTGCATGGTTCCCAACGCGTTTCCCGAACCACACAAGGGCTAGGCTACACCAATATAGCTTCCTCCTCCCATGAACCCACTGTTTTTGTAAGGGGGAGCTCTAGTTATAAATTTTGTAATTATTGCAAGAAGCCCGGGCACCTTATTTATGAATGTAATTGTAAAAATGCCCGTTATGGCCAACCCAAGTCTTTTTACTTTTCCGATGAATTTTATAGGAGAAGACCCGCTATGAGACAAGTTTGGATTGAAAAATCCCTTCTTGCGAGTCTCTCCGGGCCAAAATTTATTTCCTTCCCCCGGTGATTTATTGTTCTTATTTAGGGGGAGTTAGGTTCTTTTAAGCCTTTTTGTGAATTAAAAAATTTCATTCAAAATTCTCATTTCAAATTTTTTATTCAAAACTTTCGATTCAATCTTTCATTTTCAACTCTTGGTTTCAATTGGGTTTTGATTCAAAACGTTCAATTCAAAATGTTATTCAAATTTTCAATTCAAATTTCAAATTTCAATTGATTTTCAAATCTCAAATCTTGTTTTTCAACGCTTTCCCTCAATCAAGTTTTATGCCCCATTCTATTTTGATAATCACAAAGGGGGAGAATTTATTGATTGATTGGGGGAGAATCCTTTTGATCGTTCTTAGCATTTACTTTCTTTAAGCATGTCTCTCATTTAAGTTTTTTCATTGCATAGATAAGTGATTGTGATCATCAAAATAGGGGGAGATTGTTGTACCCCACACTCTTTGATTTTCATGATCACAATCACTTTCATATGTGTCTAACATTATTTTTAAGTGTTGTGGATGATAGGAAAAAGATTGCCAAAGGATTGGCCCAAGAATGGACAAGAAATGGACTGAAATTCAGTCCACCGGCCAACCGGTGTGATAGCACCGGCCAGCCGGTGGAACTGGCAGAGGGATTGCCCACTGCCAGGTTCCACCGGTCGACCGGTGGCTCTGTCACCGGTCGACCTGTGGCATCCTGCCCAAATAGTGTTTGCTACTGTCTTGCCACCGGCCAGCCGGTGGCTCCTCCACCGGTCGACCGGTAGAGCCTGGATCAAGACTCTTCTTCACTAGCAAGGCACCGGCCAGCCGGTGGCCTTGTACCGGCCAGTCGGTAGCCCAGTCAAACTAGCCATTGGCTTTGACCAGTCAACCTTCTTTTGGCCTCCAACGGCTCCGAGGACTTCTCCAACGGCTCCGAAGGCCCCCAATGGGTTCCATGCCTATAAATAAAGGCCAAGGAAGCCCCGGAACCCAATCGGATCACATACAAAGCGCCCGGACATATTGTTGCACATTTGGCGAACCTCCGGCCCTCCACCTTCAAGGATCCACAAGTGCTCCAACCATTTTCCAATCCAAGGAGCACCTCAAGAAGCTTGGGAGAGCACGCTACATCAACTCCATCATCCAATTGGCGCCCAAGTCTTCCTCAATTACGGTTTTTCATTCTTTATTTGTTTTTGAGCTTAAAATTGGGTTTGTGCCTACAAACCCCAAACCCTTTTCTTATCCCCCTTTCTTTTGGGTTTCACACCACCATTAAGGTGTGAAGAGGTTTCTTCAAGCCTTTCCTTTTAAAAGGCTTGTGTTTCAGTGAGCTAGCCTTCACCCGTTAAAAAGGCTAGTGGGTTCTTGCTATTCCATTGAAAGCAAGTGGGTTCTTGCTTAACCATCAAAAGCAAGCTGTAATAGGTCCTAGTGCTACCTCAAAGCCTAGTGGGTTTCTTGCTAAAACCATTGAAAAGCAAGCGGTAGGAATCTCTCAACGGTTGAGTTGGGAGCGGAGACGTAGGTCGGGTTTTTGGCCGAACTCCGTTATCAATTTTGTGTGTCTTGCCTCTTTATTTCCGCTGCACTTTACTTTGATTTTTAATTTGTTAATCAATTTTTTAAAAGGCAATTCACCCCCCCTCTTGCCATCAATTCCCTGTTTTTTCCGACCCAACAACCTCCTAGTGGTATCACACACCCTAAGGATAATTATGTCTCTATATCAATATAACCATGGTTCCCAATGTGCAATGTTTGAAATTTTTTTTTAAAAAACTTTCCAACATTTTTATAAAATAAATTCAAAGACAATCCAATCTACTTCAGGGTTTGAAAATCCATTTTCAATTTTAAAGAAATGAAATTCTATTTTTAATGAAAAAACCCTTTTCAAACATGAACCCATGACCTTTTAAAGTTAAATACCTCAAAGTTCATTTCTAATCATAAGGAAATAGTAAGAACTAAATAAAATTAAAGAAATCAAAAAAATTGAATAGATCCACCTACCTTAATAGCATAAGAAAGTTTTCCTCCAATAACAATGTGGACTGGAAACCACAAGATCTTATTTTGAATGACAAGGAATGACCAAAGTCTGAAAAGGATTGATTGAAAAAACAATCCAATTTTCTATCCCTAAAAAAACATTGTCATAACTACCAATGAGAGAGAAACCAAGAGGAATAGTTACCTAGAGATATGAAGCATCAAACCCTACTGATTAATCACTAAACAATTCAATATGGATGGAAGGAAGACACCAAAAATCACATAGGGCCAGAGCTCTGGATGAGTGGAGGTGGATAAATAAATAAATGACCCCTCAACCACTCACACAACACCCAAAAAACTAGATCTTAGGAAATTACAAAGAATTTAATCTTTTACACTTTGTGAATACCTTTATTTTTGAAATACGCCAAAAACCAATTCAACTTTTTAATTAAAAAGTAGAATTCAAATTATGTAATGTAAAACTCTTACATGACTTGTATCCTTTACATGACATGTAAAAACTCACGTTGTGAATTCCACTCAAGGGATGAGTTTTACCGACACTATACATGATGAATACCCTTTACAAAAAATCTAACTACCAAACAAATTGTAGAAAAAGGGCAAGTTAAAAGCTAAAAATATAAGAAATCTATGACTTTAGAATTACAGGTATCCTCCCAATCCAAGGATAAAAATACTCGCACAATGAAAAATGTAATCCAAATAAAAAGACAATAAGATACCTGATAAAAAGTTAATGGGGGTATTACATGAAATATGAACTACATTGGGCTATATTGAGATAACATGTAACTTGGATGAAAATGGGGGTTCAGAGAGAGTACCTTACCTTATGTGTGAAAGTGTTATTAATTTCTACATAGTGTAATGGATAATAAAATTAAATCTATTAATCAATTAAATCAAAACCTATTATACTTGTATTTAATTTTTTGTAATTTTATTAGGTTCATTAATAAAAAATTCACTGTCTTAATGATTAATTTCTTCATTTTGTGAGTTTTCGTTTCGTGATTTTATAATCGGTTCAATTCACTTTAATTATTGAGGATCTTGAAAAATGGAATAAAAACCCCAAAAGGGGAATTATATTATATTGATAATCCTCCATTATTTTAAATGACCCCATATATAATTTGTTTTCTTCAGTTTTGATAATGTTTCATTAGGAGAAATTTTAATGAAAAATGAGTAGTTTATTTTGGCATTTCTTCAATCATCACCAACTACTATTTTTATTTAATATTATATATATGTTATTTCCAGAACACAATAATAATTTTAATATACATTTTGAAATCTTATTTTAACTATTATAATGGTTTTATGAATAGCATGGAAGGAATTAACAGAAAAATAAAAAATTATCCTCCACAAAGGTGGTGAATTGACACATTACAGATGATGTTTTCATTTTTATGATACAATGAGAAGAGAAAAGATTTCATGATAGATATACCATTAAAAAAAATAAAATTATAGTTTTATATTATACTGTTGTTATCATGTTACTTTAGATAGGGCAGGCGAGGGACGGATAAGAAAAGAAAAAATAATAAAAGTGAAAGAGAAAGTGTTTTACCACATTAGTGTCATCTCTTTGAGAACCCACTTAAGGCAATTAGAAATGGTTTTTTGGTGAGGCCAATAGGAAAATAAACAAGGGAATAATTTTGGGATAGGAATTGGGTAGAATATAAGCAATATCTGAGGACTAAAAGGTGTGAGGAGAAGATGTGGGGAGGGGTGGTATTTAAAGTGGGAGGAGAGGGGTGTTTTTTTATTAATTTGTTTATTATTTTGGTTCAAAATTATCTGTAGTATTGATTCTTGTGACCATGTACAGTAAATATATAATTTTTGTTTGAGATAACAGTTATTTACATAATCCATGACTCAACCATGACTCAAAAATGAAATTATTTACATATGATATTAAATACCATAAATTATCAAATTTCACTATCCACAAAAAATTCCACTATTTTAGAAAAGTACCAAAAAAGGTATCCTAACCATTTTTTGATTTTTAGATTTCCAGAATGGACTCCATTTTATGAAAATATTTTTTTTAATTAATATAAACTTTATTTTAAATTTAAATCACCACTTATTCGAAAAATATGGATTTTAAAATTATAACTACTTTTAAGATACTATTGAAAATTTATTTAAGATATTATAAAATTATCTAATACTTATTAGACAGAAAAATATTAATTCATGAATATTTTTTACGAATTTCTATTTTAATTCAATATAATAATTATAAAATTGTAAATAAACATTTATGTTTCATAAAAATACAAATACTTAATTTATCATTTATAAAACATTTGTTTACTTATTCCATGATATAAATATGTTATATTTTTATTCATAAGATAAATAGATTTTATTTATACTTTTATAGATTAATTAAATATATTGTTGGCTGGATTACTACTCCTAATGGTCATATTAAAATTCTAACTGCTAGGTTACTATTATATCGATATAGTCTCCTTAATTTCTATTAATACCACTTATTTCATTCTTAATAATGTGTTTATTTGGTTTTATATGTTATGTCTATGTTTTATACTATATAACTATTGGGAAAAAATCCCTCAATGTAAAATTATAGTACATTTTGGGTTGATTGTGTTTGTTGACAAAGCAGGTTTCCATGGTCAATTTTCAAAGTTCCATAGAGATTATTGATAATGTATATTGAAAAAGATCATAGAATAATAAATTGATTCCCTAGAGGTGGTACATAAAATTGAATATATAAGGTGCCGCTGTTTCCCAGTGTTTTATAACGGTGAGGAGCTTCGCAAAGGCATTCATTATCACGAATTATGGGTTTGAAGATTGTGTAGAGCATTGTGATCACATGATTAAAACTAGTACATATTAATGACTACAAGAAGTGAAGCATCATGAATGCGGTATGGGTCGACGATGACTATTTACGACTATGAAAATCATTGTGAATGGTGAACTTTCCTAGGAGCTTTGTGAAATTGGTAGCTTCATTAACAATATTGGAGAGCTTCGTGAAAAGGTGATGATGTGCATTGAAGATTTTGGAATGGGAGTAAAAGCCTATAAATATTCCATTACCCATTCAGAAATGTTGAGAAAGACTTATGTAAGATTTAAAGGCTCTAGATTCGTGAAGGTGACTCACAAAGGTTATTCATGAGAAGAATTTCATGAAGAATAGAAGTTCGTGAGGTCTATGAAATCTGACCAAAATTTTTAAGAATAATAAAATTATTGATATTAGTGATGGATATAAAAATCAGAACATAATAGCTAAGCGTTGAAAAGGATAATTAAATTTTGAAAAAGTGTTTTAGCTTCATGAAGGATGTTTGAGAATCATGAAAGAGGTGATTATCGAAAATGTAGGTGGCTTCATGAAGGATAAGTAAGCTTCATGAATGTAAGGAGCTTTGTGAAGTTAGTGAGAATCATGAAATTATTAAAAATTCATTTCTCTCTCAATCAATGGTAAATTGGTATTCATCAAGTGGATGAAATTGGGACATCAATAGACTATTTGACTACAACTGATGATGCATTCATTATTGATAATGAAGGGAACTACATTTCCATAAACTATGGGTGAATCCTTTCTATAGTAGTGAGAAAAGGAAGTTGAATAAAGTGATCCTTTTCTCTAGAAATGAGATATATAAGGAATATTGAGGGAGTAAACCTTGGGTAGTAGTGACCAATACCAAATTACTGTAAAATAAGTGAGCATGGGAATAAAAGTGATCTAGAAAAAACCTTTTATTGGAAGTTATCCTTTCTAAACTTTTCACATGATCACATTTCTGTTGTATACTACTTGGATGTCACCTAATAAGGGTGAACCAATCGTTGTGTCGCATCAATTATTTCATTTATGTTCATACATTTCTATAGGAAAGGGATAGAAGAGTGTTTTTAACGACAAAATAATATCTGAAGGGGAAGTTTTTTAATCTATCATACCTTAATTCACCCAATATTAGGGTATTTAACCTATTTGGGACAACAATAAAAAAGTTATAAGAATGCGAATTTCATTAATAAAATTCTGGGTCATTACCAACAGCCACTTTCTCTCATAGAAATTGGGGGGGTGACACATTTCCTTCATGTAACTGTGATTTAAAAAATGAGATTATCTAATCAAAATTGTTATTTTAATTTATATTATTTGATTTAAAATCAATAATTTTTTTTACCGACTTCAATTTATATGATCTTGCAACCAGGATATAAGGCATCATTAATAGGACTCAGCAACTCATAAACCCAATATAGTTTTATCATAGGAGTTATGTCAATATCATTATGAGTTTCTATTTTTTAAAATATGGAACAACAACCTCATGTACAAAAGCTTGAAATTATGATAGATCTAGAACCAAATTATTAGTATCTTCTCTAGAACTTCATTCACCATGTTGATACCAAGAAACATAATCTTTCCAAAAACCAAAATATAGTAGTTGACCCCAAACGATGTAAAATGGTTCAAATATCCTCATATCACATTTATTAAATGGAAACAGAATTATTCCTTTGAAAAAATGATGGTTTATATGATTAGAATGTTAAAAGTGCTTGAACATCCTCAATATATATATATATATATATGATTTATACCAGATCTATCTAGTTTGTTGCATTGATTTAGATAATATTTATCTTGTAGTAAATATTTATTTCTACTTCCCTGTTTCATTTAAAAAAAATTGAAAATACATTTTTTTTATTATGATTAATCTAATATAATGAATATACTATCCTTAAAAAATAATAAAATCAATAAATTAAAAATTAAATGTAAATATTATAAATTATATTTATTTAACGCTATTTTTGTCTAATTCCAAAAGATATCACTATTTTATTTCTAATTACTGATAATTTTATCCAATTTTGGTTAATTACCATAAATGAAAATAGAAGGACAACTGAGGGAAATGAAGAAAGAATTGTGTATATAGGATAGTGGTAATGATAGAGTGAATGTATTCTAATTCCGTTGAATTGAACACATTTCGAGGAGAGGTAGTCAGGGGTAAACCTCTGAGTTTACCCATGACTTCCTCTCCTAAAAATGGTCTGAATGCATGAGAACATGAATTCATTCACTCTTTCATCTCCTTCATTCATTCTAATTTTTTCTCTCCTCAAGAGAACTTGGGAGTTGATGGGATGGAGGCAGTATCAGAGGGAAATATTTTATGCACCACTGGGTTCATACCGATTGGATATGAAAAATGCATGGATAAGCCTATAAGGGACGAGAGAGGAAGTAGATTCAATAGATAATATTGATAATCTTAGTGGATTTTTTTTTCAGTTTAATTTATCACCATGAGAAAAGAATTTTTTTATCCAATAATCATGAATTTATATTATGATTATCAGTAAAACACTTTTTTCACCAAAAGATATTGAATCAAAAAAGAAAAAAAAACTCACTAATCATGTCATTGTTTTCAGTCACATATGTTTCATCTTCTAGCACTCATAGTTTTACTCATGAGTATCTCTACTCAAAACTATATGAACACAAGGGCACTATAATTATTTCACTCTATCATTATCTCCACCCCCTTTGCACTATTCTTCCCTCACACCCCTTTGTTGGCCTTAAATTACTAATTATGGTTAAATGTGGTTAATTATGGTAAACTATTTTTTAAATTTTGGTTAATTTTGGTTAATTTTGGTTAATTAAAGTCAATTATATTTAATTTTTATTAATTATGGTAATTAATTATATTTTTATCTATTTATTACTAATGAATTCTCATTTCTTCTAATTTTTACTAAATAAAATTTATTTATACTGATTTTTACTAATCATCACTCTGTACTGGTAATTCATACTAATTACCACTGATTACTACTCATTTCTATTAATTAATGATATTTTTCTACTAATTACTACTCATTTCTAGTAATTTTTTCTAGTTACTACTCAACAATGATACTTTTTACTAATTAACACCCATTTCAGTAATTTTAACTAATTAACACTCATTTCCACTAATATTAACTAATTGGCATACATTTTCACTAATTTATATGAATTCGTTCTCATTACTACCCATTTCTATTAATTGCTAATATTTTTATACTAATTACTGCCCATTTCTATTAATTGTTACTAATTATGGACCATTTAGCCTATTTTTTAATAAGTGATTTTTCTTGCCACTAATTATAACTAATTAAAGATCATTTTAGCTAATTTTAACTAATTCCTGCTAATTTTTTGTAATTTTTTATAATTCTAGCTTATTACTATTCATTTCTATTAATTACCAATAATTTTATACTAATTACGGCTCATTTATGTTATTGTTTACTAATGACTACTCAATTCTAATTTTTTTTACAAATGACAACTAATTTATGGTAATTTTTACTAATTTCTGCTTATTAACAAAAAAATTAACTAATTAATACTTATTGCTAATATTTTTTTTTCTAATTACCACTCATTACTGATAAATTTGACGAATTACCACTCATTATCAGTAATTTTTAATAATTATCTCTCATTACCGGTACTTTTTACAAATTACTTCTCATAATGAGTAATTTTTACTTTCGACCAATTATTTTTGGTAATTTTTACTAATGAATTCCCATTACTAGTAATTTTTACTAATGAATTCTCATTATTAATTGCTTCTAATTACCAATATTGTTAACAAATTATTGTTCATTGCTGGTATTTTTTACTAATCACCACTCCATTCCCATAATGTTTACCAATTACCTCTCATTTTCAGTAGTTATTTACTAATTACCACTCATTATAGGTATTTTTTACTAATTAATACTCACTTCTAGTCATTTTTTTCTAATTAAGGCTCATTATTAGTATTTGTACTAATTACCACTTATTACGTGTAATTTTTACTAATTACTGCTCATTACTTGTAATTTTTACTAATTGAGGCACATTTCCATATATTTTTAATAATTAATGACGGGTATATTTTTACTATTCATTGCTTGATTTAGGTAATTTTTACTAATTGTAGCTCATTACCTATAAATTTTAATAATTATATCTTATGACTTGAAATTTTTACAAATTTCCTCATTATAGGTTATATTTAATAATTACCGCTCATTAAAGGTATTTTTTCTAATTTTCACTCATTATCGGTATTTTTTTTAATTAATTATTATTATCTGTAATTTTTACTAATTACATCAGATATTTGGAAATTGTTACTAATTATAACTCATTTGTGGTGTTTCAAAAAATTATTGTTCATTACAAAAAAATTCTAATAACTATTTCTTATTACTGATATTTGTTTTTCTAATTACCACCCATTATCGGTAATTTTTACTAATTACCACTTATCAGTGGTGATTTTTACTAATTACCACTCATTACCTATAATTTTTACTAATTATCACTCATTTATGGTAATTTTACTAATTACCACTCATTTCTAGAAATGTTTACTAATTGGAACTCTTTAATAGTAATATTTAATAATTAATGCCCATTATTAGAATTTTTTAGTAATTTCCACACATTTCTGACCTTTTTAACTAATTAATGCTCATGATAGATAATTTTTACTAATTACTTCTCAAATCTAGTAATTATTACTAATCACCACTAATTTTCAATAGTGGTTACCAATTATTATTTTTTATTGGTAATTTTTAATAACTACCACTCATTAGCATTATTTTATTTTAATTACCACTCATTACCAGTAATTTATTTACTTTCCATTACTATTATTGTTTTACTAATTTCCCCTCATTATCGATAATTTTATTCCAATTACATCCTATTTCTACTTATTTTAACGAATTAATGCTCATTTGTGCTAATTTTTAATAACTAACATTAATTTCTGTTATTGTTACTATTTAACACTCATTAACAATAATGTTTTACTAATTACTCCTCATTACCAATAATTTTTACTAATTACCACCCATTTCCGATAATTTTTACTAAATACAGATAATTTTTACTAATTTTTACAAATTAACATTCATTTCCACTAATTTTAACTAATTAAAACCCATTTCCACTAATTTTTACTAATTGATATTGACTTCCTCTATTTTTTACTAATTTTTTATCATTACTTCTCATTTCTATTAATTACTGAAATTTTATAATAATTACCGATAATTTCTAATAAATAGCGGTAATTTCTAATAATTATCACTATTTTCTTATAATTACTACTAATTTGTTCTGATTACTACTAATTTTTTTATAATTATTAATATTCATGTTTAATTACTACTATTTACTAATTACTATTATTTTATACAAATTAATGTAAATTGTTATTACTTTTTTATTACTGAGATCTGTGAATTATTAATAATTTTTTTAATTAGTACTATTTATGTATAAATTATAAGTAGTTACTACTAATTAAAACTACTTATTAAGAATTAAAACTAATTACTAATAATTAAAACTAATTACTTCTAATTAAAAATAATTAAGGGTAATTAAAACTAAATACTCTTAATTTTAAAAAATTATTGCAACTCAAAACTAATTAATTCTAACTAAAACTAATTCCTACAAATTAATAATACTAATTTCTATTATAAAATCAAACAAATTAAAAAACATAATAAAATTATAAAAATACCTCAAAATGGATTATTTTATCAGATGTAAATATGAAAGTATTGCATCCCTGTAAAAATTCATACTTTTAAAGGTAAGAAATAAGAGGAGGATAAGATAGTAGAGGAGAGTAGAGAAAAAAATAGGTAAGAAGAGGAATGTGAGGGGGAAATCACGTGTAGGTATATATGGGTTATATTATTAGATACCATACTATTTCTAACGGTACACCCATCACAAATAATATTATTTACGATGCGGTCCATCACAAATAGTACCCACCATAAATAATTTTGTTGATGAAAAAAAATATTTATGAAAAAACACATCACAAATAATCTTCTTATGACATATTATCTCTGATAGGTTATAAATTCCTAGCGCAAATAACTATTATGGTGAATAGTATTTACAACGGGAGAAAATACCCATCGCAAATAAAGATTTCTTCCATTTAGGGCATCTGTGAACCAAAGGTATTTATCATTGAGAAACCTTTCTCAAAAAAGGTAATGTTTAATTTACTGTTATTTATTACATGAAATGAATCTCATCCAAAAAATTCTTAATGTAAGGACTATTTGCAATGGATGATTAGCCCGTCCCAAATTGCTCATAAGAAATACACCTTTTCTAATAGTGTTTTTTCTACTCTCTTTTGGAGGAGGGCCATTATTCTTCATAGGGTTTTATGATCAATCTAGATTTGCCTCCAGGTCCTTAGTTTTTAAGTCTCTTGGTGATGGTCATTATTATATGGTAATTTTTCAGAGGACATTTGAGGGGAGGTAAAAAATAATAGTTTCTTTATTTAATTCATAGAAAGTGGTTCGATCAATACTTTTTTCCCCAAATTAATTTGGTGAATGGAATTTATTTTAGGGTAGGCTAAAGGATGGTGAGTATAGCCAATAAAAGGGATCCTCCCATAAGTAAATGTGGCTAGTACATCTAGAAATGGAGATGTACTAGATAGTGAAGTGGTGATGGTTACTGAAGGTAGATAGAATATCCACAATGCATGGATTATTGACATAGTAGGAATAGAAAACATGAAATCCTGATGGGAAAGATTTGATCAATATGAGACTATCCTAGAATGACTTGTATATATGGGGAATGATCATACCTTGAATATAATTATATTTGACACCATCAAACTAATGAATCATGATAACATAGATTCAGCCATTCAAGGAGTATGTCACGTCACAAGCTTCAAGAAGAGAATTTTGTCCCTAGGATAATTTGATAATAGTAGATACAATACTTGAATTGAGAAATAGATGATGATGATTATAAAGGTTGTTCTTGTGGTGATGAAGGCCAATAAGATCTCAATGAACCTGTACATACTTATGGGTGAAACATATAATGAAGAGGAGTAGTTGTTGCATAAAATACCTCAATGGAAGCACTGTCGATGTTATGGCATCAAAGGCTTGTCTATATGTCTGAATGAGGTATGAATATTATTTATGAACAAAAGTTTTTATTTGGGATTATTAATGAATCCTTACCATTTTGTAAGCATTGTGTTTTGAGTAAGAAACTAGGTTGAAGCATGGATCATTTAGGAATAGGAGCAAGGAGATATTGTATTTTATCTATTCTGGTATTTCAAAATAACCGGTTGTATCCCTGTGAGGTGTAAGGTCACATGTAACTTTTATTGATGAATTTTCTAGAAGATGTTGGGTTTTTCTAATCAATAGGAAAGCCGATTTCTTTGAAGTATTTAAAACATTCAAAGCATGAAGGGATCTTGAATGAGAAAAATGATCTAGTTTTAGAGAACTGATTATTATGAAGAATATATAAGTGATGAGTTTTATTTATTTTTTTGACATGAACGTATCAAGTGAGAGTTTCTGGTGGCATACACACTGCCACAAAATAGAGGTGAAAATCAGAGAAATAAAACACTATTGGACATAATAAGGGCATTGTTGAAGATGACATGAGTTACCAATATGTTCTAGGAAGAAGTACTGAATAGAGCATACTATGTGATCAATTGATCCCATTAAGTTGAAATAGATCTAATGAAATCTATTGATCTATGGACTGGTAAAACAATTGACTATTCTCAATTTCATACTTTTAGATGTTGTGTATATAAAATGTTTAATGATTAGGAATAATGAATTCTTTACTTGATATCCATGTAATGTATCTTCATGGGATACACTGATGGTGTGAAAGAGTATCACATGTGGGATCCCACATCCCAAAAACTTATAATCGGTATATATTTCATTTTTTAGATGATAAAGTGAAAAAAATTATTGATAAATACAAAAAAAAAAGAATGTAGAAAAACAAAAATTGTCTGGGTGGAGGATGAAACAAATGGAGAACCAATTTCATTCAAGGCATTTATAAAGAATGATGATCAGGTACTAGATGATCCCGGAGTATGATAGTAAAATCAAGAGAAAAGAGAACCTATATGGAACATTGATTATTTCATTAAGGTCAATATTTTTTATTTATTATCAACAGAGGATGGAGAACTATCTTCCATTAAGGAGGTGACCTAGAGTCCAAACCTATCTTCATGGATGATGAAAATAAAGGAGGAACATGAATCCCTACATAAGAACATGATTTGAGATATTATTCTATTACCTCATGAAAGAAAGGACCTTAGAATAAAATGGGTCTACAAGATAAAGAAGGATGAAATAGACCAGGCTTAAGGATATTGTATGATATTGGTGGTCAAAGGATATTGTTAGAAGGAAGGTATTGATTTCAATGAAATATTTCATCCGGTTGTTTGAATGAGAACTATTTAGGTAGTTCTAGTGACATTTTCTACCAAAACTCTTCATCTAAAATAGTATTATGCTAAAACATATTTTCTTCTTTGTGATCTTGATGAAGAAATATATATTCTCAAACCAGAGTTTTTTTATAATTAAGGTAAAGAGAACATAAGTTTCAGGTTGAAAAATATGTCTATGGTCTTAAACATGAGATGAGGTCTTGGTATAAGAGATTTTATTCTTATGTCACATTCCTCGGATATGATAAAATGAATTTAGATCCATGTGTATATTTCACGGTTCTCGATGGTAATGATTTAATCATTATACTATTATATGTGGATAAAATTTTGGATTCAAGCCCCTATAATGATCAAATATGGGATATGAAGGCACAATTTGATAAGGATTTTGATTTGAAGTAAATGGAACCCAAAAACGTGATTCTTGGGATATAGATCCAATGAGATAGAAATAATATGAAGTTTTGGATTTCACAAAATAATTAATTAATGAATTTTTTGAAACACTTTAATATGAAAGGCTATAAGACGATATATATCCCTATTCTCATTAATTTCAAGCAATCCTCCATAATAAAACATATCAGTGAAGTTGGGAGGATAATAATTTATCGAGTGTTGAATGCATCATTATTTGGGAGTCTGATATTCACTATATTTTGTACATGGCCTAAAATTTAACATGTAGTGCGAGTTGTAAATCAGTACATGGAAAATCCAAGATGATATTGTTATAACATGATGAATAAGATCCTGATATACATTAAGGTGTCCACAAATGTTTCATTATGTTATGAAGGATCACATTTTTCTATTAGAGGCTATGCTGATGAAAATTTTATAGGTCAATCTGAGTTATGGAATTCTACTAATAGTTATTTTATTTCTCTTGCAAGTTGAGTTATGAGATTGATTTACAAATTATAGTTTGTTGTGGCCTTATCCATGACCTGGGTGGAGTATATTTTTTCTATATAGTCTTTTAAAGAGTTGATTTGGATAAATTAATTTAGTGGAACTTTGAAACAAATAGGTTTGTATTTCATTACTTTTAGACAGTCATAGCCCATTTCACATTACAAGGAACCCATAATTTCATTACATGTTGAAATAAATATTCCTAAAATATAATTTTATTCTAGATTTGGTGGAGGAAGAAAGTATAAATATGAATAAAATAAATACTAAATAAAATAATACAAATTTCCTAACGAATTCTATTAGCTATTATATGTTTAGATGCTATAGATCCTTGAGTGGCCTTGTAGAAACATGATCAGTATGTTTGGAAGATAGGAAGGATGTTTAGAGATGTGATGGGAACTCAATCAAATATCCAATTGAGAGATATGTCAGGAGAAGATGAAAAACAATGGTTTCCCCATTTAAATAATTAAAAATGGTTTTATATCTACCTTTATTTTACCAAATTAATTTGGTAAAAGCCATTTATTTTAGGGGAAGCCAAAGGAGGGAGAGGTTGAACATTAAAAGGGGTTCTCTACCAACATTTTTCATCAACGGATTCTAAATAAACACATCATCATAGTTTTGCGAAATATTTGGTGAGGAGTTTCTCTATATATTAAATAGAATATTTTGAGTGTTTTATCCATTTAATTGAGATAGATTCTATACCTTAATTTTTTTATAGTGGGATTTTTTCTATTTTCCCATGGGGTTTTACCCCTTTCATCCGGGGTTTCATTTAATGTTACATCCGGTGTTCATTCTATTTCCTTGTTTTCACATTATTTTATCTCTAAATTAACATTGTTCCTAAGTGACATTCATTTTTAAATCATAATATTCTTTGTATCAGATTCCACTCACCTGGTTTTTAGGGCATGTACTTATATGATGGATTCCTAGCTCACAGAAGTGTGACCAACACATTTGGCAGTGCCAACATTAGCTTAACTTTACCAAATGTTGGGGAATATACTATAGGGAGAAGCCTTGTACTATATTTTTGGGCCTGTGAAATTTTTACATTAGTGGATATCACATTATTTTAGTGTTAGTGAATTCCACAACACCATATTCACTCCTTGGGCCACCATCCATCAAAATTTGTTGAATATTGATCGTTTATGACTGGTTTCAATGATTTCTGATGAGATAATTATCATGATGAGTGACCTAGATTATTTTATTTTTGATCCCTAAGGGATTCACCATAGGTAACATGAAGAATACATCAGCAAAACCCCTAAAAACAACTCATTACTGGGTTCATCACTCTACCAATCTAGAATTATGATATCCTGATTGAAAAATAAAGCATAAACATCTTATCTTCTCAAATATGAAAGTAACAAGGAACGTGACAAACTTATTTCTCTAGAAGTGTGAGAATTATATTAATATGTGGAGAAATGATCACAAATTTACACTCAGACCCATGGCCATGGGTCTAAAGAAACCCTAGTTGAACATTAAATGTCATTGGTCATAGAAATGTTCATGGAGGTGATGACTGAAATTGATGAATTTAATCATGGATGGGAGACCTTAGCTAAAATAATGGTTAGGTGACATATGCTGAAGGGATTAATAGTTATCAAGTTAAGGATTCTGCAATAACAAGTTAATTCTTCTTAGTGACCACTGGAAAGGGCTAAGAAATCGTTTGATAAGCTCTTATAATAGATCCCACCCACACATTTTATACCTTTATTTTGTCTAATCAAAACAAGGCGTAAACTGTGGAAACCTCTTCATATGTTGGTCAGTTTTTTATGTAACCTTTCATTTTTAAATTATTTTAAACACAAACTATTATAATTTTTTGATTGGTATATGCTATATAATATTGATTTCTATTAATGTGATTCTTTGGTATACCACATGTACCTTCATCATAATAATCTATGTAGTTCATAAGAAGTATCATTTGGTATGTTCAAGCCACATTTTGGGCATGTTTTGAGATGGGTTTGGTCATAAATGATACATAAAATTTTGTTAAACTAAGGGTGGAAAATGGAATAGAGAATTGATTTTCCAATAGTGTTCTACACTTCGATGGGTATTAACATGTCATGTAAACTTACATCATCATATTAAAATGAGTTTGGTAAGTAATATGTAAATTAAATATCCTCCTAGACATATAAATGCGGGAGGGTATTGGTAGGCCATAATATCTTATGACATCCCCACAGGAAAGGGTTGATCTACTTAGAGAAATAATTAGTCAAGGTTCCCTCTAGGAAACATATAGTCACACATGTATTGTAGGGTCATGTACACTTATTCCATCACATGTATCCTAAGTCATGTCAGTTATGGTTTGAAAGGATTTTATAGGATTATAGAAATTTAGGTTATAAAGTAAGATTTATAGACAAATATTTGTTCATGAGGGCTTCAATAAACTTGACGTAAGACACATGTTGTCCTTTACAGGTAGCTTGGGTGAGTGTAAATAAAGAAAAACAATGTTCTTTAACCTTTTCCAAGGTTGATTTGATAAAGAGGACAATATCTTGTATTTTTATTAGTCTAAGTGTATATCACATTATATTTATGAATCATATTTATTTTTGACCACCTTAAATTTTTCCTAAGGCTACCAATGATTTGTTTTTGTGGGATGAGATTCAACTTTTGTTCAGGTTTCACTTTGTGGGTTTTTAGCCATTCAAGTTTTTATCTCATTTCCTTCTTTATTATTTTATGTCATAATTTAAGGTAATGTGTTTTAAACCCTAAGTTATTGATGTTTCATGTTATATAAATTTTATAGAGGGAGTCTCATATTCTTTGTTCATAAAGAGAAGACCACAAAGGGGTGATGTTGATTTAAGGTCATGAAACATTGAATGAATAGTGATTATTGGTTTAGGTATACTGTCAAAAAAAATATGATGGTTTACTAATGAAAAAATATAAGAATAAACCTAACATGAATGATGAAATATATTATTATGAATGTAAACCTTTGTGTTGTTGTTGAAAAATTTAGGTTAGATAACATTGACTAAAAAATGATGAGGTTAAAGGTAAAACATCATTGAATAGTAGGATGCATGTAGTTTATAGTTAAAAAATGTAACCAATGAGACAAATAGGATTATACTAGATAATTGGATAATGTACATCATTTTAGGAGGGGATTGAAAATTGATATTTCTTATTGGGATCAAGATAGAGGATGTGGGAATCACTATGTATCCTGTGATGATAGGAATCAAGTCACACATAGTTCATAGAATTGGTTGGTTTTATCCTAGTGTGGTTCCATTGAAGGAAACCAAACATTAATTCAAGAACCATATATTGGGAGAAGAGATTAAAATAGGTAAAATCTATGGCCAATCCCAAGATATAGGATCTTATAGTTACTAAATTTAATTTAATGACATGAACCAAGATATATAAAGTTCTATAAAGAGAGTCTTTGTAAAAATCAACCTCAAAGATATGGAAAATTGGCATGATCCCTTACTAATGGTAGGTTTTTGGTGAAAATATAGTATTAATTAGTTACTTCCTAAACACTATGTGGGATTATTCATTTATTATTCATGTATTGGAACAAGATAGAGGTTTTGAGCATCACTACGTATCCTATAATGTCAGGAATCAATCACACATAGTTTTTGAAAGAGGATATATATACAGATCTATTTTATATGTAGGAGGCTTTGAAATCAAATTAATAGGTGTATTTTTTAGTGGAAGGGGAAACCAAATTATAGTGACTCTTACACTGGTCTGGATCACATATAATAAAATGAAGTCATATGAATATAACACTCCATGTAGTTTAAGATTCATGTGGGATGAACCATTATGTTTAGAAGTTTTACATTATAATATCATGAATAAATTCTATGTAGTTAAAATTAATGTGGTTAATGACTCAGTTCCATATAGTTTTTGGTCATATGAAATGGTACTTTGTGTATATGGGATTATGTGAAATATTTTTTCCAGAACCTCACATTAGTTGGAGGCCAGATAAATTATCTATCCTTGGGGACCAAAGAATGTGTTTCTTTAGTATAAACCTTATATATGAAATTTATTTAGTTCCATTTGGATTTTTATTTCTATGATTTCATAAATAGTATAATTTTTATCCTTAGAACCAGTACCAATTGCCCTTGAATGAATTATAGGAGCCAAAATCCTGTGTTGAAGGCTCTAGCCACCTGTTTTTATGAACATGTAAATTATGAAATGTTTATAGCATCTTACCATCAATATATTCCAACTGATTTAGTTATAAATTTGATTTTTCATCTTCAGTCAATTATTCATCGAGGGTAGTTTTGATTATGGGTAGTTATACCTCAATTTTAATGACCACTTTTGTCCTGTATACCAGAGAATATGAGGTCACATATGTTGGGGTTTGCATAGTGGATCAATAAAACCTTAACATATAAAGATTTTATTTTTCCACACAATCTTATTCTAATCCACCATCCTCTATAGGATGCCATAAAAGTTAATTTTTAAGGCCTCTATCTATCTATTAATTATAATATAGTAATGGGGAATGCGGTTTAACTAAATGTTATAATTTTTGTGTAGTCACTTCAACACATTGGAAAAAAATATCACACTGTTATCCATGATTATAACATGAGGAACACTAAATTGAGTGATAATATTACATTATATAAAATTTATTATAGCTTTGGTCATGAACTCTTATTGGGGTGCCTCTTTGACCTAATTTTTTTAAAAAAAATCGATGGTATGATTGAATTTATATTTTCATTTCATCGATTAATGGAATAGGACAATAAAATATAATACTTAAATAGGGAATGAACAAACGTACATGGTGATAAGAACAAGATATATATGGATGATGTATGAAATTAACATGAATGTCACACACATGGAACTTCTTTGTGGACATGACATAATATTAAATCCTAAAAATCCATAGGTACCCAATCCTTTAGACTTTATGACCAATTTTAGCCATTTTCTTGTGAGATTTTCATGTTCTTACATGGGATTATTCTATGAATTTAGGAATTTATAGTTTCTAAATTTAGAAAATAAGGATTTCATATTAAAATCCACTTGTAATGAACTTCAGGGGGGGTTGGCTGTCATGGGGTTGATTTTTAATGTGTATTTAGTGGGATTAAAATATTTTTCATAGGGAAGATAAGTATTTATTTCATTTAACTTCTCAACATATTCAATGAGAAATGGATCTAGTAGTCTTTAATGCTCAATCTATATCACCAATTCACATTGGTTTTGGTCCGCTAGAGTATTGAAAAAATTGGATAATGAGTCTGATAGATAATTATGTGACCACGAAATTTATAATACCATTGGTTTTATTGGAAACTACCCCATCAATCCCAGACCATTATCAAGATGATGCTTCAACTATTCTTTGTTAATGGCATATTCTCCATTAACTTATTTGATTACCAGCTCTAACTATCATTTAATACTATTGTTGGAGATTGTGATTTTAAATTTGATCTATAAACCTATGATTATAGAATAATATTTCAACTCAAGTTTTTCAATCCCTTAGAGAGGGGGAATGAATATATAAATAATAATTTTAAAGGATAAGTGGATATAATCTCTAAGAGAACACTATTGAATTTATTATCCTCCATTCTATTTCCATTTTGGATTATGGAGGATCTATCAAAGTGAATCTCCTTGTTTTTGGAAACATCACAAAAAAATAAGATATCATAGTTTGATGACTTCATACATAGAGTATAATTCAGTAATGAAGGATGAGATTCTAGGAAATCTATAGGTGCACACCCATTGGTTTCCATTTGAGAGATAAATATGATGTTTATTTGTTATCAAAAAACTACCAAACGCAGTAGATGACGAGAAAAAATCATGTAACTAACAATATACTTCAATGGATGAATGAAAAAAAACCATATGAACATCATGGTTCAATATATAAAGAATAAAATTTTCAGCCCAAATATTAAATTGTGATTTTTCTTTTTGAATGTTCTATATCTGCTCCTAGTTTTGAGAAAAGTGTAGCTGATGTAATTTTTTTCGATGCTTTTGATAGGGCATGTGCATCTGTCTATTAGATGAGGATGAGGATGCATTAACTGTCGCCCCGTATTCCTGCTTTCCAAAGGTGGGTGGCATCTTTCGCCTGTTTAGGGAAGTTTTCTCCTTGATCGAAATAAGATGATTGAATGTTAGTTCCTCCTTCTGTGGATTCCTCCTCAGAACGTTTCACCTAGTCCGGGTCTCACTGGTAGACATAAGATTTTTTTCATGAATCTCTTCCTAGTGAAATGTCATCATGGACACCGGTTAATTATGTTGCTTCTGTCCGGACATTCCAAGGGGTCCGGTTAGGGAAACAACCTTCAGTCGAGGAAGTAGTCATGTTGAACATCACTGGTTTGTCTTGATGCTGGAACACTTGCACGTCTGTGTTTCTTAATATTATAATATGGATTCTTGAGGGCATGAAAGCCCATGTAATCCCACGTCGAATGAGGGGAATTATATTCCATATACATGTCTCTAAGGTTTTACTCAGCTGTCCATTTTTAACATAGGGTATGTTGTGAGATTAATGACTAGTGGAGACAGATCAGACAGATCAGAACACTAATTGGAATGGATCTGATGGGTGAAACCCATGGAGAGAACACTTATTCTAGGGATAATGCATGGTTAGTTACCCAAGTGCTTCTAAGAGTAGAGAAGAGGTTAATTGGCAGGATCTCACCGCGGTGTGGCAGCCGGGGTAAGAATCTGGATTGATAATGGAGAGTTGAATGAATTTTGTGGGGGAATTAGATGGGACTGTCATGAAGGTGGCGATATTATTGGGCTCAATGTTTAAGAGAATTTATGTATCCCCATGTCAGGGAATCAATGTCCGCATTGTTCGGTGAGGCGATGGGACACCTAAGAAGGTGACCCGTATGAAGGGGACTCGTAGGAAGTGGAACATCTGGGTTTGGGAATGACATTCTCAAAACACATAAGCTCAATGGAAATAGTATGATGAGCCATGGGTGATGGGATTGAACCACAGGGAGGCTTCCTACGTACCTTTCCTTGGTAATGATCAAAGACAACATATTTCAAGAAGAGGTGATGGAATTGAGGTGTGAATAGGGGATAATGGCCCGATGACATGCTAGGGCTTACACATGGTTAGCAGCCCAGGTTGGTCTGATGCTAGGGGGAAGAACAGAGATTTGTGTCCTAATAGTAGGGCTATAATGGGATACCATTGAGTAGGAAACACAATGAATTACCATTGATTGGGATACAATGGATTATTGTTGGATGAGGTCACAATGGATTACCGATGGATGGGGTCATAACGGATTACCGGTGGATGAGGTCACAACGGCTTACCACTAGATGTTGCCACAATGGCTTACCGCTTGATGGGGTCACAACGGCTTACCGCTGGATGGGATCACAACGGCTTACTATTGGATGGGGTCACAAGAGCTTACCATTGGATGGGGTGACAACACCTTACAACCAGATGGGGTTTCAACGGCTTACCGCTAGATGGGGTCACAACGAGTTACGGCTAGAAGGGGTAACAATGGATTAATGCTGTATGGGGTTGATCCTCATGGAGGATTTCTATGTACCCTTTCTAGGTGATAGGGTTAAAATCCCATGTAGTATGAGCGGGAATAGTTTAACATCGTATGAAACAAAAAGGGGGCATGCAGTTTAACATCATGTAGGAAAAAGGTTAACCGACATGAAGGGGGTCAAAACAACTGGGTGTTAGGATTGAACCTATAGAAGGTGTCCTGCGTACCTTTCCTTGGAAAGGATCAATGTCCACATAGTTCAGAAGGTGTTTGGTGAACCGACGTGAAGGGGTTCGTGACTAATGGTTGTTGGGATTGAACCTCTGGGAGGTATCCTACATACCTTGCATTGGAAATAATCAATGTCCACATAGTTCGGAATGGGTGTTGGGTCTAACACGCTAAGGAATCCTAGAGTGGATGTCATGGTTGATGCATACTCTAATCCCACGTTAGTCATTCTTGGTATGAGAAACAAGAGGCAACAAAGACCCGAAAATCACATCACAACATGAATCCGTGAAATGTGGAATGGGTCTTACACCTGGTTAGTAGGAAAAATAGGAAATACAGGATTATATGTAGTTAGCATCCCAGGGAGATGAAAATTAGGACTTAGTCCAGGATGGAGGCCCGAGTGGCAACAAATCCCAATGTGAGATGGATTTGGCCTGGAAGAGAGGATGGTTCCAGTGCCCATCCCCCTATGTTTTTGGGCTAGGAATAAAATTGGAGGAGCATGAATGCTTCCCTCCCACAAGAAATAATAGGGGCTTACACCAAGGTGGTTGCCCTTCAACAACAGATAGACACTACTCTAATAAATACGATCTCATTCGATGTGAGGACCATTTCACCCTTGTGGAGACTAGTGGGTGTATAGAATGTATGAGATGGGGTGCCTCGCGTATGATACATAGGATGGGGTCACAATTTAACATAATTTACTAAGGACGTTAATGCTTTGCAGTTAAATACCAGGTAACTCAGACGAGGTGGGATCACATGGCACTCTTAGGACTTACATGACTGATACCTACCCACCCTTGGGGAAGGGAAGGCATCAGTAATGTCGTGCTAATGGGGTGTCACAGAGTGATCCACTGGGGGGGGGGTCCACATTAGTATGGATTTTCTAAGAATCAATAGTCATCATTGTGCCTATTTGAATAAACATATGGCTAAGTAACACCACGTAAAGCACCACCCAGGGGATTTGGAAATCACTTCGTACGAACCTGGAGGGTCGAATGGGAAAAGGTTTTGCAGAGCAAAGGGGTTCACATGAAGAATCTTTATGAAGCTCTGGTGCTCCATGTAGTGAGGTGGCTTCGAGAAGGGGTATGATTTTTGAATTGAAGTGGCCTATCCTAGGCATGGGTCATAGGTGCATATGGAAGGTGCTTCGTGAAGTGAAAAGGCTTTCGTGGAGCAGTGATTCGTGAGGAAAAGGTTCCCTATGAAACATAGTATTCTGAAGCAATGTGTTTCGTGAAGCATAGTGACCTGGCTTTAGCACGTGGGATACATGTTCCCAAAGGGTATTTCATGAAGCATAAATACTCCATGAATACCCAATCCCCTTGGGTATCCCCTTCCTTTGTGAAGGCTCGTGGGCTCCACGAAGGGCATCACCCTTTGTAGAGGGGTTGAATTTAAGAAAAGGAGAAGGCATTCTGAGATGCTAATGTACCTTGAAGAGCTCATGGTACAAAGATCAGAATTTACAGCACAATTCGAGATATGAGAAGGCGAAAGGATGGAGGATCCATCCTTTGGGATCAATGGGAACTTGGTACTTATAGGCATGAGGTGATGCGAGGCAGAGCTCTCTTGGCATGAAGATATGTTGAATTTTTTCATAACTGTGGTGCCTCCCACCTCCTTGCACTACATTGGCTACAAAAATTTCAATTCGGTTCGCCGAGCCTCCTTCCTACTTGATCCATATCATCTTCGCAAATGTCAAATCACATTTTGGTGCATCTCACCTACTTACTTTGCACCGGCTTTGTAGTAGGTAAGCTTCGCGTTGGCCATGGTGTTCTGGGTCTCCACGGACGAGCTTCACATGGAAGCCCCAAGGGATTCGTGCATGCACTCCCTCTTCCAAAATTTTGGCACCAACAAATGGCACACCTCTGAGTTGGAGTTGAGTAGAAAACAATGATCAAATCCTAAAGGCTAATCACCAAATGTGGCCAATCATGATGAAGGATCATGAAGGAGGCTCATGAGTCATAGAGGGAACATGTGAGCTGAGTGGGTCACAAATCTTTCCATAGTCAGATGTACCGCAAAGCAAAACATGTCATAATATATAAATATTGGAGGATGACCTCTCTTTTCTCCTGTCTCTCCTCCTCGTTTTGGCATTTAGCACTATCGATTTGTGAATCTCCGAGTACTCTGTGATTTCTCTCTATGACTCAGGCTTTCTGCTTCCTGGCACACAGTGAGTCTTCATCTATGCGGTGATGTGCTCTGTGTCTTGCACCTGAAGGTAGAGGCAAGGATCCATGATTTCGTTGTTAGGATCGAGCTCCATGAATGGGATTTTCTAATGGGCTTTGCAAAGGTGTTTCACGAACTAGAACAAAAAATGTCCAAATTTTCAAAAACTAAATGGATCACTAGAAGGCTGCCAGGGGGGGTCCTTGCAGATGTTTCCCAACGGGAGGATATGGAGGATAGGTTGAGTATAGGGGAGTTCATACGAAGACATTCTGGCCATAATTCACTAGTAGGGCTACTGTTAGAGAGTCATAAGGACTATATGATATGTAGAAGACTACCTCTATATGGAATTGGAATGAGGGGTGATGCTCTCATCCCGGAAGTGAGTAGGGACTTGCCAACTTACTGTTTCAAGAGCACATCGTGCGTAGTGGTTCATGGAAGCTGATGGCCATACGTGGGAGTACATCACACCTGTTAATGCCAACTATCTGTAAAATCAGGGGAATAATATATAATGGAAGGAACTACAGCCAGAGACCTCTCCACCACTATACCATACTATCTTGAAGGAAGCCCTGTGGAACCTAGGGAAGGGGTGGTCTGACGAGTGGGATATTCTCTAGGTAAACAAATTCTCTGATGACTGGGCCTGGGCCTACTTGGTGGGTGCCTCTTGCGAAGAATTCAAGGAAGTGCTTAGGAGAGTGGGCTTGTATGAGGCTGCTTGGGTCTCCCAATTCCATATCATTTAGAAAAAGCAGTTGATGGTGGATCTTCTGAGTAGATAGTCATCGAGGACCAATACCTTCCATTTGTACCATGGAGAGGTTGGAATCATTCTATGAGACCTAAATCAGGTCTCAGGGGTTCCAAAACTAGGGGTGATGTATGATGAGTTCCTCCCCATCGTGGATGCATGGGACGATCCGGAGAATATTACACTACTGAAAAAAGCATTGATGGACCTAGTGTTGGGATTGGAAAATTATTCTATGAGGGAAATACATTTCAAATGGTGTTTCAAGTAGTTATAGAACTTCCTGGAAAATTGGTAGTTCATGTGAGTCCTCAGACGTTCCTGAAGGGGGTTCAACGAGGCAAGAAGCAGTCGTACTGGTGGTTCATGGAGGATAGCTAGTGGAAAATGTGGGGATTCGTCATCAGTATCGAGTAGAAAAAATTGTCAAATTGACTACATTCACTACATCACTCATCTGTGGTTGGATCCTACCAGAGAGTGACATGAACATGGGCATGCAACCGAGAACATTTATCATGGAGTCCATGTTTAGGACAGGGGGACAGGTAACCTCGGGATCCTGATTCTTTCCAAGTGGTAAATGATGTTGTGGAAGATCAGCGAGGGGAAGAAGCCATAGAGGATATTAGGGATATTTCACCTTCTATAGGGGTGGATAGCGGTGCACATCAGGGGCATATTTGAATATCTGTAAACCATTTCCCCTCCATGATCAAACGTCTGCCTGTCTATTCTGAATGCTGTGGGGGAGATTTCAGGCCAAGCAGACCATACATGGGGTGCTGCACCAGATCTGGAAGGTAGATGAGTTAAGTTTCCACCAATTCCCATTTCCAACAGGTGTGTTCACTGATGACAGCTTGGGAAATGGAAGAGCATCAGTCCTACCTCCTATCCTTTCGGGGTGGAGTCCTGGTGGCATGGGTGGACCACGAGTCCCTCTATGAGTTGTATGCCCCACACTGATTTGCAAGGATGTTTTGATGTATACAGTGGTTGACCACGCGGGTTTATTTGGGGGTGCGTCGTAAGGTCCACCCATGTTTGATGAGGCAGATGTGGATCATGTTCACATAGGAATATAGGATGATACAGAACGAGCTGCCTCCACCCATGACCATTTTTGGGCTGGTGATCGAGTACACCAAGAGCTAGGAGGCATCCTATCCTGGGGAGATTCTAAATCATCCAACCATTCAGGCTAGCGATGGGGTTTCTCCCCAACTCTGAGGCTGGGTCCGAAAGGCGATAAAGAAATCTCGTGGAGGTGAATACTCCATGGAGATGAGGCCCACACTGGTTGAAAGGGAGGTAGCAGTAGCAGATCCAGTAGCAGTAGCAGACATGGTTGTTCCAGAGGACCATAGTTTTCTGGAGGGGAGACCACCAAGAGTATTTCACATGATATCTACCTACACTCTGGGGAAGCGGTTGCGCCACATATACATGCAGGAGAAAACTGTCATCATAGAAGCATGAGACATCTGGGTTGTAAATTGATAATTCGTCAACCTCTCTGAGATGTGGCACCACCAGAAACGTCTTGGGATGGATTTTCTAGGGATCGAACCTATCATGGATGGCTTTATAGTATCCCAAGTGGAGGGAGATAAATACCTGGCCGAGTTGGAGGAATTCGTGCACTCCCGGGGTTCCCCGCGTCCAATGGCAGATCGATTAAATGTATTGATGGAACAAATGGCCCCTCCACAGTTATCAAATACTGAATTTAAGGAATTCTTCCCTCTACAAAAAGAGTCAGACGAGTCCTCCTAGGGGGATTATGATGGTAGAGGGATCCCTTTGGAGGAAGGTGAGGTCAATGATTCTGACCCGGAGTGAGAAGAGTTTACAGAGTCCCTTGAGGTAAAATCCTAAACGACTTCCATAGAGTCTTTATCCAGGTCATCATTTAGAAATTATCATATGAAATTTGAACAGTGAAAGAGGGATTTATTCTCAAAACCCTTTCATACTTCATATAAGATGCAGCTATAGGGCCTTAGGGATCTACACCAATGACAATGGTGGTTACTGCACTTAGTGGGACTGGGACACTCGAGGTGGTTCTTCTGTAGTTTTCCGACTTCCCAAAAATACTAGGAGGGATATGCCTCAGGGTCCCCATGGAAACAACCTAGGAGCAAGACCAAAAATTTGATATCTACAAGTCTCCTTTACTAAATTCATGACTGCCACCCATTGATCAGGTTAACTGACATCTGTGAACTACTGGGTATGAAAAGTTCTTCAAATGGAATGGTCTACCCTATCATGTTTGGTTGGTATTCCACGCAGCGCCATTCCGAGGGGAATGTCAATGATCGTTGAAGTAGATGCCCAAACTAACCAAGCTATGACACTCTCAATAACCAGTGGGACTGATACCATGACAGAACCTGAGATCATTTAGGTGGGATCTGACAATGAAGATCGATCAGAAAACACATATCCTGCCATGCTTGGTCAGACATCCAATGAAGATCCTGATGATGATTTCTGGGGTCGTTTCCCATATTCGAACCTTCCAACCCAGCAGATTAGGATGAGACAGCCTCCAATGAGGAGGATATAAAAATCACCCATCTCCAGTCATTGAAGCTAATTAAGCACTTCATCGATGAAACCCATCAAGAAAAATATATAGACCCGATGGGGATGCATCAGTCTTGGCTATGTGAACTGTGTGCTGGGGGAGTGGATGCCTAGTTCCCTCACATGGCTGTCCAATATATCATGGTAGAGAAGATTTGGGAATATGACCATGGATTTCATGTGGGATGGAAGCAGAGAAAAGTGATGAACATCAATAGGCTCCAAAAGGATAAAAATGAGATTCAATAGCTACAGGTTTGGGCAAATGAGAATTCTAATTTCCTCACTGCGCAATCAAATATCATATTGTGTCTGAATGCCCAGCTAGAAGATGCCAAAGAGTACATGAAGTAAGACTATGAGGAGACTATTGTCTTCCAAACCAATGAAAAGCGGGCATAGATCGTGGCTCACGAACTGCGCCCCATTGTTGATGAGGAGGAGCAGGAACTGAATAAGTGACAACAAATCCCAGACGCCACAAGATTGAGGGTTTCAGAGCTACAATGTGATTTTAATGGGGTCAACACATCCACGGGAGGGGTCGATACTCAGGTGATGGGATGCATGTACCTTTTGAACTTACTTCCCTTCTTTTATTATTTATGTTGTATACATGCATGAGTTCTGTTATTCATTTCGGTTTATTTCATTTTCATTACATTTGTGGAACATCCAATGATCAATCCCTAAGGTCACATGGGTCGAGCCCAATATGAGTTACAAGGGACGACCACCTTTCTATTCCACACGAATATGAGAGTGCTGACCATGCTTCGGGAAAGAGGGAGGCCTCACTAGAGAATGAAGGTCTCATATTAGTTGAATTTCCATTTTCCCATTGTTCTCTAGTGCACAAGCAGGGTAATGCTAGGGGCGTTGGAATGGATCCAAACATAGGGGTGTAGAATGTGTGAATCATGATAGCCAAGATTTAGAACATTGAAGGGATGGAGTGAAAATTAAGGATAACTATTTACCATGTTCGAATCACAATATTCTTATTACGTTAGCCAGAAATGGGGATAACAAATGAGGGCTAAAAGCTAACCACACGAGGCCTGACTCAAAATGTCATCTATTAGTCTTCTAGAATGTTATCCCAGGATGGTTGGTGAGCCATAGGCCAATCATTTATATTGTTAGGGGGTTCATTTGGACGTGAAAGAGGATGAGTGTCCAAATAAAGGCCACACAAAATATAGAGGGTGGAGTGATTGGTTATTTGAATGGAGTCCAACACTCTAGAAATTACGCCATTGTGGAGGAAACGCGTTAGGTGAGTGCATCCGTCTGATCATGGACCATACCTTCTTTTGAATAAGACCTATAATGTGAGGAGTAGGAATATTTTGATGTTTTACATAATACCATGGATGACAATGAAAAATTAGTTTAACTTTTCATGGTGTAGATGATGCACATAGTTTTAAGGTCATACTGCATGGACCGTTATAGGGGGCCGAGGGGCCAAAAGGGTTAATGACCTTGGTGCTGGGCCCAAGGTGAAATTCTTGGGCATCACTATGTATCTCATAAAGGTAATAATCAAGCAGAACATAGTTCTGGATCATAATTTGGTTGGAGACCAGCACTGGTAGTAAAACCATATTTGGCGAGGAAGCTGGTGCATCCCATAGTTATCATGGGGCATGCTGAACTTGTTCGGGGTTGAACTGTAGTTTATTGTCATGCGTCGATGACATATGGACTCGTGCAGTTTAACATCATATGATAAGATGAGGAGTGAAAGGGGATATTTCATGAATAGAGTATGTGATGCGGTAGCTATAAAACCCATGTGAATTAGGACATTAGGAGTTCACACCACACCGCGTATCCCTGGAGAAAATCATTTAGGTCAAGGGACCAAAAGTGAAAGTTAGGCTGGGCCCAAAACAAAGCTGTTGGAAATTCCTACATATCCAATCAGGATGGAAATCAAGCCACAAGTAGTTCCGAGAGTTCAATTTAACGTTATGTGGGATGATGAAAAGCATGTGTGGCATGGCTACACCGGTACATGTCCTACGAAAACAACTATGTCCATGTGGGGTCGTGTTCAATGTGAGAAATAAATAGTTTTTATGGGACTTTCCTAGTACTGGGAGGCACACATTATTGGAAATGGGACGCTAGGTGAATGACATCCAATAATGTTGACCAACCTACTTAACACATCTAGATGCATGAAGGGGTAAAGTCGAGTATGTTGGAATTTCACATGAACACAAGGAAGTGAAAAAATGTGAGTCATGATGATTAAGATCTAAACCAAAATGTTGGGGGCATGATGTTAGGGGATAACTATTGACCATTTTCGAAACACAGCCTCCATACCGTGTTATCCTGGAATGGGGATAGACAAATGGGGGTGGACCGCTGAACATGTTTGAAACACGGGACCTGTTGCAAATGTCGTCTGAGGTCCTCAGTGACGTTGGCCCAAGATGGTATGTAAGATAATGTGGCATGAGACCAGGTTGTAAAGGGGGTCCTTTTAGACATGGAAGAGGATGAGGACACAAATAACAGGCTCACGAATCTTGGACATGGATCAAAGGAATGTCCCTATGAAAATTTCAAACTTTGGGCTCTTTTTCCCAATGCATCTAAGTACGATGACAAGACGTATCAGATAGAGGTATTCGAGTCCTTTTCTAAGGAAAAGGTCCTAGGGTTGCATGGTTCCAGAATAAGGTCATTGGATGGACCATTATGGAGGGGGGCTTGTTTTAATAGACTGTGCACATGAAATCAATGTAGCCAAACCCAAAGAATTGTTCCCATAGGGAGATCATAGTTTAGGATCACAGAACTCAGACCAGATTGGGAAAAGACAAGGGAGGTACATGGTGTAGCTGTTGCACAACCCATTATTAATGAGAACCCAAGATGTACTAACTACACCATATTTTCCCAAAAGAGTTTGGGCCAAGGGGGAAGATAGAGGGGGCATGATTTCATATTCATGGGGATAGACCTGAAGACAATATGTCTAGGCATTCATATGTACTCCATGAGGATGGGAATCAATCCATACATAGTTCTAGAAGATGTAACGCAGTTTAACATCTTGTAGAAAGGACCCAGAGTGGTTTTAGTTTATGGTCATAGAGCTCAGACCATAGATATAACTGAGGGACAGAGACACCTGGTGAAGTTATTACTAAACCTGATGTGAATGAGGACAGTAGGAGTCTGTATCACCACATTTTACTCCCTATGAAACATTTAGGTCGAGGGACCAAAAGTTAATGTTAGTCTAGGCCCGAGGCAACGTACCTGGGTGTTCCTACGTACCCCATGAGAATGGGAATCACACCATACATAGTTATAGTGTTAGCGTAGTAAGGTACCCGTGTCATGGATAGGTCGTGCGGGTCATGTCCTCCCACCAAAAGAAGTGTTATTTGATTGATCATGTTTGTCCATTAGGATAGATGTGTGTTTTTTTGGAGAAGTGAGAAAACTAGGACAAATAGTTCTGGTATCGTTATAGGAATCAAGTCATATGTAGGCATTATAAAATGGTATGGTGGATACCAAATACCCAACATGATGTCCCCTATAATGAGGACACCATGATGCAGTTCCATTTTTAGTCATGCGGCCAGGCCGATAATGTCGTAGATTAAGGTCATGTAGTAGGACCAACCATGTATTTTAACATCTTAAAATAAAGACACAACAGTTTAAAGTCATGTGATACCATAGGGAGAATGAGAATGACGTGATAAATAATACCTTATGTGAATGAGGATGAGGCCCACATCACACCATGTGCGATTCCGAAGAAGAAACCTCGGGATGAGGGGCCAGCTGAGGTGATAAAATATGGGGCTAGATTAGTGGACGAAACATCCAGGTGTTCTTATGTATCCCATGAGGATGGGAATCAATCCATTCGTATTTCTAAGGGTATGACATATAAGGAGATATTAGTTTAAGGTATTGGAGCTCAGAAAATGAAGAAGAAAAACTCATCCAAGTGATCACAGACCTTGACCCGATCCTTAAGCCCATGTGAGTCAATCTTGGTTTGGGAAATAAGGGCAGAAGAGGTCTTTTCAACACATGGGATACACGTGAAGGGGAAATTGGTGCAGAGCCCAAATGAAGTCTTACTGCGACTCTATCCTCATAACGTGCCAATGTGAATTGAGGGATGGTACCAAGAGTGTTAATATTACACTTGGACATGATAGGGTGTAAAATGATGTGAATCATGTAACCAACATTTAAGTCATGATGGGGTTGGAGTGACGATGCAGGATAACTATTGACCATGTTCAAAACACAGTATCCATATCGTGTGAACTGTAATGGGAACAAAAAATGAGTGTGAACCGCTGACCTTATTCACAATGTAGGACTTGTATCAATTTTTTGTTGAAAACTCTCAAGGACAATAGACCATAATGGTAAGATAGACTTTGGACTGAGCATCCATGGCATTTGGGGTCCCTTTGGATGTTAAAGATAATGAAATTCCAAATAAAGGGCAACCCGAAGCCTAAAAAATGTATAAGATCATGTCCAGGTAGAATCTGACACTCTAGGTTCTGAACCAGAGAACTCCTAGGCACATTAGTGAATCAATGAAGAGGTTCTAGGGGCCCAATGTAGAAGAATCCAACATGAAAACGATAAGTGTAGGGAAAGGGAGCGAATAACGTTTAGAAGAGAGAGGTATGTGGCGTGGTTTTTACAAACCTGTCATGAATGAAGATGTGAGTCCATACCACACCATTTACCCCTCCCCCAGAAGGACTCGGGCCACGAAGCCTAAATGATAGAGGTTTTTAAGATATTGGGATGGACCTGAAGACTAGAATTTTGGGCGATCCTATGTATCCCATGCAGAAGGGTGTCAAGCCATACATAGTTCTGAGGAAGGATGATGTGCATTTTAACATCATGCTATAAGGACAACAATAAGGAAAAAAATAAACCAACAAGGGATGTGTATGAAACAACGAGTAGCCTAAGGTGAATGAGGGAATAAGCTCATACCACATCATACAATCCCGAATGAACCCTTGGGCCGAAGGGCCAAAAAGGATGAGGGACCTGAGACGGGAGGTCCCAGCCAGTTTGCAGTTTAATGCCTTTCTATGAGGACGATGGATAAAAGAGGGATGTCTCAGGGGGATATGTGTGGCATGAAAAAAATATACTGACGTGAATGAGGACACGAGTCCATACCACACCACACAATCCTAGATGATAACTAGGCCCAGGGGCCGAAAGGGTCGAGGGACCTTAGGCTGGGAGTCCGACTAACTATAGCGATATGACCCCTCATGTGGGTATTACCATACCACAGCTCGTAAGCCCATTTGAGCAATGATCGGTGTGGGAAACGACAAGTAGGACCGGGATCTCACTAATATATAGGGGTACGACAGCTGGACTCACACTCCTGTCCGAGGAAGACTGAATCTTGAAGAGACAGTAGCGCAAGATGACCCACTACACCCACTTATTTGGACATATGGGGGTGGTTACAACGAAAAAGGATATCCATTGACCAGGTTAAAAACACAGCATATATATCGTGTCACCCAAAATGGGAACAACCAATGAGCCTTGACTCCTGACATTATTCTCAACGCGATACTTATATCAACTCATAGTTTGACGTCCTCGAGGGTGTTGGCCTGAAATGATTGGAGAGACCTTGGGAAAAGTATATGTACCATTTGGGGGACCATTTGGATGTGAAAGATGAAGGATACTTAAATACAGGGAGTGTGTGAAGCATAAATGTTCCTATGCAATTTAACATCAAGTAGGATGGTGAAAGAAGTGGAGATCTTCAGGGAAGGGGATATATGGTGTTGTCCTGATGAATCCATTATAAAGGACGGTATAAGATGACACCACACCATGTTTTCCGACCCGAGGGGGGATTTTGAAGTAGGGGCTAGGCCAGCGGACAAAATTTCCAGGAATTCCTACGTATCCCATGAGGATGGGAATCAAGAAATACATAGTTCTTGAAGGCCATGCATTTAAACGTTGTGCGGTGAGGACATGGGAGAATAGAAGAAAGAGGGGATCCCATGGTGTGATTATCATAATCCTGCCATGAGTGGGGATAAAGAAGCCTACACGACACCATGCATGATCATCCAAGAGAACTATACCTATGGGTAATAGTAAAAGAGGAAACTGGGGGATGAAATCAAGAATAAGTGTCTGAGAATTCCTACATTCCCCATGAGAATGGGAATCAAGACATACATAGTTCATGTAGTTTATCATCTTGCAGGTTGAAACAAAATTTAATGTAATGCGGGACAAGACAGTTTAAGGTTGTGTGGGAGCGAATACATTTTAACATCCTGTGGGATATATACAGTTTAATGTAATGCAGGACATGAAAATGATTCTGTCGCTCACATATTAACATCATGCAGGACAAGTGCTTAATAGTTTTACTTCTTTTAGTTCGGATGAACCACACATTTTATTGTCTTGTGGTATGGATATAATAGTTTATGTTCATGTATGATTAGATAGTTTAAGGTCATGTAGGACCTCATCTTCTCAGGAAAAGTATTTTTTGAGGAACTTGGAATTGGTGGGAAGAGTTATACGCTCACCATCTATGGTAACCAGGGAGTATGAACCATTAAGACAAACCTTTAAATAATTTAAGGTCCTTACCACATCAGCTCTAACCTGGGTAATTTTCATCCATGTATCATTGGTGTTCTCAAGGCCAACACCAAGTCACCTTGAACGAAAGAGAGAAGGTAAACTCTCTGTATGGAACCTCTAGCTATCTTATTTTGATGCCATTTCAAATTGTGCAAGGA
The DNA here is from genome assembly GCA_963277665.1 of Viscum album. NCBI lineage: Eukaryota > Viridiplantae > Streptophyta > Magnoliopsida > Santalales > Viscaceae > Viscum > Viscum album. Next base: position 1,185,287,717 of record OY728165.1, read on the forward strand.
ACGAAGCTTTTTCTTGTTGAGGGAATAAAATTCAGCCAAATGGACATAAAATAGTTTATCTGGTGCTTACTGATCATAGACAACTGTTCATAATAAAGGAAATTGAATCTCGACGGGTCGGACGACCTCTGTTCCGTACACTAGTGAGTATGGGGTCACCTGTGTGGAAATACGAGTTGTTGACTGGTAATCCCAAAGAGAGTTGGGGTGCTTGTCTGGCCAACAAATCTTGTTCAGACCAAACATTTTATGCAGAATGTTATAGAGGGTTTTGTTGAACTCCTTGACCTTCCAATTTTATTGCATGTGGTAGCGGGTGGTATGGTTAGAATGGATGTTGTACTTGGCATACAATTTCTTCAACTCCACTACTCAGAAGTTGGTGTAATTATCATTAAGGGTGGAGTGAGGGACTCCATTATAGTAGATAATTTTGGAGCTCACAAAATCAACGATTGAATGAGCCTTGACCTCCTTGAGCAGAACCGCTTCTTCCCACTTGGAAAATAAATCTGCAGTGGTTAGGATGAACCTGCATTGGAGAGATGCCACTAGTGGATATGGTCCCACGACATCGAGTCCCCATACCGCAAAGGGCCAAGAGTACATATTAGTGTGGAGAGGATCTAGTGGATAATGCACAAAGTTAGCATGATTTTGGAATTAATGAAGCCTCTTGGAATACTCGATGCATTCATGGATCATGGAGGCCCAAAAATACCCTAGTCTCCAGATCTGGTGAGATAGTTTTGGCCTAGTATGATGAGCCCTACAGGAACTGACATGAGACTCCTACATGACTTGAGAAATCTCAACTCCTTGAATTCAATGGAGGATAACCTCATCAAAACCGTGCTTTTAGAGGAACTTCTCACGACTGGGACCGTCTTGGATGGTAAACTCTAATGCACAGTGTCCGATTTGGTCACACTTGGTTCGATCCTCTGGGAGATTATCAATATAGAGGTTCTTGAAAAAGGAGGTTCTCTAGTAAGGATTCACCTCAATCACTGCATCCAGGGGTCCTCGAGGTCCTGATGTGGAGGCTCTGGTGGTATGGTGGCTCACCTACGGGCTGTCATCGTCATATGGATTGACGAGAGCGATGAACCTCCGATGTGCCACATGGATAATCAAATAATCCTATTCGGGCTCTACAAGTGATACAGCTAGGCTGGAAAAGGTGTCAACTTGACCGTTTTTGGATCGAGGGACTTGAGTGACTTTCTGCCAAGATGGGAACTGGACCATTAGCTGGAGAGTGTGTTCCAACATTGGTACGAGCTCTGGACTTCTGATAACATAGTCACCGTTGATCTACTTGATGACTATTTTGGAGTCCCGATTAAAATAAAAGTGGGGAAAATCAATCTCAAGGGCCATCTTGGGGCCAATTATGAGAGACAAATACTCTGCCTCATTGTTGGCGCAACCTTCTTGTAGTATGAATGAATATGGTATAAAAACTTGTGCTAGAGTGATGAAGATGCCTCCAATGACTACTATGTTGAGTCTAGGGTTATTGAGCCTTCTTCTGTTGGGGATCCAGGAAGCACAATCAAATTTCATTTTCCAACATGGAATGGATTGGTCTACCTAGAAGATTGCCTCATCAGGAAAGTAAATTTTCTTAGACAGGTCCGCGGGAGTTGGATGAGCGACGATGAAATATGCCAATGATTTCCCCTTAATAGCCTTCTGAGTGAAAAACTTGATGTCAAACTACTGAAGGATTACTTCCCACCAATCTAGATGTCCTGTCAGCATTGGGGGCTTCAGGATGTACTTTAGTGGATCCAGTTGGGACACCAGCTGTACCTCATGCTGTTGCATGTAATGTTGCAATTTTTTTACTGCGAGTACCAGCACGAGGCAACTCTTCTCTATAGGGGAGTTTATGGTCCCCATATCAAGGAGCATGCAGCTTAGATAGTAGATACTATTCTTTACTCCCCCATTGTTCTTTTAGGTGAGAATTGCGCTAAGAGATCATTCCCTTTAGGTCGTATAAAGGCACAATAGCTTTTCGGAAATAGGTGGACTTAATACAAGAGGCTGGAAAAATACTGTTTGATTTCCTTGAAAGTAGTCTGACATTCTTCGTCCCACTCGTATACAGTGCATTTCAACATGAGCTGGGAAAAGTGATTACATTTTTCTTCTAGATTTATGATAAATCATCATATGTAGGCTATGTTTCATTGAAATCCTCAATGCTCCCAAATTTTTCTCGAAGGATAAATTTGACAGATGGGCTTGAACTTCTCTGGGTCGATCTCAATTCCCCAAAATATGAAAAAGAAACCAAGAAACTTTCTAGAGGTGACTGTGAAGGCACAATTCAATGGATCATCATCCGGTGGTGGGAGCGAAGGAATCTGAACACTTTCTCAAGGTCTTTGTGATGGTCCTGATGCTAATGATATTTTACCACTAGATCATTAATGTATCATTCCAACAATTTTTTGATGATCGGGTCAAATATGAAATGAATACCCCATTGATTGGTGGAAGATGCATTATTTAATCTGAAGAGAATGACGTGGTAATAGAAAGTACCTTGTGGGGCCCTGAAGGCTATTGAATCCTCATCCTCAGGAGGAATTTGGATCTAGTTATACCTGAAATACCCATCCATAAAAGAGAGGTCATGGAACCCAGTTGTAGCATCGATCAAAACTTTATCACAGGAAGGGGAAAATCATTCTTCGGGCAATGATGGTTGAGATCCCAGAAGACGATGTCGACTCTGATCTGTTCGTTCTTCTTCATGACTAGATCAATGTTGGCTATCCATCTAGGGTACTGAACCTCATTAATGAAATTGGCTCTGATGTGATTTCCAACATGGGCCTTGACCATGGCACCATGATAAGGGTGTATCTTTTTGGGAGACAGCTTAAACTCTTGGTGATTTGCTGGGAGACTGAGGCAGTGGAAACTACCTTAGGATCATGTCCTGGAATCTCGTCATAACTCCAGGTGAATACACCATGATGTTGGTTAATGAATTCCACGAACTACTATTTCTACTTGAGGGTTATGGTGGCACTAATAAATGTGGGTATCGGGTCCGTCTCACTAACAAGGTTTACATGTACCGATTAATCAACCTTGGCAGAGATTCCCTCTTCAATGGCATGGGGAGAATCCTCTAAATAATATTCTATAGTAATGGAGGAGGGATACTTGGTGGGAGGAGTTTTCTTTAAGTCAAAATATCTGGATGAGAGGTTGTTACCAGCCTATGTGGTGGTGGGCACTGCATCGGGGGACTCTTGTTTTGCTGAAACCATGGCGATGAAAGCTGTCGATCTGATCACATATGGTCATCAGCCCAAGGGGCTGTGCTTGATGATATTGAAGTAATTGTGGCATGCCAGCTTTAGTCAGTTTATCCAAGACCAGTGGAACAAGAATGAATGATGTATTGCTGTCACCATGGGGCGGACATCCAAATACCTTATGGGAGTAGGGATATCTATGATCACGTAAGGCTGATTTGTGTAGGAGTATGAGGTGATCATTCGACATCACATAGACATAGGAATGTTATCCCCCCTTGTTCCAAAAAAACAATGAATTGTCCAATGTTTGGGATTGTAGTTTATAATCGATGGATTGGAAAGATGTAGGCATCATCCAGTCCTGTCCACATGATGGTTTCATCCATGGCATGCTAAACCGTGTTAGTCGGAATCTACTTTTCCTTGATCTTGTAATAGTTGACATCTAGATTGTGGGTTTTACAAGAGGAAAAGGGGGACATGTCACCATTAATTACTCCCAATCAACTATTAATGGAGTACTTAAGGCACTTGTGATATGATGAAGGGACCCACCACATGCAGGTTGAGCCATGGCCTGCCCATTAACGCATTGTAGGCAGTGTCCTCTGAAACAACCATGAACATGGTGCTGGAAACTAGGCCACCCAAATGGTTCTTTAAGAGGATCCTTCTGATCGGTATTTCTTTTTTCCTATCATAACCTTCGATTTTTAGGTCATAGGAACTCATACCATCCTCGGGCAACCCTAGTTCTCATAGTGTCCAAGTATGGATTAGGTTGATCCTGAAGCCTATGTCGACAAGATAACAACAAACCTATATTCCATTAAAATGGATGGTGATTTACAATTCGCGGATGTTCCCCTATATCGGAGAGCATTAATCTTCTCCAGAGAATGAGATGATGGTCTGGAATTCAGAATGCTTGCCCACCTCAGCATGGAAGGCTTCTGCAGCTACTTCCTCTATCTCGAACTGGAGGGGGCTCTTTAAAGCCTCGGTGAGGGATTCACGCATATCTGTTGAAAGGAGAAGAATGCCAAGGGGAGAGAGCCTTGCTGGAATGATAGAAAGATACTTGAGGAAATCATACTTCCATGCCAGGTGTGATATTCTGCTTACAAGAGGTCACTCTGTAACAGGAGGTATGGCGGGCCCTACCGGCTAGACCGACGACTGACTGGTGCTGGGAATATCTCGTTGCTCACTCATCGATGTCTGTGAGGTGACGAACAAATGAGTTCTAGATGACTGAGACCAGTACATAGAAGAGCTTGGCTGGTCACATCACTGTCATGGTGGATCTACTTGATCAATAAAACAAATGGGGTTGAAGATGGATTTGATGACATCAGATGAGAAGGCTGTGTGTGCAGACCTCTACGCTGGTCCTGCTATCTGGTTTCGGTGGCATGGACGGCCTGACTGGAAATACAAACTAAGGCACTCCAAAAACTCATATTTCTATGGCTTTGTTGACTATGGAGATGTCATGGAACATTGGGAGGATCTGCTTGGTACTCATCACCATCATAAATCATGTTGGGGTTTACCTGATCTACGGTGTTAACCGAGGCATGCCCTAGACTGTCACTTGAAGAGTTATCCAATACTAAAGAGATTCTAGGAGGAACCAACATATATGGGGGCATGATGTCTCTAACAGTATGGGATAACGATGATATTGATAGGGAGGCTTTGTTTTCCCATATTCCGTTGATGCCTTCTATCCTGGGAAGAGGAAAGATGATCCGTTGAAATAGAGGTACTGAATGTGGGTGAAATGACATCATCTGAAGGTTTTGGTTGATTCAGACATGCAAAAATAATACCATGGGAATGGGTGACCGCCATATGAGGCATCCAATCATCAAACTTCTGGGACCCATAGTTAGAAACTTGATGCCACTCACCTTCACTGTTACTGCCACTATCGGGCTTCAAGAACACACATGCCACATGTGTCAGAGCAGGGCCCAACCTTACTATATTTTTGATGACTTGGTCTTAAAGCCATTACGTAAACAGATAGCATTGTTTAAGGGTGTTACTCATGAACAGGTGATAGGGGATGTAATTGGGGAGATTAATGAGACCCACCTCTTCTGGAATCTTGCATTCAGACAACCGAAAAATTCACTGTTCTAAAGCACATCGTTAATAACCGGGGACCTGAGCATCATTGAACAAGTAGGTCCAGTTCCTTAAATCTAGAAAGGGGGACCATGGAGCCTGACCTTGACATGAGGCTGGAGGATCTTGTTGAGGAGGTGGAAACTAGTTGTCGCACCTAGATGGTGGTGGCACATTACATGGGGAACCTACCGGTTCTGTGGTTGGCGCTGCTGGGCCAAAGGATGCGCCTGCGGTGGTGGGCCTTTGCAAGGATACAGAGGCGAATCCACTGGTAATAATTTCAATTGTTTGGGGGCCTTTATTTAATCCACCGCGGCGGGCTCGGCCCGGACGTCCCATCCAACATGGATTGTAGGAGGAAATAGATGTTCCTGGATGTCCTGTTGTAAGGCTTCTTCTAGGTGCGGGGCTTTAACAGAGAAGTCACGAAATCCCCCTAAGTAGTTCTGGGTGATCAGAGGGGGGGACTAGTTCTGTCTTGAAATTCTTCACACTCATCTTCAATAGTTTCTCTTAAGTCACTGGCATGTTAAGGGATCATGTGATCCATTTCCACCAGGTGAAAAATTCTGTGATGCGCTTGTTCGGCTACTATTTTTACATGAAGAGGTTTGTAATTTTTGTCTTCCAAGTGGAGGAACTGAACAGGTAAAGAAATTTCCTATGAATATCTTCCTATCCAGCTAATTATCTAATAGGTACCTAGTTATACCATTAAAATTTAGGCCCTTCAAATTTATGTACGAAGCATCAGATTTTGGCGGCTTCCTACTATGCTCGGGTTCCCATCATGGGTCTACACATTGAAATGAAATGGGCCAGATGCTGCAGCGGGTCAACCGTCCCATTAAAGGGAGAGAAGGTGGGTTTTTTTAAAATTCATTTAGATACCCAATCTTGATATACATGGACATTACATTACTTTTGAAAAATACATAATACATAACAAAAACAGACACCAATGAACCGTAATAGTCTACTGTCTTTGGAAACTCATAACATAATCCTCCACTCATGGTGAAAGATCTTCAACATCTCCCATAATGATCATTCCCTTTTGTTTTCTTACCTAAAAACATTCTTTAAATATTGGGGAAATGAAAACATATAAAGGGTGAGCTCAAATGCTAATTTAGGGTAAGTGTAGAGAAAATAAAAAAAACATGTACATTTGAACTAAAAAACATCAACATAAAGTTTAAACATCAAAATCTTGAGTCGTGAAATAAATCAGGGAAGTATGTAAGGAATAGATCACAAAGAAACATTAATCATGATAAAATTGCATTGAAATAAAACATGTAATTATGGAAAACCATTAAGCAGATGATATTATTTCTATAGTATCCAAGGCATTGCTGCCAAGATCATCATAGTGGAAAAAGTCCATTAATGAACCATGTTTACTTATCATTCTATCCCTGTATTACTGAACCAAATTTACTTGTCATTCCATCCATGTCTATCTAATGAGATATAAATCGTTACCTAATGCATTGGAGGGAGATATAGGTCCCACCCATCTCATAGTGAAATTATTCTTTCATGTTCCACAAAATAAACATAAATCGTTCATCATCACTCAATGAATAAAATGGGTTTCATATACATCATCCCATCATAACATAATCTATATAAAACAATGGTCATAATTTCATCACAAACAACATAAAACCATGTAAATAATAGGGACATTATACATGAATAACATCCATATTATAGAATTTCACCTTAGATGGAAAATGGTTTTGATAAAACACTTAAAATGAATTCTTGAGGAAAATATCTTTTCTTCTTCAAAATCATTTTCTTCTCTCAAAATTATGTGAAATTTTAAAACAAAAGAATTTCATTTAAATTAATCATGAAATATTGTAGAGTAATATTTATGTAAATAAGGCGTTATGAAATCGTAAAAATCTGTTCAATCCGTATAAGTTAAAAAAACAACCTACTCATACTTTTGCAGGAAAAGACTTAAAGTACCTCGTATGGTAAAAAAATGAAAGATTCCTTCCATAACAAATGGTAAACATGACTTTAAACATACACAGAAGAATAGTAAAAACTTTATGAAAACATTTTTTTAAAACATGTACATGGATGATAAATATAACCCATTAAATACTTACCAATAAACAATCTCAGATAATAATGAAATTGGAATAATTATCCATTTCCTTTTATGATCGGTGGAATCACACATGTCATAAAACAAATAAAATTACATGCATATGTAAACATAATATCTTTCATAAAAAAATCATAAAACATTCATGGGAATAATAAACACCATACAAATGAAATAGATGGTGATTAAGGCATATGTCTCACAAAAATAAAAGTGAGACGAAATAATCATTTACCTTAGGTATGATTTCATCCATATGTGTCTGAACCTCCTGTATAATGATTTAAATAATGTTATTAACTTATTCAAGAATCATAGTCATTTTATGATATAATATATGGTTCACTTATGACTTTATATTACCCGTTCATGTGTTAAATCCATGTTTAACTAACGTTTTGGGTAATAATCGTTTCATTTATCGTACGTGTTTGGACTTTTTGTTCTTGATATTATTACTTCTATCATGATTTAATTACTTCCAGAATTTAAAACAAGATTTATATATCACATATATATATATTCGGTATATATATATATAATAGAAAGATAAATGAAATAAAGTACACTGTTCATGGAGACGGTAAGCCATACGTATGCATGAACAATGATTTTCTTTCCTTATTGACTTGAATGGAAGTAAGTAGATGAAACACAAAGATATATATATATATAGATATATAAAATAGCTTTATTATTTCATATATTTCAATATTATTCATTATATATACTTTATAATCATTCTTGAATGGTTAACATGGTGAATGAATCTCATCGCGTCGTGGAGACGGTAATTCTTACGTACACACGAGCGATGATATCATTCCCATAATTATTGGATGGTATTTTAGTAGATGATATAATATCTCATAATTAGTATCATGTTATAATAATCGTATATATTTATTATTTCCACCATTATACCCATCCAATTAAGGTCGTGGTGGAAAAACATATTACATCGCGACATGGAGATGCTAAGTCGTACATATGCATGTGCGGTGATTTTATTTTTTGCAGGATGGATAGAAGGTGAAATATGGTTGTTTCATATTAATAATAACATATAAGTAGACAAGTGATATTGGAGTTATTAAATTTTAATGAAATAACTAAATAATAGTAATTAGAATAAGAAATAATTTTGAAAGAATCGGTAGAAGATATTACCTCTTCCTTGAAGTGCCTCCTTTAAACATCCTCTTAGGGCACTAGAGATGGTCTTTTGAGAAGACCAAAACCTCAATAATGTAACTATAGATTTTGATAATATGAATTAATAGGGTTTCAATGAGCTTTAAGTCTCAAAATTGATTGAAGAGGAGAGGGAAGCGGTGCCCTTTTATAAGAGTGGAGAGCGGCACTTTTGGAAACCACAATAATATTAATTTATAATAAAAACAAACCCCACATAAAAACCTCGAAAATGACTCAAATGTGAATATTATATGATATAGGGTTTTAATATCATCAAAAAATAAAATTTAGAAAAGTTTTGATTTTATTTTAGACCTTATCATTTTGATTTATCCTTATTTAATCTATTTAATTTTATTTGTGGTAATAATGTTATTTATTATAATTGGTTATAAATACATAATTATATGTTGTTAAATGTACATAATTGGATAATTTATGACATTTTATACCATATAAATTTTAATTTGTTTTTTTTAAATATTTTTGTGAATTTTATACAATTTAATAATATGTTATTTTCATAAAATATCAATAGTGTCAATTTTTGACACAAGTCATTTATTTGAATTTAAATAAAATCCATAGAGAATATATTTTTGAAACAAAATACTTAATAGATCCTTAAAAATTCATATAACTCTATAAAATTCTTAGAGAACATATAATATTTATTTTAATATTTTTAAAACCATTTATTTGATATTTCTCTTAATAAAATTATTATTATAACATTTTTGTATAATTATTAAATATACTTATTTGTGGCATAAAAATTAAAAATTAAATATTATGATGAATTTAAATATAATATATTTCATAATAATACTCTTAAGAGATTTTTTCTTCTAAAACCCCAAACTTTTAAAATGTTATGTTTATTAAATTATGAAGGTGACAACTTTGACATCATTTAAAATAAAATAATATAAATATTCTAATATATTTTATAAGGCTCCAAATGGTCCACAAGTCGATACTTGGATGATTATGATGTCTCTATAGTTTACCAATATGTTTGTGTCAAGTGTTTGGGTATTTTTATGGGTATTATTATTTTAATAAAAACTATATTATTGATTTTTCTCTAAATAAATAATTTCTGCATCATTAATGTATAAGCTATTATGGTTATTATATATTTTATAAAAATTTCAAATATATTACCATTATAAAAAAACCTTTTATATTTAAAATGAATATTTTTAATCGAATTTATATTCTATATATCCTTATATTATAAATAATTGAATTAATAAAGTTTGAGTGAGACATATTTCACTTTACTTTAAATAAAATAAATTAAAGGTCTTAACCTCACCGAAGTGGGTTCCAATAGATTCTATTTCGACCCAATTATGTTTTTTGATGAAATATAATCCTCTAATTATATTAATAAAGGTTTTAGGGTAGTTTTATATTATTAGTTTTACCCTTAATTACCCGATTTACCTTTAACTATGCTAAATAAAATTTACCAAAGTTACTATTCGTAATACCCAAAAATAAAATTAGCCTATTGAAATAATTTGTAACTACTGATTAAGAATATTAAATCCATTTTTACAAATTAAAAACATAGAAGATGCATTAATTAATTTAAAATTAATCCTATTTCCGAAATAATGTGTTTTTATTAAAAACAATGCAAAAGATTGAAATGTTTTTACCTTTGAGTTCAAAGTAAAATTAATGATAATGAAATAAATTATATGAAATGGTATAAATATATTATATTTATACTTTAAAACCAAAAATTATTTTAATTTAACCATATAAATTATCTCAATTAAAAAAGTTGTTTTTTATTAAAATTTACCATATTTTTACTATTCATCAAAATATGAAGGTTATCAGAATAATGTCAAAAAATTATACAATGTTAATTTTTATATCTAGATTCAAAAGAAGAAGTTTAATTTGTAATATTTAAATTATTAACTTGTAAAAAATTAGAATTTAAATGGGTGTTTCATTAAAAGGTGACAAAACTGCATTTTTTTAAAAAAATACTTCTTTTATCCAAGAAATTGATTTTTCTCTCATATCATGTAATAGAAAATGTGTAAGATGAATTATAATGTTTTAAAATTCAATATTCTATTAATAGTAATCATAAAGGCTAGTTTATAATAATATTATAATATAGTATTGTTTAGTGAAACTCGATATTGCGTACCACACATGCTATCGAGGAAGGTCACTTTTTCTTGTAAGAAAAGCCATGTATATTGTTGTGTACACTACAAGATAATATTGGTGTAGCATAAAATAGAAGATATCAAAGAAATTAAAAAGAATATATCTCATAAAATCTTGGGGTGTTACATTCTACCACCCTTAAAATGAATTTCACCATCAAATTTCATTGGGGTTATAAATGGTTTACTACTTGAATGTTTCTTTCATAGAAACACACATCATAAAAAGGAATACTAAAAAAAATTTAATAACTAAATTATGAAATGTTACAGTTAACCAAATTAACTCATCACTAGCTTTCCACATAAGAGAACATCGGTGAAAACATATATATGAAAGAGAAATCTAATCATCATGTTATGATGGAGAGTGGTAGAGAACATGGCTATGAAAATCCCAACAATTACAAAGCCATGAATTTGTGATGATCTATGGTACCATCTAATTTATTGGATATGTGGTTACTTGGACAACGTTTTTTTGTTTTCATGATCATTTCCCAAAAGTTGATGAATTTTTGAATAAGGATAAATACTGACTTGATTTCAGTGTAATATAATTGTTGGTCATTCCATGAACAATTTCCACTTCATCTCTTATTTAAAGAAATGAAGTTGAATTTTTCATTCTTCATGTGTTAGAAAATCATGTGATAAAATGATAGGTCATTCCATATGTCTCTATCACAAAAATGTTATCAGAAGTTATTAAATATACATAAGTCCATCTATGGTGAGTTTAATCGTATATGGTTCCAAAAATGGAGTTATACTTCATCTATCATACTGCTTAATAAAATAAAACTAATTTCTACTAACTAGGGACTTCATGTAGGCCATTGGTCAGTGATAAAGGACCATCGCACCTGGGTTGTGGGTTTGATTCTCACAGCCTTGACCGACGTGACGGGTTGTCACCCATCCTGCATGTTGTCCTTTTTCTAAAACTATACTATTATAACATTATAGAAAAAAAGTATTATCCTTAAACAATAAAATCTGATGTCCCACTTATTCAATTCCAACATTTATGATTATTTAATATACTTCTTGTCCAATCTCATTGTATAAAAAAAATGATTACTAGAATGGTCATCTACTGAGCATGTGAATACTATCATTTACCCACCATATATCATAAGATATATCTTGTCAGTCACATTCCAAACATGTGAATTCCTTAATCATGTATTCTCATGACACTACCACAAAACTGGGCAAGGCATGCACCAGCCTTTATCAGCGCTAACAGTAAAGCGCTGATAATGGGCCGGGCCATTATTAGCGCTATCAAAAGCGCTGATAAAGATCCACTTTATCAGCGCTAAAGCAAGGGCTGATAAAGGTGTTCCCTTTATCGCACTTTTTTAGCGCTGATAAAGGTGTACCCTTTATCAGTGCTTGTTTAGCGCGGATAAAGGCTTGCCCATATATCAGTGCTTTTTTTAGTGCTGATAAAGGGCTTATTTATCAGTGCTAAAAAAGCGCAGATAAAGGTTGTATTTATCTGCGCTTTTCATTTTAGCGCTGATAAATACACCCTTCATCAGCGCTTTTTACTAGCGCTGATAAAGGCTCACGCGGATTTGTTAAAAACCTGCGGGTCCTCTTTCTCCACCCTGCACCCGGTCAAGCTCTCACGGAATCCCTCCTCTGCGCCACTGCAGCCGCCTCCTCCTCCTCCACCGCAGCTGCCGCCTCCTCCTTCTCCTCCTCCTTCTCCTCCTCCTCTGGCCGCCGCCTCCTCCTCCTCCGGCCGCCGCCTCCTCCACTTCTGGCCGCCACCACCACCACCTCTTCCTCCTACACTGCGGCCTCGTCATCCTCCTCCTCCAATGGCGCTTCCTCCTCCTCCTCCTAGTCTGTGGCCTCATCCTCCTCCTCCTCCACCAGCTCCTCCTCCTCCTCCTCCTCTACTGCCTCCACTTCCTCTGATGCCTCCACCCTACCTCTGCCCTGCCTCCGCGCTGCCTCTGGTGCCTCTGCTGTCGACACCTCCTTCTCCTCCGCCACTGGGCCCTCCTCCGTAAGGTGATTCAAATTTAATTTTCATGAATTAATTATGTTTGGAATGGGTAAGTGTTTGGCCAACTATTCTTCATGTTGAATCTTCAGTTTCCATGGGTGGTTTGGGATTGTGGTTATGTTTTGATCCTGACTATGGGTTGTTTTTATGATTTCCCACTACTTCCTTAGATTTATTTAGTTATTATTATGTTTTGGTGTTTTCATTTGGTTCATGTATCTCTTTATCTCCCCACGAACGATTATCTTATGGCTATTAATTTTGAGATGGGTTTGAGGAAATATATCATATTTATTCTTATTGTTCAAAGTCTACCAACCTATTTTTAGGTGTTTCCCAATGTATTGATGTGAGAGGCATATTTTAATTGAAATATTGGTCTCAATGGTGTTCCATTAATGGGTTGTATCCATAGTTATTTTTGAGGATAAAATCTAAAGCACGATGAGTCTTAGAGAAGTAGTGGAAAGGGATTTGAGTAGTCTTTATGAACAGATTATGTGGATTCTATGGACAATAGAGCTATTTTTTTATCATATTAGAAATGTGTGAAACATCTAGACGATTTTACCAGAGACTCTGAGGGCGTTCCACCTGTTTGGGTAGCTGGGGAATATCTTGTGATTTTTTCAATTTGCTCCTAATGGGAGTAGTGTAGGCTCCACTTTTTTAAGGGATCTTAGTTAAAATAAGAGGCTTCAAATGGTGGAAGATTACATAATAAAAGAAAGGGGGATTGATAATAGGGAAATAATACATAGAAGAGTCTAATCTAGAAAAAATCAATGCAGTAGAGGTCATTCATGAGGACTTATAATCTTGGCCAACCACAATTCGAGGAGATTTTTTTTAATTCTTCTATAGTATTGGTTTCATTTCAAAATGGTGAATCGTAGTCATTAATTTCACATATTTATTTTACATGGTTATGACGACAGAGTTTATGAATTATTTCATGTATTGCCTAACCCTTTTGGGTAGGAAAAATGGTCATGGTTTCATGTTCATTGAGAGTTGTGTTGTGGTACTTGGCATGGAGGACATTTCGGAATTCCATGTTTTGGACCTGGTCTTTTCCGACCTCATTATTGTCTTGGATTTTTCTATTGGATTTAGTGCACTAGATGACTATTATCAACATTGGGTTCAGTTACTTACTCATAACAGGATATTCCATGTCTTTTATGGAGATTGTGATCTATAACCATCGAGGGTATGAAAAGTTTCTTCTATGATCTGGTTCACATCATTTCATTTTTCCAAGGTTTTACTTGGGGTTGTTGAGAAGTGTTCTTTATGTGAAATTATAGTGGTCATGGAAAAGTACAAAAAATCATTTCTAGATGAATTCATGGGATAACCTCCCCAATGAGTGTTTGCGTTTTCTATCTATTTTCTTCATAGGACGATCCCATTTTCCATTCCATCACATCATAAGGCTCTGGCCGATTTTTGACAGGCATATATATGGAAAAAAATTGATGGGATTTGCCGATGAATACAAATTTGGACTCATTAGTCCTCACACCATTTCTATACAACGAATAGAAATAGATTCTAATTTTCAGGCTGAATTGATGTCAAATCTGCTCAGAACGTTTCAAAGAAGAATTACCACTGACAAAATCTTTTTAATACCAATGATGCAAGGGTAAAACTCTACATTTTAATCATATCGATTATATTTTCATTTCTATCAGTACTCATTTCTTTTTGTGTTTTTAGGGAACATTGGATGCTCATTGTAGTCAATTTGGATACTCTAATGATTTTTTTTCTGGATTCACTGCATGGATATCCAACTAACCGACCACAGATGATGGCGATTGTCAATTTGTAATACACTAGATCCAAAATTTTAGAACTAATTATCTAGTTATATAATTTATATTATCTTTTAATGAGGATTTTGTTATGATAGGGAAGTGTATGAATATCGCCTAAAGGCTGGAATGAATCCAGGGCGTAAGGATGACAATGCCCACAAGATCTACAAATGGAGAAGTATCTGGGTATATATAAATATATTTCACTATCCAAATACATATCAAAACAAATTACTTATTTTTCTTGATGTTTCTGCAGTGTCCGAAACAAACAAATGACAAGGACTGAGGTTATTGTGTTTTTAAATTTATGAAATAGATCGTATTTCATGAACAAACTAGCATCCATGAAGAGGTATTTTTGAAAATAATTACTTCTTTATTTAAAATAATTATTAATCCTTTGTGTATTTATATTTTTTCAGTACAACTATGACTATCGCAAAAAATCTTATTCAGAAGATGATATATATGTCTTTAGAAACGAAGGGGCATCGTACCTGATGGAATAATGTAAACAAATAGGACAATGAAGGTGAATTACTAATACTTATGTTATCTTTATATGGTCATTGATATCTCCCTTTACACTTATTCAGAATCTATGATCTCCCTTTCTTATGTTTCATATCCTTAGATTAGTGAATTCCTACTACTTAGTTTGAAAATGACATAAACTTTGGAAAACAACACCAATGACATATGCCAAACCGAGGAAACACGTTCGGATTGTTTTGATACTTTAGGAAAACAATCCACGAGTCATTTGTGACGTGTATGAATGGACCGCACCTCAATCCGACGCACGGTGTGACCGGTATGGATAAAAGTGTCTGATATCAGTTTCAAATTTAGATAAACATTGGAAACAACACCAATGACATACTCCAAACTGAGAAAATGCGTTTGAATTGTTTTGATACTTTAGGACAACGATCAACAAGTCATTTTTGACGTGTACGAATCTACCGCACCTCAATTCGACGCACAGTGTGACCGGTATGGCTAAAAGTGTCTGATATCAGTTTCAAATTGAGATAAACTTTGGAAAACAACACCAATGACATACGGAAAACCGAGAAAACGCGTTCGGATTGTTTTGATACATTAGGAAAATGATCCACGAGTCATTTGTGACGTGTACGAATCGACCGCACCTCAATCCGACGCACGGTGTGACCGGTATGGCTAAAAGTGTCTGATATCAGTTTCAAATTGAGATAAACTTTGGAAAACAACACCAATGACATATGCCAGACCGAGAAAACACATTTGGATTGTTTTGATACTCTCAGACAACTATCCACAAGTCATTTGTGACTTTTACGAATCGACCACACCTTAATCTGACGCACGATGTGACCGGTATGGCTAAATGTGTCTGATATCAGTTTCAAATTGAGATAAACTTTGGAAAACAACACCAATGACATACGGAAAACCGAGAAAACACGTTCGGATTTTTTTGATACTATAGGTAAAAGATCCACGAGTCATTTGTGACGTGTATGAATTGACCGCACCTCAATCTGACGCACAGTGTGACCTGTATGGCTAAAAGTGTCTGATATCAGTTTCAAATTGAGATAAAATTTGTAAAACAACACCAATGACATACGCAAAACAGAGAAAACGCGTTCAGATTATTTTGATACGTTAGGAAAACAATCCACGAGTCATTTATGACGTGTACAAATCGACCACACCTCAATCCGACGCACGGTGTGACCGGTATGGATAAAAGTGTCTCATATCAGTTTCAAATTGAGATAAACTTTGGAAAACAACACCAATGACATACGGAAAACCAAGCAAACGCGTTCGGATTGTTTTGATACTTTAGGACAACAATAAACGAGTCATTTTTGACGTGTACGAATCGACTGCACCTTAATCTGACGCACGACATGACTGGTATGGCTAAAAGTGTCTGATATCAGTTTCAAAATTGAGATAAACATTGGAAAACAACACTAATGACATACGCCAAACTGAGCAAACGCGTTCGGATTGTTTTGATACTTTAGGACAATGATACACGAGTCATTTGTGACGTGTAAAAATCGACCGCACCTCAATCCGACCGACGCACGGTGTGACCGGTAAAGCTTTTCATTAGATAAATAATCAGTATTTATTAAATGAGATAAATCAATCAAGAACATATTGATTTTACATTATTCCCTTTCATTGTTATGAAAATGAAAACTTTTGAGTTTAAAATTTCATATTTTATTTTCACATTTCTATATTAATGTATTCTTTCATATTACTATTTTATTTTCTTTCATTATTGCATTACTAATAGAATATTAGTTTTCTTATATATGTGATTTTTTTCCCTTGAGTTCGGATGCTTTGTTCGGTAAAAAATATCGTCGAGAGCGGATCACGGATATCAAAGGATGAAACATGAATGTTTATACCTGTTGTTGAATAATTGTAAATGTATCCATGTAAAACAATGTTTGAAAAGTATATAGCAATGATTTTTTTGTATTCATGATGTTAAGTAAACGTATATACCATTGTCTGTCAAAATATTGGGTGTGGGTGCTTTGGTGTGCAGGTGTGCATGTGCTACTTTGTGCAGGTATTCTGGTGTGCAGGTGTGCAGGTACTGTTTTGTAGGTGCAGGCGATGGGGCATTTATCAGTGCTCCTCTAGCACTGATAAAGGACACCTTTAACAGCGCTAGAGGAGCGCTGATAAAGGAACCATTTATCAGCGCTCCGTCAAGCACCGATATAGGGGACCTTTATCAGCGCTAAAAGAAGAGCTGATAAAGGGGACCCCCCCCCCCTTTATCTACGCCGGCATTAACAGTTCTTTTCTAGCACTATTAATGCCGTTTTTTAGCGCTGATAAAGGGCCAGGTTGTAGTAGTGTGAAACAGGCATTACCATAAAATCTTATTAAAAACATGGATTCAATCAAAAGTTAACTCTTTCCACATACCAAAATCCTAAAATTTATATATACTCGAACCATGATACCAATTTGTCCTTATATCAGTCATGAGCTCATTAATAGTATCAAACCATTCATTTATTATTTTCCCTTCATTATGTGAATATTAGGTGCTTTCCAAAAATATCTGAATAAAATTTTATGGTTACCAGTACCATTCAACATATACTTTCAAAAAATTTAAGAAAACAAATAGTGTAACAATCCTTAGATGATTCTTTATTCTATAGTACAATGAAATTACATCTACAAAATTACTCTTGATAAACATGAAATCATTCCACTAGATTCTTGAACCATTGACCAAGCTTCATCATTTTATTACTCAACACTTCTTTCATCTCATATATCATTTGGAGTATCATCATCATCAACACCATAAATACTACCCATACGACCATGCTGATTCTCTTCATGATATTTTCCCTTAGGGAATTGGTTTGCATAATGCCAGTACGTTCCACATTTAAAACATTTAACCATTGTTGATGTCTTAGAAATACCATTATCCTTGTCCATGGTGTTAACTGAACCCTTTCCTTTGCAATTTCTGGCTTTGTGTCCTTCTTTTCCACACCCAATGCATCTTCTAGTTCCTTTGAATCATTTTTCCTATTCCCTCTTCCCACATGATTTACATGAGGAAAATTGAACTTTCATTTCTCTATGATCATCATGGTAGTACATCTTTCTCTTATTAGGTGAGTCTGGAAAACTACCAATGTTTAGATTATGGATCATATTATGAGATTTTTGATTAGGCATAATAATGATGTTTCGCCTTCCTAACCCCATTTCATTTTGTTTCCCATGAAGAATATCATTCCATTGTCCATCATATTCTCCAACAACATGAATCATCCACTACTACAACTTGGCCCTTTATCAGCGCTAAAAACTGGCATTAACAGCGCTAGAAAAGCGCTGTTAATGCCGGCGTAGATAGGGGGTCCCCTTTATCAGCGCTCCGAGAAGCGCTGATATAGGAGACCTTTATATGTGCTAAAAAAGTGCTGATAAAGGACCGCCTTTCTCAGCGCTTCTCTTAGCGCTGATAAAGGTCTCCTATATCAGCGCTTCTCTAAGCGGTGATAAAGTACCCCTTTATCAGCGCTTCATTTAGCGTTGTTAAAGGTCTCCTATATCGGCGCTCGACGGAGCGCTGATAAAGGGTTCCTTTATCAGTGCTCCACTAGCGCTGTTAACGGTGTCCTTTATCAGCGCTAAAAAAGGGTTGATAAAGGCCCCATCGCCTGCACCTACAAAACAGTACCTGCACACCTGCACACCAGAATACCTACACAAAGTAGCACATGCACAACTGTACACCATAGCACCCACACCCAATATTTTGACCGACAACGGTATATACATTTACTTAACATCATGAATACAAAAAACGCATTACTATATACATTTCAAACATTGTTTTACATGGTTAAATTTAAAATTACTCAACAATAGTTATAAACATTCATGTTTCATCCTTTGATATCCGTGATCCTCTCTCGATGGTATTTGTTGCCGAACAAAGCATCCGAACTGAAGGAAAAAAATTCACCTATATAAGAAAAAAAATATTATGTTAGTAATGAAATAATGAAAGAAATTAAAATAGTAAAATGAAAGAATACATTAATATGGAAATTTGAAATTAAATATGAAATTTTAAACTCAAAAGTTTTCATTTTCATAACAATGAAAGGGAATAATGTAAAATCAATATTTTTTTGATTGATTTATCTCATTTAATAAATACTAATTCTTTATCTAATGAAAAGCATTACCGGTCACATTGTGCGTCGGTCGGATTGAGGTGCGGTAGATTCATACACGTCACAAATGACTCGTGGATCGTTGTCCTAATGTATCAAAACAATCCGAACGTGTTTTCTCGGTTTGGCATATGTCATTGGTGTTGTTTTCCAATGTTTATCTCAATTTGAAACTGATATCAGACACTTTTAGCCCTACCGGTCACGTCGTTCGTCGGATTGAGGTGCGGTCGATTTTTACACGTCACAAATGACTCGTGGATCGTTGTCCTAAAGTATCAAAACAATCCGAATGTTTTTTCTTGGTTTTCCATATGACATTGATGTTGTTTTCCAAAGTTTATCTCAATTTGAAACTGATATCAGACACTTTTAGCCATACCGGTCACACCGTGCGTCGGATTGAGGTGCAATCGATTCGTACACATCACAAATGACTCGTGGATCATTTTCCTAAAGTATAAAAACAATCCGAATGTGTTTGCTCGGTTTTTAGTATTTCATTGGTGTTTTTTTCCAATGTTTATCTCAATTTGAAACTGATATCAGACACTTTTAGCCATACCAGTCACACCGTGCATCGGATTGAGATGCGGTCGATTCATACACGTCACAAATGACTCGTGGATCGTTTTCCTAAAGTATCAAAACAATCCGAACGCGTTTGCTTGGTTTGTCGTATGTCATTGGTGTTGTTTTCCAATTTTTATCTCAATTTGAAACTGATATCAGACACTTTTAGCCATACCGGTCACACCGTGCGTCATATTGAGGTGTGGTCGATTCATACACGTCACAAACGACTCGCGGATCGTTGTCCTAATCTTTTAAAACAATACGAACGTGTTTGCCCGGTTTGGCGTATGTCATTGGTGTTGTTTTCCAATGTTTATCTCAATTTGAAACTGATATCAGACACTTTTAGCCATACCGGTCACACCGTGCATCGGATTGAGATGCGGTTGATTCATACATGTCACAAATGACTCGTGGATCGTTGTCCTAAAGTATCAAAACAATCCAAACGCGTTTTCTCGGTTTTCCATATGTCATTGTTGTTGTTTTGCAAAGTTTATCTCAATTTGGAACTGATATCAGACACTTTTAGCCATACCAGTCACACCGTGCGTCGAATTCAGGTGCGATCGATTTGTACACGTCACAAATGACTCGTGGATCGTTGTCCTAAAGTATAAAAACAATCCGAACGTGTTTTCTCGGTTTGACGTATGTCATTGGTGTTGTTTTCCAAAGTTTATCTCAATTTGAAACTGAAATCAGACACTTTTAGCCATACCGGTCACACCGTGCGTCAGATTGAGGTGCGGTCGATTCTTTCACGACAAAAATGACTCGAGTATCATTGTCCTAAAGTATCAAAACAATCCGAACACGTTTCCTCGGTTTGGCGTATGTAATTGGTGTTGTTTTCCAAAGTTTATGTCATTTTCAAACTAAGTAGTAGGAATTCACTAATCTAAGGATATGAAACATAAGAA
Source organism: Viscum album (assembly GCA_963277665.1). Classification (NCBI taxonomy): domain Eukaryota; kingdom Viridiplantae; phylum Streptophyta; class Magnoliopsida; order Santalales; family Viscaceae; genus Viscum; species Viscum album. Next base: position 1,185,308,768 of record OY728165.1, read on the forward strand.
AGAGAGATCATAGATTCTCAATATGTGTAAAGGGAGATATCAATGACCATATAAATATAACATAAGTATTAGGAATTCACCTTCATTGTCCTATTTGTTTACATTATTCCATCAGGTATGATGCCCATTCGTTTCTAAAGACATTTATATCATCTTCTGAATAAGAGTTTTTGTGACAGTCATAGTAGTACTGAAAATATAAAAATACACACAGGATTAATAATTATTTTAAACAAAGTAGTAATTATTTTAAAAAATACCTCTTCAGGGATGCTAGTTTGTTCATGAAATACAATCTCTTTCATAAATTTACAAACATAATAACCGCAGTCCTTGTCATTTGTTTGTTTCAGACACTGCTAAAACATCGAGAAAAATAAGTAATTTGTTTTGATACCTATTTGGATAGTGAAATATGATTATATATACCCAGATACTTCTCCATTTGTAGATATTTTGGGCATTGTCGTCCTTACGCCCTGGATTCATTCCAGGCTTTAGACAATATTCATACACCGCTCTATCATAACAAAATCTTCATTAAAAGATAATATAAATTATATAACTAGATATTTAGTTCAAAAATGTTGGATCTAGTGTATTAAAAATATAAAATTGCCATCATTTATGGTCGGTTAGTTGGATATCCATGCAGTGATTCCAGAAAATAAATCTTTGGAGTATCCAAATTGACTGCAATGAGCATACAATATTCCCTAAATACACAAAAACAAATAAGTACTAATAGAAATGAAAATATAATTGATATGATTAAAATGTAGAGTTTTACCCTTGCATCATTGGTATTAAAAAGAACATTTCAGTCGTAATTCTTCTTTGAAACGTTCTGAGCAGATTTGACATCAATTCAGCCTGAAAATTAGAATTTATTTCTATTCGTTGTGTAGAAATGGTGTGAGGACTAACGAGTCCAAATTTGTATTCATGGGAAAATTCGTTCAATTGTTTTTCATATATACGCCTGTGAAAAATCGGCCAAATCCTTATGGTGTGATGGAATGGAAAATGGGATCATCCTGTGAAGCAAATAGATAGAAAACGCAAACACTCATTGGGGAGGTTATCCCATGAAGTCCTCTAGAAATGATTTTGTGTGCTTTTCCATGACCACTAGAATTTCACATGAAGAACACTTCTCAAAAACCCCAAGGAAAACCTTGGAAAATGACATGATATGAACCATAACATAGAAGCAACTTGGCATACCCTCCATGGTAATAGATCACAGTCTCCATAAAAGACATGGAATGTCCTATTAAGAGTATGTAACTGAACCCAATGGTGATAATAGTCATCTAGTGCACTAAATACAATAAAAAAATCCAATCCGATAATGAGGTCGGAAAAGGCCAGGTCCAAAACATGGAATTCCTAAATGTCCTCCATGCCAAGTACCACAACAAAACTCTCAAAAAACATGAAACCATGAACATTTTTACTACCCAAAAGGGTTATTCAATACATGAAATAATTCATAAACTCTACCATCATAACCAAGTAATAAAAAAATATGTGAAATTAATGACTAGGATTTACCATTTTGAAATGAAACCAATACTATAGAAGAATTAAAAAAAATCACCTTGAATTGTGGTTGGCCAAGATTATGAGTCCTCATGAATGACCTTGACTACATTGATTTTTTCTGGATTAGACTCATCTATGTATTATTTCCCTATTAAGAATCCCCCTTTCTTTTAGGATGTGATCCTCCACCATTTGAAGCCTCTTATTTTAACTAAGATCCCTTAAAAAAGTGGAGCCTACACCACTCCCATTAGGAGCCAATTGAAAAAATCACAAGATAATCCCCGGCTAACCAAATAGGTGGAACGCCCTTAGAGTCTCTGGTAAAATCATCCATAAGTTTCCCACATTTCTAATCTGATAAAAAATAGGTCCATTATCCATAGAATCCACATAATCTGTTCATAAAGACTACTCAAATCCCTTTCCACTACTTCTCTAAGACTCATCGTGCTTTAGATTTTATCCTCAAAAATATCTATGGATACCACCCATTAATGGAACACCATTAAGACCAATATTTCAATTAAAATATTCCTCTCACATCGATTCCTTGGGAAACACCTAAAAATAGGTTGGTAGACTTAGAACAATAAGAATAAATCTGATATATTTCCTCAAACCCATCTCTAAATTAATAGCAATAAGATAATCATTCGTGGGGAGATAAAGAGATACATGAACCAAATGAAAACACCAAAACATAAGAATAACTAAATAAATCTAATGAAGTAATGGGAAATCATAAAAACAACCCATAGTCATGATCAAAACATAACCACAATCCCAAACCACCCATGGAAACTGAAGATTCAACATGAAGAATAGTTGGCCAATCACTTACCCATTCAAAACATAATTAATTCATGAAAATTCAATTTGAATCACCTTAAGGAGGAGGACCTGGTGGCGGAGGAGAAAGAGGTGTCGATAGTGGGGGCACCGGAGGCAGTGCAGAGGCAGCGCAGAGGCAGGGCGGAGGCAGGGCGGAGGCAGCAGAGGCAGCAGAGGAGGAGGAGGAGGAGGAGGAGGAGGCCGCGGTGGAGGAGGAGGCAGCGGAGTAGGCAGCGGAGGAGGAGGAGGAGGCGCCGGTGGAGGAGGAGGAGGATGAGGCCGCAGACTAGGAGGAGGAGGAGGAAGCACCGGTGGAGGAGGAGGAGGACGAGGCCACGGTGGTGGTGGAAGAGGAGGAGGAGGCAGCGGCCGGAGGAGGAGGAGGCGGCGGCCAGAGGAGGAGGAGAAGGAGGAGGAGGTGGCCGCGGCGAAGCAAGAGGAGGCGGCGGCAACGGTGCAGAGGAGGGATTCCGTGAGAGTTTGACCGGGTGAAGGGAGGAGGAATAGGATTCGTGGGTTTTTAAAAAATCCGCGTGAGACTTTATCAGCGCTGATAAAGGGTGTATTTATGAGCGCTAAAATGAAAAGCGTTGTTAATACAACCTTTATCAGTACTTTTTTAGTGCTGATAAATAAGCCCTTTATCAGTGCTAAAAAAGCGCTGATAAAGGGGCAAGCCTTTATCAGCGCTAAAAAAGCGCCGATAAAGGGGACACCTTTATCAGCACTAAAAAAATATCTGATAAAGGGCACAACTTTATCAGCGCTTGATTTAGTGCTGATAAAGTGGACCTTTATCAGCGCTTTTGTTAGCGCTGATAAAGTAATGTCCCTTATCAGGGCTTTACTGTTAGCACTGGTAAAGACAGGCACATGCCTTTCCTAGTTTTGTGGTAGTGTTCCTGTTTCCAGCCATTTTCTAAAACCCAAAAATAATAGTCTGAGAAGAAAAAATCATACTAGAAAAACAAAATTATCTAGGGGGAGAACATTCAATATCTAACGTCTTATATTTAATTTTAAGATCATTACTGTAATTCTATTAATATAACATATACCTATACTTAACCTTAGGGACATCCCTAGACATACGTTAGAAATATCTCTAGGGTTCTCACTAAAGTTTTCACATCCTATCTTCCAAAGGATAACAAAACCTTTACTCTGATACCAACTATAGAGACCAAATCTTGACATACATGGAAATTACATTACTTTTGTGGAATACTTAATACATAAAAAAAATAGACACCCAAGGACCATAATAGTTTAGTGTCTTTGGAAACTCAAAACATAATCTTCTAATCATGGTGAAAGATCTTCAACATCTCCCATAAATATCTTCCACTTTTTTTTTCTTACATAAAACCTTTCATTAAATCCCAGGGAAATGAAAACATATAATTTGTGAGATGAAATGATTTGTAAGGGTAAGTATGGATAAATAAAAAAACATATACATTTGAACTTAAAAACATGAACATAATGTTTAAACATGAAAATCTTGAGTCGTGAAATAAATCATGGCAGTATGTAAGGAATAGATCACAAAAAAACAGTAATCAAGATAAAATATCATTGGAATAAAAGATGTAATTGTGGAAAACCATTAAGAACATTATATTATTTCCATAGTAGATAAGGCATTACTGCCATGACCATTATAGTGGACAAAGTCCATTACTAAACCATGTTTACATGTCATTCCAACCCTATATTACTGATCCTAATTTACTTTTCATTCCAGACATGTCTATATCATGAGATATAAATCATTACCCAAAGAATTGGATGAGGATATAGGTCCCACCCATCTTATAATAAAATCATTTTTCATGATTCACAAAATAAACAAAAATCATTCATTATAACCTGTTGAATAAAATGGGTTTCTTATACATCATCCCATCATAACATAATCCATATAAAACAATGGATATAATTTCATCATAAACAAAAAAACCATATAAATAATTGGGTCATTATACATTAAACATATCCATATTATATAATGTCATCTTAGATGGAAAATAGTTTGGATAAAACACTTGAAATGAATTATTGTGGAAAATATCATTTCTTCTTTAAAATCATTTTCTTCTCTCAAAATGTCGTGCGATTTTAAAAGAATATTTTTTTCTTGAAAATAATAATGAAATCTTATAGAGGAATCTTTATGTAAATAAGGAATTATGAAATCGTAAAAATCTGGTCACACTATATAAGTTAAAAAAAACATCCTCCTCGTACTTTTTCCAGAAAAGTCAAAAAGTACATTGTATAGTAAACAAAAGAAATAATCCTTCCATACCACATGGTAAACACAACTTTAAACACACAAGGAAGAATAGTAAAAAATTTATGAAAATATTTTTATAAAACATGGACATGAATGATAAATATTACCCCAGTAAATACTTACGAATAAACAATCTCGGATAAGAACGAGTCTGGAATAATTATCCTTTGCCTTTTATGATCGGTAGAATCGTACATGTCATAAAATAAAGAAAATTACATGTATATGTAAATATAATATCATTCATAATAAAAATCATAAAAAATTCATGGGAAGCATAAATTCCATACAAAATAAATAGATGGTGATTAAGGCATATGTCTCACCAAAATAAAAGTGAGACGAAATAATCCATTACCTTAGGTATGATTTCTTCCTTATGTGTCCTTACCTCATGTATAATTATTTAAATAATGTAATTGAATTATTAAAGAATCCTAGTATTTTTTATGATGTCATATATGATTCACTTACGACTTTATATTATCTGTTCATTTTTGAATTCCATGGTGAAGCAACATTTTGGGTAATAATAGTTTCATTTATCGTACATGTTAGGACATGTTATTATTGATATTATAACTTTTATCATGATTTACTTACTTATAGAATGTAAAAAAGATTTATGTATCATATATATATATATTTAGTGTATATATACAATATTTAGATAAATGAAATGTATCACACCGTTCATGGAGACGGTAGGCCGCACGTGCGCATGAACATCGTTTTCCTTTCCTTATTACCCTGAATGGAAGTAAGTAGATGACATAAATACAGAAATATATATATATATATATATACACAAAAATAAATCTATTATCATTATTAGTTCATATATCTCATTATTATTCATTATATATATTTCATAATCATACTTGAATGGTTATCATGGAGAATGAATCTCATCGCATCGTGGAGACAGTAATCCCTACTTACGAACGACCGATGATATCATTTCCATAATTATTGAATGGAATTGGAGTGGATGATATAATATATCATAATTATTATCATGTTATAATAATCATATATAGTTATTATTTCCACCATTACACCCATCAAAGCTAGGTGGTGGTGGAAAAACAGATTACAACACGACATGGAGACGGAAAGTTGTGCATACGCACATGCGGTGATTTTGTTTTTCGTAGTATGGATAGAAGGTAAAATATGGTTGTTTTATATTCATAATAACATATCAGTATACAATTGATACTTATGTTATTAATTTATAATGAAACAACTAATTAATAGGATGTAGAAGAAGAAATAAATTTAAAAGAATCGATAGAAGATATTGCCTCTTCCTCGAAGTGACTCCTTTAAACTTCCTCTAAGGGCACTAGAGTTGGTATTATGATAAGACCAGAACATAAATAATGTACATAGAGTGGTTGATAAGAGTAATTGGTAGGTTTTGGCCAAACATGAAGGCTCAAAATTGTGTGAAGAGGAAAGGGAAGGGGTGCCCTTTTATAAGAGTGGAGAGGGGAACTTTTGAAAACCTCAAAAATATTAATTTATAATAAAAACCATCCCCACATTAAAACATAAAAAATAAATCAATGACAAATATTATATGAAATAGGGTTGTAATATCATCAATCAATAAAATTTTGACTTGTTTGGATTTTATTTTAAACCTTATCATTTTAATTTATGCTTATTTAATCTATTTAATTTTATTTGTGGTAATAATGTTATTAATTTTAAATGGTTATTAATACTTACTTATGTGTTTTTAATTGTACATAATTGGATACTTTATGAAATGTAGGACCATATATATTATAATTTGTGATTTTTAAATATTTTTGTGATTTTTTAATCAATTTAATCCACTTGCCAATAATGAATAAGGAAGTGTGTCTACCAGAGGCTCTGGAGAAAGCATCCAACTTCCTCCTAAGTGAGCGACTCTGGTCCACTGAAGTTTGGGGATGTGACTGGCCAAAACATCTTTGGGAAATAGTCTAAAACAATAATGTCCCACAATCTCCTCAGAATATATTTAGATTCTAGCACTTCATTGCCCCACTCATCAACTGGAGGTGGTTGGGGAACCAGTAGTGGTACTGAAGAAGATCGCTGAAATGGTAGGCTGCCCGGTGGAGAATACGGTGAGGGAGGTGACAAGCCAACACATCTTGGGCTATCTTCTAAAGATTGCAATGACTTGGCCACCACATCATGATAAGAAGGGCTGGTGATCATAGTTTCTTCCATGGGGACTAAGACTGCTGGTGGTAGACCATGATATTGCTTGTTCACCATCAGTCCCCAGTATAACTATTTATAATTTCTAGTCAAGGTAGAGAATTATCTTAGTGTTGATAGTGGCGATGTCATGGCAGGACCCTGGGGAGTTGCTGAATTTTCTTCCTCCTGGATGTATCTACAGAGGTAAATAGGGACCCGGTAGACCTCACATTCTAGAAGTATGAGGTTGATGTGCCTTGTTTCAACCCCGGCCCTCGACATAGATGATCTAGGCGAGGGTTCCATTACTGTGTAATATTTTTCCTCAGAATCTAAGAAGAAGGATGGTTTAATCTCAGTCTAAATCATCCTGACATTATTTTTATGGTGATTTTGACCTGCATTCCTAACCCAGTAAGGATCTTCAGGACAAGGTAGATTTCTGGCACGATGAGGTCCTTTAGCCAAGCTGGTGTTGGGGAAAAGAGGTCTTTCGCCTAAGTGAGATAGGGCATGAGAAGCACCTCGGAATATGTCAAGGGGAACACAGGGAGGACCTCCGTATCCACTAGATGACGTGTGAAGAGGATGTCCACGGGATGTATTGGGGAGGGTAGGAGCAGGGGTAGGGCCTCCATGCTTATTTCCCCAAGCAGCATTAGTGAAAGGAGTGTCCTCATACTAGTCAAGTAGAAAACGGGAAGGACCTCTGCGATGGATGCTGATAAAGTGAGTCTGACATTTACTCCTCTGATTTCTAGGGCGAGGAGGACCTTCGCTGTCTACTGTAAGAACATTGGGAAGTCCCCCACACTGGAGATTGACCGGATGTGTGAAATACCCATGTTAGTAGCCTGTGGTAGGAGGAATGACTCCATACCCAATGTCATTAGTGCGGAAGAGGATTCCATACATGGTGTCACTACCGAGGGGAGGACCCTCATTTAGATTGAAGGTGGCATGGGGCGGACCTCCATGCTGATCTTGGAAGTGGAGAGGACTCACATTCCCAATGATGAAGGTATATGGAGGACCATTGTGATAGGTTCCATTGGTATGGGTTAGTCTGCAGGGGGCACTACCGATGTCGACAACCAGGAGAGTCGACCCTGCCTACCCGTGGGTCAGTTGGGGCCTCGATCTGGGCAAGGTATATGAGTTCCTCAGTTCAACATAGTTAGGGGATGATGTTATACTTTGGTGGTGGCACATTCCATAGTAATTGTTGATGTTTATTCCCCTCAATGGGCATCCTCCTTGGCCTATGCCTGATGCTGGCTTCAGGTTCACTGGGCTAGGGCCAGTGGTGCATTCATATATCTTAACTGCTCCTCAACTCGTGTGGCCAGGTGGTGGTGCTGGTGCGACCTAGTAGGCGTCCTCCTTGGGAATCCCTAGAACATGATCCCTGCTGGGATAGCCTAGACACCCCCCACCTCATTAGTGTATGGTAGGGAGTCATCGAAGATTTTTTGGGAGAGGCTCCCGAAACGGTTGTTAATTTATGTGGGGAGCAGTGGCTCCCAGTATGGCCCTTGGGGGTGGAGATAGAGACAAGACACATAAGCCTATGAATTATGGATGGCCATATCCTGAGTCAGGATAATCCCCTCCTCCATGTATTGGAAGATGAGTTAATTTATCATGCTTCGCAGAATGAATTCAGACATGGATATGGGGTGTGGACGCCCAATAGTTTTGGACATGGAGACTATTACATAAGAAGTGGATCCATGTGAGATTTCCATGGTTACGTTGCCCCTGTCCCTGCATTAATGGATCGGTAGAGATAAGTTTCCTATTATCGAAGTTTTGGTATTGGAATGCAGTGAGATTAAACCATTCGTAGTGAAACAAGGAAAACAATGTCTAATTCCCTAGTACCATTCCTTCTTCCATGGATGGTAAGAAGGATCCATGTTGACAATGTCGTAGACCGTGATTTCCAACATTCATCTTCCCCTACTTCTGTTGAGTTTCACACCAGACCCACAATTTTCATGCTGGGAACTGGAGCCGAATACATGGATACAGTGACACGCTAGTCCACTGATGTCTCGAATACTAATAATCTCCATATCTAAGCAAAGAATTTCACATTGGGTTCACCATTTATATTTCTGATGCTTTCACTGGGGTGTACGCATCTGTCTGTTTGAGGAGGATTTGGATGCATTGACTATTTCCCCGCATTCCCGCTTTCCAAAGGCGGGTGTCATCCATCATCTGTTCAGGGATGTTTTCTCCTTGATTGAAATAGGAGGATGGGATGTAAAATTATCCTTTTGCGGAATACTCTTAAGAACAAGTCACTTAGTCTTGGTCTCCCGTATAGAAATTATACATTTTTCATGAATATATTCCCAGTTCCATGTCTTCATGGACACTAGTTAATTACTCTACCTTTTTCAGGGCATTCAAAGGGGTCTGGTCCGGGCAGCAACCTTCGGTCAGGGGAGTAGTCACGTTAGACACCATTGGCATGTCTGGATGCTGGAAAAAATGGATCGTCTAGGTTTCTTCTCCTCATGATAGGGCTTTTAGAGGGTGAAGAAGCTCAAATAATCCCACATCAAATGTGTGGAATTGTATTCTATAGACATGTCTATTATTTTTTCCTCAGCTTCTTATGTTTAACACATGGTATACTGTGAGTTTAATGTCATGTGGAGTTGGGTCAGACTGATCCGAACACTGGCTCGAGTGGATCATATGGGTGAAACCCCCAGAGGGAACACTGATGATGGGGATAACGTTTGGTTTGTAACTAAAGTGCTTCTATGTGATGTTAAGAGGTGAATTTGTAGGATCCCACCATGATGAGGTTGCCTGGGTAAGAATCAGGATAGATAATGGAGATTTGAATGAAGTGGTGGGGGAATGAGACTGGACCATCAGGGAGGTGACGATAGTATTGGGATTGAGCCACGAGGACACTTTCAATGTATCCTCCTGGTAGGGAATCAAAGTACACGTAGTTTAGTGAGGTGACATGTCACTTAATGAGGTAACCCATATGATGGGGACCATGAGGAAGTGGAACCTCCGAGTTGGGGCACGACCATCCCGTAACACATAATCTCGAGGGAAAGACAAGGACAAGACATTAGTTATGGGATTGAACCTCAGGGAGGAATCCTATATACCATGCCTTGTATAGGATAAAAAACCACATTGTTCAGGACGTGGTGATGGAATCAAGATGTGCATAGGGGACAACGACAGAATGACTTGTAGGGGCTTATTCCTGGATAACAGCCCGGGTTGGTCTAATGCTTGAGGGGTGGACTGGAGATGTGGGTCCCCATAGTGGGGACTGTAACAGCTTTCCATCAATTAGGAAATACAATGGATTACCGTTGATTGGGATACGATGGCTTACCGCTGGATGAGGTCACAATGACTTACCACTGGATGGGATCACCACGACTTACTGCTAAATGGGGTCACAACGGCTTACTGCTGGATGGGGTCACCATGGATTACAACTGGATGGGGTCACACTGGCTTACCGCTGGATGGGGTAACAACGACATACCACTGGATGGGGTCACAGTAACTTACCGATGGATGGGGTTGAACCTCATGGAGGATTCCTATGTACCCTATATAAGAGACAGGGATCAAATCCCACGTAGTTTGATCCGGTATAATTTAATCTAGTGTGGGGTAAAAAAGGGGCATACAGTTTAACGACATGGGGGACAAATGTGAATCGACATGAAGGGGGTAGGAACAAATGGGTGTGGGTATTGATCCTCTAAGAGGTGTCCTACATACCATTCCTCGGAAAGGATCAAAGTCCACATAGTTCGAAAGGTGTTTAGTGAACCTACGTGAAGGGGTTCGGGACCAATGGTTATTGGGATTGAACATCTAGGAGGAGTCCTACGTACCTTTCCTTGGAAAGGATCATAGTCCACATAGTTCAGAATGGGTGTTGGGTCTTACATGCTAAGGTGGGTGAGAGAGGATTTTATGGTCAATGCTAACTCTAAGCCCACGTGAGTCATGCTCAGTGTGAGAAACGAGAGGTGGAAAAGAACCGACGACCACATTGTGAAAGATATTCCCATGAGAATTGGAATGGGGCTTACATGTGGATAGACGTCCAAATAGGAAACATAGGCTTATCTGTAGTTAGAAGCCCTAGCAGATGGATATTGGGACTTACTCCCAGATGGAGGCCCGAGTGGCAACAAAGCCCAATGAAAGAGGTATTTGGAATGTATGTGAGAAGGGTTACGTTTCCCACCCCCCTCTAGTCAGTGTCTAGAAATAATATAGGAGGAGCATGAATGCTACCTCCTGCAAGAAAGGATAGGGGACTACACCAAGGTGGTTTTCCTTTCCCCACTGGCAGACACCACTCTATTAAAGGGGATCACATTCCATTTAAGGAAGATTTCACTCATGTGGAGACCAATGGGAATAGATAATGTCCATGATGGGGTGCCCCATGTATGATGCATAGAGAAGGGTCATAGTTTAACATCATGTGATGGGGACATTAGTGCTTTGCAGTTTAGCGTCCTGTATCTCGGACAAGGCTGGTTCACTCAGCACCCCGTAAGACTTACATGATTGATAAATGCCCACCCTTGGGGAAGGTAAGTAATCAATAATACCACGGTGATGGGGCGTCATAAAGTAATCCCATGAGGGGTCCATGTTAGCGTGGATATTTGAATAAGAAATATCTGTTATCATGCCTATGTGAAGAAGAATAAGGCTAAGAAACACCACGTAAAGAACCAACCATGGTACATTAAAATCACTTCATACGAACATGGATGGTCGAATGAGAAAAGGAGTTGTGGAGTAAATGGGTTCACAAGAAGAAGCCTCCTGAAGCTCTGGTGCTTCATATAGTGGAGGGGATTCACGATGGGGTATGCTTCGTGTAGTGAAGTGGCGTACCCTAGGCATCTGGCATAGGTAAATATGGAAGGTTCTTTGTGAAATGGAATGGCATTCATGGAGTAGTGCTTCGTGATGCAGGGGTTCCCGGAAAAGCATAGAATTGTGAAGCAATGTGCATTGCAAAGCATAGTGACCCAACCATAGCATGTGGGTTACATGTTCATGGAAGTTATTTCATGAAGCAAAAGTGATCCATGAAGACCTGAGTCCCCTTGGGGATCCCTTTCCTTCGTTAAGGGCTGTGGGCTTTGCGAAGGGCATACCCCTTTGAATAGGGGTTGAATTTAAACAAAAGGGAAGGAACTTAATAGTAATAAAGTACCTTGAAGAGCTTATGGTTTGTAGAGTAGAAATTTCTTCACGATTTGAGAGATGAGAAAGAGAACGGTTTGAGGTTCCGTCCTTTGGGATCGAGGGCAACCTGATATTTATAGGAAAGAGGAACCACGAAGAAGAGCTCGATTTGCGTGAAGACATGTGTAATTTTATTGTAACCATGGATCCTACTGCCTCCTTGATCCACATAGGCTTCACAATCATCAATATGTTTCACGGAGCCACCCACCTTCTTGCTTCGCGGTGGTTTCGCAAACGTCAAATTGCATCGCGGAGCCTCTCACCTCCTTGCTCCACACCAGCTTCTTAGATGGGAAGCTTCACACTAGCCTTGATGCATCAAGTCTCCATGTATAAGCTTCACGTGGCATCCCCAAGCGCCCCGTGCCTGATCTTCCTCTTCCTATATTTTGGCACCAAAAATTCTATAAGTTACTTTATGTTCTTTCATTCTTTTTTTATTCTGAAATTTCACCAACTGATCACTATAGGGATACCATGTATAGGATAATAGGTTTTCCTTTTATGAGAAGAATTAATACAAAAGGATCTGAGAGATAATAATTTAGGATTTCATAACCACATAGTCATTCCTCATCCCATTGGTAGATTGAAACTTTCTTCCTTAATATGGTGAAAAGAATACATTTTTAGTGATTTTCAGAATAATGTTTCTCAATGCATGAAATGAACCCTTGAATGAATATTAAATACTATATCTTATAAGTTGGATTCTTATTTGGAATTTTTTTAGTCCTTCTAGAAACTACCTTGATATATTAGTGGATGTAAATGATCCCAAGTATTTTTTCATAGGTGAAATTGAATGTCAACTTCAGTGGATTAATTTTATAGTCATTTCTTCAAAGTATAGAAAAACCATTTATAAATATGTGAAGTGTTTATGATGAAGGTTTGAATTCACCACAAAATCATCCCCATGATACTCTAGAAATTTTCTTAGAAGGTTGAAGTTCCCAGTAGTCATGTTTGAAAAACTGAGCGGTGCAGGAGGGTGAATACATTTACCCATATTTTAATGAGTTTATTATATTCACTTAATTATCCCCTCTTATACACAAAATCTTGTTTTTTTAGAGTTGTGGATATTTTTATTCATGATAAATCTTTACCATAATATATAATCTATGAATATACAAAAACATCAACACATATGATTTTACATGGTTCAGCCTCAATGTGAGAGAATAATCGATGTAATGTTCAACAATTTTGTTGAGACATGAATTTTATTATCACTATAATCTTTACTGATTCTATTTGTAGTTAAACTTGTACACAAGAATTGGGTAGGTTTAATCCAAGTACTTATAGAAGGTATCTTCCAAAACATTTCAATGATGAATTGAACCATTTAAACTAGAACCATCAGTTCTTCAAAGAACCTCCTTAAACTTATGAAGAAGATCTCCCCTTTCTTTTTCAAATGTCATGACATCAACTAGAGTATGATCCCATTCCTCATGACATAGATATTTATAATCATAGATAATATAATCATGAATACATGATCATCAGTTCTATTGCATCAACTCAAACAAAATATGCATTTTTTGGTACTTTGGTAAGGGAGTCAAATAACTATTTCAGTAGGTTTGAGTTCTCCAACCTATAAGGATGAGTAAATAGAGTGTGTAATAACATTAAGATATGATACTATGTAAATAATGAAATCCTTGAATAAAACTATCATATGTAAGAGGAATGGTGACTGTTCCAGGATATATTCATTTTAATAGTAATGCATATTGTATCATGGAGGAAATATTTCTTCATAAGATCGCTTTCCATCTTCCTTTGAATTTTCATTTCTAGGAAAACATTTATTTCAAATAATTTTTATATGTAGGAATTATTTTCATAATATTTAACAAAGGTATATTGAATTTAAATTGCCTAAAATTTTCTATGGTATCTTTATCTATCTTTTTCTTAGATCTTTTTTTCTATGGTGGGTCACTCCTAAGAATTAGAATATGGAAGTATGAATGTTTCTTGATCATTTTGAAAATAATGACCTAGAATCAACTTTAAATCATTATTTTTTATTTATTCCTATTCTTGTGACATTTAATTTTTTTTGTATAAACATATTCTATATTTTTTATTATCATTTAATCTTTCATCAATATTTTTAAAAGGTTGTTTTTTAAATTAGGTTCTAAAACAAGTGAAAGAGGTTTGAAAGTTTATTTAATAGGTTTGGGTTTATATTTAGAGTTAAAAATATTAGTTTGTGGGTAACTCATATTGGTTTTACTTTGATGTACAATCATGGAAACATTTTACATCCCATTTTGTTCAAGTTAAATACATGTTTTGAAGGAAAAAATCCAATCATTTTATTCTTAATGTGACAAATATCAGCAAAATTTTAATCTATTTGAGTCATCAATGTATCATAATGTTCTGTTGATTGAGTACATTTTATTGGAATTTCTTCATTTATTTTTAGTCTACCTCTTCAAAAAAAATTTCGGATTTTAAAATATGTTGAGTGTGCTAAAAATTCCATCCAGGTTGAGTATGGAATTTCCCATTAAATTGTTTAGATTATGAATTAACTGACACTCAACTACTACAAATACGGCTTTTATCAGCGCTAGAAATAACACTGATAAAGTCGACGAAGATAAAGGGGGTCCCATTTATCAGTGCTAAAACAAAGCACTGATAAAAGGGTCCTTTATCAGAGATTTTTTAAAAGCGCTGATAAATGTTAAAAACTATTAAAAAAATTTAATAAACATTTAAAAAACATTTAATAAAATAAAAGAAAATGTAAAAAAAAATTTAAAAAAATTTAAAAAAAACTTCTAATCGGGGGGTTTCATAGCGCTTGAGCCCCCCCCCCCCTTTACAGTGCATTTCTAACCCTGTACAGCACCCCACACACCCCCTTCACCCTTTAACAGCGCTTTCTCCCATATCCCCCCATGCGGGCGCGCCCCTGCCTCCACCGGGATTTGAACTCGAGACCTCCCCCCTGCGCGCCTAATCCTTTACCACTACTCTATTTTGATTTGTCTTCCAATTCATGATATATATATATAGTTATATTTATTCGTAATGTAATATATATATTTATATTAATATATACATAGTTATATTATAATATATATAGTTATATTAATATATATATAGTTATATTAATATATATATAGTTAAATTAATATATATATATATATATATATAGTTTTATTTATTCGTATAGTAATATATATTTATATTAATATATATATATATAGTTATATTAACATATATATAGTTATATTAACATATATATTATAAGGCCCCAGCCTTAAACCTTACATAATCTTGAGTTATTACAAGATTAAACATTGAGGAACTTTTCAGGTTTAGAGTTTTAGAGAATTAGATCATGAAACTTGCATTACATTCCACATATAAACAAAGTGGTTACATAAAGATAGAATTCTTCATTCCCATCAATGGAAACATATTTAAAATAAACATGTATTCTTTCCTGACACTTCCTTGACAGTATCATCATATCATGTACGTTTCCCTTGACCTGTGAAAAACATTTCAAAAAACTTGGGATGAGCATAAAAAGCTCAGTAAGGGATATAAAAATATGGAAAGGAAACATGGGTACATATATACGTAAGGATGAGATCATACTTTACCCATAGAACATATGCACTTTAACATACCTCATCAAATCATGAATAAATCATAGAAATCATAAGACATAAAGGTAACTTGAGGCATTCATAACATCCTTACGTAGGGAGTAACCCTCTTGGTTACGTTTGGAATACCCATCATAGTATATTACCTAAATCGCTTTGGAGAAACCTTAACGTTTCACTCCTTCGCATTACCCAATGCATTGGAGAGCTATATCGGGCTCACCCGCCCATAGTTTATCACGGAACCACCTGTTTTCATAATAATGCCCAAGAACCTCAACATAATCATATAACATAAAACATACATAAAGAAACATAACACTCCCACATTTCAATCACAAGATATCAATACAACACATTGAAATAAAAACATTATGAAAACCATTTTCGATACCAAAATAAAACCAAAGTAAAACATGGTATTTATTTTTCTTTTAAAAAGAAGGTATGGCTTGTAGAGGAAGCCGAAACTCGAATAACGGTCACGACAGCGGAGAAGTCGTTGTCTCTGCATACGTATGACAAAAACAATCCCTTTTGTCATTTAGTAAACACTTTGTATAAAAAAGATTTCTTTTGAATAAATTTAAAAGTCAAAGGGGTTTATACACCGTATAAAAGAAAGTTGTGTATAAAATAAAATATGCCTCAATGAAAGGAGATTGAGACGAAGTCCCATACCTCGGGTCCAACTTGACTCGGTCGTTCTTTAATCTCCTAAATAATAAACTTGAGTTAATCTCTACTTTCTTAAGAACCTTTTTAAAGTTCATTATTCCTTTTATACCATGTTATGAACATCATGAAATCATTTAAGTTAATAATGTTCATTTTGTCGGTATTTGGTTCTTAAGTCAAAAATAGACTTCTTACACTTACATGTTGTTAATTTTTTCAAAGGCTCGTTATATCCAGAATGATATTAATGATTTGGATAACATATACATTATATATATTCATCATATACATGTATTTATAATATTACATCACATTTAGAGGTAAGAAATTAAATGCACCGTTCATGGAGACGGTAAGCCGTACGTACGCATGAACGCTACTTCCATTTCTATTTCGTATTTTCTGGAATGGAGTCATAATGATATAAGAGTATATTATAATTCCAATATAATAACATTTATAATATTATTAACTTTATCCTTTACACATCCCACATATGGTATTAACGAATCAAATCACTTTTAGGGGGCGGTAGTCCGCACTTCCTAAAATGAAGATATCGTGTTCACCCATAATGGAAACAATAATGGTATGCCATAAATGAAAAATACAGAAGATTAAGGAAATAATAAACATATTATATATCATATATAAAAATAGTTACATCATAATGGCCACCTTTGAAGGTGTTAAATGAGTACTGAACAATCATCGTTTCGGGAGGCAGAATTTCTCCATCCACGGAAACCGTATGTTCTTTAACCATTTGATGTAGTTGTGTGAGAGTGTATCTCGAATAAATCTTATAAAAACATCCTAGTATATTGAAGATATTGGTTTTGTTACAAAATAAGTAAATAAAAAGAGATTAGGGGGTTGGAGAAGCAAAATAAAACAAATGAACATGAGAGAATGAATTACCTTTAAAAGTGTAACTCCTTTTGATTTGAGCCTAATGGCTTCCTTTGAAAGGATTCTTCCAAAATGGAATCCTCTAGGATGAGGAGAGGGATGTGGAGAGAGTAACTGGGCAGGGGATGGCCGATCCAAAGGCTTGAGGAGTGTGTGAAATGAGGTAGAGGTGGGGGCCTTTTATAAGAGGAGAGGAGGGGCACTCTTGGAAAATAAAGATAAGTTACTTTATTTTAAAATGAGTTTCGGATTCAAAAGGCCCCACATTGATATAATTAGATGATAAGGTGATAAGGGTTCAAAATACACTCATCAAATTGGTTTTGGACATGTTTAGTTTTTAGATTTTAGATTAACTTTCCATTTTATTTAAATCGTTAAATAATGAGGTCATCGCTGCATCATCATGATGTCATAAATAATATAAATTATTTAAAGTCTAAAAATTATAAAAAAATAATATGATGTAGGAAATCTTTTTATCTTTCAAATGAATACTTATAATCAAAAATATGATCTTTATAACCCCATGTAAAAATTGTTTTCGTAAAACATATTATGTTTGTGTCATTTTTACTTTTATATTAAATAAAAAGTTATTTATGTCATTTCCCAACCAAAGTGGATCCATGGGGTCAACAAGTTGACCCATGGCTTGTCTTGGTCGGCCATGACACAACCAATGAGGATAGGACATGTGTAAAACTCATCTCATTTTATTAAAGCATTATTTTTACCTTAAACTACAGTAATTACCACTAATCGCGATTAAAAACTTAATAAGTTACTATTCACAAAAAAATTATTTTAATCTCATTGAACCACATTTTACTTCTTAATGACAACCATGTATGTCGGATTTTTTAAATTCAAAACCCAATGATGGAAAAATTTCATTTAAATGGAAAAATCAGTTTTTATAAGTACCACTTAGTGGTTTCACTATTCATCAAAATTTGAAGTTTTTCAGAAAATTACCAAAAATTCACCCTAAGATATATTTGATATTCTAAATTCAAAAATGAAGTCTATTTTAAAAAATTAAAAATATATAAGTCACATTAATTAATTTAATAATTAATTCCCGTTGTCATGACATATAGCGTGTTTTTATGAAACAATAAGTAATAAAAGATTGACACTAGTTTAAGTCCAATTTCAAAGTGAAATTGATTCCAATGACCACCATTGGATAAAATGGTAAAAATATATTCTAATTCCACTTCAAAACCAATTCAAAAGATAATCTAATCATATAAATAAATTAGATTAAGAATCAGTTTTGATGTAAAATACAGTATTTTTCACTATTCATTAAAAAAATGAACATTGTCAGAAAAATATCAAAAATTCACACAAAGTAAATTTTGATGTCCCAATCATAAATAATAAGTTTATTTTGACAAACATAACTTATTAAATTGTCAAAAGATAGATTCTAAAATGGTTTTCCATCAAAAGGCAGTAAAACGATCTTTTAAAAATATTAGTGTATTCCATGCTTAAGATTGGATTTATTTTCATATTATGCCTCTAAAACACTATATAATTCATTAATAGACATATATAAAAATATCTATTATTCATTAATTACTTGGGATGTTACATCCTTCCCCCCTTTAGAAAATTGTGTCCCCGCAATTTATTTACTTATCAAATAAATGGGGGTACTTATCCCTCATTGTATTTTCAGATTCCCATGTTGCCTCTTCCATCATGTGGTTTTTCCACAAAACCTTTACCAGCATAATCACCTTATTCTGTAACACTTGCTCCCAGTGGTCAAGAATCTGGACCGGTTGTTCCTCGTAAGATAGATTCTCTTCCAGCTGAACTACCTCTGGACTCAAAACATGAGATGGATCTGGCATATACTTTCTCAACATCGAAACGTGAAAAACATTGTGTACCTGAGATAAACTCGGAGGTAAAGCCACCCGGTATGCAACTGATCCCACTCTCTCCCGAATTTCATATGTTCCAATAAACCTTGGACTCAGCTTTCCTTTCTTACCAAATTGCATCACACTCTTCCATGGTGAAACTTTGAAAAAAACATGATCACCTACCACAAAAGAGAGATCCTTCCTCCTGTTGTCCGCATAACTTTTCTGCATGCTCTGAGCTGTTCTCATGTGTCTTTGAATCAAATGATCTTTTTCTGCCATCTCTTCTACCATCTCTGGTCCCATCAGCTTCTTTTCCCCTACTTCATCCCCAAAAGATGGAGTTCGACACCGTTTGCCATATAATGCCGGAAATGGTGCCATCTGTATACTGGAATGAAAACTGTTATTATATGAAAATTCATCCAAAGAAAGATGTTGGTCCCAAATTCCCTGATAATCCATAGAACAAGCTCGTAGCATATCCTCTAATGTCTAAATTGTTCGTTCTGACTGCCCATCTGATTGAGGATGAAAAGCTGTACTAAAATTTAATTCAGTACCAAACGACTTCTGAAGGCCTTTCCAAAAGTTAGAAGTGAACCTGGGATCACGATCAGATACAATGGAGAGGGGAACTCCATGTAACCTGACTATCTCTTTAAGATACAAAAGGGAAAGTTGATCTAGGGAAAAAGTATCTCGTATAGCAAGGAAATGAGCAGATTTAGTCAAGCGATCAACGATAACACAGATTGCATTATTACCTCGAGATGTCTTCGGTAATCCCACAACAAAGTCCATGGATATATTCTCCCATTTCCACTCTGGCACTGGTAAAGGCTGAAGCATCACTTTCGAAAACTGCCGCTCTGCTTTAACCTGTTGACATGTCAAACACTTCACAGTAAAATCAGTAATATCTCTTTTCATTCCATCCCAAAAGTAATACTCCCACAGTTCTCTATATATCTTAGTACTTCCAGGATGAACTGAAAACGGAGAACTATGAGCTTCACATAACAACTCTCTCATCAACTTTGAATCACAAGGCACACACAATATCTTCCCAAATCTCAAAACTCAATCATTATTAATGTTGAATTCAGGCAACTTACCTTTCTGAACCAGCTCTACCTTTTTCTGCAACTCACTGTCTTGCTTCTGTGCTTGCTTGATTCTATCTGATAGAGATGATCTCACTGATACCTGAAACAAAACAGAAGAACTTCCTGCACCAACAACTTCTATGCCAATTTTTATCAAATCCTTAACCAAAGGATCACGTTCTGAATGCAACATTGCTAATGAAGCATTACTTGTTCGACTCAAAGAATCAGCCGCTTTATTTGCTTTTCCAGATGGTAATGAATTATACAATAATAATCCTTGATTAATTCTAGCCATCACCTTGGTCTCATGTTCAATTCATTCTGAGTGAATATATACTTTAAACGTTTGTGATCGGTATATATTTCACACTTTACTCCATACAAATGATGCCTCCAAATTTTTAAAGTAAAAACAGTAGCAACTAATTCCAAATCATGTGTATGGTAATTTACCTCATGAGTTTTCAACTATCGTGAAGCATAAGCAATTACCTGATCATTCTGCATTAGGATGCAACCAAGTCCTTTCAATGAAGCATCACTGTATATAACAAACTCACCATTCCCGGAAGATAGTGCCAAAACTGGAGCATTCACTAATCTTCTTTTCAATTCCTGAAAACAATCATCACATTCTTTTGTCCAGATAAACTTAACACCCTTCCGAGTTAGCTTAGTCATTGGACTAGATAACCGTGAAAAATTTCTAACAAACCATCGGTAATAGCCTTCCAAACCAAGGAAGCTACGAATCTCAGTTACATTTGTGGGTCTTGGCCAGTCTTCCACAACTTTTGTTTTTGTAGAATCAATAGTTATCCCATTTTAGAAACAATGTGACCAAGGAAGGAAATTTGTTGCAACCAAAACTCACACTTGCTGAATTTCCCATACAATTTCTTTTCTTTTAAGGTTTGCAAGATAACCCTTAAATGACTTTCATGCTCCGCTTTACTTTTAGAAAACACAAAAATATCATCAATGAAAACAACCACCATTTATCTCCTGGTTCAACTGAGTCATCACTACAGCAAACTGCTCAATTCTGATTCCGACCATCTCTGGTTGCTGATTCAGAAAGTCATTCTCCTCTGTATGCCTTCCCAAAAAAAATTTGCTCTATTTCTTTTATGAAAAAGCATTCTTAACATAGATATATCTTAGATGAAGCAACATGGTAATCTTCAAATTCTATATCATTTCAATTTGATCATAAAAAAAGATTTTTGGATAACCATTTAGTAGAATTATAACTCCTAAAGTTATTTAACCGACCTCTGATACCAACTATAAGGCCCCAGCCTTAAACCTTACTTAATCTTGAGTTATTACAAGATTACACATTGAGGATATTTTCTGGTTTAGAGTTTTAGAGAATTAGATCCTGAAACTTGCATTACATTGCACATATAAACAAAGTGGTTACATAAAGATAGTATTCTTCATTCCCATCAATGGAAACATATTTAAAATAAACATGGATTCTTTCTTGAAACTTCCTTGACACTATCATCATATCATGTACCTTTCCCTTGACCTGTGAAAAACATTTCAAAAAACTTGGGATGAGCATAAAAAGCCCAGTAAGGGATATAAAAATATGGAAAGGAAACATGGGTACATATATACATAAGGATGAGATCATACATTACCCATAGAACAGAAGAAATTTAACATACCTCATCAAATCATTAATAAATCATAGATATCATAAGACATAAAGGTAACGTGAGGCATTAATAACATCCTTACGTAGGGAGTAACCCTCTTGGTTACGTTTGGAATACCCATCATAGTATATTCCCTAAATCTCTTCAGAGAAACATTAAAGTTTCACTCCTTCGCGTTACCCAATGCATTGGAGAGCAATATCGGGCTCACCCGCCCTTATTTTATCACAGAACCACCCGTTTTCATAATAATGCCCAAGAACCTCAACATAATCATATCACATAAATCATACATAAAGGAAACATAGCATTCTCACCTTTCAATCACAAGATATCAATATAACACATTGATATAAAAACATTATGAAAACCATTTTCGATACCAATATAAATGAAAAGTAAAACATGGTATTTATTTTTCTTTTAAAAAGAAGGTATGGCTTGTAGAGGAAGCCGAAACTCAAATAACGGTCACGATGGCGGAGAAGTCGTTGTCGCCACATACGTACGACAAAAACATTCCCTTTTGTCATTTAGTAAACGCTTTGTATAAAAAATATTCCTTTTGAATAAACGTAAAAGTCAAAGGGGTTTATACACTGTATAAAAGAAAGCTGTGTATAAAATAAAATATGCCTCAATGAAAAGAGATTGAGACGAAGTCCCATACCTCGGGTCCGACTTGACTCAGTCATTCTTTAATCTCATGAATAATAAACTTGAGTTAATATCTACTTGCTTAAGAACCTTTTTCAAGTTCATTATTCATTTTATACCATGTTATGAACATCATGTATTCATTTAAGTTAATAATGTTCATTTTGTCGGTATTTGGTTCTTAAGTCAAAAATAGACTTCTTACACTTACATGTTGTTAATTTGGTCAAAGGTTCGTTATATCCAGAATTATATTAATGATTTGGATAACATATACATCATATATATTCATCATATATAGTTATTTATAATATTACATCACATTTAGAGGTAAGAAATGAAATGCACCTTTCATAGAGACGGTAAGCCGTACGTATGCATGAACGCTACTTCCATTTCTATTTCGTATTTTCTGGAATGGAGTCATAATTATATAAGAGTATATTATAATTCCAGTATAATAAAATTTAAAATATCATTAACTTTATCCTTTACACATCCCACATATGGTATTAACGAATCAAATCACTTTCAGGGGGCGGTAGTCCGCACTTCCTAAAATGAAGATATCGTGTTCACCCATAATGGAAACAATAATGGTATGCCATAAATGAAAAATACAGAAGCTTAAGGAAAGAATAAACATATTATATATCATATATAAAAATATTGACATCATAATGGCCACCTTTGAAGGTGTTAAATGAGTATTGAACAATCATCTTTTCGGGAGGCAGAATTTCGCCATCCACGGAAACCGTATGTTCTTTAACCATTTGATGTAGTTGTGTGATAGTGTAGCTTGAATAAATCTTATAGAAACATCCTAGTATATTTAAGATACTGGTGTTGTTACAAAATAAGTAAATAAAAATATCTTAGGGTGTTGGAGAAGCAAAATAAAACAAATGAACATGAGAGAATGAATTACCTTTAAAAGTGTAACTCCTTTTTATTTGAGCCTAAAGGCTTCCTTTGAAATGATTATTCCCAAAGGGAATCCTCTAGGATGAGGAGAGGGATGTGGAGAGATTAACTGGGCAGGGGATGTCCAATCCAAAGGCTTTAGGAGTGTGTGAAATGAGGTAGAGGTGGGGGCCTTTTATAAGAGGAGAGGAGGGGCACTCTTGGAAAATAAAGATAAGTTACTTTATTTTAAAATGAGTTTCGGATTCAAAAGGTCCCACATTGATATAATTCGATGATAAGGTGATAAGGGTTAGAAATACATTCATCCAATTGGTTTTGGACATGTTTAGTTTTTAGATTTTACATTACCTTTCCATTTTATTTAAATCGTTAAATAATGATGTCATCGTTGCATCATCATGATGTCATAAATAATTTAATTTATTTAAAGTCTAAAAATTATAAAAAAAAATACTATGATGTAGGAAATATTTTTATCTTTACAGTTACTACTTATAATCAAAAATATGATCTTTATAGCCCCATGTAAAAATTGTTTTCGTAAAACATATTATGTTTGTGTCATTTTTATTTTACATTAAATAAAAAGTTATTTATGTCATTTTCCAACCAAAGTAGATCCATGGGGTCAAAAAGTCGACCCATGGCTTTTCTTGGTAGGCCATGACACAACCAATGAGGGTAGGACATGTGTCAAACTCATCTCATTTTATTAAAGCATTATTTTTACCTTAAACTACACTAATTACCACTAATCGCGATTAAAAACATAATAAGTTACTATTCACCAAAAAATTATTTTAATCTCATTTTACCACATTTTACTTCTTAATGACAACCATTTATGTTGGATTTTTGAAATTCAAAACCCAATGATGGAAAAATTTCATTTAAATGGAAAAATCAGTTTTTATAAGTACCACTTAGTGGTTTCACTATTCATCAAAATTTGAAGTTTTTTAGAAAATTTCCAAAAATTCACCCTAAGATATATTTGATATTCTGAATTCAAAAATGAATTCTATTTTGCAATATTCAAAATATATTAGTCACATTAATTAATTTACTAATTAATTCCCGTTGTCATGACAAATAGCGTGTTTTTATGAAACAATAAGTACTAAAAGATTGACACTAGTTTAAGTCCAATTTCAAAGTGAAATTGATTCCAATGACCACCATTGGATAAAATGGTAAAAATATATTCTAATTCCACTTCAAAACCAATTCAAAAGATAATCTAATAATATAAATAAATTAGATTAAGAAGCAGTTTTGATGTAAAATACAATATTTTTCACTATTCATTAAAAAATGAACATTGTCAGAAAAATATCAAAAATTCACACAAAGTAAATATTGATGTCCCAATCATAACGAATAAGTTTATATTGACAATCATAGATTATTAAATTGTCAAAAGATAGATTCAAAAATGGTTTGCCATCAAAAGGCAGTAAAACAATCTTTTAAAAATATTAGTGTATTCCATACTTAAGATTGGATTTATTTTCATTTTAAGCCTCTAAAACACTATCTAATTCATTAATAGACATATATAAAAATTTCTATTATTCATTACTTACTTGGGATGTTACATCCTTCCCCCCTTTAGATAATTGTGTCCCGGCAATTTATTTACTTATCAAATAAATGGGGGTACTTATCCCTCATTGTATTTTCAGATTCCCATGTTGTCTCTTCCATCATGTGGTTTTTCCACAAAACCTTTACCTTCTTAATCACCTTATTCCATAACACTTTCTCCCAGTGGTCAAGAATCTAGATCGGATGTTCCTCGTAAGATAGATTCTCTTCCAGCTGAACTACCTATGGACTCAAAACATGAGATGTATCTGGAATATACTTTCTCAACATCGAAACGTGAAATACATTTTTTACCTGAGATAAACTCGGAGGTAAAGCCACCCGGTATGCAACTGATCCCACTCTCTCCCGAATTTCATATGGTCCAATAAACCTTGGACTCAGCTTTCGTTTCTTACCAAATCGCATCACACCCTTCCATGGTGAAACTTTGAAAAAAACATGATCACCTACCTCAAAAGAGAGATCCTTCCTCCTGTTGTCCGCATAACTTTTCTGCCTGCTCTGAGCTGTTCTAATGTGTCTCTGAATCAACTGATCTTTTTCTGCCATCTCTTCTACCAACTCTAGTCCCATCAGCTTCCTTTCCCCTACTTCATCCCCAAAAGCTGGAGTTCGACACTGTTTGCCATATAATGCCTGAAATGGTGCCATCTGTATACTGGAATGAAAACTATTATTATATGAAAATTCATCCAAAGAAAGATGTTGGTCCCAAATTCCCTGATAATCCATAGAACAAGCTCGTAGCATATCCTCCAATGTATAAATTGTTCATTCTGACTGCCCATCTGATTGAGGATGAAAAGCTGTACTAAAATTTAATTCAGTACCCAACAACTTCTGAAGGCCTTTCCAAAAGTTAGAAGTGAACCTGGGATCACGATCAGATACAATGGAGAGGGGAACTCCATGTAACCTGACTATCTCTTTAAGATACAAATGAGAAAGTTGATCTAGGGAAAAAGTATCTCGTATAGCAAGGAAATGAGCAGATTTAGTCAAGCGATCAACGATAACACAGATTGCATTATTACCTCGAGATGTCTTCGGTAATCCCACAACAAAGTCCATGGATATATTCTCACATTTCCACTCTGGCATTGGTAAAGGCTGAAGCATCTTTTTCGGTAATTGCCACTCTCCTTTAACCCGTTGACATGTCAAACACTTCACAGTAAAATCACTAATATCTCTTTTCATTCCATCCTACATGTAATACTCCCACAGATCTCTATATATCTTAGTACTGCCAGGATGAACTGAAAACGGAGAACTATGAGCTTCACATAACAACTCTCTCTTCAACTTTTAATCACAAGGCACACACAATATCTTCCCAAATATCAAAACGAAATCATTATTAATGTTTAATTCAGGCATCTTACCTTTCTGAACCAGCTCTACCTTTTTCTGCAACTCACTGTCTTGCTTCTGTGCTTGCTTGATTCTATCTGATAGAGATGATCTCACTGATACCTGAAACAAAACAGATGAACTTCCTGCACCAACAACTTCTATTCCAATGTTTATCAAATCCTTAACCAAAGGATCACGTTCCGAATGAAACATTTCTAATGAAGCATTACTTTTTCGACTCAAAGAATCAGCCGCTTTATTTGCTTTTCCCAGATGGTAATGAATTGTACAATAATAATCCTTGATTAATTCTAGCCATCACCTTTGTCTCATGTTCAATTCATTCTGAGTGAATATATACTTTAAACTTTTGTGATCGGTATATATTTCACACTTTACTCCATAAAAATGATGCCTCCAAATTTTTAAAGTAAAAACAACAGCAGCTAATTCCAAATCATGTGTAGGGTAATTTACCTCATGAGTTTTCAACTGTCGTGAAGCATAAGCAATTACCTGATCATTCTGCATTAGGACGCAACCAAGTCCTTTCAATGAAGCATCACTGTATATAACAAACTCACCATTCCTGGAAGGTAGTGCCAAAACTGGAGAATTCACCAATCTTCCTTTCAATTCCTGAAAACAATCATCACATTCTTTTGTCCAGATAAACTTAACACCCTTCCGAGTTAGCTTAGTCATTGGACTAGATAACCGTGAAAAATTTCTAACAAACCTTCAGTAATAGCCTGCCAAACCAAGGAAGCTACGAATCTCAGTTACATTTGTGGGTCTTGGCTAGTCTTCCACAACTTTTGTTTTTGTAGGATCAATAGTTATCCCATTTTAGAAACAATGTGACCAAGGAAGGAAATTTGTTGCAACCAAAACTCACACTTGCTAAATTTCCTATACAATTTATTTTCTTTTAAGGTTTATAAGATAACCATTAAATGACTTTCATGCTCCGCTTTACTTTTAGAAAACACCAAAATATCATCAATGAAAACAACCACCATTTATCTCCTAGTTCAACTGAGTCATCACTGTAGTAAACTGCTCAATTCTGATTCCGACCATCTCTGGTTGCTAATTCGGAAAGTCATTCTCCTCTGTATGCCGTCCCAAAAAAATTTGCTATATTTCTTTTATGAAAAATCATTCTTAACATAGATATATATTACATGAAGCAACATGGTAATCATCAAATGCTATATCATTTCAATTTGATCATAAAAAAAATATTTTTGGATAACCATTTAGTAGAATTCTAACTCCTAAAGTTATCTAAACCAACCTCTGATACCAACTATAAGGCCCCAGCCTTAAACCTTACTTCATCTTGAGTTATTACAAGATTACACATTGAGGATATTTTCAGGTTTAGTGTTTTAGAGAATTAGATCATGAAACTTGCATTACATTTCACATATAAACAAAGTGGTTACATAATGATAGTATTCTTCATTCCCATCAATGGAAACATATTTAAAATAAACAATGATTCTTTCTTGACACTTCCTTGACACTATCATCATATCATGTACCTTTCCCTTGACCTATGAAAAACATTTCAAAAAACATGGGATGAGCATAAAAAGCTCAGTAAGGGATATAAATATATGGAAAGGAAACATGGGTACATATATACATAAGGATGAGATCATACTTTACCCATAGAACATAAGCACTTTAACATACCTCATCAAATCATGAATAAATCATAGATATCATAATACATAAAGGTAACTTGAGGCATTAATAACATTCTTACATAGGGAGTAACCCTCTTGGTTACGTTTGGAATACCCATCACAGTATATTCCCTAAATCTCTTCAGAGAAACATTAACGTTTCACTCCTTCGCGTTACCCAATGCATTGGAGAGCTATATCGGGCTCACCCGCCCATAGTTTATCACGGAACCACCCATTTTCATAATAATTCCCAAGAACCTCAACATAATCATATCACATAAATCACACATAAAGGAAACATAAAATTCTCACCTTTCAATCACAAGATATCAATATAAAACATTGATATAAAAAAATTAGGAAAACCATTTTCGATACCAATATAAATGAAAAGTAAAACATGGTATTTATTTTTCTTTTAAAAAGAAAGTATGGATTGTAGAGGAAACCGAAACTCAAATAATGGTCACGACGGCAGAGATGTCGTTGTCGCCACATACGTACGACAAAAACATTCCCGTTTGTCATTTAGTAAATGCTTTGTATAAAAAAGATTCCTTTTGAATAAACGTAAAAGTCAAAGGGGTTTATACACTGTATAAAAAAAGCTGTGTATAAAATAAAATATGCCTCAATGAAAGGAGATTGAGATGAAGTCTCATACCTCGGGTCCGACTTGACTCAGTTGTTCTTTAATCTCCTGAATAATAAACTTGAGTTAATCTCTACTTGCTTAAGAACCTTTTTCAAGTTCATTATTCCTTTTATACCATGTCATGAACATCATGTATTCATTTAAGTTAATAATGTTCATTTTGTCGGTATTTGGTTCTTAAGTCAAAAATAGACTTCTTACACTTACATGTTGTTAATTTGGTCAAAGGTTCGTTATATCCAGAATTATATTAATGATTTGGATTACATATAAATCATATATATTCATCATATACATGTATTTATAATATTACATCACATTTAGAGTTAAGAAATGAAATGCACCTTTCATGGAGACGATAAGCCGTACGTACGCATGAACGCTACTTCCATTTCTATTTCGTATTTTCTGGAATGGATTCATAATGATATAAGAGTATATTATAATTAAAGTATAATAAAATTTATAATATCATTAACTTTATCCTTTACACATCCCACATATGGTATTAACGAATCAAATCACTTTCAGGGGGCGGTAGTCCACACTTCCTAAAATGAAGATATCGTGTTCACCCATAATGGAAACAATAATGGTATGCCATAAATGAAAAATACAGATGCTTAAGGAAAGAATAAACATAT
This sequence comes from Viscum album, assembly GCA_963277665.1. NCBI lineage: Eukaryota > Viridiplantae > Streptophyta > Magnoliopsida > Santalales > Viscaceae > Viscum > Viscum album. The sequence goes on from OY728165.1 coordinate 1,185,338,401, forward strand.
TATATATCATATATAAAAATATTGACATCATAATGGCCACCTTTGAAGGTGTTAAATGAGTATTGAACAATCATCGTTTCGGGAGGCAGAATTTCGCCATCCACGGAAACCGTATGTTCTTTAACCATTTGATGTAGTTGTGTGATAGTGTAGCTCGAATAAATCTTATAAAAACATCCTAGTATATTGAAGATACTGGTGTTGTTACAAAAGATGTAAATAAAAATATCTTAGGGTGTTGGAGAAGCAAAATAAAACAAATGAACATGAGAGAATGAATTACCTTTAAAAGTGTAACGCCTTTTTATTTGAGCCTAAAGGCTTACTTTGAAAGGATTCTGCCCAAAGGGAATCCTCTAGGATGAGGAGAGAGATGTGGAGAGAGTAACTGGGCAGGGGATGGCCGATCCAAAGTCAATAATACCCCCATATACGAGGCTGAAAATCCACAAAATGTTAAAAACCAGGGTACCCCGACTAAAAACTCAATTTTGGAGGCCTCCTGGGCCTCTTTTGGCCTCTAAAAACCCTATACCAGGATACTTACGGTCTCAGCGACATAGAGATCGTCACAGACTTCGATTTGATATGTGGTAGAGCTCAAACGGACACTCGGATCAAAAGTTATGGCCGTTTAAAGTTTGAGTTTCATTTTCAACATATTTGGGATCCTTGTTTAATTTTTTTTAGTCTTCTAATTGTTATTAAATGACTATTACATTATAATAATTAGAAAATCATAAATTATTTTTTTTTAAAAATTTTTTAACAAGCCATTTTCACTAAATATCTTATATATTGAGTATATTAAGTATAAATGTACATTTATACTTATCTAAAATATATTTAAAAATTATATATTATATTTATATCAATATAAATATAGTATTTTAGTATTTTTTTGAAGTTGACCCTTTATCAGTGCTTTTAAAAAAAGCACCGATAAAGGTCCCCCCATTATCAGCGCTACTAAACAAGCGCTAATAAAGGGGGGTCCCTTTATGAGCGCTAAAAAAGCGCTGATAATGGGGTGCTTTTATCAGCACTTTTTTAGCACTGATAAAGGCACCCCTTATCAGCGCTTTTTTGAGTGTTGATAAAGGCACCCCCCTTTATCAGCACTTTTTCGTTAGCGCTGATAATGGGGGGTGATTGGAAAACTTATTTTTGTGGTAGTGCTCCTTATATTTTTACAGTTTCTCAGGCTATCCAAAGCAATCATTAGATTGAATATTCTAGATTTTTTAGAAATTATTGTGGGGTAGAAATGATCTATGTTATTTGGATTGAAATGGTCTTATCAGAATTAACATATTACAATTTTTGGAGTCCCTTTAATTTGAAGACATTGATAACTAAAATGTTCATTTGAATAAATAATTTTACATTGGAATTTCACTTGAAGAGTTTTTAGGTTTTTTAAGTTTTTGGATTTTTAGAAATCATAATTGATCTATCCTTGGTTGTATAATCCCTAAGTTGTCTTGAAATATTTTTGATTTTAGACTGGTTTTAGGGACTTCATTGGTAGATTTAACATGAGACATACCCTTTGATCCAAACTATTTATTAGTTTGAATCATGTTTAAAATAAATTTATTGCAACAATATGTTTTATATAAAATAAATCTTCTCCAATATTAGAATCAATAATACTACTATTATAAAAAAAATCCTTCATTAAAATATTGAATCAATTTTTTTCACTTATTTAGTGATAGGGGAAGCTGAAAAACGTCACATGAATCATACCTAATATTCATGAAAAGTTTCACCAAGGGTTTTTAAAAATACATAAATTTTATTAATAATGGATTCTGGTCATTTGGAATGATTTTTTAATAAAAAACTATTTAAATTCATTGTAATATTAGATCAAAGTAAAATGTTATTAAATGAAAAATTACTGGTAATTCCTTCTAGAGAAAAAGAAAAATATATTTGTTTCATCTTGTTCATAAATAATCCTTGAGGTTTCATGTTTACATATAAATAAATAAACTCTTGAATATTCTTATATGGATCATCACATGTTAGTTCATTATACTTTGTTTTTGTGCAAAACTATTAGCGGTATTAGAGTATTATATAGTGTTTTATTGATTGTATTCATAGGATAAATCCAATCTATTAAATTTCTATTTTCATCCATGATGATTTAATGCCAAAAAATAATTATTCTTTGGGTGTTAGTGGTAGACTCACTTCTATTCAAAGGATAATTTCCGACTAATCCATCCCTAGAGTGGATTTCCCTATCAATTTCAATACCTGAAGATAATACATTGAAGTTAGAAGTTATGTAAATTTAAAAGGAAAATTAAAATAAACTTAAGAAACCTACTTAGGAATTATTATAGTCAATAGCAGTGTTATTTAATGGGTGTATTATAAATAATTATCACCTAAAAGGTAGTAAATAAGCTCTTAAGATTGTCTCTCAGGTAGGTTGTTGGACTTATGTTTCAAACTATCATTTTGGTTATCATTTTTATAGAGAAATTCTTGATAAATTAGGGATTTTATTTTAGTTTAAATAAATTAAATATATTATAGAATAGTAAAAATAATTCAAATGTAAAAATGTTGATAAAGAAAATTGAATGAAAAATATGAGTGAAAATCATATTTGGATGAATCAACCTTGGAAAATTTGGATCCTTTATACTCTCCATTATTCATTGTATACAAATATCATCAATTTTTTATTTCCCAATTGTTACCCATATAATGCAAGGTAAACAAATAAATCTATCTAAAAACTATACAAAGACCTTCATATAGGTGATTTACCAAAATAAAAGTTATTCAAATGATCAAATGACTCCATGAACTTAGAGAAGTCCATACTCACTTTCCAAAGTGGAAAAACCCTAATAAATAAATTTAAAGATTAGGACAATCACTGTAATTTTATAAATTGGAAAACTTTCAAGTATTGTTTAGAATAAAGTAATTCATGAAATAATAATAAATCATTCATTCAAAAAAAGAATTAGAGAAGACTACAAGATCGATATAATGGGGAAAATAGAACCAATAAGGTTCACCCTTAGATCACACTACCACAAACAAATAAAATTTTATATTATCAAGGATAATCATCCCCCATTTTTTTAATTCTTATTCACAGCCACAAGAGAATTAAATATTTTTCTAGAGAAAAAACATTTACCAAAATCGAAATACAACACTTTTTCCTCTCCTATCTATCCTTCAATCACATCTCATGATGTTTTTAACTTATGAAAAAAACTAATCCAGGAATTCTACATGTAGTAGTAGAAATAACTCATAAATCACACACATGTCAAATATTCTTGTGCATGAAATACACTTATTCTCTTAAATTCTTTTTTTAAATCTCCCTTATGCATCGACCCTTAATATTATCTTTAAATAAATCACATGGGTTAAAAATCATGAAAAATTGATGTATTTTGTTGTGATTAGATTTTCTGAAATTTCACAAAGTGTCGAGTGTAAATATTTGGAAGATTTATCATATGAATTTCATAATCATATGATTTTAAATTCTTACAATGAGTTTCAATGATTTATGTCCTTGTAAACAATCCATTTTAATGTGGGGTTTTCAATTTTTGAAAAAGGAACAATGGATTATGATTTGGAAGGCTGTCTTAGGATGGACTTAGAAGAATTATGATCCAGGATTATAAAAGTTTGGTTATGTCCTACAATGGAGTGCTAATCCTTATGATCTGATAAAAAAAAGTCTTATGATACAACCATATTTTTTTTAAAACATAGTCGAATTTATCATTTTTGTTTCAAAAACTGAATTATCCAAAAAATTATCAAAATTACAAATATAGGAATGTATTAATCAATTTATTCTAGAAATGATTAAAAACAATTAAAAAAATGAATTATTACATTTTCATTAAAATTACCCAAATAACCTTAAAAACTAAAAATGGATGCAAATTAGATCAAAATGATAAATAAATGGTTATTTATTCCTTGAAATACACCTAATAAATATTAAAAATATTAGATATATCAATAGTCTATTGTGATTTATCCTATTTCCATTAATACATATATCCATGGATTGTCTACATGAATGCATGTGGTGACCTATTTTATCAAAATAGAAATTTCACTTCATTTTTGGTGTATCACCTATATTTGAATTATTGAGATAGTTTTGAACTATACAATATCTATGTTTATATCTCAAGGATTTCTCTCCTGGATTTTTTACTAACTTATTAGGCATATTTTGGTTACCAGCATTCTTTCTTTTCTTTTCCATCTTTGTATCACCTTTATTCATATTATGTGGTCATATTTCGGTACTTGTTTTTGAAACATGCATAGTTAAGATAAATAATCATGTATTAAACCTGTGGAAAAAATGACTACATGTTCCATAGAGATTATATAAAATCTTAAATCTGTTTGTAAAGAATAGATTTCCATATTTAGTTTGTGCAAGATGATTCATTTCATGCTTTCTACCCATCCATTTAAGTATTATTTGAAATTTAGAAATTGTTATACTGTATCAGTATTCCAATGTATTATAACTAAACCTATTATATTACCAATAATACCCTATATAACTTTATTTACTTATTCATATTGGATTACTTATATAATTCCATAATTGAGTGTATGATGTTTTTGGTCATTTTTATCAATTTGATGGGATTATTGTGGGATACCACTATATATTATTACATTCACTATTAGTGTAATTGTGGATGGAAATTAATTTTTATTCATCCAATTTTCTGTAATAAGACTTTAAATTTGTAGAACCTTGTAAAATAACACTAGTACCTGATGTAGTTTTAGGTATATGGGGTACCTTTCTCCTAGATCATGTTATAGATTGATCATATATTAATTTCTGAATCCTTTTTCCATAGATATGAACCCATGTTAGGTTGAGGCTATCCTTTAATGTTGTTGTCAATAATTATTTATTCTAAATAGTTTTGGAAGTTCAATATTGTGTTGGTTTAAGATTTATCATCTTCACCCAAAATTCAAGACACTTCATTTTGATAGAGTTATTCAGATCCTGAATTGATCATAATCTTTCTTCACAATCATTATTAAAATTCATAATTTTATATTAATTAATTTTTATTATTTCTTGTGATGTGTTATTGAGATATTTTATTATTTTTCTCTAACCATCTTAAGAGAATCTTTGAAATTCATCGACGTTTTGTATAATTTAATCAATTCATTTATCACATATTCAAGAAGAATTTCTATAAATAATTTCTCACAATCATACTTTTGAAATTTTCCATTAAGTAAGGAAATATTATCATTTCAAAGTACCAATTATTTTTACATTATTTTCACATGGATTATGAGAGCATTTCATTCTCGGTAGTTACTTAGAAGTTCATCCTCTATTTATTATACTTATTATTAGTTATTTATTTCATTCACCAGTCTCTTAATGAATATAAGTATGTATAAATTAATTTGATAAAAAAAAATTTATTATTGAATATTTTATAGTATAGATATTAAACTATCTCAATTGACTCATTCTCCTCATACTCTCCATATCTTGATCACGAATCTTCAAAATGGTTAATTTCAACAAATTTTATAGTTTTACACATACCAGTTTAATTATATTCAAGTAGTGGTAGTCCCTTATTACATTATACATTATTTATTATCTTATTTTACTCTTTATTCTTACTATAATTTAGGATCTTGGAAATGAAAATTTATTTAGATTAATCATGTTTGGAATCTAAGATCATCATTTGAGGATCTTCTGAATTTTATTCAAATATTCACTTCATGAATGTATAATAAAAGAAAAACGGTTTTTAAATTAAATATAATAAAAGGACACCTAGTTTGATTTGATACCAATTTATCTGTCTAGTGGTCATGTATATACAACGGGGTTAATCATTACACCTAAATGTTTCCTAATTTTTTTACTTTCACTTAATTATTCCCAATTATTCTAAAAAACACTCCACTAAGAGATCTAGATATTATGATGCTCCCCCATCCCATACCTAAGTATGTAATACAGTAATAGATAATAGAAATAAAAAATATAGATTTCATGTTTCAATATTAATGTGATAGGATACTTATTTACATCTTCAACCATTTACTCAGACAATATTTTATTATTAATATAATTTTTAGTGATTTATATTGTAGTTCAAGTAGTACATAAGTGTTAGGATGATATCATCCAAGTTCCCAAGGAAAGTTTGATAAATATATTATAACTAAATTTCTATATTGAAGTTTTCATGATCACAAATAATCAATTATGTATCTGAAAAATTCTTCTATGTGGATGGTAGTGGCATTTATAAGGATCCATTTACTAAGATTAATGAAAACAATGAATGAATATTGTTAATCTTTAGGACTATGTTGATAGTTAAATTGAAGCTACAAGAATATATTTGTATATATTGTTGATATCTTAATAATTTTAATAAATTAATGAATGGAATATTCAAGGTTCAAATAAAGGAATGGAAAACAATTAGATGGAGAAAGTTGTGCTTGAAGACCCACAAGACGAACTGACCGGTCTGTTCAAAACCACTTGACATCTAGTGGTGATATATAGAGCCACCATAAAACATGAGTCAATTGTATACTGAGTGTTTGAGAACAAATTATCTAGTCGAATAATAAAAATCTAGGAAGCCTATAGGTGCCTTACTGGCTGGCCAATGAGATCATTTGTGTAATTGGTGGCTTTGATCCTGTAAGGAAAAAATCCATATTTGGTGGACCCCAAAAATATTAAATGCAATTTGATATTTCTTAATGAATTTAATGAATTATATAACCTTTATAGCTCTATTAGGGGATATAAATAGGTCTTTATGGTGTATTTTAAGGGGTGAAATAGTCATTCAATTGGATCGAAGACACCCTCCCACCAAATCATTAGTGATCATAACGATTTATCTCAAGAGCCAATTTCATTTATCAATCTCGAAGGCTCTATTCACCATTTAGTATCTATCTATATTCCCAAATTATATCCATATATATTGTGAGTTAAGGGAGTGTCTTTGTAACATATTATAACCATGAAAATATCTCTTCTTCCCACATAACTTATATAATGAGTGATTAGTCACTAAAAGTGAGAAATATTCATTGTTAATATCTTTATATTCATTGTTCAAAAGTCCATAAACATTTTTTTAGTGCATTACATAAATAGAACTTCATTTCTAATCTTAAATGCAATTAATGATTAAAATGAAAATTTTGGCCCAATCATTAATTTGTTTGTGGACAGAATTATATTAACTTCCTAAATTTGAAATTTTGGAATATGATTTAACACCTTATTTGGAACATTTTATCTTTTAGGTCCGATGGATGAATCTCAAATGAAGATGGTGATTTTTACACCAGAATGCAGAAATTTGCTGGAAAACGCATAATGGGCCTAAGGCCCATCAAACAAATGTGGGGCCCACACACCAAGCCCAATAAAGCTTAATTTTTTTAGTAGAAATATAAAAATATTAGTATCATGATATTAAACTATGACCGGAGGTAATTATTATATTTTCATGATGATAAAGGGATCTGAAGTTGATATTTACATGACTGGCTCGACATTAATGCACATAAATATTTCAAACCATTTCGACCATAACATCCCAACGACTGCGCTAAATGACCTGAAATTTGGACATCAGATAGAGGACACATTGATGAAGATATGTTTCTTATACGACCGCTGAGGATTCGGCTTAATTCAATTCCAAATTCACATGTCAAAATGGTGGACGAATCTGGACGAAATTTCTGGGTCAACATCGAAACGTCAAAATCCCTTAATTTTCTCACCCTCCGTTTGACTCTCTAAATTAATGGGGATAGAATATATTGTGATGGGGTGTATCTAAGGCTCCTGATATGCCTATATAATTATATGAGGGTGAAGGGAATTATCATATAACATTTTTCTTTGAATCTATGTGTTTCTTTCATCCATTGTATTTCTTTCAATTGTAATTTCCTGCTTTCAATTTTTAACTGCATCGTCAAGTTTTCCCATGTATGTTTTTCGTTCACATTTAGTATTTTAATAAAATTTATTCTTCATCACTTTCTGTTTTCCTTTTCTTCAATCGTTGATACCGTTGAATAGAAGTGTGAATTTATTCACACCCGCACTTGTTAATTTTTCACACAACGGTGGAGTGTTCATTATGATTAATGTTTTTCTTCTTCAATCCCGCTTCTTTAAGTAAACTACCCGATTTCATTGATAGAATAGAATAAATTAAGGACTATACTTTTATGGGTTGATCATAGGGAGTTTCATGGGATGGATTGAATGTTATTTGATGTCCTTAAATTCCTAAATTTGTTCTTTATTTTAAGAGTTCCTTTCATTGATTTATCTTTTTCTTTGTCTTCACCGACTTTAACGACGACACATTTTGATTGCTAGTATGATCCAATTCCATGGAGTGATCATTTAATTGATCCTCAAAGTGAATTTTTGATTAGACATGAAATTGTTTATGGATTAAATAAGAGAATGATATTGAGGGATTATTTCATTTAATGGATACCTCTTGAACTGACGAACATAAAATCAAATGAAAAACAAATACATCCAATCAAGCCCAAGAGACAACCTAAGATCAACTCACCTTAATTTGTTGTTTTAATTAAAGTAATTTTATTTGTATTATTCATTAAATTAAATCAATATTTCTTCAAATCAATTAAATCCAAAGTTGGCCACTGCATAACCAATCCTGTATCCAATCATAATGTCTCAAGCTTTCTTCTTCGGTCCCTGTGGATTCGATCCCTACTTGTACTTCAATGACAATGTTTACCGATAGTGTAAATTTGGGCGCAACCAATGGGTTTCTTGCTACAACCGTTGAAAATAAAGGGGCAAGGGAGGTGGGTTCTTATTTCAATTGATGTAAGAAATGAGGGTTTCTTGGTACAACCACATAAAGTAATGATAGAATTGCATTATTTATTTAAATTCAAATTAAAGTACGAATATGAAAACCTATCAACATATGTTGAGGATATGAAGGGGATCACACCGAGCTATTTGTAAACATTTTTATCATATATCCACCTCTCCATCATTTATTTTCACACCACTTTTTTATATCCACAATTATTTTATCAAATTACATCTATATAACTTTTTTTGATATCAGTTCACTTATTCTATCAAATATATCTATTAATTTTAATAATCCATTTTTATGTTTAGTTCACTAAATTAATTAAATTATGATACTCATAACTTTATATTACTATGATTACTAGGTCAAATAAATATATCACCTAATTCAATTAATTAAAATTTATCTGTTTGGATAAAATTTTCATATTTTAATTTCTGTTATATTTACTTGTTTTATTTTGTGTTTAACAACTTTCTCTTTGTTTTTTTAAAGGCAATTAACCCATATTTCCATCCCACTCAAACCAAAATTTAGTTTCAAAGGAGGTCTTGTAATTTTAATTTTTTATATATTTATCAATTTCATAGTATGATTATTAGATGGGGCATATCTCTTATACCCATCTTCCTTTCTGTGATATCACAAATATTCTTACTGTAAAACAAACATGTCAATTTTTTATAGATTCATGGGATATCCTATTTTGGAAATGGTTATGCATGGTTATAGGCCTATAATTGAACTAGAAGATTAATAGACAACCCAATATATTATTTCATTCCTATTAGATGTTAATGATATAAACACTGTTAATTATGGTTTTGGCCAAAATGAATTGAAATCAATATATAATTTCAAAAAGGATGATAAAATTTGTAAATAATTGGAAATTAATCATGATGTCATGAACAAAGTCAAAGATATTATGCATGTTTTTATTTAAAATATATTGAATTATTTAATGAATTTATTTTCAATATGTTTACTCAATTTAAAAAAAATTTCAATGAACTAAATTCTCTTTGTGATTATTTTTATACAAAAACTTTAGTGAATAAAACTATCTGGGTCTTACTAAGATATTAAGAACCAAATGTGAAAAATATACAAGTAGCAAAATATATATAAAAAAATCAATTAGAAATATAATTGGATCCCTCATGTTGTATGAAATTACCATGAATATTAAATTTAATAAGTAATCTAAATAGGTTTAAGAAGATATGGAAATAAAAATAACTATTTATTTCAAATTCAATGATAGTGATATCTCATCTAAAAGTGATATTGAAGTTGATTATATAGCATATAAATTGAACATACCCATGAAGGAGCAGTTAAATCTTCGTCAAAAAAATAAAAATAAAATACATGTACAAGATGTGATGTGTTACAAATGAAATAAAAAGAGTTAAATAAAACTGACTACCCCATTTAAAAAAGAAAATGAAAGTAAATAAGAATGTAAATAAAGTCCTCAATGTCTCAACTTAGAGTGCTAGCGATGAATTCATGGAATCAACCATCAAGACCATATCAAGTTATTTAAGTCTTAAATTTTCTATGTAACATCTTGAGGTAAATTATAAAGTCAATTACCTAACTTAATATACTTATTTCACATTAAAATATTATTTTTCTTCCTCTTCAACTTGTGTTTTTAAGAAAAATAAATTATGAAGAACTATAATTGGCTAAAAATGATATTGATTTTTTTTAAAATCATTGTATTTTTAAAATTAATTTAAAAAGAAATTTTCATTTGATTAATGAAAAATAAGAAATTCTTTAATTGATGGAACAAATTTTTTTAAAAAAATAAGAATTGGTTTTGAAATTAAAAGATTATCCTATTATAGGAATGTTAGATTCCCTGATCAAATTGATTAAAATTATTATTTCTCAATTAAACCATGGTGATCAATATATTGATATGATTTTTTGTTCTCAAAATTTTACCCAAGGTAATTCCGAAATTGGTTTTTAAAAATCAAATAACCATTAAAAACCACTATTTTAAAGGGATGTTCATAAAATAAATTTTGGTTATATTGGGAAAATTTTGGTATTTTAATGATGTGTGTAACTAATAAAATTCATTATATAGAGACCTAAAAATATTAATATTTCTTCTTATATCTCATATAAAAAAATTATTGGGTACCTAAATATATTTTTACAGACATTTACCAACCCAAAACTTGTGTACCAAAGGGAACTCATTTTTTATATATCGTAGTGATATGCCAATGGACCATTATTTAAATATATTATAGTGACTTCTTAAAATAAACAGGGTATTCAACTATGAATTGATAATACATAAATTATGAATTGGTTTCTTGTTTGTATTTATTTTTTTCTCTAACCATTTTATACTGGGGAGTTTTCTTATAATAATTTTTAAATAATATATTATTCTTACCTCTTGAGATTATTGATCTATCCATTTTCTCTCAATATTATTATTTTTATTAATATTAATCTTACTCTATCTTGTGGAGAAGGTTCCATTTCCTCATTAATTAATAAAATTGAGTGTCAGCCTTACCCTATGAAGCTCCGAAGGATATACATTCTTTATGGGGTCATGAGATTTTATTATTACTAATTTAACGCTCTTACACATCATTTATATATCTCCTCTCCACTTATCCCTATATCTCTCTAGAATTTGAATCCTTGTTTTAGATGAAAGGAAATTGTATTCTTTTCTTATCCATGGTTTATTAATGAGGAGAAGTTAGTTTTTTCATATTTCTCATTCTTCTTTCATCTCTTTCTATTGAATTCAAAATTAATCTTTTTTTTATAATTTTCATTTATTTTAAAATATTTTTTCAATTTGTTTCATATATATTTTAAAATATTATCTTATATACTTTTTAAAATATCAATAATCTCTTTTAGCACATTATTTTTCATTTTTGAAATTAATTTTTAAAAAGTTTCTATGAATATCCATTTAATTTGAGATAATTAGTGTTTGAAACATTAATTTTATGTCTATAATCCATGTCATGTGCTTTATTTATTTATACTATAGAAATTGACATTTCATTACTTGTATATTTCTCTAATCTTATTTTAATGATTTTGATAGTTATTAAGGGGGAGATAGTGTTTTATTTCATTATTGGTTCACATTATGTTAAATTATCCTCTTAATTTAGTCTTGTTATTTCCCTAACATGTTTTCATTTTTGATAATCATAAAGGATGATAAATATTTTGAAAAGGTGAGAAATGTTTAGATATAGGGTATAATTTTAGGTATTGGAATAGGTTGTTATATATCATATTTTGAGATAAAAATGTTTCTATGTTTGACTTATTGTTATAAAATAATGATTTATTTGGGTTAAATTTATCTCATGAAAGTATTTAATAACTTGTTTTTAAGATATATAATTTTTTTAATACATTTTTCAAAATTTATTTGCACTTGATATATATTATTATGTTATGTGGATATGATAATCAAAAGTGGTGAGATTATTGTACCTCTATTTCTCTTATTGTTTTTATGATAAATAATACTCAATTACGCATCTAATGATTTATTCTAAGTGGATGATTTTTTACATTTATAAGGATCAATGTATTATGATTAATGATACAAATGAAGGAATATTGTTGAACTAGAAGATCATGATGATAATTCAATTGAATCTTTTAGAAGATCATTTAATATCTTACTAAATTATTATCACTTGTGATGAAATCATGGAAGGGAGATACAAGGGTTATTTGAAGGCATGAAAGGAAGTTAAAGGGATAATGTTGTTCTTTATGATCTGAAGACAAAATCAGTTAGTCGGTGGAGAGCTATTGGAAAGCATATGTTTATGGAAAAATCCACCAATAAACTAGGAGTACACCAACTACACAGTGGAGGAGTACCGACAAGATAGTGGATACAGACACTGTAAAGAATCCACCAGGTGTCCCACTAGAAAGATGGTATCTTCAATCTAGAAATTAAAAAAACAATTACATGGTGGAACCCATAGCTGTTAGACTCCCTTTGACATTACATCGGCAATTCAAAAAAATTTAAAACCTTCCAAACCCCATTTAATGATATAAATAGGTATCCTTTGTGTCATAAAAGATGTTCAATGCATTTTTAATCAAATCAATGAAACCCTCATGATGAATATATAGTGATATAAAATATTTATCTTAAGATCCAATTTCAATTGTCAATCTAAAAGGACATTTTAACACCCTGTGATTTTAAAAATAAAACTATGTTCGATAGTGTATACGACACGCAATACAAAGCCTAAATAAACCATGAAATATTATTATTTAAATATGACTACTATTACATTGTCGTTAAATCATCAAGAATTAAATGTACTAACTAATTTATGAGATATATATATTTACTACTATATATAAATGTACTGATATATTATTAGTTTATAATCACTCATTTTTTAGTAAGGTCAACTTAATCTTCAAAAAATACATTTTCTTTAAAAAGAGTTTTTATTAGTTTTTGTGAGAATATATTATAAATATATTATAGAAATAATAGAAATGATATTTTATAAAATAAAAATCATTTTTTAAATCATCATATTGAAATTATCTTAGGGTAAAAGTTTTTGATTTTTCTGAAATTATCTATTTTTCAGTGAATAATCAAAATTATAGAATTTTCAAATACTTTCATTTATTTTCATTAAATAAAGTAATTTAAAAGTCTCATTATATTTTTCATTTTGTGTTGAATTTAAACATGAACCATTTTATTTTGAATAACATAATTAATATCATTTTAATAAGTAGTTTTCATGTTTTGGGTACACAGTTTTTTATGCTTAATAAGTGATTTTCCCAAAAATGTTTTTTACTTCATAAAGTTTATCAATTTAAATTAATTAAAATAAACACTAGTAAAGATATATAAATATTATGTATATATATATATTATATGAATTTAAATTCATATAATGATGATTTTTGTTTATAGAGTTAATATAAAATCATATGTTACTTGAAAAATGCATTTTCTAAAAAAACAACTTGCATCCCAATTTACAGTTTTAATTTTTAATTAAATTATACAACTTATGGAAATTTAATTTGATAAAATGGATTTAATATTTTGAATCATCATAATTAATATTAGTAAATATGTTAAAATTAATGTTTTTCACAATGAATCATAAAAATAATAAAATCTAATTATCATGGATAAGGTTGAAACGAGGTTTTGAGCATTATATATGTTTATGTTAAAATTAATTTCCCAAAAACGTAGGATTTTTATTCAATAAAACTGATTTATTATTTAGAATAAGTTTTTTCAAATTATCTAATAAGGACCATTTAATTTGTAGGATTAAAGGATAAATTATTTATGTAAAAACTGGTTACTTTGGTGAAAACTAATATGGTAAAACTGAGTAACCATTAAGGAAAAGGGAATAAAATGTGTAATTTTTTTATATTAATGTATGAAGTTTTTATTGAACTTATATCCCCTTAAATACATGATTTTTCATTTTTTAGTAACATTTCATGATATTTAGTTTCCATTATAAAATAGGTTTTGTTATTTACATAAATTCCACGTCTTCCCACTTATTAAAGGGTACCTTCTATCCAATTGTATTATAAATTAAAAATAATTTGGGTCTATAAAACCCCTAAAAATGCATTCATTAATTGAATTCACATGTTCTATTGTCATTTTTAGATTATAATACCCACCTAGATATGATTTTGGTGGAAATATAATGAGGTTTTGTGAAGAAGATGTATTGTTCCTTACTAAGAGTTTTGATTTATTTCTTATTAAACATCGTTAAAATATTATTCAAACTTGAATATATATAAAAATATTATTTCAAATTTTTTAATATGTTATTATGTTAATGTAATAACATACATCCATAGCTTCTTCCATCAAATGGGAAACAAAACCTTAGTTCATGTTTATAATTGACTACCATCTCACAAACCAATATAATTTCTTTTCCATCATCCACTCTCATGGATGTTTTTCATGATGGATTTAATATATATATATATATATTAATTAAATATTAAACCATTATTAAAATTAATATATCACATATTTTCATACCTTTATATTCACTAAAAAATGTTAACATCACTCAAACGTATATATGGTCTACCACTACTATGAAGCAATGTGTTTTTTTCCTCACTAAATCAAATGGATGGTATATATATGTTTATTTAAAGAAATAATATGGTATTTTTAATATAATTATAATTATATAATTATAAAATAATACTCACCTTATTTCATTCATAATCATTGAAAAATGGAAACGTTACTCATGCGTATGTATGACCTCCCATCGCCATGATTGTAACATGGTTCATTTTTCATTACCATATTTCATGGTTGATTTTAATAGTATAATTTATGTATAAAAATTAAAATAATTTCTAGATTAATATTTTATATATTTTGGAATAATAAATTATCTTACCACACTCAACCTATCAAATTCATTTGGAACATATGAACTGAATATCATCAAAACGTTCAGCTTGAACTTTATTGATTATGTAAATTAATATAACATGTTAATATATAAAATAAAAGGAATAATAAACTTGAAATTGGTTCTTAAAAAAGTAAATAATTAACATAAGTTTATTTTTTATGTCAATAATGTAAATACATGATGAGTCAAACCTGTGGTAAGGGATTCTGTATCATTTTCCTTTTATTGAGGAATATTTTAATGTTATCCTCCAAATTATTTTATATGGTCTATATACTACCCTTTTACATATTATATAAAAAATGTTTAATATTTAATTATTTTTAATGTTTCAATTCAAATTACATTATCCAACAATATTTGACTCACAAATTACAAAGTGGTAAGGGGTTTTTTTACACAATTTTCATTCACTGGGTAATACTTCTACTTCATTGACTCCGTTATTGCATGATTATGAGTGAAATGAAATCTGATTGTATTTGTATTAATTAAAATTGTTTTTTGGATTAAAAATTGTTAAACATAATCTATATAATGATTAATTTTCACTTTTATGGTACAATATTTATAATGTATTTCATCCCAATTTCATATCATTGAGGAATATTTTAATAACATTCTACTAATTTATTTTTTATAGTGTATTTTTTACCATTTTACATATTATATCATCAATCATTAATAATTCATTGTATTTTAACATAAAAATCATTTTAATTTATCTAATTGAATTTGACTCGAAGGATACCAAAGTAGTAATGGTTTTATTTGACAATCTCATTTCTTTTCAAGATAGTTTATGTTCATTGTTCCTTTAGGAAAAATCATATAAAATTATTTTTTGAACCAAATATATTTTATTATCCTATTTTCATGAATTTGGTTTACAATGCTGGTTTCCATTTCCACCCTTATTGAATAATGAAACACCCAGAATGTTGTTTGTATGTAATTATGATCTTGTTTCCTATTTGAGATATGGGATCTTTCTCTCCCATGTCTATATTTTCCTTATTTTTTTAAAATGTTACTAATATTCTATAATTTTTTATTATATTAATTTTTACACATGTTTGAATTTGTCTACAAAATGGTTTAATAGGAATATTACTATTTTTTTCCAAAGAAAAAACTTTAAAAAAATGTGAAATGAATGTTTTCTTTTAAATTATATAGCATGAAAATAATTTCACAAAATAATGAACATGTAATGATTTTAAGATTCCATTACAATTTAAAATGGTTATTTTAAAAGAAAATATTTTCTATAATTTTTTATAATTTTTTTATATTTTATGGATGTGATTTCAAAGTGGAAAAGATATTTTCATCCAAAAATATTCTATGTGAACTTTTAATGATTATTTCATCAATGAAAACAACCTTTGATGTTTCATATTGCTTATAAATTATATATATGTATCTTACACATATACATGGATCATTCTCACTTTCTTTTATGGGTTAATACAAAACTTAAGATCATTTATCAAAAGCCTTATTTATGAAATATCCTTTTATTATGACATGAGAAAAGATTATAGAACTAATTTCTTTCCATGGGTACTTATTATGTTTATAAATTTGGATTTATTTCCTTTTTATGGCACACATAAACATGTACATGGTATAGTGGGCACTCCAAGATTGCAATCAAGTGCATTGGGTAATGATTTTTGACTCCTGAGATGTTATGTATGGGATTATGGAATAACCTAATACATTATGTGAATTTGTCCACCACATGATATTTTAGTTAACTTAATCCTTGAATAACATTTATTTCAGATTATATGCATGTTCCAAAATTCTTTGGTTTATACGATCTTATGATTTCATGTTATATATGTTATGTTTGCATGTGATTAATCATGAGCCTAATATTCTATAATATCTTTTTATACATTTATCTCAGACATTATGTTTCCTCATGATGTTTATTCCCTTACTAATATTTATATTGCACACATTTATTTTATGTATTCCCCAAGTTATAAGATATAGTTTTAAGAGTTCAAATGGATTTAGGATCTCACAATGGAGATAAAAAAATATGTTGAGTTTTTGTTTCTTTTTTTTATATACCTAGTATTCCAAATAAATTAGACCGCATGATATTTTGGTTATACTTATTAGATGTTTATATTAAAAATTATGTTATAATATGTGTAAAGGATTTGTTCTCTATAGCTATCTACTTTATTTCCTTAATATATATCTTCTCAAATTGTATATATCCATATTGAGAGATATTAGAGAAGATTTTAAATGGATTTAAACTAAGAAGACCTCTCTAAATTATTACCTATATTATACAATTGGCCACTATCTATAACTAGTGAGATGAAAGGGAGATGTGTTCTTACTACTATTGAAGGACGGGAGGTGTCTTTTTTCTACAACATTCAAAAAGCAAGATAGAATTCAATAAATGATTCCTATTCAAATAATGGGAGGAATTTATAATCCTTTCAAATCACAGGGGGGGTGTATGGGATCACATTGATCTATTTCTAAACTCCTTTATCAAATCTATATATTTCTGTTATTTATTTTCAAATCGCTATTTTCTATCTACAATGCTTAAATCAAATTAAATCAGGATTCATTTTTTATATCATCACGATTACACTATCAATGTTATCGATTAATTATATTATTATATTTTTATATCCGATTCAATTAATTAATAACATTATAATACTAAAAATATTATTCATATATTATAACTTGATCAAATCCTTATATCACATAAATTGAGAAACTAATATTTCTTTGTATAAATAAATTTTTATTATTTAAATTTCATATATTATTTCTTGTTTTATTTTCATGATTTCAATCATACTCTTTGTTTTTTAAAAGTTAATTCACTATATCTCATTTCGTCATACTCTGAAAAAATCTAATTCCTTCCAATTATGAATTGTTTTTTTATTATATGACCACAATTTCTATGATGTTCCACCTTGATCTTTTAAAAAATATATCCCCTTTCAGATTTAAATTTCATTTAATCCACTATAATGAGATCACATTCCTCATATAACAAATATTTCACTTACAATACAATTTAAAAAAGAGTGAATTATCATCATGTTGGTTGTGTGAACTCAATAACACAATTTATTTTGATCAAAATGTCTTCTTTATTATTAGAGGGTTTTAATATAAATATTATCAATACTAGCCATAATTTTAGGCCATACCCTTCTCAATATCCTTATGTAATATGAGGATATTATAGTATCCTTATTTTCCTATTTCAATACCAACATGTTTTATATTAATATTAAATATTTGTGTTATCACCATTTCATTCTTCATCGATTATGTTTCTTTTGAATTTCATTAGTGTCAAAGGATCCCTAAGTTTACCCAAATATTTTTCTCCCCTCCATTTATATATATATTCACAAATTTATTGAATATTATTTACTTATTTTGAATAAAGAAACTCCATGATATGATAGAACACGATTTTCAACTTTTTAAATAAATTTAATATTAGTCAAGGGATATATAAAAATATTTCTAAATACCTTGGAATTTTATTTTCATATAGTATTAACATATCATGGCTTCTTCTCTATATGATCTTATTTTTTTGAATCATTTCTTGACCTCATAATGAAGCCACATAATTATAAATTTTTATTATTTATTATTGATAAAACCATCTCTATGGATACTATTTTTATTGTATCAGCCACTAGAATTATGAATAATTGTGTCATGATATTTAGAATTTGAATGCCCATGAAAGAAAGATTTTATCTAATTATCTAGGTTTTCCATAATATCATAGGAGTGTTTTATTCATATGATTTTCAAATGTCTCATATTATTCAGCCCACCAAATCACATGTACATTGTATTAAATGAATCATATATTGTATTAAGTAAAATTAATCATACATAGACAACTACACTAACTCATATGACACATACATAGGTCACAAAGAATCATATGCACTTTGACATTACATAAAAATGACTCATTTGAAATTTTAAAGTTCTCTATCCTCTATAATTTTCAATATGAAAATTTTGATATTATTATGGGGAAATTTACAAGTTCAATATGCCTCAATTTTCAACTTTGGATACTACTAATTTTACAATGCACGCATAATCGTTGAAAGTCATCATCTCAAGTAACCTCTAGTGTATTTATCTTCAATATTAAATAGTTTAACAATAATTATCTCTCAAATTTAAAAATAAGGTAAATATTACTTATCAATAAAACATGATCAATATTTATGAAAAAAATTCATTGAATTATAATTTTTAGAGGGATATATATTCATGTTTTCTATTAATAGTTTCACATTCATCAAAATAAATGGTTGTGTTGTATGAACTTTTTATACATGAAAAACCTAAGTGATTTTGGTAGGGGATATTGTTAAATGACATCATATCTACTATGAAACTTGTTTTTAATGTTTTGAAAAGTTCCCACTAAATATATTGTCCCAAATTGGTTTTTCACTATAGAGGGAATCTTGTTTATTACTCCCCACAATTCATAGCCCACCATTTAATCACTTAGTTCAAATATACATGATGGGTATGTCGTGACACTACTCATAGAGTTTATACCCCAAGAAACATCCCATTCTATTTATTACCATGTTGATCTATGTAATATATCTACTACTTCCCCAATACCTCTCTTGGATGGCTTCCACATTTGAGCTCATCCATTGGTCATATGATTGTCTGACTGCTCAAGTGACATGTTGGACTTGGGTTAGTATAGTTTTTCCCCATTCAATACTCTTATTATCCATAAAAAAATATTAGTCTTTGAGAAATGATTCTTTATACAGTTCTAAAATCTTAAGGAACCACACAAACATTCAACAGACTCCAAACACCAATTCACTATTCTTTTTTTATATAAATATAATTGTTATTTCACATGTTTAGAATTGTTAGAATATATATTATCTATTAAAAAATTATAAAAACATATATAATTTTCCTTATCATTAGGCCATCCATACTCATTGATAAAAATTAAAACCTTTGAAATGGATTCATAAAACGACCTTGAATATTGGGTTTATAGCTTTTTTAAAAGATTCCTTGATATTTTTTAGATACAAAGATAATCACCTAATATTAACAGTACACCGCTTGAGGCGACTATAGCCTGAATGGCCTGAAGGCCTTGTTTTTTTTTATTATGGATAATCCCCCTTTTATGTGTTGAAGGGGAACCCGTACATAACCCATAGGTCCAGGGCACAAGGCTCGAATGACTCACATTACGTGACCCGAAGGCCCAGAGGCATACCATGCCCAATACACGACCCGTAGGCCCATCCCACTTGAATTACCCCTCCCCGGCTTCTGTAACATTGATCACCTACCTCGCCACCATTCATTGCTGATCGCTTGAGGTTACTATATGGCTGTGTATTCTTAATATAAAATTTCCACATATATTTAATTTTAATTGGAATATCCATCAATGAAGGAGAGGGATTTGAAACCTATTATTTCATCAATCTAAAATTCCATGATCGGGATTAAAAAATCACCATTTAGGCAGTGTCGATTAATGTATCAATAGTTGATATTGACTCTAATTTTTTTGTTCTCACCCTTGATAGGAACAATTTTATTCTACTATTTTGGTTATTTGGACTCTTGAATGACATGATCATTTATTTGTTTATGAAACAAGGATTTATCCATAAAAATATGAAATAGATTTATCCACCTTATTTTTTATTTATATTCACTGTGTTTTGATTGAAGGAAAATGTGATGTAATGTGATTCTGGGGTTTAATCCTATAATATTGGTGTAATTATAACTGAGTAAAAATCTAAACTTCAAGATAATTACATTATACTGATATTTCTCATTGGAAGTGATATATATAATTATTAAAGTGGGTTATATGTTTTCAATACTACCCTAGATTATTCGTATAAGGTCATAAATATTTACCATAATACCTATATTCATGATCATCCCTATATAATTTGTAAAAAATGGAATATTTATCATCCCATTTGGCTTCTAATGATGGGTTTAAATCAATTATATCCTCATTAAGATCAATATTATCAGGGGATTAAACATCATGATCTCATAGTAGGTATTTTTTCTACAGAGACCATAATGATTGAGATTTGGGTTCCCAATACTAGAGTCTTATTATTATAAGGATTTTTATTTCATCCAACATCCTTGAATATCTCAATCTTAATTCAATAATACATGAACCCTAATAAGTTCTTATGGTATGAGTATCCAACCGTATGAGGTGAAATTATTATTTTCTTCACAGGGTAATGTTGATTGGTTCAATGATCATATCTAGGTGTCCCTTATATGATAAAAGGACATTATGGGTGCATTTTTCATTTTTTTTAAATCACTAGGTATCCTCATAAATCTAGGATTGTTTCCTCAATATGTTTAATGGGATGTAGAAATATATCATTCATATCATTCTATTTGTTACCAGGGAGACATCGAATCTATTCAGAGCCATCACTTATAATAAACATTCAGTTTGATTTATTTCCCTTCCTCTTATAATACCCAACATTGATTTATCATATTTTAAATGTATCAATAGAATAAATTACACCATATAGAACTCTTATTTGACCATTAAGGGAATACTTTAGGCATTGGTGAAAATAATATAACACTTCTTCCTACATATGGAGATAGGGTTGGCCTTTTAGAGTGTTAAATACTATGTCCTATTTGATGATACAAATTTAGTGTTGGAAATTATCTCCAAAAATTAATTTCCTAGTAGGATCATTCCCCTAGGTTTTTTATCCCTCGTATCATATCCCTAGATTTCTAGCTTGGGTTGAGCTTATCCCATGTCCTTTTAACCAAGTCATTGAAGGGTTTAAGATGGGTTGAGATTAATCTTTAATCCATAGTCAAATAACACCCTATGAAAATATAATTCATTGAGTTGACCAGTGACATGACTATGTTTCCATGAATCATTGTTTTGTTATCTTTATCTATAAAACAAAATCACTATGTGGAATCCAGTTTTTTTCTAAACACGACAGGCATCGACTATAAAAACATTAGTTTTAAATTACTATGTATTTTTCAGCACTAAGATAATGGAATCTTAAAGAACATTGGATATAATAATAGAATATAATATAAGAATTCATGTTGAGATTATATAATGTTGTTTCAGAATATTTTATTTATAGGAAAATGGCCGGAAATTACTGCACTGATCTTATTCCCATTCCTGTTTTGGAATAGGCTTTATGTGTTGAGGGAATGTCACTCGTGAATTGTGGTTGGATAGTGTCTTCATTAAAATTATATTATATTACCAAGGATCTATTAGTCTATGATACTAACCATGAAATGATGTATTAAATAAGTAGTAGACCATCTGAATAGAAGTTGGATGAACCCAATAAGGCCTCTAATATTATTTCTATTCTCCTGGGTGAGCATGCTATAATACCAATATTTTTTTCTTCAATACATGGATGATGTGGTTCTGGATTGAACAAAATTATTTAGGAGGGCCTTAGCTACATCTACCACAAACATAACTTTAGAGGCCTTGTCTACATGTGGAATAAAGATAATTTGACTTATATATGACTTCTTCACCTTTTTATATGTTCATTAGTGGAATGGTGTTGAAACCTTATTAAGAATACATTGAGTTTACTATTTTATCATCATCATATGTGAATTATGGGGGTTAATATTAATTAAAATATACATTATATGAATTATATAAACTAGATCTGATGGTTGGATGTTCGGAGGAACATGCCTCTTTATGTCTCTAATGGTGCTTTTTCCTTTGGTTTGGAATTTATATTTTTCATCATGACATATGATTATCCATTTGAAGTGATATTATGGGTTTCCCCCACCATATTTAATTAATGTAAACTAAATATTAATTCATCATGATCAGTTAACAGTAAGGGTAACCACATTTGGATAATAACAATTTTATTTTGCGATCTGACACCAATAATCACACATGAACTGTCATTAATGCTATATGTGGTGATGGTTGTTGGGATAAAAATTCCACTAGACCCATGGTCTAGTATTATCTCTATGAGGTAGTCATAGATAAGGATAATTCTTCATTTTCCACTAAATCCTATATTTTAACATGAACTAAATTATAGGCTAGTTTTGGAGGTATCTTCGATGTGTTCAACATTTTCCAAGGTGGAATCACTATTGGGGGTGGTCTAGAATTTCTGGGTTTTTATATTATCATATCCTTAACCATTTCAAATTGAATGAATTCATGGATTATCCAATAAATTGTTTTATACCCTCAGTTTGATCTCTTTAGAGCCTATTATGATAGATTATGTAGTGAAACCGACTGACTAACAACCACTATTAGATTCAATGTGCAACTAAAGGTCACGAGATTGATTTAATTCCCCATTTATTATTATAAACCAGAAGTTTTAATAAAATTCTATTTATATTCCCATTGCTGAATTATAATGGTGAGGTGAATTTCCACATTCTTTCCACACCCTTGATTATGAACATAAGAAGATGCCTCTTAAATTAATCATTAAATGGTTCCATGGATTTCATGAAATCTCATTGAAGGAACTCATGATTCTTCCTAAATCTAGGGATAAATTTTATTGGAATCATAATAATTTACAACCTTTTTAGGTCATTTATTAATCATGTTATGATGTAATTTATACTAAGAGTGTTTTATACATTGGTTGACAAAGAGATTAATGGTTGACTATGGTTTATGGAAGAGGATGGGCTAGTTATCCTACATTATCTATTTAGGAAAAATATAAATAGAAGTGATGAATGAAAAGTACATGATTGGTCTCTTTTCATTATCCTGTTCCTTAAAAATTTCACCAGGGAATGATTTATTTTCTATAGATGGATTATTATATTTTGACTATCTGTACCAATTGCTTAGCTTTAAACTTATAAAGAAGGGTAATGATTCTAAAAAAATCCACTACCTCACTAAAGTATAAATTATCCAATGGTAGAATATATATAGATAAACTTATTGTTTTTGTCTAACATTGATGATTTTAAATCACTGGTTGATGAAGAGTGCCCTATCATGGGGTCTATCTTCAGGTAGATCTTTTGATAAAACATATTATTAATTTCTATTTAGGAATCTAAATGCTTGTTTTAATCTTGATTTATCATGTAAAAATATTAATCTTCATGAATGAAGAATCATGGAGTTAATTTAAAAATCTTTAACACCAGTTAATATATATTTTTAGATGGTATTTGAGATATAATGCATCTCTTCCTCTTTTAATAGAAGTCCCATGATTCATTTTTCATATCTGAAAATTATTAGAGTTGTTTCACTCTAAGACTCTTGGTTATGAGCATGGGGAGGGCCTCCGTGTAGACTGTACTAAGTATATAAAAAATTCCATTGAATGTTTCTTTAATGGAATAGAAATATCTTCAATATCATTTATTTTTAAGCTCATTGGGTTTGAGAATTATAATAATAAAAATCCAATAATGGAGAATGATTAGATGCTAGGACTATATTGAATACCACCCATAGGATTTCTGGGAAGTAGACTGGTGTCTAGTGGTATCCACTTTATACTACTCTAATTATTTATTGAATGAATTTTCACTCTTAGAGGGAAGCCTCCTTAAGTGGGTTTAGACATTAATGTCACCACCTATCCACTACTAGTTCTTGAACATCTTAATAGTCTATGTATAACATCATCCCCTCCAAATTATATAGATTAATATTGTGTTTTATGAATAGAACAACATGTATGTATTCCAAAACAAGATCATTGAATATCTAGTGATATAGGTGATAATTTAGGGAGACATGGAAATGGTTCCTAATCGTCGTGGAGCATGAAACAACAAAAAAAGAAATCATATAACTATAAATGTATTTGGCATCTCAGTCTCCATTGAAAGACATCTATGTATGATGAGGGGAAAAAATAAAAAAAAGAACATATCCATTAGTTAAACATTATAAATTATAAAACATGAATGATCAATCACTATTTAATTGAAGAAGGATTTTACATTAGGTTCACCATTTTGTTTCTAGATTTTTCATGTCTAGGTTTATTACAGGGCCACATTCTGTAGATTGGAATTTGTTAAATATATATTACTAATTCTTTGAATATTATCAATCAAAATATAGAGGATTAATAGTCAAATCGTAGTATTATCTAGCTTGGTACTTTCTTGTATATATATGTCATATTCAATAAATCCCATCCAATAAAAATATTTTTTTAACATCACATACGTATTTAGTGGGGAAAATAAAAATTAAAGGAGTTTATTGATCAATATACTGAAAAAATTATGTAATTAAAGTAAATTGTTTCACATTGATGTGGATGATGAATCCATTGTTTAGCACCTTGTGAGGGGGTTACTCTAGAGTTTTACACCATACGAGGAGGTGATTGAAGCAATTAATCATAAAAAAATATGAAACCTTCATGTTATATGGATCATCACCAGTGGATTGGTCCATTTTATTATCACAAATAAAGATTAAAGATCACTGAACCATCACCAATAGATGAATTAATGTGTAGGACTATCACTAGTAGATAAATGGATTATAAGGTTATGTTAATAAAAGTTTGAATTGATTCCATCAATATATAACCAATATATGAATCGATTCCACCAATATAACACTAGTAGATTGAATAGATTCCACAAATAATTCACTAGTGGGTTTAGTGGACATCATAGACATATTATTAGTGAATGATTTGGCATGTTATATGCAGATTGATAGACATCAAGTTCATATCACTAGTAGACAGATATACATCAATGGTCTATAAAAAGCGTATTTATTTACATCATTAGATTATAAAAACTAGATATATTATAAATAAAATTATTATATTCAGAATTAATTATAATTAATAGTGGTAAACTATAAGAGTTTATAATACAAAAGGTCAAGACACGTAAAAAATTATTAGGCCTTTCCAAAAAAATTTAAAATGATGTGAAATATTTACCTTAATAAGTATCTGTTCGATAAAGGTAACATCTGTTTCCTGATTTTCCTTCATGATATCCTAAAAGTGGAATTTCAACTTGTCCCAAGTCTACACGTGCTACTCTAGGATTTTTTTCCCCTCATTGAAACCTCATAGTGATATCTTTTTTTGTTTTTCTATCCTAGAAGATTGTGCTTCATTAAAATCAACTCATACCAGTATTTAAAACATTATGTTTGAATACTATTTTGAAATCATAATCAATAATGATTCTTATAACTTTTCTTCCTTTTAATTCATAAATAGATATTGGGTTTTGATTGATTCAACATCCTACTTGTTAGTATTTACCCGATCAATAACAGTATGATCCATCACCTGTGTTTCAACTACCTCATCAACTATTGGCTTCAAGTGCATAAAAGACCCCATAAAATTTCTCTTGGGGGGTGGAAACATTTTATAGATGTTCTTATATAAAGGGGACTTGGTATAATCCTTTTGTCTCTAAATTTTCCGTATTTTATAATTGAACCATTCTGAACCCAAAAGGTATTCTTCCATTTCTTTGAAGAGAATTAAAGTTACTCTTCCGTATTTTACAGTTCCTTAGACTACGAAGACCAAGATTCTGAGGCTGAATCATTATCCACTACTTTTTATCTAACTTACCATGTTAAACCACTTGATCTATGAATATTTTTGTTTTTTCACCATTTTATGGACACGTTTTATTGTCCTATGATTGACATATGGATATACGTTTTTGACTTTTCACCAAAATATGTATGTACATTAATGACCTGTCACTAATGGATAGATGGATAAAATTTTCCTATTTGCTGAGGATAAATATATATCAGTATTATATCACCCATGGATGAATGCAAATTTCCATTTTACTACTAATGAATTGGTGGATATTGCTGGACTATCATGAATGGAAGGATCCATTGAGATTTCACAAGTAGGAGGTTATGGTTTTTTTAGAGTTGGTATAAGGCCCATGGGATTTTATTCCTATGTATCCCTTTTAAGGGAATAAAAAACCCATGTATTTTAGTTCCTTTTTATATTTCACATCATACCTTTTAATTTTATGTGATAAATACAATTGTGGTTTATTTTAGGGTCATGTAACAAAGACCATTATACCTTTTAGTTTATGGTTCTAGTACCAGGTCTATTTCTTATTCATTTAATGTTAAATGGGTTGGAATACTAAGTGATAAATTCTATGAAATGTTTAATTTCATGCTTATTCATGATATACACTTTTAGAATGAGACTTAATTTAGATTAGTGGCCCCATCTGGTTGGGGATTACCCTTAGTTAGAGGCCCATTGGCATCCATGGTCTATTGACCAGACTAGGGATACTCATTGAGTGTAAGAGAGCTATGATACCAAATTAAGTATAACCATTATGAGTGTATTTGGTCAAGTGAATCTCCACTGGTTTCCTATAGAAAAGGATCCATAATATGAAGGTAAAAATGATTTTATATACCTCTATGATCCTATTCATTTAGGAGAAAAAGTGAGAGATAAATTACAAGATGGATTACTCCCATTTTTAATGGAATTAATGACTTAGAGGGAACAATAAATATTCAAGGGAGAATTAGAATTAGTGGGACCCATGGAAAAATGGTTTTTTATAGTTTATTCAAATAAATACTCAAAACTAGATGATAGAAACCCCTTAATATTTAATGAGAGGATATTTTCGCATATAATTTATAAATAATTTATAAAAAATAATTACCCCTTCATGATAATTCGTTATTTTTATTAAATTTGGTTTACCATCATATCATATTGTTATAATGATTATGGAACCAAAGAATAATCCCACTAACAGTATCCGAATATTCTTCATAATATCAAAACAGTGATGATAGAACTATATGTTTTAGTGAAAAGGTTGTGGTTATCTTGAATTTTTTTATTGATCCCTATGTGAATTTTTTCAGGGTAAAAAATATATCTCTTATATACTTAGTCCTAAGATTGGGGATGAGAAGGATCATCAATTTTTATTGATATATTTTTTTGTGTCCTTGAGAGAGTTCTCTTGATAGAATATGTTGTGAATAATAATTATCTTTACACAACAAAATATAAGTTAGGTTATATACTTAGGGTATGACAATTAGTTATTTCAAAAAGGATCTTAACTAATTTATTAATATTAAGTGAACCTTATTCTATATAATAGTAATAAAATTTTTATATTTCATGACCTGTAAAAACTCATGGATATTTACAGATCATTTATTATATAGATAAATCAATATTTATTTAAATTGAAATGACCATTACATTTCAAACATGGATATTACATCTTAATATATTAATATTTATTACATAACATAATAAAACCATGCCAAAACTGAATGTGTATATTGTATTTGGAAAATTTGAAACCTAAACATTTATTTCATAAAACATCTACATCATCCCCAATTTATTCATTAATAACTGGAATAATTTTTAACAAATAATACTTACAAAAATCATCATATCCCAGGAAATGTAACATAAGAAAATAGAGATCTCAGATGCTCACTAAGTATAAACATACACGATATCAATCCATGATCATATGAAATCATATGAAATGAATAATGTTATGTGATCATCAATATATATTTTTAATTTCATACCCAACCTGTCAAAGATCATAATCCTAATTCATTGAATAAACATTATCACTATAGAAAACATGGGTTATAAGAGTGATAAGTAATCATAAATCAATCATGATCCACGTGATCATTTTATAAAAGTGTGGCCCCATAATAAATATAAAAAAAATTCATATGTTAAGGTTAACTATAGTTTCCATCAATATTGTGGATCATGGCATACTTTCTTCCTTTAGTGGATAAGCATGCAACTGTTTCCCATAATGTATCAATCCCAATCGATTGTTTCCAACTGTCATATCATGAGATATAAATCATCACCCTATTCATTGTAGGGAGATATAGGTCCCACCTGTCATTGGTTATAATGTAACCAAAATCCATGGTTATAATATAAGGAATATCATAACCCATGAAAAGAAATTGGATTTCATAAATGTTTATTCATAGCATATCCAGTGTAAAAGCAATAGGATTCATAAATATCATTCCATCATAAAAATAATCCAACCATAAAAAGAATAAGGATATTTTCCTTTAAAAATAACCCCAGTAAATCCTAAGTAACATCAAATAATGTTATATTATTTGGAAAATAATTTTGAAATATCACATCAAATAATTCTCAATAGAAAAAAACAAAATGTTTCATTTTAAAATCATTTCTTTGAAGAGTTCCCTGAAATTATAATTGAAAACAATTTTATTTGAAAAGAACCTTCCACGGTTGCAAAGAAAACATCAAATCAATAAAGCATCATCATGTCAGAAAATATGATCTTGTTTTATAAGTTAAAAAACCAATCCTTCCATATTTTTTAGAAAAGACATAAAGAACCTCATTTTAAAAAAAATAAAAAAATCATTCCTTTAATTTTTTTTGCAAAAGGTAAAACATGGTTAAAAATGAATTTAATCAATCATAAGGGAATATTAAAAAAATTATAAATAATTTTAGAAAATATTGGAATGGAAGAAAAAGTGTGTTTTTAGGGAAATTTTAAAAAGAAAATTTTTAAATGAAAGGCCCTTATAAATATTATATCATTGAAGTGCGAATTTTAAAATGAACAGATTATGTGTATCAGATTTAAATGTTCAAAAAAAAAGAGTAATACAAAATAAAATAATACAAATTCATCTCACACAAAATCTTATTAAGATATTATAAATGTAGTATAAGATTAGCACAAGGAATGAAAACGAGGTTAATAAATTCCCTACAACATTGTAATAAGTCGAATCAAAATTCCTTTAAAAGTAGTTATAAAAATATTAAACATGTCATTGAATGAATATAATTAGATTAATGATAGAATATACCAAAGGTAGTTTATACACCACAAAAAATAAATAAGTTGTGAATAAGGAATTTATCTCAAAGAAGTAGAAGTGAGATGAGAAACCCTTACCTCATACTTCCCTTTAGTTTTAGAGAATTAAACATCCTATAAAAAGGTTTAAATAATTTTATTAATTAATAACAAAACTATTGTAATATTTATAATTTCATATATGATTATTTTAAAAAATATTACCACCATTTAATTAATGAAATTTAATTATTTTCATTGTTTAGGTTGAGTTCATTTCATGGTTTCATGATCATTTTAGCTATGTATAGTTATAGATTTTATTTTCAAATGTAAATAAACTTTTGATGTAAAATGGAATGGTATTAATTGACTTCTAAATGTATAAATGGACTCATATATCATTTTTATTTAGGGTATGAGGATAATTCATTTTAAAAAATAGAAAAAATAATGGTTTCGTTTATTTTGGATTTTTTTGACCAACACAAACTAATTTCATTTTATTTAATATTTTGACTATATATTCATTAAAGAACAAGAAATTGGTAATAGTATAACTATTAAAATCTATGTTAATGTAAGATCCTAGGTATTTATAAAATATTGATTTTTTATATCTATTAATATTTATGAATAGAATATTACATTTATGTTAAAGGGAATCTTTTTCTGATAGCGTACTCGACACGTAAAAATGGGTTTCTCTGAAATCTTACGTTACACACCATATTTGTTATACTGAAGAATAATATAATATAATATTATTTTAAATGATAGTTAATGCCTCACCATTATATTGTAAGGAATTAAAAAACTAACTACAATATGATTACACATATTTATTAATTTTATTTTACATTTATCCAATAAATTTTACAGTCTTAAAATGAAAATGAATCCAATTTTAAGCATAAAATTCTCTAATATTTTGAAATGATCGGTTCACCTCTTTTTGATGGAGAACCATTTTTAAATGTAGTTTTTTCACTGTTATATGATCTATTTGATAGAATAAACTTATTTTATATAAGTGGGAAATCAAAATTTACTTTTGTTATATTTTTGGTAATGTTCTCATAAAGTTAATTTTTTAATGAATAGTGAAATATTCGGGATTTTAATTCAAAATTACCCTTTCATATAAATTATTTATATTATTAGATTATTATTTTAAATACTTTTAAAGAGTACTTAGATTACGTTATTATAATTTAATCCTATTTTTGGCATTGGACATAATTTCACATCTTTATTGGACATAAACACATGGCAATCTTTTGGTAGTTTTTACATCTTAAAAACAAGTTTTTTGTGTTTGACAATGATAATTAATTATAAATTAATTACTATAATTTCTATGTTTTGAATTTGGAAAAATGGATTCCATATTTGGAATTATATGGTTTAAATTTTGTAAATAGGTATTGTTTAATATTATACATTTTGAATAGTAACTTTAGTAATTATTTTTATTTACCATGGTTAAATGGTAAATCAGATAAATAAGTGTAAAAAATAATATTATAATAATATAAAACAACCATAAAATTTGTGATAATCGTATTTTATGAGATATTTATTACAATTATAATACTTAGGCTGATCTTTTGGCATTTGAGAGCCCCTACGGTGTGAAAACGACATTTAATAATTTTTTATTTAATGAAAAGGGATATATAAAATAAACATGTATCTTTTAATAAAAATAATTTTTATATGGGTTTATACAAGTGATATCTATGAATATAAATATTCATTAGAAATATTAAATTACTTCTTACGTCATGATATTTTATTTATAATTTTTAGATATTGAATAAATAAATTTCATTTTGACACAATGATGATGCAATGATTGCTTCATTAATTAAGGATTCAAATAAATGATATTATAAATAAAAAATAAATGTAATTTGATTATTTTTAGGCCATATATGATTTTTTAGGATTATATTGACAAAATATATTTCATTTAATGCCATTTTTTGAAGGAATCATGTTGTTATGACTTTAACAAAAATCAATTAATAAATAGTGACAAAATTGACATAAATGTGTTAAAAAAATACAATTTTAATAAATGATATAATAGTATTAAAAATCTATGATTCCGCCAAATAACTCATATAATGTTACTAATGACATTAATTATCCACTTATGGCTCTCTTCTCATTTTAGAGTAACTATAGTAACCATATATTATGAAAATACAGAAGACATGGTATGATTTAATGTTTTCATCAAAGGGTTAAATCTTAATGATATGGTTAATTTTGTGACCTAAAAATCTCTAAAACCTATTGGTTTAGAGGATTAAGACCCATTAGCATATTATCCTATAAATATTTCACACTGTAAATATTTTAATTTTAAAATAAATTCATAATAAAATAATGTTTCAATACTTTCATAAAGTGCCCCTCATCTCTCTTATAAAAGGGAATCAACTCTACCCACTTACTCACACCTTTCATTCCCTTGTGCTCATATTAATTCTGCTAAAATATTCTCCCAACATCTCTCTCTTATTCATAGAATCATTACCTTGGGAAGAAGGAAATTCATGAAATCATTTTGTCTTAAATCAAAAGAAGCTACCCGATTTAGAGGTAACATCTTCTCTCATGTTCCTTTACATTATCTTCCTTCTCCACCCATATGTTCTTATTATTATTTTATTGCATAAAAAAACAAGTATCCTTAATGTACAAGGATTTTCATATCATATGTATTCTTACTAAACTTACACACACATCCATCTAATGGATACGAACATACTGTTTATGTGTATGATAAACTACTACCTCATGAAACAAT
The DNA here is from genome assembly GCA_963277665.1 of Viscum album. Taxonomy (NCBI): domain Eukaryota; kingdom Viridiplantae; phylum Streptophyta; class Magnoliopsida; order Santalales; family Viscaceae; genus Viscum; species Viscum album. Next base: position 1,185,371,670 of record OY728165.1, read on the forward strand.
GATTGATCAACATTCTCCCACCACCTATTATGGCTTCCATTATTATGGAAATTTATTTTTATATGATATATTTAATATTTATATTGTCTCTATGATAATAAATTTTTTATTTATATCATACCTTTATTCTTTCCATAATGTGTAAATACAAGAATGTAATATAAGGAAGTGCAGACTACCACCCCCTCAAAATGATATGACTCATTCATGACATACAAGGAATGTATAAAGGATGGATTCACTGAAAATATGCAACATATATAAAATATGATATTATATTATTATTATAATATACTTATGAATCATTTTGTTTTCATTCCATTAATATGAAAAATAAATGAAAGTACCATTCATGCGTACGTACGGCCTACCGTCTCAATAAACGGTGCATTGAATTTAATATCTGCAAATGATATTGAATATTTTGAATACATATATACTTTAAATATATAATATTTAAATAATGAATAATATTCTGGTGATGAGGGACTTTTGAATACATGGACAATTTACATCAAAACAAGTTCATTTTCGACTCAACTAACAAATATAAAAAAAATGTCCGATATGAACTTAATTAATTATATAATTTTATATCATGATGATAAGTAATATAAAATGAATAATAAACTTGAACAAGGTTATTAATCTAGTATAAATTAACCTATGTTTATTATTCAAGAATATAAAGAATGAACGAGACAAGTCAGACTCAAGGTAAGGGACTTCGTCTCAATATCCATTCATTGAGGAATATTTTGGTTTATACACGACCTTATTTTATATAGTTTATAATTATAAAAATTAAAATTAAATTTAATTAAATGTTTTTAAAAAAGAATTTTGTCTACTAAACGTTTTACTAAATGGAAAAAGGACTTTTTCTTTTTAACAAACACGATGACAACGACCTTTCTTCCACCATGAGAATTATGTGATATTTGGATTCAATTAATAAGTCATAATGTTTTTAAAAGTAAAATAAATTCCACATACCATTTTTGTGTATTTTGGAAGTGAAAATGGTTCAAATAAATCATTTATTATTTCAAAATCTTGAAATGATATATTGTGATTGCAATGTGGAAATGTTTTATTTATTTTATGGTTGTTTTATGTGTTATGATTATATTATGTTTCATGGTAATCGTTAACATATACAGGTGGTTGTATGGTAAACCTGGGGAGGGTGAGCCCAAGATATCTCTCCAATGCACTGGGTAACATGATAGTGGTAATCGTTAATGATTCTCCTAAGATTTTTAGGGAATATACGGTGATGGGTATTCCAAACGTAATCATGAAGGTTACTCCCTATGTAGCTAAGAAAGCTACAATAAAATTATTGAATGGATTCCTAAAGATTCCTTTTTGATTTATGACATCTATTAGTTATTCCTAAATATTTTTATTTCATGTGGTATGTTAAAGAGATTATTTTTTATGAGCGAAAAGTACGATTTCATTGATTTGTATGTATTCATGGACTAATGTTTTATTTCTTTATTTTCTATCCCTTACTGAGCATTTCATGCCCATCCCATGTTTTTGAATTTTTTTGTCACTGGGTATAAGGAAGGGTAAGAGAAAGGAAGAATTCAATTATATTTTTTTCAATAAAATAAATCTTTTTCCGGAATTTTATTGTTGTGAAGAAATTATATATAGTAAAAGTGACTACTTTGTAATATTTGAGATGCAATGTAATAGTTGTGGCCTAATCATATAATACTCTAAACCTAAATAGATCTTAAATGTGAATTCTTGACATCACTAAATATTATGTAATACTCAAGGATTGGGCCTTATTGTTGGATTCATAGGTCAACTTAGATAAATTAAGGAGTTAGGATATTGTTAAATAAATTTCACTAAACTATTTTTACTTCATGGTATGATTTAAATGATATATAATTTGAAGAATAGCATGTTGCTTCGTCTCAGATATGTTTGTGTTCATAATTTTTTTCCACATAGGAAATAGGGTAACTGTGCCGCGAAAGAATACGAAGGGAAATAACCTTCTAAATCAACATCATGAGATGGTCTGAATTAGAAGAGAACAGTTTGTAGTAGTGATGGCTTAGTTGGATCAGGATATAAATGTTGGTTGTATACATTCATGTGATCAGCTGGTACAACAGAAGAATACTATGTCGATCATGGATAATTTCATGAGGAAAAATCCCCCATCATTTAGAGTATCATCTGACCCTGTGCTAGCTGAAGGGTGGATTAAATCACTATAAAAGATATTTGATGTCCTGTGGTGTTCAGAACATCAAAAGGATAGTCTTGCTATTTATCATTTTAAAGGTGAAGCTAATCGGTGGTAGTTAATGGTTAAAAATTTCTGACATAGTGAGGATATTGATTCTTTTTATTGGAATGAATTCAAAGGTATGTTCCTTGTGAATTATTTTCCTAATGAATATCAATTTAGGATAGAAAAACAATTATTGGAATTGGGGTGGGAGGATGACTTAATGGCTGCTTGTGATGTAAAACTCACTCGACTAAAAAGGCTTGGTCTAAATTTCATATGGTATCTTGATATTTAAATCTATAATTCTTACTCCATATTAAATCCAGTGTATCTAAGGGAATTAGCTTCTCATGAGTTAAAAATTTATGAAATCTTGTTCGATGTGGAGAAAAGGTGGAAATGGAGTTTGTTGATGATCATATGTTCATTGACAAAAAACAGAATAAGTGTTTGAGGTGGTAGATGAAAGGGAAGAACTATTCAAAATAGTTTAATGGTAAGAAACATAAGCTTACAGTTTGTGAAAATTATCGTAAAAACACACTAGGGAATGCATTTTGAATTCTAGTGAGTTCATCTGATGTGGTAAAATGGGACACAAGGCTCGTAATTAGATTGAATAAAATCAGGGTAGTGGTAAGATAAAATCTGATTTACAGTCAACAAAATGTTTTTAGTGTACAGAAAAAGGTCATTATGAAATGAGTGTCCGACAAAGATCACAAATGATGGAAATTAGTTAGACTACAACCAGAAATGTGTGTTGAAATCCTTTTAAACAACTTCAGAAGATGTTGGGCCATCAAATGAAGTCATATCAGGTTTATTATTTATTTATTCAGACTATGACAATGTGTTTTTTGATTATGGGTTGACAAATTATTTCATTTCTGTGAAATTTTCTAAGAAATTTGGAATTCCATCTCAAGATATGAATCATGACCATGTGGTAAAAACACATAGAGGAAATGATGAGACAAAAAGAAATTATTACAATCATCCTATCATTGTGTGTAGAACGAATCTTCCTAAAAACCATATTGTTTTTACTCTTGTAGAGTATGAGATTATTTTAGTTATGGATTGGATTTCCATTTATTAGGAAAAGATTCACTACAAAGAAAATGAATTTTTTTTTATGAAATAATTTTAGTTTGTGTACAATAATTAACCCTTAACATCGATAACATTTTAAGAAGCTGAGAAACTAGTAAAATACGTAAATGAATGTAACCTTGAATGTATTTTAAAAATCAAAGGAATTATTCAAATTAATGATGTGGTAGTGGTAAATGAGTATCTTGATGTTTTTTATAATGAGTTTCTACGTATAATAATTGATTAGAAACTTGAATTTACTATTGAATTGGTTCTAGATTCTAATCCAATTTCAAAACCCGTTTATCAAATGGATAAAATTGGACTTTTAAATAAAAATAATATATTGTAGGTGTATTTAGATAAAGGCTTTATTCGACCTAGCCCATCACCATGGGGAGCTTTTGTCTTGTTTGTTAAAAATAAATATGGTTTAATGATACTTTTCATTGATTATAGATCCTTGAATAATATCACTGTTAACAATAAGTATCATTTTCCTTATATAGATGATTTTTTTATCATCTCCAAGGATCTTGGTATTTTTCCAATATTGTTTTGAGGTCGGGGTATCATCATTTGGAAGTAAATAAGACATTCCGGAGACAGAGTTTCATTATATATATAGCCATAATGAATTTTAAGTTATGCCTTTTGGGTTTACCAATGCACCTGATGTATTCATGGATCATATGAATATAATCATCCTTGAGTTCTTGGATATGTTTGTGGTTGTGTTTATTGATTATATATTGGTATATTCTAAATGTAAATAGGAGGATAAAAGTAATTTATGGGTTTTAATGAAAACCATAAAATAAAAGAAACTATATAGGAAACTCACCAAGTGTGAATTTTGGTTTCAACATATTTAATTCCTTGGTCACATTGTATAAAAATGGCATAATTGTTCATCCTTCTAAAACAAATTTTTTTGAAGAATTTAAAAAAACAAAAAATATAACGTAGATTCGTAGTTTATTTGGTCTAGAACGTTTTTACCAAAGGCTTCTTGAAAATTTTATATAGTTATCCAGCCCACTAAAAAAGTTAACTTGAAAAGGTGATAATATCATTTGGACAAAATAATGTGATGAATGTTTTTAGGAATTTAAATTAATAATGGTGAATGATCCTATTGTGGAACTGCCGTCAAGAAATGGTGAATATTGTATCTATAGTGATGCTTCGTATAAATGTATAGGTTATTCTCTAATGAAGAATGATCATGTAATTTCTTATGCTTCACATATGTTAAAAACTCAGGAGTTAAATTACCCTACACATGATTTGTAATTATATGATGTTGTTTTTTCATTAGAAATTATGAGGAAGCATTTGTATAGAATAATGTGTGAAATATTTACTAATCACAAATGTTTTAAAAATATATTCCCTAAAAACTAATTGATCATGGGATAGAGAATATGGCTGGAATTAATCAAGGATTATTATTGCTTGATTCATTACCATCATGAAAAAAGTTATTAATGCTTTGATTCGAAATAGTAATGATATATTAACCATGATATGTTTGGAATGTAATCCTTTGGTTTTTGATTTGATTAATTTTGGATTGGAAGTAGTTGGTGTAGGGAATTCCTAGGTTTTGTTTTATGTTTTAGTATAATCATCTCTTATAGACAGAAAAAAGAAAGTGTAGAAAAAAGACAATGAGTGGAAAAAAAAGATAAATTTTTTTTAGAAGGGTAAGTTACCTGAATTTACTAGTGACAAAGATTGTGTTTTATGGTTCAAAATGTGATTATGTGTGCCATGTGATTCACAATTGAAGAAAGAGTTGTTATATCAAGATCATGGTTCTCTATTTTAAGTTCATCATGGATGTACTAAGATGTACCTAGATTTTTAGGTGTATTACTGGTGGGATGGAATGAAAAGAGATATTTTTGACTTTACCCTGAGATGTTTGATTTGTTAATAGGTTAAAGCAGAGCAACCGTTACTGAAAGGGTTACTTCAGCCATTGACAGTGCCATAGTAGAAATGGGAAATTATTTCCATAGATTTTATAGTGATATTACCAAATAATTATCGATGTAATAATTAAATATAGGTTATATTCGATCAATTGACTAAATCATCTCATTTTCCTTCTATACAAGATACCCTGTCTCAAGATCAACATTCATCATTATATATTAAAATTTAAGTAAGGTCACAAGGATTTACCTTCTCCATTGTATTTGTTCGTGATCCCAGGTTTACTTTTAATTTTTTGAAGGGCCTTCAGAAGTTGTTGTGTACTGAATTGAATTTTAGTACAAATTTTTATCCAAAATTAGATTTGGAAGTTAGAATGAACAATAAAGGAAATGTATGATATGCTACGTGATTGTTTAATGGATTAATAGGGATGTTGGGACCAACATATTTCATTATTTGTGTTTCCTTATAATAACAAGTTTCATTCCAGTATACAGATAGAACCATTTGAATCATTATATGGAAAGTGGCGTTGAACTCCTTCTTTTGGGATGAAGTAGGTGAAAGGATGTTTATGGGACTAGAATTGATAGAAAAGATGAAGAAAAATTTTAGTTGATTTAGAAGAACAAGCGAACAGCTCAAAGCAGGCAGAAAAATTACAAAGATAACCAGAGGAATGATCTATATTTCGAGGTAGGTGATCATGTCTTTCTCAAAGTTTATCCTTGGAAAAGTGCGATGCATTTTGGTAATAAGAAAAATATGAGTCCACAGTTCATTGAACCCTATAAAATCATGAAGAAAGTTGGATTAGTTTCCTCTAGAGTGGATTTACCTCCATGTTTGTAATAGGTACATAATTTTTATCATGTTTCAATTTTTACAAAGTATATTCCAGATCCATATCATTTTTTGAATCTAGGGTTAGTTCAGTTGGAATAGAATCTTTTTTATAAGGTACAACTAGTACAGATTCTTGACTGTAAAGATCAACTGTTACCAAATAAGGTGAATCATCTGGTAATGGTTTTGTAGAAAAACCATAAGGTTGAAGATTTAACATGGGAATATGAAAATTCTTTGAGGGAGAAATACCCCCATTTATTTGATAAGTAGATAAAATGGCAGGGAAACAATTTCTAAAAGGGAGAATGATGCATGATCCCAGGTTTTTATAAAATAATACTTTTTTATATTTATTAAAATTTATGAATAAGATATTAATTTTATGTTAAAGGGACTCTTTTTCTGATAGTGTATTCGAAATGAAATAATGAGTTTCTTCACAATCTTACGTTTCACACAACATTGAGTTATACAAAAAATAATATAATATTATTATTATTTTAAATGGTTGTTAATTTCTAGACATTATATTGGTGGGAATGGAAAAAACTAACGACAATATGATTGTAACATGTTTGTTAAATGTTTTTACATTTATCCAATAAATTTTAGAGGCATAAAATGGTAATGAATCCAATTTTAAGCATAAAATACTCTAATATTTTGAAATGATTGTTTTACCACATTTTGGTGGATAACCCTTTTTAAATCTAGTTTTTACCACTTTTATATGTTGTATTTGAAAAAATAATATTCTTCTATAGAATCACAACATAAAAATTTACTTGGTTTAAATTTTTAGTATTTTTCTGATAATGTTCATTTTTATTGAATAGGGAAAATACTGCATTTTAATTCAAAATTTCCTTTTCATATAATTTATTAATACAACTATATTTTAATTTTAATTAGTTTTAATGTGTAATTGAATTATGTTTTTATCATTTAATACAAATATTTAACTGAATTAATAGCACATTTTAATTGGTCATAAACTCATGCCAATCATTTGGAAGTTTTTACTTCCGAAAAACACGGTTCCTAGTTTTGACAATGATAATTAATTATAAATTAATTTTTACAATTTATATGTATTGAATATGGAAAAATAGATTTCATATTTGGGATCAAAAGGTTCAAATTCTGTAAATATGCACCTTTTATTTTTGGACATTACGAATATTGACTTTAGTAATTATTTTTATTTACCGTGGTTAAATAGAAAATCATATAAATATGGGTAAAAATTAATAATAAATAATTTAAAAATACCCTAAAATGTACTAATCCTATTGGATGGGATATTTCTGACCACAATCATCCTTAGGCTAAGCATGTGGAATTTAGGAGCCAATTGGGTATGATAATGTCATTATAAAATTTTAAATTTAATGAAAAGGAAAATATAACAAAAACTTATATCTTTTAGTAAAATAAAATTTATACGGGGTTGTATAAGTGATATCTTCGAATATAAATAGGAATTAGATATTTGAAAATATTTTTTTACATCATGATTTTTTATTTTTAATTTTAAAAATCAAATAAATAAATTTAATTATGACACAATTATGATGAAATGATTTCCTCATTAATAATGGATTCAAATAAATGACATTACAAATATTAAAATTATAGTAATTTGATAATTTTGATTCCATAAACAAATATAGAAGATTATATTTACATATTATATTTGAGATAATTCCATTTATTCAAAGGAATAATGTTTTTATGACTTCAGAAATAAATCAACTAATAAATAGTGTCAAAATTGACATAAATGAGTTTGTAAGACAAATACTATTTTATTAAATGATATAATAGTCCTTAAAATATAATATTAGGGAAAACAACTTATATAATGTTAAAAATTTCGTTAATGATACAATTATATACCTCTTGGCACTTTAGGGTATATATTGTAAACATATATTATGAATATAAAAGAAGACATGGTAAGATTTACTATTTTTAACTAAGGCTTAATGCTATAAGATAAAGTTAATTTTGTGACCCAAGCTTATCTAAAACCTATTGGTTGAGATTATTTAGACCCATCAGAATATTATCCTAAAAATATTTCACTTTTGAACTTTTGGAAGTTGAAAATATTTTTATAATAAAATAATATTTCAAGACTTTCATAAAGTGCCCCTTCTCCCTCCTACAAAAGGGAATCACCTCTACCCACTTAATCACACCTCTAAAGCCCCTTGTATCATGAAAAATCTGACAAAATAATCTCCCAAAATCAAAAAAAATTCTTATAAGCCTTACCATGGGCATAAAGAACTTCTAGTAATTTTTTTGGATTAAATCAAATGAAGTTACCCGATTTAGAGGTAACGTCATATCTCTTGTTCAATTCCTTTATCTTCAATCGACGCTATCAATGATCATATAATTCATTGATTATGAAAAACCACAAGAATAATAAATATTCTAGGATTTTTTAATGATAATTACTTTAAATACAATTACACACACCTATATCTAATGGATACGAAAATACTATTTCTGTGTACGATGAACTACAGCCTCGCAAAACGATGAATGTTAAATTTTATCCTACCCCCTCTCACAGTGGAAATTAATATGTAAATATATTTATAAAAGATATATATTATATTTATATTGTCTCTATTCTTCTGTATTTTTTATTTACATCATACCTTTATGCTATCTATAATGTGTAAATAAGATAATTTTATTTTAGGAAGTGCGGACTAACGCCCCCCCAAGTGATATGACTCTTTCATTACATACACTGAACATATAAAGTATGGAGTTAAGGAACTTATGTAACATATTTAAAATATTATATTATACTATAATTATAATATACATATGTATCATTTAGTTTTCATTCCATTAATATGAAAAATAAATGAAAGTAGTGTTCATGCGTATGTACGACCCACCATCTCCACGAATGGTGCATTTAATTAATTATATTCAAATGTTATGGACTATTATAAATACATATATAATTGATATATATGATATTTATATTTTGAATAATATTTCTGTGATTATTTAATTTTTACAACATGGTTAATTTATATCAAAACAAGTTCATTTTCGACTCAAGTACCAAATATTAACAAAACGACCGATAAAAACATAAATAATTATAAATTTTTTATTACACGATGATAAGAAATATAAAATTAATAATAAAATTGAAAAAAGGATTTTAATAAAGTAGAAATTATCCTAATTTTATTACTTAGTAATTTAAGGAACGAATGAGACAAGTCAGACTCAAGGTAAGGGACTTCGCATCAATCTCCTTTCATTGTACCATATTTTGGGTTATACACGATCTTCTTTTATATAATGTATAATTATAAAATTTGAAATTTAGTTTCATTAAATAATTTTCAAAAGCAATATCATTCTATGAAGCATTTTACTAAATGACAAAAATAATGTTTCTTTCAAACGTATGCGGTGACAACAACCTTTTCTCATTCACCGGAATTATTTGATATTTATCTTCCTTCACAATACATAATGTTTTAAAAAGGAAAATATATAAAATATAACCTTTTTTCATATTTTGGTATTTAAAATGGTTTTTAGAAAGCAATGATTATGTAAATATCTTGAAATGAAATTTTTTGATTACAATGTGGAAATGTTTCCTTTCCTTTATGATTGTTTTATGTTTTATGATTATTTTATGGTTCTTGGGAATTTCTTACATATACAGGTGGTTCTGTGATAAAATATGGGTGGGTGATCCAGAGATAGAACTCTAATGAATTACGAAGCATGATGGAGTTAAAAATTAATGTTTCTCCTAATATATTTAGGGAATATACTATGATGGGTAATCTAAATGTAACTACGAATGTTACTCCCTATGTAGCTGTGAAAGATACAATGTATGTATGTTATGGATGCTACTTGTTACATTTATGATTTATGAATTCTATGATTTATTCATAAATCTTATTATTTCTTGTGTTATGATAAATATTTTACATTTTATGGGTGAAAAGTATGATTTCATTTATTTTTATGTATTCATGGACTAATGTTTTCTTTCCTTATTTTATATCCCATACATAGGTTTTAATGACCATCCATAGTTATTTAATTTTTTTTTTCACAGGGTATAAGGAGGTTAAGATAAAGGAATAATTCACGAATATATTTATAAAGAAAATAATTCTTGGTTTTAAGGCATTTTATTGTTGTGAAAAAGTGGATATAGTATAATTCACTACTTTGTAATATTTAAGATGTAATGTAATAATTAGGACTTAATTCATTAAAACTATAAACTTGAAAATATCCTCAATGAGAATTATTGACCTAACTCAAAATTATATAATGTTTAAGGCTAGGGCCTTATATTTGACTATAATAAAACTTTTATGACATTCATTGTAGGTGGTAATAGAAAACAGATAATCATTATCCTATGAGATAGTTAATCCCACTAATTTGGACAACAATTTCATTTCGTTGAATAAGAGAAGGTGAGAAAAGGGATGGGTATAAGATATTCCATTAGAAATATAAAATCATTTTATATACACAATACTATATTTTATTATTTTATGGATGATGGATGTGAAGAGAATTTAGAAAAAGAAATGAAATTAATAGAGGTTGTTTGAGAAAGTTGCCTTTTGAATATCACCCCCTTGAAGGACCCATTAAGGAACATAAAAATGATATTTTGATGATAATAGAAGAAATATTACTTGGAAGGATTAGGGAGGATTATATTTTTATGATATTTGAAAAATTAAGTTATTTTTATTAGAAAGGAAGTTGTGAGGGGTGGTATTTATACTTGAGTAGGGGTGGGTGTAAATGCTTAAATATTGATAATTTTTTATTTAAATCCAACCAAATTTGAGAGGAATTAAATAAAAATAATTTTATTGATAATTAATTTTACAAATTCTATTTATGGTTGATAAAACCGTAAAATGTAAATTTAATTTTTTATATTTTAGGTATTTAAATCTTAATCATTTTAAATTTGATCCATTATATTATTTTACCTAAGTTGAGGTAATTTTTTTTACCACGGTAAATTTTTTATGCATAAAAATTAAAATGAACGTATAACTAAATTTTAAACTCTATATTCAAATTATGGAATCCATTTTTAAAAATTCAAAACACAAATGTTTTAAAATTTCATTAAAATTTAAACTGTTAAAATTCAACAAAAAAAGTTTTTTTTGTAAAAATGTGTTTTTAGCCCAAAAATGTACTTATACAAAAATATAGTATAAATATAGATAAAATTTAAATAATAAGTTATAAGAAAATAAAAAATATTTATCTTACTTTAAGGTCAATTTAAAATCATAATAGAACCTTTAAATATAAATAAAATGTGGTTTTTATAAATCTTGGTATTTTTCTCTATTCACTAAAAAATTAAGCATTTTAAAAAATTCTAATAAATTAATACTAATACAATTTTTGAATTATAAATTCAATAATTAAGTTCACAATTTAAAATAAATTTTATAATAGTGTAAAAATTTAATTATAATTATTTTATCATAGAAAGCAATAAAAATCATTTTTTTAAAAAGAAAACATATATTTAAAGAATAAAATGAGTTGACTAAAAACTCTATTCATATTAAAAAATTATTAATTAATACATTAAAAATTATTTGTATAATTATATATTTAATAATGTGGTTAATACTATTCATTTCCAATAATTTAATGGCATGGTCACAATAGGCGTGTTAAAATAATAATATTTTGGAGTTCTTTTATGCTCCGTGTTTTCTAAAAAGTAAGATATATAAGGGAATAATTTTTTTTTTAAAACGGACATACCAATTTTTTTTTTCATTTTACCGCCATTAAAATAAAATTTTCCCATGAAATTAGTTACTTAGATACAAAGAGATGAATATATGTCTTCCTTATCACATCCTATGGTTCCAACGTAGCTTCTTGCGATTGGGTTTTTGACCATAATACATTAACCCTTAAGGGTTCCCCCTAAACCCTTAAAATAGGGATTATAAAAAATGAATAAAAATATAAGGTCTTCATTCCATTTAGGCCAAAACATAAAACATTCTCTAGGTCAATGGTCATGTTTCGTAGAACATTATCTCTACGATTTAGAATCCCTATTGATTTTTATTTATAAGAAAGATCCTTCTCCAGTCATATGACCTCGGGTTTCAGTAACTATGAAGGATCATGTATGTACTTCCTTAAGAGATATACATAGATCACATCATGAACTTTATAGATTTGGTGGGAACAAAAATCAATAATCTACCATCCTAATACAATCATGAATTTCAAAAATAAATTCATCCTTGAAATTTTAAATTGAAATTAAAAAAGAAAAGGTTGATGTTAGAAAATTCTATTTTAGGAAACCCATATCTTATAATGGTCCAATAACAAATACTAAAAGAACAAGGAATGTAAAATGAGATGGTCAACACCAAACTATGATTCTTGTTAGGGTAATATTAGTGGAAAGTGAAAATATAGACATAGAAGGAAATTCTAACTATCATGTTTTGATGTCTAAGGGTCGAGAATATGGTCATTAGAAGGTTAATCTCTACAAAACTAAGACCAAATAGGTCTGAAAGGGACATTAATATCTTCATAAATGATAATATTAGGACAATATTTTATTTCAAAATACTTTTAGATAGTATACTTACTTGATTTCATCTAATAAGTACAACATCACTCTTTGGTTTTGCCTTAATCGATTTTTGATTCATCTCTTACTCCAAGAAATTATACTAAAATTTTAATTCTTGAAGAACTATTGGATCATAAGATATATAATGGGATTAAAAGTTATGCCATATTTCTGTAGTTATCATAACTAAATGCTTAGTATATGTTATCTAATATTCATAAACATTCAAAATGGTTAAGTGATAAATTAATTTCTAAAACCTCATCCAATGTTAAACATAAACAATATCATAAATGGATACCATTATGAACCTTTCAAAAAAATTCTAATACAATACATTCGAATAAAGGTCACTAAATCTTCAAAATTAACTGATCATTAATCCCCCAGAAAACTTGATGTAGAAATTAATTTTCACATACCAAACATCTGAATATCATTATCATGTATTCTCTTAAGACATGGTAATAACATGAATTATCACGAAAATTTAGTGAAAAAATGTATACTTTCAAAAAGTAACTCATTACTCATACCATAAATCCAAAAATTCTATAACCTCAATCCATAAACCACCTTGACATCATATTAATAATTAGTTCCAAGGCCAAAATACATTCCCATTTATTTTATCACAATCAAACATCTTTTTATATTATTGTTATCCCAAAATCAAACCCATATTATGGGTTATATTTCCCTTAATCACTTCTTCTCTAAAAATATAATCTTACCACCCTAATAACTTCTCATGGCTACTGGTAAAATTCAATATATACTTTCAAATACTTAATGAAAAAATACAGTGGAATTATAATTATATGTTTCATTATTCTATAATACCATAAAAGTTTTTATACAACATTATTCTTAAATTCCAATATATGAATACTCAATCATTGCACATACATCTTAAACCATTAACCATACATCATCATTTTATTCCTTAATACTTATTTCACCTCTAATGAAATTTTCAGTCTCTTTATCATAAAAAATATAACCATTACTTATAAAACCATTCCGATTATCTTCACAAGCCTTCCCCATTGGGAATGTATTTTTATAATTCAAATAAATTCCACATTTAAAACATTTTACTATAAATTATTCCTTAGGAATACAATAATTTTCATTCATTGAATTAACTGATCCTTTAACACTTCCTTTATAATTTCTTGCTCTGTGTTCTTCTTTTCCAAACCAAAATAATCTTCTAATTCCTTTGAAATATTATCCATGATGCCTCTTCCCACATGCTTTACATGAGAAAAATTTAACATTATTTTCTTTTTTGTCACCATAAAACTCCATATTACTCTTATTATATGGGTCATAAAACTCCCCAAAGATTAAATTTTGATCATGTTATGATAGTAAATATTATCAATAATAATAAGATTTTTTTTTAATCTCCATTCATTTAGTTTCTCATAAGGAATATAATTCCATTTTCCATTACATTCACCATTAACAAGAATTATATAGGTTCTAGCCATTTTATAAATCCCAAAAATCATATTGTGGGAAAAAATAATCATATTTTGAAACTACATAATCAGGAGAAACTTCTTATAAAATTTTAATACATTACACATTGTCTTTAAACCTAGGTTATTCACGATTATTACCAAAACTCTCAGATTTTATCTTAAACTTACCCTTAGGATTATTAATAACGTTTTCCCATCCATGTTTTCAATGGAATACTAAACTTTGTTCTTATACCAACTGTAATGACCAATGTTTTTCATAAATAGAAACTATATCAAAATAAATTAATATTCATTACATAAAATTATTTAAAAATTTAAGAACTGTACTTGTTTAGTGTACTTGGAAACATGGAAATAATAAGAATTGGTTCATAGAACATCTACATCATCTCCCACTTATTCCTTTATAACTAGAACCCTTTTTGACATATCACACGTTAAACTATTCTTCCTATCCTAAGAGATAAAACATATAAAAAAGTGATATTAGATTCTATGTAAGGATAATCATAATAGATATCAATCCTTGATCATATGAAAGAATAAAATAATAAAAACTTTATGATATTATGATCATAAATTATGGAGTTATTACCCAACCAATCAAATACCATAAACACGATTCACATAATAAAAATTTTCATTTCAGAAACCATGTTCTATAAGGGTGATAAATCGTCATAAATCAATATAGATCCATAAGATCATGTTGTAAAAGTGTATATACATCATAAATATAGAAATCCATTTTAAATGTCAAGTTAAACAACTAATTCCATCAATATAGTGGATCAGGAAACACTTGTTTTCCATAGTGGATCAGGATACACCTATTTCCCATAGCGGATCATGATGCACCTATTTTCCACAGTGGATCAAGCCTATCTAGTTGTTTCATTTTGTTATCCCATGAGATATAAAGCTTTTCCCAATGCATTAGAGGGAGATATTGGTCCCACCCATCATTGGTTAAACACAATCATCCTCCTTAGATATAATGAAAGCACCATCCCTGGTTATAACATAACTATCATCACATAATGAAATCGTTGCATATGTGTACCATAATAATATAACTCATATCAGCACCCATGAAGTGAAAATGGGTTTCACAAACATTTCATCATAGCATAACCCATCGAAAAGAAAATATTTTTATAAATATCATTCCATAATAAACATAAACCACCTTAAAAACTATAAGGCTAATATCCTTGAATAATATTCCTTGTAAAGCATCAGTAACATCAAATTATGTTATATTATCTACAAAATAATTTTCAATAATCACGTCAAATAATTCTTAAAAAAAATAACATTTCCCACTTTTAAATCACTTATTTTTAAAAAGCCGCACAATTATAAAGGAAAAAAAATTTATTTTAAAATAATCATGTATTATTATAAAGGAAACATAAAATCATTAATGCTCTATAATGGTGGAAGAAATAATCTCATGATGTATAAGTTGAAAGAAATTATTTCATTATATTTGTTATTAAAGTCATGAAGAACATCATTTCAAAGAGAACAAAAAGAATATTTCAAAAATGGTTTGTAAAATGCCAACAAAGAGTAAAAATGAATTTAAATAATTATAATATAATAGTAAAAACATTTTCGGATTTTTTTAGAAAATATGGACTTGTAAAAAAAGGACATTATAAGGGAAATTTTAGAAATATAATTTTTAGAATAAAGTCCCATATAAATATAATTTTATTTTAATAAAATTAATTGATTATGTATATCAGATATAAATCTACATAAATCATGTATAAATACAACATAAGATAATAAAAATTCATCTTACACAAAATATTTTCCTAAAATAATCAATGAATTATAAATTTAACCCAATGAATGGAAATTGGGTATGGAAATACATTACCACTTCGTAAAAAATAAAACCATATAAACCATAAAAGTAATAAATAACAAATGAAACATTTAATACCATTAATAAAATGATATTTGTGAAATGATTTTTCACATGTTAGTATATACACAGCCCATTATAAATTAGTGGTGAATAAGGCATTTATCTCATAGAGGTAAAAGTGAGATGAGAAACCCTTACCCCACACTTCCCTTTAGTTTTGGGTACATTAGTCTCCTAAATAAAGTTTTAAATAATCATTACAATTCATTACATAATAATAATCATATTTATGATACCTTATATGTAACTTTCATAACATCGTTCCACCCATTCAATGATAATATTTTATTATTTTCATTTTTTGGGTGTGTTAGTTTCATGGTTTCAGGATCGGTTCATTTCATTACAATTACGGGTTTTCTTATAATATAAAAATAAAAATATAGAAGTGATATTAAATGGTATTCATTAACTTCCATAATTTTAAATGAACTCATATATCCTTTTTATTTATGGTAAGTGGGTGTATCATTTAATAAAATGTTAATGATAAATGTTTAGTTTATTTTGGCAGGTTTTCCAACCATTAGAAGCTAGTTTAATATTATTTTATATTACATAAATATATTTGGGGTGTTACATAAATTATATAAAATAAAATATATCATTTCTATCTAGGCCCTTAACTCATCTCATCGGCACTCCTCAATATTTATCAAAACGTGAATATTAATCACTTTTTTAAAATAATGAAATAACAATATATTATTTTTTTAAATAAATAAATAAACATTAATTTCACTAACTATACAGTACATATTTTATTAATATTTAACTCAAATAGATTTCAAACATCAATAATAAGTTATTGAAATAAGTCGATCAACATTACATGAATAAATATTTTTCCTTGGTCATGAAAATAATGTTTATTATAATAATAAATCCAAATAAAAATTAATTGATATCAAGGATCAACATAGTTTGTAACCCTCTAGGCGTCTTTCTTAGTGGCATCAAACAATCTTCCCTAAAGACAATGATTAGTTTAAAAAATATTCCCACAATGAAAGACTTTAATTTTGGAACAACAACAACCTTATACAGATGATTACTATGTAATATAATCTATTTGTCTCAATATCACATCATGTAGGTTTCATACTTGTGTTATCAACCTATATTCTTTAATACGATTCTTTAAATATCTGAAATTAACATATCGATAAACATCCATGGCCACGAAATTAATCATATAGTTCTAATTCAATCAAATATCCTGAAATATCTTTTGTTGGTATTAGAAGGGAAAAATAATTTGTTTAATTATTCAATAAATTATATATCACTTATGACGCACCAAACATATCCTACTTCACTACGATCATATGTTATCACAATTTTAAACAATACATCAAAGTATGTGATTCAAGATGATCATTAGTAATAACCATAATTCTAACGAACAATGCACATGTTCATTGGTAGGAATATCGCATAACACATAAAACATGTGGAATTATAATTATAAGGATTTTTTCTAAAACTTCCTATCATGAAGACTACCAAGTGAAAAAACACATGAGATGAAGAATATTCCTCATACAAGAATCAAGAAACTGATAGTTTAATATCATTTTTGTTCCATCAGAAAGACATATTTCTATGATAATACATTTTAGAAAATTGTTATACCTCATCAAGGATATCAAGTGGGGAAATGTAATTACCATTTGATGCAATAAATACTCTAGGTATATTATTAATTTTTTTTATAGAATAACACTAATCATGTAATAAAATATTTATTAATACTTGGTTCTATGTATATATTATAAAATGAAAGTACATTGTTAGTTGGCTCTAGGGAACCAACTCTAATAGACAACAATTTTCACTAGAACCAATATCTAATTACTTTGCGTCTAATAGATCATATAGAATATTCAATTGGTCTTCCATGTTTTCTTCATTGGAAAATCTACTGACTATGACCTCATCTGTAACACCCCAAGATTTTATGAGAAGTATTTATTTTTATTTAGTTGATGTCTTGTGTTGTATGCTACACCAATATTATCTTGTGCTATACGCAGCACCGTATTAGCTTGTAGTATACGTAACACTATTCTTGGATTGTGTTGGAAAAATTTTCAAGGTCATTTTAATAAGTTATTATACACAACGTTGAGTGTATATATATATATTCAATGTATAAATGAAATATGGTTGGATTATTTTATACACAACAACAAAAGAATCTTGCACTACACGCAACCCTGATTTGGCTTGCTTTACATGAAATCGTGACCTTCCACGATAGTGTGTGTTGTACGCAATACCATGTTTCACTAAACAATGATATGTTATCAAAATATTATATAAACAAGTAATTATGAATAGAAATACCCACTTTTTGAAATTTTATAAATTTCACCTTTCAAAACGGACTTCATTTTTGGATTCGGAATATTGAAATTAGCATATGGTGAAATTTTGGTATTTTTCTGAAAACTTTCATTTTTTTGAAGAATAGTGAAAACACTGAGTTATTTTTTAAAACCGACATTTTATTTAAATAATAATTTATTTTATTTAAATTTATTTTAGTAAAAAATAGATACATAGTACTTATATATGTTCAATGTAATTCTTTGGAGTAATTTTATAATAATTTTAGATATATAAAATTTTATTGAACTTTTCACCATCTTTTACACACCTCCTATGAGCATTTGAAATTATACATTAAACGTAATTTCACCACATCTGTGAGTTGAATTTCAAAAATCCGAGAATCTCGGTTAATATCAAGTAGTAAAATTTGGTTCAATAAGATAAAAATAATTTTTGGTTAATAGTACCTTTTTACTTTTATTTACAATAGTTAAAAGTAAATAGGGTTATTAAGGGTAAAAATGATATTATTATTTCCCTAAATTAGGTCCTAATTCTATTGGATAAATGTAATTCGACCAAAAACAACCTTAGGAATAAAATATTACCATCTTGGTCCACTTGTATTAGATTATGACATTTATTATTATTTTATTTGATGAAGAGTTATAAATAATTAAAATCAAAGTTTAATAACTAAAACATTTTTAATATAGGGTCATACATAAGATAAATTCAATTAAAAATAATCATTATAAAGATAAAACGATTTCATACCTAATGATATTTTCTTTATAATTTTTATACATTAAATAATATAGTTTATTTATGACACAATGGTGATGCAATAATTACCTAATTAATAAAATACTAAAATAATTGATATTATAAGTACCCAAATAAATGTAATTGGGAATTTTTATGAATTAAAAAAAATTTCTAGGTTAATAATATATGTTATTATTTATTTAATTAAATTTTTCCGAACTAATCATGCTGTTATGTTTTTCAAAAAAATCAATTACCAAATAGTGTCAAAATAGACAGAAAATAGTTTTTTAAAACAAATATTATATTATTAATTGTTATTCTATTCCTAAAAATCAGAGGATCAGAAAAATGACATAGATAAGGTTATATATATTAATAATGAACCACTTGGTGTTCGTTTGGTTTGTTATAGTACGTTTAGTAACCATATATTGTAAGAAAAAAAGAAGACACGGTAAAATTTAAATTATTTAACTTAGAGTTAAATCTAAATGATAAGGTTAAAATAGTAACGTAAACTTGTCTAAAACCTATTGGTTGAGAGGATATCTACCCATAACCACTTTATCTTTGAAATAAATCAATTCAGAGCTATTATTAACCGAATATGACTTCATTATAAAATAATTTTGTTTGTTTTTCCGAAGGCGCCCCTCTCCTCCCTTATAAAAGGGCACCTCCTCCCTCTTCTCTTTACACAATATTGAGCATTGAAGCTAGGAAAACCCCTGAAAATTTCCCTTATCAGATACCCTAGAAACATTATAGATGTTCCGGTCTCCTTAAAAGACCAACTCTAGTGCCTTAAGAGGAAGCTTAAAAGAGGTGCGTCGAAGAAGAGGTAATCTCTTCTACCAATTCCTTCAAGTTTTATTTCTTCTTCAACTTCATATTCTTTAGTTGTTTAATTTTAAAGTAATAACATCAGTATCAATAATATACTAATATGTTATTATATATATTAAACAAACCCATTTCACCTTCTATCCACCTTACGGAAAATGAAATCACCGCGCTTGCGTACGTACGAAATACCGTCTCCACGCCGTGGTGTAATCTGTTTTTCCACCACCACCTTAATTGAATAGGTATAATGGTGTAAATAATAACTATAAATAGTTATTATAAAATAATACAGATTCTTGAGATATTATATCATCCACACCAATTCAATTCAGTAATTATGGGAACCATATCATCGCTCATGTGTACATACGGATTACCGTCTCCACGACGCGATGAGATTCATTCTCCATGTTAACCATTCATGAATGATTATCAAGTATATATAATGAATAATAATGAAATATATAACATAATTAAGCTACTGGATTTATGTATATATATATGTCATATACTTACTTCCATTCAAGTCAATAAGAAAAGGAAAACAACATTCATGCGTACATACGGCCTACCGTCTCCATGAACGGTGTATTTAATTTCATTCATCTATCGATTATATATATATACTGAATATATATGATATATAAATCATTATTTACATTCTATATGTAAGTGAATCATTATATAAGTAATAATAATATCAATAACAACAAGTCCAAGAATGTACGATAAATAAAACAATTTTACCCAAAACGCTGCTTTAACATGGAATTTACAAAAGAACGGGTAATATAATGTCATAAGTGAACCATATATGATATCATAACAATTAATATCATTCTATAATAAGTAAATGACATTATATTAATCATTATAAATGAGTTTTAGATACATACGAAGCATATCAGACCTAAGGTAAGGCATAACTTCTCCAATATCCTTTTTATCCGAGATTGTTTATTCGTAAGTATTTACTGGAGTTATATTTATCATCCATGTCCCTGTTTTCAAAAAATGGTTTCATATATGTTTAAAATCCTTTTTATCCATTTTTATTATTTACTACATGGTATGTAAGTAATATTTTTTTTACCATAGGAGGTACTTTTTGTCTTTTCCAGCAAATGTATGAGAAGAATGTTTTTTTATGTTATACTGCATGAACGGATTTTTACAGTTTCATAAAGACTAATTTTCATGAAGAATACTCTACAAGATTTCATGATTATTTTCATCAAAATCCTTTTATTTTAAAATTTCATGGCATATTGTGAAAAAAAATTATTTTGAATAATAAAGGATATTTTTCTCATGAATTCATTTCAAGTATTTTATCAAAACCATTTTCCATCTAAGATGACATTATTTCATATGAGTATGTTTCAAGTATATTTTCTCTATGGTTTACATGGTTTCACTTTTATTATGATGAAATGACATACATTTTTTAATCTGGATTATGTGTTGACGGGATGATTTTTATGAAACCCATTTTATTCTTTAGATTATGATGAATGTTTTATATTTATTTTTGTTGCACAAGTAAGAATGATTTCATTATGAGATGGGTGGAAACTATATCTCCCTTCAATGCAATGGTTAAGATTTATATCTCATGAGAGAGACATGGCTGGAATGATATGTTAATCCGGTTCAGTGATACAGGACTAGAATGGGGAGTGAACTCGATTCAGAAAGGGACATTTCCACTAAGATAGTCTTGCCGGCAATGCCTTGGATACTATGGAAATCATATCATGTACTTAAAGGTTTGCCACAATTACATTTTTTATTCCCATTCTATTTTATCATGATTAATGTTCCTTTTTGATATATTCCTTACGTACTTCCAAGATTTATTTCTTTGCTCATGATTTTGATGTTTATATTTTATGTTCATGTTTTTGCATTCAAATAATTATGGATTGTTTTATGTTCTCTATGTTTACCCTTACTGAGCATTTGAGCTCAACCATTTTTTTTTCTTTTCCCTTGGATATAAATAAAGGTTTTAGGTAAGAAAACAAAATGGGATGATCTTTATGGGAGATGTTGAAGATCTTTCCCCAAGATTAGAAGATTATATTCCCAGTTTTCAAAGACACTAAACTATTAAGGTCCTTTGGTGTCTGTTTTTTTATGTATTAAGTATTCTGAAAAATTAATGTAATGTCAATGTACATCATGTATGGGTCTCTACAGTTGGTATCATAAGAAAGGTTTAGTTAACCTTTGGAAACTAGGATGTGAAAACTTCAGTGAAATCCCTAGAGATATTTCTACGGTATGTTTAGGGATGTCCCTCTAGTTAAGTATATGTATAGGTTATAGTCCTAGAATTATGATTATGATCATGAATAACCTAGGGTGAACTTAAGGTGTCATGGATTAACGATTTTTTGATAATTTAGACATCCCATAAGTGACTTTTTTATGATTATGTGGTTCCTCATTATTTTAACTGTTTCTTACACCATGGTTTCTGGTATTAGTCAATGGAGGGAACGAGAGGGAATTCAATTAACATTGATTCCAATGGACAAATTGGTGACTATGATCTACGAAAATTTGTAGCGCCTAGAGAGATAGATATTGTGATTATGCCCAATCAGTCATCTCGATATATGATTAACAAGGTGAACTTTAGTTGTATTCTTAAGTCATCAAATAAGAGAAAGAAGAAATTTTATGCATGTTCGCATGGTGAGGAGCTTAGAGAAAGGAAGACTGAGATTTATAAAGAAGGGAAGAAGAACCTTGAGGAATACCTAAAATGGTGGGGAAGATGTTATATATGTAGAGAAAAGGGTTATAGAGAGACAGACATTTATGGAGTCTATTGTCATATATTTGGAGAACATTGGCATTACCCAACTCATTGCCTTGACCTAAGAAGTTACTTCAAAATCATGGAGGACCTATTCCATGATGATCATTGAAGTTGATTTATTGAAGGGATTATGTATTGGGATTCAATAATAATGTTTTTGAGGTACTTTTATAGTATATTGAAATATCTGTGTATTGGTCTATTGGGGTTTTCTATAAGAATGTGGTACCGATAACCATGAAATGTGATTGAAATATTTTCAGAAAGCAGATGATATGTGCATAATGAAGGGATAAAGTGAAAATAATATGTTTGATAGTATTAATGAGATCATGACTGATATAAGGACAAAGTGATATCATGGTCTGATACATAGAAATTTTCAGATTTTGGTATGTGGAAAGAGTTAACTTTTGACAGAATTCATGTTTTCACTAAGGTTCAATGGGTATTCATTTTTTCAAAAGAATACATGATTAAGGTATTCACATGTTTGTAATGTGACCAACAAGATATATATTATGATATATGGGGTATAAATGATGGTATTCACATTCTTGTTATGTGACCTTTCAAGTAATCATGTTCATTATACTATGACATTGGACAGATGTATTTTGGATAAGACTAAAGATTGGAATGGATTATATTGGACATTAGATAGTATTATTTAATCACATAACTTGTTTTTCGATATTATTTCTGGAATGTTATAATAGTATTGGTTTAGAAAAAGGAAAACCCATAGGATGATCGATAACCCGTTGTGTCAGACAAGGATGTGGGAATCGAACCCACAAATGAAGTGTGACAAGCCTTTATCGCATACCACTGGCCTACAGGATGTTCCTAGTTAGTATAAATTAGTTTTAATTTATTATGATGTATGATTGATGAAGTATAAGTCCATTTTAGGAATCAAATACGATTAAACTCACCATAGATGCACTTATGTATTTTTAATAACTATTGCTAACCTTTTGTTTGAGACATATGGAATGACCCATCATTTTATCAAATGTCCTGCTAACACTTCACAAATGAAAAATTCAACTTCATTTCTTTAAGAGATGAAGTGGAAATTGTCCAAGGAATTACCAAAGGTGAGATTGTACTGAAATCAATAAAGTATTTCTTCTAACTCTAATTTTTTCAACTATATGGAAATGATCTAGAAAACCAAAAAAATTTCCCTATTGCCCTCATATCAAATGAATCAGATGGAACCTTAGATCATAAAAAATTTATGGATTTGTGATTATGGGATTTTTATATCCATGTTCTCTACCACTCTTCATCAGAACTTGATGGTTAGATTTCTCTTCCATATACATATTTTAACCAATTTCCTCTTATGTGGAAATACATGGATTAGTTAATTTGGGTAACCGTTAAATTTCATAATTTAGTTTAAAAATTTATATTTTGGTAGTCCTTTTTACAATTTGGGGTTCTATTAAAGAAAAATTCAAGTAGCAAACCATTTATAACCCCTATGAATCTCGAGGGCGAAATTCATTTTAAGGTGGGTAGAATGTAACACCCTGAGATTTTATGAAAAGTATTCATTTTAATTTATTTGATGTCTAGTGTTGTATGCTATACCAATATTATCATGCGCTATACGAAACACCATATTAGCTTCCAATATACGCAACACTATTATTGGATCGTGTTACACAAAATTTCATGTTCATTTGATAGAAGTTATTCTACACAACATTGAGTGTATAAATATATATATATTCAATGAATAAATGAGATATGGTTGGATTCTATTAAACACAACAACAAAAGAATATTTCACTACACAAAACCCTAACTTGGCTTGCTTTACATGCAATCACAACCTTCCAAGATAGCGTGTCTTGTACGTAATACTGAGTTTCACTAAACAATGATATATTATGAAAATATTATATAAACTAGAAATTATGAATAGTAATACCCACTTTTTTAAATTTTATAAATTTTAACTTTCAAAAAGGACTTCATTTTTGGATTCATAATACCAAAATTATCCTATGGTGAAATTCTGGTATTTTTCTAAAAACAATCAATTTTTAATGAATAGTGAAAACACTAAGTTATTGGTTAAAAGCGAATTATTATTTAAATAATAATTCATTTTATTTAAATTTACTTTAGGTCAAAGTAGATACATAATAATTATATAAGTTCAATGTAATTCATTTGAGTCATTTTATAATAATTTTAGATATATAAAAATTTTATTGAACTTTTCACCGTCTATTACCAACCTCATAAGAGCATTTTCAATTGTACGTAAAACGTAATTTTACCAGTTATGTGTGTTTAATTTCGAAAATCCGAGAGATACAGTTAATATCAAGGAGTAATATTTGGTTCAATAAAATAAAAATATTTTTTGGTGAATAGTAACTTTTTACTTTTATTTACCACGGTTTAAAGTAAATAGGGTAATTAAGGGTAAAAATTATATTATGATTACCTTAAAACATGTCCTAATTCTATTTGATAAGTGTTATTCGACCAAAAATAACCTTTGGAATAAAATATTACCATTTAGGTCCACTTGGATTAGATTAGGACATTTATTATTATTTTATTTAAAGATGAGTTAAAATAGTAAAAATCAAAGTTTAATAACTAATATTTTTTTTAATATAGGGTCATACATAAGATATATTCGACTATAAAAACTAATTAGAAAGATAAAAAAATTCCTAACTAATGTTATTCTATTTATAAATTTTAGGCATTAAATAATTTAATTTATTTATGACACAATGGTGATGCAGTAATTACCTAATTAATGAAATATTAAAATAATTGATTTTATAAATACCCAAATAAATGTAATTCAAAACGTTTTTTGAATTAAAATATTTTTATAGGTTAATATGATATGTTAGTATTGATTTAATTAACACTTTTCTAACTAATAATGCTGTTATGATTTTCACAAAAATCAATTACCAAATAGTGTCAAAATTGAAATAAAATAGTTTTTAAAACAAATATTATATTATTAATTGTTATTCTATTCCTTAAAATATAAGGATCGGAAAAATGACCTAGATAATGTTATATATATTAATAATGAACCACATGGGGTAATTTTTTCTTGTTATAGAATGTTTATTAACCATATAGTGTAAGAAAACAATAAAACACGGTAAAAGTTAAATTATTTAATTTAGAGTTAAATCTAAATGATAAGGTTAAAATAGTAACCTAAACTTGTCTAAAACCTATTTTTTGAGAGTATATCAACCCATACCCACTTTAGATTCAAAATAAATCAATTCGGAGCTATTATAAACCGAATATCACATTATTATAAAATAATATTTTATGTTTTCCCTAAGGTGCCCCTCTCCTCCCTTATAAAAAGGCACATCCTCCCACTTCACTTTACACAATTTTGAGTTATCAAGCTCGTCCAAACCCAGATTATTTCCCTTATAAACTTCCCTAGAAACATTATAGAGGTTCTGGTCTCCTCAAAAGACCAACTCTAGTGACTTAAGAGGATGCTTACAAGAGGTGCATCGAAGAAGAGGTAATCTGTTCTTCTGATTCTTTCAAGTTTTCTTTCTTCTTCAACTTCTTCTTATTTAGTTGTTTGATTATAAATAAATAAAATCAGTATCCATAATATAATTCTTTGTTATTATAAATATCAATCAACCCCATTTCACCTTCTATCGATCCTATGGAAAATGAAATCACCGCCCGTGCGTACGTACAGAATACCGTCTCCACAATGTGGTGTAATCTGTTTTTCCACCACCACCTTATTTGGATGGGTATAATGGTGTAATGAATATATATATAGTTATTATAACATCATAAGTATTCTGAGATATTATATCATCCACTCCAATTCAATTCAATAATTATGGAAATGATATCATCGCTAATGCGTACGTACGGATTACCGTCTCCATGATGCGATGAGATTCATTCTCAATGATAACCATTGAAGAATGATTATCAAGTATATATAATGAATAATAATTAAATATAAGACATAATTAAGATAATTCTTTATGTATATATATATGTCATCTACTTACTTCCATTCAAGTCAATAAGGAAAGGAAAACATCGTTCATGCGTACGTACGGCCTACCGTCTCCATGAACGGTGTATTTCATTTCATTAATCTATATATTATATATATATACTGAATATATATGATATATAAATCATGAATTACATTCCTGAAGTATGTAAATCATAATATAATTAATAATAATATCAATAACAACAAGTGCAAACACGTACGATAAATAAAACTATTTTACCCAAAACACTTCTTTAACATGGAATTTATAAAAGAACGGGTAATATAAAGTCATAAGTGAACCATATATGATATAATATCAATGAATATTATTCTTTAATAAGTAAATTACATTACTTAAATCATTATACAGGATGTTAGGATACGTACGAATCATATCGGACCTAGGGTAAGGGATAATTTTTCCAATCTCATTTTTATCCGAGATTACATATTTGTAAGTATTTACTGGGGTAATATTTATCATCCATGTACCTATTTTCTAAAAATGGTTTCATGTATGATTAAATTACTTTTTATCCATTTTTTACTTTTACTACATTTTATTTAAGGAATCATTCTTTAATTTACCATACGCGGTACTTTTTGACTTTTTCGGAAAAAGTACGAGAAAAATGTTTTTTTAACTTTTACAGGATGAATGGATTTTTACGGTTTCATAATGCCTAATTTTCAAGATGATTCCTCTAAAATATTTCATTATTATTTTCAACAAAATCATTTTCATTTAAAATTTCATGGAATTTTCTGAAAAGAAAATGATTTTGAAGAAGAATGCATATTTCTCTCAAGAATTCATTTCAAGTGTTTTATGAAAACCATTTTCCATCTAAGATGACATTATTTCATATATTTATCTTTCATGTAAATTGTCTCTATTATTTACATGGTTTCACTTTTATAATGATGAAATGATATCCATTTGTTTTTTATGGATTATGTGAAGATGGGATGATGTTTATGAAACCGATTTTATTCTTTGGGTTATGATGTATGTTTTAAGTGATTTTTGGAGGCACAATTAATAATGATTTCATTATGAGATGGGTGGGACAAATATCTTCCTCCAATACACTGGGTAAATATTTATATATCATGAGATAGACATGGTTATAATGCTATGTTAATCCAGTTTAGTGATAAAGGACTGGAATGAGGAGTGAACTCGATTCCGAAAGGGAATTTGTCCACTATGATGGGCTTGGTAGTAATGCCTTGGCTACTATGGAAATAATATCATGTGCTTAATGGTTTTCCACAATTATATGTTTTCTTCCCATGCTATTTTATCATGATTGATGTTCCATTATCATATATTTCTTACGTACATCCAATATTTATGTCTTTACTCATGATTTTGACGTTTAGATTTTATGTTCATGTTTTTGCATTCAAATCATTATGGATTGTTTTATGTTCTATATGTTTACCCTTACTGAGCATTTGAGCTCACCGTTTTTATGTTTTCTTATCCCCATGATATAAAGAGAGGTTTTAGGTAAGAACAAAAGGGTAAGATATTTATGGGAGATGTTGAAGATCTTTCACCAAGATCAGAAGATTATATTCTAAGTTTCCAAAGACACTAAACTATTATGGTTCTTTGGTGTCTGATTTTGTTATGTATTATGTATTCCACAAAATTAATGTAATGTCTATGTACGTCATGTATGGTTATCTACATCATCCCTCTATGAAGAATCCACAAAGAGTTGATACTTTTTAGGTATATTCTTTATCCATTGATTTGACCTTGGATCCTTAGCTAGAGACACCCTTTCAATATTCTCACAAGATAGCGTGATAATATCTTTACCACTAGGCACCAAATCAACCCATGGGTTATGTTTTTGTATCAAAACTACATAATTTTACTATATTGAAAAAGGTGATATACTCAATATAAATTCTGTAATTGGAGACCACTGTATTCTATGATCTTTTATAGCCCATAAATCCTCCATTATGGTAGATGACATACCCTAACAATGATTTTCAAATTATTCAGGTCTATCTCAAAACCAGAATCTATGTATCTCATGATGAATATATCATCAACACATCAATAAACATGAAACATATCATTAGTGAACCTTAGATACATCATGATAGTTGTAAAATCATTCAAGTGTTATTATTTTTGGTTTCTTGAAATATTCCTACCATGATCAATTTATATGAAACTTTAATTATGGTATATAACATGATATATATGATAGATCCTATCATTGATTCATATATAATCATTCTCATTCTATGTGTTTCTTCTTGTGTAAGAGCAAATATTTTCTTGGTAATATGTATACCATTTTAAATTATAAAAATACCTTCTTAGACTATTTTATATATATTAACTTAATTAACTTTTCATTCTATGTACCATAATTTAGCTCAGTAATTCATTTAGTACAAATATGAATGATCTTGATCTCTAAAAATAAGGTTGATTAACCTATTTCTTTTATGTATAATCATTTTAACTATATTATATAAACTATAATATAGGTGTTTCATTTAAATTAGTAATATATCATTAACATATACTACGAAGAAAATGATTTCACTCCCATTAAACATCTTCTAGACAATAGGATCCCATTAATTCTTTATGAAATAAAATTGTCTTCTGGCCTCGTTAAAGAGAATATTCCTTGATATTGATGCATGAATAAACCCATAATTGGATCAGTAAATATTTCTTAACTTACCATTAGACTTTGGAGTTACTAACCCTTTTGGTTGTGTCATATATATATGTAAATGTATATATTCCATAACATTCCCAATAGGGAAGGATACA
The DNA here is from genome assembly GCA_963277665.1 of Viscum album. Taxonomy (NCBI): domain Eukaryota; kingdom Viridiplantae; phylum Streptophyta; class Magnoliopsida; order Santalales; family Viscaceae; genus Viscum; species Viscum album. Next base: position 1,185,401,597 of record OY728165.1, read on the forward strand.
TGTACATTTATTTTTGAAATTTAGTAATCCTGGTAATCTTCTATTGAATATAGAATTTTGATATATGTCTACTTATAAAATAGTTAAATACTTTCATCATGGTATATGCATTGATTTTTCATAAACCATTTAGCCACTATTCAATTATTACAGGTATTGAACTTATGATTCAAGTCCAGTTTCTTCTTAAATACCAATTTACACCCAATAGGATTTAAATCCACATGAGGTTATACCAAGACCTAAAATGGGTTTTGATAAATGGAATCCATCTTACAATTCATGTATTCATTCTACATAGATGATTCTAAGATTCTTTCATCATTCTTATAGGTCATAGGTTTATAATTATCAACTAATAATGAGTCACTATCATTGTTGATAAAAAAATATCCATAACATTACATAACATTTATATATTTTTAATAATATATTTTTTTATCTTAAACCACCTCTTCAAAAGGGATTCAGGGATGTTTTTACTATTCAAAAACCTTTATAGCTTAATCTTTGATATCATCGATGTTGATCTTTCTCCCACTATCACTTTTTGAGATGAGTTCCCTCCCAATAAATCTAGGATTTCTATCAACCAAAATAATTTTGCTTTAGGGGATGTATAGATAATATATTGTAGTTTTCTTAGGATATCATATAAACATACAATTAATTGTTATGGGTGTCTGTTTGTTTCTATATATAACCTTAAAAAAACGTCCATATCCACTCATGTTGTTGTGAAAAAATTGTTTTCTTATCACTCTATAACTCAAAATCTATTTTTTATGTCGCTCACACCCAATTTTGAATATGTGCAAAAAAATTAAATGAATATCTCTTGAAGGATGATTAAATACTCACATGAATCATCATTAATTATATTATGTCCAACGAGGTACAGTTCCCTCTTTGGAAAATGTAGTTACTCTATAGTTCATAAGTAGATTTGAGTTAAGATGAAATCCAAAAATACCTCAGATAGTCAATGAAATCTTGGTTAAGATATTCCCTACCTTGGTTTGAGTGAATTTTAATTATCTTTTTACCAAGATTATCCAATACCTCATTTATGAACTCATCACATTTTTCAATGGATTTAGATTTGTACTTCATCAAGTAGAAAAATAATGTTTACAAAATTCATCATTAATGTTCTGAAGTAACAATATCTAACTCTGTCTTCCACTAGAAATTTTTCACCCATATATATATAAACTAATTCTAAATTTCTTTTGGACCTTTCACCATTTTTGGTTAATAGAGGTTGTTTCATTTTATCTTGAAAACAAGTGTGACATATATTAAGTGGTTTTACTTCAATGTGGTCAAAATACCCTTTATGATATTAAACATTCAAATAATTATCAATTAAAAGACAAAGTCGGTGATGCCACAACTAGATTTGATATAAGTCTGGTGAAATTATTTATATTTTTATTTCCAAAAATTGATTTTAATATTCTAGTTTGTAAATAAAATTATTAATATGTGTTATCCCATAAGTTATTCTAACTATATAGAAGTTGAAAATCCAACATAAAAACATTAAAATTAATCCATTCCTATCTAATTTGGATATGGATATAATTTTTTTGGTTACACTAGGCACACAATATTATTCCAAAAAAAATTAATCCCATGACCAAAGTAAGGTGGTAGTATACTATTGATGGTAAAACTGGTATTTCTTTATTGGAAGCTCATAGTTCAATCCCAACTCTAAAAACCATCCTGAATATCATTTATTCCTATATTTATATAAACATTTCAGCACCATATTATGTATCTAATACCCAAGTTTTTAGAAATATAAAGGATATAATTTTTCAAAATTGAATCTAAATATTAACCTTGCTTTTTCACTAAACTGAGTTCTTATTCTAGTGGATCATTTTGTCACATGAAAAATGCAATCCACCGTATTCCTTTTCCTACACATTGATCCTCGTGACCATGGTTTGTAATAATGAAGGTACTATATTGTTTTCATTTTTATGTTGGCCTTTCATATTTCACTTCAGGTTGTTAACCAAAACGAATAAAGGTTTTTAGGAATAATGTCATTATATTCCTATGAAATCTATGTCTAGAGATTTGGGAAAATATTATCAATTTTTTCAACATAAATTTCAAAATAATACTTACGAAGCTACGAGTAAGTGAATCATTCTTGAGGTTTTTCACAATTAATTATGTATATTTAATCCCAAAATATTAAACTGATCAATATGACCAATATTAATGAAAATATGAGGTTTATATGGATTCAATTCTATAAGATTACATTGGAATAGTTCCTTAGAGATCTTTGACATCTTCTATCCAACTTTTTCTTAATAAATATCAAGGAGATAAAACCCTATAATGTGTGCACCCATTAATTCATATAAATTATATTTCTCAGTAGTCATAGATGATTACATGGCTAATTGGATATCCAACGCATCATACACATGTCTAAAAATGAGAGTGTGTTCTTATTTACTAGCCATTTTAAAACGATCTTTTAAAAATGGGGACTCCATCATGTAAAAAATCTTATCCTTGAGAAGTAAAATGTGAACGATTCAATACCACCCATGGAATTTTTCATTTCTAAATAGATTATCATTATCCAATATCAATCATAGGGATAATTTAAAGTTTTCATAACTTTCCATTTTTTACAATAATTAAAAACAAATTTTTAGTTCATCATATTCAATACCAAAAGTGTGATGTTATAAATTTTATTTTATTAGTATCCCACTATTTTATCAAATATCAATAGCTCTCACCATTAGAATCAAAATATTTGGTCACATGGATATTATAGTATTAAGGATATATATTTCCATTTTCAAAAAAAAATTATATTAAAATTACTCAATGGTATTTTGGTAGGTATTCTAGAGAAATACATAAATTGTATGTTCGTTGAACCATGAGTAGAATCTCCACTTTTGAAATCCAAACTAATATTTCCTCAACACTTTCCTCCAAGTTGCATCAAGTCTTGCAACATAAACCATTTTTGATTTTATCTTGGTAATGTGAACCCAAAAATTTTATTATAACTCATTAATAAATTAATGTGTTTTGAAAATGGATGAACGAACGGATTAATTGATTGTTTTATTCAAAATCATGTAATGGAAGGTTTTTTGAACATTTTATTTCCTTATTGTATTTTATTCGTCATTTTAGATTTTTTTTATATTATAAATTACTATATTTTTAATGATATATTGATATTACATAAATATTTAACCATGACATAAAAAAATACTTTTAAATAAAATCCATTAATTTTATTTGGTCTAATCATGACCATTATTTTTTATCATTCTTTGATCATTTTTAATCAACAAATATATATGTATCACAAAAATAAATAATCATAAACTAGAATTATAAAATTAGTGTGTGTAATTGTCTTGAACGTCAAGTAATGATTGATTTATCAAGATGATGATTAACCAAGCCTTGAACTAGGGGGAATAAATTTTTAAGCCAAGATAGGATAAAGTTTTATCACTCCACCATTATGCTATGTGTCTCCTTGGTTGGTTTCCCCTTAGTGCGGTATGAAATAATATTGTCTTATCTATAGATCCTTTCATAATATATTCTTACTTGGTCATAGTAGAGGTGAAATAGGGTTTTGAGGTAACGTAAAAGAATCCATCGATACATAGTCCCATAGATGATTAGGAGGAATGTATGATATACAAATAATCATATTTAATTTATTAAGATAAATTCATAGAAAATTACACAATAAATTTTTTAATTAAATAAAAACTTAATACATATATAGGTTGGAACATATCATCATTATCCAAGAATGATAAAAATACCCATTTAAACAAAATAAAATTCATTTTAATCTATTTTTTATTTTGATAAATATTTCAAATTAATAATTAATTAAATTGTTAATTAATAAATTTATTTATATCAATTATCAATCAACTCAGCCCTTGGAAATCCCATCGATTATAATTTTAATCTCATAAATTTGAAATTAATTAAGAACACGTCGTACATTGGAGGATGAATGGTGTGTACCATTCTACTTCTGCTTAAACCCATTACAATAGTTTAACTATCACATGGAATGTTTTTTCACATTAGACGACATGTGTCTAACATTATGTATGGTTCTATTCTTTAACAATATTCTTACATAACATCCATTACTACATGACATGTCATGATAGAAATGACATGTAGTTCCATGATTCAAAGGAAATCATATTAATGAAATTTATTATTGTATAGAATTCCATGAAAATACAAGATATTTATCGCTATAAATTTATATGAAGTCAACAATTTGTGAAATAACAATACATGTCATATACTAACAAAATAAAGAATAAATTATGTAATGAAGAATTCAATTACACAAAAAAACGTTCAAAATACTCTGTTTTTAATCTATAAAAATTATCATGTCGAACAACATTTTCATCCAACTAAATTACATGTTGTTCAATTAAACTTTAATTAATTACTCCATGTGTTGAACATCACCACATTCTTAGGTACTTCATGTGTATTCCACATGGTTTGTGATTTTTTACACAAAGAATACAAATTTTGACATGTCGTTCAATCTATTTAATGTTGTGTTTCTTGAATAAAATCCAACAAAATTGTGTATCAATTACATGACATGTACTTTTTCCACAAGGTTTCCATGATTCCCACAAAATCAATATTTGTGGTTACTTTATGTGTACACTATATACATGCCATGTACCTTTATCAAGACACAATCCAATTATAATTCAGAACTTTTCATGTAATAACATCATGTTCCAATCCTTTACATAGCATGATGTGGTTTTCATCACTATCCCAGGTGTGGTAGTACATGGTTACATGATGTACACATTTTCATACATTTCATGTATCCATTTTATGTAGAAAAATCATTTGGCACCTATGAATCTGATAATTTAACATTTTTTATCTTTTATTTTCCAATTTGTGGTCATAAGAAATCAAATATTCATAATATCTTTAATTTTATTTTAAATAATGAAAAACTAGAAATTAAATACTAATAACAAAATATGTAATTGATTATATAATAATATATACCTATAAAACAATATGTGAACACTTTAATACTACCTGAAGGTTCTGAGGTGCAGTGAAAGCAGTTGTTCGTGGCCTCAACAATTGTATTCATCAATTTCATTTAATAAATACTCAAAAATAAAGGACAGAAACCCCAAAATATTTGATGATATGATATTTTTATATAAAATTTATATATAATATATAAACTACAATTACATTAACTTGAAAGATATTTTATCATTAATTAATTTGGTTATCCTTCTTTCCATACCATCATTATGATGAAGGATCCAAGTAAGAATCCATCTAGAGGTATCCATACATAATCCAAAATCTTATAATGTCACCACTAGAACTATGGGTGCTAGTGTGAAGGTGCCTATCATCTTGCTTCTCATAATGAGAATTATTTTAAGTATAAAGAGACTTTTTTCCCTCTTGGTCCTAAAAGGAGAGATGAGATGATCATCTCTCATTCATGACAGTTATATTAAGATAATTATATATATTCTTAAGAATGTTTTATATAGGGAATATTTTGTTCATAATAGTTCACTTAGCCATATGAATGATATAATTTAGGTTATATACTTTGGGTAAGACACTTAGTTATTATACTATAGCCCTTAACTAATTTCTTAATTCTAAGTAAACCCCACACCTAATAATAATAAAAAAGTTATTATTATATTTCATGAAGTTCAAAAACTCATGGATAATAAAATATACTTTAGTAAAAAATAAATAAATAATTATTTTAATGGTATTAAATAAAATATATTATTTTAATCTACACCCACAAGACAACCTCTCAATCCTCCTCGACATTATCAATCATTTAATAATAAATATTTATTTAAATAAATAAGTTTCATTATAATATTTATTTTATAAATAGAAAGATATTAACTTCACTAAAAGGTGAATAAATATTTATTTAATTATTTCAAAAAATGATAATTTAATTAATTTAATCAACATAACTTGATTAATGATTATTCATATTTATCGAGAATAAAATTAATTATAATATTAAATTTAAAAAAAACTAAACTGATATCCTAGATACACTTAGTGTGTTGTCGTCTAGTCCTATAAAAATAATTACATTCAGGTTGCATAGTATAACACTCATCATGTTATAAGATAGTTATTAGTATTCAGGTCATTGAATATATATATACTTGAAAGTAAAAAGTTAGTTGGTTATAGGTCACCAATTCCGATGGAATTGCACTTACATTATAGCTAGATATTAAATACTTTGAGATTAATATCAGTCAAATGATCTTCAAGATTCTTCTGAGATAGGGATTTAGTCAATGGGTCTCCCTTTTCTCGTTTTTAGAAATTATTCTTACTATGACCACACCCCTCTGAGAAAAATTCCTCAAGATTTGATACTTCTATCTTATATACATCTTCCATTTATTCGAACATAGATCCATAACAAGGACCATCGCTAAAATATTATAAAAATATAGTGTGATATAATTTTATTTTTAGGCACCACATCATGATCATGGATGAAATTTTTTATCCACACTAATTCATTGGTTGGGTTAGAAGCTATAATATAATTGGCATCTTTTATAAAATTAGTGACCAAGGGATGTTTTGTTCTATTTTAGATCACACTTCCTTCATTATAAAATAATTCATTTCCCAACATTTATTTTAGATCATTTAGGAATTTCTGGAAACTATCTTCTATAGATCAATTAATGACTATCTACTAATATCCGATATAAACCAGGAACACATACATAGTATGGCCTCATATATTTCAAGATAATATTAATTGTAGTCCAAAATTTTTCTACTAGGTCTTATTGATATCATCCTATAACGATCTTAGAATAAGAAATACTAAGCATGGTACATGGAATGACATCCTAGGAGGATCCTATCATTGATGTGTAAGGAATCATACTCATTATCTATATTTCCTATTATTTCCATGGACAAGGTTTCTTTGAGAGATATATATCATGTAACATTGAAAACAATCCCATATTAGACATTCCATATTTAATATCTTTAGTGACTTCTCAATGTATATACCCAAACATAGTCTAATTCGCCTCCTATATATTCCATGAATGATCATTATCCCTTGAATATAGGCTTATTTACCTATGTATTTCATGGAGAACCATTTTTAACAATTTATTAATAAATCATAAGACTGGTATTTTTGTCCCATAAATAATATATCATCAACACATACTAGTAGTAAAAAAACTACAATAGTGCATCCTCTTGTAGAAAAATGGGTCACATTAATTCTTTATAAAACCAAATTTTATTATATCTTCATGAGGGATAATGTTCCTTGATTTTGATTTTTCCTTCAACCCAAAAATTTATCTCTATGTTTTTTATATTTTATTGGAATCTTTTATGGTCATAACACCTACTTTTGGGTTATATTATGATTTTTCCGAAGTTTCCCATTAAAGAATTTTGTTTTGAAACCCATTTTATGAATTTAATAATCCTAGGAAACTACCATGAAAAATACAATTTCGATGGGTTACATCATAATTACTTATGAAATGGTTTTCTCATAGTCTATACCTTGATGTTTCATAATCAATTTAGCCACCAATTTTTCTGTATAGGTGTTGAATTTATTATCCATGTCCATTTTCTTCTTCAATTCCAATTCATATGCTATAGGATTTACATCCACTAGAGGATCTACTAAAACCCATACATGGTCTTGGTACATGGAATCTATCTTAGAATTATAGGTTTCCTTTCAGCTAGAAACCAATGACATTCTTACAGCTTATTTATAGGATATAAGTTCATTATGTTCAATTAAAAATTAGTCACCATTATAGATGACTATAAAACCATATCTATATGGTTCTCTAACCTATAGTTTGCACCAAATATATAATTTGTCTTTGTTAGAAAAGCAACCATGGGGTGTTATAGATTTTTTTCTTGTGCCAACTCTAACATATCATGATACTCTACATTAATGAAGTCAATATTTCAACCACAATATCTTTTAGAGATATTCTCCCTCTCAAGAATTTTGGTATTTCATCTCACCATAATATTTTTTTCTAAGAGGTTTAATAGATAACATCATTTAGTTTCTGTAAGATATCCTTTAAAGATGCAATTTGTTTCTTAGCATGTTGGTTTTTCTAGAGATATATTTAAAACCAATTCATATCACTATATATTTAAATGTGAAAGCATCATTTTATTTATACTTTATAACTTGACTGAAGTTAATATTTTTTCTTTATTTTGAATTTATTTTAGAATTTTTGATATAATATTCAATTCATATCAAAAAGTAGATAATAGAAGACTTAAGTGACTCATCAACTATCTCACCATGTCTATAATGGTGTGGTTCCTCCATTCATGGACCCAATCACACCATAGTGTATATTGAGGAGTGGGTTTAGAGAGAATCCCATACTCTTCTATATGGTTGGGGAAAACATTGTTAATATATTCTCTACAAAAATATTACTAGAGGTTTTTTATCTTCTTACCGTGATGATTCACTAATTAATTCTTGAAATCCTTAAATTTCTCTATGGGCTTAGACTTATACCTCATTACATTGAAAAATCCATATCTACTAAATTTTTCCTGAAACGTTATGAAGTAATATATCAACCTATGGATTAAAATGGAAAAGGCCAACATACAACTACATGAACTAATTCAAGAAGCTTTGTGCCCCTTTCACCATTTCTAATAAATGAACCATTGGTTATTTTTCTTATAGACAATCATGAAATATATTATGTGGTTTTATTTAAGAATAATATAAATACACTTCCTGATATTTCTTTTTCAAACACTTCTCATTTAAATAATGAATATAGTGATACGACATCATGGTGTGATATGTTTCATGTGAACTTATTTTGTTATCAACATCCAACACTTAGTTTTCATATTCCTGTGCATAAAGAACATTATTAAGATGTTCTATCTCATAATATAAAATCTTTTTATAAAAGTCTCAAGACTTATTTTTGAATTTTAAAATAAAGAAAAATATTTTTGAACTCTAAATCGATATAATGAATTTGGTTATATTGGGAACATAATAAAAATTATTTACAATTAGAATTATACATTTTGAAAAAGTGATATGGTAGTCTCTGATATCCAATTCAATATATCTTACTTCATTTGTAACACAAATATTAACATCATGTCTAGAAACCATCTTAAATCTACCTAGTTGTTGTATTTGGATAAAAATGTTACACCAAAATCTATATCTAAGACCCCATTTTTTAAAATGAATAGGTTATTTTTAATAAAAAATGAGCCTAAAGCTTCCCCCTATTGGTTTACATTGGTGAATTTCATCCAATATCCCTTCATTCAAGATGAAAAACATACAACATCTTTTTTCATGGCCCACCTCTTATCCAGCTTCTCCTGGTAAGGCATTATGAAGGTGACCTATACTTGGTTTTAGTCTTTGTGCATTCTAACATTCCCTTAATCTTGATCACCATAAGGACTGACGGTTTTTTATGCTTCATTTATTTTTATTCATAATATATGAGTTTCAATAGATTTGGGTGTGTCTTTTCAATATCATTGATATTTAAATTCATAATAAAACATGAGATGTTTTGAAGAAATATAGTGACCATGTAGTCTGTGAAAAATTCTTCAGGATGATTGAAACATAATATTTTCATAATCTTAATATATCCAATAATCTAAAATATATGTGGTTTAGATGGTTCTATTTATCTAAAATTTAATGTAAAGTTTTCCTTATAGATCACATACTTCTATTATATATATTTATCCTTATAAATATCATGAATTTGAGAAAAAACTGGTTATGAATCCATTTATTCCTAAGTATTATATAGATAACATGTCATGGATGATAATTGGGGACATTGGACATGTAGTGCATCATCCACATGTTTTAAAAATATAGTATGATCCTCATCACTCACATATTTATAAGTATATGACTCTAGTATATATAGCTCTTAATACTAGAATAATAAAATGTGGAGGTGTCTGTACCACTCCTAGAATAATTCATAAGTAAGGATATTATCTTTCCCCAAAATAGATCCAAAGCTCCATAGTTTGTTTTATACTACTATGATGGAGTGGTGAATCAATGTTACAATTTTTACAGTTTATATTAATAAATTAACCTTTTTGACATATTATGTTCAAGATACACTAACATTAAACACTCTCTCACTTGGTATGAATTAGTAATGTAAATGAAAAACACATAAATATTTTTACATAGTTTGATCCCAATGTGGGAACCTAATCTTAACTTGGTTTGTGTGGATTTATGAGACATAAATTGTCACTATAATTTTCAAGTGATTACAATAGTGGGTCCATTTTATTCCTTAAAACATAAAATTATATCTATAATAATACAATATAAGGGTGTCATGGATTCCTGAATCATTATAGAGTGATAAAAATAATTGTTATTTTTTATACTGGGACCTCTTGAATTCAATAACCATTTTTTATCTTTGATATCAATAAGATCTTTAGAACCCCATAATATTTCATAATGATTGAGAAGTGAATAGGGGTATGCACACACCTATGGTATCTATTCTTCTTAGTTAATATTCTTTAGAAGACCATTAATCACCTTGATTTCATCAACATAAATGATCAAAATAAATAAAGACTTTTTAATACCCACTCTGTTTGATATTAAAGTTCATAAATTCCATGATGTATTGGGTATCAATTATAAATTATCAAAAAAAAATCATTCTTCATTTTCATATTTTATATTTATATAATTATCTTGAAAAAAATTTAATATTTCAAAAATGGAAAATATCTATGATATTTAGTGCCTTATTCTTCTGGTTATCAACTTTTAAAAAAATCGATCCCACTTTAACTCATTAAAATCACTTTCAAAATCCCAGTCAATATATTCATTTAAATATAAAAAAAACTATGTATAATTTATTCATAAAAAACTCTAGGATGTCTATTATTTTTTTTGACTATTTCCACCAATAGTATGCATAGAGTTCTTTAGAATGACCTAAATCATCATGGTGGAAAAATATCCCACTTCAATAAAATAGATTCAATATAATTCTTCATTCTAATTTTTAATCATAAATCTTGGAAATGAATGTTATATTTAAAAAATTAATGAACATATTATTCTACCTCAAACTCTCATGGGGTTTTATTGATCACAAACATTCACCAATGTTATTAATGATTTCATTTATGAGATTTTTAGTGTTTACATAGAATATAAGGTGGTAAATTCAAGTTAAATATGAAGGATTTTGATGAATGATTTTATTATATTTTCTGATCTTTGTGAATTCTTTTTTAATGTATTAAATCCATAGATAGATCATATAAAAACATTTAAAGACATTTCATTGAAGTGGAGGAGACACTTTTTGATGGATTAGAAAATTGACCAGATCCACTCCCATGGTGCAAGGGTTTTTAGAATAAAATAGTAAGGGAATTTTAATTACACAATCATGGATGGATTGATAGTCGATAAATGGAATGAAAGGCCAAAATGGGCATATTCAGAAGACCACACCATTTCTCTTGGGTGTTTTTAAAGCCAAATTGGCCACGAATTTTATACTAGGGTGAAGTTTAGGGTGTTCAATACAATAATGATATGAGGCTTAATTTAATAATGTCCCATATCTTTAATTCATGGTATTCAATGGCTTAATTTCTCCCTATGAATTCTATAAGGTTTCTAATAGATTTAATGGAAATAAATAGGGGATCAAGGAAGATTGGATCTTAACAATCAATATGTGAAACAAATGTTTGACTGAATCAATATTAAATCTGTAGCATTGTCTAATGAATCCTCTAAATATCCATTATGAATTTCCAAATCCCATTGTCTCTCAAAACACACACAGACACACACACACACTCCCTCTCTATATATATCTATCTCTCATTTGTTTCAATATTTCGAGAGATTTTAAATATTGCATTTGTATAATATTCTCCCTAAGAAGATATATCTATTCTCCCCACATCTTCATAAGGTAATAAAAAGCATAAGTCAGGTAATTATTCCCACAAATAAAAAAGTGATGGAAATATTTATTTTCAAAATTGTTAAATGGAAAGTGAAATTCAGTTATTGGGTCCCTATTAAAACCAAGGTAATTTAGTCCTTACATTTTTATTAAAACCAATTGAAGGACTTAATAAGACATGTATCTCAAATTTATGGGTGGAGACATTGGGGAACCTTGTTTGATATTACCAACATCCTTATCAATAGTTTCTTCTTCCCTTTTCTTTTAAACATTGCATTAGTCTTGTCTCGATATGCATAAAGTTCATATACTTGATATATCCACTCTCTACTATGAAAAATCGTTTAATAAAATTATATATTAATATATAAAAATGGTTAAAATTTATTGATTTATAATTAAATTATTGTGTAATAATTTAATTTTAAAATTACCATTTGTTTTTATAACATTAATTTTGAAAAGGAAATTCACCCCTCCCTTTCGATTTTTACCTTCCACTCTGACCCATAATTAGAATTAAAGGAGATATTTTTTTTTATTTTAGAAATATTAATTTTCAAAACATGAATTTAATTTTTTAAATTTTTAATTGAATTCAATGATTGATTTTTTAAAATGAAATATTATACTCAAAATTCACATAAAAGGATTTCATTGGAATTCTCCCCTTTCATAATGTATCTAATTGTTCTTATTCAAAAAATTATATTTCTAAATTTTATTTAGTTTAGATTATCCTAATTGGAAAATGGTTATGCACTTTTATACCTCAAATTATATAGTGAAGGATAAATTTAATTGAAAATATATTGCTTCATTTGAACTTAATGGAAAATCCACGAATAGTCTCTCTTATGGACTTGACTAAAATGAATTTAGTCATGTTTATTTTTGGAAAACTACTAAATAAATATGGAAAAATTGAAATACAAACATGATGGTATGTATAATGATAATGATATGCAAATAGATATGTTTAGAAATGAATTTTATAATTATTAAATGCATTAAAATGAATTTTTTACTAATATGTTTATGATATTTACTAAAATTTACAATAGTAGAAGGTCTCTATATGAATATTTCTCCAAATAAACACTCAAAAATGAAATTATTATATGTTTTCTATTGTTTGTGTGCTCCCAAAATGATGGAATTACAAAAAAATAATGAAATAAACAATATTCTACATGAAAAACTCATAATCTCCACAGTTACATAACAGATAATTAGTAATAAACATGTTAATAAATAAATAATGGAATCCAAGGAAACCAAACGAACTTTTTCTTTTAAAGTAATAGAAGAAAATTATTCTTTTAAAAATGAAACAGAAATTGGAAGTAAATATGAACAATTTATGAGAAGATTTAACAAATCAAAAAATTAGAATAAAGATAAGTAATAATTTCTATAATCAAAATATAAATATCAAATTGATGTTTTAGATGTGACTTTCTTCGGTTGAAGAAAGAAAGTTCATATCAAGTCTAATTTTCCCTTGAAGAAAATTTCTAAATATAAGAAGTAAGGTAAGAAAGATATTATCTTCTTGACATGGATTTATATAGAATATTATCTTTTAGTATATAAACAAATTAACTCAACTCCTAAACTCTTGATGGATCATCTCGAGGTATGTGAAGTGGTTAGTCCTAACTCTCATTTTAATCCCACTTTATTTTTTATCTTATTATTTATAAAATGATATTGGATGTTTTTTTTTCAATAAATTCATTAAATATGTGAAGACCTTTAAAATAAATATAAATGTGTTCATAATGAGAGAAATTAACTTTTGAATGAAAAATATATTCTTTTAAAATAAAAAATTGGTTTTCTTTTAAAACTAAAAAATAACCAGATATTGATGTTTTGAAATATGAAATCATGGATCTCAAATTCACTCTTTCAAAATGAACCCACATTGAACAAAATCATAACATTATCCTTGGTTATCAATTTTTCAAAAAACATAAAATGGATTTTCTTTTTCTAAAAATGAAATATCATTGAAAAATTGTACTTTTGTGAAAGGTATTTCGTAAAAGAAATTAAAATTATTATTGAAAATTCCAAAATTTATTTTATTAATGCAGTTGAAATTATTCTCTATATGGTTGACCCCAATAAATTTATTTTCCCTCTAACTTTTATAAAATAAATTATTATTATAAATGACTTTGGGTTCCGAAATAAGTATTTTCCAACATTATTGGACCCAAGAATGTTACTTATTCTCAATCTTTATTATATAACATTGTCGAAACCGCAAGGGTTCCAAAAGGCACTTGATATTGAGTTTTGAAGGACCTCACCAATGTGATTGATTGACATATATTTCGGTGGATTATTAATAAAATAATACCAATTAAATCTTGATGTGATTTATCTATCATTTTTATTCTTGTGATTTTGTGTAATGCTCTAATTTTGGGGATCTGTACTCTTTAGTTTCTATATAAAATTTGGAAATCTACCATGATCTACATGGGAAATGGTTTTTTGATATTTTTATATTTTTTCATCTTGATCATAATTTATCGATATAAAATCTGTATATATATATTACTTCTTCTTAATATATGGGATTTTATATTATTAGTTTATATATAAATGTTTACTTCTTTTTCATTCAAAAAAATTCAATTTCAATTTATTTTGCTTGATTTTATATTTTATTCTTCAAAACCATATATTTTTAAAATTAGTAGGATTTTTATTATCCATATCACTTAATTTAATTAGTTTTATTTTTAAAATTTTATGGACCTCAATAATATAATATATAATTGTACTATACAGGGGAATTTTCTTTAAGGATTTATTCTCCTTTACACCCTTTTCGATTTATTTTATTAATGTTTTATCTTTTTTTAAGCATGTGATATCTTCATAATATTTTGTTAAAATCATGTTTTAAAATTCTTATCTTATAGAATAGTATTATATTTTTGAAGATAATATTCCTTTGGCCTCCATATTTAGATTTTTTATAATAAAAATGGGGGATAAGTTTTAGGAGATTTGTATTTTAGATAAATATTTGGTGTTTTCTATTTATGAATAGTTAATTTATCTCTTGATCATGGGGAATATATTTATGTTAATCTTATGATCATGTTTAATATTATTATCTTAATATCTTAATCATGTGGAATATAATTAAATTTCTCTCTTTACAATGTTAAAAATATTTAAAGTTATATTTTTATCCTGTTGAAAATCGTTATGTTTATCTCTGGAGCAAGTTGAATATATTTATATTTTTCTATTGATTATGTTAAATATATATAAATTTATCTATTAATTTTTTTTAAAATATTTATGTTAATATCTTGATTTTGTTGAATAAATTTATATTTACCACTTTAGCATATTGAATATCATTATGTTAATATCATGAGCATGGTGAATATCATTATATTTATATCTTGATCATGTTTAATATCTTGTTCACTAAAATATTTTTTATTTATATATATTTTCAAACATTTCATTTATATGTAATATATCTTTTTAGGTTAAGTGTTTTTTTTAATAAATTGAGAGATATTGTTTTACCTTTATCTTTATCTCATGGTGTTTCATGATCCCAAACACTCACCTTTGTTAAAAATGATTTAATTTAAGAAAATTTCAATGATTATATTTAATATAATGTTGGGGAATCGAGTTAATATTGAATGATCATGAATTAGGATTTGATTTTCTTTGAAAATAATCTAAAAGAATCATTTTATTTTTGAGGCCTTGGATAGAGACCATAAGAACCATATAATACCATTCATGGAAGTGGAAGAGGAACTTGTTTATAATATAGTAAAACAGCTAAAGCCACCCCCATGGTGTAATTAATTTAATAACAAAATGGTTAGAACATTTTCAACACAACATGGTGGTTGATGTCTTGGGGGTATGGTGGAATGATAGACCAAATAATTATATTTAGGTGATTATACCTATGTTCTTAAAAATTTTGAAGGTCAAGATAACAAATAATTTTTTACCAAGTCATGGAGTTTGGTATATTAGTTTGTGATTATATAAGAATGTATTTAATGTTGATTAGGTTCTTTAATTTACAGTATATAGTGGATTAATTTCTCTCAAAAAAATATAGATGATTTTCAAAGGATTTTATGTATATAAATATAGAATAAAGGAGTATTGGATCTCAATAATCATATTGTGAAACATCTCTTTCACCGAATCAGTTCTATGGATATATATTCATCCAAACCATCCTATAAAGACCCATTCCCAATTTCTAAATCACAAATTATCTTAAATATTTCTCTCTCTCTCTCTAAGTTAAACCCAAATTTCAAGAGATATAGTTTTTAGGATTTATATAAGATTTTATTACGAAAATAACTATATTCTCATCTCATATTATAATGGTTATCAAAACCAAAGTTTATGAATGTGTCTTCACATTTATATAAGTGAGGGGTGGGTTTCATGTCATAATTGTTAAAAGGAATGAGAATTTTGGATCTTGGATATCTATTGAAACTATGGGAAGATGGTTCTTGGATTTCCATTAAAACTAAGTTGATGAATTAATAATACATATCTCTATAATTTATAGGTGGATACGTATGGTAAACTTTTGTTCTATTACCATGATCTTTAGAATTTGAGTTTATATTCTCATTAATTTGACAAATTTTATCCTTATTACATTGAAAAACATAAAGTGTATATATTTGATATATCTTTTCTCCAATGTTATTAATTTATTAATACAATTAGTTATTAATTTGATTATATAGATCAAATTTATTACTCCATTGTTTCATAATGTTGTAATCTTTTAATTTTTAAATGTTTATTTTTTATTATTTTATTTTTTAATATGAAATTATCCTCATATTTCCATTTTTACATTCCACTTTGACACACACAGACAAATAATCTATTGGTTTATTTCTCAATTTCATCTCAACATTTCTCTTCAGTTATATCGTAAGAATAAATGACATTTATAGTAATATGATTTATCATTCCTTATAAATTTTGGTAGAAAATATTTTATTAGGATAACCAACACCTATGAAAACTCAATAACACTTACATAGTTATAAATTACTCTTATAAGGTTTGATAATCCATTAATAAATCCAAAAAATTCATAAAATGTATCCATGATCCTTAAAAAAATACAAACCATCCCCTAATAATTTTAATGAATCTTTTTAAATCCTTGACCATCCTTGCAGAAATTTCATTCCTTTACCAATTCTTCATTCACACTAAAATGTCCCTTACTGTAATTATAAATGATCTTTATAGATATAACTTTGATAGTTTTATTCATAATTACATACCTAAAAAATTTAAAATTTCATAAAAAATCTTTTAAATTATCTTAATCAAATACAAGAAAACTGAAAAAAAATTAATCACCTTCCAAAGCTTCATACTCATGGTTGATAACAAGTACAATATTCTTAAAAAATTAAATTATGTTTTTAGACACCAACCTTTATATTTACATTCAACCTCCAAAAATCACTATAAGAAACAAAACCCTATATCCTTTATTAGATATATATTATATTGATACCAAACAAATTGTATTTAGTATTGTATTTAGATAATTCCATCTCTATGTGATAAAAAATGTTTAGCCATGTGATCAAGATGATATCCCCCAAAATTAGTGCACTCATCCATCCTTTTCTCCCCTTATTCCATAAAAAAATCCAGCATTCCCAAAATAAAAAAGCAGTAGAGAGTTTTTTCACTTCTTCTCCCACTTTGAAATAATATTCCAAGAATAGTGTGGATACTTTACAAAGTCCTTAAATTGAGAGGTAAGAGTCAAATATCCTTGTTCATCCTTAAGGTGTCAAATATCACATTTAACATTACATTGTTCAAAATATTAGCAATTTGATCTTTAGTAATATTGCATTATATCGTAATATCACCACTATAAACCTTCTAATTGATGAAGTGAAACCTAATATTAATGTGATTTGATTTTGAGTGTTGTATTAGATTTTTAAATAGAACTATAACACTTTGATTATAAAATTAAATTCTAATAGGCTATTAAATATTTACCATAAAGTGTTTAAGTTGTTCCATTAACTGGATCATATGGGATTAAGCACTTGGTGTAGCCACACATTCAGCCTTTATGGTACTTAATGTAACTTATTTCTCTCAAATTTATATATTAAATAGATTCCATCAAAATTAATTATCCCACATGAAGTAGATTTCCTGTAATTACACTCTCCCACCCATTCTTTATTATTATAATTAGATAGATTATGTTACACCGCAACTTTTTACATCAAATTGAATTTTAAGGTGACATTAATTTACTTGATAAATCTTTTGTAAATAATTAAATGTTATTTATTAGTATCCCTTTGATACATTACATAGAATGTCACTACATAAACAATATTTGGTCTAGATGTAGTCAGATAGAGAATAATTCCAATCAACCCTCAAAACTCACTAAGATTTACAATTTATATATTAACATACCTTACAATATTTATCCCAAACTATATGACTATAGAAAATAGTTTGGAATCTTATATTCCAAACTTCTTCAATAAATCCTCTACAATATTTTTTTAGGATAAAAAAAATAAATTCTACCTTTTATATTACTTCCAATCCAAGAAAGAACCATATTTATCCATACATGGATATCTAAACTTTATTATTTATTTTTTATAAAATGATTCATAAGAAATATCTTGATCACTTAAAAATAACAATATCTTCATCATATACAATAATAATGAGAATAAATACCTATATTTATCATATAAAAAGGTAACTATCCACATTTCCCTTTTTGAAAATCTTATATATCAATCACTTATCTATCATTGACTAATAGAATCAAGGGGTATGTTTTATAATATATATATCCTTATTCAATTTACACACCATTATTCAAATATTTTCATGAAAAAATACTTTAGGATTGTAAATATATACTTATTCCTATAGCACTCTATTTACGACGGAAGAGTTCACATCCATTGGATATAATTTATAATTCCTATGAGTTTCTATAGATAGAAATATAATTTTATCCACTAGTTATGAAATAGGGGAAATTTTATCTTCAAAATCAACTCCATCAACATGATATTAACCCATTAATACATGTATATTCTTGTTTATTATGAATTCTCCCATATCATTCAATTTATTATTGAGCACTAACTTGTTCAAAATTTAATTTTTACATTTTATTGTTTGGAAAAAAAATACAAAGGGGATTTATTCTTATTTTGATCCATCTCCTCATCTACAAATCCTACTAAATCATTGGTCTTAAAATATTTAGCCACTTATTTTTTCTTTATATATAATATAATTGTGGTTTGGCTATCAAGTATCAATATTATTTTCCTCTAAGATGGAGCATTCTAGTTTCCTATTATTTTATCTGCTTCCACATGATTCATTATCTTCTAATACTTATAAATTTCATATTGAGTAGCCTCTTATTCTATAGTGGTCTTATCATAGTCAATATCAATAATATGCGGTATGATTGAAACTTGTTCCTCATGGGTTTTCTAATGTATTTTCACATTGTATTTATCATAATATTTAAAATATTATTCATTAGGAATAATAATATTGGGTATATTCTTAGTTATTTTCAAATAATAATAGTATAATACATTATTAATCCCATTTTTACAATATATGTTTCCATTTCTATTAGATAAATATCCAAAAAATGCACCTTCCTCATCTGTCTAATCTAACACCCCTTAATTTTGGTAATTTATTTTCATTATGTATACACTACCAAACACTCAAATGTAGCCCATAATTGGTTTATCATTATAAATGATATCGTAACAGTTAATATAAGACCTTGGTCTTAGTAAAAACCTATTATTAATATGAAAAAATATTCATAAACCCTATTTTTAGTAATACATTGAAAAGTTATATTATTACATCATGGTTCTCCCAATCTAACCCATGCTTCTGTTATTTATCCCAAATAATCAATTTTTATAGGTTGTATAAAGATTATTATATTGATGTTTCATTTTTTTTTCAAGGTATTATTTTAATGATTTACTTTTGAAATCCTTAGCACTATTAGATCTACGATTCTTGACACACATACTCTTTCATTCTCAACTAGTCTACTAAAAAAATTAAAAATATCCAATGTCTCTAATTTATGTTTTATGAACACAAAATTGATTATTAAATTATATTAATATGTGAATGTGTTGAATTAGGGACCCCCTTATTCAGAATTAGTCCTCACTACTCCCACAAAAATCTAAATATATCATATTATGTGTCCTTTTATACTTGATTTACACAATTTTGTGCCTTCCTTATGTCATATTCCCCTTTTGGTTGGTTTTATAGACTTGTTTTATTTCCCTGTTTAGATTAGGTAAGTCTATTACCAGATCTCCCTTAGAAATATTTCTTAGACTTATAAACATAGTATGACCTAATCATCTATAGTATAACATGTTTTCATCTTTAGAGTAAAAATAGTAATAATTACTTGATTCTCCAATTTTCAAAAGGATACTACAAGTTCTTTCACTTATTGTGATGAATTTTCAATTGATAATAAATGTTTATATTTTGAATATATCCTCATTGAATTCATCACAATATTAACTCGAACATCAATAGTTATGTTTAATCTCATCAATAAATTGAATGTCTTTTGACTTCATAGTTTGGGAATGAATCTCATATGATCCAATTCCATTTATACTTAGTGAGATCTCATTCCAAAAGGCAACTACATGACCATAATTGTCTTCAATTCTCATCAAGGTCATGGTTTCTATATCCATATCTAATGACCAACCACTATTAATAATCTATGGTCTACTACATTTATAACATTAAGATCCACTTCAATAACACATGAATTTTCTATTTTGATGTATCTTTGAGTCTTATTTCTTTCAAAAAATGTTTTTTTCAAGAATTATGGTCATATATTCCAAAGCATAGTGATCGTACTGGTCAAAAATTCCTCAAATCTCAATTATCTAATCAAACATATTTTGAATAGATAATTTCATTGAATTTATACTTACATACTTCATTTAGAATTTATTCTTGGGTTCATTGGATTGGTCCAAGTCAATTATTTACTTTTTTGACTCCATATAATATTCATATTTAATAATTATATATATTATTTATTCTCAAATACTCCATAAAACCAAAAATATATTTTAAAGCTTTCCCTTCAATGAAAATATTGACCAAATATGTAATTTCATGCTTGCTACACTGGTATACTTTCACCCTCCATATGATTTATTTTAAGGGAGTATTTCATTCTAAATATACTTTCTAATTTTTTGGATATAGAATTTATTTTTACTAATATTTTATAAATCAATAATTTCCTATATTTGATTTTAAAACCTTCTTAATTAAATGAAATACTCTTAATATTTTTGTTTCAATGGAAAGAGTTTTACCTGATTTTATGTATAGAAGTTATCAAGAGTCCATAATGATTCAATGTTTATCTATAAATATTCATTAAAATCACATATCATTTTTCATAGGGAATTATCAGCCTTAGGAAACCTATATTGAATTACATTTAATTCTTATTTTTTCTAAGAAACGTTCATTTAATATTATTTTATTATTTTCTCTCACTTTAAATTTTCCTTTCCGAATCATAATTACATCAACATAATAGTTTAATATGTTGAGGGTTTAATCATTATTATTATTTAATGTTTTTATTTCATTATTTTATTATCATTCCCACCCAATACACACTTAAATATCATATTTTAGAATGTTATACAAATAGGTTTCTTCCAATTCTTCCTCACTTATTGATTTTTATATTTTTTACATGAGTAGTGACTTTACTAAACTTCACTCTAGTTTCTCATTCCAATTGAATAATAGAATTGGTGTTTTTATCCTCTTCCTTTCTAAAAAACGATCTTATTTTCCTTCAATGATATTTTTATTTTTTTATCTATATTTATTTACTTCCGTTGAACTTTTCCCTCTTTCATTCTCTAAGGCCTCTCACCATCCTCTTTAGCTTAAAAGTACACATTATTATTTCTGGGAAAATTAGATGTCAAGTGTAAAATATCTCCACACTTAAAGCTCTTAAGTGGGAGTTTTAATTTTTTTTATCGTATCCATTTTTTAGTATTTTATATATAAAATCCATTGACATTTTATACTACTCACCAATTTCCTCTTCATATTCAAATTCCCTACTGAATTCAACATCTTCTCTGTTGATCTTGAGCTTGATCAGGGATTTGAATGTCTTTTTCTCTATATGTATCCTATAAAACCCTGGATAATTTATTATATCATAGTTGAGAAGATTACTTTACATCTCATCTAATGATTGGAACTCCTTTTATACCAATGAAGAAATATAGGGATTAAATAGTATTAGAAAATTTCCCATTAACATATTAATAATAATTCAACCATAGAAACGATCACCAAATATGTTAATGTGGTTGGAAATAACATTAACATTGGTAATGTAATCATCAATCATATTTTCATAATCCATTATAATATTATTCAATATTATCTCTCCATATTTTAAATTTGGATTCTCTATTTTTAACATTTCATTCATATATGATATTATATTTTTCCCACATTTATTTCACTATGTTTAATACCATTAATTTAGTTTATAATTTATCTAATGAATATGAACACATTATATTTCTATATTTTTATCTACATATAACTTCCATTTTTTTAAAAATTTCTTGGGGGTATCACTTCTATGAGGTGTAAAACCAACTATCACAACGTCACTTACTTTAAGGTCTTCGGATAAAATATTTGGAAGCATTATATTCTTCTATCCATGAACGTTATTCCAATAAAATATTTTTTATCTTATACTATTAAAAGAATTCAGGTTCTCTGTGTCTCACATTTTGAATAAATTTGGATTTCATAGGGAAGGGAACCTGGTTTTTTATAACACTTAATTTTCCCTAAACAGTTATGTACTACAGAGAGGGGAGGGGTTAATTAGTCAAAATTTTATTTTACAATTTTTCTTAATAAATGAAACATTTAAAATTATTATGGTCTAGATCCACTAACATTAAAAACACCATTAAAAAATATTAAATAGTAATGTAAACATTCACAACACACACATATTTTTATATTGTTTAATACAAGTTTGGATACCTAATAATTTATACGTTTGAGTCATGTTATAAGACCAATATTATCACTATAATTTTCAAGTGATAATCAGATAGGAGAAATGTTCATCCTTGAATTTTTTGAAGCCATATAAGATAATACAAGATAAGGGATGTATGTATCCTTAAATATTCATAGAGTGACATTGTCTTGACACCTACCCACCAAAAGAGTACCCCACCTGGGCCGACAATGATGTTAGGGAGATGATGACTTCTTGAATCCATGTTATAATAGTCCTTGGGTTTGTGATTAGCACAAAGGGTCTAATAAACATACATATAAGAGGCATTAAACTGTAATAGAACATAAAGAAGAGATAGATAAGGAAGTTACACCAATCAAAACCAACTCATATATATATATATAATAATTCCTAAGTGAATACATTCAATGTCATACAATACAAAAATGATTGAAAGGGGAACTATAATTACCAAAAAACAAGGATGAATGTGACCAAAAAGCCCAAATAGATCTTGAAAACCATGAGCATTTAATATCTAGCCTCATCAACGAACTCCTATAAATGACCTGAAAAATAGTTTATATATATGAAGGGTGATAATAACAATATACTCAATAGGATAATCCCTGAACCCTCTCGTAAGAGAGGCAAAGAAAGCTTACTAACGAAAAATGGAAAATAGTGAAACTAACTCATCACCTAAATAGGTAACCTATGTTCCCAACCTCTCCATGGATAAATATCACCAAGATACACATAAAAGAGAGAATATAATAAAACAGTGAAACACCAAGGGTACCTCGCTCCTTCCCCCCACTGTTGTTTTGATCTTCCCCAACGTTGCACATCCCGTGCCATATCTCTCCAAAATATTTTAGCCCAAAGAAATTGGATAAATGAATTACCACATGCACCTCACGAATTACAACACCACATTGTCACATAATCACATCATCATATATTAATTAGGTAGATTATGGGTTCCACTATATACCATATTATGTGTATCATAAACTAGTTATTATACCTCAAGTTATCATAACACATGCACCGAGTAAGGTTCCTCTTGTAATCATAGATTATGCGCATCATACCTATAATAATCCTTTAGATACTATATAATGAGATACATGTGTGGGAAATAACCACAAATCATCACGTCCCTATATACACTCACATACGAGGAAGCTAACCGTCATGCATACAAGCACATGTAATCACAAAGAGAAGACAACAGGGCCAAAGGGGGTAGCCACCCATCCATTATCCCACTCAGACATTGGCAAAAATAACCTCCTAGAGTCCATTATGTGTTAGTTTCCCTAACTAACATGGTTGGATAGCATATGAAATCATTTATTATACAAGATAAAATATATCTCACAACCACAATATTTAAATAACCTAGTCTTATAGTCAATTGTAGCTAATGTCACATAGACTCCAGGCTTCCAATCCTCAGACCAGACATCCTATAAGCACAGAAGAATTTAAAAGGGGAACACTAATTACTGATTTTTTTATTTCATTTAAATTAATTAATTTACTATTTAATAAATTATCAATTAACATTATTCCCCATTAAATTACATTAATAATCAGTGTAAAGTCCATGACATCTAGGTATAATCCAAATAGTGTCTATAGTTTATCAATATTAACTTATTTTCAACATTTTCATTTTATCAACACCAACCCCATGGGATATATAATTTATTAAACATTAATAACATCATTCTATAGTACATGTACACTATGAAAACCATCCTAAGATACCCCTTAGAGAAAAATTGAAACCAATATCATCCATTTTTTCTAAAGGTGTGGGACAAAAATCTGGAAAAACAAGAAAACTAGCCATAAACCATTAATGAAATAAATTTCATGAAAGCATCCTACTTTATCACATATACAGGTAAGACTAGTGTTAACCTATTCCATTAACTCTGATCCCATCTCCGACACCAACATGCATTTCCCAATGAA
Source organism: Viscum album (assembly GCA_963277665.1). Taxonomy (NCBI): domain Eukaryota; kingdom Viridiplantae; phylum Streptophyta; class Magnoliopsida; order Santalales; family Viscaceae; genus Viscum; species Viscum album. The sequence continues at coordinate 1,185,426,905 of OY728165.1, forward strand.
TCTTTCCATCAAATGATTCAACTACTGAAACATTATCTAGGCCTCCTCACCACATATCACATTAACCCTCCCAAGATCATAACATCATATGGGCCTCCCCTAACAATATGATAACAAAAATGGAATATCCTGACAATAGAACATCAAAAAATCTATAGGAAACAATAATTATATCCAATATGAAAGTATAATCCCTAAAATATTCAATCCAACCCTCACACATAAATGAGATATCACATTTCAAACCCCAATGCACTCGACCTTATCATGATGATGGGAAGCTTATTAGTTAGAAATTATCATTATAAAAAATGTATTTATTTCCATATTTAATTAGCCGATTAATTATTTATATGTTCCAATTATGAGAATCTTATGGCATCATGTTATAAAAACCTACCAATTTAGTTTAATAATTAATTTAAACATGATTCGAAACGTACATTCCAATTTCTTGAATCTTTGTGGGATGAAAAATCAATTAACATGACTTTATAAATTTTTATCAAAAAAATTTAACATGATTCAAATTATTTATCAAATTCTATCAAAACATGTAATATTATATTTAATTAATTTCACGATCAACCTCAATTTGATCATTATCAAATTACAATGAACACCATATTTATTAAACATGCATATTATTTAACTATTATGAACATATATCTATTAATTCAATATTTATGTAATTTATTAATTTCTATCAATAAAGACATTGTAACATCCCGCCACCATCTCATTGGATTGAGAGGGCAGCGGAATACTACTTGAACTTAAGAGATGTTCCCAAGGCTCTAAAGGCTGGAAATAAATGATGTGGTCTTCGAGAATAAATTGGGGAATTATTTTACCTAGACATTCAACCAACCAACAAAACAATCCACTATAAAAAAACTAGATTATGCATGTCGACAAAACATCAAAACCCATACATTACCAAAAGTCAACCAACTAATACATAACAATCCAACATGCCAAATACAAACAAGCCAAAATCGGATTACCAAGTGGAAGACTACAACAAGACTCTAATAGAACAAGGACACCATCTATTGCTCCACACCAAGATCCATGATCCATGTACAACAACGTCAAAGAAGCATCATGCCAAACTACTAAAAAAATGAGATGCTTTACTCTTACCTATGTCCCAAAACACAATATTTGCTAAAGTACCAGAGTTCCCAAGTATGGGATAAGTACAGTTACTCAGTTGGTTTTCCCCAAATTAATTCCTTACACATGCCACTAGGATAAAACTATAAGTACATTTATATACGACAGTTTAGATAAAAAATTCAATAGTGCATCAAATTTCAACAAATTCAAACTCTACTTTACCAATTCATTTTCACCCAAAAGTTGCAAAACATAAGAAAAACAAACAACCATTCCACAATCAATTTCACCCATTAAAATTATCACAAAAAATTCCATCTTTTCACTAAATCACACTAGATGGAAACCATCATGTTGGGATTTCGACCCATCCCACTCACCCCATTATCAACTAGCGATGCATCATGACCACAATCAATCATGGTGGTACTTCTGACCACATTCCATCACCTTTTATAGACAAACATCATTCCCACTTTCACACAACATTTCAAAAAGCAACAACCATGCATATAAGACACCAAGGACACAACAATATGCAAATAACCATTTCCATCACATGCTAATCCACTTCAATAAATCACCCTTTTATTTTGACCACCTACAAATCATTTTCCATGCCAAACCACATTTAAATAAAACAACATCTTTATTAAAATCCATATTTCACAAAACATTTTTCATAATCAACCACTAATGATCTCAAGATCAACATTTTAAAATCACACGACAAAGCCCCTTTTGGAAACAATAAGTTATTTTCTACAAAATCTCCCATATCACCACCAAATGGATTTCTACCAAGATTCAAATGTCCTTATCATAATTAATTTCAAGAAAAAAAAAATTAATTATAACCAAAAACAGTACCTCTAACTATGTGGAGTCAAGAGAGAAGCCATGTCCCTTTAAGGTTTTTGGAATATCGACCCACATGCATCCATACCCCAATCAAGAAAATTCTCCACTAAAACCACTCTTGATCTCATTCCATATCATACACTAGCCTTAATATCAGCATATAATGCAAAAAAACCCTAGATCTATATCTAAGGGATGTAGATCTAGAAAACTAAGAGAGAGGGCAGAGAAGATTAGGGGAAAACCAAGGTGAAACCAAAAAGAGAGACTTACCCGAGAGGAACCACATTCAAGACACCTTGAAACCCCATCAAATCTCTTCCATCAGGAGTGGGAGAGCTCCTCAAATCCATGAGAGCCAAAAATCCCAAGTGAGGCTCACGTGGGAGTATGTTTGGAGTTAAATAGGTCAAGACCCAGTGAATACAATTTTTAAAAACCCCTACTTTAATGGACACACGGTTATCCCACACGGTTGGGAAAACATTGTGATAACCTTGTGCCCACCACTACCTTAATATAATGGGTCCCACAAGGTTTTTTCCCATGGCTTCTCAAAATTTACACAGACCATGCAAAGCCCACTGTATCCCCCTGCATGGTTACCTCGAGAACCCGCACAGTTTTCTCTAATTGTGTTCAAACCATGTGGCCATAGAAAATTTTGAAAACATATTAAAAACCATTCCAAACTCTTCCAAACACTTCCTGTAACACCACAAGCTTCAACGATACATTTCCCATTGAATAATTCAATAGCTTCCATCGTATGCATCTTTGAGGTTTTAACACACCGTGACAAATCAAACTAGCCGTTATGAATAGTAATACTCACTTTTTAAAATTATATAAATTTTATTTTTCAAAATGGATTTCATTTTTTAATTCTAAATATCAAAATTATCTTCGGGTGAGTTTTTGGTGTTTTTCTGAAAACTATTAATTTTTTATGAATAGCGATAACAAGGTGTTATTGGTTAAAACTGACTTTTTTATTTAAATAATTTGTTATTTTATTTAAATTTCCTTTATATCCAGATATATTCATAATATCTATATAAGTTCAATGTAATTCATTGGATTCATTTTATAATATGTTTAGATATATAAAAATTTTATTGAACTTTTTACCATCTTTTACCCACCTCTTAGGATCAGTTGAAAATTTGCATTAACCTTAATTTTACTACTTTTGTGTGTTTAATTTCAATAAAAATAGAGACACAGTTAAAATTAGTAAGAAAAATGTGGTTCAATAAGATGAAAATACTTTTTGGTGACTAGTACTTTTTTACTTTTATTTACCATGGTTAAAAGTAAATAGGGTTATTAAGTGTAAAAATGATATCATAATTACTCTAAAACATGTCCTAATTATATTTAATAAGTATAATTAGACCCAAAAAAACCATAGACAAAAAAATATGACCCCCTTTGGTTCACTTGGATTAAATTAGGACATTTATTATTATTTTATTTAAAGAAGAGTTAAAATAGTTAAATTCAATGGTTAATAACAAATCCATTTTTAAGATAGGATTATACACAATATAAATTTGACTATTAATATTAATTAGAAATATAAAAATATTTCATACATAATGGTATTTTATTTATAATTTTTAGACATTAATTAATTTAATTTATTTATGACACAATGATGTTGCAGTAATTACCTGAATAATGAAATATTAAAATATCTGATAGTATAAATATCGAAGTACATGAAAATTCAGACTTCTGAAAAATTAGAATAACTTTATAGGTTAACATGACATGTTAGGGTTGGTTAAATAAAATTTATTCTTAGTAATAAAGTATTAATGGAATTCAAAAAATTCAAATACTAAATAGTTTCAAAATTGACATAATTGAGTTTCTAAAACGAATACTATATTATTAATTGATGTAATATTCCTAAAAATCTAATGGTTGGACAAAAGACATAGATAAAGTAATATATGTGAATAATTACCCACATGCGGTTCGCTTGGCCTGTTATAGTATGTTTATTAACCATATAATATAAAAATAAAAAGGAAATGGTAAATGCCAAACTATTTAACAAAGAGTTTAATCTAAAGGATAAGGTTAATATGATGACCTAAACCTGTAGAAAACCTATTGGTGGAGAGGTTTTAGACACATACCCAACTTATCCATTAATGAAATCATTTTTAAGCCATTATACACTAAAAAGGATTATATTATAAAATAATATTTCATGCTTTTCCTAAAGTGACCCTCACCTCTCTTATAAAATGGTACTTTACCTTCTCTTAATTTAACACCTCCAAAGCAATTTTTATCAGCCAAACCCTACCCAAATATCCCCCCAACTTTCCTCCCTTTATATTAGAGGCTTTACTTTGGTCATAAAGGCCACCTATGGAGCCCTTTTGATCAAATCAAATAGAAGAACCCGAAGAAAGGGAGATAAATATTTCATCACCTCTTTCAGGTTCTTTTCTTCATCGACATCCTCTTTCTTTGTTGTTTCCATTCTAAAATAGTAACTCCAGTTTATTCTATATAATTTGATGTTATTATAAAAATGGTACAACCATTTTCATTATTCTATCCATCATATGAATGACAAAGTCACCATATGTGAGTACGTATGGCTTACCGTCTCCTTGTCGTGGTGTAGTTTTTTATTCAAACACTTAATTATTTGTATGGGTATAATAATGAGTTTAAATATTGTAAATAATAAATATAACATGTTAATTATTCTTTATATATGATATACCATCCAATTACATACAATTCCCCTTCAATATAATGATATCGTCGCACGTTCGTGCGTACGGATTTTCGTCTCAACGAACGCAATGAGACTCATTCCACATCATAATCATTCAAGAATAATGTTCATTTTATGAATAAATTTTTTTAAAAAAAAACTTAATATCATTATGGATATGAATAAAATACATACTATCCATAACAAAAATGGCTTAAATAACTAAGCATATAACGAAAAATGGATCAGTTAACACCCGAAACAATGATACTACAAAAATATTATTAATAGAGAAATATAATAAAATCATATATGATATCATATTTATTTGTATTATTATTGTATAATATAATAACAATGTTTTATCTATTATACAAGAGGTTAACATACCATCTACTAAGGAAAATTAAATGGTAAGGGTTAATTTCACAATCTCTTTATTATCCGAGGTTGTTTTTACATAAGTATCTACTGGCACCTCTTTATCACCGACATCCATGTTTCATAAAAATGAATTTCAAAACATTTATACTATTTACCTGTCTATGGGTTAATGTAATTTATAACCTTATTTTACTTTTTATAAATTTTTTTGAAATTAATATTTCTATCATTTTCCAAGAAAGGTACTCTATGACCTTTTAGACAAAATAAGGTAAGAATGTATTTTTTTATCTTATACAGTGGGTGTGGCTATTTTATGCCATTATAACATCGTTGAGTCTTCCCATACAAGCTTATAAGAATATTTTCAAAATAAAGGGTTTCTTTTATAATTTTATGTCTTTTAAATGATTTCAAAATAGAAAAAATATTTCTCTACAAAAAGTATTGATTTCATCTATGTTAAAATCCTTTGATGGATTTTAAGCTTGTTTGAAGTTGATTTATTATGATACAAATATTCCATATTATTTTGAAGGTTTTGTTATATGCTTGACTGCAGATGTGTCATTTTAAAACCATTAATGGTTTATGGATAAAGTATTGACATTTAGTATGCTAGTTTTAATAAGAAATTTTATGTTATGATTAATCATTTTCATATGAGGAATGCATTGGACATAGTATGTGATGGGTGGATCCAACTAGAACTCCTCGATGTATAGGTAGGTCTCATGAGACAAACTAGTGTCTTGTCACCAGGCCTTGACAAAATCCTATTTGTAGTCTTGGCACAAGGGCATGGCTATGTGGTTATGAAGTCTGGCATTATGCATTCCATCATTATGAATGTCACTATTGATATTGCATATGAATATTCGACTAGTAGAATATCCATTGGAATAAGTATATAGAATAATTTAATATTATCTTTCCCATATTATGCTGAATTTTATGTTTAAATGGATTTTTTAGTCTTATACATTGTCTTAAATGTTAATTCTTATTTATGAATGTTTCTTCTATATTGTTATACTTACTGAGCATCTGAGCTCACCCCTTTCTATGTTTACTTTTTCCTAAGAGGTGGTGAAATGTTGTATGGTTGACCTATAGGGATAGGCTAATGATATAAGTGTGGTCAATGTGGAAAAAAAAATTTATGTCTTTATTTCATGAAGTAATTTAAAACTTATGAATATTTCTAGTACTTCTAATGATACTAAACTGATCGGTATTTTAGGAAATGATTCCTTGTATCATGATAGTGTTATGTAATACTGCATTGACTCTGGGTAGCTGGGGTTGGGGAATTATAGTTGGTATCATAGGAAGATTATTACAAACTGTGGAAATAATATTTAGATAAATTTTGATTGGAATACATTACCCTAAGATAGACTTTGACGATTGGTATAGAAGAATTTCCTAGAATATTGGTAATATAGAGATTTTGTGTAATTTCCATGAAATACATCCCTATATGGATACATGCAGGTAGATGTGGCTCTGACACAGATGTACCTAGGAGTGAGAACTCCAATAAGGAGTTTCAAGCTTGACCTTGGGTATCATGGTACACAACAACCGGCCTTGCTGCACTCTTGGTTACAACACTCCTAGGGGATATGATTATGATTATTCAAATTTTATTTACAAAAAATTGTGAAGGATTTATGAGTATGTAACTCCTCAATGAACACATTTTTTAAGGATTGGGGATTATATCCATAAATTGATCAATTTATGTTAAGTGTTTTATACGTTTTCAATTATGTAAATCAATTCATAAACAAATATAGTGTAGGAATTTGTTTACAAATGGAACCTATTAGAAGAAATGTAAACTATATCAATGCACATAATCCATGTAGGGATTTCCCTCCTACTCAATATAATTATAATGGAGCTGGGGACTCAACTGGTGCTGATCAGCTTATCACCATACTGGGCACTCCGGTTACGAATAATAACCTTACCCGTATAGAGCACCCTAATCCATAATGCGAATGGAATATGTTGGACCGATTAATGTGGAACCAACCACCATCATTCAATGGGATTAAAAATAAATCATTAGCTGAAAATGGATAAATTTATTAGAAAAATTATATCATGCTTTGGGGAGTATCAAAAGGGAAAAGGTTTTCATGGTAGTTTATCACCTCACGGGATAAGCAGATCAATGGTGGACATTAATCCAAAATAAAAAGTAAGATGAATAAGTATCAAATGTTGAATGGAGAGAGTTTAAAGATTTTTTCATAGAAATATAATTTCCTTGTGACCATCGAGCAGATATGGGAAGGAAATTTCTGAGTCTGAGGCAAAAGGAGGATGTGAACGTCGCAAAGTATGGGGCCAACTTTACAAGGTTATAAATTCAAGTAGAAAATTATATAATTAACCCAAGGAGTAATATTTATCGATTATTTTATGGGTTAAAACCATTTCTCCATCGAGAAATAGTCTCACAATCCTTCACAACATACGATGATATTGTGTCATGTGCTGTCAAGACATAAAATGAATTCTCTATGTCTGATGACTTCAAAGAAAAGAGGGGAGAAAAGGAGATATTTTGATCACTCAGGAAATGAAAATAAGGGGAAGAAGGAAAAAGTTGAATATCCATCCTACGTTAAATGTGGGAAGAAACACCCTGGTACTTTCTTGAAGGGATTGAGACACTGTTATAAGTGTTGTGAAAAAGGCCACCGAGATCGTGATTTCAAGGGAAAGAAAGTGGCTGTAAATGTTGAATGCTACAATTGTAGAGAATATAGAAGTTATGAAAATGAATGTTCTATGTTCCATGGATGCATACATCAGAAAAGGCCATGGGAGTAAGGACAGGCTTATGCGATCACAAATACAGATGTTGAAGCTATGAAATACATGGTGGCATGTAATTTAATGGTTTTCTCATGTTTAGCCAATGCTTTTTTTTTGATTCTGGATCATCACATTATTTCATATCCTCCTTGTTTTCTAATAAAATTAGATATTTTCAATTTGAATTAACAAGGGAGTTGTTAGCCAAATCTCATAATGGATGTATCATCACAACTTGGTTTTGTGAATCAGTTCCCATTCAGGATTACAAATGTTTTTTATTTGATAATCTCATCATCATACCCATGATTTAATTTGATATAATCCTCAAAATGAATTGGATTTCAGAACATGATGTGAATGTTTAATATAAGAATATGGAGGTTATATTTTATGATGATGATAAGAAGTACCTTATCTTTAGAGGAGAAACATCACCACCTGATTCTTTTCTAGATCCACCCCCAGAAGCCCTACCAAATTCAATTATTATGGAAAAATAGAATGAAATAATTATGGGTGAGCAAAAGAATGTTTGAATAGAGAATATGCCAATTGTGCCTGAATATATTGATTTGTTTCGAGATGATTTGCCAGGAGATCCTCTAGAATGAGAAATTGAGTTCTCCGTTGATTTAATTACTGGTTCAAGAACCATATCAAAGACCCCTTATATAATAGACATTGTGGAATTAATGGAGTTAAATAAACAACTAGAGGAATTGATTAATAAGGGACTTATTCACCCTAGGGTTTCTCCGTGGGGAGCCCCTATCCTTTTTGTTAAGAATAAATATAGATCTATGAGGTTGTGCATTGACTACAGGGAGATAAATGCTATAACAATAAAGAAAAAGTATCCCCTACCTCACATTGATGATTTATTAAACCAACATCATGGAGATCAATATTTTTTAAATATTGACCTTTGATATGGATATCATTAGTTGTTTGTGAAGAAGGAAGACATTCCAAAAACAACATTTCCAACAAGGAATAGGCATTATGAGTTTATCGTAATGCCTTTTGGATTGAAAAATACACCCTTTATCTTCACGGATTTAATGAATAGATTTTTCAAGGAATATCATGATGAATTTTTAGTGGTATTTATTGATGATATCTTAGTATACACCAAAATCTATGATGATCAAGATAATCACATGAACAATATTTTTAATACTCTTAGAAGGAATGAATTATATGGGAAGATTTGAATGTGTGAATTCTAGCTTTAAGTGATTTCTTTTCGTGGCCACATTATCTCTAAGGATGGAATCTCTGTTGATATTTCAAAGACCAAGGCAATACATGAATGTCTGACACCGATAAGTATAACTAAGGTATTTTTATTGGTTTAGTATGTTATTATCGACGTTTCGTCCAGAATTTTTCCTAGTTGGCTAACCCATTAACCAAGCACAGACATAAAGGGGTTAAATTTATTTGGATTAAGGAGTGTGAATAATGTTTTGATGACCTAAAAAGAATATTTGTTAGTGAACCTATCTTGAATCTACCGTCAAGGAACAATGGGTTTGATATTTATAGTGATTCTTCAAATAAAGGGAATGGTTGTGTCCTTATGTAGAATGATAGAGTTATTTCCTATGCATCACAGAAACTAATAATTCATGAGAAAACTATCCCACTCATGATGTTGAGTTAGCATCTGTAATATTTTCTTTGACGATATGGAGACACTATCTCTATATTGAAAAATGTGAGATTTATACTAATCACAAGAGTTTGTTGAATATTTTCTCACAAAAAGAACTCTACATGAGGCAATGTAGATGGATTGAACTACTCAAGGACTATGATTTCACAATACACTTCCACTCATAGAAGACAAATAAGGTGGAAGATGCTTTGAGTAGAAAATATCAGGGATCTTTGAACAAGATGAGACTTGAAAGGGATCCTATTTTCATGGATCTAGTAAAGATGGATATGGGAATAACCATGTAAGGTGAAACATCAATACTTTTTCAAATGGTTTCCAAACCATCATTCCTAGAAAGGGTAAAAAGTTCTCAAACTACTGTTGAGGAGTTCAAAAAGAAGATCAATGCTATAAATGATGGGAGATTGAGTAACTTCATATATGAAGGTGGAATTTTCAAATTTGGGAAGAGACTTTGTTTTCCTGATATACCTGATCTAAAAAGAGAATTGTTGAATGATGCTCATAGATCCAATTTCTCTATACACTGATGGAGAACCAAGATGTATAGATATTTGACGAAACATTTTTTGTGGGACAATATGAAGAGGGGGATTGCTAATTTTGTGTCAAGATGTATATTCTGTCATCAAATGAAAGCTGGAAGGAAACAACTTGTGGGAGTCGTGCAACCTCTTCCCATACTTGAGTGGAAATGGGATAATAATACAATGGAATTTGTCATGGGGCTACCAAAGACTCCTAGAAGGAATGATGCAATATGGGTTATTTTTTATCATCTTACCAAGTAAGCACATTTTCATGCTATAAGAGAAGATTTACTACTTGAACATCTAGCAAGACACAATATTAATGAAGTTGTAAGACTCCATGGTGTACCCCTATCTATTGTTTCTGATCACAATCCCCCTTTTAATTCATGATTTTGGAAAAGTCTTCAGAAGGCCTTGGATTCTGAACTTTGTTTGAGCACTTCCTACCACCCTCAAACTGATGGACAATTAGAAAGGACTATTCAAACCTAATAAGATATGTTGAGATCTTTCTCACTGGACTTTCAAGGTATGTGGGATCAATATTTTCCTCTTGTAGTGTTCTCCTATAACAATAGCTTCCATTAATGTATTCAGATAACATCATATAAAGAATTATTTGGGAAGAGAGGTCGCACACCAACAAGTTTGGATGATATTGGTGAAAGAAAACTCGTAGGCCCAGAACATGTTGAGTAAAATGATGGAAAATGTAAAGGTTATCCAAACCCACATGAAAGGAGGTCAATGCAGGAAGAAGAGCTATAAGGATAACCGAAGGAAGGATTTGTAATTTCAGGTAGGAGATCATGTTTTCATGAAGGTATCTCCATGGAAGGGAGTTATAAGATTCAGTAAGAAGGTTAAATTAAGTCATAGGTACATCAGATCATTCGAAATTCTAGAACAAATTGGGGCTGTAGCATACCGTTTGATAATGCCGCCAAGTTTCTACAAAGTTCACTATGTGTTCCATGTATCACTATTGAGGAAATACATTACTGACCCAACGCATGTACTCCCCTATGATGAAATTGAACTGTAACATGATCTATCTTATTGTGAAGATCCTGTCAAGATTCTTGATACTAGAGAACAAGTGTTGAGAAACCAGACGACTCGTCTGGTAAAATTTCTATAGAGAAACCATAAGATGGAAGAGGCAATGTGGGAACCAGAGGAAGTTATGATAAAGAACAACCCGAATCATTTTTTCCTATAATATTCTAGAAATTTTGAGGAAAAAATTATTTGAAGGAGGGAAGAAGGATACACCTCAAGCTATCACGGTATGTTTCCCTTGGAATAATGCAATAGTTTTCATTGAACACAACTTCGAGGTTCTAACACACCACGACCAATCAAAATAGCCGTTATGAATAGTAATACACACTTTTTAAAATTTTATAAATTTTATTTTTCAAAATGGTCTTAATTTTTGAATTCGGAATATCGAAATTAGCTTAGGGTGAATTTTTGGTATTTTTCTAAAAACATTCAATTTTTGATGAATAGTGAAAAACACTGCGTTATTGGTTAAACCCGAGCTTTTATTTATATAATTATTTATTTATTTAAATTTATTTTATGGTAAAATAGATACATAATACCTATATATGTTCAATTTAATTCATTGGAGTCATCTTATAATAAGTTTTGATATATAAGAATTTTATTAATCTTTTTACTGTCTTTTAACCACCTTCTAAGAGCATTTGTAAATTTGAATAAAACTTAATTTTACCAATTTTTTGAGTTGAATTTCCAAAATCTAAGAGTCATAGTTAATACCAGTAATTAAAATTTGGTTCAATAATATGAAAATAATTTTTGGTTAATAGTAACTTTTGTTTTTTATTTACCACGATTAAAAGTAAATATGGTAATTAAGTGTAAAATGATATCATAATTACCCTAACACATGTCCTAATTCTATTGGATAAATATAATTTGACCAAAAAAACCTTCGGAATAAAATATGATCCCCTTTGTTCCACTTGGATAAGATTAGGACATTTATTATTATTTTATTTAAAGAAGAGTTAAAAGAGTTAAATTCAATGTTTAATAAATAATCCATTTTTAATATAGGGTTACACAGAATATAAATTCATAAATAATTTTTTATTATAAATATAAAAATATTTCCTACATAATTTTATTTTATATTTAATTTTTAGACATTAAATAATTTAATTTACTTATGATACAATGATGATGCAATAATTACATTAATAATGAAATATTAAAATAATTGATATTATTAATATCCTAAAAAATGTAAATGTAGACATATGAAAAATTAAACTAATTTCATAGGTTAATATGACATGCTATGGTTGGATAAGTAAATCTTATTCGAAGTGATAAAGTATTAATGGCTTTCAAAAAAATAAAATACTAAATAGTGTCAAAATTGACATAGTTGAGTTTTTAAAACATATACTATATTATTATTAGATATAATATTCCTAAAAATATAAGCATCAAGAAAAGGAATTATATAAGTTTTTATATATTAATAATGAACCAGATGGGGTTTTCTTGGCTTGTTATAGTATGTTTATTAACCATATAATATACAAATACAAAGAGACTTAGTAAATGTCAAACTATTTAACTAAGTGTAAAATCTAAAAGATAAGGTTAATATAGTGACCTAAACCTGTCCAAAACTAGTTTCTTGAGTGGTTTTCAACCAATACCTACCTTATCTTCCAAATAAATCATTTTGGAGGCATTACAACCCGAAAATGATTTTATTATAAAATAATATTTCAATCGTTTCCTAAAGTCACCCTCACATTTCATATAAAAGGGATCTTCCCCTTCTCTTAATTTCACACCTCCAAAGCCATTTGGATCAGCCATCCACTACCCAGATATCCTCCCATCCTTCGTAAATTAATTCTAGAGGGCTTAATTTTGTCAAAAAGCCAACCTAAGGATCTCTTTTGATCAAATGAAATGGAAGAATCCGAAGTAGAGGTAAATATTTCATCACCTCTTTCAAGTTATTTTATTCATCCACATACTCTTTCATTATTGTTTCGATTAAAAAATAATAAATCCAGTTTATTATGTATACTTTGATGTTATTATGAAAATTGTACAACCATATTCATTATTCTATCCATCATTTGAATGACAAATACACCATACCCCCATACGTACGGCTTATCGTCTCCACATCATGGTGTAGTCTGTTATTCAAACACTTCATTATTTAGATGGGTATAATAATCAGTATAAATAATGTAAATAATAAATAAAACATGTTACTTATTCTGTATATATGATATAAAGTCCAATTACATAGGATTTCACCATCAATATAATGATATTGTCGCTCTTGCGTACGTACGGATTACTGTCTCCATGAACGCGATCAGATTCATTCCCTAGCATAATTATTCAATAATTATTTTCATTTTATGATTAAAAATAATGTTTAAGATCTTAATATTATTATTTATATGAATAAAATACATCCTATCCATAACAAACATGGCTTACATAACCGAGCATAGAAAGGAAAACAGATCAGTTAACACCCGAAATGATGATACAACTAAAATATTTTTAACAATGAAATATTTTATGAGCATATATGATATCATATTTATGAACATTAATCCTATATAATTTAATAACAATGTTTTATCTATTATACAGGATGTTAACATACCATCGACTAAGGAAAAGTACAAGGTAAGGGTTAATTTCACAGTCTCTTTATTATCCGAGGTTGTTTTTATATAAGTATCTACTGAGACCTCTTTATCATCCACATCCATGTTTCTAAAAAATGTATTTCAAAACATTATTACTATTTAATAGACAATGGTTTAAATTCATTTAAACCTGTGTTTTACTTTTTATAAAATTATTTGAAAGGAATCTTTCTGTCGTTTTCCAAACAAGGTACTCTATGACCTTTTCGACAAAATGAAGGTTAGAATGTCTTTTTTAAACTTACATGGTGCGTGTTGCTATTTTCTACCTTTATAACATTGTCGAATCTTCCCATTAAAGCTTATAAGAATATTTTCAAAATAAATATTTTTTTTATAATTATTTTTCTTTTAAATGATTTCAAAATAGGAAGAGATATTTCTATACAAAAAGTTTTGATTTCATCTATGTCAGCATCTTTTGATGGAATTTAAGATTGTTTGAAGTTGATTTATTATGACAAAAAATTTCAATATTATATTGATGGTTTTGTGATATGTTTGACTGTGGATGTGTTATTTTTCCACCTTTCATGGTTTATGGATAAAGTATTTACATTTACTATGCTATTTTTAATATGAATTTTTATGTTATGTTTAATCCTTTTCATTTTAGGAATGCATAAGGCTTAGTAAGTGACTGGTGAATCCAACTATAGCTCCAAGATTCATCGGTAGGTATCATGAGACAAACATGTGTCTTGTGAAATGTCCTTGACAAAATCCTATTTGTAGTATTGGAACAAGGGCATGACAATGTGGTTATGAAGTCTGGCATTATGCATTCCATCATTATGGAAGAGGCTGTTGATATTTCATGTGATTATTCGACACGTAGAATATCCATGTGAATAAGTAAAAGGAATTATTTGATATTATATTTTCCATATTATGCTTAATTTTATGTTTAAATGGATTTAGTTTTAGTCATATACATTGCCTTAAATGTTTATGCATATTTATGAAAGATTCTGTTATATTGTTATCCTTACTAAGCATCTGAGATCACACCTTTCTATGTATTATTTTCCCTAGGAGATGATGAAATGTTTTATGGTTGACCATCAGGGATAGGTTATGGATATATGTGTGGTAAATGGGGACAAAATTTTGTTTCTGTTTTTATTTCAGGATGTAATGTAAAAATTATGAATGTTTCTAGTACTTCCAGGGATACTAAACCGATCGGTCTTTCAGGACAGGATTTGTTGTATCATAATAATTATATGTAACAATGCACTGACTATGGGTAACTGGGGTTGGGGAATTATACTTCTCAACTCATCCCAAGAACATTTAGACACATAAAAATGCATTAAAAAGGCTACATACTTCAAATAGGGGTGCTACATTATCCTCACCATTGGACATTCTATCCTCGGAATGTAGAGAATCGTCTCATTGTTGAAAGAGTTCATGTCATTTCTTAGCCATGTATTTATACCGCTCCCATGTATTCTTTTGAATCTTACCATGATTCAATGAAGCCTAAACTAAACCAATTCTTTTACCACCCAAGACTTTCTATTGCATATCCAGGATCTGCACTGGCATGTGCACCAAGGAAGCATCTGGTTCTAGCTCCACATGATTCCAACGAATCACATGGTCACAATCCAACTGATACTTTTTCAACTACGACACATGAGACACATTGGGCACTAAACTAAACCATGATATAAATTTCAATTGATAAGCCACCTCTTTGATCCAGTGAAGTATCTCAAAAGGCCCAATATACCTTGGATATAACTTACCCTGCATTCCAAAACGACCATTCCCCAACCTAGGAGAGATTCTAAAAAACACACAATCACCCTCCTCAAATGACAATGGTCGATAAAGATGGTCTATATATGATTTCTTATGGCATTGAGCCATCTCTATCCTCTTCCTAATAAAATTCATTTTTTTGTAATCTCTTGGACAAGTCTCAGACTGATCATTAATGTTTCACCCATTTCCACCCAACACAGTGGGGAATGACACAGATTTCAATACAATGCCTCATATAGAGACATACGTATCAAAGCTTGATTGCTGTTATTATAGGATAAATCCCCCAACAGTATGTGCTCCGCCCTTGAACCACAAAAATCCATTAAAAATCCCTTAACATAACCTCCAAGGATTGAATAATCCTCTCATATTGGACATCAATTTGAGGATGATATGTCATTCTTATCTTCAACTGTGTCCCATGGGATTTCTGTAAGGATTTCCAAAAAAGAGATGTGATCCTCAGATCTCTAACTAATATAATCGAATCTGGAACACCATGCCTCTTTAACACCCCCCAGATATAGATTTTGGATAGATCGTCCACCGTATGAGATTCACGAATCCGGATGAAATGGTCCAACTTTGTGAGCCAATCCACAATCATCCATATGGAATCATCTTTCCTAACCCTTCTTCGAAGACATGTCACAAAATCCGTTATTATCTACTCCCATTTCCACACTGGGATAGTTAATTACTGCAATAAGCCTACTGGCCACTGATGCTCTTCCTTGACATGCGGACCAGTCAAGCATCTCGAGACAAACCCAACCACATCCCATTTCAAACTAGCCCACCAAAACCATGATTTAAATTAATTGAACATTTTATGGATTCCAGGATTAAAAACCTACCTAGAATGATGATATTCCTTGAGAAGTTCCTCCAAACAAGCCACTAGTACCACCCTTCATCTCTGAAAACACAAGAATGAATTTCCATCCAGTTCCCACCCTTCAATGGTCTCCCCACCATTGAGTTTCAACCTCATTATCCCACATTTGGAATCAGATGACTATGCTTCCTTAACCAATTCATCCAAGTTAGGAACCAACGAAATCAAAAATAATACCGCTCCCTCACCCGGGTCCTCACATTCCAACAACATTGTGGCTATGACCAACATAAACTACCACAGATCTGATGCATGTTCCACTACCTGAGTATATGAATTCCTACGTAAAGAATCCACCACCAAATTTCACTTACCAGTGTGTACATTATGCTAAAATCAAACATCTTGATATATTGCATTTATCTCATTTGAATCCATTTCAAATCCTTTTGTAAGAAGATATGCTTTAAGCTCCTATGATTGTTAAACACCATTAATTTCTCACCAAATAGATAATGACACCACATATTTAAATCATTAATAACTGTTGCCAATTCCAGATCACGTGTTGGGTAGTTCTCCTCATGTAACATCAACTGTTGAGTGCCATATTCAACCACATAATCCCCCTACAAGAGAGCACACCCTAACCCTGACCCCGAAGCATCACAATACACAACGTACCCTTTCCCTAGTTCAAGAAAATACATGATTGGTGCTGATATAATTTGACCATTTAACTCTATAAAGCATTTATGACACTACTCATCCCATTGAAATGTGATATTCTTCCTTGTCAAAGCTGTCATCAGTGAAGATGATTATGATAATTCATGATCAAAACATCGATAATACCTAGCTATAACATGGAAGCTCCGTATCTCAAAAATGCGATTTGGTGGTTGCCATTAGATAACATCCTCTATCTTTTTGTGATCAACTGAAACACCTTTCTTGTAAATAAGATGGCAAATGAAGAAAACATTCTGTATCCAAAAGTCACACTTTGAATATTTTCCATACAACTGAGGGTCCCTCAAGAAACCCATCACTATCGCCACGTTCTGATCATGCAAGACCCTTGTCCTTAGATAACACTGTATATCATCTACAAATACCACCACAAAAGAATCTAGATACCTCTAAAATATTTGATTCATCAATTCCATGAACACCATTGGTGCATTCGTTAGACCAAAGGGAATAACCAGATTCTCATAATGGCCCTATCAAATTCTGAAAGCAATTTTTGGAATATCTTTATTCCTCACCAACAATTGATGATACCCTCACGTCAAGTAACTCTTGGAGAAGCATTGAGATCCCCTCAGTTGGTAAAAAAAATCATCAATGTGTGGAAGTGGATATTTGTTCCTTCTCATTACCAGATTAATTCTACGATAATCAACAAAGATCCACAAGGTTTCATCCATCTTTTTAACAAAAAAATTCAGCACTCCTCATGGATACATTCTAGGTTGGATGAACTCTTTGTTTTATAACTTTTACAAATGCACCTATAATTCATGATATTCAATTGGTTCTATTCAATAAGAGGGATGTGGAATAGGACTTTCCCCCAAAAGGAGATCAATCATAAACTCTAGTTCCCTCACAGGTAGAAACCTTGAGAATTCATTAGGAAATACATCTATAAACTGATCCACAACTGTTGGAAGAACATTGTTCTCAAAACATTTCAGCGATTCCAATGAAAAATCCTATTACTATTGTGAGATAGTTCCAACAGCTGGTGCCAACAAATCCGTTGCACCTAGATTTTCACTCTCCCCCCCTCTAAAGAGATTCCTAACTACATCCTCCATCACAAAACCAACCGTTTGTGCATAGAAATCGATGTGGGCCTTAAACATTAACAACCAACCAATTCCCATAATTATATCATTAGAATCCTTATCAAGTGCAATGAAATCCAACATCAATTCAATGTCATCCAAAACAAAACAAGACACTCTACATAAGAAGGCTTGAAACTCTCTTTGACCTAGAAGAGTTTGTAGTTTCAAAAGAAAATGCATCATTTCCACTGTTAATCACAACAAATCAATGATGGATGAATCCATAAATTAATGCAAAGAACTCGTACCAAAAAAATCATCAACATAGAATTTAAAATAATCGTAACTCGCACCATGGATGGTCCCGACTGATTATATATCACATACCACTCATCTCGAAAAAACCACTTACTTTCCATGCTCTAATCATTATTACCCTGGTGAAGATTCAAGATGTTCCTTGAATAACCATGACTAACATTACTCTACTTATGAGGGGTATGGTGTTAACCCCATCCCATTAGGGAATAATACCCATAAAGAGTGTCACATACACCTGACATCATAGAATTCCAAAAATAACACTTCATATGCTCCATCTGCTTAAAATTATGACATTCTCAAGGTTTTCCCATACAACCCCCTTGATGTGGCTCATATAACCACATTGAAAACATCCCTACTTACTCTGAGGCTATGGAGGAAGATTCACTAATCCTTCCATCGGATTCTTATCTATACTCACACCCTAGATATAAGTGTCCCTCTTTTCCTTGAACCTAGCATGACAGTTCCCAGTATTTCCCATGGGTAACAACAAAATTCCCCCGCCTGTTTCCCCAAAAGTTCTTGATCATCCATTGTAGCTCTATTCACCATTTCTGTGTAATCATCTATACACAACACCACTATATTGGAACGGATTTCCTGGTTTAACCCTGCTTCAAATATTCTTGCCTTCAATGATGTACTACCTACCACCTCAGGTGTAAAAAACACTAAGATCATAAATATAGACACTTATTCTGTTACCGACATTTTCCCTTGCTTCATCCTGAATAAATCCATTGTATGTTGAATTCTGAAAATATGAGGGTTTAATAGTTTATTGAATAATTCCTAAAAAACATCCCATGTCACACTTTGGTCCTTCCTGGCTTGGACCACTAGATCCCACCACTGAAGGGATATATCTTCCAACAAATACAAGTCTATATTCACATTCATCTCGACCAGTGTTCCTAGGAATTAAAATATCATATTTATTCTATTTATCCATGATTCAGTCTCTTTTGGCTTCAAATCACCCCTAATCATGGGTGGATTTTTCCTTTAAAAATTAATTGCATGATCCACATGTTTTAGTTCATCAACATTATTTCAAATTTCGATAGCATAGAAATATTTTACTATAGTCTACAGTAGATGTTTTTTCACCAAGGGCTTAGCTGCAACCACATTTTCAACAGCTTCCCCCTGTTGGTCTATAGAGTTCAATTTTTATCAACACAAAACAACCATAAGTACCACTACCTTAACAAAAAATGGTATACAATTTTTATTTTCAATTACATAAAAAATATCACAACAATTCATTCTACAAGATTACATTTCCATATTACACTATATTGAAAAAATGCACCATGTTTTGAAAGTCAACCTATTTTCAAAATACCACTAGTTTCCATGTTTCCAACCCTTCCATTTTGAAACTCAATTAAGATTTTCCAAAATCCACAATGTCATTCCACACCGTAAATCATTATACAACAATGAAATATGAAACCCAGTGGGAATTCATTTCCACCATGCACTCCATGCTAATCTCATTTTCTATACCCACAATAATGATATATCCATTGATTATAAGTGGATACAAACACTTATGTACCCAACACCTTGGTAACATTATGTTCATCATAAAAGGGTTAGCTATGTCCTTTTATGATATAGATTCCATGTTATGACAATCCTATACCTTACTACCATCCTATATTAGGGAATAGATCAAGAACGAATGTCAACATCAAGACTAACAATTAACACCAAAGGATCGAACAACTGTTCTCCCATGAAATCCAAGGACCGAACAAACAGATTCAACATGTATCATACTATCCCCATATCATTAGCTTGAGAGGGTGGTGGAATGCTACATGCCCGTAATAAATGGTCCCATGGATTCAAAGGATGATATTAAATGCTTAGGGCTTCGAGAATAAATTAGGGAATGATTTTCCCTTGAGATTCATCCAACCAACCAAACAATCCACTACCAACAAACTACATTATGAATGTTGAACAAACAACCAAACCCATACATTACCAAAAGGAAACTAACTAATACATACCAATACCACATTCCAAATACAATAAAGATAAAATTAGTCTACCATGAAGAAGACTACAACAAGACTCCAACAGAGCTAGAAAACAATCCATAGATCCACACCAAGCTCCATGCTCCATGCACCACAACATCATTAATGCATAATGCCATACTGCTAGAAAAACGAGATTCTTTACTCTTACCCATGTCCCCAGAACATAATATCTAAAAAATCAACCAAGTTCCAAATTAGTAGGTGAGTACTTATACTGATTAGTTTTTTCCCAAGCGACATCCTTACGCACACCAATAGGATAAAACCATTATCACATATATATAAAATAGTTTCTATAAAACATTCAATAGTGAATCATCTTTTATCAAAACCAAACACTCCTTTACCAAGCCATTCTCACAAAAATGACACAAAACATATGTCATCCAAAAAACCATTCCACAATAAATTTCACCCATTTACATTAGAAAAAAAAATCATCTTTTCAAATAAGCACACTACAAAACAACCATTACGATGGGACTCCACCCATCCTGTTCAACCCATTCTCAACTAGCGGTGCTTCAAGACCACTATCCATCATGGTTGTACTTCTGACCAATATATATCACCTTTCATAGTGATACAACACACCCAATTTCACACCACATTCAACAAGACACAACAAATCATATAACCCACCATGGCCATAACAACTTGCAAATAACCGTTTCCATCACAAGCCAATCCACTTCAATAAATCACCAATTTATTGAGAACACCCTTTAATCATTTTCCATGACAAACCACAATTCAATAAAACTACATCTTTACTGGAAAACATCTTTCAAAATCAACATTTTAAAATCACACAACAAATCCCCCTTTTGCAACAAAAACCCATTTTCCCCAAAAACCCCCAAATCACCACCAACTGGATTTCCACTAAGATTTGAAAAACATTATAAAGGTTAGTTTCAGGTAAAAAAATTAATTGAAACCAAATCCATGAGTTCTAACCAAGAGGAGTTGAGAGAGAAGCCACCTACCTTTAGGGTTCCGGTGAAATCGGCCCACACACAAACTCACCCCGATATGGAAACCAAACCACCAAAACAACACTAGATCTCCTTACCTATCATCCATAAACCATAATAAAAAAATCCAAGGAATAAAACCCAAGATATATAAGAAATTTATGAAGATCTAGAAAACCAAGAGATATGGAGGAACAGATCTATAGAAAACCAAAGAGAAACCAAGAGTAGAGTCTTATTCGAGAGGAACCACCTTTAAACCACCTTGAAACCCCTTAGAATTTCTTCCAAAATAAGTGGGAGATCCCTAAAAACCTTTAGAACTGAAAATAAAAAGTGTGGATTTAGTGGGAGGATGTATGGAGTGAAGTTGGTCAAGCCCGAGTGAACCCGGATATAAAAATCCCACCTTTTAGTAGCCACACAGTTAGCCCACACGGTTTTCCAAACTCTATGCTAACCGTACACACATCACTGCCTCAAATGAAGGGGTCCCACATAGTTGTCTCATACAGTTTGGAAAACCGTGCATAGACCATGTGAACCCCATTGTCTCCCCTTATACGATTACCTAGAGAACCCACATGGTATTACCTAATGAGGCACAAACCATGAGACATTAGAAAAGGCTCCAAACATATTCAAAACCATATTAAATTATCCCAACCTCTTCCCAAATCATCCCAAGCACTTTTAGACCCATAATGGGCATAAAAAGGCTAAATACCTCAATCCGGGGGTTCTACAAACATGCTAATACATATAATAACAATACCTGATAACAAGAATAACATAGATAACACACTATCAAGGAAATCAAGAGACAAAACATTATCATGGTAGAAAGAAACAACATGCAATCACTATAACCAATTCCATATTAATTTAGTTTAATATTTATGATATCAATTCCATTTTAATCCAAAAGGAAAAACCATGAAATATTTATAATTTCGCATAAACAAATAATATATGAAATTAATCCACTACTTCAAAGGATTTGACATTCTTCACATAAGAAGAAAACAATTTCAATAATCTGTATCACCCATCCCGTAAGATATGTATCCCTCTACGGATACTGCATCAACACTGCATCAATAAAACCCACATAAAAATATATTAAAATAATAAATTAAAAATACCATATTATTCAAAGAAGAAGTAGGAGGATCCAGATCAATGAACCTTGAGGGAAAGGGTAGATTATACCTTAGATCAATATAGCTTGAGCACGTGAAATTGAGAATCTATACCCACTGAAGGGATTCTAAAACTACTATACAGGTCACAATTTGAATTATGGGGTATGGTAGAATAGGAATTGTGTTTTAGAAATCCTAAGACACTACAAATTATACTGGTGTGAAACACATTGGATTTTCACTGTGTGAAACCCTTTCATGATATGCCAGTATCAGGTTTTAAGTTCCATAAAAAATGAGTCCACTGGAACCATTTTACCCCAAATTAATTAAAATCATGAAACACCCTTCAAAACATCCATACATAATTCTTGATCTACACACTCATTATGTGAATCCCTTACATGTTGCAGATTCTCCCTGCTTACCTCCTTTACCAGACAAACATCTCCAGAACCACTCTCGGCCCCCTCCGAGAACCATGGGTTTCTGAAACAAGAAAATATTTTGGATATATAGATTTAGGACCTTATATTATATTACTCTTAAAAAATTATAATCCTTTAGAATATAAAACCATACATGAAGATAAAGAAATATAAAAATGTCTTCTGGATAGCCACCCTATGATATTATTATTAAGGATATCACCATCATATGAGCTCAACCAAATTATTAGAGGAAGAAGTGAAAAACCATGAAATAGAAAAAGTAGCTCCTAAATACTCTGTATGGTATATAGCTATCAAAATTGAGTAAATCTACAACTAGAAATAGGAGAAACGATATTATAACCAAGAAAGGTCAACATCCAAAAAATGGACAACGTTACACGTGAAGAGATAAATTAAAAAAATCTCAGGGTACTGAGTGTGAATAAAAGACTCATTATCCCAAGTATTTCACCCATTCCACGAATATAGAAAAATATAATAATCAAGGTAATTTCATGCCTACACAACACTTTCTACCGGCAGTGGTAGATCTCTACAAGCCACTCCTCTATGGTCACATCATCATCAACATAAATATTTACCCAATTGAAGAAATGAGAGTCATCGTGAAATTAAAAATGGAGTTGAGACACATTAAAAACCTCATGTATCCGGATCAACTTTGGGTAAAGTTCTATCTGATACACCCTAAAGCCAAAATGATACATCACATTGAAAGTCCCAACAGACCAGGGATAAATTTTACTCCCATAAACAAAACTTTACTTCCTACAAGGAGGAGTCACCTTCACAAACACATGATCTATAAAATATTATTCCAAATGTCTCCACCTATGACCAACATGATATTTATGATGATTGTTCACAACGTTTATCCTATAATGAATTTCCTGTAACATCTCTATCATATTCTATTTTCATTCTTGCTTGAGAATTACTTACTCTACGACCCAATTCTAGAACAATAGAGAATGAAAAGGTTGGCCTTATAATTATTGAAATGATGCAATACCAATGGTAGACTGTAAACTATTTTTTTAATAAAAATCAATCATGGGTAGGTTCCTCAACCATGACCAACCAAAATGCATGAAACAAGAGAACAACATGTCTTCAAGAGTCAGTATTTTCAGCTATCTCTCTCTAAAAATATTATTTTATGGATAAAAATAATTGACAATGCATAAATATGATTCAAATTCATGATTGATACTTCTCCACACCATTAAGGTAATGTGAATATCTTGATTAGAGATTGACATCCTCGGGGCTCCATGGATTATCCCCACCTCCTCCAAATTCCACCTCGAAAAAACAGCTACTAATAACGACTACTTGATCACTATTAAGTTAGTTGATTTCTATAAATGATCCACAATAACCGATATAAAATCATAGAAAATATGATATTGAGGTGAATCATTAAAAAAATCTATCAAGATATCCTCCTTCTACCATTGGGGAATATCTAATGGCTGGAGAAAACCATCAGAAACATGGTGGTCGACTTTTAACTTTTGTCAGACCAAACATCAAGAAATAAGATATAGAACATCATGATTCAACCCATGCCACCAAAACTAACCGCTCAATGATTTGTGCATATTTTTCATTCCGTTTTGTACCACCAAATTTGAGTTATCGAACTTGTATTGAACCTTCTAACGCATCTCCTAGGGAAAAATAAACCTTCCCTAGAAAAACATGCAGTATTTTCTATCCTCAGAATAACCAATATGGGAATCCCTAAAAACAACTCAGTATCTCCAAAATTTTACCATAGAATTAATTAATTGGGACTCCTACAACTAATTCACCAAATATGACTACACCTTAATCTATAAAATATAACCAATGCCTTTAAAATCTCCCACATATAGATGCATCACTAAGAGTTCTTTCATCACTCTCCAAGAATCTCATGATTCACAGATGACATCACTATGTGACTTCTTTCTTTGCACATCAGGTATAAATTTTCATTTCCTATAATATAATAGATATTTAGTGTTTAATTATGAAATAATTTCATACACCAAAGTAAATAAATTTTCAAATATTGCTAGGAGAATACCTACAACAGGCTCTTATTGTCGGTAAAAACTACAAAACACTCACTGATAATTTAATGTCGCTACAACATAAAAAACAACTTCCACCAAATCAATATCATGGGATTCATAGTTACGGTCCTGAGTAAGTAACTACCAATACCCATAATAAATGACTATTCTATGCTACATTAGAACACAATCGAATCCAAGATGTGAAGATTTATAGAAAACATCAATCTAAACTCCCTACACTATCAAATAAAAGGACCATAACACTGAACAACTTCTCTATATAGTATATGAAAGATTCTTGATAGTTGTCGGTCCATAAGAACACTTCATCCTTCTTAGTCATGGTTATATGAGAATTCATAAATCATGAGAAATTGGTTATGAACCTCAAACAATAGCCTATAAGACCAAGGAAACTTCTCACCTCTTCCACTATATTTGGAGCTATCCATGACACAACCACCTCTATCACTAAAGCATATATTGAAAATACATGATGGGACACAACAATCCCAATGAAATTGAATTCATGACCCTCAAAGTCTCACTTCATAAACTTCTTAAACATCTTATCATGATGAAGAACCCACAAAAGAGCATGCATATGCTCTACTTACTCCTCCTAAGATGCAAATTACACAAAGATGTCATCGATGGAAGTCCAAAAAAATTATCTAGGAACTGTCTAAAAACTACATTCATGAACCCCATGAACCTAATTTTATAATTCTTCATACAAAAATACATCACAGTGAACACATAATTCCCATGATGACAACAAAAATAGTCTTCTAAATATCCTCATTCTTCACCTGCATCTGATGATATCGTGACTGAAAATAAATCTTGTAGAATAAATTAGCTCCTTACATCTAATAAAATAAATCATCAATCCATAGAATAGGAAATAGGTTCCTCACAATCATTTTAATCATGTGATATGAATTTATACAAAGCTAAAATCTACCATCATCCTTCTCCATGAGCAAAACTAGTACACCCCATGGGTACACACTAAGATGAACAAAATCACATTGAAACATATCATTGAGATATACTCACTACTCTCGTAACTCATAAGGAACCCAAACATATAGATACATCATGATATGATACATTCCAAATGTATCTAAATCCCAAACATGATCACCAATTGAGGGGGTAACACTACAACCTCCTCTGGAATGACATCAGGGTACTCCTCCACAACCTTTGGAAATACTTACTGCTGAACTTATAACTTTCTCCAAATCATCTTGGTCATCAAATATATCAAGGGTAGAAAATTCATTTGACCCATCCAGGAGTCTCACTCACCAATGAATACCACTGACTGTCCATCAACATCATAGAACAAAACCTACCTCTAAAATCAATCCATGATAGCCTATACCAAATACAACAAAACCATGTTGAGGATGATGTAATATGGTTGTATCCATAAACACAAGATGTCTCCCCAAGAGAAGTGTTACCCCATGTCCTATTAATTGATCCCAAAATGGAACACCAATCTAAAACTACCTCAGATGAAACTTCCTCAAAAGAGGAATGTAAATATGAATTTATTGAGCATGCTCACTTCATGGATATGCTAGTCACTCTCACCACTAATGACCACATCCTCCATAATATAAACAAGCATATGATCCTGTGGAATAATTATGAGAGAAACCATCACTAGAGAAATGATATGATGAGGGATGAAACCTACCCCTTGGTAAATAAAAATCTAATGTCTGAGAAACAAGGAAACTAAGACCATAAACCTGTATTGTGTGGAATCCTAGTTAATCCCCTATTGTGACCATTCAGTTCATATTATATTCCTCCGAGTAACCTCTTATCTATAAAACTTCTAGAGATACACCTTTAATATACATGGGTTGAGATTGAACTAGATCTATAATAAAAATACACTTAAAATTATTCACTATGGCCCCCTCATCTGACAACAGTTTTGATGCATATCGTAAAACAGTGCTAAAATGGTCATCAAACTCTCACATAATAGAAGTCCCCTGTCAAAGTGTAAGATGCTCCAACTGAATGACAACCTTTGGAGTTGAAGAATGAAAATATTCTAAAAAATGGTCTCAAAACATCACTCTTGACACTACTGACTACTTGAGTTCCCCAAGGAATAAGAACCACCACTGCCTCACTACCCCACACAACACCTTCTCAACCAAAAAAATCGATGGATCCTTCGGAGAACAGATCGAATTGAAAGATATCTCAACCTCCTCCTACCAGTATTTTGTGATTGAATCTAAAATGTAACAATCATACTTTTTCATACTCACACACAAAAACTCTCACAGTGTCCTTTAATTTTCGTCTTCATTAACCTCCACTCTTTAGTGATCTACTGGTACGTACTACGGAACATATTCGGTGAGAACATGATGAGGAACTCATCTTGGGGAAATTACCACATAAGGAAAAAACTATTAGTGGTCATAATCCCAGAATAGAGAATACTATACATTAAATAATGAGTTATTATCTTTTAAAGTTTTTAACCTATCTCAAGGTCTACCCATTTAAAAAATAGGTTCAAATAGGAATGAGGAATGATCCTTTCCTAGGTTACTACCCTATAACTAGTATCACTTCATTTAGTGGTATAAATATGCTTAATGGTCCATTAATCATATCATATGGGGTCTTAAATACTCGTGTATTAGCCGAACTTCTATGTTTACATTACCTATAAAACTTAGCCGACAACATTTCCCTACAAATCCTTATAACATCACTTATGCCTAACACCATAATCCCCCATATCCCTTAGCCTAAACACCTAATACCAATATATCATGATCCCATCCCTCCAAAGAGTACAACACCTAGGCTGGTAATGAGGTAAGGGAGATGGTGACTTCTCTAGTCATGCCTCAAGTAGCCCCCCAATTGTTGACTAATATTGAGGGTATAATAGACATACATATGAGAGGGAATATCATCTAATAAATTATATAGAATAAAATGATAATAAAATTACACCAATCAAAAAAATATCAAATAGATATATAAAATAAATCTCAAATGCATACATTCAATTAAATAAAATACCAAAACAACTATAAGTGGAAAACCAAGTTCCAATGGGTAAGGACGACAGTGATCAAAAAGACCAAAAATATTAGGAAAAACCACAACATTGTAATATGTAGCCTAATCTCTAACCATATCAAGATGAAATGAATTATATATATAGGGTGTAAATAATAGTTCACTTTTTAGGATTCTATTCAATGCCTATCGTACCAATGATAAAAAAATTAAGCTAAATCATAGTGAGAAAAAGTGAAACTAACTCATCACCTAAAAAGGTATACTACGTTATCATACTAAACATGGAAAAATCTCACAATTTAATGAATAAAATGGAGATTATTATATAATTACCAAAAATTTAGTTTACCCCAGGATCGCTTCCCCACTAGTTTGATTTTATGCCTCAATGTCCCACATCCTGATCCATCTCTCTCCAAAATAATCCATCCCTAAAAAACATGGAAATAAAATCCAAACCCACCACTCGTTCATCAAATCAACACATAATCACATCATCACATCATCATTTTGTGAAAAGTTATATTTGGAGAGACACCACATCCCATATGATGTGTGTCAGACATCAAATATTATACCTCAATTCCATCACAACCCATACACTATGTAAGGTATATTAAGATATCACATGTTATACACATTAAACCTATACTAATAAAGTGGATAATATATCTAGAGATACATGTGTATGAAATAACAATACGAAATCACATCCCTTTATACACATGTATGGGGAAGCTAACCACTATGCATACTATAAAATGTAAGAGAGTGAGGAAAGAGGGGGTAGTCAGCCATCAATCCTCCCACCGAGATGTTGAGGAAAACAACATCCCAAAGCCCACTGGGTGTTAGTCTCCCTAACCGACATGGGTATGGAGGCATATGAATTCAAAAAATTTATAGGATATAATGTATCTAAAAAACACTCTCTAGGTATTACCTAGTCTTAGACTCAATTGTAGCTAATTTCACTTTGAATTCTAGATTCCACATTTAAGACTATAAATCATATAAGCACACAAGAATTTATAAATAATACATTATTTATTTATTATATTTTTATCATTTCCCATATGTTTATTAATACATTAACTAATAAATTATCCATTAACATTATTCCACATTACATTACATTTATTCATCATAGAAAAGTCTACACCCTCTTGGAATAATCATAACTGAGTCAATGATTTATCCAGATTAATATATTTTTAGTAATTTCATTCAATTAACACTAACACGGTGAGATAATTCATTTATTAATAATTTATAACATTATTCCATATTCTAGGTAATATAGAAAAACCGTCCAAATATACCACCAAGAAGAATCCAGAAATAAAGAATATCCAACTACCTCAAGTAAGGGGAAATGGAATGCAGATAAAACAAACAACCAGTCCATAATTCATTAAACAAATTCATTTCAGGAAAGCATCTAGATTTATCTTGTTGATACGTAAGACCAAATTAAACATGTTCTATAATATCTAGTTCCATACACAAAACCCACAGACATATCCCAATGAATCTCTCAATCATTGGCATCAACTAACATCACATCATCCATGCCTCCTCAAACCATATAACATCAACCATCCCATCTAAATAACTTTATCGGGGACTCCCCACCCCATACCATATCTCAAAGAGATAACCACAACCATATAACATCACTAAAGAAGTAAGAAACAATCAATCATGAATAAAAGGAAAATCCAAGCCCTAAAATAATAAATATAGCTTCCACACATAAATGAAATCTCATAGATCCAATATCAAGACACTAAACCTTGCCAAGAAGATTGAAAAATTAGGCCCTATAAATTATATTAATCCAAAAACGATTTTTTGTTCCATCATGAATTAACTGATTATTTGTTCATTGGTTCGAAGTATGGGAATACTAAGGAATCAATCTATTAAAGATACCAAATTTTTTAAATAATTAATTTAAACATTACTCCAATCATATATTCCATTTTAATTTTTTTATTGGAATTACAATATATTTACATGCCTTTAACTCCACACATTAGAAAATATTAACATGCTTCATATTATTCATTAAATTCATTCAACACATAGAAATCTATATTAAATTAATCAAGTGATCAACATCAATTTGATAATTATCAAATTACAATGAACACCCAATTCACTAAAAAGGTATCTTTTTTAATTTATCATCCAATTAATCAACTAATTTTTAATTCATATCCTCTATAAATTTTCATCCAGAATAACATGATAATCCCTAACATAATAATAAATTTGGATATGTACAACATAGATAGCACGCTATCTTGAAAATCAAGAGGAAACCATTATCACGGAATAAGGAAAAAACATGTGGTCACTACAACCAATTCATTATTAATCCGGTCAAATAATTATTAGGCTAATTTCATTTTCATCTATAGGTGTAAACTACAACAACATTAAAATTTTATGTAAATAAATAATATAAGTAAATAATCCCGTACCTCAAACGTGTAAAAATTCTTCATTGAAGAATGGAGAAACATCATAGATCTTGATCACCCCTACCAAAAGAGTTGCATCCATCCAATAATAATACACTACAACTAAACCAACATACAACATGAAAAACTCCATTTGAAGGATGGGGAGAAACCGCCATCACATGGAAAGAAGATGTGAAAGGATCCTGATTGAACGACCTTAAGATAATGGGTAGAGTATACCTTTGATCACCAAAAATCAATCAAGGGAGGATGAAAATTGATCCTTAACAATGTAATCCCAAAATACTTAGAGAAATTTCAATTGGTCACTTAGAGTTTGGAAGAAAATGTGTTGGGGCTGTGAAATCCAAGGCACTAGAACTTATAACAAATCACTGAACAATGGATGTTCATATTTTTAAACCCTTTAATGTATTTAACATCAAACTAATTCATATCATGATAAAACCTATGAACCAACCTCACATAAGTTGTAAAAATTAAATTCATGATGTGAAACCCCTACACATTGTGAATTTTCCCTACTTTTAAATTTTAGTATCTATAGGCCTTCAGACCTTCTCTAGGCCTCCTCTTAAATCCATAGGCTTCAGAAACACATAAAGAGTCAAGATAGATGGATTAGATCCCTTATAGAGAACTATATTAATAAATTGTTTATAATGGAACCATGAATATTTAATTAGAACTTGTGACCTTTTATTTTAATAAAAAACATAGAATATTTTCTGATGTTTCACTATCAAAGATGATATTTTTTTAGTGTGGTTTGAACTTAAAATACAAAAACATTAACAAATAAATAAATAGAAATTTGGAATTCCATTTTCATCCTATAAAAATGAACTAAATGTATATTAGTGTAATAATACACATAACCGGTCTTATTCTTTCACAGTAAAAATTCTCCAGACGACCAATAACCACCTTTCTTTCCTCCATAGAAATTATCAACACTAGTGTATTATTTTTGATATTTAATCAATTTGATTTAGAAGTTCATGAATTTATTAATGTATTGAGTCCAAATTATCAATTATAAATAATTATTTTTATTCGTTTTTGTTATCGTTTGTATTAATTGAATTATAGTGAATAATAGTTCTATATTTTCAAAATGAAAACATCCTATGAATATCAGAATCTCCTTCTATAGTAAACAACTCTAGAAAAAAATCTATCTGATTTAACTTCATTAAAATGTAATTCTAAATTATAATGAATATATTAATTTAAATTTCAATGAAACATGAAATATATTCTTATTATTTAATAACTCAATGAATTATTCAGTTCAATGGAATATTTTCATCAGTTGCATGCATGGAGATTCACAGGGTGACATAACACATCATGATAAAAATAGCCTATCAATTCACAAAAATAGCTTCAATTGAATTATAAATTGTCATCTTAAATTAAAACACTTCAACAATATTTTAAATTCTTAAAATATTAATGAATATATTAGGAATTGTCAAGTATAATTCTCAACTTCTTATAATTTTTTTTCATAATTCACATCATAAGAATAAATCGATTTTTATAATACATCGATATATCATGTATTTGTTTATATTCACAACTGATAATCTATAAGAGTAAGTTACCCCTTTTAAAAATCAATTCTTCTTATAGAGTGGGAAATGAATCTTACAGATTCTGGTGATCCTCATGGGAATCCAAAATGAGAGTTATATAGTTCTAAATATATTTATGAAATTCCATGTCTTTACTATGAAATTTAAACGACCATTATATATTTATGGATCATACTTATAAATATTTAATTTCATTAATAATTATTTATTCCACTATTAAATTTACCCTTACATTAATTTTAAATGATCCTACAAAAATTTCATTGATAACTTCAGTCATAACCCTAAAACTCATAATAAATAGAAACAATCCATAAAAAAAAAATCATCACAAAAAATTAATTTCACATAAATAAAATACATAATCACCTTCAAAGTATTTTTAATCATGGTTTAAAAGTAGTAATACATTGTACAAAAATTCCACTTGGTTATTTGTGAATTTAAGGTCAATGACAAGGTCATATGGATTAAAATTTTATAAAATAAATGAAGGAATATTTTTAGTAATTTATCTTGATTACAAAAATTATAAAATAATAATTTTTTATTAGTCTCCCTACATTTTATCAAATCCATATATACCTCACAATTGGATTTGGAATATCATATTTTGTGGATATTGTAGTCATACGGGTCTATAATTACCAACTCATAACATAGAATTTGGAAAGGTAAATTACTCAATGTTATGTGGGGGTGTGAAGGGTGGTGCGATGGGGGCATGGGGTGTGGATGTGTAGTGGGGTGTGGGTGTGTTGGAGTGTGTGCAGGGGGTAGGGTGGTGTGTTGGTGGTAAGAGACAGGGGGGAGTGCAATGTGGCTATATAGGGGAGGGGGCATGGAGTGTCTATTGGGGGGTATTATCAGATATCATAGCTACGTTTCTAATTTATATTCATTTACAATTTTATTAATGCAATCCTGAGCATATAGCTTATAAACTAAGGACACCAAGTTGGTGATAACCCAGGATGGAGTCTATAAGGCCATGGTCGTGATGGCTTGGAAAGCTACCGATGTGTATATAGTTACTGCTATCATGCATCTTACCAACTAAGGTTTGTTACTCTTTTTATTTTAGTTCAGTTTCATGTTATGTGTTTTCCTTGCATTGAGTTGGAAGTTTCTCCAATTCATCATCCTTTTCTAATTTATTTTCTTCATATGTAGTGTTAGTTACATTTCAAATGTTTCTATTTAATAAAATTTGTTCTGGTTATGTATTTTCTATGAATCATACTATACATGCTATATTACCCAGAACAACCAAGGTTCTTGCATCATCCCTCACAATCAGTGCTCTACTTTACATGCGATTTTCTATGTTCTCATCCCACATGGCTGGTTTTGATTTTTAATCAAACTACTTTTTGATTGATGTTATTGAACTATTTTTAGGATTTGACATTCAATGTGGCATATGAATCAATGTTGGATTGGTTAACTCTCTTCTAGACCATTCAAACATCCATGCCATTCATTTTTTTGTTGGATTGGTTCTGATTATGTGGCAGGTGAGTTATTCATATTATTCTTTCTCTATGTATTCTAATTGGACCTCATATATAGATCATTAAGTGGTTTATGTTTATGGTTGATTTTTTTAGGAATCATAACTTTCATGGGGATATATAAATTTTTATTTTGTGGTGTTTGGTATTATTCATGATTTATAGTTGTCTTTTTTGTAATGCGTGGTTTATGCTGATTACAAATTCAGAATGATTTTCCTTTTACATAGAAGTTAGTTTTTCCCTTAAAGAGGAATAAATTAAAATAATTGGTTTACATTAAATTTTTTATTTTTTTATATCCATATATTTCTTTGAGAAGTTACTGGATGCTTACAACTGTTGCTTTCAGAAGTTATTGAATGCTTGCAAGCATTGATATGCAAAATCTATGGATCTAAGATACCATGTGAAACATAAATGGTTGGTGTTGTATATTATTTTATAGCATAAAAGTATTTTCTAAAGGCTATTCCAGTTGAAAGACAAGGTATTCATCTTCATACATTAGAAAAAACTGTACTGATATGTTTTAATTTCATAAAAACAATGACTTTTGTACATTATATATGTGTAACGGAAAATACTTCATTAATTGTATTCAATTTTTTTTGATATTATTTTATAACATTCTATGTCATGAAATATAGTTAACATATCTAATAAATAATTATTTTATGATATTATTTCATAACATTCTTTGTCTTATATTTTATATGTTTCTATAAGTGGCCTTCGATTTACTCAATTGCAGTTAAAAAAGTAACTATGGACAAACCATAATATTTCAAAATTCAAAATAGTTGGAATGATTCAATGGAAATATCAATTTTCATGGCCACTCCATTCTTACCAAAGTTCACTTCAATAAGAACATTTGAATTAGAGCATCATGGCCACTCCATTCTCCCCATAAGCCTTGTTTTATTTTTGTTGAACTAAAATGATTGAATCTGATGTTGATTTTTTTTCTTTTTTAAGTACTTGAATGAGAATATCCAGGTTGAGTGAAACATATAAGAGGATAGTTGGCTCATTAAAAAGTATAAAACTGCATCATATCATTACAGGGGAGTACTTAATTTGGTTTTTACTTGTTTTAAACAATTCATTCATGGTTCCACTTATTGAAACTCTTTTGAAATTCTTGATTTTAGGATGTTATTTTTGTTGAGTTCTTGTGATTAAACCGTTGAATACTTTTCACACTGATGTTATTGACCTGAATCTGTTTATTGTGGTTATTGGAAATATTTTTTCTTAAGGTAAAACATACTTAGTGTTGAGTTTTAATGTATGATGATGTTTATTGTGAAATTTAAATTTGATGACTTTTTTATTGAAAATATGTGTAATATTAAATAATGAGGGTAGAGTGGTAATATAAAAACTATTTTTAGGGTGAATTAAATTTTAAATGTTCAATGTATTTGTCTCTTAGCATGCTAAAAAGAGTTTATTTACATGTTGTTCTATGTGTTTGACTGGAAATCAAGAATTAATGCATGTACACACTAAATTTTCATTCAAAAGGGATGAATATTGTTACTTTTAGAGGAATGATACCATTTTAAACCAAGTTATTACCTAAAATGTTTTGATTCCATATTTTCATTGTCTTCTGGTTTGGGTGATATTTTGGGATTTAGGGGGGGGGGGTTGTCCAGTAGGGGGTTCTCTCTAGGAGGGTTGGGGGGGGGCTGTGTAGGGGGTGAAAGGGGGTCTGTAGGGGGGGGGGGGTTTGGGTGGGACGGGCATGGGGGTCTGTGGGTGTGGGGGTGTGTGTGGGGGGGGGGGGCTGTCTAGGAGGGATGAAAGTGTGTCTGTAGGGGGGGAGGTTAAGGGAACTTGGAGTAGTTTTTAAGGGGTGAGGGGGTGCGGGGGGAGGAGACATAGGGCATATGGGTGGTGGGGATGGGGTCTATCTAGGAGGGGGGAGGGAGGTGGATGGGGGTGTTGGGGACGGGGGATATCCATGTGGGAGGGGGAGCAATCTAGGGTGGAGGGGGTGTCTAGGGGGGTCTCCTCACCATTTGTAAACCCATCATCACCCACATTATCAATTTCTATGGATCTTGATTTCTATTTTAATTTAAAACAACTTCTTAATTAAGTGATTACTTTATTTTTGAAAATATATTTTCCTCTCATCAGATAAGATAGTTCTCGGACTAATTAACCACGATTTTATTCTTGAATTCACCTCTGATCAAATGTATTATATTAATCATGAAAAATATGAAAATTAATATATCTCAATTGAGTTGTTCTGGTTTTGCGTACGATGAAAATGTTATGGTTTTTTCATTTTAATTACTTTTTTTTGATTTGTGATAGGAAATGTTATTCTTCTGAGAAAAAACATGAATTTGAACTCTGACATGGTGGAGGTGTCACTGGAAATATTTCCCTCCCTGGTTGCAGAATGCTTAATCAATACAAATTGTAATATCAAAGTAATTTCTCTATTTTTAGCTTCCTGATGGCTTATCCTTTTTGATAATTTTTTGATTTTGATGTCTTTTATTGGTATGCAAGATAGGGATTCATGCTTTCTAGAGATCTAGGAACAAAACCTTGCCGATGCAATTGATTTTTTTCAATGACTTGGAACTGGGATTGATGTGAATATAACATTTAGGATGAAATTTTAATAGACAAAGTGAGTTTGATCTTGATTAAGTATGATATATTTTATGGTATTCAATTTCCATAGTGATGAGACCCAGTGGTATAACCATTAATAAATATTGAATACCTTTAGATAGAATTGTGATGTGAATTCTAGTTCGGTTGATATGGTAATGATCATTGCAGTGGTGACTGATACCCCAATCAAAGGTGATTGGATTAAAGGCTTATAAATTTTTATCTATCTACTCAATTAATGTTAATTTTATCATACCAATTTTTATGGTGTATCAAATGTATAAAATATTGTATTTTTAATGGTGCATGTGTGAGCTTTCTCAAGGAATAACCAATTTTTTCCACTATGTGGGGCTGGGTTATGAAATAACACTTATTATAAGGGTATCCAATGAGTATACATAATAAAATAGATACTTCTAGGAGGTAAACGTGACGGTTCTCTCCAATGGTGGGAGATAAATCATCCAATTCTGCTATATGATAATTGTAGTCCCATAATTGCATTTTGCGTATGGCCATTGGCATTTGAGTAAGGATATTACTCAATGGAGTATAGTCCTTGATAAAGTATGTTCTGTAGAGTATTTTTTTCTTATTTCCAACATGTAGTGATTTGAGATATATATTTGAGGATGTATTACAAATATCTATTAGTCTAGTTTCATTATTTTGAATTGTGTTATCCTAGCATATGAATCTCATCGAGTTCGATTATTTTAGAAGTTAAGATCATTTACTTTTGATTGTTGTTTAATAGGTCACTAATGTTTAGGGTCCAGGGGTGGTGTCCAATGGGGGGAGTCCTGGTTGCGTCTAGTGGGGGAGGGGGGGTCTAGTGGGGGGAGTCCATGGGGTAGGGTGACCAGGGGGATCCAAGGGGGTGTCGGGGGGGTGTCCAAGTGGTTTTAGGGTGGTGTATAGGGGGAGGAGGGGTCCAGTGGAGTGTCTGTGGGGTGTCTAGGGGTGTCTGGGGGGGGGGGTCTAGTGGGGGTGTTGATGTCCAAGGGGGTTTTTCTCAGGAAGGGAGTGGGGGAATGCAAGGGGGTGAGGTGGGGGTGCTGCAAGGGGGGTGTGGGGCTTCTGCAAGGGGAGTGGGGGGGGGGGGGGCTGCTGCAAGCTGGGTGTGTGGGGGGGGGGGGTTCTGTCTAGGAAGGGATGTGGTGGGATTCTACAAGGGGGTGGGGTGCTGCAGCAAGTTGGTTGGGGGGCTTCTACAAAGGGGGTGGGGTTATCTCGGATTGGGAGTGGTGGGATGCTATATGGGGGGTGTGGGGCTGCTGCAAGTTGAGTGTGTGTGTGTGTGGGGGGGGGGGTGTCCAGGAAGGGGAGTGGTGGGCTTCTACAAGAGGATGTGGGGGATGGGGGTAGGGGATTGTGTTTTTTTATAAAACAGGAAGGGATTTAGCCTTGGTTCCAAAATGTGGCTACAAGAAATGTCTATCTTGAGCTTCTTCCATGGTTTGAAACTGTGGCTAAAGGGATTTAGCCAGGGTTCAAACTATGGCTATAAGATTTTAGCCATGGTTCAAACCATGTCTATTTTGTTTTAGCAATGGTTTTCAACAATGGAAATAGGTCGAGGCCTATATCCATGCCAACACTAGCCACAATTCATTGAACTATGTCTATAACCTATAACCATGATTTTCGACTTATAGATATGATTCCAAACCAATTGATATAGCCCAAATTTATAGTAGTGATTGGATAAACTTAATACTTTTCATATTTGATTCTAATCATCATTATTAAAATATTTTATATTTTAATTTCTTTTCTACTTCTGTTTCATATGAAATAATTATCCACACTAACTGAGGATATTTATTAAGGAAAACGAGTACAAAAAGAATAACTTTATTAATTACTCATTAATCCACATACATCATTATGTATTAGTTCAATCATTTCACTATCCCTTTCAAATCTTCTACTAAAGGTTACTTTGGTTATCATTCCTAATAAACAAGATTCATAAATCTTAAATGATTTATAATTTAATGAGTCCAAAAATCCTTGTCTATAAAGTGTATAAATGCGCTTCTCATTCATAAAGCCAAGGATACAAATACAAAGATATGTGGGATTAAAAGTAACCATAAATTTATTATTCTAAATGATATTAATATTATTATTGATATCTAATATGTATACTAAATTTATAATATTCATTATTTCATATGAAGTCCCATTTATAAATATATGACAAATCTTATTCTTAATAGTGGATAGAAATCCTATAATTCAAAAACACGAAACAATTTTTTTATATTATGAATATGACAAAAACCTTCAAATACAAGGAGTAATACATTGGGAAGAAATATATCATAAGTTGTGACTTCTAATAAAATAAATCATTCCCCCTTACTTGTAAGAATATCTACTTCATCCTTTTTCAGTTATCTCATATTTCTATTTATATGTGTATCATTAAAAAGGATTGATTCACACCTGATATCTATAACCAATGAGTTAGATTTGGTGGTACTAATTTATTTAACATTCACATTCAGAGGATCTGAATTCGTTATATTCAGAATATTTATCATCCCTATATACAAATCAGAAACTATATTATTGGCCATACATATATGTAATCTCAAAATGATAATCATGAATTATTACATAATCTAAAACAAACATATATATATATATATGATTACCATTTTTCATATATTTTCATCATGTTCTTTTAATGAAATCATTTCCACTAAAAATGATCACCCCCTATATTATATCTATTTAGTGAACCTAGATCCATATTTCACTATGTAATGTGTCTTCCTAGAATTCCTCCCACCATTTACTTATTTAGGATGGGAATCATACAAATCATAATAATTATTAATGTTGGATAGTTGAGTAGTGATTTATTTTTAGGGTTCTATTATATGGACAAAATCAACTGTTTTCTTCTAGTATCATAACTATTAGTGATTACTAAATAAACTTCACTAAAATAAAACATCATGAACATGATAATAAAAAACATTGAGGGGAAACTACATTGGTAGAACTTTCCAAAGGATGATATAATGTTTCCTATTTCATGCGTTCACAAAATAAGGTAATATACAGTTCCCATTCCATGGCCCAACCTATCCGGTTGTATGATCATGGTCTTTGATAATCAATCTTTTGAAAGGATATCATACTTTTTATTTTTAGTTGTTTCCATTTATATTTTTATCTAACCTAATATACATTATATTCATAATAAATTTGTAAGTATTATATCTTATAAGGTCTTTCTCTTATAATGTTGTATTCATTTATGTATGAATGATTCTAATGGTTTAGTCATGTAATCTATTTTACATTCCCCAAATTCATGTGTTCATTCCATAGTGTGTAAGTCGTTACATGAATCTCAAGTTTATATTATTGACCCAAAATCAATGATAATTAAATTTATACAAATATAATTTCATATATTTCATATGGTAAATTAACCTTTCAAATAATGGTATATATTTATATGAGATTTATAATCACTACATGAGTAAGCTTGGAGTAATAAATATCCAACCATAACCATTATAGTATAAGGCATAATCCTCTAGTTCGGTGGGATGTATGAAACCAATTACTTCTCTCTAGGAAGTTTAACACATCCCATCACACATTGTAGTGGTGGGTGTGGTTCTTGAGAGAATCCCTGTGAAACATAGGGAAAGGCAATATTTTCAGAGTGATAATTGTGGTAATAATACATGAGTTGACATTAAAAATAAACAAGATGACATGGCCATGCAATCATGTTTAGCATATCGAGGGGAAAAACCAAAGTTTCATCCCCACATCATAGTGAAGGGTGTGTTGAAAAGAGATAATTTATAAACAAGAAAATTAAATATGATGATACATGAACAGATAATAAATGTATCCATAATCATCAGAACCAGTTTTAGGATGTGATTCCACCATTATTTTAAGGAGGATTCATATATTAAAATTGTGATTTTATTATTGAATTAATACATGATGTAAAATGGATAAGTAGATTTATAATCAATGGTTATGATTAAAATCATGAAGGAAGTACCTATAGAGAAATAATATGTTACCATAGCCCATAATTTTTCTAAAAAGTGTGAATTTTATTTATAATAACCTTTTAATCATTTATGGAGTTTGAACCACAAGATAACTATATGTGGGAGGGTGGGGGGGCTCTGAAATAATTGAGAAGAAAAATAAATGGCACATAGTGCTATATGTGTGAGGTTGATATTTCTATTAAGGAATAAGTTATTTGATCATATCTTTTTTTCATGAATCCATACCTAGTGTGATTCCTATGTCTCGATTGATGTCTCTAGTTTAGTTTACATATATTAGTGGTTTATGGTTTTAAATTTTTAATTTTGAAATTTTTGGGATCTTGAATTTTGATTTTGAATGTGTGGGTTGTTCATTTTGTGTTCCCACAAATCCTAAAGTGGGGTTTTTTAAAATAAAAAAATATACATTTTGAGGAGAAGGTGAGAAGACCAAAATCATCAAGAATATGGATTGAATTTTCTTGAAAAAATATGCCACGCGTCTTTGGATATTGAAGATCCTTAATAAAGTGTACATTTACAGATCTCTTGGTCCTTCCATTCATGGTAGAGGACAATCATATAGTGGTGATGATATCACGAGGTTATTGTAATAGGTATTTCATTTTCAAATCATATCTTGAAAGAGATAAAATTGGGGATAACAAAATAGGATCTGGGATATAAGAATATTGTGAATTAGTGGATAATCCATGTTGGGGGTACTAACCAACTTAGAAAAAATCATAAATGGGTATTCAAACCTTATAAATATCATGTGTTTTCCTCATTAATTATGATTTAATTCACTAAAAGTTCATGATAAGAAAAGGATCACTGATTAACCTATCCCCCTCTTAGTGATGAAATTAGATGCTATCAAGTTATATCATCACTATGTTAGCTCTCAAATCCATGAAATCACGGATAATATAAATTCAATGAAAAACTAGAGTTATTTACTTTTATGGAACAAACTACCATTGGTGATTGAAATGGATACATTCCTACCTTTTTTTAACATATAATTGAGTCCATAGGTTCTTCTACAATGGGATTTCAACCCATTCATGATAATTTTCATATGAATCAACCAAATTAATGAATTTGGAGATGGATAGAGAGGGAAAAATTCAATTTTTATGTCCTTATCAATGAATTTTCACTCCATGTTAATGTGTATGGAAACTATAAAATAGTTATGGGATAAATTGAGAAGAAAATATGAATTAAACATCAATGTGAAGGAATCCAAGATAATATTTTGGAGGATCATATTTGAGGGTATTTAGATGAATTATGTTGATGATATTGATTTCTTATTCACTTTGGATAAAGAATTATTCAAAAATATTCATAAATTTGTTGAGAAACATGAATAACACACAATTTCAAAGACATATATGAGGAACATTCTAGATAAATTTTATCCCATGGTATCAAATTTGGAATACTGAGAAGTCTTTTTTTTTGGAAATATTTTATATTATTATTATTGTATATTAAAAGAGGAAGGCAATAATTTTCAAAAGGTAAGAAAAAATTGAGATAAACTTTGAAGCATACAAAAAATGAAAAGGTAATGTGAAGAAAGATATAAATGATTAAGATTACATGTATAATGAATATTTCAATCATATTATTTTCTCTCTTTTAAAATATATTCTTTAAGGGGAAATGGATTGGAAAAGATATGGAATTTCATATATGTTTTAACTACAATAGTATTGGTCATATCTCAAAACTTTTTTGAAAGAATCAGTTTGATGAATATGAATCATATGAGGAAGAAGAAATTACCTTAAGGAATAAAGTATACAATAATAAGAATAAATATTCTTATCCTAAAAGAATAATATTTTTAAGAAAAAATGATTATTCATCTAGAAATTCTAGTAATCACGATAAAGAATTCACACTCTTTTATATTGTAAATTAAGGTGTTATATAATAATATAGAGTTGATGAGGGACAAGAGATACTAGAAAATGAAGGGGAGATAAGATAAAAATTATAATTTTTGAAAGGAGTAGATAAAAATCCTAAAGAAATAAAAGAATAATTTTGAGGATGAAAAAAAGTTGGCTTCAGAAAAGGAAGAGTATGTCAATAAGGATGGGACAAACAGTGATGAGAAAAATAAGAAAAATCTTAGAGAAGTTGATCAAGAATATTTTTTGCGTGATCTTGATGAAAATATTATTGAAAAGGGAGAATTTTTTTAAACACAATCCATATTTTTAATGTTCCAACATGAGTTAAACAAGGATAGAGAAGGCATTAATAATTTTTTTAGGTTAATAAACAATCTAATGAAGATGGAGAGATTAAGGGTTATAAC
This sequence comes from Viscum album, assembly GCA_963277665.1. Lineage (NCBI taxonomy): Eukaryota > Viridiplantae > Streptophyta > Magnoliopsida > Santalales > Viscaceae > Viscum > Viscum album. The sequence goes on from OY728165.1 coordinate 1,185,469,977, forward strand.
TATGAGATAAAATTTAGAACTTTTAATTATCAAAAATGATTTTATATAATTGAAATTATAGGCATAAAAAAACATTACATGGTTTAACTATGAAATTATCTTTCAAGGAACTCTTCCCTATCAAAGAAAGTTATGAATCGAAGAAAACCACTACACACAAGAAAAAATAAGGGTAAAGGTGAATAAAAAACTATTATGTTTAAGTTTATAATAATTCATGTAGATCACAATTGAATGGTTATTATTATTACTATGAAAGGTATAGTCAAAAATCCTATTAATGTTGGTTTAAAATGCCATTACCTAGGAAGAGGTAAGTAAGGGAGGTGGTGATAAAATAATGAAAAAAATAAAATAAAGTAGGATATAACAAATGAATTGGAAAATTATGTTTTCATAAATATTTAGGTTAAAAAAATTATAGACATAATAAAAAAGTTCAAGAGAAGAATGATGGTGAAAAAACTATTCATGAAAATGATTATAAAATGGTAGTTGAAATTTGAAGGAATGAATAGACTTGGTTTAGAGGAAGATCTCAGAATATATTTTAACTCTATAGTATAAAGAGGCATCTTTTTATTCACTAAATACTTTATGTCTTGCACAAAAATACTAGGAATTAAACAAGAATTTGAAGACATTGTGTTTTGGACCCCAAAGGGGATGAGTGGTACATGAAGTACTAATATATGATGAAAATGGTAGGAGTGAATCCATATAGGGGGAGATCCTTTGAGAAGAAATTTGATAAAACTATAATTTAAGTAAAAAATATTGAATTTTGAAATGGGTAAACACATAGAAAATATATTGTAAGTAACCCTGATGTTGAGAAATATTAGTTTTTAGCATGTTATAACATTATGTTATTTCATAGATAGCAGAGAAAACCTTGGTTATATCATATTATTTTACCATTTTATCCCCAATAGAGAGGATTAATCAATGTATATTTTCTAATTACCATTTGATTTTATCCATCCCATTAAGGTGGTAAATAGGATGAGAATGTGTCTGTGAGATGTTGAGATGTGTGTCCTCCACTCCTAATGTGAGGGTAACATAGTGGTGGATTTCATGGATTAAAAATATATAAATTTTATTAGGTATTATTACATTCATATAATGAATTATATATAAGATGAGGGGGTGAGACTCGTGGAGGAATATTCTCTTGGGATACAATGATTTGGGCCCCAATAAAGCTTGAATGTATCTATTTTCAGTTCTAGATTATATTTTATTTTTTATTTCCTTTTCTTTGATAGTAAAAATATAATAATTGTTTTAGTAGTGGGGACAATAAAAGGAAGGAGGATAATATGAGAAAAGAAAATATTCTACATATTAACCTGTCAAGATTTTTTTATGGTATTAGATGATAATTTCAAAGGGAGATTATTTTTCCTACCAGATTTGATTTTATTTGTTTTCAATAAAATAATATTTATTGATATTAATATATGTTGATATGAAATACAGAATAAAATAAATAAGATTCTTGATCATAGAAAGTAAAGGTTTTTCCCATTGTATAGGGCTTGTTTGAAAAAAAATGCGCAAAAAGGGATGGTAGAAAGAGACTACACTACATTCTCCCCAATATAGACATTATAGATCAAAATTTTAACACAGTTCAACACAAAAAAGGTGAAAGATTATTCTTGATTAAAAGAAGAAACAAAAAATTTAAGACCTGAGTGTGAAAAGGGCAACACAACCAGTCCCACGCTATAGAGGATGTGGTGTTTCTTGAATGAATCCATGTGTAACATGAGGATGGAAAAATGGCTATAGTAATGATCATGGTGTAATGGAGGTATTCCAATTAAATAATTTAAGAGGAGATTACTATTCAATAGTGTTCTACGTTTTGAGGGAAATAAGGCCAAATATTCTTACCCACGTCATAGTGAAGGGAATATCATTATGTGACATGTCAAAATCAAGATAATGATTAATGATAATTATTGGATTGTTATTAAATGTTTAGTAATCAGGGTATTCTATTTCAATCCATGATTGTAGCATGGTTTCAATGAGTTTACAATGATCATCATAGTGAATTATTTGGGGAATTAATTCACACTACAAATGAATTAAGTAGTTATGATGATTGTGGTTATGAAGAAAATCATGGAAGAAGTTCATGAGGATTTATGGTTGGTTTTAATAACCCATAAATTTTATGAAAAGAAGAAATTAAAATTAATTGGATATCCTGATATATTTAGAGGGATTGACCATTATGATAGGGTAATTGGATGAAGAAACTCTGGAATAAATCATATTATAGTGAAGATTTAAATAATGTTGTGTGCATGAGGAATGTATTCAACACGAGGAAGAAGTGAGGATTGATACTCTCTACATCACGGTGAGAAAGAGAGATGGTTGGAAGAACTAGACCACCAAGATTCTAGTTTGATGTTTAAAGACAAAATTTTTCTTATTATTCATTGTTGAATATCATGAAGGAGTATGTATATTGATTATTTAATCTATCTATTCCTAGAGGGGGACCATCATAAAGAGGTGAATATATAACCAATTGTTTTTAATAGTACTTTCTTTATAGGATCATATTTTTGAAGAGTTGTATCTATCAGCTGAATCTAGAATTTGGGAGAATACAATGGACTTTGTGTTGTAAGATGTTGTCAAAATAGTGCAGAATCCATGTTGGGGGGACTAACTATCATTTAAAGGAGAAGGCATGGGTAACCAATCATTGTAAATTTCATATTTCATGATAATTATTTATGATTTCATATAAGGAATGATTGGGAGAATTTTTTAGTGGATATAGAACCTTCATATATATAAGTTATTTATTTTAAAAGGTCTTTAATCACAAAAAAAAATAAGAATATTGATTTTAGTGATCCAACCAAGTCTTACAATTCACCCATTATACTTATTGTTTGAAGAGTAATTATTGATGACCATGAAGCAGAAAAAAATGTCCCTACCTTTGCGGGGAGATACATTGACATTTGAATCCCATTTCTCAATCCTAGGATTCTTTAACACTCAAAGGAGTGATCTAACCTTCACTGATAGTGATGAATGAGGCGCATGATATGTTTGTCTAACTAAATATTTTCATGAAATTAATGGTAAATTTAACCATTCACATTAAATCAACTAATAAGTGGAATAAAATTCAATTTATAGGCCTCCCTGATGTGTTTCACTAATACTTTTTTTCCCCCATATGGTGTCATAAAAATTTACCAATGAATTTTTAGTGAATGTATTGAACCCCTATAATTCTTATACAATCCATAATAATACTTTCATAATGGATTGGAACTAAAAGATACTATGGGGGATATGTGTATTTATCATATGCATGAATTTATATTACATACTATATCACCAAATGTATCATTCATTAATGTCAACTGAATCTTCCAGTATTCTTTTATGATTCACACATATCATAAGGAATGATATTCATCACATGAATATCACCCCTTATGATTTATAAAATCATATAATTAATTTTATCCTAATTTAAGTTCATATCCAATAATAACCACATCACTACCTCTTCATCACCTCATCCCCACGTTATCACATATCTGGCATAACACCTCACCACCACTATATATAATAACTTATTTACATCCCACCATATACTATGTTTGGAAGAGATAGTGGAGGAAGAGAAGTATCCCATCATCTATATCAACAACATCCAAGATGTTATGGGTTGTATATATCCAACCACCATATATTGGTATCATCCATTTTACACGAATCAGGTAGTGGTTCCTAATCAATAACATAAATTACAATAAATATTAAAATATACATAATCCCAACCTAAGGGATAACTCCTTCCACAATACACCTATAATTACATCCAATTAATAAACAATTATCTCAACAATAATACTAATGAATACTTCCACCACTATAATAAACCATCACTACAACTCAAAAACAATAATTTACACCCCATTTCACACGTAATCATTTATTTAACAATATTCATTATTTACTGGCCATGTTAATTAATGAACAACTAAACATTTTTTTAACCACATTCCATTTCACATTATTGATTTCCACATTTATATTTCTTAATTCCATTACCAAATATAAACTATTTAATTCCTTATTCAACATCACCATTCCTAAATCAACTTTCAGTTAATCATTTAATAAATATATTTAAATTCCATTCCATATTCCCCCAAATCTACGACACTACAATATCAAACTATCCATTACCCCACATTAATTACAATGAAAAAATCCAAAACATCACTGATTTTATCTCTATAATATTAAAAGAGAAGTATCTATTTTATAAAATCTTAATAATATCTCCTTCTACTACCATAAAAAAAATAATTTTTCAAATTTGACACCGAATCCAAAAAAAATTCAACAAGTACGATATATAAAATCATAAAAAATACTTAATTCCTATGATTCTTATTTTTCTAAACAGCTCTCCCTTTAATTATATTTAATTTATTTAACCATTTTAAGACAATTTTCAAGATAATAGAAACCAATAATACAAAAAACACGGTACTTCAATAGTTCATGTAACCAACAACTAATCAATTGAAAAAATATAAAATCATTTAAAAAAAGACTCATATTACTTCCATTTCATTATTTAATATAATTTTTTATCTTTATTATTTCAATTACAACTCCTTATTCAATAAAAACAATATAACTATATATTTTATAAAAAACAACTAATAAGTATGATTTTGAATCCCAAACCTCGAATTGATGCATAAATAACTATAACATAAGAATTAGAGTAAGATGATGATAAAACACTAGTAAACTCATAATAATTCCCAAAAAACCTATCCACATCAATCATCCACTAAATCATAATCCAAAAAACATCAAAAAAATCAAATCCTTTTTGATGGAATTAAAATAATCAAGAAAAATGGAATAGTTAAGGAATATGTAAGGGAATGGTACCTTGATTCACAAGGGATATGTCCCATATAGTAGAAGGGTTTCGATCAATCATAGACATTGACATCTATTAAAACAATGTATCTAGGGAATATATGGTTTAATAGAGACGCAAATAATTATTCAAATAGATATGGGACAATAAAATTTCTCATAAAAATTTGGGTAACTTCACTATAGTGTAATGGGGAATTTATCATGTCCCGATGAGCATAGTTAAAGGGTATTTGAGATTCTCAAATAATAAAATGTATAAATACCCCCTTAAATTCCATCCACATATATATATATATATATATTTGGTATTTGAAAATTTCTATAATATAGTGGTGTACACCACAACCATTTCTTTCTCTTACCTTAACATAGTTCATGGAAGGTCGTGAAATAATATTTCTATCTCCTATATTTTCACCAAACACCCCTGAAAATTCTAAAATGAAATATTCTTCTAAACATGGTATAAATCCACGATGAAATTTGCAATAGGATTTTCAACCTTATCATATATTAATGGGATTTAACTAAAGACCATGACTACAAATAAACCACATGTTCACCATACACATGTTTATGAAATATCTTCTTTAAAATGATGATTCTCACAATCGACTATAAAAAAGATTATAAAAAGTATTGGTAAATCAAATGAAATGTCAGAATTGGTCTACCCTTAAAATCTACTATATCACAGTGGAACTAATTTATTCCCATTATTCTCTTTAAAACCAATTTTCACAACTTATCACACTTTATTAACCTTTCATATTCCTTATAACCCTCCAAAAACTAAACAAAACTATTAGATTAGGAAAATATTGGACAGTACACTATATACCACTCAAATAATTCACATACCTGAGAATGAAGGATAGACCAGGTAAAAATATCAAATTAAATACCAAAAACCTCATGATATACCAATAATAATTAAGTCTTGTTGTCATAAAATCACAAACACAACACAAAAGTGAAAACAGAATCAATTATATCAATATAAAATCAACCTCATAATCTAAAAAATAAAAAAACATCAAAACTGTAACACCCCAGGTAAATAAAGAATATGACATTTTTATATTTATCCCTATTTGTGAATAAAATGTTAATATTAATTTAAATGGAACTCTATGCTCGATGTCTTACCCAATACGCAACAACCAGTTCCTTTGAAATCTTACGTTGCACTCTAATAATAAAATAATTTTATTTTAAATGGTAGTTAACACCTAGCCGTTGTAATGACGGGAATGAATAGAAATAAATACAAAATGATTATATATGTTTTTCAAATATTTTTACTTTTATCAATAAATATTATAGGTTTAAAAATGAGAATGAATCCAATTTTAAGCGTAAACATTCTAATATTCTTTAAAAGGTCGATTAACCACCTTTTGATGGTGAACCACTTTTAAATCCACTTTTTGACAATTTTATTTGTTATATTTGACAAAATAAAATTCTTATTTAGAATCGGGACATTATAATTTACTTTGTGTAATTTTTTGGTATTTTTCCGATAAAGTTCATTTTTTAATGAATAGTGAAAAATGTTATATTTTAATTCAAAACCTTTTTTTAATCAAATTTATTTATAAGATTAAATAATCTTTTCGATTGGTTTTAAAGTGAAATTATAATATATTTTTCCCATTTAATCCAATAGTGGTCATTGGAATTAATTTCACTTTGAATGTGGACTTTAACTAGTGTCAATCTTTTAATAGATATTGTTTCTTAAAAACCTGCTATTTGTTTTGACAGTGGAAATTAATTATTAAATTAATTAATTAAACTCATATGCTTTAAATTTTATAAAATAGACATCATTTTTGAATTCGGAATATCAATTATAGCTTAGGGTTAATTTTTGGTATTTTTATGAAAAACTTCAATTTTTTATGAATAGTGAAACCACTAAGTGGTAGTTTAAAAAACTGATTTTTCGTTTAAATGAAACATTACCACTTCTGTGATTTGAATTTCAAAAATCCAACATACATGGTTGTCATTATGATTTAAAATTTGGTTCAATGGGATTAAAATAATTTTTTTGGTGAATAGAAACATTTAAGTTTTAATCGTGATTAGAGGTAATTAGTGTAATTTGAGGTAAGAATAATGTTTTAATAATATGAAATGACCTTTACACTTGTCTTAACATTATTTTATGACTCATGGACGACCAAGAAAATCCATGGGTCAACTTGGGGACCCCATGGAGCCACTTTGGTAGGAAAATGACAATAATACCATTTTATTTAAAGTTAATATAAAAATGTCACAAACATGTGTTGTTTTACAAAAACAATTTTTACATGGGGTTAAACAAGTAATATTTTTTACTATAAGTATTCATTAAAAATATAAAAATATTTCCTACATCATGATATTTTTTTATAATTTTTAGACGTTAATGAAATTAAATTATTTATGACACCATGATGATGCAGCGATTACCTCATTACTTAACGATTTATATAAAATGAAAAGATAATATAAAATAGAAGACCTAAACTTGTCAAAAACCTATTGGATGGGTGTATTTCGGACTCTTAGCACCGTATCATAGAAATATATAATTTTGGGACCTTTAAAAACCGAAGCTCATTTTATAATAAAGTATCCTTTTATAACTTTCCAAGAGTGCCCCTCCTCTGCTCTTATAAAAGGCCCCCACCTCAACCACCTTACCCAGAACTCTCCAGCCATTGTCTCGGCCAAACCCTGCCCATATTGTGTCTCCACATCTCTCTATTAATTCTAGAATCCTCACATTGGGCAGAAGTCATTCCAAGGAAGCCTTTGAGCTCAAATCAAAAAGAGTTGACCAATTTAAAGGTAGTGTCTTCTCTTGTGTTCTTATGTTTTACTTTGCTTCTCCAACCCCCTAAACTTTTTATTCCTTTATTTTGTGAAAATACCAATGTCTTTAATATAATTGGCTATTTTTATAATAAGTATTCGAGCTACACTTACACATACATCCGTCTAATGGTTAAAAAACATATTGTTTCTGTGGATGGCGAATTACTGCCTCACGAAACGATGATTGTTCAATATTATTTTAACACCATTAAAGGAGGCTATTATAATGTCAATTTATTTTATATATTATATATATGGTATTTATTTTTTCTATATGATTCTTTATTTTATATTTAAAACATACCTTTATTGTTTTCATGTTGTGCAAATGCAATAATTTCATATGAGGAAGTGTGGACTACCGCCCCCTCACGTGATGTGACTCGTTCATGCAATACATGGAATGTATAAAGAAAAAAATTAATGAAAATATGTTAACTATATAACATATATATTTTACTGTAATTGTAATATATATATATCTCATTTATTTTTAATTCCATTAATATGACAAAAATAAAAATAATAGTAGCGTTCATGCGTACGTACGGCCTACCATCTCCATGAACGGTGCTTTTCATTTTTTTTATCTCCAAATGTTATGGAATAGTATAAAATTATTCTATAATGGATATATATGATATTTTAATCATTAATACTATTCTGGAAATGATTTAATTATAACTACGTGGGCAATCATTTTCAAACAAGTTCATTTTTGACTCATGTACCAAACAACAGCAAAAACATCGGATATGAACTAATATTATTAAACAATTATTATAACATTATAATATGTGATATGAACGAATAATAATATTTAATGGATTTCCTTAGGAAATAATAAATTGACCAAAGTTTATTATTCAAGAATATAACGAAATGAACAAGACAAGTCAGACTTGAGGTAAGGGATCCTACCCCTCTCTTTCTTTTTAAGTACACTCTTTTATGTCATTCCTTTTAAGCTCATATTTCTTATGATTGGGATGTTCTTTTATATTAAACTTACTTTAATTTTTATGTTCATATGATGAGAGACCCTATTTTCTCTGATCAATCCATTTTGAAAGTTTTGAGTGGTGCCGTTAGGCTGCCGAATTATCGTAAGAGATCCAACCTCTCTCTTTCTTTTTAAGTACTCTCCTTTATGTCACTTATTTTAAGCTCCAATTTGTTATGTTGGGGGATGTTCTTTTATATTCCTCTTGCTTTAAATTTTATTTTAATATGATGAGGGACCTTATTAGATCTCATCAATCCATTTTTGAAAGTTTTAAGTGGCACTGTTATGCTGCCGAGTTTTTGTAGGAGATTTTTCATCTCACTTTTATTCCCATGAGATTTATGCTATATTTTCCACCATTTCCATTGAGGGGTGTATGTACTGCACATTATTATACTCCTTGTGTAATATAATTTCATTTATGGGTTTTTACATATTCTTTTTATGACCCTTCTTCAATGGGGTTTATGTTTCGAATGTTACCCAAATCAGTAAGGGGACCTTTCACCCTCCTCTTCTTTAAAAAAACATCTTTTGTTATGTCTTTTAAATTACATCTTAATATTTTGGGATATGTTCTTATATATATTTATTTCTGTAAATTTAATTTAAATGGGATGAGATACCCTTTTTATCTCTCATCAACTCATTTTCTATATTTTTAATTGAAGCTGTTAGGCTGTGGAATTTTTGCAAGGGAACTTCTTAACCTAATTTTGATTCATTGGGATAAACTTGTACTCCTTGAATATGCCGTTCTATGAATTTGTGTGAATAACCTCTGATTGTTTTACACATAATATCCACTTATATTAGGTGTCTTCTTTTGTCACACTTAATTATGTCAATGATTTATCTTTAATCCAAGGATACCGTCTTTGTAAGGGACTTCGTCTCAATCTACTTTCATTGAGGAATATTTTGTACTAATACAAGACTAACTTTTATATTCTGTATAAACCCATTTGACTTATACTTTTATTCAAAAGGAATATTTTATATATGAAGTGTTTTACTAAAAGACAAAAGGTGTGTTTCTTTTTAACGTACGCGGTGACAATGACCATTCCACCACCGTGATTATTATTTGATATTTGGCTTCCTCAACAAGCCGTAATATTTTTTAAAAGTAAATAAATTCCATATACTATTTTATATATTTTTTATTGAAAATGGTTTTGATAATGGATTTGTTATGTCAATATATTTAAATGATATATTGTAATTGAAATGTGGAAATGTTTTCTTAACATTATTTTTGTTTTATGTATTATGATTTTGTAATAGTATTTGGACATTTGACGGGTGGTTACATGATAAACCATATGACAGGTGGTGCAGTGAATACCAAGACGGGTGGTTACGTTATAACATCCAATACTTTGGGTATGGAAGTCGGCTGTATGGCTATTCTATTAAGTGATATGTGTGGAAGTCGACCGTATGGTTATTCCATTTAAGTATGTTTATGTCCCAAGTTACCTTTATATGTTATGTATATGGGTTTTATGGTAATGTTTTTGTTACAAAAGGTTATGTAATGATCATTTATTCATTTAAGAGTTTATACTACTTTATAAAGGTGAAAAGTATTACATTGATAAAGAATTCATGGTTTACTTGTTGTTTTGAAAAACTAACAGTTATCCTTCTTTGTGTATCCCTTACTGAGCTTTTTATACTCATCCCATGTTTTTTTTAAAATTTTTTTCATAGGACATAATGTTGAATAAGGAAAAGGATGGGATCAAGGAAATGGCAGGATGTCTAAAACATGGAATTAGACATGTTTTTAAGTGTTTTTATTATATGGAAACTTAGTAGAAGTGTCTACTTTGTAATCATTTGATATGTAATAGTTATGTACTAATTCTATAAAACTCTAATCCTGAATAGATCCTCAATGTGAATTAATCATTTAATTCAATATTAACTAAGGTTTAAGTTCGGGGCCTTATAGTTGGTATCAATGGTCGGTTTAGATAAATTTAGAGGGTAGGGTATTCTTTAAGCATACGTGACATTACCATAACGACAAGGATTTTAAAGAGTCATATTTTTTAGATAAAGTGAATGAGTAAGTATATCTTAGTGTTTATCATCCTCATTAGTACATGAAGATTTTATTGATATAATCACACTGAAATGTTTGGTTTTAGTAAATTGTTGGATTTAGCATGTGCCAAAGTGTCAATGGGCTTGAAGGAAACTGTAGTGGTTCTCTGATTACGAGACTGGATGAAATGGGGGATTCAATGAGAAATCTCGTGGTTATTCTAAAAAAAACTATTAGGAGTCATGATCAACCACTTGAAACTTGGTGAGTTCTCTAATGCATCATGTATGAGAGAACCAACTCGACATGGAAGTTCAAGTACTAATTATAATGGTCACCATTAGGGTTTATATGATCCTTACCTTTGAGGTAATTATGGGTTACTATATGTTATGATGGAATATGAACGACATGAGATAAACTTGAGGTTAAATTATGTTATGGTTAATTTTGAAGATTTTATCACTTTTTGGGGAATGTTGTAAGAATTATGTAGTTTTGGAAAAATGACAACATGTAGACTGTGTGACAACCTATCGCATCTGACGAAGCTATGGGAATTGAACCCACAACTAAAGTGCGACTGGTATTTATCGCCTACAACTAGACAACGTAAAGTCCTAGGTTAGTTTGTCTAATTTTTTTAGTTAGATGATCTTATGAATCTAGAATAAGTTGATTTTAAGTTATCTATGGAAATTATTAACCTATCCCAGAGGATATGTGATTAGGTTAATTACTTTTCAGTATGAGACTTTAAGAGTAACTGATGTTATTTAGAGATAAATGTTAAGGTTTATCTTGGGAGACTATGTGATTAAATCCTTTAGATATTTGGGTTTCATTCTATGTTTTGATTACTTTTATGAATTTTATGGATAGATGTTTATTGAATGGTCTTTGTTGAACTTTAGGTATTGTTTGACAAATTTTGGAGATTAAGAATAATTTTTTTATAAAGGATTATCCTTTTTGTGTATTATCTGATCTCATACTAACCTTTTTTGTTTTAGTTTTGGTTAAGGTCTAAATACATGGGAAGTATATAGTTTTCTTTTGTGGATTAGGTGATTCTCTAGAAGATGATTATACCTCTCTTAATGTAAACAAGTCATCCTAAATACTCATATTTTGGAGAAAATATGAGTTCGTGTAAGAAATCTAGTCAAAGCTGAAAGTAAGCATGACAAGAATGTATGTTTCCTTATGTTTTAGTTATGCTCATAAATTAATTTCTAAATGAAAAGTAACTGAAAACAAAAAAAAATTTTGTTAATTTTTTCTACTGGGGAATCAAATACCATTTAACCCATCAAAAGTTTGTGATTTTCTTGGGGTTAACTTTCTCCTAAACATGTTTTCTATCACTCTCCCTCAGAACATGACCCTTTGCTTTTTCATCCATATCCATGTTTTCCTACATGGAATCCTAGTATGGGTTAACTCAGGTGACCTCTGCACTTCTCATAATTTCTTTTAAAGTGATTGTTTTACCGACTCTTGTTCTGATGTGGGACTTTCAATGATGTTTCCGAGCCCGATTTTAAAATTGTGAGGATGCAATTTCCAAAAGGGGGGAAGGATGTAACACCCCAGGTAAATAATTAATATGACATTTTTATATTTATCCCTATTTGTGAATAAAATGTTAATATTAATTTAAAGGGAATACTATGCTCGATGGATTACCCAATACGCAACAACACATTCCTTTGAAATCTTACGTTGCACTCTAATAATAAAATAATTTTATTTTAAATGGAAGTTAACACCTAGTTGTTGTAATGACGGGAATGAATATAACTAACTACAAAATGATTATATATGTTAGTAAAATATTTTTTCCTTTTACAATAAATATTAGAGGTTTAAAATGCGAATGAATCTAATTTTAAGCGTAAACATTCTAATATTGTTTAAATGGTCGATTAACCGCCTTTTGATGGAGAACCGCCATTGAATCCACTTTGTGAAAATTTCATGTGTTATATTTGACAAAATAAAAATCTTTTTTAGAATCAGGACATCAAAATTTACTTTGAGTAAATTTTTGGTATTTTTCCGATAAAGTTCATTTTTTAATGAATAGTGAAAAATGTTGTATTTTAATTCAAAACCTCTTTTGAATCTAATTTATTTTTATGATTAGATTATATTTTGAATTGGTTTTAAAGTGAAATTTGAATATATTTTTACCATTTTATCCAATAGTGGTCATTGAAATTAATTTCACATTGAAAGTGGACTTAAACTAGTGTCAATCTTTTAATAGATATTGTTTCATAAAAACACGCTATTTGTTTTGACATCGGGAATTAATTATTAAATTAATTAAAGAATCTTGTATATTTTTAGTATTTTAAAATAGAGAACATTATTGAATTTGTAATATCAATTATAGCTTAGGGTGAATTTTTGGTATTTTTTTGAAAAACATCAATTTTTGATGCATAGTGAAACAACTAAGTGGTAGTTTAAAAAACTGATTTTTTTGTTGAAATGAAACTTTACCTCTTATATGATTTGAATTTCAAAAATCTGACATACATGGTTGTCATTAGGATGTAAAATTTGGTTCAATGGGATTAAAATAATTTTTGGTGAATAGTAACTTTTATGTTTTAATCGCGAATAGAGGTAATTAGTGTAATTTATGGTAAAAATAATGTTTTAATAATATGAAATGACCTTGACACATGTACTACCCTAATTGGATTAGTCATGGACGACCAATAAAATCCATGGGTCAACTTAGGGTCCCCATGGAGCCACATTGGTAGGAAAATGACATTAATACCTTTTTATTTAAAGTTAAAATTAAAATGTCACAAACATGTGTTGTTTTACTAAAACAATTTTTACATGGGGTTAAAGAAGTCATATTTTTTTCTATAAATATTCATTTTTAAGACAAAAATATTTCCTACATCATGATATTTTGTTATAATTTTTAGACGTTTAATAAATTAAATTATTTATGACACCATGATGATGCAGCAATTACCTCATTACTTAACGATTTAAATAAAATGAAAAGATAATGTAAAATATAAGACCAAAACTTGTCAAAAACCTATTGGATTGGTGGATTTCGAACTCTTATCACCTTATCATAGAAATATATAATTGTATTACCTTTAAAACCCGAAACTAATTTTATAATAAAGTAACCTTTTATAACATTCCAAGAGTGCCCCTCCTCTCCTCTTATAAAAGACCCTGACCTCTACCACCTTACCAACAACTATCAATCCTTTTTCTCTGCCATCCCCTACCCATTTTGTCTCTCCACATCCCTATTTTACTCCTAGAATCCTCACTTTGGGAATAAGTATTTCCATGGAAGCCTATGAGCTCAAATCAAAAAGAGTTACCCGATTTAAAGGTAGTGTCTTCTCTTGTGTTCTTATGTTTTACATTGCTTCTCCAATCCCCAAAATTTTTTTTATTCATTTATTTTGTAAAAACAACAGTATCTTCAATATACTTGGATATTGTTATAAGAATGATTCCAGCTACACTTACACACACATCCGTCTAATGTTTAAAGAACATACTGTTTTTGTGGATGGTGAATCACTGCCTCACTAAACGATGATTGTTCAATATTCTTTTAACACCTTTAAAGATGGCCACTATAATGTCACTATATTTTATATATGATATATATGATATTTATGTTTTCTATATGCTTCTTTATTTTATATTTAAAACATAACTTTATTCTTTGCATGTTGTGAAAATGTGATAATTTCATATAAGGAAGTGTGGACTACCGCCCCCTCATGTGACGTGACTCATTCATTAAATACATGGAATGTACAAAGAATCAAATTAGTGAAAATATGTGACCTATATAACATATATATTATACTGGAATTATAATTTATATATATCTCTCATTTATTTTTAATTCCATTGATATGACAAAAAAAAAATAAAAGTAGTGTTCATGCGTACGTACGGCCTACCGTCTCCATGAACTGTGCTTTTCATTTTTTATCTCCAAATGTTATGAAATAGTATTAAATTAATATTTAATGGATATATATGATATTTTAATAATTAATACTATTCTGGAAATTATTTACTTATAACTATATGCGCAATCATTTTCTAACTAGTTCATTTTTGACTCATGTACCAAACAACGACAAAAACGTCTGATAGGAACTAACTTTATTAAAAAATTATTATAAAATTATAATATGTGATATTAACTGAATAATAATCTTTAATTTAGGTCTTTACTCAATTATAAATGGATCAAAGTTTATTATTCATGAATATAAAGAAACGAACAAGACAAGTCAGACTTGAGGTAAGGGATCCTAACCCTCTCTTTCTTTTTAAGTACACTCTTTTATGTCATTCTTTTTAAGCTCATATTTCTTATGATTGGGATGTTATTTTATATTAATATTAATATACTTTTTATTTTCATATGATGAGAGACCCTATTTTCTCTCATCAATCCATTTTGGATGTTTTCAGTGGCGCCATTATGCTGCCGAATTTTCGTAAGAGATCCAACCTCTCTCTTTCTTTTTACGTACTCTCCTTTATGTAACTTCTTTTAAGATCCTCCTTGTTATGTTGTGGGATGTTATTTTATATTACTCTTGATTTAAATTTTATTTTAATATCATTAGAGACCCTATTTTTTCTCATCAATCCATTTTTGGAAGTTTTAAGTGGCGCCGTTAGGCTGCCGAGTTTTCGTAAGGGATTTTTTATCTCACTTTTATTCCCATGAGATTTATGCTACATTTGCCACCATTTCATTTGAGTGGTTTATATAATGTCCATTATTATACTCTTTGTGTAATATAATTTCATTTATGGGTATTTACATATTCATTGTATGACCCTTCTTCAATGGGGTGTACGTTTCGAAAGTTTCCTAAATCGGTAAGGGGACATTTCACCCTCCTCTTCTTTAAAAAGACTTCTTTTGTTATGTCTTTTATATTACATATTATTATGTTGGGATATGTTATTATATATCCTTATTTCTGTAAAGTTAATGTAAAAGTGATGAGATACCCTTTTTATCTCTAATCAACTCATTTTATGAATTTTGGATTGATCCCGTTAGGCTGTCGAATTTTTGCAAGGGAACATCTTAACCCAATTTTGATTCTTTGGGATAAAATTGTACTACTTGAATATGTCGTTCTATGAATTTGTGTGGATAACCTCTGATTTTTTTACCCATAATATCCACTTATATTTCGTTTATTCATTTGTCACACAGAATTATGTATTTGATTTATCCTTACTCCAAGGATACCGTCTTTGTAAGGGACTTCGCCTCAATCCCCTTTCACTGAGAAATATTTTGTTCTAATACAAGTCTATCTTTTATACGTTGTATAAACTGCTTTTACTTCTACTTTTATTCAAAAGGAAACTTTTATATACGAATCGATTTACTAAACGACAGAAGGTATGTTTCTTTTTAACGTACGTGGTGACAATGACCTTTCCGCCGCCGCGAGTATAATTTTATCATTGGCTTCCTCAACAAGCCGTAATATTTTTTAAAAGTAAATAAATACCATATACTTGTTTATGTATTTTGGTATTTAAAATGACTTTGATAATCGATTTTATATGTAAATATATTTAAGTGATATATTTTGATTTAAATGTGGAAATGTTTTCTTAAAATTATTTTTGTTTTATGTATTATGATTTTGTAATGGTACTTGGACATTTGACAGGTGGTTACATGATAAAACATAGGACGAGTGGTGCCGTGAATACTGGGACGGGTGGTTACGTTCTAACCGCTAATGTATTGGGTATGGAAGTCGGCCGTATGGCAATTACATTAAGTGATATTACTGGAAGTCGACCGAATGGTTATTACATTTAAGTATGTTAATGTCCCAAGTTAGCTTCATATGTTATGTATATGGGATTAATGGTAATATTTTGGTTACAAAAGGAAAAGTAATGATCTATTATTCATTGAAGAGTTTATACTACTTCATCAAGGTTAAATGTATTACTTTGATAAAGAATTCATGGTTTACTTGTTGTTTTGAAAAACTACCAGTTTTCCTTCTTTGTTTATCCCTTACTGAGCTTTTTATGCTCATCCCAAGGTTTTTTTTGAATTTTTTTTAACAGGACATAAAGTTGAATAGGGTCAAGGATGGGATCAAGGAAATGTTAGGCTGTCTAAAACATGGAACTAGACATGTTTCTTTTTAAGATTTTTTATTTTATGGAAGCTTAATAGAAGCGTCTACATTGTAATCTTTTGATATGTAATAGTTATGTCCTAATTCTCTGAAACACTAAACCTGAAAAGATCCTCAACGTGAATTATTCATTTAATTCCATATTAAGTAAGGTTTAAGGACGATGCCTTATAAAAACATCAGGGTATTTAGATATTATATATATCTTTATATCCCATATACAATTATTTACGACATTGTATCGATATAATACAAAAAACTAAATTAATTTAATTCCCACACATCTCCTCTAAACGGTAATCCTAAATCTCAATATGAATATCCATGGACATCCCATATTCTTCAACAAACAAATATCACAAATAAATGAAAGAGGAGTTATTTGGAGAATATAATTATATTTATAATATGTGAAAAACATTATGAATACGATCCATATATGGAGGAAGAGCTGATGGATACACTACATTGTCAATACACTCCAACTCCATGAATGTTGGAATTAATGAAGGGGAAATATGACTACCGTTATCAAACCATCAATTACCATTATTTGAAGAAACATTCTTAAATATGTTATCATCAAAACTAATATCTAATTAAATCCTACCCAAATATTCATATAAATTATAATGATCTTATAAATCTTGAAATCACCCACATATCACCTAATCTTTCTCTAACATGTTTTGAACCAATTTTTTTCCAAGAATCATTATTACCAAAATATGAAAATATACAATGAAGTTTGATAAGGAAACCCATAAAATAACTTTAATGGATCAATAATAATGGGTGATTAATAAATATTATTATTGGAAATGTCAGAAAATTAAACATTGTTTTGTCATAATACAATAAAATAGAGAACACATGTGTGTAACATGTTCTCCAATATCTGCAACATCGTATCTATTTGATCATTCATCAATGGATGAAATTAAATTAAAAGTTTCAAATGAGTGAAAAAATAACACAATATAATATTATATACCAATTATTTAAATAGAGAATATATATCCCAAAAGATAAACCTCAGTATTCCATGAATCCACATAACCTCATATACATATAGTGTCAGAAAAGAATCCACCAAACTCAACACCTATATACAAAAAAATTAAGATAAATATTTTAATTTATCCACACTCACCTAGATTGCATTACATTTATCATGAAAACAATGTAAACTAGTAAAATAATATGTAAAAATTTCTTCTAATTTATATTAAAGAACATTTATTGGATACAATAGACTAATATGAGCACAATGTTTGACATTAAACATCTAATAACCCAAAAACCATGTCACAAATTTATCTACTAAAATCATCATTCCTAGATACTAGAAAAAAAATCATAAAATAAAATTACCTCTTGGATAATCCAATATTCACTTCTACATGTTTGAATTGAAACTCATTTGGAACCACGTGTCACTCTACTGAAGAAACAAACAACTTCCCCAGAAATAAACCATGATATTGATTATCTTCAAATCACCCTATAGAATAATCTACATAAATGATAAAATTTTTCCACATCTACATCCTTGTATCTCCCAATTTCAAATTCTCCACTTACTAAAAGAATAAATAATTCATTATCATATAGTATAGATAAACAAAACCATTATCTTCAGTCACATCTTGATATATGTATTCTAGTTCTTCTAATATCCTCCACTCAACAAAATACTTATAAGAAACATCACCAGGATACTTCATAACTATAAAATCAACCACCAAATTTCTATTTACTAGTGTAGGATATCTCAAAGTTATAACCCTTTAATAACTCCCTCCATATCCACATATACATATTCAAATCTCAATTTTATAAAAATATATCACAAGGACTCATGATCTTTAAGACCATGAATCTCTTATCAAATATACATTGTTGTGAAAACAAAAAGGAAAATATAACCACAACAATATTAAGATACTGGGTAAAATAGTTATTCTCATGAGGATGTAACTCGATATCTATATAGAATTACTGAACATTTATATATCAAAAACAAATAAACCAAAACAAAAAAGTTTCAAAAAATACCTCAAACATGACCCCTATTCTGAAAGATGAAGAATAAAAGCACTAATAAACATCTATTTCAGATACTCATACATTCATTAACACTATTCAATGCATATGAATTCATGATTCATTTCAGTCAAGGATGAAACATAATCTCAAATATATGATAAATTACAGATGAACCACTTGAAATATCTTATAATACTAAATAAAATTCAATCCTTTACAAAATTATTTGGGCCCTCCTAACAAATAACTACCTAAATATTATAAGGATCAAGAACCACACCATTTTGAGATCCAATATTAAAAAAATAAATCCACCTATCAAATTTAGAACATGAACTTGTATAAAATCTCATAGAACTAACTTCATCAAAATTATTTTAAAATATCCTTCAAATTATCATCATAATATCTCTATAATCATGAATAAATAAGAATTTATTCAATGATCGTTACAAAAAACTATTCTAGGATCTTCCAAAATATGTAGTTCATCAGTCCCATGAAAATAAACCATGTCTTTGTGGCATTGAAATGTAGAACAAAAAACTTGAAATTCTTATAATGACCCCTAAAGTTTGTACATTGAATATCTCACTCTTTCACTCCTTTATGATGATACATGCACCACAATTTAATCTTTCTAAAATCATCTATCTTTATTTAACAGATCAAATATATCATCTACTAAAAATGGGGATAGTGGTTATTCATTTTCAACTAATTAAACTAATAATAATTTAAGAACACCCATAAATTATCATATTCTTGTTTGAAAACAATAGTGGATCACCCCATGTTTACACCTTGGGCTAGATAAACAGATATTAAAACAAATCCCCCCTTAAATCTCATAACTCTGAAGGTTCCATACTATAAGGATAAATATAATCATATAATCACTATTTTATAACCTTAACATAAATCCAATTTCATTTATAGGGGGTAGTGTCACAACCTATTTAAAAAAATTGGGAAAAAATCACGTAATGTAGGTGACACAAATACCCAAACTTTCAATGATCCCAAAATCAACATTAACAAATGATAAGAAAGAGACATAAAAATCCATGATCTATAAAATGTCGATTAATATAAAAAATTACAACATCATTACCCACAATACCAATTAAATTAAAAATCCATGAAAAGAAATTTATAATATCCCATACTGAATACAACAAACCAATACAATGGATATCATTGTATGGATATATCTGTAACAACATGGAATCTCCTTGAAACTAATGCTTCCCAATCATCATATCACATCCTTAACACACATAAAATATGATAGATTTAACTCCAAATTATATAATAAAAACCAATTTTACTTAACTCCTATCCACATTATGTCCCATACCTTTGAAAAAGGAATGTTCAATGAGAGAGTGTGAAGCTACTGAATAAAACAAGTATTACAGTAGAGTATAAAATAAATTGATTTTACCATGAATATGTGACACACACGGGTAATTTTGTTTTATTTATTAAATTATATTGGTAAATTTTTTGTTTTTCAGATACTTTTAGTTGTTTTCAAGAGGTTTTTAAACTTAAAGAGTGTTATTTGGGATGTGGGTGACCATACCAAGACATGGTGTATGTGTAACATGATAATGGTATTTATCTTGAATGTGAAATGAAGAAGGGAAGGCCACAATTGAATATTGGGTTTCATGATTTTGTCTGATGATTTTTTTGGGGATCAAAACTCTTGTATTGGAAGGTATGGTGGCCTTCCATGGTGGATTCTATTGGTGTATTCTTTTGGTAAAAAACAAGAAAAATTCGAATTGGAAAATTAGAATTTGGTTGCTGTTTTAGGTAGACCTTGAGGAGTTCCATGACCTAGTGAATACCATGGATGGTTAAGTCATTATCTAAATCAATGAGTTTGGGCCTCACTTTAGTGGTCAGGAATGTCAATTTTCATGAGGGTCTCCCTAGAGGATCCCTATACTATGGTGTTTGGTACCACTTTATAGAGATTGGGGTTAATTTCTTTAAAAAATATGAAATTAAAATATTTACATAATTAAATTATAACAAATTACGGTTATTCCTTTCCACCTTATTCACATGATCAACATTAAGAGATCTACAGGTTCGACTCCCTCTCCCACATTGGTTTTTGATTCCTCTAATTAAGTGATTATTTCAAGGGAAGGCTCTCTTTTTTTATACATTTCACTTATTTTTATTCATCCTCATTTAGTATTTATTATTCCTATCAACACGGTCTATTTTGAAAAAAATAGTGTTCGGTTTGGATAAGAATTTCTGATTTTGTTCTAGGGTATAAGAAACCCAAATTAACACTCACTGATAAAGTGTTGAAAACTTAAACATCACATTTCTAGTTCTGATACAAATATACGTGACCTAGTTTTTTAAATAAAAAATTCACTACATAATCATGATATATTGAATCACTTATATACCGTAGGACATGTTTGGTTTACATTTTTAGATAATTATTACAAAATATAACATAAAAACACTCGTAACATCAAGATAGTATTTTTCCCACTATACCAAACTTTTATTATTCCATATTAAGTCCTCAAAATATCCCAAAAATTTATTCAAATATAAAAACATATAGACTCAAAAAATTTATCATTATTATTCAAAATATTGGTTAAAGGAAACATAGGGAGGGTGAGATAAAATTCATAGTAAGTTTGAACATAAAAATTAACAATTTTATGTCATCAACAATAGTATGATAAGAATAAGTGTATGGTGACATAATTATAGTGCATGAGAATAACATAAGGGAATTAATTCCTATAAATACCAGGATCATCATTCATAAAACATGGAATAATTATTTAACAAAGGGAATAATTATTGGAATAAATAATCATGATTCATTTGATTTTAATCATGATCATGGGAATCATTAAAAACCAATATATTTTCACCCATAATAAGTTTAAAAAGCTTTTCTTTAAACATAAATTCATTATATTATCTTGAGAAATAATAACATTTCCATAAAAAACAATAGAAATAATAGATAATTATGCATGTAATTTGAGAAATAATTTCTTTATCACTATTATAATCAATCATACTAATGGAATAAACATACGGTCAACTTTAATACCAAATAAATAAGAGGGATATCATAGACCAAACCATCTTTAGTTGTAATGTAACCACCCATACTTTGTTTATAGAGGAACCACCCATCCTTGGTTTATAATTAACCACCCATAATTTTTTTATAATTGAACCACCCGTTAATATAAAAAATCACCAAGAACCAAAAAATAAATAAAGTACATAGATATTTCATTTCATCAAAAAAATCATAGAAAAATATATTTTTGCTTTCATAACTTTATTAACCCGTGGAAATGAAATACGTTCAATTAAAATATATTTCAAATAATAGAAATATATCCAGGGAAAGAATTATAATGTACCAATTACAAAATATAACTAGTTATTTTAAGTAACCTTAAGGTGTGATGATGTTGATGAATATAAATACTATTAAATGACCATTAAAAATATTCATGAGGGGAATAACCTTTAACATTGAAATTCACATTAAAAAATTGAATTCACAACATATTGTGAAAATCATTTTATTATAAAAATATATAGGAATCTTATAGATGAATATTCAATTTAGATATTGTTTATGATGGTGGGAATATATTTTAACGATATAAATATTGAAAATAATAATTCTTTAGAAACATTTTATAAAGGGTGTCATGATTGAAAAAATTGTAAAACATTAAGAATTTTAATTTTAGAACAATTAAAAATATAGTAAAATACATTGTAAAATTGTGTTTAGAAATCATTTAATATATGAAAAAATCATTTTGTAAAACAATGTTACGGAAGAGAAATATTCATGTTCTAAAAGAAGTTATATAACTGACATCACTTATAAGAAACATCCATTATGTTTTTAATCGGTAAGTGTGGAAATGAAAATTAATCATGTAAAAAAAATTTATTTCTAGAATATAATATAATAGATGTGGTTTATTTTAATAATATAATATTATTTCATTTAAAGGAACCTTTAATTTAAACAATCTTGAAAAGAAAGGAGATTATAACATAATGCCTTGACCACTTGGTCAATTATACAATCACAAGTTCCACAAATAAATAACTTCAAAATAAACATTAAATATCATTAAAATAATGAAATTCATGAAATTAAATTTTAATTTTGATGTATATACAACTTTTAAATAAGGATAAGTTAATATCATAAACCTAAGTCCCAAATAAATGATGTTGGGATGATTAACACTAACAAAGATCATATCACTAAATTGACATATAATCAATGGAAATATAATGTGTAAAACATTTAAATAAAAAAAGTGAAAATATAGAACAATAAAATTTATAAATCTATTCACATGTAATCATGTTATAATGGAGTTAATGAAGAAGCGTTATTACCCAACGAAAGGAAATTGAGTTAGGAAAACTATTACGACTTGGTAAAATTAATATCAAATCCTCTTGGATGAAATAATTAATATTGGATGATAAAATATAATCATTAATTAAATATTAATTATATAACATTTAAAAGGATAATTATATACACTATATAAAATATATTTGTGCATTACCTTACAATATACCTCAATGAATAGAAATTGAGACAAAGTCCGTTACTATTTTTGTAATCATGAAATCAAAATACATGAAAGAGAGAACCTCATATGAATTATTAAATCCAAATATTTCATCTGAAAGTAACAAAAAAATAAATTAATTTATAATATATACACCACATATTAAAAATAAGTGTATAACTTGATATATGTCTCACATAAATAAATGTGAGACAAAAATCCCTTACCTCATGTACATACATTACATGTGTGCAACTTATCAACTATATAAAAAATCATATAATTTGTTTTAGATTTAGGAAGAAAATTATAAATGTTTAATCCATTATACTTAAAATAATTCTTTTATCTATTTTAATTAAATACTTAATTACTCAATTTGTTAATTCCATGTTCTGTTTTTTGAGGATGTATGACTAGTAATTTACAAAAAGCTATTATGTGTTGACCATGGTCAAGGTGGTCATTGTTCAATAATATAGATAATAAAAAATTTTAAATAATTATATTTAATACACATAAATTATTATTTTAAATCCAATCATTAAATATTGTTATGAAAAATTAATTAAGTTACGATCATATAGAAGGTTGGCCGTATATACGCATGAGTATTGTTTCCAATTCAAAGAGAATTAAGAAAATAAGGTAAGTAATATTTTATATTTATATAATTATCATCATATTATAAATAAAATATCTTTAATTTAAATATAATTATATGTTTCATCCAAGTAACTTGTTTATAAGAAAAGAATAATATCGCTTTGTGGAGGTGGAAGTCCATACGTATGCCTGGATGACATTATTGTTTTTCAGTCAACTGAATGGAATGAAATTAAATGATATATTTTATTTTAAAAATTATAAATATGTCTTGAATATAATATATATACCTTAAATGCATCATTACAACCATTCATGAGAGGCGGTGATGAAAAACAAATTAATTCAGATCGTGAGGTGGTTATCAACCCAACACCTGAACGATGGTTTCTTTTCCCATTTAATGGAATAAGTGATGGAGATAGGTTATGAAGTTAAAATAATAACATATAATTTTATAATATATAATGATTTTATTATAACATTATTGTTGAAGAATATTTGAAGGTGGTATAATAATAATTAAAAAAGAAAATAGTTGATTAAGAACCATACCTCCTCTTCGGACAACCTCTATAGGATACCACCAAAATCATTCCTAGGTTATTTTGATAAAAAATAATATAATACATTAGGAGTGATATATTTATGTTATTTCGGTAGTGATTTTCTAAACCAAATGGTTCTTTATGTGTGATGAAAAGAGAAGAGGGGTTCCCATTTAGAAGAGAGGGAAGGGGCACTCTTGGAATTTACTAATATTTTAAATCAATATTAGTTAATTCAATTATTAAAATGGATAAAAAATATAACGTTTATATGAAAATATATATTTGAGTTTTTATACTCTAATATAATAAATATTGGACCATTTTAGGTGATGTTTTCACCCTTATCATTTTAACCCATTTTCACTTTTTTTGAAAAATACCTTTGAAGTTATTTTTTTACTCTTTAGGGGCCATGAAAAATCATATTAATGATATATATACAATAAATGGACAATGTGTTATATTATAAACCATTTCCAATTAAATTTTACAAATATAATATTTTTATTAATTTTAAATCATTAAATAAAACATTATATATTAAAAATATCATTAATGTATATTTTGATACTATTCACTTAATTTGACATTTGAAGCATCATAAAAAGATTGAAATTAAAATATATTGCATTAAAACTATTATAAAATGTTAAAATTATCTATAAAATTCAATGAAATAGATATTTAATTCAATTTAAATAACATTTAATATTTTTGAAATCATTTATTTCATTTTTCTAATAATAAAATATTTATTGTTTCATCATTGCATAAGATCTTAACGTAATTATTTCATCACCAAAAATTATAAATATATTTTCTCTAAAAGAATAATTTTTTTTAATTTAATATTTATAATGAGTCATAGGATTTTTTTATGCCTCCGAGAAATCAATATAAATGTTAAAATCACAAAAGGTTCATTTTTTGTATTTATTTTCATGTGACACATTATATTGGTCATTATCAAAGGAAAGTGGTAGGAAATTGGAGTATTTTAGAGAATTTTATTTCAAAGGATAGTTTTTTTTTCTAAAAAAACAAATATAGGTTTTATGGTCAATTTTTATGCCATATCAAGGTATTTTTAACTATAATTACATGATTTACCCATTACTACTATGATAATGTAAGACTATAGTTATCATTAATAGTGTCTAAAACTTTTTTTTACAATTTAAAAAAATATGAATTAATATTTTTCCAAATATGGTATACATTTTTCAAATTAAATTGTAAAATATTTTAGAATTTATTTGAAAATAAATCTTTTAATCGTGACAAAAATGGGTTATCAAAAAAACATTTTAAAGTAAAATATGATTTTACATTAACTATATGATTATTAATATTCATTATATGAATTTTATTTTCATATATATATATATATAATATTTTGACTTTTAATAATTCCTCATTATGGGTTATATTAATTAATCAAAATTGAAAAATTTAATGTATATAAAAAAATTCCTAGAAAACCATGCTTTCAATAATAATAATAAACGTATACCAAAATCATGAAAACTTATCATTCAACTTAAATTATTTAGATAATTATAAATAGTCTGGTTTAAATTTATCTTTAGTAATAAATCAAAAACATAATGTTACTTTTAAATTACTTGATTTAATGGAAATAAAAGGATGTTTTTGATAAAATAGTAATTTTAACTACTCACTAAAAACTCTATCATTTTTGAAATATTCAACAAATTCACAAAAAGTTTATTTTGATATTATTATTTCAAATGAATCCTTTTTTAAAAAGAATTTATAAAATTATCTATAAATTAATTATAATATTTTCTCAAAAAAATAAATAAAATGTTATTTTTCAAGAAAAAGTATTTTTGATCAATAAAATGGATTTACGAACTATTGATTGATTATTTAGTAATAATTTATATTAATATTTATATTATGTAGAAAAATATATTTACATTTATTTACGTAGTTAATTTTATTCATACTCCCAAATTTACTGGCTAGGTTATAAAGGGAATAATAAAATAATAATACTCTACAGTTCATTTATGATTCGTGTTTCATACCATATATACTATCGAAGATAGTTATCTTTTTAAAAAAATAGGTGTATTACATTCTCCACCATTTAATAAATTGATGCCATTAAATTTTTACATGAAATTTGTACTTAATGGTTTACCATTTGAACGTTTCTTTTTTGAAAAGACACATTATAAAAAAGGTTTATAAAAATCCTCTTAAAAAGAAGGAAAGTGAAGAATGATGTTTTATCTGGAATAACACATACTAAGATTCCAAATAAAATAACATTAGTGTGAAGTGAATATATGAAAAAGGACAAAAAAAATAATTTCCATTAATTATGGTGAGTGAAATAGATCATTTATAACATTAAAGTGAATGATCAAGAGAAAGTTAACAACCGAGAAACTATAAATCAAAGAGGTGAAAAATACCATAGATTCAATATAAATGAAGGTAATTGGGTAAAATTTTAATTTAATGATCCCTTTACTAGATTTAATGAATTGTTTAACCATAAGGATGAAGAATATAAGAAAATATACTTACTTTAAAACTGAAATTTCACCCTTTAATATATTTCTACCACAATCTCATCTTTTCCCCCAAACATTGAGTATTAAAGACGACTTTTTTTTATTTTTGAAGCACCAAAATCAACATACAATGGTTCAAACATTCTCCAAAAGTTTAAAAATCTAGTACTCAAATTTTTATACATTAAAGTAAGTTAATATGGTTAGAACAAGGTTAAATAATTCAAAAAATTAATAAACCATCATATAATGAAATAATACATTAATCCAAACAATTCACAGAAATACCCAAAGTTCAAACTAAATAATTATATAAATAATTATCTATAAAAGTCTCTAAAATATTCCCATAAAATCATTAAATGTAATATAGAAAATTAAATTAGGATATATTTCTTCGAGATAAATTTAACAACTCTCCCAAAATAACATTTTCACTCATAATGTCAGATACCAAAAAATATATATTCCGTAATAGTATAAAATCCAAAATATTCTAATAAATTTCATAAATAAATTGAATCACTACAAAGACACATTAAAATCATATATTCTATGAACATATAATTCAAACATCACTTATAAATTATACATCATGTTAATCCAAATTGTTTTATATATGTCAATGAAATAAAACGTCACCCTAATATTATTATTCACCATAAAATTTCATCACATAAAACCAAAAAATCGGTGCTTGAGACTGAAAATATGATCAACATTAAACTCATAAAACCATGATAGTATCTATAACTATTAAATTAAACACTCATGAAAATATCATAATATCCAATTTTGTCTAAACTCTACTCTGATACCATTTATAGGAGCCCCGAACCTACACTCTCTGATCCAATACTAAAAAAATAAACAAATTATTTGTGTATTTAATGACAATATATGGGGCCTATTTTTTTCCATCAAAACCATGCAACATAAAAAGTAAATATTGGATAAATTACAAAACCAAGGAACTTAATGGTTAATAGTATCATATAATTAGAAGAAACTATTACATAAAAAATAATCATGAAATTAAGAGAGTATTTTTACAAATATAAATACCTTTTTCATATTAAAAATTAAGTATTAAACATTTCCCGCAAATTTCTATAGATATGAACCCTTTATAGGGTTGGAAAATTTATCATCTTTATTTATATCCAAGGAAAAATGAAACAAAATATGGGTGAGCATAAATGTTCAGTAACGTTAAAGCTAACCATTAATAATTGAATTTCATCATTGAGAGTAACAAGAGTATAATGATCTGATGACATAATCATAGTGCATGAAAATAAAATAAGGGAATTCATACCCATTAATACATGAATCATCATTCATAAAACATGGTGTAA
Source organism: Viscum album (assembly GCA_963277665.1). NCBI lineage: Eukaryota > Viridiplantae > Streptophyta > Magnoliopsida > Santalales > Viscaceae > Viscum > Viscum album. The sequence continues at coordinate 1,185,498,825 of OY728165.1, forward strand.
ACCTATAATAATGGGAAGATTCATTGGAATAGATAACCCTGATCCTTGTGATGTCAATATTGATTAATGGAATAATTAAAAACCCAAAGAATTTTACCCATATAAAGTAGAAGATAATTTTTATTAAATATAAACCCTTTATCTTTCCTTGTTAAATAATAATATTTCCATAAAATCCAATAAAAGACAGTGAAATCATATATGTAACTTGGGACATCATTTTCATATCACTCTTATTATAACTCTTAAAAATCGAATAACCATATGGTTGGATTCTATTCCCAATTCATTAGAGGGATATCATAGACCCACCCATTCATGTTTTATAATGGAACCAAACATCATCATAAAAAATTCCTCAAAACTAGAACATAAATAATGTGAATAAATATTTCATTAAATTATAAAATGCATTGAAACATCCACTAACAATTTAATATCTTGATTAAATCATTGAAATTGAATGAGTTACATGAAAATATCTTTTAAAAAACCGTAAGCTATCCATAAAAAATGATTATTGTATCATTACAAAATATAACCAATGGAGGATAAGTAACATCAATGTATTTTGATGTTTATGAATAGATATATGGCTAAAATATCATAATAAACATTATTTGGGAAAATAACATTTTTTATATTGAAAATCATTTTTATAAAAGAAATTAAAACAACATTGTGAATATAATTTTATTTGAAAACAAAATTCAAAACCTATAAAGGACTATTTAATTAGAAAATGGTCATCATGGTGGGAAATTGTTTCACAATGTAATCGATAAAAATAAACAATCATTTCCACATTTTTTGAAAGGGATTCAAAGTTGAAGAATTTTGTAAATGGTAGGAAATTTAACATTAAAACCATTTAAAATAAGTAAAAATTCCATTTAAAATATATATAGGAAAAAATTTATGTATAGAAAAATTATACTTTTTCAGTAAACAAGGAAATTGAAGATAAATATTCTCGATATAAAAGATGGTATAATATTGACATCACTTACGAGAGACTTCTTTGTCGTATCTTTAATAAATAAATGAGTAAATATAAATTTAACATGTAAATGAAATTACTTAACATAATTGAATAAGATAGATGTTTCTTAAGAAACTTAGAGCATATGATTTCATCAAAAAGATACCTGAACATAAACAATCACAAATATAAAGTAGATTATAACATAATGCCTTTAAAAAATTGTTAATTTTTCAATTATCAGCCCCATGAAATAATAATATCAAAAGGAATGTCAAATATCAGGAAAACAATGATATTAATGATTTAACAAGTAAAAGGATAAATATATAAACCTCATAGAATAGGATATATTCAAATCATAAAAATGTTCTCAAAGAAAAGAATTTGAGACCACTAACCATTATAAGAATCTATCACTGAATTCAGTGTTAATAAATGGATAGATAATGTGAAAAAAATTAAATAAAAAAAATTACAATGAAATAATACTAAAATTTAAAGATAAATTATAAGATAATACTTTATAATATCGTCAATGAAGATGATTTATAAACCAATGAAATGAAATTCAATTAAGAAATCTGCTACCACTTCATAACATTCATGTCAAATCACATTGGATGAAAGAATTCAATTTTCAACTTAAAATACATTAAATTATGAATTATTCATCATATAACAAGTAATATGGTCCATATATTTTCCACATAAAAGATATTTTTTCGTAACATTAAAATATACCTCAATGAAGGTAAATTGAGATGAAGTTCATTGTTTCTCCTTTAATCTATGGATCTAATCCTCTTTAAATAGAGAACTCATAAGTATTCATATATATAAATAATTTTACTAAAAAAAGATATAAAATATATTAATGGAATTATATACACCACCCTATAATAATAAGTGGTTAATATGAAATATGTCTTAGAGAAATAAAAGTGTGACGAGAAACCCATACCTCAAGTCCAGACATTCCATGTATGCCATTTATCCACTATATAGTATAATAATATAAATTATTTGTTTTCATAAGAAAATTATATAGTTTTAATCAATTATCCATAAAATTTTATTGCAATTATTTTAACGAAATATTTAATTACATAATCGGTTAAATCCACGTTCGGTATTTTACGGATGCCTGGTTCATAATTTTAAATATAGATTCTGTGTGTTGACCATGATCAAATGGTTAATTGTTACATCATATCTATAATAATAATTATGATATAATTAAAATTTTTATATATAAATTATATATATAAAACCAATAATGAAACATGGTTATAAAAAATGATCTTCATTACAATCAAAGAGATGAAAGGCTATACTGTTTCCTGATTAACGTTTCCATTTTACAATGATAATTATTGAAAGAAGGTATTTATATTTTTATATTTATATAAATATAATAATATCATAAATAAAATATATTTTCTTTAAATATAATCATATATATCATCCATTTTATATGTTGCTGAGAATTGAATCACATCGTTTTGGGGAGGCGGTAGTTCACAAACACTCACAAATGACGTTATCATTTTTCATTGAATTTAAATCTGATAAAGTAAATTATATATTATATTTTAAAAATTATAAATATGTCTTGAATATCATATATAAACATTTTATATTTTATTACAACCATCTTTGAGAGGTGGTGATACGAAATGAATTACTTTGGTTCTTGCGGCAGTAGCTCACCATACACACGAATGATGGTTTCATTTTCCATTTCATAGTAGAAGAGATGGATATAAATTATGAAATTAATATAATAAAATAAAATTATATGGTATATAATTATTTTTTTATATCATAATTGTTGAATAATTCTTTTAATATTTTTAATAATATTTAAAAATAAAATAGCTGATTAAGAACAATACCCCTTCTTTTTACAACATCTAAATGTTTACATCAAATGATTTTATAGGATGGGTTTATGATCAATAAAATAACTCTATTATGTGGGTATGGATGTATTTAATGGATTTATGTTAGTATTGGAAAACCCAAATGTGTTTTTATGATTAAATAAATGGAAAATGAAGGTTCCCCTTTATATGTGAGTTGAGGGGCACTCATGAATTTTCATGATGTATTAATTTAATATAAATTAAGTATCTTATCAAAATGGATCCAAAATGAGAATTTTATAGTAAAAGATTATTTGTATTATAAATTCTCTCATTTCATTTAATAAATATTATAAAAGTTTAGGTGATGTCTTCACACTTAACATTTTTAGCACCTTTTAACTATTCTTTAAAATTTCCATAGTAATAACTCTTTTTCTCTTTAGGGGCCAAGACACATCCCATAAAAGGGGAGAAGACCCATTAATAGAATATGGATACTATTATAAAACATTAAAAATTAATATATATTAATTTCAGTTTTTTATTAATTTTATATCCTTTATTAAAACATTAGTTATTAAAAAACATCATTAATGTCAATTCTCACACTATTCATTTAATTTGACTTTAAAAGTGTCAATATGTGGATGTAATTAAAATATCATACATTAAAAACTATTTAAAATCTTATATTTTTATTTTAAATTAATGTAACATAATAATTCATTAAATTTAAATCCCATTTAATATTCTAAAAAACATTTATTTCATTTTTTATTAATTAAATAATTATCAAGCCATCATTAAAAAGATCTTAAGTTATGTATTTCATCAAAAAAAAAATAAATAAATTTCCATGTTAAAAAATAATTTATATGTAAAAATAATACTTATAACTGAACATAGGTTGTTTTTAACCCTATCACAAAGTATTATAGATATTAATAGTAGGGAAGGTGCGTTTTTGTCTTTACATAACATTTTATATACGTTATTATAAACAGAAAGAGGAAATAAACATCAATATTTTCTATATATTTATTAAAAAGGTAAAAAAAACTTTTACAAGAAAAATAATACTTTTTTTTGGATTAATGTTTTTCCTTATCAAAATATTTTTACCCATAACTACTTGAATTACCCTTTACCAAGGTAATTAATTTTTACTATAGGTACTATTCATAATGACTAAAAATTAAGTTCAACATATTACCTTATTATAATTATGATGATTAAATATATATAATCTTTTTTATCCAATAAAACTCATGTATGTTTCAAAATTTAATTTACGATCAAACCCACATGCACGATGAAAAGTAGTTTTTTTTCACGAAATACATTTTTAAGGGAAAAATCATTTTTCATTAACTATATGACAAATAATATTAAAAAAAATAATTTAAATTCATATATATAGATACATAATATATTAATTTACTTCAAATAATTTGTAATTTTGGGTTATTTCTGTAAATTACAATGGATAAACATTATGCACTTAAAAATAGATTTCAAAAAATGTGTTTTTAAGCGTAAAAAAACTAATACTAAAATCATGATAGTTTATGATAAAAATGAAATTAATTATATTTTTATAAATAAAATTTTTATATTTATATTTACTAATAATATAATGTATATTTTAAATTAATTGATTTAACAGAAACAAATAAAAGAATTTGAAAAATCATCAATCTTAACTACTCACCGAAAAATCATTCATTTCAAAAAAAATAAAAAACATTTCATCTAAAGTTTATTTTTATATGAAGATTTAAAAAAATGACTTCATTTTACAAAATAAAGTTCAAAAAAATACATAATTAATTATATTGTTTTCTTACAGAAATAAATTGAAATCGTTTTGATAAAAAGGTATTTTTGATAAATTAAATAACATTACTAAAAATTTATTGACTATTAGTGATCATTTATCAATATATTTATATATTGTAGTACCATTATATATATACATCATAAATTAGAAAATCCTTTTCATTCCTTCCAATTTTATTGTTAGGTTATAACATTTGTATTTAAATAATAATATTTCATGGTTTGTTTAGGCTCGATGTTGCGTTCTATATACACTATAAAATATATTTTCATATTATAAAACCATGGTCTTACATAGGGGGTGATAATCACTTATTTTTGTTCTTCTATTCCTATATTTGAGAGTTTATTTTCTTCAAAAATCATTTATATATCCATTTCTTTACATTATACTTTGTTTTATAATCCACGAGATGCTTGAGATTTTATATAAAATTTATATGAAATAATTTAATGTTATGATATCTATAATGAATTATTTTATAGATTTTAAACTTTACTAAACTCGTTATTTTATTTTTGAAATTTTTTTCAATGAATTTGAAATTATATATGTTGGTATCAAATTATGATTCATAGTTTTTCTTGATAAAATGTATTAGAAGGTTATATGGATGATTTTGGGTAGTATATCATTGTGTAGATTTTAAAATGATTCTAGATGAATATAAATATTGATGTAAGGTATTATTTGATTATATATTTACTATTCCTTGGTTCTCTTAATTTTTATTAAATGTTCTTATATGCTATATTCACAAGGCACTAGTTTAGGATTGTTAATTTGATATCCTTGCATGTTTTAGTAATGTACACATTGTATGAGTGATAGTTTCAGATTAATGTTTTTATTTTCACTAATTATTATTTAATTTTAAGAAATGGAAATTTTTTTCATAATGTGGCTAAAAATGATATTCCAAATAAGTTTCAATAATATATGTATTGAAGCCCCATTTGGAGCATTAAAAAGGTAGTTATGTTTAATATTGAATTCAAAATGGGGATTTAGAGAATTACATAGAATAAAAATTACATGTTTTAACAATCAAACCCTATTTGGTACATTTTATAAATGGGTTTTCGTAAAATTTACTATACCTTAATGGAATCCCTATATTAATATGGCTTATGTTTGATTATAAATTTATATGATTTATGATATTATTATGTATAATAGATAAATTATTTTGATTGATGAGTTTATGGTGGTGGGATAGAGAGATGTTACTATAATAAATTTATGTGTTATTGATATATAATAAAGGATTCCCCACCTCCTATAAATATCTTAATACGGTCCTAGGAATCATAGTGGGAGATAGAGAGATGATTTATATATAACTTATTTTCATGTAATAACCAGAATCCTCTAGTTGTGTTTTATGATCCCTATTAGGAGAGTCCCATTAGTGAGACTAATATATTATGTCGGGAGGTTATGGACCAAGAATTTCATTTTTAGGCTAAAAGATGGTTCCTTTTGAGTATGTATAGGATTGTGTCATAGGATGATCAAAAATTTTCCTTTGATTATGTTTAATTTACTAAACATTTCTTACAACTAATTTGTTTTAAGTTCCTTTTACTTTTATTATTATTATTTCTTTATGTTAATCTCTTTTTGACTCACAAATCATCGTGTTTTGAAATTTTTTATTACTAAAATATTTTAATTTTTTCACATTGTTTTAATAAATTTTAGCTCAATAATTGTTCTTATGTTTATGTCCTACAAATTTTTGACCTATCTATTGGTATAGTTTATGATTATAATGTTATTTTCTAGTTCTTTATTATGAATTTTAAAAAGTTAATTAAAAAAGGGGGTTTCAAAAGAAAAGTTTTAAAAGTTATTTATTTATAGAAAATTTTAGATGTTTTATAAATTAATATTTTTTGGTTTGAAATGGGATATGGGGAAGATTATGAATTTTTTCCTTTAAATAACATAAATATTATTATGAGTACTTTATTTCAAATCAGTGATAATAGAATGTTTGGATAAAGGAAATGCATTGAATCATTTGCAGTATCCTACCTGGAATTTTATGCGCACACCATACTTACACCACTCAATAGTTGTATTTGAGTGAGTTTTTTATGTCGAGGTTCATGATTTTGTGAAGTGTCAACAATATGGTATTTTATTTCTTGATTTCATGTGTAGTTGTTTTGAAAACGTTGGTGGATGGTGACCTTGGGGTCACAATGAGGTATACCATTTTTATTTTAGTTATTATATAGTATCATATATATTTATTATAATAATGAACCTTTATTGTACTTTAGATTCATATTTTTGATATATATCTCAATTTGTAAATTCTATTTTATATGTGGATGGATTTGTATTGTTTTTTATTTAAAAATTATTATTTCATTTCTCATAAAATTCAAATGTATTAATATACTCTGATAGAGTTATATTAGAATTAATTTTTGTGTTTATTATTATTTATTGGGTGAAATAATTCATACTTGGTTTTGTTTTAATGCCTTGAAAATAGTTTCCAACACATGGGAACCTTGAATTTCCTTTTGGTCTTGTCATGGGTCATATTGAGTTCCCAATTGAGGTGTAACTCTGGTTGGTTTGTATCAAAATAGCATTAGAGAAATATTTTCTATTTAGGGAGTAATAATAAATTTGATATAGGAATGTTGGAACTCAATAAGTAGGGTCTGGGATATTTTATCTCGATATTTTCTGTTTTGAGCCTCGAGATACAAGGGGATGTCAGGTTGAGACATCATTTTTTATTTCTACTTATTTTTTATGAAATATATTATTATATTTGATGAAATTTTGAATTATATTGGTGTTATATGGATTATTTAAATGATTCTCATTTTTTGGGGTGAACATTATAGAAGTAGAAGGGGAATAACATGGTTACACAGTCGATAAAACTATTTTGAACTCATGAATATAGTAGTATATAACTCTCAATAGTGGTTAGCTGACTGAATCATGGTTCTATAAACATTTATGTCAGGTCACACGCAATTACTAATCTATATTATGAAATTTTCATTCCATGTGGTGTTAGTTTATAAAATCTTGGTTTATTTTTAGTGATGACATATAGTTATTAAAATAGCTAGAGATTGATTTTTCAAATTCATAATTTATATTTTTATGATTTATTAGTATTTATTGGTTTTGAAAAACCAATTAAGGTGAATTATTTATTTGTAATAATATTAATTTTATTCATAATGGACTTGTGTAACTTTAAAAATTATTTTTTCACATGAATGTTTATTTTGTGTTAACTATATTATATGATTTTTAAATAGTTTAAAAACAACATATTATCCTTGTTTAATGTTTGTGATTTACCCTTTTAGGGCTTTTGGTTAGACTAGAGAAAATTTTTTATTGGGGATTCTTTGGAGATTTGGATTGATGTGATTCTTCCTTGTGGTTTGTTTTTTATTTATAGTATTCTTCTTATAAAATTCATAATAATTTTTTAGATGTAAGTATCATAGAGTGTTCTGATGATTAATATCTCTCAATGTTTGAGTGTAGCACTTTAAGTTGTAAACTCTCCCTAGACTTCACATAGAGGGGTATAGATAGATTCCTCTTAGTGTTTTCCTATCTTTATTCATGATCATGGTCCTTATGATTCACTTTAGTGTCTTTCATAATAATGACACCCCTCTGTCACTTTTAATTTTTATTTATTTTAAATGTATTTGGTATATTTTCAATTTTTGGGAATTTTTTATTATTTTATAAAGATATTAAACATTAATGAGTTGTATTTAATATGTGGGTGACCATAGCATACCATATAAATAGAGTAACAAAATAATGATGTTGTTATGGAGTGTAAAATAGGTGTAAAACCTCTAAAACATGTATTTCATAATCCGTTTTAGTCAAGAAGTTTTCATTGGGGAAACATTTGATGGAAAAATTAGAGTGTTAGGTATTACGGCATTATCTCTAATTTCTTTTTGGATTTAAATAACCATGTTGGGTGAAACGGTTTCCTTCTATAGTAGATATATGGGGGGTTACATTGGTGCCAAAAAATACTCTTGAAATGATAAAATTAGATTTCAGGGCTATTTTGTGAAAACCATGGTGAGTTCCATGTAGTGGTCCAAGCCTCGGTTGATGATGAAAGTCATTTTTTGAAATGGTGAGTTAAGGGATCACTATAGTGGTAAGTTATATCTGGTTTCATGTGACTCTTCCTAAGATAGAATAACAATGTGGTGTTTAGGACTAATTTATGGGTGATTTTGTGACCAATTTTTAAAAAATGTAAAATTATTATTTATATATTATTGAATTGAAACCCTTATAGGGAATTATTTCTTCCCTAATTCGCATGGTCTACTTGAGGATATTCCATGATCTGACCCCCTTGATTTTGGATTCATGCATTAAATTATAAGTGATTCTCATAAAGCACAAATCTCATTTTCTATCAATTTCTATTACATCAATTTGTTTTTTTCTTATTTATTCATCCTCTTATATAGGGCCATGTTACCAAAACCCTAGTGAAAGGTTATTTATAAAATATCATGATTATTTATTTATGGGGTGTGAAGATATCATCATTGGTTTCTTAAATTCTTATTTTGAAGGGTTTCATGTCATCATTTCTCTTTGGAAATGGTTTTTCCACGAATCCCCTCTTTACTAACATACCATGAGATAATTAAAAATTTTAAATCAACAATTATTAAATTGATGCATGATTTAATATATTTAATGATTATTTATATTGATATTAAAAGTTATTAAATTTATTGATTTATTTTAAAAAGTGTTCTTCATGGATTTATACTTCTATATGTTTGCATCAAAAAATTATTAATGCTACATCGAAGACCATGATATTTTATGAAATTAATATATTTTTTCAAATAAATACTATTTCTTTGATATCTTGGGTTAAATAAAACACTGAGTTTTAAAAAACTCTGATATATTATTTATATTATTCTCTAAACTTGCATGTTATTTTATTTGTATAATTTAGATGTATTAATTGGAATAACCACATTTTTAAAAATTAATTTTAATTTTTTATATATAGAAAATATATTTATAAATAAGTACTTACTTTAAAAAAATATTTAAGTTATTTTAAAATATGTATTGTTTCAAAACAAGATTCATATTTATATTGTGAACAAATCCTAAAATTAATTTTGGAAATTTTTAGAAATTATATTTTAAAATTTTATTTCATTTTTTGAATCTACATGTCAAAATAATCATTGGGTGAATTTTTTATAATAATTTGAAAAGATTAATTTTTTGTCGAATGGTGAAAAATAATAATTTTTATTATAATCATATTTTTTATTTAAAGAATTTAAAATAGAACCTATTATTAAAAAATGTTTTAAACAAAAAATTAGTTAATTATATATCCATTAGTCCGATTTTTTCATTATAGCTAATTTAATAAAGAATTTTTATATTGAAACATTCTATACTTATAAAAAATCTCTTTAAAAAACCTCCTAATCATTGCACCAGTGGGCTAAATTTCAAATTAAATTCTAAAACTTATATAAATTAATTTTAGTAAAATTTATTCCATTTTTTTAATAAAAATATTTAATATTATCTAATAAGGATAACATTATATTCTTCCACAATGAATAGTGAAAATAATAAAAATTAATTATTGAAGCTAAGGATAAAATGACTTTACTTTATGGTTAACATAAAAATATAAGGGATAAAATGGTCCAAATCCCATTTTGTGGACTTATTTTTACCTTATAACCTATAATATTTTATAATAATCAATTTTTGAGCCTTCTGGTAGGTGAAAAACAAAGTTACACTTTATTATTTTAAAAAATTACATGCGTGTACTGATAGAGAAAATATTTTAAATTAAATTTACATTTAATTTATTTGTTTTAAACCCAAAAAAGTGTTACTATTATATGAATTGCTTCATTTTTATGATATTGGTGTTATTTTGAGTTGAACAGTAAAAATGTGTCATTTTAGATTTTTAACAGTTTTAAATTATTTAGGTAATTTGGCCATAAAATTATCTATACCAATCCCAATAAAAAAATTATTTCTTTTAACGATTCTAAAAATCCAGTGATTCATTTACTTTTTTTTTTACTAAAAGCTGAATCGACCATATGGTAGCTCAAAAAAAGCTCACAAGTTGTCTCATGAAAACTGTTTACAATTCTGCCGATTTTTGGTGTGTGTTCCATAAATAATTCTTGGTGGGTCTAATTATAGTGATATTCGATGGTTGGACGCCCAATGAGTTTTATAACATATTTTATGAAGGGAAGGCTTCGGTAATTGGCCATTGTAAGGGTCATTAAAGCATCATAATTCAGAGGTTTGCGATTTGGTGAGTTTGACTGTAGAGAATACATGTTCAGAGTAAAATGGCCATAACTCTCGGAATACATGTTCTAATCTGTTGAGATTATGAGGGGAAACACCCAAGAAAATTATGAACAAAATTTAACAAGGGATCAACGCGTGAATATGTCATTTTAATGGGGATACAATGTGTCAACATTCTGGGGACAAATTCTGGCAATAAAAGGAGGAGAGCTCCACCCTTTCAAAGCATCTTTTATTCCATCCCATTCCTTCTTGGACACCAAGGAGGACAAGAATTCAGATTTCTATTTTATTTATTTTCTTTTTCATAGTTTTTTTAATGTCTTCTTTTTCCCCATTCATATAGATTACCCTTACCATGATGGGGTAAACATTTGGAGTGATTGGGGAAGGGTTGGTTTTCTATTTTCTAATCATTGAGTTCTTGGATGTAATTGAATGAAATTTCTTTCTGCATCAAAGTTGTTTTCAATTTAATATAGTGTATTTTATTATTAAGTGCAATTGTTCTTGAATTTTAATTTTGTTATTTATTTTTTCCTTGGTAAAATAGTCATTATCTCCCTCAAAAAATTTCTGGTTTATATACGATGGTTAAACCAGGGATTAGTGGTGAATTACTCAATGACCGTCAGTACGTGTAAAAGGTGTAGTGAATGTTCTTGATTGTTTGGGATAAAAAAAACCTTATCAGGTATTTTCCATTTCAATTAAGGATATTCAATACAACTATTTTACACATGGACGGAGAGTTGACCAAACCGAGATCTTGGTAAGGTTTTCTCTCACCAACATAATTTCACCATAGAAGTGAGAGGAAACGATTGTGGAAACTCACTTTAATCAATAATAAAGAAGAGTATTGAATTAAATTGAACAAGGATAGCATTATAATTAGGAAACCAACCCTGACCTAATCACATTTTTAAATATCATAGTTTTTCAATAATTTTAATTTTAAATTTCATTTAAAAAACACAACATTTTTAACCTCATTTTAAAGTGAAAAATTGATTTTTTGTGCACTAATCTTCTGGAGACGTCGTAAGGTTAATCACTAGACTACACTTTGGAAATTAAAAAAAATTACCACACCCAACAACAGGTGTTCGTCAAACTTGGCGCTATTTCCATGGAGGTAGTTACACAATTTATTGGTAAATATTTTCCCTTTTCAAATTTATAAAATTATATTTTACCATGTTGTTTTAAAATGATTATTTCATTAATTCATGGAACAATTACTGACAAGGTGAAGAACCAATTATTGAATATCCTTGGTCTATATAGTATATAATTTCATTCTTGGGAAGACAAATTTGGGGAGCTAGAATCCAAATCATCACAGGGGATTAATTCAAGGATATCATTTATAATGTAAAGGAGAACCTCAAATACCCAGTGTTGGTGGGTTTGGAACGATAATTAATTCAACATCATGAGTATTTTCAGGAATTTTATCAAAAAATGATCAAAGTGAAACACCATGAAGAAGAATTTAACAAGGATCTTGAAGCACAATTTTAATGAATTAGTCAAGCAGTTCAAAACATGGAGACCTCAATAGAGTGGATAGAAGAACAAGTACATGCATCCCAGGATCAACAAATGGATCCAGAACAAGAACCAGAACCAAAAAAATTGATGCAAGAAGTATCCCCACAAATCCTTCAAGTTGAAGAACCCATGGAGGCCATGATGAAATTAAAAGAAGATCTATTAAGCCCACCTCAATCAATGTTGGAAGAGATTGATGAAGATGATTTAGCAATAGAAATACATATGGGAGATCAAAAAGATCTGGATAACTTCTGGAATTAGTGTGAGGATCTTCTTGTTCGAACAATTCCTCATAATGTAGAAGATTCAGAAACATTGAAGGTTGAAACCAACCAAGGAATGGAATTTGAAGAAAAGACAAAGAAGTCTGACTACCTGCCTCAATCTAGGTAAATTCAACTCCAAGAGGCACCTCCAATTGAAGAATCAATTAAATCCAAACTAGATTAGGGATTTAATTTTTTCATAAACTCATTATCTTTTGATTTTGTTGAAACTAAATTGATTATTACCTCCCCTTTTTTTAATTTTTCAGATTTAACAAACACATGTATTTCCTTGGAGGAAGATGATGAAAAAGAAGATTCATCTATGGAGGAACATCTGGAATTCCCCATACATGATGAACATTTATTGGAGGGAGTGCTTGAGAAGATCAAATTGGATTTTCTAGTGAAAAATGAGGCACATGATACTTACTTTGAAAGGGATGAATTTGATGTTGATTCTTGATGCTTAATTTTTCACAAATAGATTTAAACTCCGACATTCTCTTTGATTTTTCCACTAATTTATCATACCTTCAGTAACCTCTAGAGAATAAAGAAGATGGTGTTAAAGAAGAACCCAAGAAATAGGAGGACTCATTCAGTGTTCTAACCCCACCATGCATGTTTTATCTCATTACAATGGGGGTGGACTTGGTGTATTTTATCGATGGAGTCCTCAATAAAAAGGAACATGTTCATGCTAGAAATTAGAATTTTTTCTGGTCCATGAACAAGAAACCTCACCCACCATCAAATTGGGGATAACTGATTAGAACAGCCCATCTGGAGGTAGTCAAATCCTAGGGCTCACATTGGGGATTAAACCAAGATCTATCCTTATATTCTCATTCTATTTATACTTTAGTTTCTTTCATTAGAAATCTTATTTTTATTTTGTAGGTTTTCAGAGTGAAACACTTTGGACCTTAAATCAATGTTGCACTGCGAATAAGCCAGGTTGTACCTATCCTTTATACTTACTTGTTTGTTGTGAATCAATAAAAAAGTTTCTTACATGTTAAATCTATTTTAATTCATTGAGGAAACTGCATAATTTATTTGTGGTGGATGGAAGCTTTATAGTTTTGGATTTTCATTTTGTGTTTGTTTTTCAAAAAAAATATGTGTTTTCATATTTTTGTGTGTTTATTTATCATTTATTTTTTGTGTTTTTTCTAAAACGTTAGAGCTAAAATGATTATCATTACCATTTTTGAAACCCATTTCAATGAGTGAAACAATCTATTCCACAAAACCGAGCATAAATGAATGTTGAAATGACTTTCTGTCAAGTTCAAATCTTTTGGAATTTCCTTAAAAGTACACTAGTTTCTGAATACCATGCTATATTTCACTATATAAATCATTGAAATCACTTTCTTGTGAGTCTTATAAACCATTTTTGACATATTATTTTCATTCACCTCATTTCTTGAGAGAACCACACCATTCTTGCTTTAACTAGAATTTGATTTATTCCTTTCAAAACATGAGGGTTGGGGTACAAGGGTTTTAAATGATTGAGGCATTTATTTGGTTTTAAGACCCCTTTTCAAAATAATCCTTTTCATTATGGCCCACCTTTATAATTATCCTTGTAGCCCTTAGAATCCATGACTATCATGTTAGGTTATATACGTTACAAACCAATTTTCCCTCTCCAACCTACTCTTGAAGTGAAATTGCATGATATAGTTGAACATAAGTGTGGGGGAAGCTATATTGTGTTGTGATACCTCATTTGGTGAATCATTGGGTTGAAAATAAATTGTTAAAGGGATGTGTGTGTGGCTGAAAAATTATTCTGTTGAAAGATGTTCCTTTTCTGGAGCATTCACGATAAGAGAAGCTGTGCCTTTCCGGAGATTCTGATGTAAAAAGAAAGTTGTGCTTATCTAGAGCATTCATGAAAAATAAGGCTTAAAAAGATTTAAATATTTACTGCTAAAATCATGAGATGATTGAATGATGATGAAGCCTATTTTTTTACAAAGGGGAAGAGAAGGAGACCTTTCTTGAGTGAAAATTAGAATTTTTAAATTTTTCTTCGAAAAGAGTCAAGCCCTCCTATTTCAACCTCTGAATTTTTAACATCTAAATCCTACCAACCGAAAGCCACAGATCAACCCTGAAAAGTCCTCATGACAAACACATGTCTTTTACTCACATTGGGTGATGAAATATAAATTTAACAAGCCAATGGTGAATCTTTTGTGTGTTTAGATGAGAAAAGCCTTGTTCAGCATTTACATTTGTGAGATGAGTCAAAATTCATGTGAGGAAGGTGTTTTGTGTGCATGGGATAAGAAATGAAGTTGAAATATATTAAAATATAAAATGGATAACTATAAATAATTATTTATGATGAGGTATAATATCTTTTTGTTTCATAGAATAGATTTGGTAGATCTCATTGGTATGTGTTTTGGATCTGATTTGATTTGTTTTTTACTTGTCCAGGAGTCCAAGTGCTAAGTGTGGGGTAATTGATAGGGAAAATATTTTCAATTAAATTTACATTGAATTTAATTTTATTAAACCCACAAAAGTGCTACTCTAATATGAATTGCTTCATTATTATGATATAGGTGTTATTTTTAGATGAATAGTAAAACTGGGCCATTTCATATTTTTAACAGTTTTAAATTATTTATGTAGTTTGGACATAACATTATATACACTAATCCAAATTGAAAAATTATTCCTTTTATAGATTCAACACATCCAGGGATTCATTTACTATTTTTGGACCAAAAGCTGAATCGACCATTTGGAAGCTCAAAAGATGCTAACAATTTGTCAGTTGAAAACCATTTATAGCTCTTCCAATTTTTGGTGCGGGGTCCAGAAATAATTCTTGGTGGGCCCAACTATTGTGTTATTTGGTGGGTGGACACGAAAATAGTTTTCTAACATCATTAAAGAAGGGACTACCATGGTATTTGTCCATTTTAAGGGTCATTAAAGCATCCAAAATATAGAGGTTTGTGATTTGGCAAGTCTGACTGGACAGAATAAATGCTCTGAATAAAATTGTCATACCTATCAGAATACAAGTCCAAAGCTGCTGAGATTTTGAGGGGAAATGCCCATGATAATTATGAATAATATTCAAAATGTGACCAATGCGTGAATATGTCATTTAATGAGGCTACAACACTTCAACATTCATGGGAAAAAATCTAGCTATAATAGGAGGATATATCCACCCTCTCAGAGCATCTCTCATTCCATCCAATTCCTTTCAGGACACCATGGAAGATAACATTTCAGTATTCTCTTTTATTTATTTTCTTTTTCATAGTTTTGTGATGCCTTCTTCTTCTCCATTCAAATCGATTACCCTTACCATGGTGGGATAAATATTTCGAGTGATTGGGGAAGGGTTGGTTTTCTATTTTGTATTTCATGAGTTCTTGGATGTAATTGAATAAAAATTTCATTATTATTCAAAGTTTCTTTCAATTTAATACAGTATATTTTATTATCAAGTGCGGTCGTTCTTGAACTTTAATTCAATTATTTATTTTATCATTTTTAAATTAATCATTATCTCCAATCCACTAATTTCTGGTCTATATACGATAGAATAAACTAGGGATTAGTGGTGAAGTACTCGATGATAGTCAGTACCTGTAAAAGGTATAGTGAATGTTCATGATTATTTGGGATAAACAAAACCCAATTGGGTATCTCCCATTTCAATTAAGGAAATTCAATACAACTATTTTACGCATGGAAGGAGAGTTTACCAAACCAAGATCTTGGTATGTTTTTCTCTCACCATCATAATTTAAACAAGGAAGTGAGAGGAAACGATTGTGGAAACACACTTTAATCAACAAAGAAGAAGAGGATTGAATTAAATTGAATAAGGATAGAATTAGAAATAGGAAGCCGACCCCAACCTATTCTCCCTTTTTCATATCATCATTTTTCAATCATTTGAATTTCAAATTTCATTTAAAAAACACAACATTTTTACCCACATTTTAATGTGACAAACTGATTTTGTGTCCACTCCTCTTCTAGAGACTTCCTAGGGTTAATCACTAGACTACACTTAGGAAATTTAAAAACTATTTTTCCATGCCCTACCAGAGGCGTGCGTCATGTACTCTCCCCCAGTAACAAAAGGCCACCCCTATCCTCTCTAAATCACACTAAAAAACAATTTTGGTTATCCAATAATTATTAAAATCCACTCATAGATTCCCTATATAATTTGGAAAGTCATTTTTTGATTTTAAAACCCTCTTAGTAAGGATTTATGTGTAATCATACCGGGGTTCTCAGTTAAAGAGATATAGTCTTTAGCCATGATATTTTATATTATTTCTTAGTATAAATCCCTAAAAGTTTCTCACAAAATTATTATATAATAACATTATTATCTCACATATA
Organism: Viscum album; assembly: GCA_963277665.1. Taxonomy (NCBI): domain Eukaryota; kingdom Viridiplantae; phylum Streptophyta; class Magnoliopsida; order Santalales; family Viscaceae; genus Viscum; species Viscum album. The sequence goes on from OY728165.1 coordinate 1,185,516,120, forward strand.
TGATATTTTATTATGTCAATGGAATTTCCAACATCTATATCCTCTACCTTTATGTGTGAAATGAAATCGTTGATCATGTGTACGATGGACTACCACCTCACAAACCAATGTAATTAATTTTCCTTTACTACCTCTAATGGAAATATATAATGATGGATTTAACACAAACACACACACACAAATATATATATATATATACAGAATTTATAAAATAATTATACTTATTTGATTATAATATCTCATATAACTTTTACATTCTGATCTACACAATATAATAACTTCACTTATATGTATGAAAGACCACTGCCTAATGAAGTGACATGATTCTTTATTTACTCACACACTATATTGATGGTAATGTGAACATATTTAAAGAAAACATGTCATATATATGACATGATAATTATTATGGAAAGGTAATATATTATTAAAAACTCTTTCATTTCATTGGTTATGAAAATTGAAATAGTGTTTATGTGTACATACGATCTATCATTTCCAAGAACGAAGTAATTCATTTTATATTTATATATTTATTTAATTAATATAAATAAATATATAATAAATATTATATATATATATATAACATTATATAGATAATGGAACCATGATCAATGTAAAAGGACCAAAATTACCAAACCAAAACATACATGAAAATCATTTCATTTGTTACTCGAAATACGATTTTGGCAAGAAACTTTTAACAAACCAATAATATAACGTCAAACATAAATCCTATATAGTTTTATAAATATGATTTTGTTTCTATATTGTATTTATAATAAACTTATATTTATAACAAAATAGGTTTTAACAAGTATAATATGATTTTAGACTTATGGTAAGGGATTTCTAGATTCTCTTTCTTTTTAGGGAGACATATGCGATATTCAGTAGTCATTAATTTTGTGTGGTGTATATACATATCATTTGACACGTTATATCATGAATATAATTATATTCATGATATTTAATGTTTTATTCATTATTATATTTTGGGTCTCATTATTCAAAATATTAACACAGTAGTATGATATTTTTATCTCACTTTTATTTATATGGGATACTTTCCTTATACACCAATTGTTTCATTTTTGTGGTGCATATACTACCCATGAATGTATTTTATGATCCTTATCATGATAATTATGGGATATAAATATCTATCTAATGGGTTTTCATTCATTAGGATTATGATTCAAAAGATATCCAAGTGGTAAATGATTAATGTTACAATCTCATGTTTAATGATATTATTTATGATATTCCTTCAAATGATAAGATCTTATGATATTACTTCAAGAAACTAATTTATTTTATTATTTACCAGTTATTTATAAAAAATACAAATATTTGTTCCATTTTCCTCTAAAAACATTAATGAAACTGAAATAATGTTTTTTTATGAAAAATCATCTTTATTTTTCTCTTCAGAAAAAACCGATATTTCTTCCATGCCCATGTTTTTATAAACATTATTTTAAAAATGTTTTTAATATGATTATATGATTTTTAAAAGAAAATTTTACCCATTCTTAAATTTTTTAAAATATTTGAAATGGATAATTCATGTGATTTTCTAAATAAGACCCTTTTAGTCTTCTACCAAAATGTGAATGGAGTACTTGTTTGAACATGTATGAAATGTATAGAATTTCCCACCATCATGACAGACCCATGATTTAATGATTACATTAAAATTTTCAAATTTTATTTTAACATAGAATGATTTTATTTTTTTGTGTATTTTTAGCTTTAAAAAGATATTTTCAATGTGTAAGAGTTATTTTTCTTATTAAATTTTATATGTGATCTTTGAAAAACATTTCCCATCAAACATAACATCATTTGATCTTATTTATAATTTTCCAGTGATGTGATTCAGTTGTACCATCCTTATACATTCTCTAGATGGATTGTAATTATAGCAATGAGATGTTTATTAAACTTATTACTATTTCATGGGTTATTATATGATGAATTAATGAGATGATAATGATAAAAATTCCATATCTATGGTTTATGCGATGATGGAATTTTCATGGACCATTTTTATGGGGTTATGATATGATGAAGGTGTTATTTTCTTGTGGAACACTTATATATAATTTTCATTATATGTTAGTGGTTATGTTTTAACCATGGAAAATGGTAATGTTATAACCAATGATGGTGGTTACGTTATAACCAAGAATGGGGAGGACCTATATCACCCTCCAATGCATTAGGTAAAGATTTATATATTATGAAATTACCATGGGAAATATGTTTATGGGATTGATCCACAACAGGAAATAAAATGATGGGATTGATCCAAAATGGGAAACAAGTTATGTGGCATGATCCACTATGTTATATGGTTATGTTAGTTAACTACGATGAATGAAATTATATCTATACCTATTTTAGTGACACACGTTTAAGCAAAGATATTATAGTTCTTGAATTATAATGATTTCACCCTCTTATGAATCATTTATTTTGTAATGATAATGATTTATAACCTGAATCTAGTTTACAATATTTGAAATGTGGGTTTGAAATTTTTAATTTATATTCATGATATAATTCCATTATACTTATCTTATTTATTTATATGATCATAGAATTAAATATCCCATGTCTAACCTTATTGAGTGTTTCAGATCAAACATTCTTATGTTTCATTTCCCTATGTTATGAAGATATTTTTAGGTAGAGTTTTTTTAGGAATATTAAAAAAGGGGGAAATATTTATCAAAGATGTTTAATATCTTTCATTAAATAATAATTTTTTATACACAGTCTCTAAAGACACTAAACTCTTACCGTTCTTGGGTGATTATTTTTGAAATATATTGAATATTCATTTAAAAGGATTTGTTATTTATATATGAAAATCACATGTTTGAATAGTTTATATCAACGTTAAATTTTATCTAACCATTTGAAACATTGATGAGAAGAATTCAGTGAGAAACCTTAGGATTATCCTAATTATAAGATAATATTTTAATGTGTTGGAATGGAAAATATTTTTTGGTTTACCTATCTCTAAATCACTATCTATATATTATATGTCTATGTGGTTCTATGACCTAAATACATAGGGAAAATATCTTTGAATAAGGTGCATTGATTTGGGCTTAATAATTACTTAGTACATGAAAATGGGCCTTATAGAACAACTATTTTGGATCTCTTTAGGGACATGGGTTGGTTAATTCTAATTATATTTATGAAACATCAGGAAGTATTTGAATATATTATTATCATGGATCACCTATGTTAAACATAAATAGAAATATACTTTAAATAATGTGTCTTGATTTGGAGACCTGTAAATAATTTTTCATTACTATTTGATTTCCCAGTATGATTATCATTTCTCAAACAAGGACTTTAGGTTTTAGTCAATAGATGTAACCCTAAGGAACAATGTTAATTCTAAATTAAATGTACAATGAAATGATCATTCCCCTGAGTATCCAGATTTTATGTGATATGAATTTTTTTTCATTTATATGATAACACAACTTTCTCAAGCTATGAATAATGTTATGCTTCCAAATGACCAAAGGAGGGAACAATATTCTTTAAATTCATTCATGAGGAAACAAACACCTTATATAAATGGTTCTATTGAGAAACTAGTTTGAAAGAAATGTATGTGTACCACTAAATAGATATTTTCCATTCTTTAGTGTTCATATAGTGAATACGAAAATTTGGGTATTTGTCATTTGTAAGGTAATGTAGTTTAGCAGTGGGGTCTTGTCAAGAACATGAGGGAATAAAAAGAAATTTACTCTGTCTAGTGGGATGAGTTTAAGAAAATATCCTATAATAATACAATTACTTTTATTATTTTTAAAAATATGTATAAGAAATTATTTGATCTAAATCCTAAGGATGGGGAATCTATTGGTACCTATGAAGAAAATTTTACAAGACTTCTATGGAAAGCTTATGGAATTATCATCCAACCTGAAAAAATGGTTGATTGATTCTTTGGAGTCCATATTCCAAGTTACTAAGATTCCTTAGTGATTATATACATTATTATCTATAAAGAAATATTTTTACATGCTATCAAGGTGGAAATGGAAATTGGATATTCGTACCATTCTGACGGTTTTGATAGGAAAATAAATATTTAAACTCATAAAAAACCAGAATAAATTACATGGTGGAAAGAAATTATATTTACCTATATGCCAAAAATATGGTAACAATAATTAATGGAACTTCCGGAATAAAACTATGAGGTACTTTAAATATTTAAGCGTAGGTAATAAAGACCACAAATGATAAAAGAAATTAATAGTCTAGTTAACACAATATAAGAGAAGAAGATTCCAACTAACATAGCACCCATGACTTAATGATTTAAATGAAATGAGAAAGGTAATTATGCAAGATAGAGGTAATATATTAATGTTAACTATAATTAGTGAAGAAGAAAACGTCTAATGACAAAGGAAAAAAGGTAAATTATTGAGTCATAATAGTTGAAGTGGATCAAGATAATTAGGGAACACATATCCTTTACTCCTTATTTGGGAATTTATTTTATACTTTCTAAGAAGGATACCTATGAAAATACTATGGTTTATACTTTAGTGGAACTTGGTGTGATTAAAATAATTTCTTATCTCCCTCTAACTAGATTATAAAATAATGAAATAATTTTTGATATTCTATCGGCCTAAGGATGAACCCGAGATTCTAATAGAAACATTTTGGTATAAGATATTCAATGAATAAATGTTGAATTATATTTAGGAATGAAATTGTATCTCTATATAATATTAACATAATATTTATGGATACCATAATGGGTTTATGAGTTTAAATTTGATCACGAGTTCAATTTCTTAGGCACTCCTTATATAATCCCAAACCTTTTAAGTGATGTACCACGATTGGATATAGATAATATTTCACCTGGTGTTTTTTAATGTTCACTTTCATTTTTTTACATTGGGGTGTATTGGGGTGGAAATTGGAGACAAATGAATGAAATAGGGTTGGGAAAGATTGGTGAATAGTTTTTAAAATTGAGCACCCTATTAATAGTAACCATACACCCCTATCTTATAGGTACATGGTTTAGGTGTACGGTTATAGAAAACTGTGCATCCCTACTAAGAAACAACTTTTAAAGACACCAATAAATTAGTTTTTTAATCACCTACTCACACAAACTCGCCCTATTTGACCTATATTTAAAGAAACCCAATTTATATCGATTTAGGATCCAAAGATGGATTCCAGGCCTTTCCAACCTCTGTTCTTCACGATTTGAAGCCTAGATTGAATATATGCACCCCTCCAGGTAAGATAATGATATACTATTTGGTTTCCCATTATTATTTCATTTCTTCTCCTATTATATTGGTGGTTGTTCTTCATTTTTTGGTATAGATATAGATCTACGATTATAAATATATATAAATGTTTCAGAGAAATTGATTTCTCTGATCTTGATTTAGGTTTTGGAAATGGATATAAATATAGGTCATTATGCAGCCCATGTTTAAGGGATTTCAATTGGGCATTCACCGATCAAAAAATAGAGTTTGGGGTATATAATTCAAATCCAAATAACATTATTTTAATTACTTGTATGTAATTATAATATTTTTATTAGACATTAAGAAAATGTGTTCTTTATTGAATTAATTAATTTATTGAATTAATTAATTGAGGAGATGCGAAATTTTGGATGTTGGGAATTATAGATTGAGATAATTAATTGTACAATTAATTATGATAAATTGATATTTTAGGTAGACATAATTAATTATTGAATAAATTATGGGATTTATGTTTTATGGATATAGATTAATTAATATAATAATTCATTAATGGGGTTAATGTGATTAATAAATTGGGTAACTAATAAAAGTGATTTATTTGACTAACTAATTGTCAAATTTCAAAAGAAACAAGTGTGATTAGTCAATTGATGAATTTACTAGAGGAAATTATTTGATTAATTAATTATTTAGTTATGTAATTATATTGATATGATTAGTTAATTTTTGAGTTAACTAAGAGATTTTTTGTGTTAAAATAATTGTTGAATTAGTGAAATAATTTGTCTGGATAATTAATAATTGAATTTATTATGTGTTATAAATGGTAACATGTTCATTTAGTTGAGAAATAATTAATGGGAACATGACCATTCTATTATGTATGATATGAATGGTAACATGGTCAATTATATTTGAGATAAATAATGTGAACATGGTCACTCTATTGTGTAAGGTATGAATGGTAACATGGCCATTTAGTTATTATATAATGAATGGGAACATCGTCATTATATTATGTAAGATATTAATGGTAACTTAGTCATTGAGTTCTGAATTAATAAATGATAACATGGTCACTGTATTCTATGGTGTATGAAAGGAAACATCGGTATTTCAGTAAGAATTAAATAATAGTAATATTGAAATTCTATGATATGATATCCCTCAAACATACTTTAGGCTCTGAAATGAGCCGAAGTAGTGACTGACGTATGGGTGTCTATCCGAACCCAAGGGTTTTTGTTTTTAAAATTATATTTAATTGACAAATTGGTAACTTTTTACTTATTAATTGTAATTAATTCATTATACCACTTCATACACTTTCTATTGAATAGATATTGTTTTAAATTCTATTGGTGGTGGCCTAGTGATTTTTACTCACACCTTACTCAGGCTTCTAGATTGATAACTGAATAGACATTGTGTTTTTTGGATAGGTTAAGGTAAAAGAGCCCTATATTAGATGGTTGACATGGGATGGATCCTAGATAATGGAATCATACTCAATTTTGGACCCTATTTGAGGAGTCATCAGTGCATTTATTTCTAGTTTTATTTTAGACACTTGTCATTTAATTTAGCAGGGAATATCTATTGATTAATTATGATATTGAGTTCATATTTTTGGATCTTCTTATGATATGGGTACAGTTCTAATCATGTTATACTATTTGGTTATTCTATTTATTAATGTTTATTTATTTATTTTCTGATGTTATACTCTATTAAAAAGAGGTTATTTTTTCCCTTGACTTATATTAGACCATCACTGCTTATCAGAAGAAACTGGAGTATATAGAGGAATTTTTTACGTCATGTGACCAACTGGCGTGGGGCACCGTTGCATGGTACCTAGGTCAGGATGTTATAAAGTTTTATGAAAGCCCGATTTTATTTTCATTATTTTCATTTTTGTTTCTTTTTGGGAAATTTAGATTGGAGACTATGAAGATTCGATCCTTGGTTATTAGGTCATACATTAGGGTAACTAACCCATGTACCCATGGTGGGATTGTTTTTATTTCTATTTGCTATTAAAATTGAATACTATTTCACGTTCAACGACACACTTGTCGGGTGATATAATTATTGATCTTGATATTTTATATGAATTTTTTCACGTCTCGTAATGACATGAGATTTATGATTAAATTTGACATTAAAAGTAATTAGGGTTGTTGTGACATGAATCATTTTAGGAAGGCATTGGAAAATGGGTTGCGGGTATGTTGTTGAACTTGAGATGTTTTTCCCAGCTTGTGAAAATTGAGTTGATAATGGCGTCTAATATGAAATTGAATGTGGTAAGATGGTGAAAGATGAGAATAATTGGGTGTATATATGAGATACATGGATAATGAAAATGAATTTCAATTTTTGAAACATGGCCTACATGAATTTGTGTTAAGGGTAGTGATAGTAACTCAGTTCTAACAATGTGGAGGGGTTTTGGGAAATTAATTATTATGACATGTTGTTTTTTCCCTATTACGTCATCCTATAACTATTGTGAATTTTTTTCCAAGGTTTTTTTTTGAAATTATAGAGATATGCCTCCACTACAGTACTTTTTGAGAGGATGAAATTAGGTCCCTGCAAGAGATGGTCTACTAAAAGTAGGGAATGGGGAACTGATATTGCCAGGTGAGGAAACTAAAGATCAATAATGAGATAAAATTTATTAGTTCATGAAATCATGGGACAATATGTAGTGAGGGTTATGAAGATTATGTCTAACCTTACATGAAAGTTTCATTTAAAATACAATTTTACTTTTATGGGAGAGGGTGTACCTAAGGTAGCTGAGTTCTAGGTGGATTCCATCAAGGCTATACGTGAAAATTTGGAGAGAGAGGGGGGTCAAGTTGGATACTTATATGCTACAAAGATTATAAATGTGCTGCTGGTATATTCAGGAACATACTAGACCTTTTGATGGTATGTTATAGAGGTACCTCTTGGATATGTCTTTACACGACTACTATCCAAATACACATAGTCATGAGAGATAAGTTGAGTTCATGAAGTCAAATTAGGGGAGTATGTTCGTGATGGACTATGATAGATGATTTAATTATTTACAACACTTTTCACCATCATTGGTAGGAGATGAGATAGCTATGGTTAGGAATTTTTAGGATGGGCATGAATGGGATATTAAGTCCCTAGTTATCCTTATTCGGTTGATGAATTTATATGAGGGGGAAAATTATGCTCTCATATATGAGGGGAACCTAAAGGTGGATTCTATATCAGGATAGGTGGTTCTAGATAAGTGATCCAGAGGATTGACTTTTGAGAGTAGTAATTGTCCCCATGACATCTTCCATCATGGTAGTGGGAAATTGAGTACCTAGTTAGAGGGATCAGTTGAACATGACCTTACTCGAGTGATTTTTCACTAGTGTGGTCGATCAGGAATCATCCGAAGACTGTTTCCTTGACCACCAGTAGTGTTCCAGTCTTTCTGAAATAGGATTAATCTATATATGTTCTATAGTATCCAAACAAAATGGGAAGTGAGGTTCTAGGGAGGTAGAATAAGAGTTTATGAAGGGCGTCTTCTACACCATATCAGTCTGGAAGCTGGAGCTTTACTATCTGGGGTGGTAGAGTTAGTTTAAATGAAGATTATGAAAAAGAGATCACATATCCGCCGAGTGGTGTAGCTCAAGAGAGTTAGATTGTCTCATAATAAAGAGGGGCCAAATAGTTTCATTCAATATAACCTACACTTGTGGATAGCAAGGATGGTCTGTAGATAGTGAGAGGTACTATTATGTTATCTTATTTGTTATCTAGCAACTTATTTGATACTAGTGTCTTTTAATCCTTTATTTTATTAAAAAATGGGAAATGTTTGTGCCTAGTGGTGGAGGTCATGAGTAGAGTTTTGATGATAGACACACCTCTAGAACTATGGTTGATAGAAATTTACGTGTTTTAGTGGTTTTCTCTCATGGATAAAGATTATATTTTTCTATGGAATCTCTACACCCTAGACATGTTATCCTTCATGCTATTTCAGGGTACAGATTGGATAGTAGCATACTGACCCCACACCAATTGTTACCACATGAGATGGATTTTTATGTCTCCTAAGGGAGAAAATTATATTCACTACGGAGAGTGGGATATCATGGTATGTTGAGTAGGTCTAATTACATAGTGACTAGGTGAGATAAAAGACTACATTTTTAGTATATTGTTCGATGTTGGAGGTGTTAAGTATAACGAAATTCCACTTGTAGTGGAATGGTTTTAGTATGTATTTCTTGAAGATTTATTAGGGATTCCACCTTAGTTATATGTGGTGTTTACTATTGGGGTAATTCCTGGGGTTGATCCATTTTCTATTCCATTATATAGTATGGCACCAACGTAGAATAAATAGATCAAGTATTAGTGGGAGAGTTGGTGGATTAGTGTTTTATCTGTGTGAGTAAGTCGCCTTAGGGTTCACTTGTATTGTTTACAATGATGTCTGATAGGATTTTATACTTGTGTGTTGATTACGTGAAGTTGAGTCAAACAACTATGAATAATCAGTATCATCTTCAGAGCATTGATTGTCTTTTTGACCAGTTAAGAGTAACTTGTATCTTTTTTAACATATAGTAGAGATCATGGTACCATCAGCTGTGATTTGAAAATTCTGGTATACAAATGAATTCATTCAGAATTTTTTATATCCTTTATGAGCTCAACATAATTCCATTTGGGTTTAATAACTCACTATTGTGTCTATGGACTTCATGAAAATGGTATTCCATCCATTCCAGGATCAGTTTGTGGTGGTGTTTATGGATGACATATTGGTGTACTCTAAGAATCAGGATAACCATTCCCAACATCTTGAAATTATCTTGAGTACAATGATATAGCATCAAATATATTCCAATATATCTATTTCATAGTTTTGGATTAACTAGGTACACTTCCTGGTCACATCATCTTAGATTTTTGTGTTTCGGTAGACCAGAAGAAGGTTCAAGCATCTGTTTCATAGGATTATCCCACGAACATTTTTGATATCCATATATTCATTAGGTTATATAGGAATAATAATAAATTCATCTAGGACCATTCTTGATCGGTAAAACTACTTTCAAGATTAAAAAATGGGATTATGTTTGAATGGATGGAATCTTATTAGAAAGATTTCCCAGATATGAATAAGAGTTTAATATTGACACCAATATTTATCCTAAATGAATCTAGTGAGGAGTACATGGTGCATTGTGATGCTTCTGTGATTTTACATGGAGATGTGTTGAAAAATGAGATTGGGTTTTGGAATATGAGACTCTATTGTTGATGCCTCGTGAATGGAACTACCATATGTACAACCTCAAGTTCGCCATTGTGGTATATGATTTATATTGGTGCATCATTATCTGTTGGCAGAAATGTTTACTAAGTAGACGGACAAAAGACCTTAAATATATATTTTCACAGTGGCATTTGAATCTTTGACGGTGGATGTGGCTTGAGTATATTCCTTCCATCGATTACGCGCAGGCATATAAACCCAGAAAGGGGAGAAATTTTTTTTGATGATTTGAGATGGAAAACGCATATTGATGCGTTATAGGATTATATTACCGATTGGAAGTTGATGGATTTTCTAGATGAGATGAAAATTGTGGTTTAGGAGAGCCAAGAGAAGATGACACTAGTATCAGTTTTAGTAGAGTCTACATTTTTTAGACGAATCAAGGAAAGATAGCTTGAAGATGCAAAATTTTTGACCTCATGGGAAATACTTGAAGGTGGAGAGTCATATTATATTTGAAAAATTTATGGGGATGAGATCATATATGTCAAGAATAGGGTTGGTGTGCCTATGAGTATGCAGGTGGAGCTAATGCAGGTGTTTCATTCTTTGAAGGGGGAAGTACATGGATGTGTGAATAAAAGTCACTGTGAAATAAGATGATACTTTTCGTGGTTGGGCATGAAAAAAAGATATTAGGGTTAATGACGTGATTATACACATGTAAGTAGGTGATGATCGAGCATCAAGAACCATTTTGTTTTGTTATAGCTATTGACCATTCTAGAATGAATGTGGAATGACGTTACTATGGACATTATGGTGGGTCTCCTGGGGATGTCTAAAAAGAAATACACTATTTGGGTTATTGTGGACATACTAACAAAAGTAGCACATTTCGTGCTATATAGAATACTATCTCAGTGGAACAACTTGGAGATAGTCTATTTGTACAAGGTGGCACCGAATATTGTTTTCAGATCATGATTTTTAATTTTCTTATTCCTTCTGGAAAGGGTTATATTAGGTTCTAGGTATACATTTTTTGTTGATTAATGAATCCCACCCATAGATAGATAGGAAATCAGAGGGTACTTTGTAGGTGATTGGGGATATGTTATGAGCTTGTGTTCTTGAATTTAGAGGATCTTGGGAGAAGCACCAAGATTTAGTGTAGTTTTCCAATATAAACTATTATCCAAAATTGATATATATATAGAACCATGTGATAAAATTTATAGTAGGCTATAATGATCTCCTATATGATGGATGGAGGTAGGTGAGTCAGAATTATTGGGACTGAGTCTCATGCAAGAGACTTTGTAATAGGTTAACTGGTTCGGAAATGCATAGATCAGACTCATAGTAGATAGAAATCATTTTCTTATAGATGTTGATGACCTCGGTAGTTTACAAAGGGTGATCATGTATTCTTTTGCGTGTAACCTAGGTTGCGTAACCGTGGGATATAGAGACATGGAATGTTGGTGCCAACGTTTGTTGGACTGTTTGAGGTTGTGGAGAGAATCATGGAAATGGAATACCAGTTTGATATTCTAATGAAATACAGTGTTATGCATGCTATTTTCCATTTGTCAAAACTATAGCGGTATCACCATGAACCTTCTAATTTGATTGATGTGGATGATGTTGATCTAGATATTGATGTGTCCTTTGAGGGTCATCTGATACGTGTATTGGATCTAATTGATAATGTGTTGCAGTTAAAGACCATGATGATAGTTTTCATATTATGGAGACATTAAGGTTTTAGAGTTGATACATGGGAAATGTAGAAAGATATATAGGATCATGGGCCGAATATTTTTGACTTTGAATCTGAGAGATTTTCAGGATTGTAGCTTTAGGATGATCTGTTATAATGGGTGAGATTGTGAGATCTTTTAAATATATAGATATATCTCTGGCATGGTTACATGTACTCTTTTTCCTTTTGATGATTACTTTTCATTTGTGTTTTTACTGTGGGATGGTTTTGGAAGAAAATTAGAGAAAATTAAAATAAATAGGGATGTGCATGATTGTCACATGGTAATAGAAAATGGTGAGCCCCAACCTAGAAACCTTTTCATCCCTGGACAGAGGGGAATTGCATGGTCGGGGCATGGTTTGTCATACTGTGAGCCCTATTAGGAGTAACCATCCACCCATATCAAAAATTTTCATAGTTAAAGAGAACCATTAGGGAAAACTATGTTCTTCTACCCAAAAAACCATTCTCAACTTTTAATGTCACCTAAAAATTAGTTTTTTAATCACAAGAACCCCCAAAAGTCACCCTATTTGATCCATACTCAGAACAACTAGATTTTTCTTGATTTTATAGCCTCCTAGAAGAATTCCAAGACTTATCAAAATCCTTTATTCATTATTATATGACCATATCAAATGTATTAACCCCTCTGGATAATCTAATCGTATCCAACATGGTTTCCTATTCCACTTGGCATCCTTCTCTTATTCTTTTGGTTGTCATTCTTCCTATTTTTGGGATAGATCTTGAAATATTATAGTGTATATAGATCTAGTATTTTTGATCTAGACCTATATTAGATATATCATGAAGTATTTGATCTTGATTTAGGTTTTCGGTATGGATCTTGTTCTACGTCGTTATGACACTCAATTATAGGGGATTTAGGTTGGGATATAACTTATCAAAAAATAGAGGTAGTGGGGCTATTATTAAAATCAAAAATTATTTCGTTAAATTATGTGTATATAAATATATAATTGTTATTATAAATTTAGTATTTTTTTAACTATATAATTAATTAAATTAGTTAAATAATTAATTGAAGAGGTGGGAAACTGGGGATTATTGGAATTATTGATTGAGATAATTTATTATAGAATTAAGTATGAGATATTGAGATTTGAGGTTGAGATAATTAACTGTGGAATTAATTATAGTTTAAAGAGTTTGTGATTATAGATTAATTAATAGAATAACTGGTTAATGGGATTGACATGCCTAATTAATTATTGAATTAAATAAGGTAATTTATCTGAGAAACAAATTTTCAAATTATTAAAGAAAAATGTGTGATTAGTTAACTGATTAATTGACTAGAAACGTTGATGTTATAAACTATTTGTTGATTTAATTGATTTTATTTATATGATTAGTTAATTTTACAGCTGGCAAATAATTTTTTTTTTAAACTAATTGTTGAATTAGTAATGAAATTTATGTAGATAATTAATTGTTGAATTAATTATGTGTTATGATTGGTAACACAATTATTTTGTTGTGAAATAATGAATTATAACATGTTCTTTCTACAATGTAAGGTTTGAATGGTAACATTCTCACATAGTTCTGAGACAAATAAATGGAACATGGCCATTCTATTCTGTAAGGTATGAATGGTAACATGGTAATTTTTTTAAAAAAATAATGGAAACATATAATGTATAAATGGTAACATTGTAATTTAGTTGTGAATTAAATAAAAATATTATGGTATTTCTATTGTGTGATGTATAAAAGTGAAAATGGGAACTCAAGTATGAATAAAATAATGGTAGAAAGGGCATTTGAAGATATGATATCCCTCAAAAATACTTCTTGGATACGATATGAGTTGATGTAGGGATTGATGTATGGGTGTCTATGTGAGACGAAGGGTTTTTGTGGTTAAAATAACTATTAGTTTATAATGTGATAAAATTTTAATAATTAATTGTAATTATTACTTTATATAACAATATACACTTCAAAATGACTGGTTATTGTTATATATGCTATTTGTGGTGGCCTGCTATATTGTATTAAAACCCTACTCAGGCCTCCAAATCAATACCTGAATAGATTCTTTGTTTTCTTGATAGGATAGAGGGAAAATAACTTTTCTTTGATGGAAGATATTGGATTTACCATGGATGATGGATCCAAAAACAATTAGGGACACACATGTGGGTGTTTTGGTGTCTTTATTTTGGGTTTCTTTATAGACACATGGCACATAATTTAGCATGGATTATCTACTATATAGTTTTGATTTTGTATTTACATTTTTGGGACACCTTTTGATATTGGTAATACTATGGTCATGTTATATTATTGGTTATTTTGCTAATTATTGTTTATTTTTATTATTATAGTGTTTTAGACTGTTTAAAATAGGGCATAGTCTCCCCATGACTGATATTATACCCTCAATACTAGTTGGAAGCCTCTAGAATATGGGGAGTCATGCATGAGGTCATACGACCAACTGAATAATTGAATTGGTTCATGGAACCTAGGTCAGGATGTTACACTCCATATATAGTTGTATGTGATGAGATGTTAATGACATTTTTGGGAGAAATTTAGGGAAATATAACCCTTTGGTTTTGTATATGTATTAGTGAAAAAGTTATTTGAAGAGGAATGCCTTCAATTTTTATGGATATAAGATTTAATGTATTGGTAACACATATGTTTTATCTTATCTATTATTTTTTTTTGGTAATTTTAGATGTAATAGTAATTATATTATTATAGTTTTCGAAAAATATAACATGTATTCTAGGTGACAACCTGTCGCATCTAATAGGGTTGTGGGGTTTGAACCTATGATCGAAGGGTGACATGGGCTTATCTCCTACCATTTTACAATTAAAAGCGTATTTCAAGTGGGGAAGCATAATGATATATATTTCTGAAAACTTATCACTTTTGTTTTTATTTCATCCAATTAATATTGATATAAAAATGTCTAAGGGATGCTAAATCCACAGTCTATACTAGAATGGTTATGCAAAAAAACACCATGGATTTTTCCATCAGACTCCTCAAAACATCTAAAGGGAATAATTATATAAAGATTTTAGTTGATCAACTTAAAAATTCAGAAAACTTTATCACCATTACATAATTTTTCTCTCCTTATCATCTTTATATGATTTACATTAAGAATGTGGTATGGTTGAATGGGGTACAACATTGTATTTTATTTGATCAAGATCTGAGGATTACCTCATGGTTCTAGAAAAGTCTTCACCAAACACTTAAAAAGAAGTTTAGTTTTAGTACTTTGTATCATCATCAAAAATATTTTCAGTTTTAGGGAATAATTCAAACCCAAGAGGATATGTAGAGATTTTTTTATTTGGATTTCGATGGTGGTTGGGATCAATACAATCCTTTAGTTGTGTTTTCTTATAAAAATTGGTTTCACTCAAGAATTTAGATGTATATTTATAAATCCTCATATAAAAAGAACTGTATATTTTGAAAATATTGGGATGAAGTTGTAAAAAAAAGCTATTGGGACTAGACATAGGTGATGAAATGATAAATAAGGTTATAAACATTTTGCAACACATAAGGTTATCATAGATTCATAAGAAATGTTATAATAACAATCACTAGAGTGACATGTAATTTGAAATATGATAAAAAGTGTTTCTATTAATTTCTCCGTGGAATTCGGTTATGATATTATATACTAATGTAATGCTAATCCTAAGATATATTGTCCCATTCAGGATTCTGTATCAGGTAGGGATGGTTATTTATCAATTGGAGCTTCCATAAGTCCTCTATATGGTTCATGTCGTGTTTCATGTATTTATACTAAGGATGTAAATACATGATCCATAAAATATACTGAAAATAGGTTATACGTCTTTATCTTTATCTTTCTTATGATGAATAACCAGTGGAGATTATAGATCGTAATGAAAAAAGTGATATGAAATAGGACCACTCACCTAGTCAAAATATTTCAATGAAACCAAAAATTTGAAGAAGATATGTGGGAATATGGGGATATAATGTGGGAAAGGATTCATTATTTTTTAAAATAATGAAATATAATGTTGTGTAATTTCCTAAAAGATAAATTTTTTGGTTAATTGTGGAAAATACTGTTTTTTATTAAAATATAGCCTTTTTTATATAAAAAAATTAACAAATTTACCTATAGTTTGAAAATATTTTTAAAGAAAAATTATTTCAATTACGTATTAATTAACAAAATTTTTGTCATTTTAATCAATTTCATATTGAATTTTGATATTTAAACTTTCTATATGTAAGAAAAATTTCTCTTTGGAATAACTCTTTTTCATCACATTTGTGGGTTTTATTTTAAATTAATTTTGACTACATTTGGTAATTGAATTTAGTAAAAAGGATTAAATATTAGAAATAATTATAATTATTATTATATAATAAGTTCAACATAATTTTTTACTATAATGAATAGTGAAAATATTAAAACATAATTATCATAGTTATGGTTTAAACAGGGTTTTGGGGGGGAAATAAACTAAAACGATATTTTATAAAATGAACTAAAACTGGTTTAAATCACATTTTATGGACATATTTCGAAATTATATCCTTTAATATTCTATAATGATCTATTTTAATCATTTTAGTAATCAAAAAACGTGGTTTCACTTTGCTATTTTCAAAACACCAATTTGTGTCTTCTCCACTACATATAAAATTCCACTCCCCTCCTCTCATATTCACAATTCCAAAACTATTTGGTTAAACCATTTCCTACCACAATAAATTACATAATCCCCTATAATCATTCACAATTCCTGGGTTTTATTATTAATCCCTCTTAAAAGTGCTTCAGGTGTAAACCTAAAGGGTTTCTCAAAAGAAGAGGTATAGTCTTTAACCATGGGATTTCATTTAATTTCTTCGTATAAGACCTTAAAATATTATTCAACGAATATGATATAGTATGAACAGTATCTACTATATACTGATAATTTATTATGTTAATTTCATGGACTATATTTATATCCTCTTTCATTATGTCTGGAAAAAATCATCCATCGTTTATATGACAGACTATCCCCTCACGAACTGATGTAATTAGTTTTCTATAACCACCTCTCATAAATGAATATAATGATGCATTTAACATAATGATATGATACTTATGAAATAATTATACTTTTAGACTCATAATACATATATAACCTAGATTTTAAACCATTTATTACATGATTTTAAGCAAAAATATCAACTAAGTACAAAATATGGATTGAATAGTCTAGTGTCATTGGAAGACTGGGTACATAAAATTGCAAACATAGATCAAGAATTAAAATGTATTTTTATCAATCTATATAATGAGCTCACAAAATTTTTTTATCTCCTATAACTATACATGATAACTTGGGAAATACATATAAAAAATGGATGAGTTAAAAAGTAAAGTATGAGAAAAAACATGGAAAATAAACCTAGGACCTGAGTTAATGGAATAAAATGAAAAAATAATAGACATGAAACATGAATAAACATGTAGATGCATATTATACATAACATGTAATCATATGATCATGGAAATATAGGAATATGGCATCAACACCTAACATGACATAAACATGAGTCAAGGATAACTACCAAAACAATCTCACATGGTGGGAAAAGCCACAAAATGGATTAGGATTACTCCTTAATCCTATACATAACTTGTCATGAGACTAGTAATCACCCAATAAATTGGAGAGACATATGTTAACATCAATCATAATACTTTCATGAATATGATTTCCATAATAATAAATCAATCATAAGTAATAAACATAAGGGTTGCCCATGGATGAAAATAGGCATCATAATCATGCCATAAGATATACCAGAACGTGTATCATATTGTTATATTTGAAATAATGGATTTAAATCATACATGGAAATTCATACAGAAAAAATAACTGTACATCATTTTAAATTGTGTCTAAATAAAGTGAAATTATTTAATAATATTTCTTAAGAACCCATGGAAATATGCAGTTTAAGAAGGGTTTTAAGAGAAAAGATAATGATTATTTAAATCATGTAAAAGAATAATAATTATACAACCCTATATGTAATCTAAAATTGTTAAAAAGTTGGTTTTTTAATAAATCATATATGTTTTAAAACATTTCATTGAGTGGTAATTTAAAGGATATAAAGAAAATTGGGAAGTTACCTTTAATCTAATTTCTGAAAGGAATTAAGAGTGTAACCTTTATATATGTATATCCCCATTAAATTAAGATTATATAAAATGGTTTTTATTTTTTATAAATATATGTATAATATATAATAATTATATTAGTATAATTAAGTGATTAGTTGAGGTAGATAGATAGATGACGTTAGATGAATGAAATACGGAGGTTCGTAATGACCCCTTACCTTATGTACAAATGTGTTCAATGATTAAACATAATTTATCAGATAATATAATTATATTAATAAATAAAAACATATTATACATTTATTTTATTTATTATAATTTTACTTTTTTCATTTATGATCATTTTATATGTGTTATAGATTATAATTTCATTGTTGTGAGAGTGTTCATTTCATGGTTTCTTGGTCAGCTCACTAGTGTAAAAGTATGGAAGTTATATTAAAATATAAAAAACTATCTAGAAGTAGAATTATATACTATTATTTCAATTATATAACTTTAAATGGTCACATATATCATTTTTTATTTTTATGACGATGATTAATTTGATAAAACATTAATGATAGATGTTTAGGTTATTCTGGAAGTTTTTCTAACCCTCACGAACTAGTTTCATTTAAGTTAATATTATATTTATCAGCTTGTTATATAAGGTAAAAAAATTTGAAATCTACTTTTTAAATTATATTTTAACCAAAATAATTTTTCATGACCAGCCTTTATGGTTGTAATGGAAAACTGAAAATCAGTATCCAAGGAGGTGGTAAACCACCATGATTTGGACAACGATTTTTGTTTCTTTGAATAAGAGGATGCGAGATAATAGGTGGACATAAGATATTACAAAAAAATATAACCTTCCATTATATACATGATACTATAGTTATTAGTATTTTATGGATGAAATATTTGAGTAGAAGGTAGAATAAATGAAATTAAAAGGGATGTTTTGAGAAAGTTTCCACTTGAATATCACCTCCTTGAAAGACCCCTTATGGATCATGGAATTGGTATTTTTATTGTTACCAGTAGCTCTTGGAACTGGGTAAGAGTCTTCATAAGTTCATTGAAAAGAATATTTACAAGCTAAATGGCTTATTAGGTGGGAGTATAAGGGGTGGTTAGGGGTGATATTTATAGGGGGGTGAGAGTGGTGTTTTTGATAATTAAAGTCATCAGTTTATTAATTTGGATCCGGACTGTCAACAGTGTTGATTTCAATTACTAAATAATTTAAATGGTTGAGGATTTTAATATCCAATGGGTTTATACATCATCCATGACTAAAAAATTCATGTATTTTTCTTATAATGTAAAATACCATAAATTAACGTACTTCACTATTCACAAAAATTCAAATATTTTAGACAAATACAATTTTTTTACCCTAATACTTTTTCAAAATTTAGATTTGAAAAATGGAATCAATTTTATGAAATTAATATTCTATATATTAGAATATTAATTTTTAAATAAAATCATTATTTCATAAAAAAATATTGATTTTAATATTATAATCAAAATTTTAACCCCTTTAAAATTTAATTAACAACTCACAATATTATATTATAGTAATAATAAAATATAATATACATTTATAAATAGATATCATGAAAATAAATATTATTTTAAACTTTTATATAAATTATAAAATTATAAATAAACCATTTTGTTTTACAAAAATACCAATACATAATTTATCATTTTTAAAAAATTAATTTACTTATATAATGATATCAACATATAAGTTTTTAATTTATAAGTTATATAAATTCTATTTTATTATTTAAAATTTTAGGGTAATATTACAATGGATAGATTTATATTCATAATTGTTAGAATATTATTCCAAAAGTCAGATTTATAACAGTCATATAGGTTCTTCATTTCCTATAAATACCTCTTCTTTCATTCAGTTCTTTTTTCCCTTAAGTATATATATACTTTTATCATTAAAAATGAATGTTATACTATTAATATTATGTCTTATTTCTATATTTTTGTTCATGAGTGTGATTATTCTAGTGGATCTTGTAGATCCAAATTTTTCTATTGTCATTATGTTATTTTTTATTTATTAACCGACAATAATATTTGGAATTATAATTGGATTATTTTCTAAAACATTTATCTTTATTAATTTAATAGAATAATGTTGTTATCAGGTTATCTATGATATGTATGTGTTTTGTGATATGATAAGGTAAATGACATTGATAAAATTATTTGTCATTACATTCTTCCCCCATATCAATTTTCACCTTTAAAATTTTTTTAACATACTATGGTGAAAACATGTGGGGGTAATTTTCATTAATTGATTCCCATGGTTTCTATGTTTCCTCTTTATATGAATGGTTTCCCCTTAGTACCCTGAACAGGTGAGTGGTTATGTTACATAGAACCTTATCTCTATAGTCTAAAATTTTCACAAGCTGCTCCACATAAGAGAGATCATTTCTAGATTTATCAGGTTTGAGTTCAGTAAATGTGAGGGACATGATATGTACTTCCTCATGATGTATATGTGGAATACATCATTTAATTGAGGCATAGTTTGTTAAATTACTAGTTGATAGGCCACAACTCCCACCTTATCCAAAATCTTAATGGGTCTGAAGTACCACATACTTCGATTTCCATTCTTCCAAAATGACATGAATCTATTCCCTAGAGATATACAGAGGAATACTTTTTTACAAAATTCAAACTCTATGTCCCATTAAATAAAATAGTTAAAGATCTTATTTTGAGTTTGGGAAGCCTGTATATGTTATTGGATTGTCTATACATTTTTTTTCATTTTTCAACCATTTCAGGTCCTATAATCTTAGATCACCAACTTCATCCAAACATGTTGGAGTTATACATCTTTTCCCATAAATAGATCCATACAGGTCAATTTGGAAGCATTATTAGAAAATATATTTATAATAGAACTAAACATGTGGAAGATGTTGATCCCATCAACCATTAATTTCCACTATGTCTGATCTCAACATGTCATCCAGTGTATGACTAGTCCACTTAGAGTGGCCATAATTTTGGGAATGATAAGCTACACAGAAGTTCAACATAATTTTTAGAGCTTGTTAGATTCATTTATAGAACATGGTGTTAAATATTAGAGCATGATTAGATATAATTTAAATTGGTTCTCTATGAAGCCTCAAAACTTATCTGATGTATATAAAAAAATATTTGTTGAGTGGAAAGTTGTCTCAAATCAAAATAATGTGACCAGTCTTTGTAAGATGATCCCTAATTAACCATATTGAATTATTTCCTTTTTTATTTCATCATAAATATAGATACAATGACTATTGTGAAACTTTCCCATTATCATGTATGTATGCGTAATTGTGGAATCAGTCCCTTAGTCCATTTCCCTCTATCCATCACCTACTAACATACCATGTACATTGATTCATATGCATTGATATCTTTCTCTATATATTACAACCAATAGTTCTCTCATAGACATTGATACATATTTATTCTCCATAAGTGAATAGATAAGGTTGAGCTATGAGGATCATTTAGAATCTATTTCTTTTTCTTTCGATTGAATAGTACACATATCCAAGACCAAAATTTTACATCTCCATCCTCGTCAATTTAGAACTACGAGGATTTCCATTTTTTATTACTTCCAACATTTATTAATTTAGGCATAATCTCATTGATAATCCTTTATCTTCTTTAAAATGGGATAATTTAGTAATAATTTTTGAAACAAATAATGATATACCTTCATTTATGTTTTCTATTTTCATATTTTACAAGTCTAATGAGATCTGATCCTTCTCAATTCTCATTATTGATAAAGGTTAATTTCCCTTTACACTTAGAACATATATCACTTTATTTTCATCATTGGGATGGTAGTGGATTGATCAGTTATAGCCCATGAGGAGTTCTAAAAACATTTCCTGGTGAATATTAATATATTTCTATGTAAATATATATTTTATGCTCTTAAGATATGAATATATATCACACTTATCCTCATTGATATAATGTCACCAGATTTACAAGATGAAGATCATAGTCGCCAACCTCAAATGATTTGTGGGATAGTTTTTTCCTGATTTTCCACCTTCCTTGAGCTATAGGATAATAATTTATCATTTTTCATAAGTACACACCCTAAGACCATCATTGAAGCATAATTGTATACCAAAAAGAGTTCCCCACTTGTTAGTGTTGTATGTATTGGTGTAGTGATAAGCCTTATTCTCAATTCGTTGAAGTAGTCTTCACATTCACTAGTCTAGAATAACTTTACTGCCATCTGAGTTAGCTAGGTTAATTGGTTCTAAAGTCATAGTATGTTCCTAAAAAATGAACAGTAATACCAAGCTAGAATGAGGAAACTATGGATCCCTATTACAGATTCTAGACTAGGACACTCCTAAATTTAATTTGTCTTTGAGGAGTCCACAAATATCCCATAACTGGTGATAACATTCCCCAACAATGAAACATCATCCTACCAATACTCACTTTTATTATACCTTGTATATAGTTTCTCCTTTAGGGAATTCTACATTGTAGTTTTCAAATACCCCTTGTGACATTCATTTCTCTTGGAGTATATAGGAATATAATCAATAAATACCATAACAAATTCAACTAGGTAATCTATGAAGACCCGATTCATTAAGTCCATAAAGGGTTCTAGATCATTAGTGATTCCAAAATGCATTACTATGAAATCTTAATGTCAATACCTTCTTTATTATTCAATCCTGGGAATATCTTACTTTCTCCCCTTTAATAGGTGATATCCCAACCGAAGGACCACCATAGAGAAATACATGGCCCTAGGTAGTTGATAAAAAATTGAATCTATCCATTGTAGGGGAATTTTTTATTTTGATATTGTTGAGTTCGGGATAATAAAAACATATGCACATTTATTCAACCTTATTATTATCAAAGTGGACTGTCACACCCCATGATGAATCACATTGGAATATAAAAACCTGTTCAATTTTATATTATAACTATTTATTTAATTCCTCTAACTCTATGGTGTCCATCTTGTATGGAGTCTTTGATATGGGATGAGTTATAGGTATAAGATCAATTGATAACTAAACCTCTCAATAAGGGAGAATTCCCTATAATTATTCAAGGAACACATTAGTGTAGTCCCTAAAAATGTACATGTCTTCAAACATTATAATATACCTTTTTCTAAATAATTTGTTCAAGATATAAATTATCATATGAAAATGAATTCTATAATTGTGATAATGATTCTGGTGGTTATTCCAATTCCTCCTTATACATTTATAGGATTGGATGATGTCGTAGTATATGAAGAGTGATCTCTCTTTCTTGATAGTCGATGATGGATTTGTATAAAGATAAAGAATAAATGACAAATATAACATAAAAATACCCAAAAATAAGTAAGATATGACTTTATAGGAGTTTAACTCCACAAACATTAACTAGGGATGAGTTATATACTTTAAATGCAATAATTTCCATATTCCATGTTCTCTCAAATAACTCAGTGACCATATTTTTAGGTGGTGTTGGAATAGTTTTATTATACTTTCATGATATAAATGAATGTGTAGAACCAGAATCAAATGGTACATTCACTATTCTTGAATGAATAACAAGTGTAATTATCACCACATCACTTTGGGGATCCACATTAGTATTAGTGATAACATACTCCCTTCCTTGCTGTTGTAGAGGTTATTATTATTACTTTTCTTTGAAAACCCTTTTTATAGTGAATTAGATAACAAAATTCCCATCTTCCTTGTAGTTGAAACAATACACTCTAGATTGAGTGTTGATCAAACCATTATATTATTCAACTAAATTAGTGGGATACTTCAAATCACTTCATTAATAATTACCAGGATACTCATCTCTTCCACATTTGAAGAATCTCATAGTTCCCTTTAGACAGTTCATGGGATGATTCCTCCCATACTATTGACATTTAGGAAATTGGGTTGTAATTCCTTCATGAGATTTATCCATTTATCCTACCATATTAAACTCCATTTTCATCTTTTTATCTTTTATCCCATGATACCATTAAGAGTCACCAATCTCCATATCAACTATTGGGGAACATCATATAATTCCCTCATATCTTTCAATGTCTAGAATCAGTAAATATTTTTCATAGACTCCCCTTTAATACACTAATGAAGTGATCCATATAACATTAAGTGTTGATGAATAATCTAGAGGAATATAATGAAAGACATGTGATTTTTTTATTATATACCTCGATAGATTCGTCTTCATTTTTATTCTGTCTAAGGAACTCCATCTCCATCCTAAGATGGAGAGTTTAGGGAATTTTTTTATTAAATTATATTTTCTTAAATCCTTTCCAATATAGAGAATCAATTTTATACATATAATTTCAATTTTTGATAAATTTTAACCACATATTAGCTTCCCCATAAAAATGATAGACCACTAGTATAACTTTCTCTTCATCTAATCATTGAAGGATAGAGAATATCTTATAAATGGAGTTAATCAATTGTTCCCAGGTGATGGGATTGGAAAATAAAATAATGAATAGAGGCCATTGTTTCATAAAGTATTCAACTAGAACATGATATATCAAAAGAGGAGGGAATTCCAAATGATTCAAGTTACTATTCATATCATGACCTAGTTGAGACACTACAATCATGATGTTTTGGTATCCTATTCCCATTAGGGTTGGCATCTCATTAGGTAAATCCTCACATTTCATATCACAATGATTTTTTAAACTATTTATCCTATTTACATCAATTAACTATGAAAAATATTTAAAAAAATTAATAGTATTAAATTATTATAAAATGAAAATATAAAAAGGAAACTATGTACATATTAATAGTAAAAGGAAAATTATATCCTAACTTATGATCCCATTAGTTTTATTTTATGTTATCCATTGTTTTATAATTATCCCTAGTAATCATACTAATGTTTTCTTGTCATAATACCCAAAAACAACAAAACCATGTTTTGATACCAAATATGGTTACCCTAGCCTTTAACACCTTTTATTACATGATTTTAAAAATAAAAAACTATTAAATAAAAGATATAGATATAAAATACTTGTGTCTTTGGAAGTCTAGGTACATAAAATCAAAAAATATATCCAAAAATAAAACATATTTTTAATAATATCTGTAATGATTTCATAGCCAGCTTTAAGCTCATACACCTGCATTGGATAACCTAGGGAATACAAAAACAATAGAGATCATCAAAAAAAAATAAGTAAGGGAATAAACATGAAAAAAAACACATTAGTTAAAGGCATAACATGGTAAGATAATTGGAATGGAACATGAATTAAAATGTCAAGGGATATCATAAAGAACATAGAATCATATGATTTTGTCTCTATTAGAATGTTGAAGAAACACATAACGTGACATAAACATGAGTCAAGGATAACCTCAAAAACTATAAAACATGGTGTTCGAAGTCCCATAATGGATTAGGATTACTTGCTAATCCCATACATAATATATCATCAGAGTAAAAATTACCAAATGAACACGAGCACTATCCGAGTACACCAATCATTACAAGTTCATGAATATGTGAGCCATAATAAGAAATACAACATAAGGAATAAACATAAGGGATACCCATGGAATAAAATACATATCATAAAAAAGTCATAAGTAATGCCAAAAGGTTTATCATATTGGTATTAATGAAATAAAGGATTTAAACCATTCACTGTGGGAAAAAATGGCCATTTGCGACTTGTTATTTTGGACAGGCCCACTACCCATCGCAAAATAGTCCATTGGAAAAGAATATTTTCTATGAGATTCATTTCCCATTATAAATAGCTATTAAAAAACATTATTTTTTATGGAAATTTTTACTCGTCGCAAATACCTTTGGTGCACACTACTTCCCAAACACTGCGAAGACTATTTGTGATGAGAATATACCCCATTCACAAAAACCCTCGAGTCATTAGTTTTATTGGTGACGATACTTAAAACCCATCGAAAATAAACTATCAGCATGAAAGTATTTGTGTTGGGACCCGTCATAAAAAACATTATATCATTACTTGTCATATGCGGTCGAATTATCTCTCATAAAAAATTAATGATCGACAGAGGGTATTTGAGATTAGTCCCATTGAAAATACTCTTTTTTACCACCACAATTATTAATTATGGAGGTTTATTTACAATGGGAGGCCCACCAAAAAGTGCGTCATCACAAATTATCTAACCAATACCCCTGATTTTTTTTCATTATCGTCCTCTTTGAACTCTCATATCCACTTTTACTCTCACATTTTCTAGAGTAATGTTTTCAATGTTTCTAATTTTATAGGGGAGAAACATTTAGGATATGCATCTTCTATAAGAATCAGTTTTAAATTATTTATGTACTATTTTATTTTTTCATCAAATCTACTTTATTTTATAATTGTAATAATTATTATTAAACTGAAGTGACTATATATAATTATAATTAATTAATTTTATTTTTAATTATTTAGTTTTATGTAATCATAATTATTCTTAATTACAATAATTTAGTTTTTATTATTAATAATTATTTTTAATTTGATGTATTTAGTGGTAATTACTTTTAATTAGTTTTATTTAGTAATAATTAGAGATTATTAGTAAAAATGAAGTAATATTTTGTGGTAATTAGAAATAATTGGTGGTAATTAGCCATAATTTGTAGTATTTGGTAGTTATTTGGTGTAGTTAGTCATAATTAGTGGTAATTGGTAAGAATTAGTAGTAATTAGTAATAATTGGTGGAAATCAGTAATAATTGGTTTAAATTAGAAATAATTGAGGTTAAATAGTAATAATTATTAGTAATTAGAAGAAAATTATACTAAACTAATGATAATTTATAATAATTTGTGGTAATTTGTAATAATTTGTGGTAATTAGTAATAATTAGTAATAATTCATGACAATTAAAAATAACGAATAATAAATTGTTATAAAATAACAAATAAAAATTGATATTATTTACAATAAATTGATATAAAATTGTAGAATTAAAAATAAATAATTATAAATTAATAATTTTTTTTATAATTATCACACCAATTAAACATATAATTTTTTTATAAATTAATATAAATATTTTACCTTATTATAATTTATTATAAATTACTATGAAGTAATTACAATTATTATCAATTTGTATAAAATGGAAAATGAAATTTTCATCAATTATGATGTGGTGAACAATGCACAACTTGGACAAGGTTGGCATAAATTGGTTTAATCACCTAAAGATTGTAAAATCTATATTTTTTTCTTTTTTTTAATTTATAACATTTTATTTTTACTTTTTATAAAATTATACTAAATATTACTGGTAAAAAGTGGTAATTATTTCTAATTACCACTAATTACCACTATCATTTAGTATATTTTAATTTAAAGTAATAAAATAAAATACAAATTACTAAAAATATATAAATCATAGAATTTTCTATCATTAGGTGATGAGAAATGGCTGATTTGGGCCAATGATGCCCAAATTTATCATCAGGTCTGTAGAACCGGGGAAGAGAAGATGTAAAGTGTTAATGTTATAAAAAAAGTAGGAGGAGGACATGCATTGATGGAAGGAGTAGTAGCATGTGCAGACAATGAAGTACATGAAATAGTTATTATAAATTCAAAATATTTAGTTTTAATTAGCAGTAATGTTTGTAATTAAAATAATTTTTTTTTAGTTTGAAATAATTTTTTATAATTATCAGTAAGTTGGTGTTATTAATAATAATTACATATAATTAACAAATAAATTGTACTAATTAACTGAACCCATTAACAATATTTAGATCTTATTTATAAGTAATAATAATTTATAGTATTTTTTGATAAATTGTAGTAATTAGAAAAAATGAATGTTAAACCACATCAATTAGTAAAAATTAGCAACAATTTGTAAAAATTAAAAGTAAATCATTGTAATATTTAAAAAGAATAATTAATAAAAACTAGTAGTAATTTTTAAAAATTAATGGTTAATCACTATAATTTTTATAAATAAAAATTATTACTAAAAATTCACATTCATTAGTAAAATGAAATTAAAATTAGTAGAAATAAAAACAATTAGCAAAAATCATCGTTAATTACTGAAAACTAGTAAAAATTATCAGTAATTAGAAACAATTGGTAAAAATTAGCAATGAATATGAAAAATTAGTAAAAATTAGCTATAAACCAGTATTTTTCATAAAAATTAGTAGTAATTAGTAAAAATTAATGATAAATCAAAATAATTAGTAAAACTGCCAAAAAGTATCATTAATTAATAAAAATTAATGGAAAATAAATATAATAATAATAAATTAGCTTAAATTAAGAAAAAACTATAAAAATAGTTGTAATTATTAAAGATTAGTAAAAAATACATTAAATAACTAAAATTTCTAATAATTAATGATAATTTGTAATAAGTATCAATATTTAGTAAAAAGTGTTATATATCACTATAATTATTGAAAGTTAGTTGTAAATATAAAAAATTAGTAAAAATTAGCTGTAAATCAATATAATTAATTATGTATATAGCGGTATTTAGTAAAAATTTGTAAAAATTAAATGTAAATTAGTTAAAATTAGTGTTAAATCAATATAATTATTTAAAATTAGTTGTAATTAGATAAAATTAGTAGATAATCATAATCATTTTTAATAAATAGTGGTAATTTGTGAAAATTAGTAATAATTAGAATTAATTAGTAAATATTATTTAAAATGAACATTAAATCACTATAATAAGTAAATAATTAATTTTAAATATTAAAAAGTTGTAGTAATTAGTAAATATTTGTGGTAAATAGGTAAAATTGACAATATTAACAAGTAATTTATAATTTTTTAAATTTACACACTTTTTTATCATATTTATCTTATATAAAACTCATAATTGTTTTTATATTTTTTATAGAAATATGGAACAAGTAATTAAAAAAAATACTTAATACATGATTGTGATTTGATAAATCGTTACATCAATCCAAATAGTTCTGGTATAAATCCTGTATACATGGATGATTTTGAATATATGTTACTATTTTCATCATCAAATCTATAATTAGTTTTAGAAGGTAATATGAAGTGTCGTTGTACTAAATTTGATCTTAGGATGTTTGAAACATTCAAAAATGTTGGGGGTCATCTATTTTTCTTCATTTTCATGGAATAATAAGTTTTTCGGTATCATCATGTTGAAACAAATATAGAAGAAGATAAAAATATGTTGGATCAATATCCATCATTATTTCAGAATTTAGTATATAATGTGGTGGGTCTGTCCTTTCAACCAACTGAAACATAAGATGATATTGATTTAAATAATAAAATGGAAGCATCTCAATTTTATGAGTTGTTGAAGTCTACTGAGGATACCTTATATCGTGGTTGAAAGATAAGAAAATTGTAAGTGGTTAAAAATTTATAGCTATTAAATCAGATAATGGAATGTCAAATTATTTTGTTGATCATATATTCTCTTTGGTTAAAGCACTGTTAATTGAAGGAAATGTGTGTCTTATCAATTTTTATTTTAGAAAAATGGCTGGTTCGTAATTTGGTTTTTTATTAGCATATGATTCATGTATATTCACATGATTCCATCTTATATTATAGTGAAAATGAGTGGGTAGTTAGTTTTATTATATGTGGATAATTGAGGTAAAAAGAGGCTCACCATGGAATGTTTGGGTAGATTCCTATAAAATATTATATGTATTTTTTGTTTATAGCCAGATTGCAACATTTATTTATGTCTCACAACACAACATCATTAGTGTCTTGGAACAAAACCACTATATTAATGGGTAAAAGCTTAAATAATACTTTTATTTGTGATTTATGGAAATTGTTTTGACCAAGTACTTTATTATTATTCTTCAGAAGCCTGAAATGTGAAATTGGATCTTTTTAACTGATGGTTTATATCCATTTGGTTTTAATGGTAGTCGATATTCATATAAGATATACATTATAACTCCACACAATTTACCTCCTTAGATTTTGATGATCCATGTATATTTTTTTGACCTTATTAATTCCAGGACATCCAAAAATAATAATATCGATGTTTATTTGAATCAATTGATTGTTTAGTTAAATTTATTAATGATTAATGGAATTAGTAAATAAGATATTTTTCTGAAAAAAATTTCTAAATAAAATCTATATTAATGCAGAAATTATGTGAATTCCATGTATATGAAATGTTATATGTATGAAGCAAACATAGTCCAAATCCATTTTTGTTTTGTATGCAAGAAGTAAAATAATTTATGGTTTCGGAGGAACATATATCATTTTATAAAAGGAACAATTGAAATAGATGAACCCTCTAAAATGATATTAGGTATAGAGTTAAAATCTATTGTATCTTCATTACGTACCTTTACATTCGGACTAACTATAAACCAACAAAAAATTGATTTCTTTGGGATTGAACACAATTGGATAAAATAAATCATTTTTTATAATCTTCCATATTGCCATGATTTTTTTATCCATCAAAAGTTCTAATGTCATGAATATGAGGAAGAAATATTTTGATAATATATTTTACATTTTATTGACAGACTGGGTAGACCAAATATAATGTAAAGGCATGATTTGATCGGGCCCAAATTTACAGAAGACCAAAACATAAAATATTTGAAAATGATAGGTCACAAGATTTAATGATGGAAAAATCAACTTATATAGTTTCCAAATAAAATAATTTATTATTTATTATTAGTGGATTTCATATTTCAGGGTTCTATATGGTTATGTTTCCAAGTTGGCTAAATACAGTGGAAATGGTTATATTTCCAAATTAAAAAGACATGAATGATATGTAATAATGGAAAGACCTATAACAATTGGATTTAATGTTTTGTTGAATTCAATGATTTGAGATGTGCTAACAGAAATATCATATTGGTTCAAAGACATTTGTGTGATAATAAGAGACTATGGCGCACTAAGTAGACTATAAGTAGACGTGTTTTAAATTTTATGCACACTGTGGAAAAAATTCCACCATATTTCTTTAATTCAATAGAATATTTGATTTTACATTTTCTACATGAATCAAAATGTGGAGGGCAGCTATAATTCCGATGGAAAAAGAATTATGAGAGATATATGAAAAAATTGAAGAAAAATGTTCCTAACAAAACATTGTTTGAAGGATAAATTGGAGAAGATTATTTATATGAAGAAATTTGTTTTCACTTCTCTCATTATTTTACATATGAATATCACTTAAAACATAACTAAATGATCCATAATGAAAAAAATGTTGAAGATTAAATTAAAAATAATTTATAATTTTTAAATCATCTAGAACTAGGATTTGGTGGAGTTCATTAATGATATATTTTATATCATGAACATCCTAGGGCTCATACATATGTTCTTCTCAAAAGTTAAAATATAAGAACATTTTTATAGTGAGTTCTATTTTCACTTATTCTATAATTTTTTTAAAGTAAATAAAAAAATTATTTTATTTTTATATTATATGATAATCATATCAAGATACAGTTTCCACAAATTTCAATAGATAATCTTGAATATCATTTTAAAAAAATTCCGTACTTGTTACGATTCGACCCAAGATGTGGCTCGAGCTGCGACTACCCAAATCCCACCTCCAAAGGCCAGGGGTTAGAGACAAGTTCCGACAGCACAAAAAATTAGGTAGGCTTTTTCTAAGAACCTATACACATGAACAAAAACAATATAATTTAAAAGTGTAGAGGAAATACAGAAAATATAAAGAACCATGAAAATTAATGTGAATATCCATGAACCACTAGACGACACCAAAGTATTGTAGTTAATGATGAAATGTAATGGTGAAAAAACATTTCCAAACTATAATCTGGTCACAACCTGAAGGAAAATGGAAAAGAGTATCCACTGAGAGAGTGTAGCCCATGTATCCCTACTATGACCACCGTTGGTGGTCCATACCTCCAATATCCCCATGATACTCTATAGTTACAATAGAAATATCTTACCTTTACGAAATACATGATGCATTTTGTGAAAATCCCATACAAGGGTGAGTCTATACAAACTGAATATAATTTTCCAAAAAAGGGAAGGGGGAGCAGTAATAGATACAACAAAATAAAAATAGTAAATTGAACAAGGTACAGTAAAATAGAGTGGAGAGAGTGAAACTCAACCCAGCAGGAGTGTAATTGTAGGATCATCCAAACATAAGGAGTTCAAAATGGATAGGAGGTAAACCCCCCCCCCATCAATTATTCCTTAAAAATGTCTAGAGAGTAGACCTATCCAACCATGAGAAGCTAGATATATAAAACACAAGGCATACCCTTTGCGTCATCACATATCGTGGAATGAGAGTAACCAAGACCTAAGGAGGGGGTAATATAGAAGGATATATATATATATATATATTGTGTAAAATATTCCCAAATTAGAGAGTAAGGGGAACCCCATCTCAATGCTCATCATAATAAGATGAGCAGCAAACAGTTAAAATGTAAAACCACCTGCAATGACCAACACCTCATGTGCCTTTCTGGGAGACACAATTCAAAGGGGCTCAAATCAAAAATTCTTTATACTATCAACTTTGGGAAACACTAAGAACATAGTACTGTTATAGGTCACATCACAAGGATGTGCAAGGTTGGGGAAGGTGCCCATCTTTCTCGTGAGTCCAAAGGTATATCGAACCATGCCTCACCACTGTTCTACATAGTCGAGGGTATTCTATAAATCACCGGTGACTACACTCCCAATCCCAACTAGATGGTAAGGCATATATCATCTGGGACTATGCTACCTAGACTTGCTGGAGGGTGTTCCCATTATCTCACATTATTGGGGACTACGATACCTAGCCTGGTTGGAGGGTCTTCCATGTATCATCGTTGGGGACAACACAACTTAGACAAGCTTGAGGGTCATCTTGGTATCATCGGGGACTACACTACCCATCCAAATAGGAGGGTCATCATGGTATCTCTCATCGTCGGGTGCTATAATACCCATCTGAGATGGAGGGTCAACTGTGTATCTCTCATCAGGGACTACACTACATTGCCCAGAATGAGGATTAGCATGGTATGACTTTGGTAAGCCAGTCTGACCGTTGCCATCATCAGGTGTTGTCTCTGAACATTCTAAATCAAAACATACACAATTTTTCTCAAAATCCTTATATGAGGGAACCAACACAATCTACATGAAAAAACACTCAGGAAAAAAATATGTTATACTGGAATACAAGTTTAAACGTCGGAGATACAAAGGATTGAAGATTTCTCAAAATAGCTCAAAGAATACACAACGTGTGAGGGTGACTGCACATTATGTTCCCCCTATTCATTGTCTGTCCTTGTCTCTATCCTGAAATGGGTCCTCTCCCATGTGGTAGTGCACACCATGTAGGTGGAAAAAATAGAACGTCCTGGTTATCCATGTATCGGGGTGTGTTTGCAGGCCATGCCCGCATACTCGGACTCTTTGTTGTGTACTATGGTTCATCAAATGCTGGCCCACACATGATGTTACCAATGTAACCATGTTGTGTTTATGTGATTGGGATATGGTGTTCACCTTCCCATGTGCTTATTCACATGTCTCATCTCACATGTGGAGGTGGTATTCAGTGTGTCAAAGGGAGTACACACTATGAAATAAATATATCATTCCAAAGCCTTGAGCCACCATCGAAGGAGGCCACATGACATGTATGCTTCTTTGAATGTAATGTGTAGTCATGATTTTTCAGAAACCATAGGGTTTATAAATATTTTCAACCTTTCTTAAATCATTTCCTAATAAGACTGGGATCACATGAATCGTTTTATAAAACATTAGTTCTGTCTGAAGAATGTGTGATTATATCTTCGTTCATCACAAATCATTCTCGTTTTAAAATGTGGGTTTTCTTGGATCTTACAAACGCCTTTGTGGATTTATTCCTTAATTTATTATCATTAATCCTTCAGAGACATCTTCCCAACATCTTGTCATTTTTAGATCTGTTCCTCATAAGAAAATCTGTTATCATTCCATGATTTCGTCCCATTTCCACGCACCCAATCTTGGTAAGGTCGCCTGGAAATCATCAAATTGGGATACACGGTGATTATAATGTTATAATGAGAAGGAATATAGAAGAAAGGAACCCAAATCCAAGGTTTTAATCATCATCAGCCATGTGTTCTTGTCCTACATTCATGAATGGGAAATCAGGGTAATAACATATGATAATAAATAATCAATCCAGTACATTACCTTATACAGAGTTTGGAATCGAAGGTGCATGTTGAAAAAATAAATATCAACATGTTCAAAATATATTCAATGATGTAAAAAATGCGAAATATGAGACCAAAATAGATTGGATCTTTTTTTTGATAAATAACTTGTTCACTGACAATAGTGGAGGATCCATTGTCTTTCCTAATCTCAATCAGTATACATCCAAGAATTCATTGTTCATTCATCATTCTTTGTCATTAGTCAATAAAGAGGAGAAGAAGTGAGGGAGTCATCATTGGAGAAACTTATTTATGAGGCTAAAACATCATAACCATGAACATATAACCATTTATTTGGTTAATGATTTTAAGTAATTAATTGAATAAATTATTTAATTTAATCACTTAAACACACCGCCAACAAGAGAGGGGTCTAAACGTCCTGCATCGACTCATTTTATGTCAATCCTAGGGGAACCACCATGTTCCAGACCCAACCTAGATCTCATATTTCTAATCAAATCAACATTTTTAGAGTTATCTTGGTTTATTTAATTAACTAGACATGTGTAATATAAAAATACATTTAATATTTTTATAAAATTAATTCCGGGCATCCCGTGAATCAGAATCAAATGTCGTCTCAGTGCCTATCTATGGATTAAAATTTAGAAATATTTAAAATTACTACTTGAAAAATAATGGGTCTCTGCATCATTCCCAACTTTAATATTTTTATCCCTAAAAAGAAAACATAAATAAAAAACTCGGGATACTGTGCATGCATCAGGCTCTCCCACTCCAATGAACTCTCTTGCATGTTTCCATGATACCACTACATACAAAACATAGGGATGGATCTTCTTTGTAGGGTTCACTCTTTTCAGTCCTTGATTGCCACCAAGTGCTCTGAAAAGGTGGATCCAACCTCAACGTCCATCTCGACCCATTAAATAATTTGTATAGGGTCATTCACAAATCACCTCTACTACAAAACATGGATGAAATCATGCACCCGGTCTAGCTATGGGGGTAAGGCGGGGAAATAGGAAACCTCTCCAATCATTTTCATGATCTTGAATGACCCGATGAACCTTAGGGATATTTTTCACCCTTCATCGAACAACCACATTACACGTCGTGGGGAGACTCTCAAGGAGACATTGTTTCCCAACTCAAATTCCAATGGCCTATGATAGTGATTTTCATAGGACTTATGAATATTATGGGTGATCTTCATCCATTCACTGATAATCAACGCCTTCTTTGTCATTTCATGTACCTAATTGGGGACCACAAGTGATGACTCTCCAATCTCTATCTCGATCAAGGGTGACTTGTAGGGTTTCATATAGGGCCTCAAAAGGATCCATGCCAATGGTGGAGTGGTATCTGTTGTTGTATGCAAAATCTACCAAAGGCAGGTGATCCTCCCAGCTCGGACCAAAATTCATTATGTATCCCTTCAGCATATCCTCTAGAAGCTAGATAGTGAACCTGGTTTATTCAACCATATGTGGGTGAAAATATATAATCATCCTTAGCTGGGTCTTGAATTCCTCCAATAGGCCTCTCCATGATCATGATGTAAACTGATCATCACAATCCGATAGAATCGTTGAGGTTATACCGTGATGGTAGATGATCTCTCCCACATACATCTTCCCCAAACTCCTCAACAAAATATACTCCCTAATACAAAGAAGTTATCCGACTTCATGAGTCGGTATACTATCACAAAGATGGCATCATGGATCTTAGCTATGAGTGGAATCCTATAAGAAATACATGGATATAAAATATCATTTCCCCTTCGGGATATCAAGAAGCTACAACAAACCAATCAGTGTAGGATCAAAATAGTGATGTAGATGCTCAATTTACAAGAGGGGGGTGAATTGTAAACTTTAAAAATTCCTTTGGAACCTTTAATGTTAGTTACAAATAACTATGTTTTCCTTAAGCAAAGGAAAGGTCTAAGTTTAAGAAAGTTAAACTAAAAAAATTCACAACACCTCTAATTCCGAATGAAAACTTGGAAAGAGATTCCGAAAGTAGGATCCAGAAATATGATTCCGGAAATTGAACCTTAACAAAAGCTACAATATGAGATTCTACCTTAAAACGTATAGATTCTAAATGAAACGGAGTACAAGTAAGGAAGTATAAGAGAGTTATACTTTCCTTATAATACAAAATGCAGCGGAAATTAAACAAGTAGTTAAACTACAAGTAACAAGATAAAAGTCTTTTAACCCAAAGAGAAGGGTATCCAACAACATTGGATAAAGGTCCCTTGATTTATACTTTCAAGCATGTATGTCTTACCCACACTAGGGTAAGCCCTCGATACGAAGATCAGAGTGTCTCTGTCTTGCTATCCCCCGCAAGCCCTCATCTTCAAGGTAGTTAACAACCTCTATCTTCCTCAGTAAGGAAGCCCTCGAACTTCAAGGTAGTCGGCACCTCTGTCTTCCTATCCCTGGAAGTCCTCGAATGTAATCACCAACATTCGGAGTCGCACGAAGCTTTGAGAGTTAATAAGAGCCTCTCTCTCTAGAAATCACTTCAAGCATGTAATCACATGAGTCAAAGATCAGTCAGCCTTTCAGCACTGAGCTCTTTCAAATGAGCTCCTATTTATAGGCAAATTTCCAATGGTCGGCTCCTTCTTCCAACGGTCATATTTTCCATGAAATTCAGAAGGACCTGTACACGTGTAACTCAACCAACGGTTAAAAAGAAACATAATAGATGACATCGTTTTATAACAAACTTTGTATAACTGAATGTACGACATCGTTTTGGAATGAAGAAAATGTAAGTAAAGACTAATTAATAGTTCGGAGTGTTAAGCATGTCAATGTTTCAGAGTCTAACCAAAATGAAGTTCGGAGTCTATGTTAAGAAATGTTCGGATTCTATTTTATAGGAAATCACAGTCTGGTTTCATCAGAAATCGGATTCTAAATCTGTAGAGTTCGGAGCCGAACTGCTTAAAGGTTCAGTGTCAAACTTCTGAAGATTTCGGAGTCTAACTTCTTAAGAGTTCGGAGTCGAACTTCTAAAGATTCCGGAGTAGAACGTCTTAAGAGTCCGGAGTCGAACTTCTTAAGAGTTCGGAGTCGAACTTCTAAAGAGTTCGGAGTCGAACTTCTTAAGAGTTCGGAGTCGAACTTCTAAAGAGTTCGGAGTCGAAATTCTTAAGAGTTCGGAGTCGAACTTCATATGAGTTCGGAGTCGAACTTATTAAGAGTTCAGAGTCGAACTTCTTAAGAGTTCGAATTAGAACTGCTTTAGTGTTTGGAGTCCAGAATTCAGATTAAAACTATATTACATATCACATCCAATATTCGGATCCTAAAAATAGAATACTCCAACTTTTCAATATAAGGCTACGAAAATTTTGTTGTGATTCCGGTTTTTGATTTTAAGGGAAAAAATAGCTAAGTATTAGAAAAACTAGGTTAAGGTAAATTTCCTTAAGGAAGTAAATTTTTCTTTACTTGAGTAATAATAATATTTACTTAAGTATAATGTGTTTGTGATTTTCAAAACAAGAAGGAATGGAAAATTCATAAGGAAAACCTTATTTACTCAACAATCTCCCCCTTTTTAGAAATCACAAACATCCTTTTGAAAAAGTATATAAGGATTTTGAAAATTTTAATTAGACTATTTAAAACTTATCTCCCTTCGTTCATGGATAGAAGTGCATACAACTAACTCCCCCTTAGGCATTGAAACTCTAAGGATTGTATTCTGGGTTTCCGGAGTACAGTTTTCATTATTGTAAGAATGAAACAAAACGTAGTGGGAAACTCCCCCTTTCCTTAAGGATATTTCTTTCCAACTGCTACATAATCAGCTTCAGCAGTGGAGAGTGCTACAGAATGTTGCTTCTTGCAGGACCAAGAAACTAGTGAATCTCTTAAGAAATGACAAGTTGCGGATGTACTTTTTCTATCCATTCTACATCCACCAAAGTCATCATCAGAAAAGATTTTTAGAACAAAATCATTTCCAGAAGTATAAAATAATCCTTGATCCATGGTTCCCTTAAGGTAGTGAAAAATTCATTTTACTGCCTTTAAGTGAGATTCCATAGGATTGGATTGATATCTTACACATATGAGTACTGAAAACATTAAGTCTGGTCGACTAGCTGTTATGTAAAGTAAACTTCCTATCATACCTCTAAAAGCTGTTTGATCTACTGGTTTCCCAGCTTCATCAAGATCTAAAGAGTTTGAGGTACTAATAGGAGTACTTATACTATTAGTATTGTCATAACCATACTTTTTAAGAAGATATTTAATATACCTATGTTGAGATATGTAGGTTCCTTCTGGTTTTTGAGAAATTTGAAAACCAAGGAAAAAAGTTAACTCACCCATCATACTCATTTCAAACTCAGATTTCATTAGACTTGAGAAATAGTCGGTCAAAGATTGCTGAGTTGAACCAAATATGATGTCATCAACATAAATTTGAACAATAAAAACATTTTTCTTATCTTTCTTTATAAAAAGAGTTGGATCTGCATTTCCCTTAACATAGTTATTTTGAAGCAAAAATCCGGTGAGCCTATCATACCATGCTCTTGGGGCATTTTTAAGACCATACAAAGCTTTGTTAAGTCTAAAAACATGATCAGGATGTTTTGTATCTTCAAAACTAGGAGGTTGTTCAACAAAAACTTCCTCTTGAACATAACCGTTAAGAAAAGCACATTTCACATCCATTTGGAAAAGTTTGAAATTAAAGAATGCTGCAAAGGCAAGTAGAATAGGGATAGATTCAAATCTAGCTACTGGAGCATAGGTTTCTTCATAGTCTATTCCTTCTTGCTGATTATAGCCATTAGCAACAAGTCTATCTTTATTTCTTACTATGACTCCATTTTCATCACATTTATTTCTGAAAACACATTTTACTCTAATAACCAAAGTTTCCTTAGGTCTTTCAACCAAGGTCCAGACTTTATTCCTTTCGAATTCATTTAGTTCATCTTGCATGGCTTTAATCCAATCATCATCACCTAAAGCTTCATCAGTGCTTTTAGGTTCTAATTGGGAAAGAAATTCTAGATGTTCTACTTCATTTCTTAAGGATCTTCTAGTCCTTACAGATTGATTTACATCACCAATGATACTATCACTGGGATGATTCTTAAGAAACACCTGATTTGGGTTTTGTAAAACCTGTTCATCAACATTGGGTAGAAAGTCTTCTAAGGTAAATGTTTCAGAATTATCTTCTAGAACATTATCCTTATCAGAAGGTTTTTCTATCAATGGTTGACAATCAGTTTTTGAAAACACATATAAGGATGTAGGTTCAGGAGGTTTAAAAATAAAAGGATCTGACTCATCAAATTTTACATGTACTGTTTCTTCAACAGTGCAAGTATTTTTATTAAAAACTCTATAATTGTTAGAGGTTGTGTAATATCCTATGAAAATTCCTTCATCAGATTTTGGTGCGAATTTATGTAGGTTATCTTTAGTATTCAAAATAAATACCTTGCAACCAAAAACTTTGAAGTATGAATGTTTTGGTTTTCTACCATTCCATAACTCATAAGGAGTTTTATTAAGAAAAGGTCTAATTAATACTCGATTTATAGTATAGCAAGCAGTACTTACAGCTTCAGCCCAGAAATGACTAGCAATAGAATATTCACTCAACAAGGTTCTAGTTATTTCTTGAAGAATTCTATTTCTTCTTTCAACTATACCATTCTGTTGAGGAGTTCTAGGTGCTGAAAAATTGTGAGTAATACCTTTCTTACTACAAAAAGTCTCAAAATAAGAATTTTGAAATTCTCCTCCATGATCACTATGAATAGTTTTCAATGGAAGGTTTTTCACATTTTTATCTTGAGTTCTAAAACTTTTGAAATATGAAAAAGCTTCAGACATCGTTGCTAGAAAATAGACCCAAGTAAACCTAGTGTAATCA
Source organism: Viscum album (assembly GCA_963277665.1). Taxonomy (NCBI): domain Eukaryota; kingdom Viridiplantae; phylum Streptophyta; class Magnoliopsida; order Santalales; family Viscaceae; genus Viscum; species Viscum album. The sequence continues at coordinate 1,185,556,893 of OY728165.1, forward strand.
TCAACTAGAACAAACACATAGTATTTGCCTCCAATACATCCAGTTTGTGTTGGACCAAAAAGATCCATGTGAACTAACTGTAATGCATTGGTTGTTGAGACTTCACCGATTGATTTAAAACTAGATTTATGTTGCTTTCCATATTGACAAGGATCACAAACTTTAGAAGAATCAAATCTAAGCTCCGGTAGATCCTTAACTAGTTTTTTCTTAGAGAGTTTACATAGGTTCCTAAGGTTATAGTGACCTAGTCTTCTATTCCATAACCAGGAGTGATCTTCCATTGCACTTAGGCAAGGTAAATCTTGGGTTCTGAGTTCTTCTGAGTTAAGAGAGTAAACATTCTCTTGCCTATTGGCTGAGAGAATAAATTCTTCCTTGGAATTGTGAACTAAGCACTTATCATTACTAAAATTCACAAGGTAACCTTCATCACATAACTTACTTATGCCAATGAGGTTGTGCTTAAGACCATTAACAAAAAGAACATTTGAAATAAAGGTTTTACCAAGAAGAACAATATTACCAATACCAACAATCTCTCTCTTAGCATTATCTCCGAATTTTACCTTTCCTCCTTTCGTTTTGATAATATTTTCAAATAAACTTTTGTTACCAATCATGTGCCGGGAAAATCCACTATCCATGTACCATGTATTGTTGATGGTACTCTCTTTATTTTCCTAGAATCAAGAAGAAAATTAGACTTTCGGAATACAAACTTGTTTGGATCTGAGATTTACAGATAATAAAATTTTAGGAACCCACATCTTCTTAGAGAAGTAAGCTTTGTGAAATCCTAAATATTGGGATTTTTTAAGGTACAATTCTTTGCCCAGTGACCAACACATTGACACTTGGTACAAAATGGGGCACTTTGAGGAACAAAATAATTGTTACTAAAAATTGGTTTTGCATGGGTATAACCAAATCCGGATTTATTTCTTAAAGGTCATATTTGAGAATACATTTTATCAAAATTTTACTTACCATGGGTAAAGTTTGATAAATACTTCTTCAAGGAAAAAATTTTGAACTTGAGTTTTACAACCATGTTTTTATCCTCAAAATCATTAGTTTTAGAACTAGAGCTAGTCTCAAAAACATTTTTTTTAGAAATTAATTTTTCTAATTCTTTAGAAAGTTTGTTCTTCTCAAAACATACTTCCTCAAGAATATTTGAAATACTTTCAAAATCAGTATTTTTCTTATCAAGATCTTTAGAAAGATATGATATCTCTTTTGTAAGAATAGAATTCCTAGAGTTTGCCTTATCAAGTTTCTTATTGAGTTTATAATTCTCAATTTCAAGAAGATCAGCAAACCTAGAGACTTCTTCAGAAGTAGGTAAATTATTTTCCTCATCAGAAGACAATTCTTCATCAAAAGAGTTATAATACTTACTATCATTGGAATTTAAAGAAACATTGGTCAATGATTCAACATTTTGTACCTTAGCCATAAAACAATGATTATCAATAGGTAATCTGCCTATAAGACCAAGATTCTTCTTTCCTGAAGATTCATAATCAGAAGATTCATCTGGAGAGTCACCACCACTTGCACTCCAGGTTTCATTGGCTTTCAAAACTTTCTTAGCTTTCGCTTTATAATATTTCTTTATGTTCCTGTCTGAATGCATTTCTTTTCTTTCTTTCTTTTTGAGCATAGGGAAATCTGGTCTAATATGTCTAGCTCTTTTTCATTCATAACAAGTAACTTCTCCATCTTTCTTATCTTTCCTTTCCATTTTCTTATACTTTGATTGGAAATTTCTCTGGCCAGCTATCTTGTTCATCCTTCGAGCAAGATTTTCTAGTTAATTTTCTGAGACTTCACCCTCATTAGATTCTGATTAGAAAATAAATTTCTTAGACTCGGGTCTGGTTACTCTCTTAGGAGTCTTAGATTTCATCTAATTTGATGTTGTAGTAAAAGAAACAGTACCATTTCCATTCTTCTTCTTGATGTTGTCTGCATCTCTCTTCATTCTGGTTTCATGTTGTAGAAGAGTTCCAAAAAGCTCATCAAGAGAGATCTGAGTGACCTTCCTGTTTTCATCTATAGCTGTTCCTTTGGATTCCCACTCATTGGGCCTAATATCAATTATTTTATCCACAAGAGCTTCATCATCTAAACCTTTCCCTCCCATAGATTTTAAGCTGTTGACTTTAGTCATGAATCTCTATTGAACTTTACATATTGGTTCTCCATAAGGAATGTTGAAGCCATGATATTCAGCTCTAAGCATAGCTCTTCTAGTCTCAATCACATTAGAAGTCCCAAAGTGTGTAACCTCTAACTTCTTCCAGTTACAGTTAGATGCTTCACAATAAGAAATTTGGCTATATATATTTCTAGTCATTGAACACAGTAGAGTATTGCGTACCTTATAGTTGAGTTGATATTCTTTATTTTTCTGGTTAGTGAAAGTTCTAACTTCCTTTTCATGAATTTTATAATCACCAGTAAGCATTAAAAAATTATCCACTCCAGTGTTGATAAAAAAAGTCTTCATTTGATCTCTCCAGTACTCATAGTCATTACCATCTAATATAGCTGGTATTCTAGGATTTAGATTATCAATCGAACCAACATTAATTCCTGCCATACTAGAACAACCCTTGGCACACAAATTTGTTAGTACTAAAAGTTTTGTAATAACAATGTTCGGAATGAGAATGTTAGGAATGGTAAAGTACAGAATGTCAAAGTTCGGAATGGAAAAGTGAGAAAGAAAAACTTATTCGTAAGTATAAGTATTTCAGAAACCTGCTCTGATACCAATTGTAGGATCGAAATAGTGATGTAGATGCTCAATTTGCAAGAGGGGGGGTGAATTGTAAACTTTAAAAATTCCTTTGAAACCTTTAATGTTAGTTACAAATAATTGTGGTTTCCTTAAGCAAAGGAAAGGGCTATGTTTAACAAAGTTAAACTAAGAAAATTAACAACACCTCTAATACCGAATGCAAACTTGGAAAGAGATTCCGAAAGTAGGTTCCAGAAATATGATTCTGGAAATTGAACCTCAACAAAAGTTACAATATGAGATTCTACCTTAAAGCGTATAGAATCTAAATGAAACAGAGTACAAGTAAGGAAGTATAAGAGAGTTATACTTTCCTTATAATAAAAAATGCAGAGGAAATTAAACAAGTAGTTAAACTACAAGTAACTAGATAAAAGCCTTTTAACCCAAAGAGAAGGGTATCCAACAACCTTGGATAAAGGTCCCTTTATTTATAATTTCAAGAAAGTCTGTCTTACCCACACCAGAGTAAGCCCTCGATACGAATATCGGAGTGTCTCTTTCTTACTATCCCCGCAAGCTGTCAACTTCAAGGTAGTTGGAAACCTCTGTCTTCCTCAGCAAGGAAGCCCTCAAACATCAAGGTAGTCGGCACCTCTGTCTTTTTATCCCCGGAAGTCCTCGAATGTAATCACCAACATTCAGAGTCGCACGAAGCTTTGAGAGTTAATAAGAGCCTCTCTCTCTAGAAATCACTTCAAGCATGTAATCACATGAGTCAAAGATCAGTCAACATTTCAGCACTGAGCTATTTCAAATGAGCTCCTATTTATAGGAAAATTTCTAACGGTCAGCTCCTTCTTCCAACGGTCATATTTTCCATGAAATTCGGAAGGACCTGTATGCATGTAACTCAACCAGCGGTTAATAAGAAACAGAATAGACGACATCATTTTATAACAAACTTTGTATAACTGAATGTACGACATCGTTTTGGAATGAAGCAAATGTAAGTAAAGACTAATTAATAGTTCGGAGTGATAAGATAGTCATAGTTTTAGAGTCTAACCAAAATGAAGTTCGGAGTCTATGTTAAGAAATGTTCGGATTCTATTTTATAGGAAATCGGAGTCTGGTTTCATCAGAAATCAGATTCTAAATCTGTAGATTTTGGAGTCGAACTGCTTAAATGTTCGGAGTCAAACTTCTAAAGAGTTCGGAGTCGAACTTCTTAAGAGATCGGAGTCGAACTTCTAAAGAGTTCGGAGTCAAACTTCTTAAGATTTCAGATTCCAACTTCTAATGATTTCACAGTCGAACTTCTAATGAGTTCGGATTCAAACTTCTAAAGAGTTCGGAGTCGAACTTCTTAAGAGTTCGGAGTCAAACTTCTAAAGAGTTCGGAGTCGAACTTCTTAAGAGTTCGGAGTCGAACTTCTTAAGAGTTCGGAGTCGAAATTCTTAAGAGTTAGAATTAGAACTGCTTCAGAGTTTTGAGTCCAGAATTCAGATTAAAACTATATTACAGATCACATCCAACATTCGGATCCTAAAAACAGAATACTCCAACTTTTCATTATAAGGCTCTGACAATTTGGTTGTGATTCCGGTTTTTTATTTTAAGGGAAAAAATAGCTAAGTATAAGAAAAACTAGGTTAAGGTAAATTTCCTTAAGGAAGTAAATTTTCATTATTTGAGTAATAATAATATTTACTTAAGTATAAGGTGTTTGTGATTTTCAAAACAAGAAGGAATGGAAAAGTCATAAGGAAATCCTTATTGACTCAACAATCGGGACTTGATTCTTAGTCATCACCTACAGATAGGCAAGGCATCGTGAGATGGACTCACCTACACTCCATCTCATGCTGGACCAAAAATCCTTCTGGTGAAGACCACTTTACATCTTCCCCACACCAGGATGTATATCTAAGGTAGAAGTGTAGAACTCCTGCACCACTTTGTCTTTCATTGACACTGGAACCACAGTTCTCCCCTAGAACATGATCTCGTTCTTCCCTCCTTCAAGATATCCATATGGTGCATCACCTATAGATATCTGATTATGTAGAACCTCACTATCAATGCATTCTAGTAGAGACTCTTTTACAATATCAAGGAGTATAATAGTGGACACTATTGACTACAATAAAATTGTACCCTCTTGCTCTATCAGGGTCAGCTACAGGGAACAGAACATCTCTGAAGCTTCCCAGACATGGCGAGCCTAGGAGTTTCTGTTAAGGAAAATATGATTTAAAATTTACCTTCCGTAGAGTATATACTATCGAGAGGTCGATTTATTGAAAGAAATCCAACCAGACTACCAACCTCAGATTCAAGTCTCTTTGAGTGACGATGTACCTAAGACTCTGTTGGTCTATGTAAATCACAAAGCACTCTCCGAAAAGTAAGTACCTCCACAAACACAAATTGAAGACTACCAATAATAGCTCTAGATCTTGAGTCACATAGTTCTCTTCATGGGGTCTCATCAAGTGCGACCCATATGTGATGACTTTCTGTCGTTGTATCAACACAAAACCGAGCCCAGATCTTGTGGTGTCACAATATACCATGAACACTACTCCTTCCTCTGGTGGCCTCAAATCTAGAACACTCTCCATCCTCTGTAAAAAAGCCATGAATGCCTTCTAGAACGACTTATAATAGGTAAATGAATTTCCCTTCTATTTCAAAGTGGTCAAAGGGGCTATGATTCTGGAGAATTATTCCACAATTCTTGGGAAGTACCCCGCCAAGCAAAGAATTCTTTGCACCTCAGACAAATTTTTTGGTGCATCCTAAGCATGAACTACTTTGACCTTCACTGTATCCATGTATAAAACATTCATAGAAATGATATTACTTATAATGTGAATCTTCTGTATCCATAATTTAAATTTTGATATCTTTCTATAAACCAGATCACTGGGAAACGCTAGTGTATATAGCAACATCAAAAGTCCGACTTTTGGATATCATCCTCACAAACATGAATCTCGTGGTATCCAGACCAAAGATCAATCTTGGAGAACCATCTTGTACCTCATAGCTGAACGAAGAGGTCATAAATCCTTATAAAGGGTTACTTGTCCTTTATCATGGCCTGATTCAGGAGAGGATAATCCAAGGAAATCCATATGCTCACGTCTTCCTTTTTCAAAAAAAACAACTAGACCCGCCTTGGGGGACATACTAGTCTTGATTAATGTTTTCTCCCAAATTCCCTCTAACTGCAAACTCAGCTCCTGAATCTCAGTGGGTGTCATCCGATATGATAAAGATGAAATTAGGGTAGTATTTGACTATAAATAAATGAAAATATCTAACTCTCATTATAGAGGCAATCCCAGAATGTCTTTTTGGAAGGAATTTTGTATAATCCTCCACAAAATAAGGGATAAATATGCCCATAGAGTATACTAAACCGAGGTTCATACTCACTTGATGATCTGTAATGTGTTGTAAATTCATGTTCTCAACACTCACTCATCCTGCAATAAGGTCTCTCCCAGCGAGAATGGAGAACCTCATCCCATCATCATGTATGAATTTGACTAACCATTAGTGATAGTATATCTAGGATCAAACCATGGAATGCTAATGCATGCCCAATATAGCATGATAGGGTTCCATCATGATGAATAGTTGGTTCTAGGTGAACCTCTCTCCTCCCAGAGATAGCTCGCACTACCGGTTGATGAAAGATACAATAGAGGTTCTACCTATAGGAACTTCAAAGCATAGTTGTTATACTAGCATCTCTATTGGGAGATATAGCACCCACATAGTGAGTTGAGAGAATAAAGAATGGATGGAACCTATGTTTACTAATACTGAGGAAAGAGTAGGGTAAACACCAATCGTACCTCAAATCATCTTATGTGCCACCAGATCATAGACACCCATAGCATGCAGCTACCCACAACCCTTGCCACCACGTCCCTGAGCCAGACATGGGATGCCTGTTGGTGGTGGTGGTAGTTGGAGAACATCATACCAATTTCTCCCAATTACATATCATTACACTCTTCTATAATCTCCACTTCTCTGGGGGCCACCCTGTCAGTACTGGGGAGATCCCTGATCACGAAATTTCCTCTATCGTGATTGTACATCTACTGCCTACCTCAGATGCATAGTTTGTAACACCCCGAGTCTCTAAAAAATTTTTATTTCTGAAAATATTTAATTTTATTACTTAAATTATTGTTTACACATCATCATGTTAACATTAAGCTACACAGTACAATGAGTTGGTTTGCCTTACATTCAAGGCCCAGTTTTAATGAACAACAAAATATTAATAAAATATTTTTATAATATATATTCTTGCTAAAAAATTAGCTATTATGAATAGTATTAACCACATTATAAGTTTTATATATTATATAAAATTTTAAAATTAATCTTACACAATTTCTAGATAAGATATAGGAACAAATTAAATATTTTGGATAAATGAAGTAATTTTTTTTTTCAAAAAATACAGTTACGATTCCTTTTGATGGAACATCAAATTCAATTCTAGTTTATGACAATATCAAATTTAATATTTAACAAAAATAAATTTATTATTTGGATGTAGGATATAAAAATGTAATTTGATGAAATTTTTGATATTTTCCTGATCAGTTTTAAACTTTGGTGAATAGTAAATAAAATATGCAAAATGATAATTGAAAACAAAATCATTCATTGAAATAATTTATAATGATAAATTATATTATTTAATAGGATTAACATATGAATAGAATATTTTTTATCATTTAATATAATAATGATAATTTTAATTAATTTTACCATGAATTTTGATATCAAAAATATCAAATTTTTTATTATTTTTTCACATTTGAAAAACCATTTTCATTCAAAAAATGACATTAATTATAAAATAATTTCTGAAAATTAAGATTTTAAATTTTTTAAAAATATATTACATATTTTTAATTAGTGAGTAAATATTATGTTAATAGGTTACTTTTATTTTTGGAGATTCTAAATAATAACATTAGTATCTTTTTTATTACAGCGGTTAAGGGTAAAACAATTAATTAAAGATAATAATATTATTATTAGTTACTCTAAAACCTTTAAAAATCCTATTAAATGACTAAATTATACATTTATCATGTAACTTTTGAAATGGAATCCTTTAATGGACATTTTTCCCTGAATATGACATGAATATTATAAAAATCAATGAATGTGACAAAATGTAACACTCATTTATATTTTTATATTAATTATAATATTGGGATAACCAGAAGATAAAATAGACTATAGGTAGTCAATGAAAAAAATATAATAATTAACTATATCCTAGAAATTTAATTATTATCTTTAAGGATTAAATGATTGCCATTAATGATTACTCAATAGTTACATGAAAAATTATTTTATTAGTTGGTATGGAAAATAGATGATACAAAAAATTTTCAAATAAATATAATTTGAGTGAATTAATTTCATCGAATAATTTTAGGGTTGACATTGACATGTTATTTTTTGTTTAATATAGTTTTTTAGATTTTACAATTATGTTATATTTTTTTAAAGTCATCAAAAGAATAGTGTCAAAATGGACACAATTGATATTTTAAAATAAAGAATGTTATTAAATTATATAAACTTTATAAAAATCTAAACATCTACCAAACAATTTTGATGAAGTTAAATATGTCCTCAATGGGACATTTATGGATCCTTTTTCTTTTTAGATTGAATATATTAACCTTGTTAATAAAAATAAATGTTTCCATGGTAAGAGTTAAAAGAAATAATTAAGGGTAAATCAAAATTAAATGTTTTAAAATAAAACCAACAAATGTCCAATTTTTGTTGGATGAAGAAGATTCAATCCTAAAACATTATTATCTATTTTTAGTTCCTTAATGGAATATTGTGTACAAAAATAAATTATATATTTTTTTGATCAAAAATAGTTACACAATTACACTATCATATATTTTAATATCTTTAATGTGTCAACCTAAGGCCAAACTCTAGACATGAATGAAAATAAAATTCTATTTGGATATAAATGAAATTATTTTAATTATATAAATTTATTCTGAAATTTTAGTAGTTATACAATTAAAATAAAAGCCTCTTAAATTCTTAAACAATATTTTATCAATTAAAATAAAAATAGAACAAATGTTATTAATAATATTAATTTTTTTTTCATATTTTGGATTAGTTAATGTATCGAACAAATTTTATAGATATATATGAAATATTATAGATGTGTGAAACAATTACATTCTAATTTTCACTTTGTATTATTATATTTAATGCCAAATTCGTTTATTAGTATTAAATTTTTTAATAATAATATCTTACTGAGTTAATTTATTTAAAAACAACAAAAATGTTAAATTATCACAATGGGAAGGATAAGGTTAAAAATTTATTTTAGTTTTCATTTATCTTCCTTTTTTAATTATTTATATATAGAATAGTCTTACTATATTTTAATATTTTCATAGTTTCTTATAGTGACCATCCCTTCCCTTAGAAAAAGGCTTCCCATACTACACTACCACACACATCCTAGAGACATATATATTGACCAAACGCTACCCAATTATTCTCTAAACATTCATAGTTAACTTATAGAGGTCCTTGTTTTCCAATAAGCCCATCCCCAATGTCCCTAAGAGGAGATCCCATGGATGTTCAACGAAGAAGAGGTAATTGATTTAATAATTCAATTCAATTTCATTTCTTCTTCTACCTATTATTTCTATGTTTTTTCCATATCAAAATAATAAATCCAGAAGCATACATTTTTTTATTTCTTATTATAATCATGGGTCGAATATATTCCTCTTTTTATCCTTCATATGAATAACAATATCACCATACATGTGTTTGTATAGATTACAGTCTCTACACCATGCTGTAATATTTCATTCAACAATACTTTATTTGGATGGGTATTATTATGAGTATAATGGGTATAAATAAAAAATATAACAATATAATTATTCTTTATAATTAATAAAACATTTAATTAAATTCCATTTTACATTCAATGGAGTGCTATAATCCCTCGTGCGTATGTAAGGCCTACCATCTCCATGATGCAGTGAGATTTATTATCTATTTTAACTATTAAAATATGATTATAAAATGTATATGATGAGTAAAAATGAAAATTATGAACTTAATTTCTTTATTTATATGAATAAAATACATCCTATTCATAATAATCATGACTTACATGACAAATGGGAATGGGAAAATTAAGAAGTTATAACCAGAAACAATGAAAATACTAAAATATTATTAGAAAAAGGTTATAAGAGGATCATATATGAGACCATAAATATGGATATGGTACTACTATAATTCAATTACATGATTTATTCACTATAAAAGTTGATATCTCACCCTTATCTAAAGGAAAGTACAAGATAAGGGATAATGTGAAAATCTCTATATTATTCAAGATTTTTTATAAGTATCTACTAGGAAATCCTTATCATCCATGTGCATGTTTTTTAAAATGTATTTCAAAATACTATCAATGTTTTTTAATGACATTTTTACACATTTATGAAATTTATATAAAACATTCTGAAAGTAATCATTCTATTGCATTCCAAATGAGGTACTTTGTGACTTTTGCAACAAATTAAGGATAGATTGTTTTTAACATATTTGATGCAAGTGGCTATATTATCCTTATATAACACCTTAAATTTTTGAATATTTCCATACAATATTACAAGGTTATTTTAAAAATAATTTTTTTTTATTTTATAATTGTGTGGCTTCTAAATGATTTCAATTTAAAAAGCTTTATTTGTCCAAAAATATTTTTAACAAATTTATTAGATTCTTTTCATCTATGTCATTATCGATTATTACAATTTATAAATACTTGTGGCATATTTTTTATGATAAAATATTCCATATTGTATTGATGGATTTATGATTAATTTTACTCTAGATATGTAATCTTTATACCATTCACGATTTATGGTTAATGTATTAACATTTCATATTCTAGTTTTAATATGAAGGTTTATATTCTGTTTTACCACTTTCATAAGTGGAATGCATGGACATAGTAAGTGATGGGTGGGGCCTGATATATCCACTCAATACATTGGTAGCTAGCATAAGACTGACTAGTGTCTTGGAACAAGACCTTGACGGTATGGTAATGGTCTAGGAATGAGCCACTAACGGTTTGGTTATGATGTTTGACATTATGCATTTCCCCATTATGAGATTAGTTATAGATATGTCATGTGATTTTTCTATTAGTAGAATATACATGTGAATGTTTAAATTGAATTGTTTGATTTATTCTTTCCATATTTCACTGAATATTATATTTAAAAGGGTGGTGTTTTAGTATTATAACTTATCTTAAATTATTATGCTTATTTATGATAGCTTCTTCTGTAATATTTATTCTTACTGATCAAATAAACTCCCCACTTTCTTATGATTCATTTTTCACCAGGATTTTGATTGACCTACAGAGATAGTCTAAAGAATATGAGTGTTTTAAAAGGGTATAATAATTTTTTTCCCATTTCATGATGTAATTTAAATCTTATGTTTCTATCAAAAATTTCCAAGGCTACTAAATTGACCGGTCCTTTAGGATTTTCTTTTCCCGTGACCAGGAAAATGCAATTAAAAATTGCACTGACTCTATGAAACTAGGGTCGGGGCGTTATAGTTGGTATCAAAGAATGATTAATAAAAACGTTGAAAAAATAGATTTATAAAATATTTGATTAGGGACCATTAACCTAATAAAGACTCTGAGGACATGTATAGAAGAATATGCTAAAATTATGGTAATATGATGATTTTGTGGGTCTTCCAAGCAATACATCTCTCTTTAGACACTTCATGTGGATGTGGTTCAGATAAAAATGTACCTAGTAGTAAGAACTCTAAAAAGGAGTTCCGAGATTTTCTCAGGGTAACTTGATACATGACAACCGGACTTACTGCATAAATAGTTTGGAACTCCTAGGGGACAGGCTTAGGGTAATTCAGATTTTCTTTGCAGACCATTATAAAGGATTTATTGCTAATTATGTCCCCAAAGAAACCATTTTTAGGATTATGAGACTAGATATGTGTAAATATATATTTTATATTAATAATTTTCTATGTTTTATCATTATGAATTACGACACGATCTAACAAATTGTATGTATTCCTTTAGAAATGGAACCCCAATAGAAAAAATATGAACCTAACCAATGCACATGATCCAAAAAGTAATGAGGATAATATATTTTGTGGTATTATGAAGAAATTTATAAGGGAAATATTATCCCATGTATTCTCATCATATGAAGTAAAATACCATGTGTCAATAAGATAAGTAAATAATTATTCAAGTCCTTTGGCTTTGAAGGGATGTAAGAGATGAAAAGGATGATAGAGAAAAACATTGATAACCGGAATAATGGAATGAAAGATTTTCCCACATGTGATAACTATAGAAACAATCACCCAAGTATATTCTTGAAGAGAATGAGAGTTTTCTATAATTATGGAGAAAAAGGATGCCATGTTCGAGATTTCATTGGTAAAAAGAGGGTTTCTAATGTTCAATGCTTAAACAACAAGGATATGGGACACTATTGGAATAAATGTACCAATATTCAAAGGAATATAAATTTTATGTTGATATTGGATAATGATCATATTATGTTACTACCATTGATTAAGAGGAATGATTTATATTCTTATTGTAGAATTGTTTTTTTTTTGAATGAAAAATATACTAGTTATAACAATTATAGAGTATATTAGAATTTCATAGCAGCACTATTTAATTAAGGATTTGAGATTGTATCGTACCAAGTAAAGTTGCACAGTTGTAAGTTAAAAATTTTGGAAAATATATGGTTTAGGGAAAGATAACTCTTAATATGTTTCCGATACTGAGAAAATGATTTCGGAAGAAATAGATGATTGATTTGGATTATGTATATTGGATATTATTAACTACCTTGGAACTGATTAATGGGGTGTTTATTCAATCATTATTTTTGTTCACAACATTTTTTAATTTTAGGAGTATATCCAATATTTCAAGGTTTTTGGTAATTCTGGGTATTACCATGTTTTAAGACAATACATGATGAAGGTATTAAGACAAAAAAGATATGCATTCTCTTATGTGACCTTACTTATTATTTTTTGGACTATGAGTTTCAATAAAATAATTTTGGATAAGTCTAATGGATGAAATAGATTTTGTTTTACATTGGATAGTATTGTTCAAGGTTAAAAAATTCACTAATTGGAATATATTTAGATTATTTTTGGAAGGATAAAAAAATATAGATTTTGAACAAAAAAAGACAACACAAAGGTCGGGCGACAACCCGTCACGTATGGAATGACCACGATCCTTGAACCCACAACTGAATGTCGACAGGGGTGCATCCTATTCCACTACCCTAGGTGATGTACTGGTTCATATAAAGTAGTCTTTTTAGTTAGAAATTATAATATACGATGTATAAATTCATTTTTATAACCAAATACAATTTAGACCAATAAAAGTTTATTATTTTTTGGAGAGAGTGAGGAGTTTGTGGTAGAAATTGATTAAAGGGAAAAATATACTTGTTAGGTAAGTAAGTATATATCATGATTTTATTAATATATAAAGTAAATGAATTTTTCAAATCTAGGGAAAAGATCATAAAACAAATTCTTAGTACCTTCTTTTTTGATTAATCAATTGGTCTCTTAATTCATTAATGACTTCTCGATTTTTGTTTGTTAACATTTTCCTCATCATGTTCTCTATCACACTCTAACAGAACATGATAGATAGAATTTTATTTCATGTACATGATTTCCTAAATGGGACCCTCATTGGTGTTATCTCTGATGACCTTCATACTTATATTTCATTATTTTAAAATGGAGGTCCCATTAATCCATTTTCTAATGTGGGATTTCAAGAAAGATATTTTTGAAATTTCAAACCCCTAGTTTTCAATCTCGAGATTAATTTATGAGGATACAATTTATTGAGGGAGGGGAGAATATACCACCCTGATACCTTACAATATTTTTATTTTTAAGGAAATTTAACTTCATTACATGCATTAATTTTTACAAAACACCATGTAAAGTTTACGATACACACTACAATGAGTTGGTTTGTGTTACATGCAAGACCTAGATTTAACGAATACCAATATATTAATAAAATATAACTATAAAATAAAACCTAGCTATTATATTGGATGTTATGAATAGTATTAACCACCTATTGAATTTAATATATTTCATTTAATTATGAAATTAATATTATGTAATTTCTAGGCATGATATAAGAAAAAATTAAAATTTTCAAATAAAAGAAGTATTTTTTCTCCAAAAATGAAGTCTTTCCACCTTTTGAGAGCACACCCATATTTAAATATTGTTTTTAAAAATTTAATATATTATATTTATCAAAATAGAATTATTATTTTCAAGGGATGTATAAAAATTTATGTAGGAATAATTTTGAAATTTTTCTAATAAGTTTTAAATTTTGATATATAATAAAAAATAATAACTGATAACTGATAACATATTTATTCATCAAAATATTTTATGAGGATAAATTATATTATTTTATAGTTTTAAAGTATTAATAGAATATATTTTTAAAATTTAATATAATTATGTTCATTTTATTTAATTTTACCATGATGTTTGATATAAAAATATTTCAATATTTTGTAATATTTTATCTTTTAAAAACATGTTTTTCATTTCGACAATGAGATTTATTTTAAATTAAATACTACAACTTCTATGTTTGAATTTTTATAAAATGGAGTACATATTTTTAATTTTTGGGTTGAAATTAGGTTATATGTTATTTTAATTTTTGGACATTATGAATAGTGACTTTAGTAATTTTTTTATTACCATGGTTAAGGGTAAATAATGTAATTAAAGATAAAAATAATATTATAAATTTACCTAAAAGCTGTAAAAATATTTTTTCTGAATAAATTATACACTTATAAACTAATTTTAAAAATGGAATATTTTAGTAGAAATGTTTCTATGAATATGACCTGAATATTATAAAAATAAATGATTGTGAAAAAATGTCAGACTCTCCTTTTATATAAATATAGTAATTTTAATATAGAGATTGACAAGAGATAAAATAGACTATATATAGTCCATAGAAAGATAATAGAATTACCTACATCGTATAAATTTATTTATAACTTTAAATGAAAAAATTTTTACCATTAATAATGACTCAATAGTGATGAAAAAATTGTTTTGTTAATAGAAATATCAATTAAATGATATTAAAAACATTAAAATAAATACAATTTGACAGAATTAATGTTATAATATAATTCTATGTATGAATTTTACATGTTAATTATGGTTTAATGGATTTTTAATGAACATTACTTTATGTTCTGATATTTTTAAAAAAGTCAACTAATGAACAATTTCAAAATTGACACTATTGATATTTGAAAATAAATAATATTATATTATATTATATAAAATTCATAAAAACAAAAAAATCTTTAAACTAATAAAGATGAAGTTAAATATTCCACAAATTGTCCATTTATATCCCTTTTTTCATTTTAGAGTGATCATATTAACCGTTAGTAATAAAAATACATGTTGTTGTGATAAGAGTAAAAGGAATTAATTAAGGGTATATCAAAATTATAAAGAATGATATAAAACCAAAACATGTACAAAAAATTAATAGATGAAAAATATTAAATAATTATCACATTATTATCTATTATGATTTGTTCAATCCACACTTTTTCATGAAAATAAATTAAATATTCTTTAAATCAATGATAGTTAAAAAATATCACTATCTTGTATTTTATTATCTTTTATGTGTCAACATGGGTCCAAAATAATGATATGAACAAATATTAATTTATATTTTGATATAAATGATATTAATTTAATTAAAGAAATTTATTATGATTTTTTATAAGTTAAATAATTAACATAAAATTCTTTTTTATTCTAAAAAAATATTTATTCAATTTACATAAAAAGAGAAGAAAATATTTTCATAATTTTTTTTATATTTTGGATTATCTAATGAATCTAAAAAATTTCAATGATCCTTATTATATACTATAGATGTGTGAGAGAATTATATCATAATTATGACATTGTATTATTTTATTTTAAGTCTAATGAGATCAATAGTAATAAATTTAGGAATAATAATATCTTATTGAGTTAATTTATTTAAAAATAATAGAAATATTAAATAATCACAAGGGGATAGGATATGGTCCAACATGTATTCTAATTTTCATTTATGATACATTTGTATTTATTTTGATATAGAATAGTCTTATTAGATTTTAATATTTTCAGAGTTTCTTAATGGGCCCCTCCCCTCTCTTATAAAAAGGAATCTCCTCCCACACTTCTTCACACCTACATGAGGCTTATATATTAGAAAAACTATACCCAATTATCCTGTAAACATTATTAGTTTTCTTTCTGAGGACCTGGTTTTCGGAAAATACTATCGCTAGTGTCCCTAAGAGGAGATCCAAAGGATGTCCAATGAAGAAGAGGTAATTGCACTATCCATTCAATTCAATTTATTTTCTTTTTCAACTTGCAATTTGAATGTCATTTCCCTATTAAAATAATAAATCTAGTATCATACATATAATTATATGATATTATAATAATGATACAACCATATTCCTCATTCTATCTACCATATGAATAACAATATCACTAAGCTTGTGTATGTACGACTTTCCATTGCCACACAGTGGTGTAATTTGTTATTCAAAACTACTTTATTTGGATTTGTATAATGATGGGTATAATATAAATTAATAATGATTATAACTGGATAATTATTTTGTATAATTTATATACCATCCACTTCCACACCATTTAACCTTCTAGGGAATGATATCATTGCTTGAGTGTATATACGGTATACCGTATCCATGATGCGATAAGATTAATTCTCCATGTTAGCTATTCAAGAATTATTATTATATTTATATAATGGGAAAAAATTTATTATGAACATAATTTCATTCAATATATGAATAAAATGCACCATATTCATAATAATGTTGACTTACATGACAAAATGGGAATGGGAAAACGAAGCAGTTAACACCTGAAATAATTGAAATACAAAAATAATATTAACAAGGGATATAAGAGGATCGTATATTATATAATATTATTATATATATTAATATTATAATATAATAACATGATTTAACAATTATAAAATACATTAATTCACCATCGACTATAGAAAAGTACACTGTAAGGGTTAATTTCACAATCTCATTATTATCAGACAATAGTTTACATAAGTATTAACAAGGACAAAATTAACATCCATGTTCACATTTTTTAAAATTAATTTCAAAATATATTTGAAATTTTTTTAAATAAATTTTATCGCATATTTTATTTTTTATATAATACATTTTGAAAGGAATATTTCTATCGTTTTCCATACAAGGTACTTTATGAAATTTTCAAAAAAATGGGAAATGAATGTTTTTTAACTTATACAGTGCAAGAGGCTATTTTCTATCATTTTGATTCCTAAACATTTTGAAGATTTACTTATATGCATACAAGTAAATTTTCAAAAGAAAATTTTTATATTATAATTACGAGGCTTCTAAAAGATTTCAATGTAAAAAATTGATATTTCTCTCAAAGAGTTTTAATGAATTTATTATATTATTTTCTTCTATAACAGCATTCTTTATTAGATTATATACTCAATTGAGGTTTATTTATTTTGATACAATCTTCTATATTATATTGAAGAAATTATAATATATTTGACTCTGGATGTGATATTTGGATACCATTATTATTTTATGGTTAAATTATTAACATTTTATATACTAGTTTTAATATGAATGTTTATTTAATGTTTTAACCATTCAATAAGAGGAATGAAATGGACTTATTATGTGATGGGTGGGGACCGAATATCGTTTCGATGAATCAGTAGGTCTCATGAGACAAAGCAGTGTCTTGGAACAAGGCCTTGATGGTATGGTAATGGTCTTGGCATAAGGCTTTGATTGTATAGTTATGATGTTTAACATTATGAATTTCCTCATTATGAGATTAGTTATTGATATTTCATGTGATTATTTGACTAGTAGAACATCCATGTGAATATTTAAATGGAATTATTTGTTTTAGTCTTTCCATGTTATGATGAATATTTTGTTTAAAAATCGTGTGTTTAATTTTTATACCTTTCCTTAATGTTTTATGTTTATTTATGATAGCTTCAGCTATAATAATTATCCTTACTGAGCATCTCAAATCACCCATTTTTTGTTTCATTTTTCCCTAGGATGAAAGGAAGTATATTATTATTAACTTGTAGAGATATTCTAAGGTATGCAGTCCTTTTATAAGGGGATATATTTTTTTCATTTCAAGATGTAATGTAAAACTTATGTTTTTATATAGTATTTCAAAGGAAAATAAATCTATCGGTCTTTCAGGATTTGATTTTATTTTGATGATTAAAATGTAATAAAATAATAAACTGAATCTGGCCATCTAGAGTAAGGGTGTTACATAGTATGATTGGTTAAGTAGTCATGGGCCGTGTGACCTCACCCGTCACAAGTGTTACATGGGCCCTCTTGGGTTTTCTCTAGTGCTTTGTGCTTCCCCAAAACTGGGGGAACAAGCCACATAGTCTCATTAGAAAAGGGTCTCATGCTATTAGATCTCCGACACTTTCATGATGATAATGATGAATCATCCTTGTATTGCCTACTCCTAGCTCTATCTATATATAATCCCTCTTCTAAGAAACTCTCCATCACAAGTACCCGCTCTAGAACCCTGTCATTGGTGTGAATTCTCATGGGAACTAAGTTGGCCCAAATATCTCTATATAGTCCGTAATTAAACTTATATTCTTTATAGTAACCACCTATGATCATGTTAAGAGAGTATTGTGTAGGGTCGGTGAACCTCACTACGTACCGTACTACTATCAACCCAACCTTCTGAAGCTGCAATAGCTTTTAAATCTATATGAAGTGCAAGAAGGAGCGGCAGTACTCCCCACAAAAGAGTTGGTGAAAGTCATCTAATGATAGTGTTGCCTCATTGTGAATCTTGGTAACCATGCTCCACCGTATACCATCTGGTCTGCGGAAAAGGATGGCCACTAAATCCACACTCAGATCTATCGGTGTCCAGACTAGTCTAAACACAAGGACCACTGACTCCATCCAATTCTATGCTACCTAAAGATCTATATTTCCATGGAACCTCAGCGGTCACTAACGCTGGAACTCACAAAGTGTACTCAGCAAGTGCACATCCTCAGCCAACTCTACTGGGAAAATCTAATGCTTAACTTGTGGAGGATATACTACATATCCACTTAGAGGAAGGGGATCACATGATGGACCCTGAAGTGAGGCCTCGTCGCTCATTGGTCCATCATCAAGAGACGAAGCAGGTATCCTGGCAGTGTGTCATCGTAGAGGAATCCTAAAAATTAGCATGGAGTACTGCAGTTATATGTGAAAATATATATATATATGTATATACCAATAATGGAATAGGAATATGACTCAAGAAGGATAGTTGAAGACTCAATCCTATATGATAAATGTACCATTGTTCTTAGAAACAAATGTCTTAGGGTGCTGAGTCCACAAGAAGGTAATCGGGGACTTGGTGGATGTATACGTAGTTCTCATATAACATCAATGAATTCCCTAACCTGAGAGATTCTCTATTGACACTTTGAAATTTTTTCCATAATCCCATCCAATTCCTTTTTAGGGGACTTCTGAAGAACTCCCCATGTAATGAAATTACTTTGATACCACTCTTCCACAACCCGAACAATGTCAGTTCTCGAGCCACAAAAACCACAAGACCTCCTCCATGGGCCAGAGGTTGGAGAAAAGCGCCGAAGAATACAAAATATCATGGAGGCCTTTTCCTAATAACATATACACATGCACTTAGCTTACTCAATGCCATTGTGTAGAGGAAAAATAGAAAAAGTAAAAACTGTTACAAAATAAAGGGAACATGCATGAACATGTAGACAATACAAGGGTACAGTAATGAATTCTAAAATGTAAATGGAAAAAACAAACTCTGGAACTATAATTTGGTTGCAACCTGAAGACAACTGGAAATGAGTTTTTTCTGAGAGATCCCAACACCTATATCACAACTATGAACACCGTTCATGATTCAGGAAGCCTATATCTCTATGGTTCTATGTAGTCATGGTCAACCTGTACATGATCTACAAAAGACATGATTCATGTTCGGAAATGCCCATGCAGGAGAGAGTATATATATACCCAGTATAACACCACAAAAAGTAGAAGGGGAGTAGTAAGAGATACAACCAAAGAGATGTATTGAATATAAAAATTTACAATAAATGGGAGCGTAAAGTGTTTAGCACAACCCAAAAATAGTATCAAAGTTGGATAATCAAAACACAAGGAGCTAGAAATGGAGAAGAGGTTATCCCACCATTGAGTCTTTTCTACCTGTAGTCGGACATTAGACCTATCCATACGCGATAAGATAGACACAGAATGAATGTGGCATACCCCATGCGTCTTCCCATCTCTTGGAAGAAGAGTAACAAAGACCAAATTAGTGGGTACTGTATTGGGATATATAGATTGATATTTATGCATAGTCAAAGAAGCCCAAATGAGGGAGTAATGGGATATCCTTCTCACAACTCCTCCTAAGAAGATGAGTGGGAAATATCTCTTGGGTAAAACCATCATCAATGCTCAACACCTCATATGTTCGTCTAGGATACACAAGTCAAAGGGGATTAAATAACTACACCTCGATAATATCATCTCTTGGTGGAACCAACTCATTCTCACGATTTTAGGTCAAGTCACAAGGATGCATCTTCGTGTGGAAAGGATCCCTATTAATTATGAGTCCTTTGGTAAGTCAAACCTAGTCTTGTCATTATGCCACATAGTCAAGGGTCTTCTCTGAATCATTAGTGACTACACTACCCAGCCCACCTAAAGGGTCAGGTCGATATCATTGAGGACTATGCTACCCAGCCTAGCTGGAGGGTCATATAAGTATCATCGGGGACTACACTACCCTTCTGATCCGGAGAGTCAGCCTGATATGTCTCATCAGGGAGTACACTACCTAGCCCAGCTGGAGGGTCATCTTAGTATTTTCATCAGGGACTACAATACCCAGCCTAGTTGGATGGTCTGCCATGTATCATCGAGGATAATGTTAACAAGACCAACTGTAAGGTGAGCCCAGTATCTATTGTCATTGAGGAATACACTACCCAACCCAGTTAGAGGGTTATCCTAGCATCCCTCATTGGGGACTATACAACCTAGGCCAACTAGACGGTCATCCTAGTACTACATTGGTAAGCTTGCCTAATCTTTGTCATTATTGGGTTTATTCTCTATGCATGCCAATACAAAACATATATATAGTATCTCAGAAGCTGGTTCCTAGGGAACTATTACATTATACATGAAAAGACACATAGGATAGGCATCTCACAGGTGGAAATACAAGTTCAAACAATGAGTATACAAAGGATTGAAGATTTCTTAAAAGAGATCAAAGAATACATGGAGTGCGAAGGTGCCCACACAACATGTCGCCACTCATCATTGCATGGTTGTGTCACATTACAGAAATGTGTCATGTACCATGTGGTAGTGCATTCCATGTAGGTGGACAACATAATGTGTCCCACCTATATGGGGACTAGTCCATGTCTACTGACCATGTTTGTGTACTTAGACTCTGTGTCTATGTACATCAGTACATAGTGTTCTTGTCCACACAAGATTCTACCCGTGTGACCAAGCCATGTCTATGTGCTCAGCACATGGCATGTTCTCTTCCATGTTCTCCATCACACAATGCATCTCACACAGGGAGGTGGTATACGACATGTCAAATGGAGTACATGATTTTCCATCCTTATCTCTTCTAAAACCCTATCACTATCCCTGAGGGAGGCTATACACCGTGTGATTCCTTCAATGAACTTGGTGTGTAGTCAGTTTCATTAAAAAACCAAAGGGTTTCTTTGATTTTTGTCCACTACTCCTAAATATGCTCTAACTATGGCTGAGATCGCTTGAATTTTCTCCAAAAACATTAAATATGGAGAAATAATGTAGGATTGCTTCTCTTTTCATCACGAATCTGTCTCGTTCAAAAATAAGGGTTTGGCCAGATCTTCATGAATGTTATTGTGGCTTTGTTCCTCATCGTATTTTCCCCAAACCACCATATTATTCATCCCCGCATCATTTCATTTACATATCTATGCCTCTCCTGCAAATCTGTTATCATTTGAAGATTACCTATTGTTTTTGGGCTCCCAATCGAGCTTGGGTCACCCAAAAATAATAAAACATGAATCCATGGGGATTCTATAAAGATTATGTGAATGAATATGGGAGAAATAAAACAAAATAAATTGTTTTAATCATAACCACCAATTTTTCATGGAAAGAGATCGAGAATGGGACACTGGGGTTCAAACATGTGATAATAAATAAAAAATATGGTACTCAGGCTCATGTAGAGTTTGGAATCAAAGGCTAATGATGAAGAACTAATTATTAACATGCTGAAAATTTAATCTAGAGCATAAAAACAACAATGAAGTGTCCTACCTAGATTGTATCATTCGTTGTTTACAAAGAACATGTTCGCCAAAAAAGGAGGGGGTCTGTTGCATTCTCTATGTCTCGATCCATCCAGATCCAAGGATTCATCGTTCATCAACAAAGATGAGAGTAAGAGAGGGTGTTGTCATTGATAAAACAGATTTATGAGGCAAAAACATCATAATGATGAATATATAACCATTTTTAGGTTATAATATTTTTATAATTAATTTGATAAATTAATCCGTTTAATCACTTAAACACACAAGCAATGTGCAAGGGATCTAAACATCCTACACCAACTCATTTTATGTCTTTTCTAGGGAAAACACTTCATTCTAGACCCAAACTCGGTCTCATATATCCAATTTGATCAACCATTTAATACATGTCCCTTTTCTTTAATTAAACACACGTACCTAATACATAATTACATTTATTATTTTAATAAAATCAATTCAGGGAACATCGAGCCTTGGAATTGCACATCGTCTCAGTGCCTTACTCAGGAATAATATTTAGAAATATTTCAAAGTCTAGTTAAAGAAATTATGTTGTGTACACTAATGGTTTCCAGAATTGGTATAGTAAATTTTTTTATTGTTTAACATATAAAATATATTTATTACTTATTATATTGACTACAATTTTTTTAAATTTTCAGTTTTCTCAACATGTTGATAAAATTGATAATCATTTTTGTGTATTGAGTATCCCACTATCCAAAATGGTTAAATCATAAAACACATATGTGTTGAATGGTTTTTTGATTTCATAAATGTGAATATGGGTAATTAAACAAAATTAATAACATTGTTTTCTTGAGAGAATCTAATTATAGAAGAGGATATTTTGAATTTTATGGCATGTTGGGAGAAATAAAAGAACTATTTTATATTGGACCTAATTAAATAAATATGTTTAAATATCATTGGATGGATACAGGTGGAGGCTTTCCTATCCATCCATTCCAAGGAATTATTGATATTAAATATTAAATCCATATTATTGTAAATAATATATATTTATTTAACCATCAGGAACATCAATTTTATTATACACATTATTGTTATGATTCAACAGAGTTATGTGATTGATGGAGCAAAATAAAAATGAAATATCATGAAAATTATTTTATCCTATGTGAATGCTCTTCCGATGAAGTGTATGTAATTGAAAATTTTCAAAAAAATAATCGTAATCCATATTTTCCATGAAGAGACACAAATATTGATGATGACACCCTAATGTTATGGGTAGATGGTGGTGATGATGTTTTTGATTTGAAAGACGAATTTTAAAATGAAATAGATGATGAAACTAAAACTCCTATCGAAATTGATGAAACCGAGGTGGAATATGAAGGTATTGACACTGTTATATATGAATATGAAGATGTGGATAAATATTGCAATAATTAAATGATGGTTATAATCATATATGATATATATATATAAATTTTTTCTTAATGATTTTTTGGGAACAATCATTTCCGGTTTCAGATGGTCGACGATCATTTATATGATCTCCTTCCAGAGTGGGATGAGGTTGCAGTACCTATTGATGAGCGTGATGATACATCATATTATCCTTATAATACTGAATGATCAATGTCAACTTGAATGGCTCGTGATATTTTGAGATTGATGATTCATGACCCTATCCCTAAGCGATGTCCATGACTTGAGTTTGATTGAGTCTTGGGTAGGTATGTTTAGCTGTCTATTTTATTTTGTTTCAATTAATTTACAATAATTTATTTGTATACTAATTTTTTGATTATTATTATTGATTTTTCATAGATTTTTACACAAAATAATTTTATAGGGGAGTGATATATTGAAAAAAGTAATATTATGAATGATGGGTGACATGGGATTAGATTCCCATTTATGTAAGTCACAACATGTTTGAGCATTAGATGGTACATAAATAAATAATAGATATTTTTGAAATTTATTGAATATTTAAATTGGTAATATTAATTATTTGTGGGGTTTATGGTATCCTGTCAATTATAGAATGCTCAAAATTATCTAGGAGGCATGAGAGGTCTATATGTGTGAGCATTTCTATCAATTTATACACAAAATTAGTTGGACAACCATACCAAAAGTTGGAGTCACAGATTTTCATCATTCTTTCAACTCTCACCAACCAGATTACATCTCATATTAGGTTCAGGATAGATTGTGTTCTTACTATATGGGGGATAATATTTAGAGGAGATCATTATTCTGTTGACATAACTCAGGTAGGTAGGTGGTGATGCATCGGGATGGTATTCATACATTCAGTACTCATCAGCGACATAAGGTAAGTAATTTTTTTAATAGTTAATATAACATTAAATGTCAAATGTTTATTTTATTCTTATATAGGATTTTTAATTTCCTGATATTATGGTGTTTAAATTTAATAAGAGGATGCATAACAATGTTATCACTAGAGATATTACTGGTTATCACCAACATTATATTGTGGTCAGTATATTTTTTGAGTTTTAAAATTAATTGGAAATCAGATGAGAGGTAGACCAAAACATATTTTATGAATATAAAGCATATACTTCATAGAAACTAGATGAGTGTTAGACCAAGACTAAGGAGTAGAAAAACACTATATTTGGATTTGATGATGCAACATAGATACGAGAAACTCAATATGCATTTGAGATAACATGATATGTTGGTACCGTAATTCGATTGTTGATTGGGAGATATTATGGTACCACTTTTATGTCATCTCCCATATCAATGGGATATCATGGGGAGTAATCATTATCTATTGCACAATATGAGAAGCAACAACGAGAAAAAGGTGAGATTATAGAGACCATGTGTAAGGATCAAGAATAACTCTGTCAATAGATGTTGTAGCAGGAGATGTGTCAATGGTAGGAGTAGAAGCATGAGTAGACAATGGAGTACACATGACTTCTATCTCATGGTTTTGGAATGAAGTTCCCTCCATTACCTCCTCCACACGCCTCTCCCCCTTTGTGATTGTTGTATTTTTTTGATAAGAATTTGAATGTGCATATTTTCTATAATATTGTAATTAATTTATATATTTATTGTCTTATTTAGTGATTTTTTATTTTTTTTTGAAATTTTTTTATAATTTTAATTTTTTTATTATTATTTTTATTTTATTATAAATTTATTTTATATTTTTTTGCGATGGGAAGTATGACCCATCATAACTGACTGTTTTGTGAACAGTGAATTTTCCCATCACAAAATACATTTTTTATATAACAGAAAAGATTATTTTTGATGGGATACCTACCTGTCGCAAATATTTTTTTTCAATGACACATCGAAAAATAATTATTTACAATGTTATTTTATATAATGGGTTATATGTGATGTGGTCCTATCATAAACGAATATTTACAATGGGATCCCATCATATATAATTCAGTTTACAGTAGTGATACATGGATTTTCATAAAGAAGAAATGATCATTTATCGTGATAAAAAAATTCTAACTAATGTAAAAATATGTAAAAAGAGTAGATAAGTAACATAGTAAATGTGATACTTATGCCAGTTTTTATAGGAAGAATTAAAGAGTCTTTAAAAGGGGTGGGTGAAAAGAACATTACCTAAAACTAGATTTGTACTAAAATAGATTTCCAAATAAGGACTGTTTTTTATAAATACAATAATTTTAAAAAAATTCATTGATTTGTACTTGTAAAGAGGAAAATAAAATAAAGATGTCCCCTTTAATTTACTTTTAGAATTGAATTTAGAACATAACCATTAATACATGTAAATACCCATTAATGAAATATTAAATAAACGTGGTATATATGTGTGAGATAGATATATAGGTATATAGAATTATTATATAAGAATACTGATGTGATAAATTGAGGAAGATAGAAAGAGATTGTAACTTAATGGAAATATGGTGGTTCAGAATTATCCCTTACCATATGTCTGAATATATTCCACACTTTTAATTAATTTACATGATAATAAAATTAGATTAATTAATTAATTAATTAAAAAAATCTACTAAATTTATTTTATTTATTTTATTTTTTATAATTTCATTTATGTCCATTTTGATGAGTTATAGAGTTCATTTTCAACATTCAAGGAGCATTTGTTTTATGGTATCATGGTCGGTTCACATGTGAAAAAATTGTAGAATTTCTAGAAAAATAGGAATAATTATATTGATGTGAAATTATATAGTATTTATGAATTACATAATTTTAAAATTCCCAATATAAAATTTTGTTTTTTGGCATGAGTTTGACTCATTTTATAAAACAGTAATGATAAATGATTAATTTTTTTTTAATTTTTCCAACCATCAAAAACTAATTTAATTTAATTTAATATTATGTCTATAAATAAGTTTCCAAACATGAAAAAAGTTGTAAATAAATATTAATATGTAATTTAACAATAATAATGGTTTGATGACCATTCATGAAGATGCTAATTAAAAATTATTAATAATTATCCACGGAGATGGAAAACCACAACAATTTGGATAAAAATGTTGTTTCACAGAATAAGAGGATGTGAGAACATTGGTGGATAAAATATATTCCATCAGGAATATATAATTATAGTTTACACATTACACTAGATTTATTATTATATTATTGATGAACTCGGTGAGGAGAAGGTTGATGAGATTAAATTAAAAGTCCTTGAAAGAGACCATAGAGATCTTAAAATTTGACTTTAATTGGGACCACATTCGCTTGGACATCAGGAAGATGATTGAGAAAGTAATTAGGAATAATATTGAAAATATACAAGTCTTAGAAGGTGTGAGGATAAGGGGTGGTCAAGGGGGATATTTATAGGGAGATAAGAGGGGGTTTTTTGATTTTTATATTCATTATTTTATTATATTGGTCCAAAACTAAAAATATGGTTGGTTTATATGAATAAAAACAGTACATGCTTTGGGATAGATTGAACTAATGGGGTATTACATAATCCATGACTCAGAAATTCTGGTATTTTTTTATAATAATAAATACCATATTTCACTATTCACAAAAACATCAACTATTTTAGAAAAAACAAAAAAATTCATACTAACCATTTTTGATGTGTATATTTAAAAAATATAATCCAATTTATAAACTTAATTGTATATATATGATAAATTTAATATTTAAATAAAATAATAATATATTTTAAAACTAATAATTTATATATTATAATGAATATATTTGACCCTTTGAAAATATAATTATAGTCAAATAAAATTAAATTATAATTATAATACTAAGTAATATTAATTTTTGATTCAGTTTTATGAAAATGATACTTTATACTATTATAATAATTATAAAATTTTAAATATAATTTTTTTTCGAAAATACTAGCACATAATTTATCACTTTTTAAAAAATACATTTTTTATACGATGATATAATTATAAATTTTTTTATTTATAAGTTATTTTAATATTATATTATACTTTCATAGATTTTTCACTATTCAAACAGCTATATTATTATTTATATTGTCAAATAACTATACCAACTGTTTGTTTTATAATGATTATATAGGTTTCTAATTCCTATTAATTCATCTTATTACATTCACTTCTATTATCGGTTAATGTAATATATAAATTCATCATCAAAATGAATATTATATTACTAACGTTATGTTTTGTTTCTACCTATTTAATCATAGTTTTGTCATTCTAATGAATCAAGTAGATCCAAATTTTCCTATTATCATAATCGTATTTTCTATTTATTGTCCTCTTACAATATTCATAATTCTTATTTAGTTGTTTTTAGAATACTGTATCATTCATCATATATTAGAATAATCATTTTATCATGTTCCCTATTTGATTTAATTGTTTTAGGATATAATAAGATAAAATCAACCAAAAAAATTCTTGGTTATTACATAATATCACATATACCTTCTTACATTCCATTATATGAGGATATGATAATATCAATTGTCTGTACTACGGACTGCCGCCTCACGAAGCGATTGGTTTCAATATTGACTTACACATTAAATAGAATCTAATAAAGAAAATTACAATGAGTGTAAAATATATATATGACATAAAAACTTTTATGGAAGGACAACATATTATTTAACCTTCATTTATTTCATTCTTTGAGAAAATGGAAACAATATTGATACGTATATACGACATAAAATCACCATGAACAATGTAATTAATTTTATATATTTATATTTAATGGATTGATATATATATATAATGAATATACATGATATTTATATCATGGTTAAAATTATTTAGATGAATTAACCATAATAAATGTAAAAGGACAATGAATACCAACCCAAATCATACATGAAAAACATAGTAGTTATTAAATGAAATGTGATTTCAATAAGGTTATATTAATAAAAGGGCAATAAAAGGTAATATATAAGTAATATATGTTATTAAGAAACTATTATGGTTCTGTTAGATATTTATATTGAACTTATATTTATTATATATTAGGTTTGAATGTGTAAGAATGTTTTCAGGACTTATGGTAAGAGATTTTTTGTCAGTGTTTCATTTCTAGGAGACATATGAAATATTCACCACTGATTTATTTTGTGTGGTTTCTATAAAACCAATTTGACATGTTATTTCTTGAATATACATAATTTAATTTTATTTAATGTTTCAATTGATGTTATGGTTTATTGGGGATTATTTTTTAAAATATTACCAATGTGGTGAGGGATTTTCGTCTCACATTAATTTTTGTGGGACACATGCCTTATACAACACTTGTTTTTTGTTGAGTATATGCTACCCATTATTGTATTTTATAATAATTATCATGGTTTTTATGGGATATAAATATCCATATAAAATTATTCATTTCAATTAGATTACGATTCAAAATATACCAAAGTGAAAATGGTTTAATGTCACAATCTCATTGTTTAACGAGATTGATTACGATATGAATTCCAAAATTTGTATCATCTGATACACCTCTCATGAAACTAATTTATTTTCTTATCCTTATCTAAATTATGGAAAATAAATATTTTAATTTATTCTTATCTCTTGAAATATTAAATATACCAAAATAATGTATTTATGAAAAAAATCATCTTTATTTTACTCTTATGTCGAAATCCTTTTTTCTCCCATATCAATTTTTTTTAAAAATGTTTTAAATTAAATTTTACAATCTTATAATGATTATTTAAAGACCTATCTACAATTTTTTATTTTTTTATTTTTAGAATTAATACTTATGTAAATTTTAAAACATGGCCCTTTATGTATTTTACCCAAATGTGAAAGGTATAATTGTCATAAATGGTATAGAATGAATTGAATTTCTGACCATCCTGACTAATAAATAATTAATAAATTACTTTATATGTATCTAGAGATTATTTTAAATTAAATTATTTCGAAAAAAATTTGGTGAAATTTAAATTTAATTTTTTTAAATTCAAAATACTAGTTTCCTCAACATATGTTCCATGTGTTATTTCAAAATCATTTTCAATACAAAATAACAACCATTAATGCCACTTATTCTTCACTAGGAATATGATCCAATATTAAAACTATTGTTATTTTCCTGTATGGTTTGAGATTAATGTTATCATATGTTTATGAAACTTATCCCTTATACATGGGTAATGCTATGATTAATTGAAAAGATGATTTTGAAACAAATTTCCATTATATGGGTTATGAAATAATGGAATGTATATGAGACCTTTTTATTTTAATGGGTTATCCTATGATGAATTGTTTATGATATTTTGGAATATTTATATATAATTTTTATTATATTTAGTTTTTTATGTTATAATAAAGGATGGTGGTAATGTTATATCCATGGGTGAGGGTTACATTATAACCAAGGACAGGTGGGACCAATATATCCCAACAATTCATTGGGTAAAACATTTTATATTATGATATAATACATGAAAACAAGCTGATATGCTTGATCGAAATTCAAAACAAGACCATGGGATTGATCCACAATTGAAAACATGTTATGATTCATAATCGAATATGTTTGATGGTCTTTGTAGTTATGTTTTATAATTAAAATGGTTTCCATACCTGCATTAGAGAGACACTTATATGAAATGATATTATGGTTCATGAATTATAATCATTTCAGGCTATTATAAATAATTTCTTTCAGAATTATAATGCATTATTTCATGAATCATTTTTATGATCTATGAAATGTTGGATTTGAAATTGGTATGTTATGTCCATGATATAATGACCTTATGCTTATCTCAAAATTTCTTATGATATTATAATGATTTCTCCCATGTTTACCCTTACTAAGTATAAGTCTTTTGTTTCCTTTCCATTTTTTATGAAGAATGGTTTTATGCATTGTATTTTTTTGAAGAGTAAAAAAGTGGAGGATATTTTGGTGAGAAGTTGAAGATCATTATTTAAATAAGAATATTTTGTACATAGTATCCAAAGACAATAAACTATTTTGGTCCTTAGGTGTGTATTTCTGTATTGTATAGAGTATTAATTTAAAAATATGTGATATTTATATATTAAAATATTTGGTCATTATACTACATGTTTGATAATGTTATAAGGAATTTTATCTTAAGGAATACGAGTATTTTAATATTTTTAATATGTTAGAATGACTCGTCTAGAATATAAATATAGATTATTCGTATTTTTTGATTTGAGTTTTTTTATTCCTAGGTTATAATGAGTTTTCATAAATGATTTTTATATCATATAAATAATAATATAGTTTATATATTTTCATATCTTTTCCATTATTTACTAATACATATATAATACAATTGATGTTTTTATAATAGACATTGGATTTTAATGAATTAAAAGAGTCAAAAAAATAATATAAATTAATTATTAATGGGGATTCAGAGGATATTTAAAACGAGTTTTTATAATGTCAAATTTCATGAATTTTTGTTACATTAAAAAGGTATTATCTGTAACATTTATTTTGAAAGGGTTTTTTAAAGAATTAATTAGAAATGAAATTATTAATATTTAAAATAAAGGCCTTGATGGTCACAGCTATGAATGGGTTTTATTAAAAATTGTTACAACCTCAATGAAAGCCCCATAATAATACATTTCTTGGGATCCCATAGATTTATGTGATTTATGATGTTGTTGTGTAGTATAAATAGTGTATTTTCATTAGTGGGAGTATGAAGGTGTAATGAGGTGATGTTTTTGTGATATGTTGATGTATGATAGATATATGATAACAGTTTCCTCACCTCTTATTCCTCTCTTAATGGATATCATAAGAATAATAGTGAGTGATTTTGAGATGGTTTATATAGTAATTATGTTCACACTCTATCTACAATCCCCTAATTAAGTGTTATGATCTCTATTAGGGGATTAAAACCAATGAGGCTGATAGAGAAAGTTGTGAGGTTATTGTATATAGAC
The DNA here is from genome assembly GCA_963277665.1 of Viscum album. NCBI lineage: Eukaryota > Viridiplantae > Streptophyta > Magnoliopsida > Santalales > Viscaceae > Viscum > Viscum album. The sequence goes on from OY728165.1 coordinate 1,185,588,803, forward strand.
TCTATCATTTACGTTAGTATATGGTTCTTCCTGAGTATGTCTAGGATCCTTTAACTGGATGGTTAAGAATTTACCACCCTAATGTATAATTTTAAGATCTATTTCCCCTGTTCCTTTTTTTAGATCCTTTAACTTTTATTACAAATGTTTCATTATGTTTTACTTTATTACTGTCAATTTACAATCATGTTTTAGCATTTTTTTTGTACTATAAATTATTGTTTCTAAAGGTTTTAATATTTTTAATAGCTGATATATTTTAATATTTAATTCTTATAACTTATTGTTCTACTTGTTGGTTTAGTTGGTGTTTGTATATTTCTTTTATGTTTCATTCTTTTTTAGTTTTAAAAGTGAATTTAAAAATGGTATTTAAAAATAGAACATGTGAAAAATAAATTATTTAATGAAAATTACAAAACTATCATAAAATCATGTTTTATGTTTTAAAATGGGATTTTTTGAATCTTTTGAGTTATATTCATAAAATGATAAAAATATTATTTGTTTCATTTTCCTTCAAACTAGTTTCAGTGAATTTTTTTTCATGTAAATGTATAAACTATTTGGTGGTATCTTAATGGTATAATTATTCTCATACACGACCTACACCACTTGGTGTTGAAAGAATGAGTAGAGGTTTAGGTTTATTTTTAGGATTTTGGGTAATGGAAAACATTATGAGATTCTCGTTCCTAGTTTCTCATGTTGTGGTTGTGATGATGAGGGTAGGTAGTGTACGTGGGGTTATTAAATATCTAAATTTTTAATTTAAATTTTGAGATAAAATCATAGGTTTACATGCCCGATAAAAATCCTTGATTTATGAATTCCGCTTTAATATATTTATCTCTTATTTTTTGTTGATTGTTTTTTGTGTCTTGTTTTGTTTTGTGATTATTTTGAACTGTTTATTTGGTTTATCATGGATATAAAATGTATGGACATACCATTATTGATTATTTTTATAATTATACTAGGTATTTATTATTACTTTTTGGGTGAAATAATTTCTATATGAGTATGTTTTGATGTCCCAACACTAGTTTTTTTACCACAGGGTTCAGGAATGCCCTTCAGGCCTTACTATGAACTAGATTTGGTGCCTACTTGAGGGGAGACCTATACTGTTTTACGATAAAACATCCTCTATTATACCTGGTTTTAGAAACATAATATCATGTTTATAATCATGTCCTCTTCTACTTCATTATCCCAAATAATTCTTATCACTAGGACCACATTCATCATTTATTCCTTGAGTATAATGAATATCATAAGGATATAACTTGGTTGATAAATCTCCTCACTAATACCCAATGTCCTGAGGAACTTATTCCTACTGAAGAAGTGATGAATTAAATTATTACCGAGGGTAGATTTTGAGCATTCCACCAGTCCAATACTCACTACTAAGAATTAATGTAAATATTAACTATGAGTTCTCTTAGCCTCCGTAAGATATGGAAATCATACTAAATCTCTTCGTTGAATCCTTAGAATAGCTGGATCTAGATAAACTAGATAATGAATGATCAGAAAGACTCTTTACTATACAAAACCTTAACTTCCTAAAAACATGAACTTTTATGCAAATCTATAATCCCAATGATTTCTTAAAAAATTTTATATAGTGAACAAATACCCATTTCAAGAATTATCCTTTTTCCACTCTTTCCTGTAATTTCCAAATTTATCATACCTCCCTCATCAATTTGAATTATAGAATAATTTAATATATTTTTTATAAAATTATTAAAACATCTAGATAAGTGAGACATTTCCTCATCACTGTCCATATTAGGTTCAAGTCCAGTTGCGTTTTTTGGTTTTAAAACTTATATAGATTTCGATTATGATGCTTTAACGTAAAATGTTTTTTATGGGTTCATCATCTTCATTGTTTAACATCATCTATTATATGTGGATTAACATCCTTACAATTAAATCATTTTCTTGTATTTTTCTGATGTCGCATGATTCTTTGATATAGGTTGTAGTACCTCTTCGTCGATCTAGAAATCATCTCAAAATATGTATCACTTGATATTTTTCAGTCATCTTCAATCTATGATATGTTTTATAATAAATAGAATAAGTTTTTAATACCATTTACTTCACATTAGAAGTTCATTCATGAGACATATAAGGGTATCCCATATTTGCTAAGTAGTATCACAAGAATATTTTCAATTAAATTGAACCTACATTAAATGAAATATAATGTATTCATATATTTTCAATTTGAATCATATGTAGCTCTATTTGTGGAATCCCACTATTTTAATACAGTTTTGGATTTTTCTTATATATCTTCAATAGATCCCAATATTTGAAAAATCATGCTTTTAAGGTGGATTTTTTCCCCTGAACAAAATATTTACAATTAATGTAGGGAATTATGTTAGTATAAAAACCATATTACATATAATTCATATTAAGAAATAAAAATGTAATCATAAATAAATTATATTCCTAAAAAACCGATCAATATTTAATGTAATAAAAGAGAATAAGAAACATTTCTCGAATAAAAAACATTAATGTCAGTGGAAATCTCACAAGGGGTGAATTGAGTTTTTAATTGAAAATTTTATTAAAAATAATTTAAGAATAAATTCCATTATTTATAGAAAAATACCCATCTTATGTAAAATAATATAAATATATAATTTGAATTTTTTGAAGGATTTATCAAATCCTTAATCATAGACTATCCAATATAATTTCTGGGTTAATTAAATTTTTGAAATAATTCTATTAGAATTTAGCTCACTATATAACGATCTAAATAAAAATAACTAAAGGAGTATTGTGTTATTAAATAGCTTAAAAACTAGTTTTTTGAATGAAAAGAAAAAAGGGAAACAGAAAATGGAATAACAAAAGTGTTCCAACAACAATCCAACAGCTATTATTATATACATAGAAATCACCAATTAGTAAGTAGTTTATTAATCAAAAAAATTTATCCAAAACATTGATTGTGTTTTTACATACAATAACTACACAAAAAAATCAAGGCTACACACAACCTATTATATATTAATCACATAACAATAGATGTAAAAATGTATAAGGGAGATTAAAAGAACATTCCAAAATGGTGAAGAATGTTATGTTATTAAATTTATATAGATAAGTAAGAACAACATTAATTTTTACAAGAATAAAGAAGAACAAAGAATGAGTGTAAGGGTTGTAGTATTATTCTTATTTATCGGATCATAAAGTAGATGACCAAGAATGTTCATCGTATTATTTTGTACTATATTTAAATATATTTTTTAGGACACTAATAAAATTTATTTCATGATCTCTATTTTCAATTAAAAATATAGTATCGTTTTTTTAACATAACAATCTTCTATATGTTTAGTAAGCACTTAACATATTAGGTAGTTGTAAGAAAAAATAATCATTCAGAATAACAACTAGTAATCACTTTTTGTATGAGTGCATCCATTTATTTATGGATTTTTAGAAACATTAATTAATTTTTATAGGATAATAAATAAATATATTGAATCATCATAATGAGAATGTTCTTCTGGATGTATGAATTTATCTTAAAATAAAATATTCATATATTATGAATAATAATTAATGGATCCACATATCTTTGACATACAAGAATACAATAAACTATAGTTTGGAGTAATTAATTTTTAATTTTATTCCGGGTAGCTAGGGTATCAAACATTCGATTGGAGGTATTTTGGTAGAATTGGAAGAAGAAGGAACTGTACTGGAAAGAGTATATTCTTATGATATGGACTTGCCTCCACTAGTGGTAGAAAATTTATTATCACAATAGATATTTTCTTCTAGTAGTCGCATATTTGTTATATTGGTATAAAGAAATAAGATACCGGTAGTAAATTGTACTAATAGTAGTAGAATTCGACTAGCGAAAACATAAATACAGAAGTGGAAACATATTCTTTCTAGTCGTATAATACATTGAACTAATGGTGGGTTATATCTTCATGACCTAGAGGGAAATATAGAAGTACTAGATTATGATAAATGGTAGAAACATTGAAATAGAACTAAAAACTACATAATGATAAATCATTTTTTTCATAGCATGTGTAAGGGTAAAAATAACATTTCATAACTCACATTAGGGTAAGAAGATAATTATTTAATGTTAAATAGAAATATTATAAAGGTATGTAGTAAATTATAATGGATTTCATAGGGATAAATAGAAACTTTGTAAGGGTAGAAAAAGTCTTTTTTAAGGGTAGATAAAAATATTCATAAGGTTAAACAATTTTTTTCAAATTTTATACAAGGATTTGAAAGTTCATACATCAAGTTCGAAGAATCATTTAAAATATCAAGTAAGGGTAAAATAAATATTACATAATGTTAATATAATTATTAATATAATTACAAAATGGTAAAAAAACATAATATTAATAAAGGAGACATGATGTGGGAACTTTAAAATAAGTAATATATAGAACTGAGCCCAAAGCTCTGTTTTATCTCATGGATTCAAGTAATGGAATGAAACTCAAATTTGTTTCTGGGTCTAGATATTTATACATCAATAAATATCCTATAATAATAGGAATTAATCCAATCATAGTTATTAAAACATGGCACCTATATAGAATATATTATTATATAGGGAAGTGAAATTTTAGTTTATGTACAAATATGGTTCATGTGATGTGAATTGAAAATGAAATGGAAAATTTACCAAGAATTGGAAGGAAGGAAACACAATGTGGATGAGGTGTTTGTGCTAAAATGATGTGAGATATCTTTGTTTTTTATTGGATAATAGAAGAAAACGCAATATGGTATGGTAAATTCATAAACTAGAAACCATTAATGTTGATGTAGATTTTACATAAAATAGAAGGTAGGGCCCACACAATAAATGTTTGTCATGTAGTTTAGCATTATGTGACATAGATAATGGTTTAATAAAATTTATGTTCCCATAACCTAGACCAACACCTTACAGTTAAACATTATGAGGTAGGTACATTTTAAACTGATGTCAAATATGTAATGTTTTTATCATGGAAAATTTTCATACAGATTAATTTATTATGATGAGGATCCTGACTATGTAGTTTAACATATTGTAGTGGGGTCATATTTTGAGAGCTTAAATTCATTAGTAATAGACTTTTGTGAAACCTATGATAAATTTTTAAGAGTATGTTCACTAAAGGTCAAATCAGTTGGGATTGTGTCAATTCATATAATATAAAATCCATGCATCAATATAAATCCCATTTATGGGAGTTAGTCCATATGTTTTTATAGAAAATTCCATGGGTAAGAGGCTATGTGAAAGAAGTTTATGGGAATGAATAAGACTTAAACACTAAGATACTAATATTTTTTAGGTTTTAGTTTTATAGAAAAAATATATTTGGAGGATCCTATATAGATCTAAAGTATATATTAGAGAGGGACATTGTTTCTATATGGAATAATGAAGATGAATCCATTTACTTGTAAGGATTCTATATGGATCTAGTTCTCATGTGTATAAATTATTCTATAATGTGTAGATAACTCTGAGTAGTTTATTTTATTTTATTGTGGAGTATATTTACTATAATTTGATTTAGATTTTATAGGATGGGTTGAAATGTATTTTAGAGTCATAAAACATGGTCTTATGTTGTGATGTTTAATGTCATGTGACATAGAAATATCTTATAGTTTAATATCAAACATGATTCCTTGGGAATATTGGTAATATTTTCTTATGGGGTATTAAGAATTACTTGAATACATATTCCATTTGTCTGAGGATCCTCTAACTACATCAAGGCTTTAACATGTTACTTATGGATAACATATTTATGGTGGACCATCCTTCATCCATATGCATCAAAATTAAGTTATAGAGACAAAAATTGAGATGATCCTTCATGGTTTCCTCCATGGTAATCTTGATCTTTGGGATCTGAAGGAGGTTATGCTTGAATGAGAATGCGAAATATGTGGCTGCATTCTCAATAATGAATGAATAAAACTTTTTAAGTCTTTAATTGAGGGATAGATGATTACATTGTTTCCCTTATGCTTGATATATGTCAAGATCGACATGGGGTCATGGTTTTATTTGTAGTATGTGATGTGGTGGGTTGATCTTGTCAATTCAATTGAGGATATCCAAGCTATTAATAACTTGTATATTGATGGTTCCACCTATGGAATGGATAAATCCTAATGTCTTGGGGACTATGTGGTGGTCCTTAAGATAAAAAATGTCATGAAATAAATTCATGGGAGACTAAAAATATAAAAAATTCCCTAGATATTTGGGATGCGATGAGTTATAATAATGTCCAAGATTCACATAGTGAGGTGGTAGAATATGTGAAAACTTCCCCATCCCTATGGGCCAGGGTACACTACGGTAGAGAATACCTATGAATGAGGATACTAGTATTTCTCCATGGAGAAAAAAAAACATATATAGTGAAACGTTATAATTATTTCTCATATTTAGTCATTTTTTCAAATCCAATTTAGTGTCCATTTCTTCAATAAAGATTGAATTCTCATCCTTAGAGGGCTCAAAGGTAGAACATCAATTGAAACAATTTCATTTCAAAATGGATGAATTAGTGAATGATGATGGGAAATAAGAAGAAAATATGGTATAAAATGTCTACATTAAATGAATTTTGTGTATTACTAAGATCATCTTCATGGATGCGACGAGTAGAATGGTGTAGAACCTACTACACAATTGCTTGTTTTATAGCTATGTACCTAGAAATAACTAAAATTCCATTAGACCTGGTTGATACCCAGTAAATGGAAACACATGTAAACTATTGTTCCACATTATCAATGTATCTAATTTTGTGGTATGTTCCAATCATTTAATTTTATGGGTTGATTCCCATTTAAACATTTAATGGGAGAGTTTCTATGATGTATAGGTAATTGAGGCCATGACCAATTGATTAATCACCGCTCGATACCGGGAGGTAGTTGATCCACATATGTATGGGTTATCATCACATCATACATTTATGAAATCATATATAGTGGATTTTAACATTCTTCATATTCTTTTGGGAGAATGGTCAGCACATATTCCAAATATTCCTTAGGAATTACTTACAAAAAATGACCAACATCAATCATTTTTTAAAGAAGATCATTGGTAATGAATAATTCATAGACTATGTGAACCAATATGTTACATTAATGAAAATAATTTGGAATTAATTGTTTCCGTCCCCATATAGTTTCTTGAATTTTAGAAATGTGATCTAGTTATTTTCCATGGTAGAGAATTAGTACCCTAAAACTATATCATTATGAAGGAAATAAATTGTTTTCTTCTTGGCATCATTTTCTTGTCACAAGTCGAGTTTCATCTTCATAACTGCTTATACGTTCATTGGGATACTCATATGTGAGTGTAGTTCTTGATGAGTTTATTCCTTGGATAAATGAATAACATTCTAATGATATTATGTTGTATTTATAAGCTCACAGATTCCATTAGGGCACCACAGGGGAGTGATTATGGTTTTCAAATCATACTTTAGGTTATCCACATAGTTCTCTGTTAAATTTTTTATGAGGAAGCTATATTTACAGTGAGAATTTTGTATGATATAATTTTTAACAAAAATAGTTAATCTCTCATTATTTTGATTTTTTTCATTTTTAGAGGTTAGAAATATTTATTTTCCTCAATAGAGAGAACAATTTGGATGTGGAATTCCTGATGGAGATCTACCCATAATTCAATAGAACAAATTGCCTGATTATTACACTAATAAATGGACCTTCAAATGTTTATATAAAGCATCTATATTTGGAATCCAATTTTTATTATATATTTCCTAAAATTGGGTTGAACTAGGATAAAAGTGGATGCGATTCTACTATAGTTTTTTAATTCCATTGAATGATATGAATATCAAATTCCAAATGTTTTATAAGTCCAGAGTCAAATCAACCCACCTAGGGTAAAAATTATTCTCCCTATGTACCATTTCGCATTAAAATTCATAAGAATCAATTTGATTAGTGAGATAACCTAGTAGTTCCATGATTAATACTAACCCCAAGTCACCCTGAAGTGATTATCTTAAAATTGACTCTGACGTCCCATAATTGTTGGAATATATTGATAATATATCAGTACTATAGTTATATGATTAGGTTGATATGATCTAAATTCCACAAGAACAACAACACCATTCTCTTTATTATGTAAAAATAAACATTGGGCATACAATAGAGTATATAAATAGTTAATGGTGGAAAATTAGGAACATACAAATAATATATGAAAAGATCCCATACCACTCTAGGAACCTATGATTACTCCTGGCTCATAGATAGTAACGAAAACTCATATATTGGTCAAAAAAACTCATATAACATAGACATAGCAAATAAAAACAAAATAACATTGAAAAACAAAGTAATAGATGATAATGTGTTAAAATACTAGGCCTAAGACAATAATTGGAAAATTTTCATAAAAAAGGTGGAGAATCACTTCCAAGGATGGGAAGCTTTAAAAATCATTATGATCCACCATTTATCTAATACGATATGAAATATCCACTAGATATTCCACACATCAAGTCATGTCACCATGAAATTAAGTGGCAGGGTGATAAATGTAGATATTGTGAAGAAAAAGACCTTCATCCTTAGAAAATTCAGGGGACAAATGGTTTGTGAAGGGTGAGAAAGAATCTCACATTTTAAAGTTGGTGTAAGAGAAGTTTAACAATAGATGGGATATTTGGAAACAACATACTAGATATATGGTATTGATGTAAATAATTGGGGGAAAACCCCTATGATAAAACACATTTAGAAAACAAAAAACATTGAAATCATATCTGCATGATCCACCACATTCAACAAAAAGGATAAAATCCCCAATGAAGAATTGGATTAGGCTAAAAAATAATAACATGAAGATCTGCCACTAGGTTAACAGCATGACTATATAAGGGAAGAAAAACCCACCATTGAATGGAGATAAAACCAACTCATATGGGTGATTTTACACTTTTATATAAAGTTCACACACACACACAACCATGTAAGGCTAAATAAAATCCCCAAAACCAATCCCCATACAATCATCATGCATAACATATCCCACATAAGGGAATATAAGAAAAATGGAAAAATATTGTATTAAAACAAAAGATATTTAAAACTGATAAAACAAATATAAGTAACATAAAAATAAATATTATATTTTAAAATAAGAACAACTAATTTAACAAATCTCCAAATTTCAATTAATGTCCAAAGGTGATGTTCATGAAAGGTCTAACTATCCTTGCTTTCATTAGGATCATGCCATTTCAATAATAAGAAAAAAAGAAAAGTCAAAAAAATAATCACCCAGAATTTTTATCACTTAGTATGTGCCAAATTAGAACATGTTCTTACAATACCCACTCATCTACATAAATATTTTTTGTAAACATGCTATAAAAATAGAACATAAAACTATATTTGAATTATAACTTACAGAAATTACTGATGTTTTCTACAGAAGAAAATGAAACTAAAAAATAATACCAAGATTCCTAAAAAATAGACTTTATTGGGGGTAAAAATCAGTGAACATAAAGATAGAGAAACCAATGAAAAAAATAAATTTGTTAAAGGTTACAAAAATAAACAACCACCATAAATAGGATGCTTATAGGAGAATGATTCTATACCTGAGCTCCAAAAATATAGACCATCCCTACCCCACTTTCTCTTCCAACCTGTTAGCCCTACAAATTACCTGAAATGTTTGTCCTATAAATGTACAATAAATATAATCTTGAGACTATGACTATCTATAATTAAGGGATATTAAACTACCGAATATTGGTAGTGTCTAAACAATGGAATAACACAATTTTTTGGGCCACGCTATTTATAGTTTTTTAGGGAATTTTCTTTTAATATTCTTTGTTTTACCACACTCATAATATCATATGATTCTTAAATTACTTTTATCAAACCCACATTTTTTAAAATTTTTATGTTGACTCCTAACAGTTAATAAAAATGTTTCAGTCCTAACCTCACTAGACGCCTTCTATACATTTACTTGAATAACATCCGAAAACACGTCATATATAAACTATTATTAAACATTTGAAAGAATATTTTACATCATTGAATCCTTTAAATAATTAAAATATTCATTAATGGATGAAAACATAATATATTTCTTGTTGGATGCACAAACTCATGAAACCTAGGTGGCCCAAAGATAAATATAATAACAAGTGAAATAGATAATAAAATATTCAAAAGGGTTACAACATCGTTGCTACATAAGAACCAGAAAATCCTCTTTAAAGTATGTGATGAAACCATATTACGGTCGGGGCTCTTAAAACATCATTATGTACAACCACCAAGTCTACAGGGTGTGAAATCTCTTCTGGAGATAACCATTAAAATATGTTTGAGGAAGTCTAAATGAATATATCTCTATAGGTCTCCTATCTCATGTTCTCATCTCTCTAGATAAAAAACACTAGAGGAATATTGATGTGTCATAAGGATTTTTCATATCAATTTATGCCACTTTGAAATGAAGTGATAGGATAATAATCGTCCAGTAGGAGAGGCGGTAGAACCGTCATCCTTGAAAAAAACATGACATGTGGTTAGAAAAGGGTGAGTGAGAATCTCATAAAGTAGGTTTGGAAAACGGAAGTGTAATAATGACTGGGATTTATGGAATCATTGATGTGGGTGGATGGTAGAAACATAGATCATTATATAAAAAATTAAATGAGAAAACATATACAAAACTATCCTATGATCATATATTCATGATCAAACCCCTTCAATAGACAAGATAAAAACCCTAAAGTGTCACTTCATCCAGCCATAGAATGGTAGACAAATTAATCACATATGGGTCGGAATCATTGTAACACAAGGGTAATAATAACTACCATGAAAGAGTAATAAAACTTATATAGGGTACATTTAACACATTTAAATATGTTTCATACACATATCCATGTAATGGTGGATCGATTCCATCAAATGGAGCCACATGTATCCATCACACATAGCATAGCCCCTATAAAAAATTATATTCATATTAATAATATATATTTTTTCATAATATCAATGAAGATTACATCATTAAAAAATGAAATAAATGAATAAAAAAACATTATATTTGTAGGAAAAAACTAGTTTGTATGTGATTATATAACATCATCAATAAAAATGAGTAATAGAGTGTGAATATGGTTCATAAATCCACATACAAGAAATATATATATGTGATAATCAACAAGATAATAAATCTCAACTTAACAACATAATTACGTAATGAATTATACAATATTTTAATAATGAAATAAGTTTTTAGATTGTTTTTAGGGTCCAAAACCTCATCCATTGATTATTTTTTGGTTAACCATTATTTTTCATTAATTATATAAATGTATATTAAATAATAAAAATTTCTTAATTTTATATTTTTACATTGAAAATAATCAGTTCGCTATTGTTTTTATAATATTCAGAAAATAAAAAAAATTAAAAAATTACTTTTGGATGTATTTATTGGTTATTGGGATTAATTTTATTCAACAAGGCCTAGTACAAAATTTAAATATATTGGTCAAAAAAATAATCATATAAATTAAAAATCCTTGTGGTTGATAGAATATACCAACCATAATTAAATGGTTAATAAATTATGAAATGTGACTCGAAATTGGTTGATTATAATTGTAACTAAAATATGAAATAAAGAACCAAATCTCCTGAAAATATGAATTCAATAATATATCATTAAACCTATTGGTTTGTGACATCATGTAGTATGAAGTGAACATTATATCACGAAGAGAAAATATTACTTTGGATATATGGATATAACTTTTTATAAATGCTTCATATTGAAAATAAATAAGTGGGATAAAATTTAAAATATATATACCAAAATTCATTGTTTACAATTTTTTTTGATTATGTGGTCTGTGGGGGGGGGGGGGGGGGTCATAAAAATAATTAAAGCCAAATGATAGAATTAGTGTTAAAATTTTGAATGCCACTACCTTAGAAAAAATGTTTCTCAGACTCTCTATATGATGTTATAAATTAAAAAAATTAGAGTAGGATGAAAAGAAAATACATGGGAAGAGCGGACAAAGACCTTGATGTGTTCTTCATCCATTTATTCATCCATCTCATCATTTACATCCGAAACCCCCTTGTGATCAGCCTAGATATTATCCTTTATTATAATCCTAAGATCTATGTTTCTACACATCTGGATTTCAATAGAAGCCATAGTTTTATAATATTTCGTTATTCATTTTTTATTTTGTTTAATTGGTTTTCTGGAATTTACAAATAATAATCAAAGGAACATGAATCTACATGATTTCAGGTATAAACATGACTATGTCATTACTTAATCCATTTTTTTCTCTATCAAACATTTTTTCTTATGATTGTTATTATAGGTTACATCTATTGATTAAATACATAAGCTATCACTCATGAAAGTGCATGTTTTTGTTTGAGAAAATTTGAAATAAAGAAACAAAATCTATAAAACACATCTATTTCATCATATAAAGACAAGATGAGTTTGAATTATTACATTAAATGTATATCTATTGACTCTTAATGGTTATTGGTGGATATATTTGTGTTCCCAATCGTATTCTAAGATGTATCTGAGAACGAAATTACATAACATATTTTATTCAACATGGTATACCTCAAGGAATCTCTGATCTTTCTCTTATCCTTTGAGAGAGATGATGGTGAAACATTAAGGGTCACATCACTGGTTTTTCATGATTTTTCTACATAACAATTTTCATTTTAATAACATAGTTTCAATCAATTTCCTCTAATAAAACCCCCACCCAAATTTTCTAATCACATTTATCATTTGAATTTAATTTTTATTTCATGATATAACTCTTCATTGGGAGACAACATTTAATTTCAACTATAATGTAGAAATTATTGTAATTGCTTGGACCCACCTGGTCCATTACTTTTCCAAAACAAGACTCCACTATGACAGTGGCACCATGAGGGTGGACCCGTGATGGTGGATCCTTGAGGGTTCCCCATGACAGTGGAACCATGAGTGTGCCGCCATGATGGTGGCACTGTGACGGTGGCACTGTGTCCTCACTGAGTGGTCTTCATTATTTCCCAGTTCCTAACTTTTCTACTCCCACAACATATCTTTTGACATAAATATGATTTAAATTACCCCCTTTTAATGCCATTTAAAGACCATAAATAATATCTAAAATACCCTAATAGTCGGGCAACCGTTAACTTACCAGATCGTGTAGTTTTTCCTCGGTGTCACGCCCTTCCCCATACCTTCCACATCTGCCCCTGTTACACGTTTCCTTAATGTTAAAGGAAATTTTTTAACGCTTAGACATTATGACCACCTCTTAGAGTAGAATTGTTAAATAAAAATTAATTCCAACATGCATAACTACCCAACTGCGTGGTGAAACCACCATCCGACTTTATAGCCGTTCAAAATTCCATTTCCCATAACAGTGTGATCTCATCTTTATATCAGACTATAAATTCTTTCTTTTTCATCTTGGGTAGTCTCCTTTTTTATTTGTGGGTTTGGAGTTCCCCTTCCCAAGGCAAGGGGTTCGCCTGTGCTGGAGCCTTTCTGCTCACCCTTGGAGTCCCCGACGTTCCTCCCCTCATGCATCCCCAGTTCATGGTGTGTGGAGAAGAACTTCGATCCTTGATCAACCAAGTATAGATTTTCCTTCGTCTATCATTACTTTGTCTCATGTGGGGTGGGTAAGCTGCTATTTCTATGGAAATGGATGAAACTGAACCTTAACAAAGATAATAAATAGACTTTTAAAGAATGATGGGGTGCATTTGACAATTCTGTTGCACTCTTTTATGATTGCTATATGTTGTGAACTTTATGGGATTATGCACACCGAAAATCATGTCCGTTGGTGGTCTTTATTTGAACACTAATGAAATGTTGTCTTCTGCGATCATTAAATTACTATAACAAGGAAATTGGTTAATCACCTGAACTCGGTTGGTTAAATGGATGCGTAGTGAACATCAATCCTTTTGTGGTCACCTCGGTTAACCAACAGAAAGAAGAACCTAATGAATGATGTTCTTGAACCTGGATGTTTCCCTACTCTATGTTGGTATTATGTGTGTTGTTCTCCTTGATTGTTGTAAGGTGATGTGGATGGGGATGGGATCCTCTGTTGTGGCACGGTTGTTGGTTGTGAATCTGAAGCTATGCGGTGTTGTATCTCAAGGCTTGGTTTGGTTCCAGTACTTTAAGGGATCTCACAGATACCATTTTTGTTGTGACATTACAAGAGAATCGGGTGTCAATAATTAAATTTCCATTTGGCTGATTCCGTTTCTATGGCTTGTGGTTATACCTGTTAGTTGCCCAGTAGTGCAAAATCTACTTAAATGGGATCACTTGAACATTAAAACAAGAATAGGATCAGTGGGGAATTGTTTTCTGGGATGAGTGGTGACATGGTCATGGGTTCGATGTTTCTTTTGAACAAATAGTAACGAGGGTGTTTGATCTTATGTTGGTTTTGGAACTCCTAGGTTAGGATGAGTTCTTTTTATATATATTATATAATTTTAGTTCTCGTGTTTCTTATTCGCGCCCCACCCATGTTGAGCACCTAGTGTCGAACACCCCCATTTCAGGGGGGGGTGGGTTCCAAACACTCATATGATAGGATGGTTATTAGCTCCTTTTTATTCCCTTTACCAAATATCCCACGACTCGTCGGGAAGGTTGTGATGGCCCGAGGTCCATTATATCCCAAGATTTTTCGAGCAAGTTAGTTTTGGTGGTTGCCCCGGTGTGTGCGTGCAGGATGTTTACCAAGTGTCTTCGGGATAAGGCCTAGGTGACTTCGGGAGTGGCAGTAGTTGTTTTGGCCCAGGTGTTTGTGGGATTTCATACACATTTTTGTTCTTGGCCAGGTGTTTGCGGGTGAGATGTGTGTTTTTGGCCCATGTGCATGCAGGCGAGGTGTGGTAGTGGGACTGTGGTGAGAATGGTAGGAGAGGTTCGATGCATAGGATGTGTTCAATAACCAGTGGTGATGTGGTGTGGGGTACCCAAACATTGATGTGTTATTACTATTATATTTCTTGACATATGTTATTTAGGGAGCTTGCCTTGGTGAGGCTTGGGTGGGTAGTTTTCTTTACTAGGTGTTTCAGTTGTCTCTTTTCTCACGGGGTATTAGAATGCCTCCCCACTTGTGCACGAGAGCTATTGGTATTCCCTACTGAGTATACTTGTATTCTCATCCTATATATATGAAACTGTTTAATGGTTTCAAAGAGGACATCATGGATCATTCAGGGTCATACAAGTTCAGACGTTGGGACATTTGTTGTTTCTGTTTTTCATTCTTTTGGTACTTATTTTTTTGGGGTTTTCTTTTACTTTTGTTTCTTTTAGTTTTGGAGCATGCATATGAGAATGGTTTGTTTTGGTTTTACCAGTACTTCTACTTTTTGTGTTGCTGGGATTTACTATCTTATATCCCAATACTATTAAATAAAAAGGGAAATGCCTTCAATCTTGTATGTGATTCTATACCCTTGGTGCTAGTCACCACTCCCGGACCTATTTAAGGTGGGTCTTAGGGGTCATTATCTCTCCCTCAACTTGAAGAATGAAGGGTCTAGCAACCTGCTTTCCCATCACTTATCTTGGTGAAGGAAGGTCATGACAAAATGGTATTAGAGGGAGGTTGAGAGATAGAATGGTGTTCGGAGTTATGCACAATGAGGATTGCATGGGATGGTAGGGCAACAGTGTTGTACAATCTTGGTGTGTGAAATAGGCCAGGAAAGACCAGCTAGGACATAGGATTTTAGGGCCCCCCCTCATGATCCGATGAAAAGACTTTAGGCCTACCAAATGACCATGTAAGGCTACTCTGATTGCAGGGTAGAGACCCTAGGGAAGGTACATGAATCATAATGACTTGTGTTCTTGTGTTTCATGGGTATTTGGGGATTTAAAATGAATAATATGTCTATGAAAAATTATGAACAATATTCTACACTACTCAGGCTTAGGAATTCCTTTTTTACCAAGGGTAGTACGAGTGATCGAGGCCCTGGAGGTTGAATTGGCCGATCAACAGAGGATTGACCGAGAGGAGGATGATCAGCGGCAAGGGATGCTTAATCCCTTTCAGTGACAGACCCTTGGGAAGTACGAGGGTAGAACCTCGGACATGGAGAGAGAAAGATAGATAGAGGAGTTGGTGTTAGATTTCAGCTTGATACGGGATCCGACAGAGTGTAGGGTTCTTCTGGTTGTAAGCCAAATGCGAGGAGTAGCGCGTCAGTGGTGGATTCTCTACCTTGGGGAGAAGAGGGAGGCTGAGGTTACGTGGGCTGACATCGAGAGGGAGTTGAGGGAGAAATTCATCTCTTACATGATGAAGGCTGAGAATAGGTAGGAGATACTCTCCCTTCAGGAGGAGAGCATGTCAGCGAGATAGTTGGGGATCAATTTCAAGGATCTCCTACTCTTTACTCCAAAACCCTTTCCAGATGAGGACTCTCGGGCGAGACATTTGAAGGAGGCACTTCGACCTCCTCTTCAGTATGATTTTACTCCCTTCACGTTACCGACATACATGGAGGTCGAGATGAAAGCTGAAGTGGTGGAGAGGATGCACATGATAGGAGGTGTATAGCGAGAGGGAATCCAGTTGTGTTCATCAAAGGGGGAGGCCATCAATTTCAGACCTCCATCATCAGGGCCCTCAAGGATTCGGCGAGTAGGGGGTGGGTCCCAGTAGTTCTAGTTCTGATCTCTTGGTCCACGCTCTTTCATTTCAGGCCCAGGACCGAGATGCTTCATCTATGGTAGCCCTGGGCACATTCAGAATCAGTGCCCGGACCAAGTACACTATAATGGGGGTGGGCCAGTGCAGTACCCGCCCCAACCACAGTAGTTACCAGCCATGCACTTTCTACAGCAGCAGTAGGGACAACAAGCTCCTGCTCCTCCTAGGGTAGAAGTCTCAGGAGGAGGACGACCTCAGGGCACTCCTCAGGGACCTCGACCAGGGTGAGGTCAAGGTGGCGGCCGACAACCGAGGTGTAGGGGAGCAGGGCGTGGGTAGATACACGCCACGGAGGCACCATCTCTAGCAGGGTCGAAAGTCGTTCGAGGTACGATCAACTTGTTTAATACTCTTTCCTAAGACTTGTTCGATACATGAGCTTAACACTCCTTTTTTGTGCCCATTCTGGCCCGTACTTTGGTTCTAGATGCTGAGAGACTACCAGTGCCCCTTTTGTTGAGTACACTAGTAAGAGTTTAGATCGACTTATTTTATGTTTGTCGTGGGTGTAGAATGATGATAGGCCCTCATCTGTCAATCTGGCGTCTTCTACGATTGCAGATACATCCATACGATGTCATCCAAGGAATTTACTTTATGTTCTTTGTATGTTTCATTGTTGACTTCATCTGAGGAAGGATCATGTTTTAAGACTTGGGTGGCCGACATGTGACATTCATCGGCGAGCGGGGTTATGAGGAATGTAACCGGTGAGTGGAGCCCCTCCTTTCTTTATTAGCTGAACTGCCTGTGGAGTCAGCGGATAAAGAAATGGTGGAAGTCCCAGGGATTTTTGGTCAGTTTATGTAAGTCTTACCTGTAGAGGGAGCAACTCTACCCCCTCAATGCGATGTTGAGTTTGGGATAGACTTGAAACCTCATGCCCAAATGATTTTGATGGCTCCCTATTGGATGGCGCCATCTGAGTTGTGGGAGTTGTGGATCCAGATTGACGATCTGATGAAGAAGGGTTTTGTTCGACGAAGTACGTCACCATGGGGTGCTCCAGTATTATTTGCAAAGAAGTTAGATTATGGTCTCATGCTGTTCACAGACTACAGAAGACTGAATCAGGTGACGATCAATAATCGCTACCCACATCCGAAGATAGACGATCTCTTCGACCAGCTGAGGGGAGAAGGTTGGCTCTCTAAGATCGATCTACTGTCGGGATATCACCAATTGAGGTTGAAGGAGGGAGACATCTCAAAGACTTCCATCAAATGTAGGTGTGGACACTTTGAGTTTGTAATCATGCCCTTCGGTGTTACGAATGGACCAGCATTGTTCATGGGACTCATGAAATCCGTCTTCTGAGAATACCTGGATCGGTTCATAGTCGTGTTTATTGACGGTAGTCTGATCTACTTAGGGTCAAAGGAGGATCAGGTTGAGCACCTGATAATGGTTTTAGAGGTCCCCCGACAGCACCAAATCTATCGGAAATTGTCTATGTGCGTGTTCTGGCCACGAGAAGTGCACTTCTGTGGGCACGTGGTGTCCATGCAAGGAATAGTGGTGGACCGATCGAAGTTCATGGCGGTTGTTTCTTAGGCATTACCCAAAAACATGACAGAGGTTCATAGTTTCTTTAGACTAGCAGGCTACTACCGGAGGTTCATACCCAACTTCTCCTGATTTTCAGCACCTTTGGAAGCTTTGACCAAAAAGTACTAGGCTTTCGTATGGGATGGGCAGTGTGAGGCATCCTTTAGCTATCTGATGGAGAAGATGGTAAGTGCCCCAGTGCTGAGGTTGCTAGAAGAAGGGGCGGCATATGAGGTGTTCTATGATTCTTTAGGGCAAGGCCTCAGGTGTGTGCTGATGTAATGAAAATGGGTGATCTCTTATGTGTCTAGACAGTTACGTCCCCATGAGCGTAATTATGCCACCCATGATCTGGAGCTTGGAGTAGTTGTGTTCTCACTAAAATGTTTGCAGCATTACCACATTAGGGAGCGCTTCGTGGTCTTCACAGATCACAAAAGCTTGATGTATATCTTTTCCGAGCGGGACTTGAATTTATGCCAGCGAAGGTGGATGGAGTTACTTTAGGACTACGACTTTGATATTTCCTACACCTCAAGAAAAGGGAATGCGGTGGCTGATTTCTTTAGTAGTAAGTCATAGAAGGATGCGGTTCGAGAGTCGGCAGATGCTTGGATGGCGATGGAGGAGTTGGCTACCCTGCACCTGGATATATGGGAGGATTGTGGAAGGGGTTGTCTATTTCAGATGACAATAAAATACAAGCTCCTATGGTAGGTGGAGAAGTATCAGTGGGGATACATAGAGAGTGAAGTAATTCATGATCAGATTCACCATAGCGATGCTCTGGAAGGGTAGAAGGAGGATGGTCAGAATCAGATGCTTTTCAGAGGGAATTTTTTTGTTCCATAGACGATGCATGTGAGAGTTATTGGTGTGTTCCACAACTCACCCTTGGCAGTACACTCAGGAGCTTCCAAAATGTATAGGGGCTTGAGAGGTTAGTTTTGGTGGCCCGGGGTGAAGCGAGCAGTGACTGAGTTTATAGTAAAGTGCCTTGTGTGTCAGTAGGTGAAGGCTGAACACCGCATCCCAGGGCGTCTGTTACAACATTTAGATGTACCTAAGTGGAAGTGGGATGACATCTCGATGGATTTCATCATGGTACTACCTAGAGTTCAAGGGGGTTGCATGCTATCTGGGTAGTGGTGGACCGACTGAAGAAATCGGCCCACTTCTAGGCAATCAAGGAGTCAAGTAAGATTGATGCCCGAACATAGAGGTACGTGGATGAGGTGGTGTGGTTGCATGGAGTCCCGAGATCCATATTCTTTGATAGGGATGAATGGTTTAACTCATGGGTCTGGAGAGGAATGCAGTATGCTTTTGGCACCCAACTACGACTTAGCACTACTTTCCACCCCTAGAAAGATGGACAAATAGAGCGCACCATGCAGACATTGGAGGATATGATACGAGCATGTATTCTAGACTATGGGGAGTCATTGGAACGTCACTTGCCTCTGGTGGAGTTTTTCTATAACAATATCCATCATTGTCCCATTGGAATGGCTCCATTAAAAGCTTTGTACGAGAGGTCGTGTCGCTCAGCCATGTGCTGGACAGAGGTCGGGGAGGCAGATGTTCTTAGCCCGGAGGTGGTGCATATCACGACAGAGAAGGTTCAACTTATACGGGAGAGGATGAAGGCAGCCCAGGACTGGAAAAAGTCATATGCCGATAATAGGAGGAGACCCTTAGAGTTAGAGGTCGGGGACCACATGTTCTTGAAGGTCTCCCCTCGGTGTGGGCAACAGAGGTTCGGCAGGGGGAGTCAGCTTTCTCCCAGGTTCGTCGGACCATTCGTACTGCTGCGGCGGGTCGGTGAAGTGGATTATCAGCTAGCGCTACCACTGTCGCTATTAAGACTGCACGAAGTCTTCCATGTGTCCTAGCTTTGACGATATCTACATGACGATTCACACATACTCGACTGGGGAAATATTGATATCGAGGACGACGTGACTTTTGTGGAAGGACCAGTGAGGATCGAGGATCATGAGGAGAAGGTGTTCCATGGACTGACCATTTATTTGGTTCATGTGTTGTGGAGGAATGGCGAGCTCGAGGAATGTGCCTGGGAATGTGAGACATATATGCGAGCCCAGTACCCAGTGTTGATTTGAGTTTTATTCTGTTTTTTTACTACTTTTTTGTGAAGGAATTCTTTACCTTGTTAACTATGGAATGTGTTGTTTTCCTTGTTCTATGGATGTGTGTGGAGAGTCATGACTATGGGGAAGGGGGGACTAGATCCCTAATCAAGATGCATTAAGGTGGATGCGATTAAACCTGTATGGGCGAGTCAGTTCCACCCAAAGTAGATAGTATCTTGACATGGAGGAAGAAACTCCCTAACCCATATGACTGAATTGTTTGACACTCGAGTCTTGATTGGTTACATGAGGAAGAGGTGTTCCTAGATGTCGATTTGGTTCACTCCCAAGAGGTATCTTTCGAGGTGATTGTTCGGAACCCCTCTTTTCCTCGGGTCTAGTTTTGATTCTCATGGGCGAGAATAGTTTGAGTGGTATCTGATGGAATGGTCAGGACCAACCTGGTCCATTACTTTTCAAATACACGGCTCCATTTTGATGGTGGCACCGTGAGGGTGGCACCGTGACGGTGGCACAGTGACAATGGCACCTGTCACGGTGGAACACTGATGGTGGCACCGTGAGGGTGGAGCTATGACGGTGGAACTGTGAAGGTGGCCCCGTGACGGTGGCACCGTGAGGGTGCCACCGTGAAGGGGGAACCATGAGGGTGACCCTGTGAGGGTGGCACCGTGATGGTGGCACTGTATCCTCACCGAGCGGTCTTCATTCCTTCCCAATTCCCAACTTTTCCACTCCCTCAACATATGTTTTGACGTAGAGATGATTTAAATGACCCCTTTTCAAATCCATTTAAAGCATATAAAAAATACCTAAAATCTCCCAAGAGTCGGGAAACCCCTACCTTACCAGAACATGTGGTTTTTCTTTGGTGTCACGGCCTTCCCCATACCTTCCAGATCTACCCCTATTACACATTTCCTTATTGTTAAAGAAAACTATTTAATGCATAGCCGTTATGACCACCTCTCCAAGGAGAATTGTTAAATAACAATTAATTCCATCCCATGTAACCACCCACCCTCATGGTGAAACCATGATATGATCTTACAGCCGTTCAAAATTCAATATCCCGTAACAACATGATATCATCTTTATATCTTGCTTGAAATTGTTTCTTTTTCCTCTTGGCTAGACTCCTTTTCTTATTTGTGAGTTTGGAGTTCCCCATCCGGAGGCATGTGGTGAACTTGTGCTGGAGCCTTTCTGCTCACCCTTGGTGTCCCCGACATTCCTCCCCTCATCCATCCCCAGTTCTTGGTGAGTGGAGAAGAACTTCGATCATTGATCAACAAAGTAGGGATTTTATTTCGTCTCTCCTTACTGTGTATCATGTGGGGTTGGTACACTACTATTTCTGTGAAAATGGATGAAACCAAAACTTAAGAAATTGTATAAATAGACTGTTAAATAATGATGGGGTGTGTTGGAAAATTCTATTGTACTGTTTTGTGATTGATATATGTTGTAAACTGTATGGGCTTATGCTCAATGAAAATCATTGTCATTGGTGGTATTTACTTGCGTACTAATGAACCCTTGTCTTCTGTGATGATTAAATGACTGTAACACAGAAATTTTTTAATCACCTAAACTCAGTTGGTTAAATGGTTGCCCAGTTAACATCAATCATTGTGTGGTAACCCCGGTTAAACAACAGAAAGAAGAACCTAATGAATGATGTGCTTGAACCTAGAAGTTTCCCTACTCTATGTTGGTAGTAGGTGTGTTGTTCTTCTTGATGTGTGTGGGTGATGTGGATGGGGATGGGATCCTCTGTTGTGGCACAGATGTGGGTTGTGAATCTGTAGCTATGTGGGGCTTTATCTCGATGTTTAGTTTGGTTCTAGTACATTGAGGGCTCTCACAGATCCCATTGTTGTTGTGACATTACAAGAGAACCAGGTGTGAATTCTTAAATTGTTGTTTGGGTGTTTCCCATTCTTTGGATTGTGTTTATTCCTGTTAGTATCCCAATAGTGTAGAATTTACTTAAATGGGATCACTTGAACATGAAAACAAGAATGGGATAAATGGGGAATTGTTTTCCGAGATGAGTGGTGACATGGTCGTGGGTTCGGTGTTTCTTGTGAATTAATAGTAACAAGGGTGTTTTTGATTATGTTGGTTTTGGAACTCCTAGGTTGGGATGAGTGCTTATTATATATATAATATAATTATAGTTCTCATGTTTCTTATTCACTCCCCACCCAAGTTGATAACCTTGTACCGAACACCCCCATTTCACGGGGAAGGGTGTTTTTCCAAACACTTCTATGAGGGGATCGTTATTAGCTCCTTTATACTCCATTTCCAAAATATCCCAAGACTCGTCGGGTAGGCTGTGATGGCATACGGTCCATTATAGCCCAGGATTCATCGGGAATTGTAGTTTTGGTGGTTTCCCAGGTGTGTGAAGGCAGGTTGTTTCCCAAGTGTTTTCGGAATGAGGCCTAGGTGTATTCGGGCGTGATAGTAGTTGTTCTATCCTAGGTGTTTGCAGGAATAATTATTTGTGGTTGTTGTGGCCTAGGTGTTTGTGGGATGGATGTGTGGTTGTGGCCCAGGTGTGTGCGGGCGGGGTGTGGTAGTGGGACTGCGGTGAGAATGGCGGGAGAGGATCGATGTGTAGGATGTCTTCAATAACCAGTGGAAAAGAGGCGCAGGGTACCCAAACATCGATGTGTAATTACTATTATATTTATTGACTTACGTTATTTGGGGATCATGCCATGGTTAGGCTTGGGTGTAATGTTTTCTTTTCTAGGTGTTTTAGTTGTCTCTTTTCTCATGAGGCATTAGGATGCCTCCCCACTTGTGCACGAGAGAAATGGGTATTCCCTACTGAGTATACTTGTATGATCACCCTACGTATAT
This sequence comes from Viscum album, assembly GCA_963277665.1. NCBI lineage: Eukaryota > Viridiplantae > Streptophyta > Magnoliopsida > Santalales > Viscaceae > Viscum > Viscum album. The sequence continues at coordinate 1,185,612,249 of OY728165.1, forward strand.
GAAACTGCTTTTAGGTTTCCATGAAAACTTCATAGATCATGCAGGGTCGTACTAGTTCAGATGTTGGGATAGTTGCTGTTGATGTTTTTCTTTCATTTGGTACTTCCTTTTTTGGGGTTTTCTTTTACTTTTGTATCTTTAACATTTAGAGCATGCATATGAGAAAGGTTTTTTTGCCTTACCTGTACTTCTAATATTGTTGTTGTTGGGATTTACTATCTTATCTCCCAATCATATTAAATATAAAGGGTAATTTCTTCAATATTGCATGTGATTCTATAACCTAGGTGGTATTCACCACTCTAGGACCTACTGAAGGCGGGTCTCGAGGGTCATTATCTCTCCTTCAACTTGAAGAAGGAAGGGTCTAGCAACCTGTTGTCCCTTTTCTCATCTTCGTGAAGGCGGGTCGTGATAATTATAATCTAAAATTAATAATCCATTTTTACATGTTTGTAACCATGATCATATTCTACATCAATTTTTATGGATTACAAGTTCATTTTATATCTTTTTTATCTTTATTATTAAAAATTTCCTCTTCTATTTTACCTAAAAATATCTAAAAATATCATTTACTTGAAGTTTATAGTGAAATTGAAAATTCTATAGACATAAATAATACATCATTAGAAGATGATAAATCAGGTAATATTGAGGAACCCATTTTTGATCATTTATATGAAATAAACCATTCTTATAGTGAACCTAATCCTATTTATGAAAAAATTGATAAAAATAACCGGACCTTAAAATAATTGAACACCTATGTTATGGAGTACCAACCTATATATGAGATGAAATCAGGTCTCATCCACCTAATTTCACAATTCCATTCCCTTCCTTGTGAGGACCCTCATAAACATATAAATAAAGTTGGTATATTTTTTTCAATCATAAAATCCCAATGTGGGTCTAAGGGCCTCATAAAACACGGCTCATTCACTTTATCATTTGATGGAATAACAAAATACTTTTTATACTGCATGCCTACAACAATTTGTGGGTGGAAAGACATTAAATTTTTCTTTAAAGAGAATTTGTTCCCTATATAATGAGTTACATATATTTGGAAAGAAAATTTTTGGACTAGGAAATCATAATAGTAGAAACTTCATAACAACCATCATTGATTTAAACGTATTTTCTCTAGATTCTCCCACTACCAAATTAGTGACAAAATATTAATTAAATATTTTAATATGGGAAATATCACTATCAATTATGGAAAGTTAGATTTTGTAGATGGTGGTTCAATATTAGATAAAACAATGGACACTAATTTTGAATTTATATTCATTATGGATAAAAAGTCATAGAAATTCAGGACATGAGTGATATCACACAGTCAAGGAGTTTCTATGGTAAACCATTATTCCCTATAAAAAAGGTTGAAAATAATCAAAATAAAATGTTTACAATTTTTTTAAAATTATATCACGCTCAAGGTAATTCACTACTATCGAAATATTTCTTCATTTATTATATTTGTGTTAATAACACTCCTTTATCTGATTTACGCCCCCCCAAATCTAGGATTCTGCTATGTCATATGAAGTGGAATTTCATGGGGATTCATTTCTACAAAATGCACCATTCAATAAATAATCCACCTGACCTAATCAATACTTTTTATGAAAACTACAAACATAGTACCAACAAGAAGGAAATGTAACAATGATAAATAAGATTGGTAATGACAAGGTCTAGGTATGGATCCTTATAATCCTTATTCAATTTAGAATAAGCCTACACTTTCAATGAAATTTAACCATATCCTTGAGGGTATGGTTAATAAATTGACACCATAGAATTATCGGTTCAATAATATAATTAAAACAAAAATTCAATACTTATATAATCATGTGGAGAAACTAGAAAAAAACAATTAATGAGTCAAATACTCAAGGTTATATAGAATTATTATCCCAACAAATTTCCAATCCTAGGAAAAAGGTAATGTATGTTCCATTAAGCATCATTGTCTGAAGAATATTTTCCTTTAAATTGACTATATACAATATATGTCCTCTTAACAACTCTCTTTCTCAGTCACAAAAAAAATTACATGTAGATAAATGGAATAAAAATGGTAAAAAATATTTATGGATTTCAAATATTTTTCCATTCCAATTCCATTTACTCAAAATATTTCTCAATATATATGTAAATATTCAATAACGAAATTGATATATATATCATGGATATGTGTAAAAAAATATTGGATTACATTTCTATCTTGGTTGAAGTTAAAAAAATTACTCACTATGGAAAATGTCATAATGATATTTCCAGCAATAGTCCATTATTGAATAGAAATGAGACTATTAACCTAAAAAATAATTCCTTATCCCTGATACAACTAGTGATTCATAAGAAATTCATAGGTCTAAGAACATCTAAAATACATTGAACCATTGAGAATATATATTTTTAAAAGAACTTATTATTTTCATTAATTAACGTAAAGACTCGCCCATTTTATACTTATTTGTATTTTAAATAGATTAAACCAATGTTAATCATGGTGAAAAATTTCAACTAGATCATGACATACCAAACAGAACATATTAAGGATTTCCCAGCGAAATTGAATAATATCATCTTTCTTATAAACATCTATATTTATGTAATGGAAGATACCTAAAACCTAGTATATGTTACACTCGTACATGGAAGGTAATTTTTTATAATAGAAAATAAATTCACAATCAGTCAAAATAGAAAACATCCCATGTTCTTTTTGGGATAATACATATGTTTTAATATCCTTTTTTCTATGAAATTCCCAATTTAGGATAACTCCAATCTTCTTATATTTTAAATGTATATTCACTCCAATAACATAACTAAACAACATTAATACCTTAACCAATATCATAATTAATTGTTCATTTATTCATTATCAGATTCTTTTATTTTCGATTCATGTTCTAATTGTTTAGTGGTTTTGAGATATTTTCATTTTTTTAGTTTAATTGAGGATTGTTTTCATTCTATGATATCTAGGGCAGTGTATTGCTCAACAAATCCCTTTTCCACTAATTCTCTTTCTATAGAGAATAAACATGAGTAAATTGATAGTATTATTTATGTTAGACATATAATTTTACACAAATTATACATGATTTTAACTATAAATTTCGAACAATTATAATCCATGGAATTTAATTTCTATTATATTTTAATGATTTGGTACATAATTAGAAACCATGAAACCAAAATAAAAACAAATTTTAATTAATATCCATAAATAGATCCTAACTTCCATTGAGCTCTTATATCATTATGGGATAACCTAGGGAATATATTAACAATGGGACGATCTAAAAATCCAAGTAAGATAATGATAAAAATAATAAATCATAGCACATTTGTAAGAAGGAATAACATGATAACATATAAAAACATGAAACATGAATAAACATGTGGAAGCATAACATATAATACACGAGATCGTGTGATCATGGAATCATATATATTTGGAAACAAAATAAAACATGACATAATCATGATTCAAGGTTAACTAACAAGACCCTTTCACAGGGGGGATCATAATTCAAGGCTAACCATCAATACCATTTCTCATGGAGGGTCATGAGATAAGGATAACCACCAAGACCATTTCACATGGAATAGCATGACACAAGGATAACCACCACGACCATTGAACATGATGTCTCATGAGAGTAAACAGGTTCCAATTCATTGTATAAATCTATGAAAACTAATAATAACAAGTTTATGAATATGTGCTCCACATTAATATTTAATCATAAAGGTTACTCGTAGAAAAAATTTGGTATCTTAACCCTATCATGGAGCATAAAAAATGGGATTATCATAAAACCGTCCATTAAAGAATGGATTTAAATCATACATTGAAATTAATTAGCAAATTTTTTTAATATTTATTGATAAATGAAGTTCAATTTATGTTGATACATTAAAAAATATTTTTTATGAAATTTTAGAAATGATAAATTTTAATACAGTTTAAGGATAATATTAAAGAATCTTTAAAACAAAAATGTCATAATTGTTTCTATAAAACCCAAAATAAAACCAGATAGTGTTTACATTATAAATTTATTGATTTTGAAAAAATAATGGTGGAATAAAATATTATAGATTTCTCTTGAAAATGGGTATGAAATGAGGAAGTCCCCTTTAACGGGGCTTGCTTATCTAGATGAATTGAGAAGGAAAATATATAAAACATGTATTTCCACATCAAAGAAAGAATAATTGAGCTGGGTAATTTATTTTGGAACATAAAAACACAATTCAAGAGGAGTAAATAATGAAAATTAAGAATTATATTGGGGTAATGAGAGATAAAGCATAACCCAATGTAAAAAATGAGTGTTCAGAGAGAATCCATGACCTTATTTTTGAAATTTTTCTGCCCATCCACTTAATATCTTCAATAATCCGATTAAATACATTAATTTAATAATTAATAAACATTAATACATTAAATTTACTTGTTATAATTTTAACAAGTATACTTATGGCCTTTTTTATTAGTTATATAAAATAATTTTATCATTCAAGAGTGTTAATTTCACTGGTTTTCATGATCAGATTGCTTGTAATCATGTATGGAAAGTAATGTGAAATGAGAATAGTTGACCTGAATTGAAATTATAACTTATTTACGAATTTCAAGAATAATAAATTGGATTATATATCATTTTTCCATATTTTAGGATGATTTATTTTATAAAACGTTAATGATAACCATTTAGATTATTTTTCAATTTTTTGAGAATCATGAGAATGTTTTGTTTTATTAATTAATATCATGTATAAATAGTGGATCCAAAACATAAAATAGGATTTAATAAAGATATATTATTTTATTTTAACCATAAAAATGGTTTTATGACTGTAATTTATGGAATTAATGGAAACTAAAAACGTTTTGTCCATGAATGTGATGAATCAACATATCACGAGTGATGTTTTCATTCTTAGTACAAAATGAGATGGAATGAGAATAGATGATATGACTTCACATTAACACAATAAAAGATCAGTATATAAAATATAATTTAGTTATAATATCACTCCTATAAGTGTAGGTGATGATATAATAAGAAAATATAATAAAAATAAAATAAATTAATTGAGAACAAAATTTGATTTTACGTCTTGAATTTCTCATCCTTGATAACCTCCTTAGGGAAATGGGTTTGGTCTTTTTATTATAAGAAAGGCACATGGACGTGTGATAGATGCATAATATATGATTGTGTATAATTTGTTCAATCTTTATGGAATTTTAGGAATAAGGAGTAGGGGTAGAATATATAGTGGGGGAGAGATGTGATTTTTGATTATGTTACCCATTAGTTTATTATTTTGGATCAAGTCTATAAATTGTGTTGATTATTATGAATAAGTATAGAAAGTAGAGAATTTCAGTTCGAAACAATGGTGGTTACATCAGCCAAACATCATCCACAACACAATAATTTATGTATTTAGCTTATACTGTAAATTATAGTATTTCATTATTTACCAAATATTAAACTATATTAGAAAAATCCAAAAAAATTTACCAAATTTGTTTTACAAGTTGAATTCAAAAATATACCCCAATTTATGAAAATAATTTTCTAAATATGTGATATTTAATCTTTAATTAAAATAATCAATTATTCAAAAAAACAATTTAAAAATTATAAATGATTTTATAACACTTTAAAAAAATAATTAACACCTCATAAATTTATCTAATAATCCTAGGAAAACAAAATATTAATTTATGAATCAATTTTATGAAAATATATTGTCTTTTAAATCAATATATTAATTTTAAAATTGAAAATAAACATTTATGTTCCAAAAGAATACCCATACATAATTTATCATTTTAAAACATTTATTTACTTATACTATGCTATAATTATATCATATCATCATTTATAAAATACCTAAATTTTATTTATAATTTCATTGGTGAGTTTACTATTCTATTGTCCGGTTTACTATTTATAAGGGTTATATTCCTATTCCAAATATCAAGTTACTATTCCATTGGTATGGGTTCTCTAAATTCTTAAAAGCCTCTTATTTTATTAATTATTCAATAATAAGGTTGGTTTTTTGATCTTTATGTGATTTTGTTCGTGATTTATACTATATGATATAAGTATAAGAGGGGAAATTTTGTTGATAGAATTTTAAATCATTATATTATTCCCCCTTATGAAATTTCACCAATGAACTTTTGTTTTACAAACTAATGGGAAAACCATTGACAGTACATCACCTTGATTTCATCTACGAGTTCCCATGTATCTTATTCGTACTAATGGTTCCTCTATTGTAATTTGACTAGATGAGTGGTCTTGTTGCATAGAAATTTATCTCAATTGTACAAAATCATTACTACCTACTTCTCATAAGAGAGATAATTTCCAACTATATGACTTCTAAATTTAGTTCACATGATGGGTTCAGTATATACTCCATCAAGAGGGATATGTGGAATAAATCATTTACAAGAGAAGTTGTAGGTAAAAGTGCTAGTCGATAGGCTACAACTCTGACCTGATCCATAATGTCAAATGAATAGATATACCTAGTATTTACCATTACTTTCAACCCAAATCTAATGATCCTATTCCATAGAAATATGTGGAGGAATACCATGTATTCAAACATAATATCTATGTCACATCAATGATTGACAACATTGATCTTATATTGACTTTGGGATGTATTGATGTGATGCTGAATGGTTTTCACCTAATCAACCATTTCTTCTCCATTTTACGTCCTAAAATCTTTCCTTCACTAAAATCATCCCAACATTTTGGTGTTCTAAATATTTTCCCATAAAGGGTTTTTTGTGGAGTCACTTGGATTCTCGAGTGGAAACTATTGTCTCATTAGAACTTTATCAGAGGTCAATGTTGGCCATATCCTCCATTTAATTCCATCGAACATGCTGTCAACATGTCTTCTAGTGTCTTAATAGTATGCTCCGATGGGACATTTATTTGAGGATGATGAGCCATGAATTTGTTGAACTCAGTTCTTAGAGTGTGTTGCAATATTCTCTAGAACATCTCATATCCCTATTGGATAAAATTTATTGTGGTACTCCAAGTAGCCTCGCTACTTCTCTGATGTATGTTAATGAATGTAGGTTAACTAATATATCCTATGAAATTGTGATAAAATTTGATATATTTATATGATGATAAATAATAACCAATAGAGAATTATTTCCTTTGGATGTCATTGGATTTCCATTGACATAGTCCATGATGATTTTACCACATATGGGATGGTGTGGGTAATGGTAGTTTCGTCCCCATAGACTTTTTTCTTTCAGTCTTCACTTGTTGAAATATTTGGAAATTTTATGTATACGCATCTATCTATTTCATCATATTGTTCAACAAATAGTTCTCTTGAATATCTTGATAAATCATTGTTCTTCCTATATGAATTGAGAAGGTTGATATATGTGAATAATTCAGAAGATATTTATTTATATCGGGATTAAATGATACATGTAGCTGTGACCCAAATCTCTAAAATCCATCCTTTGCAATTTGGAACTATGAGGATTCCCATTTCTGATAACTTCCACCTTTTCTAAATTTCCACATAATTCCATTGATAATTAATAATTTTATTTATAAGGTATTTATTAGAAATCATTAGAGAAAGGATTTATGATGTTCCTTTCTCAAAAATTCCCTTGTTCATCCTTTTCATTTCTAGGAAGATTGGATCCTTCTCAATTTTCATCATTGATAAGGAGGAAAAATCCTTTATACTTAGGGCATCCTCCACCTTATTTACTTTACTAGTAAGGTAGTGAATTAATAAGTGGAAGTACTTAATGATCTCTATCCATTATAACTATTGCATATTAGTATTTTACTATATGAATATATTCTTTAGGCTTTTATGATTAGTATATTTTCTCACTTCCCCGCATAGAGATAATGCATCCATAATTTCAATGGAAAGATCACAGATGCCAACTCAAAATCATGAATATTATTTTATTATTCATGAATTTTCTAATGGATTGATGTGTAGGCCATCAAATTATCATTTCTCATCAACACACAACCTAGACCCATCATTGATGTATTGTTGTATACCACAATGATTTCCCCACTTATCTAAAGAATATATACTAGTGAAATGATAAACATATATTTTAAACTCTTTGAAGAAATATTCACATTCACTAGTCTAGATAATCATTAAGACCATCCAAATTCACATGGTTAGTGGGATTCAAAATAGAGATATGTTCATCACAAATCATTGGTAATACCCTTCTAGACAAAAGAAAACTACATATCTCTATTACAGATGTTGGTATGGGCCCCTGTAGAATTGCCTTTGACATAGAAGGGTGAAAATATATTCATTTGTTGGGGATATCATTTCTGAAGAATGATATTATTTTATCTAGATCCCATATTTGCTCTAGATTTCATATAGTTTATCCCTTTTCAAATTATTTAGAAATGTATTCAAATTCTCATAATGTTCCTCGTTTTTATTTTATTACATTAGAATACTATTTATAAAGAATACAACAAATTTTTTGAGGTAATCTCTAAATAATCTATTTATGAAATCCCTGAAAATTGATTGAGAATTAATGAGTCCTAATGGAATCACAATGAACTATTAGTGTCTAAATATCATTAGAAAGGTATTCTTGGAAATATATTCCTTCCTCACCATTAATTGGTGATATATCATTCGATGTTCAACCTTAGAATAATATTTGGCCCCACATAGTATATCGAATAAATAATCTACCCATAGTAATGGTTACTTGTTATTTATCATGATTTTATTGAGATAACGATAGTCAACGAAGAGTAGAATTGATCCATCCTTATTCTTGAAAAAGATAATTGGTTCACCCCATAGTGAAGCACTAGGGAATATAAATCCCTTCTCCAGATTCACATATAACTTCTTATTCAGTTCCTCCAACTCAATGATGGAAATTATATAAGGTTTTCTCGATATTGGCATAGGTAGAACAATATTTTAAATAGATAACTTGAAATCCAGATTAGGTTTAAGAGCATGATATTAATCATGGAACACATTAGTGTAGTACATCATAATGGGAATGTCTTCGAGCATTATTCTCTCAATTTTCCCAATCAGTTGATATAGATATGTTTGCTCATAAGGGAATAATATCCAAAATTAAGACAATGATTCATTTGTAAATTCATCCCCTCCTTACAATTGTACATATTTATAGAATACCTCAGGATGATATAAGTGATCTCCCTTTCCCAGTAGTCAATGTTGAATTTTTATAAAGATATTCAATCCATGCCCAATATAGCATCAAACTAAACCAAAGGATGTAAGATGAAATTTCATGAGAGTTTTAGTGAAAAAACATTAACAAGGGTGGAGTTATATAATATTTATGTAATCATTTCCCTATTTTCTATTATCGCGGATAACTCAACCTCTATATTTTTAGGTGTTTGAATTGTTGTACTAAAAATGAAATATTTTAAAGAATATGTAGAACCACAATCAATAATAAATCTTATATTCTTCAATGAATCAATACTTATCACCACAACATTATCGGGTTCCACCCTAGTAGTGGTGATAAAATATTTTCATTATTGATGCCTTGTATGTTTTTTGTAGATTGTATTCAACAACCCTTGGTGTAGGAAAATTTTCCACAATTTGTATATGATACTTGTGGTTGAAACACTGCATTGAAGGATAGGTGTTGATCTAGACATTACTATATACATCTACATTAGTGGGATTATTCATATCCCTTTATTAGTTATTTTACAGGTTCCCAATTCTTCCAAAATTGAAGGATCTCATGGTTCTATTTAGATAGTTCGTAGGATTCTTATTACCACAATCATGACACATAGAATGTTGGGATTTCTTCCCATCATGGGATAAATCTATTGATCATGCGATAATATACTTTATTTTCCCCCATTTTCCCTAGGACTATGAGACCATTGCGATTCTTTGATCATAATTTTGAACTTAATGGTATAAAGTAAAATCTTTTTATAGATATCAATGTCTCGAATCTCTAACAAATTTCATGTACATGACTTTAGTACACTAAAGAAGTAATCCAATTTGATTTTAGCGATTATAAAAAATTTAAAGGAATATTGTGAATCCATTGAAATGCTTTGCACTTATTCCCAGAAAGAAAAGGCTTCATTTTAATTTATTTTTAGGAACTCCCATTCCATAATAAGATGAATAATTCAGGGAAAATATTTATTGAAAAATATTTTCATGAAATCTTACCATTACAAGGGTGAGTTCCCCATGATTCAAGTTATTATTCATAAATTGATCTGATTGAGCAAGTACTATCATGGCATTTTTATCTCCCATTCCAATCATATTTGGAATATCCTTTGGTAAATCATCACATTTCCTATCAAATTTATTGTTGGCTACAAATCTGTTATATAGAGCCATTAACTATGAAAATGAAATTACAATTCGGGGGATTGAATATATATCTAATAAGAATAATAAAAGGAGACTTTTAATATATAAGGATAAGCATCAAAATGGAATGAATATCGTAACTTATGACTACTTTTGTTCAATCTAGGTTATCCATTATCCCAAAATTACCCCTAGGGTTCTTTTTAATGTTCTCTAGTCCTAATCATCAAAAATAACTACACCTTTCCTATGACTCCAATAATGAATACACTAGTTTTTTAAACATATTATTTAAATATTTTAAGCATAATGAAAAGAAAATTATAGTCCATGAAACATAATGTCTAGTGAATTTGAAATATTGAGTATATAATTAGAAAACTATAAACCAAAATTAATTTTTTTTTTTAAAATCATCATAAAGAGATCATAACACCCATTAATCATATATATCATCTTGGGATAACATGGGGAATACATGAAAAAATGGAAGATTTAAAAATTCAAGTAGGGGAATATGAATATGAATAAGACGTAACACATGGGTTAGAAGGAATAACATGATGATATAAAAAACATAGAAAATGAATAAATATATAGATGCATAACATGCAGAACATTGGATCGTGTAGGGATAGAATAATTGAATTGTCTATCTAATATAATATATGAATTAATCATGAGTCAAGGATAACATCCAAGACCATTGCAAAATGAGGAACATGAGTCAAGTCTGACTACCAATATTATTTCACATAGAGGAGGATGATTCATGGACAACCAACAATACCATTGCACAAGGAGGTTCAAGATTAAATAATAATGATGGGGACTATTTCACTTGTTATATCATGATACTAAACATTACCAAATTAATTTGAGTGAAATATAAGTTCATCCATCATAAAATTTTCATGAATATGTTTTCTATATGAATAATAAAACATAAAGGTTACCCATTGAAAGATTTGGGTATCATATTCATGTCTTGGAGCATAACAAATGGGTTTATCATAATATTTTCCATGAAAGAATGGATTTAAATCATACATGGAAATTAATATTCGAAAATATGCTTATATAATGATAAATGATGTTTAATTGATGTGTATACATAAAAAAAGAGTGTTTAATAAACGCTAGAAATGAAACATTTTTGTTCCATTTAAGGAAATTATAAAAGATTATTTAAAAAATAAGAGAATAATTTTCTGTATAAAAATAGAAATTATCCAATATTGTTTTTAATTATATAATAAATAATTTTATAAATATAATGTGGGATTAAAATATATTATTGAGTGCACATGAAAATGGGTACGAAATTCAGAAGTTCCCTTTAATTAGGCTGGCTTATAGGGAAGAGTTGAGATATGTTTCTTATAAAACATGAATTCAACCATCAAAGAAAGAATAAATGAGGTAGATAAATGTGTTTGTAACATTAAAAATTTATTTAGGAGGTGTAAAAAATAAGGAATAATAATTAAATTAGGGCAAAGAGATAGAAATCATAACTCGATGAAAAAATGAAGATTCAGAGAGAATCCCTTAGCTTATGTCTTAAAGTGTTCTTCACATGGAATTAATTTCCTTGATTATAAGATAAAATACATTAATTAAATGAATCAAAAAATTCCATTAATTTATTTTATTTTTAATAATTCTTTTATGTTCAACTATTTCCTTTTCAATGAGTTATAAGATACATGTTTATCGTTCAGGGGTGTTCATTTCCTTTGGTTTTATGATTAGTTTACTTTTATAAATGTATGTAAAATGATGTAAAATGAGAATATTCATACAAAATTAAAATTATATGTTACTAATCGACATAAATATTATTAAATGTACTTATAAATCATTTTTTTAGATTTGAGGATGATTTATTAGAGACAATTTTATTGATAACCATTGATATTTTTTCATTTTTGGATTACCACAAACTTGTCTTATATTATTAATTAATATCATGTATATATAATGGTTAAAAAAAATTAAATAGGTAGTAATAAATATTTTAATTTTTTTACCATAAAAATATTTTTTTTAAAGACATGAAGGCAGTAATGTAAATTGAAATCTCATCATCCTTGAATATTATAAATAAACACATCATGATTGATGTTATCAATTTTAGTGTAGAAGGAGAGGGGAAAAGAAAATATAATGGGTTTTTCATTAAAAAATTGACATGAATTTATTTAAAATATACTAGATTTATCATGTCACCTGGATAATGTTAGTATAGTAGAGAGTAAGACATGAAAATAAAAATAAATTAAATTAAAATAGAATGGAAGATGATTTATCTCTTGAATTTATCATCCATTAGAACATCCTTAGGGAAATGGGTTTCATATTTTATTGGAAAAAAAGGATATTTGATGAGTGGGGAGAGTATTGGTAGAGGATTGGGTAGTATTTGGAAAATATTCAAGTATTTTCATGCGCGAGGAGAAGGGATGGTGATGGGTTGTATTTACAATGGAGTTGAGGGGTGTTTTTTGATTATTTTGGTTATTAGTTTATTATTTTGGATCCAGACATAGCTTAGTGTGGATTTATTTTACTATGTACAGTAATTATAGAATTTTAGTTATAACCAATGGTGATGACATCATCCATTCGTCACCCATGAATCAATAATTTACGAGTTTAGATTATACTGTAAATTACTGTATTTCAATATTAATAAAAAATTAAAATATTTTAGAAAAATACCAAAAAAATGATTCACAATTTTTTTGACACACAGAATTAAAAAATGGAATCCATTTTATGAAAATAATGATATAAATATGATATTTTTATATTTTAATTAAAATCTTCATTTACTCGAAAAATACCAATTTTAAAGATATAACTGATTTTATAAAACTATTAAAAATTAATTAAGGTCACATAAAATTATCTTATAATCATAATAAAAATATATTTTAAATTATGAATATATTATATGGAAATAAATTTTATTTTAAATCATTATATTGATTATAAAATTATAAATAAACATTTACGTTCCATAAGAGGACCCATATACAATTTATCATTTTAAAGAAATTATTTAATTATAATATGATATAATTAAAAAATAATTTCAATTATAATATTCATAAATTTCATTTGTACTTATATTCTTGATTTTAAAATTCTATTGGTTGATTTTCTATTTATAAGGGTCATATTAATTTTCTAAAGGCCAGGTTACTATTCCTTGGGTATGAGTTCCCTAACTTCTAAAAAAGCCTCTTATTTCATTCATTCTTCAATTATAATGTTTTATGTCCGGTTTTTATTCTATTTTATGTTTTTTATAATATATGACATAATTATAAGTAGCTATATTTCGTTGATAGAATTTTGGGTCGTTAAATTATTTACCCGACTCCTCTAAAATCACATCCCTCAATCCAAAAACCACTGATGATGGAATTAAATACACTTACCAATAATTTAAAACATACAAATACATAGGGTATTGACCAATTTATCATCATATTTACAATAAAATTTCTCTATATGTTGAATTAAAACTACTATACCTACTAAGAACATGAAAAAAGGTGTTAGGATCGACATTAATTAGAATTCCTAGAATTATGCCCTCTATTTTCATTCACCACATACTTTTAGAGGATGACTATAAAACCATAAATAAAGCTCAATGTTAGATAAATTATTACCTACTTAGTGTGATAAAAATAGAGGTTATAAAATTACTTTCTATTGGGATAATATATACTGTATCTAATAGTTAATGTGTATGCATAGTGAAAATTCTTCCTAAGAAAACACGAATACTAGTAGTGTCAAATGAAAGTAATTAATTGGTTCCCACACATGTGAAAAATAGTTTATGTGTATATATAGAATATTTTGGGATAAATCATTCTATTAGAAATCACTTCTCTCTATCATTCATTGATGAACTGATAGAATTATTTATTGGTAAGTCTCATTATTGTTTTCTTGTGGGAGATTAATGTTATATTAAAATCAATATAGCCCTTGAGGATCAATAGAGGACATCATTTACCTTTCCATTTAGAAAATTTTAATATATATGGGTGCCTTCTGGTCTATGAAATTATACTAGTACCTTTAATATTTAAATGATGAGTATTTTTTTGAGCACCCTTATATTTTCATGGAAATTTTAATGGATAATTTAACTTTTTAGGTATCTTCATTTTATTAGTGTTTAAAAAACCTAGTTTTTATCCAATATCTTTTCATTATAATTATAATATTTTAAAATGTGATAAATTCAATTTTATAGTAAAAAGGGGGAATATACATTATATTTTCATTTTATGTGAGATAATTAATGTTTATAAATAAAAAATTAGAGTAATTTATACTCTTACATATACAAAATGTGGTCGTGAGGTGAAATGTTTATTAGTTCATTATGGTTTTTACTGATGATTATTTAATGAAATTAGTAAGATGAGACTTACTTTATACTAGTAAATAGATAAATTATTCTATGATTATTTTTTATAAGAATTGTAAAGACTTATTTAATTCAATAAAAAAGAGTCTCACATCACCTCCTATTATCCAACCATTATCATGGAATATCCACTTCGGTCATATATGCCATACATGTTACATTATAGTTTGGGAATTTTTAGCACATAGGGTAATAAGGTATCTTAGTTTTAATTCCATATTCATCATATACCCTAGAACCTACCTATGATAACTAAAAAACCAATGAAAAAAAATATCCTCTTTCAATTTTATTTTCCGTGAATAAATTATATTTATATCTTCTTAGGTAAAAATTTATTATCTTCTCTAATCATCTATCGCATAGATTTACCCTAAAGAAGTGTAATGATAATCCCCACCAAAAACAGTGGATTCTCCCCATATAGAAGTTCTACAAATAGATTCTAGAAAATATATGTGTGTAAAATGTGGTTGAATACCAAATTATTTGGATTTCCACACCATTAAGACACCATACCGACTTATCGTCCTATTAGACAGTTCATATTTAATGGAAAAAATTGTGTTGTGGATGAACTTACCCATTGGTATGTAGATATTATAATTTTTTTAGAAGTATCTATATTCCACACTAATGTTTTCATTATAAGATCTGAAATAATTAATCATTATTCTTGGTGCTATATTTGGGAGGACCCATTCTTTCATTGGATTTTGGTGACCAGATTATAAATCATTGTGTCATTGGCCATGTGTTCTAATCAGTAATGTTTTTTGTAGAAACATCATCTTATCAGACACACTTTTTATCTCAATATATAACAAAAAAATTCATTTAATCAAGGATTTATTAGTTATATTTTATGTAGATATTAATTAGTCTGCTAAGATTTTTAAAATATTTCAATTTATAGAAAATATATCTAGAAGGAATTTAATTCCCTTACAACAAATGTAGTTTTGTGAGATATTTGATGCATGCATTTACTTTATTGGTCCCTTCACAAATAAATTTTTCTTAATGTATATCTAGTTATCAATTTGTTATGCCTATAAATGAGTATAATCAAATTAAACTAAGGTCCATGGCTCTCAAGTGGTTGTTGAATTTGTAAAATCATAAATTTTATGAACTGTTGGTTTGTCATAGTTTTTCATTAGTATTAAAGGGTCTAATTTTTTTTATTAAAACAAGAAATATTTCTCATTATTAATAGGGTTATTAATAAATTATACTATTTATATCATCCTCAGACTAAGGGAAAAGATGAAATTTCAAATTGGGATGTGAAGGAAATCATGAAAATATGGTTTAACCTATTATAAAAAATCAAAGTTCATAATTGGATTATTAAATTTAGGCATTACAATAATATTTTAAAAACTCTCAAAGGTACATTAATTTATTGGATTTTATTTGGAAAGGATTTTCATTTTATTACAGAGGTAGGGAAATTTGCATATTTGGAAGTTAAATAGTGTAATATGAATCTCTCATATGAACTCTCAAGTATACAGTGATAAGAAAAATTCTTTCTTTGGTGACATAATTCATATGTGGAAGTCAAATATTAGCGAGATGTTCCACATAAAACATTCCACTGTAAATATTCAAATACCTATGGTTTGATTACAATGGAACATTCCATATACTGTTTTCAGTTTTTTTTAAATTTTATAGATTATAGGGTTTTTATAATCATAGAGGATGAAGTTTTATAGTAAATGTATAGTGGGTTAAATTCTTCTATAATGAATTTATTTACTATCTAATTGAGGAACAGTAACTGAAGGGTTCCAAAATATGACAACACATGGTGTGTTTTCCATACTCTTTATCTTTATTTAAATTCAAGTTTAGTTAATTTTATTACAATTAGAAAAATGATTTTTCTTATGGGGGTGGGGTAATTCATTTAGTTAGGATTTATGCTATTTAATATAATATAATTTAGATATAATTGAATATATATATATATTTATAAATAATTGATGTGAAATAATTTCTATTTTCTTTTTCTTTTTATATTTGGGATCATTATCCTAACGAAATGTCTTTTTAAATTTATATTATGTTGGTATTTTTGGGACATATCATTATTTGAATATTTATAAGGTTAAATGATTTATGATATGCATTTTCCCCATAATTTTCAATATGTTCATTTAATGAATTCGATTGATTGGGAAACTCATGTGTCATAGTATTGTCTAAAATATTTAATCTTACGCAAAATCCAATCGTTTATAACTTCTTTACATTTAAATTAGTATTTAGAGTCTTAAGGATTGATATGTGATTCATATCATTCTATTTTTACCCTTACGATATCCATTAGATTTTATAGAATGTTTCAAGTATGGTATATGTGATGTTTTGAAATCCACTTTTTTATGTAACTCTTATTTTAGACAGCCCTTACATCTAACCTTTCATGTTACCATGGTGTCCATAAAATAACTTATTAATTTTCCATATTATAATCTATTATTATATTTGGAAACAACTCTGTTATTTTCATGATCTATTATTGTTTAACATGAGTGTGGGTGGATTTGATCTATGTTATGCTGACATGGAAGAAACTACATGAGGTAAAATAAAAAAGTATTTCATATTTTTTCTTCTATTTTAGGGATAAAATTCCTTTTTATTAAAATTATTTGGTGGTATAAAATATTATTTAAATATGATTTTTGTTTTCACACTATAATTTAGATTTCAAAAATTCATATCTTCCTTCAAAAAATAAAAACCTATGATGAAAATACTACATCCAAAATAATCTAAAAAAATTATACAAAAAAATAATGGAAAATGGGATGAAATATTGTTTTTTCTAAATATACTCAAGTTTGGACTACCTAGGTAAATTCATAAGTGTTAAATGGTTTCCTTTGGAAATATGATTGAGGGGTGTATCATTCTGGGGTGATTTTTTTATACATTTTACTTCACTTTAGAGACAAACCCAACTCATTATGCCTTATATTTTCAAATTAAATAATAGTCAACCTTCATCAATAGAACAACCCATGATAAATCCTTCTTTATTGACACATTTATAACATTATAAAGTGGAAATAAAAGGAAATAGAAACATATATGGAGATCATGCATGTTCCTGGGAATATTAAATTTTATATTGGAAATCCTAAAGTGGGGATGAAATATATTCATGGAGAGGTAGCTATGAAATGGACATGGGGAGTAGCATGAGATTGAATTTATTTGTATAATTAGTATGGAGTTAAGGAATTTTATTCCATACTACAGGAACATTATCTTCATTTTGTGTTTTATTTTATTAGTATTGTTATTAGTACCTTTAGAATTATGTTTTGAATAGAGTATATATGATTACAAATGAGTGAAAATGATTAGGGTTAGGTGTGTGATAAAATGGTGAAATATAAAAAATTTCATCATTACACAACAAATTTACATTTTCTATGTTTTATGTTATCTCATCCTCTGATCATTTTTATTATACCCAAAATTTTCATTCAATATATAAAAGTACATTAAATGGATAAATGTTTGAATTATTTATATATAAATAGGAAAAAATCATTTCAATATTCATTAACTAAATTCATTTAACTTATCTGAATTGAAAAATTAAATTATTTAGGATTTTTCAGTTCTTTCTCTTCAATTAGTTCAATTGGACAAAGGGTTGCATCCAACTATTTTTGGGATAAATGAAGCAACAAAATTGAAAAATCTTTTGGTGGATAGAATTAAGGAACCCTAAGTAAATTGGTCATAACACAAGACACGTGGTGCAAAAATTTTATGATTATAATTTGAAATGAAATCAATATCAAATGAATATATCTCCCTAAAATATAAGTTTTATATTCGATGATTAAGGTTATCCGTTGGATTATGAAAGTGGAGGGAAATGGATTTCAGATCTTGAGAGGAAAATATTAGATTATAAATATAAACCAATCATTTAATAAACATGTCCACGATAGTGAGAATTTTTTTTAAAAAAATAGAATACTTATTTTATAAAAAATAAAATAATATCACATTTAAATAATTTCTGGTTTAGGTGGGAAATTTTATTCAAATATGAATGATGTAATTGGAGGTAAAATTTAATACAACTATTCCATATAAAATGTTTCCTCCAAATAAACTAAATGGATTAGAAACTGTCAAAAAGTAAAGTTATATGAATTCCCAAGAGAAGAGAAATATTAGACCTTGTTTTATTCTTTATCCATTTTTCCTTAAATATAAACATTTTCATCAAAAATGCCACGTGATCAACCTAAAGAGTGTCCTTTGATATAACCTTGATCTTGATGTTCTCACTATTATGAAGGTCAAGAGAAGTTATAATCTTTCTGTTCGTTATATATTTATAGATTTAATTTTTTATAGCTATTCTAAAATAAGAATAAAACGAACACAATTTCCCATTTTTTCATTCATAATTGTGATTTATAATGATTTGAGTCGACTGTTTTCTTATTTTACATTTTCTTTATAGTGAATGTATCGATGAGATGCATTAGTTTATTAAATAAATAGGCTAACACGCATTAGAGTTTATGTTTTTGTGTGAGAAAATTTGATTTAATAGAAAAAATCACAGCCACACTTCGATTCCATCATGTGTTTCCTCATCATGTTCAGATTATGAAATTAGATTCCAATCAATTTATTCTTGATAGTTGTTTTTGAATAACTCTATGTTTCCAATGAAATTATAGGTGGTATTTTAGAATAAAATCACTTATCATATTTGTAAAAAATTTCTATAATTCATGGAATCTTTTATATATCCCAAAACCTTATGAATGATGACAATTGATCATCAATGGACACTTATCTGGTTGGCCTTGATTTCTCTAAATAGAATTTTACATTATAATAACTTAGTTTTAATTATTAAATCACCCTGTTTTTATACAATATATTTTTTTTTAATTTTTTTATGTTTCCATTTCATTATCTAATGCATCATTGGGATATGACATGTGGTTACCTATGTAATATAGAAATTATAGTCTAAAATTAATAATAAAATTCAACGCCTTCAACAATATGATCACAACAGTTGGTGCTTCTAAAATTTGGATAACGTGTGTACCCTTGTTCATATCATTAGTATAGGAGAAAGCATCTTTTAAGTGAACTATTGAATGGGTGTTTCTTTATCTCGAATATGAATTACTCTTTCTCTAATTGGATCACCTCATATTTATATTCCTTTCATGCATCATATATTATTTGTGTTAATTGCATCATGATTTCCAAATCCACAGTATATGGTTTATGAATTCTTAACAACCACTAAAAATTTAAAAAATGGATATATTAATTGTGGAATGGAATTTGTATCAACTCATATGTATAGAATATTTGTTTTCATATGACCCCAATCCTTGTGGCGTTAGTGATATATCTTCCATGGTAGCTACACTCTAAAATTACACAACCAAATAGTTTGTGTTATGGAAAAATAAATTGCCTCGTGAAACTTGTATTGCAACGTGGCTCCCTTTAGTTTCCTTATACATACCATCATTGAAGTCTTGTGGATCCTCATCATGGAACAATATGATCTCTTAACTTAATAATGAATATTTTCATAGGAGAATTTTGATATTTGTAGGGGTATTTCCAAATTAATAATATAACTCATATAATCCACATCATTACAATGTGACATATAGCCTTAAAATTTTATTTATATAAAAGGAATAATTTTGTTGTCCTTTATATCATAATCAACACTAATTGTACTATAACTTATCCGTAAGTAGGTTTTTAATAAATACATCACAAATAACAATCCCAAAACTTATTAATGAATTATCTCAAGAAATATGTATTTGAATTCACCCAAATTAAAATTTATCTGAAAACCACATAATAATATATAAAAATATTTTTGATAAATTTAAAAATCACTATGTAAATAATAATTCTACATTGAAAATATCTTATTGAGATAAAATGTCAACTCTCTTTTTGAGAATTAACATCATGAGATATATTTAAATCCAAGGCTTATGAAATCCCCAATCTTAAAGGGGTATATAATATCCAACAATGCAACATCAATAAACACTTTGGATTTGATTGAAACATTAAAAAAATTCATGTTATCTTCTCTAAACATCATCTACCAATATCTTATTTCTTCCCCATCAAGGAGAGATATTTTTATTCTACCCATTCATCATCACATGTAAGAGAAATATACTATCTCCACCTTTCAAGAAGTTATCATTTTATATTCAGTATATTTTTTTAAAAAAATACAATGGAATGTAAGGGGGAGAATATATTATAAAACCTATAAATATTTTGGGAGACAATACCATCCTAATAACACTGTTAAATAATAGAATGCATCCTTTATTAGAGGATTTATTATGATGTCCAAAAAATGATCCTTCAATAAATAATATTTCAACAATATCCATTCACCATACACATTATTACTGATGAAGTTTTACTATATATGAATAATTTTTTAACCTAAAATGTTACACTATATTCCTTAACAATATTATTATATTTTTATTGTCATATATAAACATCATTGGGTATGAAACGTTCACCATCTTATATTTATGTTGTGATTTAATCCACATATTTGTGTTGTGTCATTAGATTCCACAACATACACAACATTCAGTTAATTGAGAGTGGATACATATTTATTATAGGAGAGGAAGGTAAGGCATCTTCCTCTATTAAAGTATGCACTTATGAAGTTAAATGTTAATTATTAACATCACCTATCCCATTTTCATCATTATATTAATAATTATATTTTTTTTTCATACCAAAATATGTAATTGATAGTTCATATAATAAAGCATAACAACCATTTTACTATGATAATATTCGACACCTTAGGATTTTTAGGAGTCATATATAAAGGGAAATTGAAAATACAATGTATTTTCAATATGTTTTGATGTATTCTTGGCCACCAATAACCCTCTATAACTCTTTTTTATCCCCAATTAATCCTTCATCATCAATGGATAACTTTTTCGCATGATCTATATAATATTATACCTCTCTAAATTATTTTATTCCAAAATGCATCAAAAGTAATGATTACATTTCAATTGAAATAGAAATATGTAAACTATATAATTGATAATAAGAAAGATTAAAAATAATATCATCTCATCCATCAATAAAATTTTGAAATATTTCCTCATTTGGGAGGTAATGTTCTCAAAATATTTGTTATTATTTTAGAAACAATAATTTCATCAACATAAAATATAGAAATGGATGCGTTTTTCTCATCTAACATTACATGGATATTAATATCCACCTTCACAATCTTCAAATTCATGATATATAATATATTATATATATTTGAGTATCATTCTCGGAGTTCTTATTTAATCTAATAAATTTATATCTTTAACTTGGAAACTCAAAACACATTGCCAATGTGAATAAATCTTTCAGGTTATTCTATGTAAAACACTTCCTAAAGTTCATCATTGATTATATCAAACTTCAATCCTTTCAACTCGGTCAAAAATATCATTTAGGTATATACCCTAAATTTCAGTTTATTAAATGCTTAAAATATAATATTTATTTCTCAATATATGCCTCAGAGTACCCATTATTGTATTTGGATCCACTGTTGGAATGTCATATTTTGATAACCCATCTTGTTTTATTATTACTATTTAACATCCCATTTTTTTGGTACTAAATGTTCATTAAATAAATAAGTGCGAGTAGATTTCATTTCACACAATATTAAACTAAATTTTTTTTTAATTAATAAAATTATTAAACATCAATATTATATTTTAAAAATTAAATTGGAAGGTATAAAAAATTTAGACACATTCTAAAAGCTATATAGAGAGTAATAATAAACCAAATGACATATTTATCTTAGAATATTTGTGTTTCGTAGAGTTGTTTTTATATTCAATTATATTAAAAATACTTTTTATCTATATTAGATACTCAATCATATTATATGATTTATAATTTTATAATAATAATTTTTAAATTAGGTAGTGGGGTCAATTTATTTTTATAGACATAAAATTACCAAGATAAATATTTTTTACCATGATAAACCAGTAATTTTTCAAATAATGGATCATTTTTAAATATTTATTTTTATTGAAATAGAAATAATATTAATTATGTCTAAAATATAATGATTAATCATATATAAAAATTAATTAACAATCATTTAATTGTCAATCAATGATAAATATGTTTAAAAACACATAATGTTTAAAATAACGTTTTAAAATAGTTTTTCAACACATTATATGATTTCATTTAAAGGTATATTTTTTTAATAACTTGATTACAAATTTGGATTCATCATAAAAAAATTGTAATATGGGTCATCATTAATTATTATTGATAAAATAAAATATGTGACTAATATTAAATCAAGATTAACAATAGTTAAAATGGGTAATCTAATGTTTCTTGAATTTTACTAATTGAATTTGATAGATAGAGCGTATATATTACCTTTTATTGGTTATAATGTATTACCTACATGTCTAAAAAAATTTCCACACCTATCCCAACTAACTGAAATACAATTCCTTTCTTATGCCTTACCTAACATTCCTTTCCAAATATTAGTCCCTTATTTTCACGTATAAGAGAATCTCAATTCCATCCTTTTCAACACAATAAACTCAATTTGGAATTATAATGAAATATTTCCCAATTTAATTCATTTATATCTCCCATAATCTTTGGAAACATCTCTAATTGTTAGATTCCCTCAAGTTCTACATTTCCAAATGATACATTAAGAGAAGATCCAAATACTCAATATAAGCATTACTAACCTTTAACTTCTTTTATTTATAATTCTTATAAAACTTCCCCAAACCCATTCAAACCATATGAATATATTAATATAATTATAAATAATATCCTAAAATTATATTGTATTGATGTTATTACAATTATATATCCTCTCTCATTCAATGGAAATAAATAAAATGTTTCTCATGTGCATGTGTGAACAATAACCTCTATGAAAGAAACAATTTGTTTCTTCATCACCAAATTTTAGGGATTGTTATAGTAATAAGGTTAGTGAGTGGGTATTTTATTTATTTCATGATTTATATTTTATTAATTAATATTTTTAATTATCTAGGTAATATTATCATTACGCGATCAATGTAAAACAAATCGCCTAAAACGAACATACCAAGGGATAAATAATTTTTTTTATAATAGAAAACCAACTCTTAATTTTCCTTATTTTTATAACTCATTAAAATTATGATTCATCACCTTAATAAAATCAAAATAATTTGGTTATAAGTTTTTGATAATGATAATATAATAAAAGGATCCCTTCCATAGCTATACACATTCATAGATTGTAGCATACTCTTGTTGTGTCTGTTTAACCACCTATATAAAAAATGAAATAAATTTATATCAACTATGGAATTACTAAAATAATATTTTATATTAATAATTAATTATTATTTTTGGTTTTAAATTAGTAATATAAAAAATTAACTCATTAATTCGAATAACATCATTCATTTATCAAAAATAACCCAAACATGCTCATCACAAATTTCAACTACAAGAACCATGACTAAAAATATGATATAAGGAGATTATAATTTTTAAACTATCTTAAAACATCAATTCCAGTACCTTGAATGATCCGGTAATGATTAAATTTTGGAGAATAATGAAAAAAACCCCATGATTATGAATCTGGTACGAAACGATCAAGATTACTCACACGTGAATATTAAATTTTCTAAGGACTAAATAATATACATATAGGCCAAAATTATAAATTATGGGGTATGCATAAGAATATGGTTCAAATATTTTGGATTAGGAAAATTATTTTTTATTACTATAGGTTAAGTCACATCAGTCGAAATTATTAAATAAAGGTAAGTGATCTTGGTATCTCAAATTTTTTTCATTGAGTTATAAGTTTTCTTTTGAACATTAAAAATTAAGGTTTTATATATTCAATGCTATATTTTATTTAATATGGTATACACATTTATCTACCTCTGGAGAATGAGTTATTAATTAAAATAAATTTCCATGAATAATTTTCATTTCCACACTAGTATAACATGTTTTTTAATAAATATCATCATCTTATGTGTAGAGTTTTATTACATGGGACTATTTTTCGAGACCATGTTATCACTTTTTTATGATGTTATTATTACTAATTTATAAGTAAAAATTTATATATAAACATAATAGCGTTGTAATTATTTCTTAAAAATAATCTTTGTTACTCCCATTTATTCTTTCGCATTCTTTTTTATATTTATATTAATTGAGATCTATTTTTCATGATGAAATGTTTTATAAATAGCCTTCTAAATAATATTATGAAGTTCTATTTTTGAATGGTTGAATTTTTTATCACATGATCCGGTCTTTGTGTTTATTCAAATAATTTGTTTTGAATCATAATATGATGCCCATTTTTTATTTCTGGGTTTTAAAGATGTGGTAATTATATGTTTTATTATGGAACACATGTTCATGGTAAATATATAACTGACTGGTGGACCCCATATATCCCCAATGAGTTGGGTAGTGATTTATTTCTCATGGAATTACGGTGAAATGAGCAGTGATGATTAATCTAAAATGAGAAACAAGCGGTGATTCCTAATTCACTAGCAGAAATAGGTTGTAATGCCTAATTCATCAGAGGAAATAGATTTAGATTCTAGATACATAATGAGAAATAGGTTGTTATGCATGATCCAAAATGTTATGTTTCAATTCTCATGTTGGTGGAAGACTCCTTTATTATGTGATTAAGATAATCTTATAGGATTAGGATTTAAGTCTTAAGATTTCACTCTCTTCATATCATGTTATATATTTTTTCATATGAGATTTTTTACTATAGGATAATTCCATATGAACTGTAGTTATGAATCCATGTTTTTAAATCAGATATGTCTCTCTTATATATGTTTTTTTTTGTATCCTTATTTTTTCTCATATTCTTATGATCTCACCCTTGATGACTTATTGTTATTTTAATTTTCCCTTACTAAGAATTTGAGGTCAAACATTTCTTATGTTTCCATTTCCTATGGAATGAAGTTGTATTTAAATTGTGAAATGACTTTATGAATACCTAGTGGGATATAATTAGGAGGAAATATTACTAAGATTTGTAAAATATGTTTCTTTTGTAGTTAGTCTCTAGAGACCCTAAATAACTCGATTCTATAGATATTGATTTATTTTTGTGATTTAAATTTTTAACAATGGAAATTATGTAAAATAAATGAATACTTATTTTTGATCACCTCAGTTGGTATTAGATAATGGTTTATTTTTTAGTGATTTTTTTATTTACTTTTTTTTAAGGATTAGAGAACCGTAGTGAAAACCCTAGATATGAGTCTATCAATATGATGATTTCCAAAAATATAGTAAATATCTTGAGTATTATTTTTCATGTAATACATACCTATATAGATACTAAAAGTTGACAATGATTCTAGAATATATTCCCCTAGGGGTAGTTACCACAAAAAGTTCATGTTAAGTATTAAATAAATCGTCACCAGATTCTTAATAAGGAGGCCCATTAAATAAAAAGTTTGAAACTCTTGAGCATATGAATTTTTTCCCTATAAGATCATTAAAAATATACATGAATGATTTATTTCCCAGTTACTTTTTGTATTTATATTTATAATTATAATAAAAAGTAATTTAAAATAACCTTTGATTGATATATGAATTATAGGAAAACATTATGATGTAACAAGTCCCCCAATGATGCTAAATATTTGTCATTAATGTTAACCCCTTTTGGTTTTGGAGATGTAAAGAAGGAAAAGAAACCAAATTAATAGTGGGTGTGAGGGAAAATGTGATAAATTCCAAAATGACCAATGCAATTAAATAAGTAATGGAGTAATAAACATTAATGAAATTCTCACCCAACCATGACAAGCTATGAATAATAATGAAAATCAAGTTAGGCTACCAAGTGCAGCAAAGATAGGTAGCTTGATATTGATTATCTCATGTGAAAACATTCATACTCTATTACTGTCTCTCTTAATAAACTTATTTTAGAGAAATTGATCAATGTAATGGAAACAATATTTTCTATTATCTAGTGCATAGAATATACGAAGGTAGTTTTGGATGTGTATTGGGTAGAATGAGATTTGGGCAGATCATGGAATATTATTAAGAATAAAACTAGAAATAGGAAGTATAATATATAGTATAGAATAGTTTAAGAAACATTTATTCACTAAATATTTTACTTTTACTTCTTTCACAATGTTAGGGAGGGGATTGTGGGAGTTGAAACAAAAGTATGATGAATCAATTGCATTGTATGAAGAAAATATCACAAGACTAGCTATGTATTCTTATAACATTGTTATGGATCGATAGAGTATGATAAAATGATTCACTAGGTTTCTTAAACTAAGTATTCTAAGGGAAATGAATATAAGAGATTTTGGTAGCTATGAAGAGATTGTATGGTATGAACCAAAGGTAGATATAGTAGCAAGAGACACTTACTACTCCAATGATAAGAAAATTACGATTTTTTTAGGAGAAATCACATAGAAAATATCAGAGTGTAAATAATACATCACTCTTTTCCTGATACAAATGTGGGAAAAACATGGGAAATATCTTAATATATTCAAAAAGATATTTTAATTGTGGTAGAGATTTCCATCAAGAAAATTAATAAAGAGTATATATAATAAAATTCTAAAATGAGATAAAATAGTCCCCATTAACTATACACAAATTCATCAATGGTGAAAATGCTAGGATTTTGGTCATTATGTTAATCAATACACCAATCCCAGATCTAATTAAGATAATATGACCCAATAACCTCAAAAACAAAGGGATATGGGTGATCAGACACAATCACTACCATGAGGTTAAATAATTTGAATAAAGTGATGTGAGGTACACATAATATCCATTTGAGATCAATGAATTCCTTATTTGATTCTAGTCCGTTATATTTTTTTATAATAAACAAATTTTCTCAGAATAATGAATTATCACTTCAAATTTTTGATATTAAACTATTTATTAAAATAGAAGGGGTATAGATGATCATGTATAAGATATATAGATCTTCTTCAATCAATATTTATGAGAAGATAATTATTGTAGATCAAATTCATCTTATAATGACTCAGAATCTCTGTATAATTGATTTTATTATATGGAATTATTGTAATATCGCGCTCTCTAACATCACATGATTCCATGTCCCAGATGGCCAAAATAGATTTATGAACATTTTTTAAATGTATGTTCTGTAAATACATGAACATGTTTTTCTAACTTTTGAAGCAGTGCTTGGGAAAAAACTATGAGGACATAGTTGAACCTGAAACACTAGGATTCCCCTAGAATGATCTTATGTTCAGCCAATGAGGGATGATGGGAGAAGTTTATTTTTTTATTTTTTAGAATATAATAAAACAACTTTAAAATTTTTTTAATTTTATTTTGTCATCTGACGAGAGGTGACACGATGATACTGCGGTGCGGTGACGATGTGGAAACGAGGCACATTAACGAGGATCATTAATTTCCCAGATCATGAAGTGTAACAAAGTAATGCCCCGACCATAGAATCCAAGATTCAGTGTATTATTTTAATACATTTTCATGATCAAAAGGAATAAAGTACCAAAGGAACGATTATTTTAGTAGTTTTGGAAACATGATACATACTTAAGTTCAACATTACAACTTAAAATGAAAAACAACACTAATTTATTCCATTAGAAACATCAAAGATTCCAAGATTATACTTATATGTCACTCATAAATTACATCTTCATATCCTGGGAAAATTAATCATGAGAAAGTGGTGAGATTAGATTCCCTGTAAGAGTAATAAATACAGCAAAAGATAACATAAATATTATGCATGGTGAATAATTGAAAACATGTGCCTTACCGAATAATCAATATGAGCACTTTATGGCAGGAATATGAGCTGAATAAATAATTCCACAATAAAAAATAGTCATGGGTGTTCTACTAGTTGAAAAACCACATGAAATATCAATAGATAATCTCATAATGATGGAATGCATATTTTGAGACATTCTGAAACATTTTGTCAAGGCCTCGACGAAGACGTATAAAAATTATTAAGGCCTCGGCCAAAACCATATATCAAAAATTGGGAAAGGCCTCAGCCAATTCCACCTCTAATTATCTCATGAGACCTATCAATACATCGAGGTTCTATAGAAGGGTCCACCCATCACTTACTAAGTCCAATTCATTCCTCATATGAAAAGGTTCAAACATAATCTGAACATTTGTATTAAAACTAGAATAAGAAATGTCAATATTTTAACAAAAAACCATTGATGGTATGAAAATAGCACATCAACAGTCAAACATAACTCATTAAATAAAATATGGAAGATTTTATTATAATAGATTAACTTGAATAGATGATAAGGAATGATATTGACATATATGAATATAATCATCGAAACTATTTGAGAGAAATATCCCCTTTTTATTGAAAACATTTAAATGTCTCATTATTTATCAAGAAGGAATTTAAAATATATTTTTGAATCAATGTGTCCCATATAACATTGAAACTTTTAAAAGGAATTTTAATTTTAAATAAATAATGTCCATATATATAAATCCTTAAAACCATTGTGTAAAACACTAACATTAATGAGAAATATTTAGAAGAATAAATTATTAACACTTTTAAAATGATATTTTAGTTAGATTTCAATACCAAATGGGAGACACATGAATAAAAATATTTTAGGTAATACAATATTTATTATATCATGAGAATAAAGGGATTCATGATATACCATGTCAATGTACATTATATACACCATATAAAACTGAATTGGCATATAAAAACAAATAAGTCTCAATGGAATATAAATTGAGATGAAATATCATATAAATATTTCATCCTTAGGTTAAAGACAAATCAACAAAATAATTTTGTGTGAAAAATATAAATACACTCACTATGATTGGATATTCAGTGTAAATAAATCATAATACATTCTCACATATTCTTCTAAAAACCACACCAATGAATTTGATGTTTAACTCAATAAATAAGGATTGAGTAAAAATTACTCTTATCAAGTTTATATCAATGACATGAAAATTTTTAAATGGAGTGATTATGTGTATCAAAATTATTTCCATGGAAAGTGGAGTGGAAATTACTACACAAATAATAAATAGTTATTCCACACAAAATCATGGAGTAAAATAATCAATGAAGTTTGCATAAAGCCCAATGAGTGGAAAGTGAAATTTGAAATTCCCTTACCAATTTGGTAACATATCAAACATACACCTCATGAAAGAAGTATCATGCAATGAAAATTTAAATAACCAAAAAATAAATTATATTACAAAAATAATACAATCATGGGCGGTACATACTCCACAAAAAAGGAAATAGAGTCCAATATAGCAAGAATCTCATGGGAATAAAAGTGAAATAAAAAACCCTTACGTTGATGTAATCAATCAGGTTGTATGAAAAGAAGTTAATAACCACTAAATGAATAACAAAAAAAATTAATATAAATAGAATCATGATAATATATATCAAATGGAAGTACACAATACAATACATGCAATTAATAAGTGGGAAATAATGGAAATCTCACAGAATTGAAAGTGAGATAAGAAACCTCTCACATAAAGTCCAACTTGTCTTGTTTGTTCCTTGTTCTTCATGAATAATAAACATAAGTTAATTTCTACTTGATTAATTTTTTTTATTCTTATTATTCCTTTTATATCAATTATTACCTTTTTATAACAATTAGTTAATTATTTGAGTTCATATTGGATATTTTATCGATGTTCGGAACTTGAGTCAAAAATAAACTTGTTATAATTACAATTTTTCCATGTGGTCAAAATTACATTATCTCTATAATGATATAAATGATTTATATTTCACATATATATTATATATCAAGTATATATATGTATTTATAACAGCATATAACATTTAGAGAAAAGAAATGAAATACATCATTCATGGAGACGGTAAGTTGTACGAACACTTGAACGCTACTTTCATTTTTATTTTGTATTTTAATGGAATTAAATCATAATGATACATAGGTATATTATAATTCCATTATAATATCATATATAATAACATTAAATCCATACATATCACTTTGAGGGGGTGGTAGTCCGCACATCCTGAAATGAATTTATCACGTTTTACCCATAATAGAAACCATAAAAATGATATAAATGGAAACTAAAGAAGCAAAAAAAACATACACATAATATATATCATATATAAATAAATTTCCATCTTAATGGACACCATGAGAGGTAGTAAGATATAATTAAAAATTCATCATTTCGTGAGGTGCTAGTTTTCCTTCCACAGAAACAATATGTTCATTACCCATTAGATGGAGGTATGTGTAAGTGTTTTTTGAATCATTCTCATAACAACTTCCCAATATATTGAGGATACTGGTGTTGTTATAAATGAATATAAAAAAACAGTTAAGGGGGGTTGGAGAGGTAAAATAAAACAAAATAAAACAAAAGAATTTAATAGAAACCACTACTTTGGTTTGAACCAAAAGGACTTCTTGAAGTGACTTCTTCCTAGGGTAATTATTCTAGGTGAGAGAGAGAGATATTTATAGCTTATTTGGGTAGGGGTTGGATGATCCAAGAGGCTTGAGAGGTGTGCGTAATGGGTTAGAAGTGGGGTCCTTTTATAAGGGGGAGAAGGGGCTCTTTAGGAATGTGTAAAAATATTATTTTATTATATAGAGATGTTCGGGTTCTAATAGTCCAAAACTAATTAAAGTTGAAGATAAGATGACTCATGGTAGAAATAAAATAATCCATTAAAAATTGGGTAGGTTTTGGATATTGGTTTAATATTAATAATCTTATATATTTAAATCATTTATTAATGAGGTAAATACTACATCAATGTTGTGCCATAAAATATTTAATTTATATGATGTCAAAGAATTATAAAAATTACCATAATTTTGGAAAAAATGTTATCTTTCTAATGAATTTTATAGTCAAAATGATAACTTATATAACACCATGTAAAAACTAATTTACTAAAATATTTGTTTTTGTCATTTTTTCCTTTGCTATAAGTTAATTAAAATAAAGTGTCATTATCATTCCTTAGTGGCCTCATGGGGTCCCAAAATCCTCCCAAGGATGCCCATGATCAGATATGACTCATTAATAAGGTCATGAGAAGTGTTAAGGTAATTTTGTATTATTATAATATTCTTTTTACCTTGAATTACCCTATATACCTTTAACTGTGGTTAATAAATGTCAAAAGTAACATTTCACTAAAAATTTTATCCATCTTAATGAACTAAATTTTATATAATAATAACAACCATGTATCTCGTATTTTTAAAACTCAATTCATAGAATCAGTAAGAATTAATTTAAATGAAAAATTTGTATTTTTTAACTACTACTTAGTGGTTCCACTATTCATCAAAAATTGATGTTTTTAGAGAAATACCAAAAATCAGCCTGAGCTATATTTGATATTACAAACTCAAAGATGACGTATTTTTTACCAAATTTAAAAAATATAATTTTTATTAATTAATTTAAAATTAATTTCTTTTGTCAAAAAAAATAGCATGTTTTTAAGAACCAATAACTATCAAAAGATTATCATATGTTTTTTATAATATCGAAGGGAAATTAATTCCAATGACCATCACTGGATTAAAAGGTAAAAA
Organism: Viscum album; assembly: GCA_963277665.1. Lineage (NCBI taxonomy): Eukaryota > Viridiplantae > Streptophyta > Magnoliopsida > Santalales > Viscaceae > Viscum > Viscum album. Next base: position 1,185,644,991 of record OY728165.1, read on the forward strand.
TATAATATAATTACACTTAAAACCCAATTTAAAATATAATCTAAATTCATAAATAAATTAGATTAAAATAATGTTTTAAAATAAAATACAATATTTCTCACTATTCATAAAAATGAATATTTTTAGAAAAATACAAATATATCATCCAAATTAAATTTTAATGTTTCAATTCTAAAAAACAATTTTATTTGGTCAAATTGATTTTGTAAAAGTATCAAATATTTGATTTAAAAAGTGTTCACCATTAAAATGTGGTTAAATTGATTTTTTTTAAAAATACAAATTTTTATCTAAAAAATTGAATTTGTTCTTATAATTTGTCTAAGAAACACATAATACATAAGTTAAAAATAAATTGAGTGTATAAAATTCAAAATCCAGTAAATGTTATTCCTAAAAACTTTTGAATGTCTAGTTTTGTAAGTAGTGATGCGCTCGAACTCAGTGTTATGTGTAGCGAAAGCTATTGAATTTAAAGAAAATAACTTACTATGAAATCTTGGGGTGTTACATTATTCCCCCTTTTAGAAATTGAGTCCTAGCAAATTTTAAATTTGGGATTTGGAATATCATTGAAAGCCCACATCAGAAAAAGAGTCAATAAAACTATCACATTAATAGAAATAAAGAGAACTAAAAAGGTCACCCGAGATAACCCATACTAGGCTTCCTTGTAAAAAAACATGGATATAGAAGATAGACTGAGTTTCACACTCATATGTAGAGGGGTAGAAAACATGATTAGAAGAAATTTAACAATAATAAAATCACAAACTTGTGTTGGGATAAACGGTCATTAGTTTCCCTATAGGGAAAGTAAATGGACATTGTTATTTTGTTTTATATTACATTTCATAATGTTGTGGAATTTATTTATGAGATTTACTAAGAACATAATGAGATATTCTTAATTTTTAAGTAGTGTTTCATTATTTAATAAATTTCTACCACTAACTCATTTTGTTCAAATGATTAGTATTCAAGAAGACTTGGTCACACCATAAGATCTAGAATCATCTTCTAAATAATCACATGATCCAAAAAGGATAATCTATATATTTACCTTGTCTTTAGAGATTAAAAAACCAAAATTTTTAGTATAATATCAGATGATCCCCAAATAGGATAATCCTTTAGGGAAAGAATTACTAATCATAATTTCTAAAATTGAACCACCAATAACCCAAAGTTAAATAAATACCATTCAATAGACAATTTTCCTTAAAATCCTTCAATATAATACAAACTAATATTGAAACCCAAAACTTATAAAAATATGGATTGGTAGTCTTCCACATTAAGTTGTATCTCCAAATTAAATAAACTACTTTTAAAGTCACATACTTAAAAGTAATTAACCTAATCACAAATTCTCTATAATAGGTAAATCATATCCATTAATAACCCAAATCACTATAAATATACAATAAAATCATAGATAAAAATCCACCATTACTCATCATGTAAAATCCAATAGTATTCTATTTTTTAGGTATATAGTGTTTCCAATAGAGAAAAAATCATCCAAAATAACATTTATCATTTAATCACAAAATCATTTTCCTATACTAACAGTATATATTTGATAAGACATAAGATCCCAAATCAACTTATTATTGATCAATAAAATCATTTAACCAAAAAGAATTAGTCACACTGACCAAGGTCTCATTATAGTCTAGTGGTAGGTGAAAAATCCCAATCACGCTATGTTTGTGGGTTCGTTTCTTGCAGCTTTGTCCGACGTGACGAGTTGTCACACTGTATGTGTGTATTCCTTTTTCAAAAACTATATAATTTTATAATATTTCCAAAAATGAGATAGATTCCTCAAAGAAACTATAACATAATTTCATTAAAAAATTTATCTCATACCTCGCATTTTCATCCCAAAAGTTAATAACTTTTAATTTCTTCAAACACAATGATAATATAAAAACAAATTCTTATTTATAACTATATGCACAAGAGAAAAGATAATTCTTCCTCAAATATCATTTTCACATGACAAACTTTTGGGGTTACAAATACAAGAGAAAAGTCTTCCAAAGTAATCCCATCAACAAAGAGCACTAATACTTTTAAAAAATTTCACTATCAATTTATTTTCACATAGCTTCTTCCTTGAGAAATAGGATATCATATAGAATTGGGAATTCTCCCGGGTAATGTACTGGTACCCTACATTTATAGAAAATGACTATAAATGGATTCTTGTGAACATTTTAATTTTATTCCACATTACTCTTCATTTTTCCTCACTAATGTTTTACTTTATGTACTTATTTTCAAGATGTAATACTTTACATTATTCTATTGAGACACTCTCCTAGGTGTCTCCTACCATATTTCCTACATGAAGGAAATTTATTTTTCTTTTCTCCATGGTATCCACTGCTAGAGCTCTTATTATTCATCACTTTTCTCTTCTTTGTTGAGTCTGGGAGTTGATTAATTTATATGTTGGTGATCATATTTTTGGAAAAATGATTTGGAATGAACATGATTTCTTTTACACCTATCATCATTCCTCTTTTTTATCATTCCCACATATGTTCCCACCTTGTACATCATACTCAAATATACCATTACTTCCTTCGAATCCAGCAATTAACTAAAACTAGAATGCATTGTGTGAGTATAAATAGTAATAAAATTATTTAGAGAATATCATGACACCTTATATTAAATTTAAAACACCTTAGGATTAACCAAGGACATTAATTCTCATCTTATATTGAAATCAATAAAATCGTTTTTAATGAAAATGTAAATTATCCTAAGAAAATCACTCGGGAGTGTCGTAACCAAGTGTGCTGTAAAACCCATTGTCGTGTAACAGGATACCCTGGGTCAAGCTCGAAACTCCATGTCGGAGTTTTCACACATAGGTACATATGTGCCAGATCCGCCTCTACATTCTCGTATCTAGACAGGGATGCATTGCATGCAATATACACAAAATATCTACATTACAAAAATTCTAGGAAGTTCTCCTATACTAATCCTCAAAGTCTATCTTAGGTTAATGTGCTCAAATAAAAGTTTATCTAAATCTAGTTTTCATGGTTTTTACTAAATATCCTCTGATACCAACTGTAACGCCCCGAGCCCAGAATCCAGAAGCCGGGGCATTATTTTAATACAGTGGTATTATTAGAAGGAATATAGTCTTGAAGGATTTATTAGTTTAGTATTCATGGAAATAAGATACATACTTATGTTCAACATTACAACTTGAAAAGAGAAACAACACTAATTTATTCCATTAGAAACATCCAATATTCCATGATTATTCATGGAAGTCACTCATAACTAACTTGTTCATATCCTTGGAAAATGAAACATGAGAATGGGGTGAGCTCAGATGCTTAGTAAGAGTTTGAAATATGGTGGATGATAATATAAACATTAGGCATGGTGACTAATTGAAAACACATGCCTTAACAAATAATAAATATAACCACTTTATTACAGGAAAATGAGCTAAGTAAATAATGACACAATAAATCATAGTCATGGGTGTTCTACTAGTCGAATAACCACATGAAATATCAATAGCTAATCTCATAATGATGGAATTCATAATGACAGACATTCTGAAACATTTTTTCAAGTCCTCGTTCGAGACGTCGAAAAATTATTAAGGCATTGGCCAAAACCATATATCAAAAATTAGGAATGGCCTCATCCAATTTCATGTATAATTGTCTCATGAGACCTATCAATGCATCGAGGAGCTATAGAAGGCTCTTCATATCACTTAATAAGTCCAATATATTCTACATATGCAATGGTTGATACATAATCTGAATATTTGTCCTAAAACTAGCATAAGAAATGTCAATATTTTAACCATAAACCATGAATTGTATAAAAATAGCATATTCACATTCAAACATAACTCATTAAATACAATATGGAATATTTTATTATAATATATTAACCTCTATATAGAGTAAAGAAGGATATTGACATTGATGAAATTAGTCCTCTAATCTATTTGAGAGAAATATCCCCTTTTTATTGAAAACATTTAAAAGTCACATTATTTATCAGGAATCCATTTAAAATAAATATTGGAATCAAAGTGTCCCATACAACTTAGAAACTTTTAAAATTAATTTTAATTTGAAAACATTAATATCCATATAAATAAATCCTTAAAAACAATTTTATAACATGGACATTAATGAGAAATATTTAGAATAATAAATCATTAAAACATTTAAAATGATATTTTAGATATATTTCATAACCAAATGAGTGACACTTGAATAAAAATAATTGAGTTCATAAAAACATTATAATATCACGAGAATAAAACGATTCATGATATACTATGTCAAAGTATGTTATATACACCATATAAAACTGAATTGGAATATAACCACAAAGATGTCTCAATGGAATATAAATTGAGATGAAATCTCTTAGAAAGATTGTATCTTTAGGTTAAGGATAAATAAATGACATAATTATGTGTGAAAAATATACATAGACTCAATATGATAGGATATTCAGCATATATAAATCATAGGACATTCACACATTTTCTTGTAAAAATGACACCAATGAATTGGATGTTTAACTCAATTAATGTAGATTGAGTTAAAATTACTCTTATCAAGTTCATATCGATGACTTGTGAATTTATCAATGGAGTGATTATGTGTATCAAAAGTATATCTATATAAAGGTGAGTGAAAATTACTGCAAAATTAAAAAATAGTGATTCCACATAGAATCCTTGAGTAATATAATCAATGAAGTATGTGTAAAGCCCAATGAGTGGAAATTGAAAATTGAAATTCCCTTACTGATTTGGTAACTTATGAAACATACACCTCATGAAAGAAGTATCATAAAATGAAGATGTATATAACCATTAATTAATGTATATTACAGTAATAATACAATCATGGGTAGTACATACGCGACACAAAAGAAAATAGTGGCCAATATAGCATGAATCTCATGAGAATAACAGTTAGATGAAAAAACCATACTTCGTTGTAATCAATCGAGTCACATAAACAAAGGTTAATAACCATAAAATTATTCACCTAATAGAATTAATATAAATAGAATCATGATAATATATATCAAATGGCAGTACACAATACACCGCATGCAATAAATTAGTGGCAAATAATGGAAATCTCATAGAATTAAAAGTGAGATAAGAAACCCCTTACCTAAAGTCCGAATTGTCTTGTATGATCCTTGTTCTTATTGAATAATAAACTTAAGTGAATTTATACTGGATTAATTTTTTTTAAATATCATTATTACTTTTATATCACTTTTTACCATACAATAACAATTAGTAAATTATTTGAGTTCATATGAGATATTTTATCAATGTTTGGAACTTGAGTGAAAAATGAGCTTGTTATAATTACAATTGTTCCATGTGGGAAAAATTCCATTATCTCCAGAAATATATACATGATTGAGATATCATATATATATATATATATATATATATTATCTATTATATATTATATTTATTTATTATAGTACATAACATTTGGAGATAAGAAATTAAATACACCATTCATAGAGACGGTAAGCCGTACGTACGCACGAACGATACTTTCATTTCTATTTTTTATTTTAACATAATTAAAACATAATGATACATAGGAATATTATAATTCATTTATATTATCATAATATCACTAACTCAATAATTTATATGTTTCACATAAGGCATTACTAAGTCATATCACTTTGAGGGGGCTATAGTCCGCACTTCCTCCAAGAAAATTATCGCATTTTACCCATAATGGAAACCATAAAAAATGATTTAAATGGAAAATACAGAAGCATAATGAAAACATAAAAATAATATATATTATATATAAATACAATTCAATCTTAATGGACACCATGATAGGCAGTTGGATATAATTGAACAATCATCATTTCGTGAGGCGTTAGTTTTCCATCCACAGAAAAATTATGTTCATTACCCATTTGATGGAGGTGTGTGTAAGTGAAGTTCAAACCCTTCTAATAAAAAAATAATAGTATACTATGGATACTTGTGATTTAATTAATGAAAGGAACAAAAAGCGTTTAAGGGGCTTGGAGAAGTAAAATAAAACAAAATAAATC